>OZ020118.1:0-1387243 GCA_963971155.1 Anthrax anthrax | reverse complement strand
AAATTTTTGCATATTAAATATGATGCATTTATTCTTTTCTATACACATACATACATACATACCCTTGTACAGATATGATGAGAATTTTAGTAAATTGTTGCAATTGATCTAAACATACATTGAAAAAGTAATGAAAATTTTGTATGCATGTTACACTGTTTAACTTCAAACTTTTTAAACATATTAGTTAAATATACATTCATATCTGAACATACATTCATATGGGTACATATAGTGTAAATATTTAGAATGATTTAGTATTCTCAGCAGGAGATGATATTGTTAATTAAAATAGAAATAAGGAATTTTTTTTTTCTTTTCTTTTTTTTTTTTGTTTGTTTGAAAAGGGTATTATCAATTCACACATGTATGTATAATCGATTCTATACATTTTATTGCTGGTGGCAAATTTTAACAGAAAAATTTCTATATTCAAAATTTTATTTTCATATTATACATATTTATGTACATTTTGTATACCCTGTCATTGGCAAAGGACCATTGCAATCATAAATATGAAGGAAATAATAATATATTTAAAAAAAAAAAAAAAAAAAAAATCAACTTTAATTACAACTAAATTTAGTTTTGTTTAATAAAACGTTGAATTGGTTGTTATCCAAAACATGTATAAAAATAAATGTCATCTAAAAATGAATAGAACATATACAAATTACGTACATACATAAAATTTATATATAAATTTAAAATGCATTTCTAAGTTTGGGGTCATTTCATACGAAGATTGTATTTCTAAAATAAACATAAAACGTATGCGTATACACAACACTGGGGTTATAAAAATATGTACAAATAACATAAATTTATCTACATATGTACATATGTATATGCATCTAGTAGTATAAGAATAAATGTATACATATGTTCATATGTATGTACATACATACGAGTACATATATGTTTTTCAAATTTTATAGTTTGTATACTATATGTTCATACATATATGTATGTAATCATCATATGTGAACATATAATAATCATTTCTAAATAATTTTTGGTATTTTCAAAATTTATGTATATAATACATAATATTGTACTATTTTCAGTTTTGATCCTGTCAAATGTTATATTTATAGTTCAACTTCAAGTATACTTTTTGAAATTTTCAAGTGTCACATAGGACATAAATTAATGCACATAAATATACATAGTTATGTAATATAAATAAATACATATGTACATATGTATGTTATGTATATATAATAACATAAGAAATAATATTGTCATAATGAACGAAATACAATTCGTTATACATATATCTACATGTACTTATATATTTACACACAATATACATGTATGTACATACATATGTACATATGTTATACATAAGTACGTATTGCGTATATGTGCAATCTTTAACAATTAAATCATTTTAAAAGTTACAAATATTGCAGATGAACATCATGTACAAGCATATACGAGTGCATATATAACTTCTTTTGGCACTTTATAAATTTTATTTACAAATTAAAATTTATTTCTGCAGGTATAGATAGGTACCTACTAAAAGTTTTGTATTCATTTTAAAATATATGTACATATATAAATAGAAGAAATTCATATGTACAAATATATTTGTAGCATTATAAAGGTAAATTATTATTCCAATTATTAATTTAAATTTTGACTTTTAATTTTATACAAAAAAAACAAAAAAAAAAAACATTGTGAATTCAATCTGCTCTATAAACACGTACAATTTATGTTATTATTCTTTTAATATTTTATATGTTTTGTGTTTTTGATATTTTAAATTTCAAAGTCTAAGAAATATATAAGATACAGACATTACGTATGTATGTATGCATGCATTTAAACATGAATTAATAAGAAAAATTATTATTATTGTTTTAGAAAACATTAAATACATAGATACAAAGAAATTTAATCTAAAAAGAAGAATCAATTTTCAATTTCACGCTAAAATTTTAAAAAACCAGTGCGAAAGATCAGAATGAAGTTGAAGCTGGGTAAAGTTCAGCATTTACCAGCTTCAAAGTTCTATCCATATGATCTTTCTATTAAGAGACAAGACTTTATATTACAGCCATATGATAAGTCACGATTTTACATACGTTTGATTGTGTGTATATTTAAATATATGACTTCAATTAGTTACGCATGAATGATCACTGGGTCTTTCGTTTTGTGCAATACATTTTGTTTGTGTATTCCTAGAATTATGATCGGATCTACATTTTTTTTTTATTAAAATTTGCAAGCATATATTTTGTTTGTGTAATTTCATTACACACAATTTTTCTAATTCTGGACTATTTAATTGTTCATGATCATGAATATATTTTGTTTGTGTATTCTTTAAAGTTTGAATACAAAATTTTAAAAGCCAAAAATTGAATATTGAGTTTATGAAATTTTGTACTGCATAATTATAATTCGCATGGCGTATATTTTGTTTGTGTAATTTCATGACGAAAAAATTTTCTGATTCTAGTTTTTGATCATGAAAATGAATAATTTTTTAATTTTTGTTTTGTAAAAGGAATGTACGTACATATGTATATACATTTGTATGTACATACGTTTATACATTAAGTATTAAGATCAATATATGGATATATAATATAACATTTTATATATCCAATCATCATTGTATCAATTATAGTACTATAATAATAAAATATTATTTTATTTTTTTGATACATAATAAAATGTTATTTTATATATCCATATATTTGTATGCATTAATATTATGCATGTACATATCTATGTATATATGTATATATGGACATATGTATATGTATTATAGTACATGAGCATATGTACGTCATCAAAAAAAAAAAAAATCAAAAATTATTCATTTTCATGATTAAAAACTAGAATCAGAAAATTTTTTGGTCATGAAATTACACAAACAAAATATACGCCATGCGAATTATAATTATGCAGTACAAAATTTCATAAACTCAATATTCAATTTTTGGCTTTTAAAATTTTGTATTCAAACTTTAAAGAATACACAAACAAAATATATTCATGATCATGAACAATTAAATAGTCCAGAATTAGAAAAATTGTGTGTAATGAAATTACACAAACAAAATATATGCTTGCAAATTTTAATAAAAAAAAAATGTAGATCCGATCATAATTCTAGGAATACACAAACAAAATGTATTGCACAAAACGAAAGACCCAGTGATCATTCATGCGTAACTAATTGAAGTCATATATTTAAATATACACACAATCAAACGTATGTAAAATCGTGACTTATCTTATGGCTGTAATATAAAGTCTTGTCTCTTAATAGAAAGATCATATGGATAGAACTTTGAAGCTGGTAAATGCTGAACTTTACCCAGCTTCAACTTCATTCTGATCTTTCGCACTGGTTTTTTAAAATTTTAGCGTGAAATTGAAAATTGATTCTTCTTTTTAGATTAAGTTTCTTTGATAGATATGAAAATAATACGGGAAGTAAAATTACTATTATATACACAAACTATGTATGTATGTGTATCCATACGTATATATATACATAATATACACATGATCTATGTGCTCTTACATGTATCATTCAGACATTTTATACATAATATTGTAATATCATTTCTGGATATTATATATCTTAATATTTTGTTTCAAGATCATATGAATAAGAAAATGTTACAATATTACATTTAAATAATAATAGATACCCATGGTCTTAAAGAGTGTCAAGACAGCAGAAGCAGCAGCAGTATATTAGCCAACAATAGCAGCAGGTGTACAATTTCAGAAAGACGCACGCACTCATACACCTGTGTGCAGGATGTTTTTATTCTTCTTCTTCTTATTCTTATTCTTTAATTCTTTTCTTTATTATAAAAGAACCTTTCCTTTATATATTGTAATATTTAAGTAAAGTAACTTTAAACACATATTATTCAGTATTATTCTATATACATACATACATATATTGCATCGTTAGTTTGTATGTTATATTTAAAAAAGGAAGACGAACAAGTTAAATCGAGTTACATACATATGTACATATAAATATTTATCCATTTTATCCAATATAAAGTAAAGCATAATATATAAAACGAGTATGATATCAAAAGAAGACAACAACAACAACAGCAACAACAAAAGAAACTTTTAGCCGGTTTTCTTCTTTATATACACTATCATATAATAATTGGTTTTTTTTTTTTTTTTTTTGCGATACATTTTATATGTTTCATATTATTCATGTAAATAAAAAAAAAAAAAAAAAGGGAAAAAGTAAAAATTGAATTAAATGACAGGTGTTGTTAACCTGTATGTAATTTTTTTTTCTTCTGGTTTTTTGGTTTTCACAAAGGAAAAGAATAAAACCTAATACGGTTATAAATATATGTACACAGGTAAAGAAGATCAGTTATAGGTGTATGTACATTTACAATACACACATTTCTTTTTTTTTTTTTTTGTTCTGTAAAACCAAAAATACATTATATTGTAAATTGAGCGGTAACAAAATGTTTGAATATAGAAAAACAAAAAAAAAAAAAAAACAAAAAAAAAGAAAATTTCGTTACATAAAAACCAGTAAAAGTAATTTGATGTATGTTAAATTATTCATAATATCAATAAAATATAGATAATGTAAGTATGTACGAAGATAGGTATGATAACTACTAACTTTCTTAATTGTCTATTAATTTTTTAATTAAAAAATCATCACGAATTAATCCATTCATGACATTATTTTATTTTATTTTATTTTTTTATTTTTTTCTTTTGTCCTAAAAGGTTAGCTGACCTAAAATGTTATCAATTTTTAAAAATCTTTATACCTAAATTATTGAAAATATCTAAATGAAAAATTTGAAATTTTACTGATATAAAAATTTAAATAATTTATTAAATTGAATGGAATAAAATAATAACAAATTTCACATCTATTTAAGAGTGTTTTATCATCATTATACGAATTTTCCCCCCATCATACATATTATGATGTTTCTACGAAATTTTAAACATTCGAATTATATAATGTGATGAATACATTCTACATATAATAACATATTATATAAATAAAATATTATTTTGTGAAACATTTTCATATTATGTACTTATATAGAATTTTCCATGACTTTCATTCAAATAATACATACATACAATTTATGTCAATATTTTATTATCTTGTACAGCATGCATATACATATGTATTTATATGCATGTTTTACATGATAATAATAAATTTATCAATAATAATAAACGCCCCCCATAAATATTTCGACAAAAAATTAATAAATAAATAAATAAATAAATATAAGTACATATAGGTACTCCTAAAAATAAAATATCATAATTACCTTGCAATATAATTGTAATATTAATCCATTTTTGAGAATTACAGATTAGAAATAATTCCATTGTGATTAGGTTTTATGTTGGATTTATTTGAATGATGAACTTCATATATAGTATAAGGTTTACTTTATTTGTTTTTCTGACTTTTTTTTTATTTTTATTTATTTTTTTTTTTGTTTTTTAATTAATAAAGGATGTTAGAAAAGGGACTTGTTGCGTTCTTATTGTTTACACGTAAAAAACAAAAAAATAATAAAAACAAAAATTAAAACATTTTTTTTTTTTCAAAATTCCATTAATAATGGACAAAAAATGAAAATGAAATAAAATAAAATTATTTTTTATTATCCTAAAAGCATATTACACTCATCTGATATACATACATACACTATTATATCGTCACATTTCCAACACAAAAATTTATTTATTTTTTCTTTTTATTTGTTTTATTTTTTAATTATAGCCTTGATATTATTTTGGGGTTTTTTTTTGTTTCGTTTATATTTCGCCCTTTTTATTTTTTTCAAAATATTATTATTATTATGGGAATTTGTTAAAATGCTGATCATTAAATATCAGCAAATTTTTAAATGTCGTTTTTTAATAATCATAATTTTTTTTTTTTTAATCTTTTTGTTTATTTTAAATTTAAAACACAAAAAAAAAAAAAGTCAACAAAATTATGATAAAATATTTAATTATAAATTATCTAAGATTTTTGAAATTTTTTACATATGTATGTAGACTTATTATATGTACGTAAATATTACTTAAATAGAATTTTTATTTTCTTTTTAAATTAATTAAAATCTTACACATATGTAGACGCGTATAATGAGTATTTGTAAATAATATATATATTATGTACTCATGAATATATGTATAAATTAAATCTCTATAATTATTTGTAATTTTTATTTTATATGAAAATTCTACACTATTAAAATTCCAATGAACTTAGCTAGGAATTTTCATAGATTGCAATCATAATTTTTAGAATATTTTGTTTTTATTTTACAACTTTTTTTTTTTTTTTTTTATATATATTTTATTTTATTATCCTGTATCATACATTCGTACTTTTTGTGATTTATTTCTGTTTTATAATATAATTTATTTTTATTTTTTTTTAGTTGGCACTATGGTCAAGATATTTATTACATTATTAGAATTAGAATTTGAATTAATTTGTCCGTATGTTCGAATTTAATTGTTAATAAAATTCTTCTGACTACATTATTATCGTTTTTAATTTTTTTTTGGTTTTTTTTTTTAAATTTTTATACTCAAATTATAACAATATAAAATTTCATTTTACATTCATCATTTAAAAACTAAAAAATTAATTATACAGTCTCACTTATATTGTGTAATTCTTTCTACTTCAGACTATTTCTTACAATAAACGTTTATCTGATGTTGTTTTTTTTTACAAAACTTAATTTTATTTCGATTCGAAAAATTTATTATCTAAATTCTTTATTAGAAAAAAATATATGAATTAAAAAAAATTTATCATAATTGAAAGTAAATTGAAAAAGTAACACTGGATTAATTTTTTTTTTCATAAGTTTTCATTTAATGAAATTAATTTGTACTATTTAATTTGCAATTATTCGATAAAAAAAAAATTAAAAATAAAATCAGAATTAATATAATTACATCAATTTGGAATTTTTTTTTTTTGTTCTAACATACACAATATTTTATTTTTCTTTTTTTGATATTTTCGAATTTTCCTTATACAGATTTTCCTTTAATAAAAAAAATAAATAAATAAATAAATATGTATGTATGACAAAAAAAAAATGAAAATATATAAAAATCTTTTCCTTTTCTCTCTCAGTTTTTGGTTGTGACAGTACAATGAATACAGATAACAACCGAGAAAGAATATTAACCGAAAAAAAAAAACAAAAAAACAAATATTATCCCATTTATATCCTTTTGTTATCTCACAAGAGGAATAATTTTTAATAGTCATAAAATTATTTTACATTTAAATTTCAAAATCATTTACATTGCATTACAATTTGTTTTATTTTTTATTTGTATTGTTTCAAACATTATCGGTTTTTTTATTTTTTAAAAACTTATTTTTATGTAATTTTTCATGAACTTCCTTAAATATTTTGTTTTTTTTCATAATGACCACGACATACATAATTTTTGTATTGAATGAAAATCAAAATAACAAAAAAAGAAAAATAAAAAACTCTTAACAGACCAATAACACCGGAATTTTTGTTTTTGCTTGTTATCGTTTTTGTTTTTTTTTTTTCTCTGATTTTCTTCCTTGTATCCTTTTTCACTTACAATAATTTTTTGTCGTTCATACAATTACACCTACAAATATGACATAAACTTCGCCTCTTTTTTTTTTTTACGTTTTGTTATTTCACAGCAGGACACTCTTTAAATATCAAAAAAAAAAAAATGACTTTTTTTTTGAAAATTGCAAAAGAAACAAAAATTTTTTATTTTTTTTTTTTTATTTGGCACATCCGGCACAACTGCAAAATAAAAATTTACACTGCTGACTGCGCTTGGCACTAAATTATCTTTGACAAGAATCTGCACTAATACCAACAGGCAGATTCTAAATTTTGATGATGTCGTTGTTGTTGTTGTTATTATTATTATTATTTTGATTTTTTGTTGTTGTTATATTTGTTATTGTTGTGATACGTTACCACCATAGTTCTACACTGTACATCATCAACTGCAAAAAAAAAAAATTTAAATAATTTTCATGTACGTAATTTTTACACACGAACACACACACACACACAATAAATAATTACATCTTTTGTAAGTGTACGTGAGTATGTATGTTCTTATTATTATTTTATTTATTTATTTTTTTTTTGTATTACATATGTACGTTTCACAATTATTAAATTGCACTGTTGCAATGGGAATTTTTGTTATTTTCTTCTTCTTAAATACACTTGTTATTGGTTTTTAACAGATTTCAATATAAAAAAAAAAAAAAATTTATTTTTTTTCTTTTATTACAAAATAACGACAAAAAAATAAATAATAAAAATTAATTGATAAAATTTTCTTTAATTAAATTCAAAATTTTCTAACTAGGATGTAACATGGTACAAATGTTATTTACTTTTGGTATACGTACATGAATTTTTTTCGTTGTTGTTTCTTTTTTTATCTACACTATGTTGTGATACATGAAAAAAAAAAAAAATTCTAATCATTATATTTTCACTTTTCATACACGATTTTATTATAAAATAAAAATTTTTTGTTTCTTCTCATTTACCATTTTATCATTTCTTAATGTACACAAAAAAAATTTCAATTAAACAAAACAAAAAAAAAGGATATTGTCTTTATTAAATATTTTTTATATTTTTCATTTGAATGTTTTTATTTAATCTTGTGTTTTTCATTCAAAAAGAGATAAATTTTTTTTTGTATTTCAAAGAAAAAAAAAAAAAAAACCAAAAATTCTATAGATAGATACCGATTTAATAAAATTGATGTCAATAATGTAGTAAAGATGAATTTGGACTGAAGCGCAACGCAACGTAATTCTCAACTTTGCCCATTAACTCGAAGAGGCAAAATATCTTGAGCAAAGATATTTTAAAAACATCAACATCAACTTTAAAAATATTTTATTATTATTGCGGCGAATTACATACATACACTACCTATGTATGTTTGTATGCATGCATGTACATGTGTATGTAGTCACATCTACTATACTGAATGAAGTCCAATTTGAAACTCCAACTGAATTAATTAATATATAAACGAAAATACTTGTTTTCTTGAAAAGACAACAAAACCAAAAAAATATCTTCTTGCCAAGATTGTTTACATCTTAACATACCAGTTAGATTTTTTAATTTTTGACTTTTTTTTTTTTTTATTTTGTCTTCATATAAATTAAAACTTTGTTTCAAGTCATTTTATTTATCAATTGAATGGATCTTTTTAATATGTTATGCGAGAATAAATTTTTGTTAAGTTATGTCTTTTATTTTTTAAAAATTTACAACTTTAACTTTAAAATCTTCGACGTTAGCGAAGTTTTAAAGCGCAAGTCATAATTAAACAAAAACATAAAAAATAGATTTTTTATTTATTTATTTATTTTTTTTTTTTTTAATAAAAATAACGAAATATTTGAAAAAATTTACAAAAAAAATTTCTGTACAATTTTGAAAATTCACAAATAAAGCAAAATATAAAATTAATTTTCAATTTTATTAATTTAAATTAAAATTAATCGAAAAATTTTCAATGAAATTTTCATCATATTTTTCCAATAAATAATATAAAAACAAAGAAAGGAAAATTGATAGAAAATTTTGAAAAGAAAAATTCTCAGATGATATTCATATGAGCATCATAAACATTACACATAATTGAATCTCCTTTTTTAATTTAATGATGCAAGCAAAAAGGGATGAAAAACAAAAATGAGAAGAATATGAGAAAGATATTTTTGCTTGACATGCGTATTAATTCTTTTGCACAATTTGATGATAGTGATATAAAACAAAGAGAATAAAAATAAAAAAAATAAAAAAAAATAAATAAATAGATTTTATTTTTTCGAAAATATGCGCTAACATCAATACACAAAGATATGTTGGTACACATGTACACCCACATACATTCATAGAATATCTACTATATATAAGCATGTAAATGTGTGTTTGCACGCATAACATATACATATGTATCAAAAATATATTGACGAAATGTAAATATCACAAATCGTGTGTATTTACATATGTACATTCCTACGTACATATACGTAAGTATGTACATACATACAAATGTATGTATATAGTCAACTATTGACGTGATCATTTTGATATCCTTGATATAGTTGTTGCTATTTGATATTATGAATAAATTTTCCTTATTTTTACCATTTTCCATTTTTTCCAACTGTTTGTTTTTATATACATATTTTATTTTTTCTTTGTATTCTATTTCCCATGAAAAATAGACAAAAAAAACAACAACAACAACAACATACTACATTCAGCAAAAGTAATGAGAAGTTAAATGAAAAAAACGAAAAAAAAAAAAAAAAACGTGAAAAATTGAGTAAACAATCTGAAAATGTCCTTAGAACATGTGTGCCCTAAAATATGACACTACATTACGTACAGTTATTATACGTGTTTGTAACGTATATCATGTGTATAATTTCAAATTTGTAGGTACATTTTTTATTTGTTTTTTTAATTTTTTTTTTTTTGTTTTTATTATTAATAAAATTTACATATAATTTGCCAATTCATATGTCCGTATGGCGTATGTATACATTATTGTATTCACATGTGTGCACATATGTGTTTTTACATGTGTATAAAAAAAAAAAATAATATTATAAAATGCGCGAATTTGTCCAAATTAAAAAAAAAAAAAAAAAAATCATTTCATTTTTATTTACACTTTAAAATCAACGATGCGAAAATTTGAAAATCAGGAAGGGCAGAAGGAAGTTATTTTGAAATCTACAAAATTTATACAATGTATGATGTAAATATAATGTAATGTATTTATGTATACATGTATTCCGCACATCTACTTGATATGCATATCAATGAATTTCTCTTATACATTTTATTGGATGGTATTGAGAAAAAAAAAATATGTACATATATATAAAATTTTATTAAATCATTTAAATTCATCGATAAATTAGTTTCATCATTTTTATTTTTCCTTCTGTTTTAAGGACTACAGGGACAAGTCAAAATTTGAGAAAAATTTTTCAATTGATTTTTGTTTTTCATTTTCATTTTCTCTTCTTTTTTTTTTGTTTTTTTTGGTTTTCCTCTTTGAGTTATTATTATCCTGAAATACTGCTTGTCGGAACTACAAGAATAAAACTAAAAAAAAAAATTTTTTATATATTATTTTCTCCTTTTTTTTTTTACAATATATAAAAATGTAATTTTAAAACATCAAATAGCATTTGTAATAATAACGTTTGAAAGAAATCAAGAAAATTTCTACTTTTTTATCTTATACACACGTATGCACACTATTAAATGTGTGTGTATATAAATGGGATATGTGTACATATGTATAACATTATAGTGTATGAAACATGACTATTTGTCACATTTGTACTATTTTATATGTCTTTAAGAAAAACGTTATCATTAATTCCTTTGTGATTCATACAAAATGTATTCTGATTTCTTTCTATTTTTTTTTGTTTTTTCTTTTGTATTCAAGTATATGCACGTATTAAGATGAATAGTACGTAAATGCAATATACACATACATATCTAAGTATGAACATTATGTGTATATAGACAAGTAGGAAATCCGTGTCGTTTCTTATCTTTTTATCCAGAGTTTTATGGAGTGACGTTTAAGAACAAAAATATAAAAAAAAAAAAAAAATAGTAAAAGAAAAAAAAAAATGAATTCCTCATTGGGTTTTGTTTTCCATTAAGTACATTTTTTTGTTTTCGGTATTTAAAAAGAAAAAAACAAAAATGATACGAATTATTCCAAAGGCGCCAGTCCATCATTTAAAACATGTTTTCTAAAAGTTTCTTTTTATTCTGTATTTATTTGTTTTTTTTATTTTTTTTTTACTTTTTGTATTTTGTTTATTTTTCTAATGATTTTTACCTTATTGCCATACACATATAGAAACTAAAAGAAAAACCAGAAACAAATAAAATTATGCACAAAAAAAATAAACTGAAAATCTCTTCTGTTTCAGGTGAAAAAAAACAAAAAAAAAATTCAAAATTTTGAATACTGCATAAATGCAATTCAATTTTAATAATAATAAAAAAAAAGGAATAAAAAAAAAAACCTAACTTCTGTTGTTTTTCATTTCATTCAAATTCGATACTGAACTATTCAACAATACTAGAAATGCATATTTTGTATACACATTTTGAGGATAAAGTTGTGAATTATTGAGACCACCCTTAAAAATTATTATGGTTCACACAAATTTTCTATACGTGAAAGTTTTCAATTGTTTATAATTTTTTTTTTTTTTTGTTTGTTTTTTTTCTCCTGGAAAATTTGAAAGTTTTCTTTTCGACAAAAACGAATTTTCTTTTCTTTTTTTTTTTTGAAATTTTGAAATTGCACATTGAACAATAAATGCAGTATTTTTGTTTTTCTTTGTAAAGAAATAAATCGCAACGAGAAATGAAAAATAAACAAAACAACCTTGATTTAAATTAATCGTATACTAATTCCGCATTTTGAATATTTTTCATCTGTTTTTTTTTTTCTTTTGATTTGAAAATTTAATAAATTCTCATTTTTAACATTTTCGATGTTCTATGTAATTTTTCTATTAAAAAAAATAAAAAAAAATTCTTTTCTAGTTGTGCATAATTTGTTGCTGCTTTGAATCAATTATCGTTGTCTTATTTTGTATAATATTTATTAGAGACATATCAAATGTACTTGGATTTAATGAGTTTTAATAGTTTTATATCAATTACCATCATGAATGATTTTCATATTTTAATTACAAAAAAAAAAAAAAATAAATAAAATAAATAAAACGATAAACCAGTTTGTGATATCATCATACACCGTCGTGCCTTTCTCAAGCTAACATTTTTACTACCCAAACTAACCAACTACCAATATGTCGTTTTGTCTCTCTGTGAATAATATGATAATCTTCTTTGCCTTTTTTTTTGTCTTGTACATATTTTTTATTTTAATTTCGATGACTATGGCTAGTCGATAATATACAGACTATACGGTAGATCAAAAACATATAAATTCTCTACTTCATCAAATGACATCCTTTTTTTTTTTGTGTGTGTTAACACTTTTTCTTTGTTTTTTTGATTGTTTGTTGAATATAGAAATAAGAAGATAAAAATATAAAAAAACAAAATAAAATAAATAAAAATTTCAACAACTTTATTCATCTGTTTTTTTTTTTTTTTTAATACCACTCAAGGGGAAGTGGTGTAGATCAGTAGTCCCAATTGGCGCAACCGGTTTTTTTTTTTAATCTTTATTTTTTATTTTTTTTTTTGCTATATATGGAAATATTTAAATTTAAAATTTGTGTGTATTTTTTACACAATTTATTTTGAAAAAAAAAAAGAAAAAGAAATTTCAAATTTTTATACTAAATTACATGAATTAAATAAAACAAGCAAAAATGTAAATCATTTTTAAAAGTTTTAATATTTCATATCACAAAAGTTTTAATTTTGTTTTTTTTTTTTTTTTTTTTTTTTTTTCCGTTAAAAAACGATATATGAAATTTAAATTTATTTAAATTTTAAGAGTAATTTATTTTATATATATAAATTTTTTTTTTCTTTTTGTTTTTGAAATATGAAATAAATTTATATATGGAATATTCACATATACGAAAAAATTATATTTGTCATGTTATGTTGTTACTAGTATACCAAAAGCATACAAAATGTTTATTTAACTAGAAAATTAATTTTTTATTTACATTTTAATATTTCATTCCAATAAAATCCTACAATGTAGTTCAAAAATTTTAACTTTTTTCTATCGTACCATTTGAATTCGATTTTGTTGTCCATAATATGTACAGTATGTCTCAGAATAAACGTTACAAAGTGCATTGAATATATGAACCTTAAATTGTTTTTTTAGTAAAAAAAAAAAAAATTGTTTTAAATCCGCCCCTAATATCCACCCCTTTTAAGATATGGTAAATCAGAAGTTTTTAGACAGGTGAATCATCTCAAATTAAAGTTGAAGCTTTAGGCCTTTCCAATATAGTCAAATAACCGAGTGAAAATAATTTAAAATTATTTATTTCAATAATTATTTTTTTTTCAACATAAAATTTTAGTCTGTTATTTATATATCATCACCTTGTAAAAAATATTGATGAAACACTTGAGCTTTTTTTGAAAAAAAAAAAAAATATATAAATCCTTTTCACGAACATTATAAGAAAATCATTTTAACTTTGTGTCAATTTTTATTTTTTTTACTGAAAACAAAAAAAAGGTTTAAGAAGATCTAATATATATTTTAATTCTAACATATTTTCTGAAATACCCTTTTATAGACATTAATTAATTTTTCTTTTTTTAAAATATTTATAAAAATTCAAAATGGGAAATAGCACAAAAACCAACAAACAGAAATAGGAGAAAAACTAATTCTACAATTCAAAAAAAAAAACACAAATAAAAAGGAAATTTGAAAATATTCATTGAACGTTATTTTTTTAAATGCATTGCATTTATTTTTGAACAAATACATGAATTTATTTATTTTTATTTTTTATTTAATTTTCAGATTATGGAAATGCAGAATGTATACACAAGTTTGCATAGATTGCAGCTAAAGTTTTTTTTTTTTTGTTTTCAATTTTCTTTTTAATTCGTTTTTTTTTTTTTGTTTTTTTTTTTTTAAATAAAATTCTGATTAAATTGTACAGCTGAAAATCACATTTTAAAGTAGTTTTTCTTATTTCATCTTCATCTTATTTCGTATTTGTTTTATTTTAAAGGATTATAAATAATTTTATTTAAAAAAAAAATGAAATAGAGAATAAATACAAAAATAAAAATTAAAAAAATTTTTGAAAAAAAAAAAAATAAATAAATTCAGAAAAACCCAAACAAACCCACATACTCGTATAATAGACGTGTATGTATGTAAATAAGGCAATTGTTTATATATATATTTTTTTTATTTTTCCTTTTTTCAAATGTAAAAGTACACACTTAGAAGAAACGCATTTTGTGTGTGGTTTTGTTTTTGAAATCGTCAATTGCAAAAATTTCGCATCTGTCAATAATACAAATTGCCACCTTCATTCAAATAACTTTTTACCATCATATTTATAAATTAGGGTTTTTACTATACAAACAAACGTACATACATACACAGTGGTATATTGTATGTTTAAATATGTGCATATACAATAATGAAAATATGAGTACATTACACGTCATCCATAATATAGCTAATAGCAATTAAAATTTAAAAATAAAGTGAGAATCTAGAATCAGCTTCATTTTTACTTGAGAATATACTCGAGTACTATACTTCCGTACTTCAGGATCTTTATTCACTGTACATAGTATATATATTAAAAAACAAAAAGTGTACATACATATTTTGTGGTTATGCTTTGCTATCAAAAATTTATATCAAACGAAAAAAGAGAAAAAAGAAAAAAAAATGAAAAATAAATAAAAACAAAAAAGCAAAGGCAAAAGTGTGTGCCAAGTATGTATAAAATGCATCATGCAGTAAAAAAATAAAATAAAATCCAAAATATTCATAATTTAAAAATCAATTCTTTAAGGTTTTATTTATTATTTTTTTTTTTTTAAAATCCAATGGCTTTATTCCTTTATTCAAAAAGCCAGAGCAATTTTATTATTCACGAAAAAAAAAAAAAAATCGAAATAAAACAACAACAACAACAAGAGAAATTTTCATCGATGGCTTGAATTGAAATTCACATATTTTTATCACCATCAAGTTCGCTATCAGTATGGTATCGATAATTATTTTATACACCCCCTTATTAAAGTATTCATTCACATTTTTCTGTTTTGCCTTTTTCTTTTATTTTAACTTTTTTTTTTTTTATATGTACATACTCATTATTGTCTGTTGTTAAATATATACATGCTTGCGTGTATTTACACATGTATGGTACATACTTATACGCTTATAAAAAAAAAAAAAAAAAATAGTTCTTGACTTAATTTCAATTTTTAACTACTAAAAAATAAAAATGTATCTACATAATACGTATGGTTAATACGTTAGCTGGTAGCGTATAAGTGAGGAAAATGAGACGATGGTATGCAAAAAAAAAAAAAAAGTTTTAGTCAAAATGAGTTCAATCGAAATAAAAATTTTTTTTTTTTTTCATTATTATTATTATTGATTAAATAAATCAATTAAGATGACCGTACTAACCTCTTTTATACAAAAAAAAAAAAAAAAAAAAAAAAAAATTATAAAAAATAGTTTGCATTTTATATACACATGAAAAGTGTGTGTTGTAGATACAAAAATTTTTTACACAAAATATATGCGAATTTCTTTTACTTGTAGTACTTTAACCACAATAATCTGCTTGTATATATTTATGTACAAGATATATAAAACATTTAACCAATTACCATTATATTAATGGTAAATCATTTCAAATAATTTAAATTGAATGAATCATTTTAATAAATGCCTATACATTTAAAAAAAAAAAATTTTTTTTTTTTTTGTTTTTTTTAATTCCAAGAAAAAATCATTTAATTTACAATAAATTATTATTATGTATATTATTGAAAAAACAAAAAAAAAATCATTTAATCATTTTTAGAACAAATAATTAAATTTTTTAAAGAGTTCAGATTTAAAATGTCTTCAATAACAATTTGAATACATATTTTACATACATACATACTTGATTTTGTTAAAATTTTGGCTATCTTCAAAAACACATCATTGCCTATTTAATGTGATATTCAGCTTATAAGATCATAGTATGCGTTTTTGAAGATATATAGCCTTTTATATAATGCAAGGTATTATGAGGACAAATAAAGCTCTAATCTTTTATTCTGTTTTGTGAAACCTTTTATATATAATTTTGATTTAAACAAGAAACTGTTTTCCTATACAGATCAGTAAACAAAAGTACACAGTCTCGTCTCTCACAATTTGATAGTGTAAAAAAAAATTTTTAAAAAAATGAAGTATAAAATATATTTGTTTGTATGTGTGTAATTACGTAAAATTTATATATACATACATTTAAAAATAATTCATAAATGAATACAAAATATGTTTATATGAATTTCACATAAGCCAAAATAAAATAATTGTATACATTATCTAATAAGTTAAAATAAAAAATTTTTTTTTAATGCTACATTATTACATTCTTCATTTTTTCTACCATCTATAATTCTAATAATATTTCTAATTTATGTTTATAAAATATTTTATCTTTTTATATACTCATCATTAAATGTCAAGAACACTAAAAAAACGAAAAAAAAAAACGTATAACATATCTACTTGATATTTATAATCTATAAAATGTGTACAATTATGAAAATTCAAATGTTCATCAATTGCATATAACATATACATGATACACACATGTATTATTACATATATTAGTACAACACATAATATGTAATATGAGAAAAACTATTCAATACAATGTGCCTAATAACATGGATTATAATCACAAGTATTTTATAAAAGGCAAAAAAGACTTAATAATAATTTCAAGTAAAAATTTAATTTAAATACAAAAACAAAAAATAAATAAGTTCAGTACTATAATATTTAAATTTGTTGAGAAGATTTTCAAATTAAACAAACAACAATTGTTTATAATATAAATAAACAAGAATATTTTGTCAACATATTAAATGAATTAAAATTGTATACATACACATATGCCTAATTATGGTAACCAAATGATAACTCTTATACTTATATTTATCGTTAATTTTTTGTTTTCCATGTTCATTATATTTTTTTTTTTCGTACTGAATACATTGACTTATTACATATTTATTTATAGTTTAAAAAAAAAAAAAAAAACTCATTTCAATTTTAGAAACATGCAATTGTAATTTTATTTTATTTTTTTTTTTTTAATTTTTAAAATTTGCATACACGACAACTGATTTTATGTAGTATAAACATATTAATATTTAATTCAGCTCTTAGCTATATTATGTATATTTGTATATATGTACGTGTGTGAACTAAAAAAAAAAAAAAAAAAAAATTGATGCATCAAGTTTATGCACTTAATAATTCTTATATTCTTGAAATTAATTCAATATATAATGTAAGTGTACACCTTTTAATTTTTTAATACTAGAACAAGAATATCAAGTCATTGCTTCTTTCTCATATATATGTAGTTAAATTCTCATCATTGATATTTAAGTACTTGTATGTACATAAAAGTACTTGCAATTGCTTGCAATTGCTAAGTGCAAATACATATTATTATAGGTAAAAACAAAATAAATAATAATAACTAACAAATGAACACTAAATATACACGTATAGGATATATCCGGTGTAATGAAATCAAAACTATAGATACATTATATAAAAGGTGACTGGTTGGTTAGAGAGAACTTCAAGCCTACATATTATAACTGGATACACATACCATAAATATTAATTCGTATCTATAAGATATTGATTACAAAAGGTACCTCTGTAATTAGTTGCATCCTAATTCATGTAATGTAAAATACTCAGTTCCGTTTTGTGTAAAATTTACAAACATATATACATATGCGTTTATTTACAAACTTATAACTTAATATATACACAAATAGGAGTGATAAACCTATAATACGTGATTTCAAATGGATTGAGAATAAACAAAATCAAAAAAAAAAATAAAATAAAATAAAAAATACGACGAACACATCTCATCCAGATACACAAGTTATCTTTCATATAAAACATGATGTAGAAACACATAAACACCTTTAGCCAAAATAATATAAATTCAATATTAAATTTGTAATTAAGAAACATTTATAATTGCAGTCCTTAATATGATTGCCATCTGTAATCAAGTGATGTCTAATATCTTGCGTTAATTCATGTTAATCGTAAAAACAAGAATATATGTATGTATGTATAAAAGGATATATGAAAATTTATATTCATGTACGAATAAAATATGCATACATGTACATGTACATGCCTACTTACTATAAAATTGACAACTCATTCATGCAATATTCAGTATTTAGACTTGTTCATATTTACGTAAATATTTTGTGCATTCACAAATACACATACATATGTATGTACATATGTATATTGCCATTCACACATTTTTAAGTATATCTATATTATATATTCGTATATAGGTATACACATACATACATATGTATAACATATATGATATGAGATATTAATTTATGCACCTAGTATTCATGAATACGCACCCGTCTATACATATCCACATGTATACATTGAATTCATGCATGATAGCAAATAAAACAGGTATGGATATAACAGAATTGCATCAGATAAAGTCACCAAGCAAATCTAACAAGGCTTTAGAAAATGGACTAATTAGTTCGATACGTATGACGATGATGACGATGACAATATATAACGATGAGCATCACTATATAAAAATTCATATGCATATGTAATATATGTATGTATGTATTTATATACAGGCAAATATACATATATATATATATGTACATTAACTCTATACGTAATTCATATTTTACGTATACATGTGCATATCATGTTTATAAGGATTGAAAATTGTATTATGAATGAAAATCTAGTTATAAAACATCTCTTATTCACCGGATGTTGAAGACATTAACAGGGTACGATTAGCATTATAAAACTCTTCAAAAACTACAGGTGAAACTATTTTTAAAAATCATGAAACCAGTTTTTTTTTTTTTTTTTTAATATACAGATATCTGCCTATATTTTGTATGTACTGCGAAAATATTATTACTTACTGCAACTATCATCTTTATTAACTTCTTAGATGATTTTTTGTTTTCTGGTTTTATTTAGTATTTTTTTTTTTTTTTTCCTTATTTTTATTTTCTTGCATTATAAACATAATAATCTCAATGTATACGATGAAAGGTTCTTAACAAAAAAAAAAATAAAAAATAAAATAAATAAAAAAATAAAAACAAAAAAAAGCTAAAAACAAAAAAGAAGCCCACAGAATTAAGTATTTTATAAAACTAACGATGTACATATGTACAAGCAGTACAAGTGACGTATATTTTAAATATAATGATAATAATAATTTTAATTTCTATGTTTCTATATCTGGTATCTACAATGTATTATACAATCATTAAATTTTCTTTTAATGCTTCTTTATTTTTTTTTATTTTTTATTTTTTTTTTTCTTTTTTTAAATTCATTTTTCCTTATTTTTATTAATTTTTGTGCTATCTTTTTGAATTAACTTTCGTACTATTTGGATATGTAATACACACAATCTCTAATGATAAAATAATATTTAAATGATTTTGAAAAAATAATAAGAAAATCGCTTTTTGTTTTAATTTCATTTTTTTTTGTTTTTTGTTTTTGAAAAACTTGATTATTTATTATACATAAAATCTGTTTAGATATTCTACAATATAAATGTATGTATACGATATTTTTAAATGTTGTTGATAACATCACACGATTCAATGCTTCCGCTATAAAAATCATTCATCTTATACAGGACAGAATAAAAGTGGCAGATTATATTTAAGAGCTTGCATATACGTACAGTATATACACGTGTATTCTTTGTATGTTTATTTTGTTTTTTTTTTTTTTATTTTACCTTCTAAAGTATTAAAAAAAAAAAAAAAAAAACTCATCTATATGAGTAAAAGAATATAAAATTTAGTTTAACGCAAATAAACTGAATATTATGTATACGAGTATATGTATCTAATTTATTTAAAATAGAAGCAAATAAAAAAAAAAAAAAAAAAAGAAGGGGTGCTGAACCTGTAACTGAATTTTTAATTATTCCCACGCCATCAATGAAACAATAGTGAGAATTTTTATATACTCTATCTATTGTTGTTAATTTTTTTTTTTTTTTTTTTTAAATTCATTTTTACATATATAGTTAGATTGTTACAATACTACCACTTATTTATTTTTATTTTGCTTAATTTTTTTATATTTTTTTTTTATTTCTATAATACATCATATTGAGGTAATTGACTTCTTTAGAAATGGATTGTATTTTTTTTTTTTTTTTGTTTTGTTTTTCTAAAAGACATCCATGTTATTCACTTAAAAGTGATTTTATTTTTCTTTGATTTCTCAACATATTCTGTTAAAATCTTGATAAATAGTATACAAGTAGTTTTACTTTATTATATAGTCTATATCATGGGACCAAATTAAAATTATGATTTATTTACTTCTCATTGAAATGTACATACTATATATACACATGTACCGAGGAAATGCATGAAGGAGATTAGTAATACCATTATGTAGGTATATCAAGTATTACGTTATAATATATTTTTAAATGAACATTTTCAACTTGAATTAAATTGCATAAAATAATACAAGATAACAATAAAAAGAACAAAAAACTAAAGTTTTATTTTATTTTATTTATTTTTTTTTGAATTTTGCAATGATTTCTTTTTCTTTTCAAAAAAAAAAAAACAAAAAAATGAAAAACAAAAACTGAATTTTATGTGATTTCAAATTTGTTCAGTTACTTGAATTTTCCTTTTTTTCTGAATTTTCCTTAGTAATAAAGCTCTTTATAAAGTCCTGACATCCACTTGTGATATGCTTCCACTTTTCCATATCTTCTTCAATTCCTTCTCAAATTTCTAATGTTCATGCTGCTTCTATCAGTTACTTTAACTATTTTTCAAAAATGAGGAAAAACTATTTTCAATCAATGCAAAAAAAAAAAATATATACCTATATATATACATATCCACATTGCATAAATACATACGAAATAAAGAGGTATCATACTTTTAACAAACTTTTAAATTTTAATATTCTTTTTTTCTTTAAATTTTTTTTTAAAAAGAATTGAAAAGTAAAATTTCAAAAAAAAATTTTTTTTTTTTTTAAATTTTCCTACTGATATTCGTAACTGTTACTTTTAGACAAAAAATATTCTTTTTCCATTTATATGAATGCATGCATGTTCTGAAAGAAAAGTTAAAATTCTATCAAAATAATAAAATATAAAAAAAAAAAAGTTTGAATTGATTCAAATTTGTTGTCAAATATATAAAAAATAAAGTTTTTTTTTTTTTTTCTGATTATTTGTATTATAATTTTCTTTTTTTTGTATGTTGTTTAAATAACCAGTATTCACTTGAAAGTACAAAAAAAAAAAATACATAAAAGACAAATGATGTAAAATTAGATACTAGCTCAAACTTTATTATATGTAATAGAGTAGTAGTACGTGGTGGTATAGTTACGTATGTAGTATGTAAATGACAAAATGTATAGCTAAAGAACAAGAATTACAAAGTGCATACAACAAATCACATACATATATAATAGTGGAGCATAAAAATATATGTATTTATGTTCGTATAAATTTTTATTCGTTTCATTAGAGACAACATACACATATGTATACTCTTAAAAAACTAAACCTGATTTTTAACAATTTAACAAGCGGACGTTGGAGTTATAAACATACTTATTACTTACTTTTTATACATATACATATGTTTATATTATAAAGTAGATACCACCTGTTCATTAAGATGAGTTTTTTTTTTCACAGTCATTGGCCTCGATCTAGTCAGATTTCGTCCCACATAAATCAGATCAAAAAATAATAAAAAAAAAAAAAAAGACCAGGCATGACTACATAAATACAGTATACTTATCGCGCTTTACAGAAAAACTTTTCTTTTTTTTTTTGGGGGGCCTACAAAAGTCATTTATTTTGTTTTTACTTCTCTCAATTTCTACAATTGAT
This sequence comes from Anthrax anthrax, assembly GCA_963971155.1. Lineage (NCBI taxonomy): Eukaryota > Metazoa > Arthropoda > Insecta > Diptera > Bombyliidae > Anthrax > Anthrax anthrax. The sequence goes on along the minus strand of OZ020118.1, from coordinate 1,364,433 downwards.
TTTGTGAAACACAAGATTTCTTTTCCTTCCTCTTTAACATCAACATCATCATCATCTACATCTACATCTACATCATCATACATCTTTTGCTTCTTTTTCTTCTCTTCATCATCATATCTTGTAGTTTTTCTTCTTTTATAGAACATTTTATTATTTGAATAAATGCACAGGAAATGGGTTATATTCGTCTTTTGAAATACATATAAAAACGAGATAGAAAGTTTTAAATTATAGGGTGAGAGTTCTATAATAAAATACGAATGGTACTTATGCATATATTGGTGTATATATACTACAAGAATGATTCATCCAAATTCAACCTTTTTTCTATTACCAAATTTTCTTAGATAACATAAAAAGGCTTGTACAATTGTACATATATACACACAAACATTTAAAAAAAAAAAAAAATTTTTTTTAATGAATTTGAAAATGTTTAGGTATAAAGATGCGTACATGTATAGTCAATATACTTTATAAAAAGCTCTTTTTCTGTTATAAAGAAAAAGATTAAAATCATTTAACATCAATTTTATTTTTTTTTTTTTTTTTTTTTTTTTTTACAGTCTTTAGTTTTAGATTATTTCAATCATTTTTATAATTGAAAAAAAAAAAAAAATTTATATATATTTAAATCTTTTATTCAAAATACCCATACATATATATTATTTGTATAAGTTGTATTAAATACATGAGAAACAAATTATAAAAGATAAAGAAAAACAGCTCAATATTTTGAATTAAAACTTTTGAATGAAATTATATTTAAATGTAGTATTAGGAAATTTATAAAAACAAACGTTCATATGATTATATGAACGTACATATATACAAATCGAAAAATGTTTCATATAACGTATTGCGAATTATGCTTACACATTGAAAATAAAAAACAGATTTTTGTTGAATTTTCATTAATAAAAGTGCATCAATGTTTTTGTTTTTTTTTTGTAATCATTTAATTGAAGAAAAAAAAATTTTTTTTTGTTTTCATACACATCTTACTTTTTTTCCATATATGTATACATATTTTTAATTCATCTAAATATAGTGAACGCAGCAAATGTACGTACGTACAGAATGAAATTGAAGGAAACGAAAACGAAAAAAAAAAAAAAAAACAGTGAACAAGGAAAAAAAAATTTTTACGTCAGGTACATGAACAGGTATTAGTAAATGAACATCCATCTAACAGGTTACGTATATATCATACATAAAAACCCTGATTAAAACGTTGTGGGTAGACTGGTATAGGTAAAAGATTATTACACTTGCATTGCATTATATTTAAACGCGCCTCATGTACATACTAACTAATGTAAAGATTACACACATTCGGTTTTTTATTTTATTTGGAAAAAAAAAAAAATTTTAAATAAAAAGAAAAACTGGTTTTTCTCAAAAGAAAATGAATATATTTTTCTTTACGTTTTTCACCTCCTCTTAATAGCCTTTTTCCGTTTAATTTCCATCATACGTCGCCGTTATAATATTGTAATTGCACTTTACATACGATATGTACATACATATTCATATGCATAGTGTAAATGGATGTCGTATACAATTTTACATATGTATGTATGTGTGTTATAGAATATTATTTTTATACAAGTTACATTGATATAAAATCGTCGTCAATTGAGCTGATGCTGATGTTGGTGCTATTTTTTCAGTTGCTCTATAGCTGCTAAAATTTACTCATAAATTGTGCATTGAACTTAATTTATACAGGTGCAAAAACTGAAAGACAGATTAAGAAGAAAACGCGTGATGAAGGATAAAAATACATAATATGAAAATAATCTATTGCATATGTTATTCATATATGCATAATAAAGTGTACGTATACTCGTATGTATAAAAATGCGCACTCTTATAACACACGTAATAAAATAAAATCAAGTTATAATACATATAGTATATTTGAAGTAACAAAATATGGTCTGAATTATGCATATGCAATTTATATTACTTTTACATACTCATATGCAGTGCTATCGTTTTAGTGCAATACTGTTGTCCCGATGAAAATACTATCATTTAGAATTATATGCATTTAATTGAATATGTATTATATTTTTTTTCAAATGTTACAGAAAAAAAAAAAATAATAATGAATTTGAAATTTAAATTTTGTATAATCACTTCCATGCACCACCAAAAAAAAAAAAAAAAAAAATTCAAAAATTCAAAAATCACTGTATAATACCACCCGTCTGTCCTTCCCCACGTTCAAACAGCAACTGAATAGAATAATTATTATCAACCATTTTTTTATGCTACTGAACAGCGAGCACTGAACTAACTAGACGACTAGAGTAGACTGGTATTGCTATGCATATTGCATATAATATGTATGAATGTGTATGAAACATGAAAGTGTACAAAACCAGTTCATTTCTATGTTCTAACATAGCAATAGCACTCAACACAAAAATTTTTGAAAATTCAAATGAAAGCATTTGAAAAACGAAAAAAGTGTTGTAATTAAGTATACTTATAGAAAAGACGCTTTTTTCAAACTTGTTTTACTACTTTCAAACTTTGAAAAACGATAACACTATTCATACTTGTGTTATGATATTTTTCACTATTTTTTTTTTCTTTATACATATACACATTATACATATACCTGTGTGTATATTATTTGCAATTTTTTATATAGCGATTTACTTGATTCATATAAGAAAATATCATTTCATGTAATTACGAATATAATCAGTTATTTTTTGTTTATAAAATTTACTTTATTATAAACATTGAGAAAAACAACAAACGTTATAAACCTGAAAACATGCATCTAAATATATGTACATATTTCATGTCATCTTTTTAAAGTAATTTTATCTGTTTTTGTTTTTGTTTTGTTTTTTTTTCAAATGATTGGTACAGATATTAGTTTGATTCAAACATAATATTATAATATTCGGTCAATGTAACAAAAGGTATAATTTTTATATACCTACTATATGTATGTATGTGAATGCATTTTACACATACATACATACATGCATTAAATATTATAGAGTGTATATATATGCATATGTAAGCATGCACATGATTTAAAATTGTACATATGTATAAAAATGTTATGAATGTATGTAGGCTGAAATTTAACGCCAACACACTAAATTGTACACTTTTATTGCAACACGTTCCCGTTGATTAAACATTAAAAAACATAAAATATAAATGTGTACTATATTTAAATACCTGATATTGTCACCCACGATTTTTTTTTGTTTTTTTTTTTTTTGTTTTCGTACACTTAGATTGGTGTACATACGTTAGTTCACAGTGTGTGCACTTTGATTTAAAAAAAAAAAAAAAAAAAATTATTATAAAAGAAAAATAAATCGAAAAAGAAAATTTCAAGAAAATAAAAAGGGCAAAACAAAAAATTGTATAACGTTATTTATTTTATACAAATCTTTAAAGAAAACAAAAAAAAAAAAAACAATTTTGAATGATTTTTACAAAATCAAAAAATAAATAAACAAAAGCAAGATACACACACACACATGTGTGTACAGTGTTTATATATACACTTTAATATAAAATATATTATGAACGTTTCATTTTATGTTCCTTATCAAAATGGGTCAATTCCAACGTAAATTTCAAATTTTCAAAAAAAAAAAATGAAAACAAGTGGGTTTCATTTTTCTGATTATATTCAAAAATCGATATCATAAAACAAATGAATTCTTAAAAAAAAAAAAAAATCAATTTTTAAAAAAAAAAAAATGTTTATAAAAGAAAAACAAAAAATAAATGATTATGTATTATTACAAAGAGCTAAAGACCATACACAATATTTTATTAAATGTTTTTGATATATTTTATTTTTTTTGCAATTTTTTTAAAAATATATTATTTGTATTTTATTTTTATTAAATTCATAATATATAGAAAGAGCATTTATTTTTAATTTATGATTTTATATATGAAATGTGTACTTATATGATATGATATTTAAATATGCTGGTTAAAAATTTTTTTATTTTTTTATTTTTTTTTTCTGTGTTTTGTTTTTGTATTTAATACATACATAGTATTATGCTCATGATCATGATATATGCATGTAATACACATGTATAATATAAAACCAAAACTGTACTGTATATATGATACCTAAATGCATCCATGTACGCATATCAAAAAAAAAAAAAAAAATTAAAATTAAAAATTATAATATATATAAATTTTTTTTTTTTTTTTTATATAATAAAAATAAATATATATAAATGCAAAAAAAAAAGTACTCATATGTATTTACACATATGTACATATGTATGAGAAAAAAAAAAAAGAAATACTGTCTTTGAATTTATGTATATGTAGATTTGTACATACATACACGTAGTGTATATAAATTCAGTAGCTTATTGAGTAACAGAATTTATTATTATTCTTTTTATTTTTTTTTTATTTTTATTTTAAATGTGTATCACATATGTTAAACTATACGAATACTTTTCATATAACGTAATACGTATGTACAGATATGTATGTATATACATTATACAGATTTTATGTAAGCATTTTATCTATATATATATATATATGCATATTATTATATACTACATTTAAACACATTTATACGTATATATATACATATGTACATATGCATATGTGTATATATATATGAATACCAATAAAATAGACTTATATTTCATATAAAATTATAATGTGAAAATATGAAAATTGTGAAAAACATGCAAACATATGTTTAACGCATATGTAAATTCTAATAAATTATGTCAAGTTTTTCATATAAAATGCATATTATACAAAACAGTAGAACGTATACATGAATGTTAAAAATAAAAAATAAAAAATATATATGAAATACAACCAAATATACATACATACAGATACATATATGTAATAAAAATATGAAATAAATAAATAATAATGAAATTCAAACCATATGAAGTTTTAGCAAAAAAAAAAAAAACATTAAAAAAAAATTTAAATAAAATAAAATCAGTCTTCCTATATTATGTAGAACATTCTGACTGACTACATATACATGTATGTATGTATGAGTACATAATGTATTCTATATATGTAAAATGCATATTAAAACAATTTTATTATTTTTATTATGTGCTTATACAGTTACGTATATGTATGTGTGTATTATACACATGATATAAAAATGTTGTAATTATTATTATTATTATTAGCAGTATATAAGCGACACAATACTATAAGTATATATTCACACTTGAACACTGTACACTCAGTTAAATAATGAAGTATTTAGTATTTTAGATTAAATTATGATATAAAGTACATTATTTTTTTTTTTTTGATAAATTCCCATAAGCAAATCAATATGAAAGTACATATCGTAAAAATGTTTATTTTACCAGTATTTCATATGTGAATGTATAAGTGAATAAAATTTCACACGATAATGTACATGTGTGTGTTTGTTTTTATTTTCATATTATTTTCTATTTTGTTTTTTTTTTGATTTTTTTTTTTTTAAATTGCTTATCTCAAAAGTACCATTTATTTTCATATGATTTTACAAATTAAGTAAATAATAATTACATTATTGTTATGTATTTATTGTTTTACTTTATTATTGTAATATCATTTAAACATTATATAGTGTTATTAAATTATGTATGTTCAACAGATTGTTTAATTTTATATCATACAATGTGAAGTGGATACATTTTGATTAAATACATAATATTATACATATATCTATGTATGTAACTATAACTAAACTAACTTAAACATTCTATTAGGACGAAAATCTACTGTACTACTTGATTATAATATTATCTCATGGGAAAATACACCGTTATAAATGTGTATTATATTTGTATATAATTTACTATATGTTTTATATATATATGAAAATCATTTTCTTGTATCTACATATATTGACTTGAATAATATCATAAAATTGTATGTACTTAAGTAAAACACAATATACAACATATTATGTATTTAATAGTATATTTATAGCTTTTTTGTACATATGTATATATGTATATAATATATAGTATAGATATGTATATGTATGTGCATCTAATGTAGACATGATATTAAATGCTAATACATGAAATGTATCTGTATCTATTTAAATAGATTAAATAATATTGATAAAATTTAAGTTAAAACTTCAATTCTCATTTATATGATAAAATAATAAATAATAATACATAATCATATGTATGTATTTATTGTATAAATTTAATTATTTAAAAGATGACATTATCTTTAAATGGCATTATGTATATTTTTAAAGATTTTTTTTTTTTTAAATACAAAATCGAATATCCTTCAATTCATGCATTTAATTTAAATTAACTAATAAATTTGCTTAAATTCAAAAAGAAATTTTTTTTAAATGTTGCATGTGCCATTTCATACACGTGAGTACACTGTACATATTTGTATGCATTCAAATATAATGAAATAACAATTTCATTCAAGAAACTTTTTCATTATTCTCATTTATTATATAAAATCTTATTCTTGAAATTATATACAAATATGTACATATGTACATAAAATAATTTACACGTTACATAATAATTGATTACTATATTAATGAATACTTTATTGAAACGATTAGTATTTTAGCACTATACATATGTGCTGTATACATGTATGTATGTATGTACATATAATTATATTTACGTACAAAAGCTCAATTTAACACATAAATACATACACATAATATAATATATGTATAATATAGATAAAATCCATTTGAAGATTATTTACTTATACAGAGATTACCAATATCAATTTTTTTTTTTTTTTTTGTTTCTTAGAAGAAAAGAAGATCCATGTATACACGTGGTACATACATATGTATATGTGTACATATATCAATTCAGTATATATAATAACTGAATAAAATAAATAAAAAGTAGTGAAAATTAGAAAACAATTTTCACTTGATTCATTAATAATTGTTTTTTCGAAGAGTAATAATTGATTCAATAAAATCGTTTTTTTTTTTTTTCGAAACAAAAAAAAAAAAAAGAAAAAAAATATAATACGTGTATTAAAATTAAGACATATCATAACATCTTAATTTTTTGTTTTAACAATTATTCTTTCCTTCTATTGTGTTGTATATACAAGGACAAACCACTCTGTGTTATAATTTTTGAAGTTTTTTTGTTTTTTTGTTTTTTAAATTTATTTTTGAATATTTTGATAAAACATACATATATCCTTGTTACAAATATTTTGTGAAACACACACAAAAAAAAAATCCTTTTTTTTCATAGACAAAAAAAAAAATTTAAAAAAAAAAAATTTGTATGCGAAAAATTTCATTTATCTCTTTATTAAAGGCATACAATTTCATAGAAGAGAAAAAGAAAAAGAAAAAGAAAAAAAATTGATAAAATAAAGATATTTTAAATTCTTTGTGAAAAATGAGTTAAGCAAAACAAACAAACAAACAAAACAAAAAAAAAATGTAGAAAAAGGAAGAAAAGTTGTCCGAAATTAAGGAAAATAAAATACACTGAAAGAAAATAAAAACAAGAAAAGTACTTTACATACACAAACATATATATACAGACTGAACTGTAAAGAAAGTAATAATTCAGCTAGAATATGAATGAACGAAGGTCACGTCTTTGGAGAAATTCATGTTAAAATAAGACTTTTAAGCCTAGAGGTATCAATTTGAAAAATGATCTTTAAAAGATACATACATACATACATGCATATGTATAATACTAGATATATGTATATTGTACGAGATATTTATATATGCGCGAATGAAAATTAATTTATAATAGAAAGAAATTTTTCTATATAAAATTTTCATCTTTTTTTTTTTTTTTTTTTTTTTTCATATCATATAGATACATGTATACGTGAATATTATAACAATCCTCGTATTTCAAAATATTATTTTATCATTTTTTTTTTTTCTTTTGCTTTTCTTTTCTTTTCTTTTGAAAATAATAATAGTATATGGATAGTCTCTGATAAGGGTAGAAAATTGAAAATGAAAGTGTACATATAACACAAAATATATGTATACATATGTACATATGCATATAGGATATAGGATCTTAATAAAAATAATGTAAACATAAACTGAGACCCATCGTGTTTATGTAAATAAATTCAAGAAAATAATAAAGGATGTTAAAATCTTATAAAATATTTTGTTACTTGATGGTGTTTTTTTTTTTTTTAAAAAAAAAAAATTTTATATTCAATTTAATAAAATAAAATGAAATTTTATTACTATCCACGAAGCAATACACGGTGTATCACAGGATTTTCAAGCAAAATATCCTTCTGAATCACCAATTTCAGACAAATGGAACTGAAAATTTTCACACACATGAAGTCATATTTGAAGCAATATCTTTTTAATCACCTTATTGTAAAGACTCAGATATGTACGAATTTTAACTTTAACATCTAACAATAATGCATTAAATATACATAGAATTCACATGTCTGAAAAATTTCAATCCCTTATATTTTGGAAGGAGAGTAAAAGGGCCTAGAATAATTTTCCTACTATATAGAAATAATCTAATCCATGAAATAAATATTATTTGTGACATTTATACTGGGACATCCTTGAATATAATATGTAAAATTAAAATAAATGATTTTTGCGCCTATATTTATACTTTAAAAATACATATAAATTTTATAAACAATTAAATACGTATATTTTTTTATTAAAAATTTATTTAGGCTTATTTCATTTTGTAGCACATTGCCAATATACCCACCAAAGTAATGTACAAAAAAAAACAATTACAGGGTGTAGAAATTAAATACTATATAAATGATACATAAAAATAGTTAAAAATGATAAACAAAAAATTTTCAAAAATAATTGTAATACCGCCGCCGTACTCATTTTTCATGTGCATTTTAATGTATCAAAATAGTACCAATTAATTATACCTAATTAGTTAATTTAAAAAAAAAAAAAAACAAAAGAAACCAGTAAATGAAATTATTTAATTTTTCTGAATATGCAAATTAAATTTAAATAATGCAACTAAATTTACTAATTTTTTTTTTTTTTAAAATATGCCGTAATTTATACAATTTCAAATTAAATTTATTTTATTTCATTTTTTCAGTAGATACATACATAGCAAAACTGAATAAATTCTGTTAACACTTTTAAAAATTTTTTAAATAAACAAATATTTAATATTAAGCTATTTTCTCATTCAACATGAATACATATTAAATGGAATGAAAAATACATAAAAATGTACAAAATGTACATATAAGAAAGTATATTGAATGATGATTTGCAAAATTTTGTTCTGTTCAAAATGAAAAGTTACATAGAAACTATGTTGTTAAGGGTACAAAAAAAAAAAAAAATTTTCTTTTATCAATTTTTGCTATTTTTGTTTACAAAAACATGAATATTTACAAAAATCGAAATAGTAGATTAATATACGATAAATATGAACAAATACGTGCAATCTACATTATAATAGATTGTTGAAAATTTTAAATTTAGTGCAGTATCTACCCATTTTTCCTTTTTTGTTTTGTTTTTTTTTTTTTGTACATGTACATATACATCATTTATACAAACTATACAATCAATGGAAAATCATAGAAAAATTATTTCTTCTTCTTGTATTTTATTCTACTTTTCTGTTTTTTTTTTTGTTTTTTTTTTGTTTTTTTATTATAAACTTGTACCGCATAGTTCCGATTTATTTGTTACATCACCATTATAATGGATGTTCTTTAACTCATCTGGAACCTTGAGAAAGTAATAACTGGCTGGTTGATTTTGTTGGTGGTGGTACATCATCATATATTTTTGAGCGATTTAATGTATGTATGGTATAAACTAACTAAATACGTTACAAACATGGTATAAGAAATTTATGTACAAAAAGGACACAAAAATTATATATGAATGTATGTAAAACTAACAAACATGTTATTATAACAGTAAAATGAATGTACATATTTTTTTTTTTTTTGTACTACTGTACTTAAAAAATAAAAATAAAAAAAAAATGAAGAAATACAAATTTCGTTTGAATTCGTTAGAACCTTTTGTATAGACTATAAAATCATATCATAACGTATTCGGTACATGAATAATACGTTAATATTATATATATGAAAAAGTATTGTAGTACTCGATGGAAAAAAAAAATGTTTTTTTTTTTTTTCTTTCCAATAATATCTTATTGTCAGAAAATATGTATTGTTGTAAAAATTTTACGGAAACAAATTTTCTTGCCAAAAATATTATGCTTGCGCTAGCAAATTGGCAATTTTTCAATAAAACAACACAGCACAATATTATTATTATTATTATTATTATGATTGTGTGGACGTTGGGGAAAAATATACTATGTACATATATCCTTGCATGTAAGTAAAAGAAAAGAAAAATTTTAAATAAAAAAAAAATTTCTTTTACTATATGAAAATATATGAACATTTGTATACACAACCGAACGTTATTATAACAAAGGAAAAAATATGTTTTGTATACTAAAAAAAAAAAAAAAAAATTATTGTAAAGATAATGCATTTATACATTGCGAATACATATGCATTGTATATGTACATTTGAAAAAGAGGAGGTAATATGAAAATCTAAATTTTAATATATGTACATATGTACGTATACTTTTTTAAAAAAAAATTGTATGCTATGAAAATGAATCGCTCTAAAGTTAAAGAAAATAATATGTATTATTTCGAAGGGCGGATGATAGCTGTCGAAATTTTTCTTAAAAATTTTTCTTTATATTTTCTTTTTTTTACGTTACATTATTTTATTTCATTTTTATCTTTTTTTTTTTCTTTTTTACATACGTGTACACATACCTAAATATCATGTACTGCATGTAATTTAGATTATTATAGAGAATTTTCCAAAATAAAATATTTAAAAAAAAAAAATTTTTTTTTACAAATATCTGGATAAGAAGTGAAAAAGACAAAAACAAACAAACAAACAAACAATAGATTACAAACTTATTGACAAGAAACCACTTAAAAATTCCTTAAGAATAAAAGGTAAAGAATAATAAAGAAAAAAATTTGTTTGAAACGAGTTAAAATACAATTTATCGTTCGTGTTTTTTTTTTGTCTTCTTATTTTCATTCGAATATATAATTAATGGGATTCATCTTCAATAAATTATAGCCAGAAAATATTTACTCAATTTGTATAATTATAAAGCTGAAAAATTTTTCAAAAAAAAAAAAAAAGGATAACAAAATATTCTTTTAATTTATTTCAATTAAATTACAATTTATTTTGAAAATACAAATTTAAATTTATAATTTAAATTTGTAATCATATTTTAAGAAAAAGTATAAAAACAAAAAACCAAAAAGAAAATTTACAAGTATAAAACATATTCAAGAATTTAAATTTTCCAGGTATTTTCCATCCCTTTTTTTCATTTTGTATCTTTTTTTTTTTTTTGTTTTTTTTTTTGTAATGATAACAAATTCATTTTATGTTAAAATATCTTAAATAACATGAAATTTAAATTTAATGTTACACGACGTTACACATAATAACTATGGTAATATAAACATTTCTCTTGCATTTCCACGGAAAAGTAATTTTAATTTTATTATTATTTTTTTTGTAATCAGCCATTTTTGAGTAATTTTCAATTTTGTTTTTTTTTTTCTTTTTAAATAAAATTTAAATAATTAACTACTGAATATATATACTTAAAATTTTACTTTAAATTATTGTATTTTAATAGTAAATAAATGAAAAAAGAAAAAATAAAAATAACAATAACAACAACAAATTTAACAAATAAACATGAAAATGAACAGGAATATTTTAGAAAAACAAGGAAATGTAATATTATGTATGTATGTATATTGCATTACGTAGTATATTTCTCATTAAACCATATATAAGGTGTACTTAATATACATATTATGTACATTTTAAGCTTAAATATATTTTTCACACATGTTGTATAAAATATCTACATATATGGGTGCGTATACGTGTTACATATATAAAACGTTATAATACATAGGTACTACATCTAACAATTGTACTAATTATGCAAAGAAAAATATATAGACAAGGAAACAGGAATATGTTTTTATATATGTATGTATAGTACATATGTACATAATAATAATAAACAGTATGAAAACTTTAATTAATTTTCACATGAGTACATAGTTTCAATGTACATCTAATATTAATAGAAATTTGTATGTATGCATTGTTTGATAAAATAGTATAGATATTTTATATTTGAAATTAAAATGAATATATTGTAATGTACATAATATGAATACATTGAGTAAATTATATACATATGTAAATAGAATAGATACATCTATACGAAATTCAAATAACGTCATCGTTACTTATTAAAACAAATAATCACAAAATATCAATTTTAGAAACCTAATTATTGGTTTTCAAATAATTCAATTCACAGAATGTGAAATTAATTGCCACAAATTTTATGTTGTCATACATCTAATATTATACGATATATGTAATTCGTTTATTAGTTTATGATCCTTACGTTCATATACATAAAAGGACAGAATATTATATATATGTATATATGACATAGACCGATATATATGTACATAAATGAATACATGTGTGAAATAATATTTGAAAAATTTGCTTATTAAAATCAATTGTCATTTTGAACAGTGTAACATATTAAAGCCGTTATATATAGGGAATTTTGTTTAGAAATGCGGTTAATCCTTATAGAAATGCCAGGCAGGTGCAAAATAATTTTTTTTTTTTTTTTTGTTTTTTTTTTAATTTTTCCTTATTTCGATATATTTGAAACTTTTCTATTATATGTATTGTGCGTACATATAAGTAGTAGTTATGTATTTTATTTGATATTTATTTCATTATATTGTTTTACTGGTTGGCATACATAGTCACCTTTATTTTTGTAGCCATATAGTAGATAATGGTATAGTAGTGTTTTGAATTGAATTAATTTATAATATCAATTCAATTTTAGACAAATATAGGACACACGTAATGCGTATATGTATGTTTTTCATATGTTTGAAAATTAACCAAAATTGCTAACCAATTTTTACGTGAATGTTGAACATGCCAATTAAACTATACAAAAAAAAGGAAATACATAATTGTATACGTTTTACGTGGAAATACGTTTTCCAATAAAATATTGACATAAAAGCTAGAAATTGAAAATACAAGTATGTATGTATGTACAAACATCTACATCTACATTTGTATATATCTCTGCATATATCTGATCTGCAACGTACATTTTATATGTATGCATGTGCCTGTATGCATAATTGCACGTATTATTATAATGTTTCTAATGATGGCAGCATGTGTGATGATTCAATGCACAAAACTTAATTAATTGAGGGGGAAATAAAAATACACGGTAAAAAAAAAAATAGGTATATTAAAGTTAATTAATTACATTTTATAAAAATACCAATTATTATATAATCGTTATCATACACTCATAATTTAAAAGATATTTCTAATTTCAATTGTACAATGTACAATATATTTTATTATCGTGTTTTTAAGCTTATATACTTGTTGATTTTCACATGTATAAAAAAAATTGTTCATACTTGATACTCTTTGTATAAAATTGTGAACTAAAAGAGTACATATTATAGAGGAGAATCATTAAATCAGATTATCCTTCATAAATTATTTGACCTTATATATATGTATACCAAGTTACATATACACTTATCGATCATATATCACACATGTACATATATGTATGTACATGTTATGTTTATGAATGTGTGTATAAGGAAGCATCCCAATAAGTTTACAACAATATGCTTGTCCGTTTTTTTTTTTATTATTCTTAAATTCTTTTTTTTTTTTTTTTCTTTAGCCTAAAGTAATAGAAATCAGCAAGAAAGTTATTTTAAATGGTTATGTTATTCTATATGTACGTCATCCTTATACTATGAAATATATGCATGTACATATTCTTATATATATAGGTGATAGACTGATGAGAATTATGTTGTATATGTACAAATAATGATTACATGTTACCCCAAAGCAAAGAGATAAAGCTAGATCAAAATAATGCCAAAGTTACCATTTGGTTCAATAAGTGAAATTGTTTAACATTACTTAAATTACTTCCAATACACTAACATTTACGATGGCTTGAGGTTGAAAATTTATGATTTAGGATACAATACATGCGGTTACAATATACATATACATACATTTATCCATCCATACTTATAAATATATAGAAAAAGCGATATAAATAAAAGAAAAAATTAATGCGTTAAAACATACGTATTATACGTAACAAATAACAAACTTCTATATATTTATCTAGACATACGTATGTATATATCATGTACATACATAGATATGTATATATATCTGTATGTACCATAATTTAAGCCAAAAGTCTTAAAAATCTTTTGTTATCATAATTTAGGTTTTTTTTTTTTTTTGGTTTTGTTTTTAAAGGTGCTACTATACAACTGTCGAATCATGTCACGTCGATATACATTATGTGATTTACGGCAAAATAACTCTTACAACAATTCATTGTTAATCTGAAAGATATTTACAAGAGATTTATTTTCCACTAAGGTGATGGTGGTACAATAAACGGCAAGTACATACAACAATAGTATAGCAAACATAGTCAGTATACACGTTCTACATACATATATACATATTATGTTCACATACGTACATTTTACATGATAATTTCCCGTTTGGGAATTATCACGTAACTGCCATTAAAAGTTTGTTTCTCATGATTTTGTTAAATATTCTCTGATTTTTATTGTAATTCAAATCGTTTAAATATTTATATGTATTATTTGTACGTAACGTACATATACAATTTATTTATTATTTATTTAAGTATTAAAAATTATTGTCATACATATATATGTGTACACATATACGAACAAACAAACTTACATATAACCTATACATATTGAAAAAAAGAACAGATTTTATTTTTGATCACAAAATAATAATAAAAAAAAAAAAAAAAAAAACAAAAAAGAAAAATTGATAAAAATATAGGCTTAAAAAAACATAAATAAATTTATTCTTATTTTTCTGTTTATCTGCTATTTTTTCTCGAGGATTTAATATTATAAAAGATATTTTAAAAACAAAAAAAAAAAAAAAAAAAATCTGTATATATTGCAATACAAAAATATTGCAACTAATTTGATGACACAGATTTTCTAAAGAGATATAAACGTTTTTCAAGCAAATTGAGAAAATTTCTTGTATTATTTTTTTAAAATGAAATTTAATTTTTTTAAGTTAGCATATTTTGAAATGTGATAAAGTACTTAACTCGAAATAGCAAGAAATAAAATATTAAAAAAAAAAACAAAAAGCTGTGCATTGTGAAAGTTTTCAAATATTTTACAAGCCCCCAGAGACAAATATACCTATAGAGATATTATGAAAAATGAAAACCAAAAAAATTCATAAAAGACCATAAAAAAAAGAAATTCTATCTGAACAATTTATCAAATACCAAAAAAAATAAAAAAATAAAAAATAAATAAATAAGAATGGAAAAAGAAATTTAAAGTAAACCGAACATGTATATACGTATGTGTACACATGAATTATTATAGTTTAGCCTCTATTAGTTTAAATCGACAATGAAAAAATAAAAAATTTCCCCTTTCGGTACTTTTTTTTTTTTTTGAGTAATAAAATTCTTTTTTTTTTTTTGTAACAAATAAATAAAAAAAAAAAATGAAAACAACAGAGCATCTGTTTTTTATCTTTGTTTTAAGGATCAAAAATGGGTATTTACTTCTTTGCTCCACTTTAAATATGTTCACTTTGAATATATTGTCAATTTATTCCAATTTGTCGTTATTTTTGGTTGAATATAACAGAAAATGGAAATCGTACAAAGAAAAATAAAATTTTTTTCTGTGATTTTGTCTTTCACTTTTTAATGTATGGTGTGTATGTATTAGTTGGTATATATGCGTGGTAAATAGAAAATACACGTATAAAAAATTGACTATACCAAGCCAATACACACGACAATATATGCATATACGATAGAAAAAGTCTTTTTTAAGATTTACAGTCAACTAAAGCATAAAGCAGATTATAGGATTAAGGATACACATAAAAAAGTAAAAAAAAAATAAAAAATAAAATAAAATAAAACGATAAATAGAAAAACGAAATTTTTTTCCTTTTTTTTTTTTTTGAAAAAAAAAAATGAAAGGAAAAAAATTAATATTTCATGTCGTTTTTTTTTTCTATTTTTGAAAAATTTACAAACAAAATAAAAATTGACGTTTATTTTAAATGAAAACTCAGTCAGATGAAGGTAAATAACTAGCAATATTGAAAATTTCAAAAAATAACTGAATTCGAAGTTAACAAACGAAAGCAAGAAAAAAAAACACACACACACAACTATTTTCAGTTTATATTTCTACACCTTGTTATGTACGAAAATATTTTCCAGGATATGTATACAGGTATTTTTTTTTTTTAGTTTGTTTGTTTGCTTTTTAAAAAATTTAAAAAACATCGTTTCATATTCACATACAATAAAAGATATTGGATACGTGATAATAATTTTTATAAAGGACAAAAATTAATAACTACATACTACATATATGGTATAAGATAGGTGTACATTAACTAAAAAGGACACTTTAGCTAGGAGCTCACCACTGTCATGTAGTATGTACATACATCTATTATAAAATGTGAATAAAAAAAAAAAAAACCATTTTTTAATGAAAAATCCATAATTTCGTTTTTCTTCTTTTCTTTCGTACATACATTCCAACATTTTTTTTTAAATAAACGAATATACATTACATATATGCATATTTTATAATTTTCAATAAAAGTAATTAGGTAAATGACAAGTTGCTATGATTTTAATTAAAATATATGTACATATGTATAAGGATGAATCAAAAATTAAAAAAGGGACAAAAAAAATAAAAATAAAATCATAATTTCAATAAAGTTTTAGTAGTTATACAATCATTAAATCATTAAAATCATTCAATCTGATTATGTACATATATTGAATAAAACCATATCCAGGATACGTATCCCTCCAACGCTATATATCCTATATGTATGTATGTATGTATATTTCTTAAAGCATACAGTGTGTATGTGTCAAGTTCAGTTAACCGTATGTACATAATTAGTTGTCAAAACAATGATTTCGATTTTTGTTTTTTTGTTTTTTTTTTTGTGGTTTTTCCTTTTCCTTGATGATATTCTACGATTAATTTTTTATATAACTTAAGTTGTCTTATATGGTCATTTAACAGTCCTAATTTCTAATAATGATCTATTCTTTTTTTCTTTTTTTTCCTTTCTCTTCCCAATGAACATAACATATACACACACACACATATCAAAAAACATACTGTAAAGCTTTTTTTTTTCACTTATGGTAAATGATGATATGTATACAAAATAATGCTTTGTCATCGGAAATATATTGCACTATTCATATTATTCCTATCACATAAAGCACTTTTCTATTATGTATGAATTTGTAAGGGTAAAAGGATACATATACCAAGATCTTGTTCTTTTTTTTTTTTTTTTTTTTTTTGTTCTTCATATTTTCATTATATACATATGTATGTATGTATGTATGTATATATTCATTGGAAACATATACATGGTAGATATATATATATATATACACGTTTCTATACACCTACACTATAATGCTCATACATATACACCTATGTACATATAAGAACAATATGTAGATAGAAAATTAGGACAAACTCAACATTTTATTATTTGTTCTTCATTTCATGTTACAAACATACACACATATATATGTATATATCGTACATGTGTAGATGGTATATTGTACGCCTTCACAATTTCCTTCACAACTAACTATTCATTTATTTTTTTTTCTTTTTATAATTTTTTTTTTTTTTAAAAATATTATTGAAATAAAAAAGAAAAACATGAAACAAAAATTAAAAGAAAAAACGATTTTTTTTTTTTTTTTTGTTTTTTTCTTATCCACTAACATTATATAATTGAAACTGAAAAGTATACAATTGACTATATAAAACAGAATAAAAGGGTACCTACCGGTCATTATACTTATCTTTATAAAAAAATGAATTGAGCAAAAAAAAGCACATTAATTGCAAGACAAGCATAATAATATGTTCTACATATACATACATACATACATCAGATAAAAAAGTATCACAATTTCTTTACAATGTAAACATATACATCAATACATACAAGTTGCATTACATTCAATTGTTCCAATTTTTTTTTGTTTTTTTTTTTTTTTCAATTTTTAACTTATTATATGAAATATGTTCTCAATAATGATTAATAATAATTATTATTATCCGCTATCTTTCTAGTTTAACTCTTCTTATTTCCTAACATACATACATATGTATATACGACGTATTACATAGAATCAGAACATTTATAATCAATCGAGTATCAAGTATTGTTCAAGCATGTACAAGTTATAAGGTAATAGACCTGAAATAAATTTTCAATTTGTTATTGAGAAAAATTTTCACATATTACATACTTGAAAAAAAAAAAAAATTTTTTTTTTCTTTTGCAACATAAATGATGGTTTTCATTTTGTTTTTTTTTTTTTTCAAATAAATTAAATTCATTATGTTTGTGATATATCCTGAATAATATTAAAGTTGTATAAATGGAAGAGATATATCTAAAATTGTGAAAATTATTTGGGCTTTAAAATTTTACATATTAGAAAATTCATTTACTATACAGTCTATATACATATATATAGCTTATGTTGATAGAATATAAATTCAAAAATTTTTAAATGATATTATATTAATCATCAGTAATTTTCATATTCGATATATGAACAACAAAAATATAATTCATATTTATAATTTTTGGTTTTAATAGTCAGTTTGTGTGATAGGTAACACAAAAACTATTCTTATATTCCCAAATGAAAACCAATTTAGTATTTATAACTGACAAAGTTTATTACCAAATACGAAAACAAAAAAAAGAGGAAACAAATAAAAAATGGGAGGGAAAGAAAAAAAAAAAAAGAAACAAACAAAAAACAAAACAGCAATAATACCATCATTAAATTGGCCTGATCATGACTATTATTCATAATTCATATGTCATTTGCAGGTTTAAAAATTATCAAATTAATACCTCGAAAATTTATGATTGTCCTTAGAGTATTTTTTGTAAATTATGTGTGTAATGGTTTAGTAATTCCAAAAACAAAAATATCCGTATATATATATTTTGAATAATTCTCTACAATTCGTAATTTTTGTGTTTCAAAATGAACCAAAAACAAAACAAAATAAAAAAAAAAAATTAGGAAAAAAAATGTTTCGTCTGGTTTTATTTATTCACCATATATTATGTCATGTATTTATGTATGTATGTACTTAATTTCAAATGAAGAGAAAACGTGTTTTTTTATTTAATTTGTTTTTTTTTTTTGTATAATAAACAATAAATGATCGAAAATTTCTATCAGACATTAAATACTTTATTTTGAAAATTAGGTAAATTTGGTAAATTGTAAACAAATCAGAGAAAATTTTTAAATTGTGGAATACAGTAAAATAATGGTATTATTTTTGTTTCGTTTTTTTTTGTTTTTTTTTTTTTGTATTTAATTTATATTGAAAAAATAACCACCAGATACATGATTAATGCTAATTAACCGCTTATCAATTAAATACAATGTATGTAAAAGGATATATGAAAATCTATACATATAAATAAATTTATAAATGAAATTGTAAAAAAAAGGAAATTATATATACCAATTATGATGTAATTAAAAAACCTCTTTAATAATAATAATAATAATAAAAAAGAATTCAACATCAATTAATTAAAATACTTTTATACTTTGAATAATGTAAATAATATACTATATAATTTTAATATACGTATTATACAAAAATTATACCATAAATATTGATTGTGTTATTTATATTAGCACTAAATTATAGACAAAATAAAAACAAAAAATTTACATTTTACAAACACGTATAACATTTTTTATTCATTTTGTTTTTGTTGTTGTATTTGTTTATTTCACCCAAAACATAATTATTTTATTTGTATACAAATATCATCTTTTATTTAAAAATTACATAATATTGTATTTCCGATATTTAAATTAATATTAACAAACAATTGATATCAAATACATTCACATGTATTCTGTTACATGTATATCATACATATGTATTTATTTTATTATCAATTATCATTATCTATGTAGTATTAAAATAATTCTTAATTAAATTTAAATTTGAAAAAAAAAAAAAAAAAATGGAACAAAAGATTTCATTCTATAATTTTTATCATCTCAAATTTTATTGATTATAGAAACAAAAGATATGTACAAAAAGAATTATAGTATCTAAAAATGCTTAAGAAAAGTTAAAGTCAGGTTTGTTTGCTGATAACAAAATAGCTTAAGACGTGATTGATTTAAATCCTATCATTTGGATTACGTTAGTTTTGTATTGATTATCTCAATGGCTCAATATTCGGATGAAACTATATGCTAGAAATTCTATAAATAAATCACATTATAGTGACTTAGATCCTGACTTTAGATCTTGACTATAGAGATAAGCAACGATTCTATACTCCGTCTACAAAAATACGTATGCAATTAATGATTTATGGAAACTACGTAATACCATTTAACATATTGATATTTAAAAAATTCATCTAATATTGTATGAAAATTTTAAAGATTGTGGTAAAAAGACTGTTCCAATCCTAATGATGAGAGAAGACAAAAAACAAATATTTACAATAAACCCTTAACTGCATACAGATAAACTATAAACCAAAAAAAAATGTCGTTTTAATTTTGAATTTTCGCATTACAAAAAAAAAAAACAAAACAAAAATATTATCCTACTTATCAATTACTTTCTTATGATGAACAAATTAAAGAAAAATAGAAAAAATTAATTACTTTGAAAACATCTTTATTTATTCAAACTTTCTAAAACTTCTGTCAGTTATTTAATAGAAAAAACAAAATAATGAAAAAAAATATAATAGCAAGGTTTTTAATATAATAAACAAAAAATGTGGGTAAATAAAAATTAGAATGTCAGTTTTTTTTTTTTTTTCTTTTCTTTTGTTTCTTTTAATTACTTATAGTATAATAAACAAAATATAGAACCAAAAATTTTTAAGCCATCAACTTTTATCAGTGTACATAACTCATCATCAAATTTACAATTTTAACAATTTCATTTATTAAAAACAAAAAAAAAACTTTCTCTTGGTTTATAGAAAAATCATATACTATACATAGCTAAGTTCTCAATAATGTTTTCTTTTTCATTTAATTTTTTTTTTTCTTCTTTTGTATTATATTAAAGAAATTTGTTAATAAACCTTTTAAATTAAAATTCTCCCATCATTATTACGATATTCGACTTGTCTTCTTAACACAAGAAAAAAAAAAAAAGAAGAAAATAAAATTTTCTTTTTTTTTTTTTTTTAAATAAAAATCAATCTATAATATGTATACGTTAATTTTCAAATTTGATTTTCATTTAAAATTACATAAGGGATATGAGGATATAGATACATACATAAATTACACTATACAGAGACAGACAGACTTATATTAAATGGATGGGCAATTTTCTATATACATATACGATATTATTCCTTAATATCTATTTTAATAACATTAAATTTAAATTGTTTTACAAAGTACACATAAAAAAAGATTGTAAAAAAAAAAAAAAAAAAACAAATGAAACAAAAAACGAAATACTCAAAAACGTAATCTAACAGTTTAAGTGATAGATTTTGGTACATACACACAGATATATTTGTAATATGCTTGTGCGTGTATATATGCATGAATTTTGTACCAAATTTTATGAACTGAAATGTATATTAAAGCAAAAAAAAAAAAAAAAATTTTTTTTTTTTTCTATTTTTCTTAAAGTTCTTTAATTTGAGGCAATTCAAATAAATGTTATAAGCTAACAGAAAAGTAGCCATTCGAAAATGAAAAAGAAAAATAATAGAAAAAAAAAACAAAACCAAAAGGAAAAGATAACTAAACTAAAATGTTTTACCATGTTATATGGAATGGATGGTTATCCTGTATAGTATAAATTTACGAATTTTTTTATTTTATTATTATAAGTAGTAGATAATAATTTTGTTGTTGTTGTTGTGAGTCCTTTGTCCTTATGCTTTTTCTTTTTCTTTTTGATTTCTTTTTATATATATATTTTTTTTCTTTATTTTCTGAGTATGTGACGTTGACTTTCATCAAAGCGTGAAATGAACTGACATAAAGTGAAAATCATGAAATTAGATAATATAAAAAAAAAAAAATAACAAAAAATCAGAAAATTTTCTTCATCTACACTTTAAAAAAAAAAAAAAAGTATATGTGTATAAAATTGGATATATTTAAAAACGTATTACAAAATCTCTAATAATTATGTAAATTTTCTAATTTTTCCTTTTTTTTTTTTTGTTTTTCTGATTCATTAGATGTCAACAAATTTCCTACTCATCAATGACAGAGTGTTATGAATATGTATTAAAAAGACGAATTTATATATCGTCAATTTAATTTTTTATAATACGAACATAAATATTTAATGAATTTTGTTTTTTTGTTTTCTTTTTTTTTTTTTTTTTTAGGTATGAATAAAAAATGTACAAAGAAAGGAATTTTTTTTTTTTTCAAAATAACCAAAATTTTTCCTTTTTATTAATACAAATTTAAAAAAAAAAATCGTTCCACCTTACATACGTATGTTGAATAACATTTACAATTTTATTTTATTTCAATGTTTTATTTTAAATTAGAATATATAAATTTTTTTTTTTTTTTTTTTAATTAATTAATGATAATTAACCAGAACGTAAGATTTTTCTTTTATGATATTTTTACGTACCTGCACACGCATATGATATTACTGAAATTTTAATTAAAACTAATATATATACGCACGCACACATACTATCATACATCTATATACATATATAAGACTCATGAAAGGCAATTTACCGTTAATGAAAAAAAAAAAAGAATTAAAAACATAAAATACAAGAAACAACTTATCAGAGATTTTTAATATTTTCTTACATTAATCATATAAGTAATATAGAATTTAATATTTATGTACATATTAAAAATAATATATTTTCTCTTGGATGTATACATATACATATGTACGTACCAATACCACTTGTACCAATCAGGAAAAATTATTATAAGCCCAGCATAACATGCATACATATGCACATACATATGTATGATATGCTTGTACAACTTTAACGCAAAAAAAAAAAAAATAATAAAAATCTGAAAATAAAAAATAAAAATTGCGCAAACTTCTTGTCTCATGAATCCTGAGATTCTTGTTTTTATACATAAACTTACATATCCTTAATTTTTCTTCTTATTTTTTTAAAGTCATGTACATACATATGAGTATATTGTATTATATATGAGAGAAAAAAAAAATAAAATGATAATAATAATAATAATAATAAAAATGAACAAAACTCATGGAATATTATGAATTGTACATGCATATGTGTATATATGATTATGTATACATATAAGCGTATATATATATGAAAAGGAAAAGAATTGAAACGATAAAATGGCGAGCTTTCGTAAATAAAAGAATGAAATAAAATAAACTAAAAAGATGAAAAGTTTTATGATAAGAGAGAATTGATTAAACATGAACTAAAGATGTTTCACCCTTCGGCCTTCATATTTAGACATTCATATGTATATATATGTACGTTCTTACAGCAGTTCATATGTACATGTTTTCCTTATGATGTTTATATTATTGACTTGAATTATGTAGGTATGCTACAATGAATAAAATAAAATCAAAAAAAAAAAAAAAAAAAAAAAAAAACCACATGAAATCTAAAAACATTCATTATTTTTATTATTATATTTTTCTTCCTACTTTTTTTTTTCTCTTTTACGTTTCTCTCTTTTTTTTTTGTAATTTTTTTTTTTTTTTGTGTTTATTGTACATAAAATGATTATACACACGGTGAATTGAATTTTCCTTTTTAGTTAATGTTGTTGTTGTTGTTTTTTTTTATTTTATTTTTTTTTTTTTTAAGAAAACATAAATTCAATGAAAAATAACAGCAGCAAATACAAAAATTTATGGATTCATTTTCTGATTATAAAATTATTATTTCATTCGTAGTAATATGTATTATATATTTTATTTTTAAATTGATCATATGTTATATACTTTTCTATACGGGTATACATATGTATGTATGTTTTATTTTTTTATTTATTTATTTTTTTCTAAGCTTGTTTAAATATATTTTTACCTTTTTTTTTTGTTTTTTGTTCTAGGATGCTTCAAATTTTCATTGTTTTCCTTTCTTTTTTTTTTTTTTTTTTGATTTTTCATTTTAAATTGGAAAATGGAAAATCATTACCATTACTTTTCCGGGTCTTTGTTTTTCAATTTTATTTTATTTTATTTTTTTTTCTTTTTTTATCAAATTTAATTTAAAGGCAATGTTTTGTATAAAAAAAAAAACAAAATTTTTTTTCTGTAAGACTTCATGTTCACATTCATTTGTAAGTATACGCACATATGTGCTCACATACATAACATACACATGTATGAAAATTCAAGAATTAATTTAACTTTCAACTTGACACATTATTGGACAGAAATGTTAAAAAGAAATTTTTAATCTAAAAAAAAAAAAAAAAAAACAAGAATTAGTAAAACAAAACAAAATCACATAAAAAAATATTTTTCGTTATTTTGTTATTTTTTTTTATATTCATTGTATCAAAATTGTATGTAAATATGTAGATACATTCTAAATACAATGAATATTTACATACGTTTACATACTGAAAAGAAAAATATATCTAATAATAGAATTCTTAAATGATATGAAAAAATTGTATTAGAAATTTTTTTTTTATATGTAAAACAAAAAAAATAAAATGATGTTAAAAAACAAAATGAAAGAAAAAAAAAATGTACAAACAAAAACAATAAAAATTATGCAGATAACATAAAAATCACAATTTATGTTGAATTTACGCTTTTATGCTGTTATATTATGTACATTTAGATACAAACATTATGCTATTATACTTTGTGTACATAACATTCGAACAAATTGGAAAACTTAGCATATATGTATCTCAGTTAAATCCATATCAGACACGCATACGCGTATATTTATTTGTACATATGAGATGTGTATTATTTTTGAAAGTGGTATAAGTAATAAAAATATAAATTTTAAAATAACTGAAAAAAAAATTTTTTTTTTGTTATCAGTAAAATTAAGATGGAAATAAAAAATATAAATTCAACTTATCTCAGAAATTATATTTTGTGTTAAAATTTTAAAAAATTTGACTTATACCACTTTCAGAAAAAAAAATAAATGTCTCATATGTAAAATTTAACTATATACTTTTTGTTATGAATTCATACCCATATGTATGCGTGAAAATGTGAATGCATATAGATATCTTAGATATCTATAAGATGTACTTGTAAATTCAATCAAAGCAAAAACAAAGAGAATATATCTATACATATACGTATATCGGAAAAACTTTACTGAAACAAATAAAACAACTGCTACACATATTAACATTGAATAAATAGCGGAAATCTTAACTTCTTTATATGTTCATTTTTCTTTTTTCTTTTCTTTTTTTTTTTTTTGAAGAATTAAATAAAACCAGAAAAAGAATCCCTTTTCCTCTTAAATCTAATTTACAATACTGACTGAATAATGAAATGAAAATCATATATTTATGTACGTATAAAATACTCACACATATGTATAGAAAATTAATTGTAACAAAGACGTTATACAAAAGTTTGAAGTCAATTTAATACTATACTAATAACATCTAACGTACATATATAATGTGTAACGAGTATGTAAAACTAAAAAAAAAAAAAAAAAATAAGATAAAAAGTAAAATAAAATAAAAAAAATTTTTTTTTTTATATTATCAAATTTTTCTTTTATTCAATTTAATTGTATATTTTTGTTCTTAAATTAAAGAATCTAGTTTAATTAATGTGCATGTATGAATGCGTACACATATGTGCACAATTCACAAATAATGAGAATCCATATATACACATTACAATCGTACATTTGATTATAGCAGGTAAAATATACATAATATAATTAAAACACTTTTTGATAAATTTTAATTCATTTGAAAAGACACAAACGTTGAAAAATAAATGAAAATTCCTATGAAGATTGATTTTATGTGGTCGTCTAGAAAATAGATTTTCAGTGATATACATACATACATATGAATATAAATACATGAAAACATGTATATACGTGCATCCCGTATGAATGTAGAATATTTTCAATCATTTATTTGGTTTTAGTCTTTTTCTTGATTGCGTTCGTACTATATACGTACGTACGTTATCTATAGTTTATTTTTTAATTGTTATAACACGCGTTATATATTTGTGGTGTAAACTAAATTAAGCTAGCACATACATATGTATATACTGTATGTGTAGGTGTGTAGATGTTTATTAATATATTATGTATAAAATATGTTCCCACGTAAAAATTGAATAAATTCAAAATAAAAATACAATAATAGGAAAAAAAAAAGAAGGAATTAAATAAAGCAAATAGCGAACAACATATTTTTACAAATTGAAATGAATCTTATAAGATTTAAATTGAATTTGTGGGGTCGATATATACATATATAAATATACAAGTAATAAATAATTACGCTTCTTAAGCATGTGTTTCTATTTTTTTTTTTTTTTTTGTTTAAACTTTTTTTCTAATTTTCTCCTTTTTTTTTCATCACTGACCATGCAACAAAAAAGGGAATAAAATAACGTTTTTCTTTCATTTTCCTATTTTTTTCCATCTGTTTTTTTTTTTTTTTTTTTGCTTTTACGTTTGTCATCATGAAATATACAAATTTTCTACAGAGAATTTTATCATTGAATTACATTTTAAATAAAATAAAAAAAAAATAAAAATAAAAAAATAAAAATAAAAAAGAAAAGTAGGAATTCTAGTGAGAATCCACGTTAAAACGATTTTTATGTTATATTCATTTTTTAATTCAACTGGCGCCTTTATTTTAATAATAAAGAGACAGCAAAAGTCCTTGAGTTCTGTGTATAATTTTTTTTTATTTTTTATTTTTATTTGATGTATGTACCGTGTATATTTTATTATATGCACAATAATGTATATGGATGTATATATAATATGGATGTATCACATCACAAAAATAAGAAAATGAAGAAAATATCAGAAGGATACAAATGTATGTATGAATGGAATGTATATAAAGATGTATATGTATGTATGTATGTATATGAAACAACTTCGGTTCGGTGAAGGCTTATAAGCCTTAGCCACCATTATTTTCCAGGTCAGTGCTTTCTTGAGTTACTCCCAAAGAACGTATAGTGCTTGAAAATTAAACAAAAAAAAAGCAAAGCAAAGTAAAAAAAAAATTATATACGACAAATATAAAGAAAGATGAATCGTGGGAAATAAAAAGGAGGCTCCGTTGTCTCAGTAATAATAACACATCGCTTTTCACAAACCATATTACACGTATTTTTTTTTCCCATTTTTTTTTTGTTTTTCAAACATTTTTTTGCTTTCAATCCATTTTTACAATGTTTTTTAGTGTTATGTAATATAAATTTTAAATTGTACACTCTTCAGAAAAATCCTTGATTTATGAAGACATTGTACAAAAAAAGTTTTTATTTTTTTCGCGATATGTGTATATATATCAATATCACATATATACACATGTGTAAGTGTATATATGTATGTTCAATAAAAAAAAAAACAAAAAGTAAGTGTATATATGAATGAAACGTGTATATTACTTATTTTTACTATTTAAAATATTTTTAAACGCTTAAATATTTTTTTCTATTTTTTTTTTTTTTGTTTTCTTTACCCTTCATGATTCCATAAGGATTTTTGTTACTACATATATGTATGTATATATAGACCAAAATATTGTAAAATGAATGAAAAATTTGTATTCGATTGACGTCAATTTCAAACACACTTAAGGGGATTATTATTATTTATAAGAGAAAATGTATTTAAACCTTCATGTGCTATTTATGTATGAACACTATATTTATTTATGCATACATATACATACATCGAGTACTCCTATTATAGGTATATGTATAACAATCGATTACATTTTACTTCATTTTTTTTTCCTTCTTCTTCTTCTTATTTTTCATTTTCTCGGTATATTATTTATATATCTGAATTTGACAAGAATAAAAACTAAACTACAACACATCAAGAAAATAGAATAAAATGCTGTAAGCAAAAATAGAAATGAAAATGAAAGAAAGAATTGAAAAAAAAAAAAAACAACAAACAAAAGATTGAAAATAAATTCGAAGAAAAACTGAAAACAGATAAATGTTTAGAATTTTCATAAAGATCTTCATATATAGTAAATTGTTCATCGTTTTCTAGTTTTCTTTCATGTCTATCATATACATCATCATCTACTACTCGTATAATATTAAATAATAAAAAGCTCACCTTATTTCTATTCCATTTCACTTCATTATTTATTTATTTTCATTACATATAAACTTATATACATATGTACATATCTATGTATATGATAGACATCTATGTATATATCTTTATATATTCATAGATACAAATATATACTCTTTGAAAATCAAAAACTGTGGATAAATTAATCAAAATTCATTTCTTAACTTTGAAATGTTTGAAAATTTCTTAAATAACAAAAAAGGAAAAAAAAATATATATGTATATAGTATATAAACATTTCAAAATTTCCTTGAAAAACTAAAAGTAATGTATATATATAAGTATTGTAGGTAAGCAGTTACAGCATAGAAAAACAGCTTATAAAACCAAAAAGCCATAGTGTGAAATTTGTAATTCATTACATAAAATAAGAAAATATAAGAATTAAAATTAAATAAAAACTACAGTAACTTTTATACTTCTTCTTTTATTCTCAAGGAAAATAAAGTCAAGAAAACAACAAAGACATTAAAACGATAAGTTAAAGTTAAAACTAAACATAAACAAAAAATTTATACTATTCGTTGATTTTATCTACCCGTCCCTCACTTCATATACATAATATACATATGTATACGTAACTCATTCATATCCATAAAATTCAACAGACATTTCTATTGCATATTTTATTTTTAGAAAATTGAATTTATTTTATATCCTTTTAAATGCTTTTTATGCAAATACATGATGATGGCAATATTAAAATATCTATGTACATATGTATGTATACAATACATATGTATATGTATGATAGATAGGATTTATACTGATTTAAAATAATTTTAGAAGGTACTACTACTATTTATATACGGATTGGCTATCAAAAAGCATTAAAAATGTGAGAACTACTAGCAACTACTAGTATACATTTATACAATTGTATATATGTATGTATGTATGTAATAAAAATACTAATACTTGCTTTCTATAATAATTAACATTTGGATGACTTAAAATATAACATTTAAATGCATAACTCGTTCAAAAAATACTAAAACTCTTTTTGGCAACTCACAAATTCAATTAAGGGTTGAAGTTGGTTGAACATTCACAATTTTGCCATTCATATGTACATACAAATGTACATACATATGTGATAGATAAAAATTTTTACTATCCACATATTTTAAATGTTTTATCCTTATATGTACATACATACACACATTTACAATATAATAGTACGTATATGCATTGTATCTATATAATATTCAGTTCACATAAAAATGTACTTTATTATATTCATTTATTTCGTTTTGTTATATATCTAAAATCTACGTACATCTACATACACATGATAATCTTATATGTCTTCATCACAACAAAAAAAAAAAAAAAAAAAAAAAAATTTTATAATATACAAAATAGAAAATTTGTGAATAAACGATCTATAACATAATGCTTTCTTACTACCACTTGATTTCTAAAATAAATTTTCTATTTATAGTTTAAGAACATGTACCTTCATATATACATACATATATGTATGTACATGTATGTAAAATAGAGGCATATATTCATTTAAGTATGTGAATATGACCGTAGGAAATTGATATAAATTTTCTCAAAAAAAAAAAAAAAAACAAAATGAAATAAATAAACACAATCGTAACTCGTATGCATATTGAGATATTTTTGTTGTTAAGTACAAAATGAACTAAAATTTTCTATATTACATTCTGACTAAAAAAAAAACAACAAAAAAAAAATAAAACATTAAAAATCGGAAAATCGAAAAATCGAAAAACAAAACAGCACCAGAAAAAAAAAAAATAATACAAATTTTCATTTTTCTATAGTTGTTGTCTCTGATATTGTTATATTACACGCAAAACGACAGAATTAATTACATTTTCCATTTGTTGTTTCATAAATCTTAAATTTTGCAAAATAGACAAAAAAAAAAAAAAACAACAAAGCAAATTCAACATACGTAGCAATTATTTATTTGATGTATAAATTTTATGTTATACACTTCCATATATAAGTATGTGAGAACAAAATCGCATACACACACGTATTAGTATGTACTTATATATAGCAACATACATAGCTATATATACTGTATACAATTCCATATACATATAACATGTATGTATGTATTTAAGAATATCAATATGTGCGTAAGCATTCGAGTAAAATCTTTCAATATAATAAATAATTCAATTTGAATTTACATTTCGTTAAATAAATCTAATCTTGAATTTTA
This sequence comes from Anthrax anthrax, assembly GCA_963971155.1. Taxonomy (NCBI): domain Eukaryota; kingdom Metazoa; phylum Arthropoda; class Insecta; order Diptera; family Bombyliidae; genus Anthrax; species Anthrax anthrax. The sequence continues at coordinate 1,333,546 of OZ020118.1, read as the reverse complement.
TATGTATTTATACGCAAGTATACATGTACAATACGACTGTATATGTTTAAGAATGAAAAATTTTCCGTATATTTACTAAAATGAAAAATATGTTAGTGTACTTACTCACTTTTTAAGAAAAATTAATTTCAATTAACAATTTACTGCCTTTAATTATTAAATAAAATAAAAAAAAAAAAAAATTTTTTTTGTATTATCATTTAAACAATACAACAGTGATGATATGTGAAATTTAAAATGAAAAATATTTGTATATGCGTATAATTTTGTTATTTTCATTTTCATACATAAATTAAAATCCTTTAAAATAAAATAAGAAATATGTATACAATATTATGAAATTGTATACAAAATACACGATAATAACGTATGTATGTATGTGTGTATAGTATTATAAAATTAAAATAAAGGATGTAAATGAGAAAGGTATTTTACCAATTTTATGTATGTATATCTATCTGGTAGTGTATATTATTATCTTTAATATATGAATAACAATTTACTGTAACTGTGTACATAATATAAATATAATGTACTAATAGCATTCAGGTAAATAAAATATATAATATTGTGTATATCCTCCATATAAAACCTTTAAAAAACATTATTATTTTTACTGTATATAAAAGATAAAACCTTTAAAATGACGTAAGCTTGAAGGAGCAAAGGTATTTTTCCTTGTCAACGTTAATTGGAATTTTATTCAAATTATAACAGGACTATCATCAAATAAAATGGCTAACAACCTTTGAAAATGTTACCATATACATACATCCATGTATTCATTTATGTATATAATAGAAAATGTATGTATGGATGTATATAAAATGGGTAACGATATGATGTTATGCTAAACACGGTATATGAATGATTCTACATGGTATATATTGTCAGCAGTATCTTGGGATTTAAGCTACAATCGACGACTGATGAGGGCTCTACTAGGTATCTCAGAAGAATATAAAATACATAAATTTAAAAATAAAAAAAATAAAAGATTTTTTTGTTTTTTTTTTTTTTTTTTTTTAATATAAAAAGAAAATTGTGGAATGATACAGGTGAAACATTTATAAATGTCGTTTTATTTAACATCCTTTCTTGTATTTGTTGTTCTTGTATCTATTTTGCTCTTGTTTTTGTTTATTTCGGTTTTTTTTCTGTTTTTTTTTTTTTTTTGTTTTACTTTTCTTCAAGGAATCGATCTTAATAACAAAAAAAAAATACCCAAGTTTTTCCTATTATATTTCTTTTTAACAAAACGGTATAGAAAAATAACACGAAACACATTTTACTTACAAACATACACAAACATACATATATAGGTATCTATTTTCCTAATATACATACGCACATATTTATTTATTTATTTATTCAAGCTCAAAGAAAATCGATTGCTATCTAGGGAAAAAAAAAAAAATATTTTTGTTTAAATAATAATTTGAGTTAAATATGTTAAGAAATAACAAGATCCGAATACAAATTTTCACATTATATTCAATGCTATGGTATTATAACGATGATGATGAGCTACTATATGTCGTTGTTTTTATATTATATGTATTATTGTTGTTTGTTATTGTTGTCGTATTCTATTCATTGGAACACCTTGAGTATTATTAATAAGATGTATGTATGTATGTATGTATGTATATGTACATAATTTAAATTATATACAAAATTAAATATATGTAGACGTGTGTAATAAATGTGTATCTGATAAATACATATACACACAATAAATTGCTATACTGTTAAACAAGAAATACGAAACACAGGTATACATAATTACTATACACGCATATGGATATACATATGTACATAAAATATCATGTACTTATGTATATAATAAGATTAATTTAATTATTTCAATTATATAAAATAGGTAGTAGATTTTAATCAATCAATGTGTATTTGAAAATTGAATAAGTAATTTTTCATTCATTAAAATTAGACATAAATTTAATACATGAAAATGTTACTTATTTCATTTTTTATTTATTTATAATCTGTATATCCTTTATACGTTTGTATATGTATACATAAAAAAAATAAATACAGTATATATATATGCTGTTATTACGATAAATCCTTATACCGTGTAAATGAAAAATAAAAAAAAAAAAATTTTTTTATTTGTAATTTTATGTTATATTTCATTGTTAATTATATTCAAAAATACGTGGATCATTTAAATTAAGAATTTAGAATTTAGAAATTCTCTTCATGTTTTTTTTTTGTTTTTTTTTCATTTTATTTTAATTTGTTTTTTGTATTTTGTATTTATTTTTACATGTTTTATTTGTTAACAGGTAACTAATCAAATGATGAAAAATATACATACATACATACATCAGAAATAATTCAAAAATATTTCAGTATTAATACAGAGATATTAAAAAAATAAAATGAGCAACATAAATGAAAATTTTAAAAAGTCAAAATGTATAAGTTCAAATTTATACATAACTAATTAATATTTGAAGAAAATTTATGTAATCAGCCATCAGTCAAAATAGAATGATTATAAATTTAAGCTTCTAAAATAAATTATTTATATTTCACATACCGTGTATGTATATGAAATTCTATGTATATATACATTTTTCATGTACATTTGAAAGCTAATATTGGAAAAAATACTTCATGCATTTTATATTAAGTGAAAATTCACAATATTAGTACATATAGATTATATTCATGGGTATTATGTGGTATTAACGTCCACACGATATACTACATATATAACTTTATGTATGTGTATTTATGTACATTTTTACTTGTATAGTATCTATATGAATTTTGTTATACAAGAAATGAACACGTATAGGTATATAGTATGAATGTGTACATTTGTAGTTTTTTTTTTTTTGCTCTTGCATTATTTAATCATTTCATATCACTTGTAATTTTTTTTCATTCCTATTTTTTTTTTCTTCATAGACTGCAAATGAATTTAAAAAAATAAAAAAAAACAAAAAAACACATAAAATTGAAAATCCTTAAACAAGATCTGTAATTTGATCAGCTTTTTATCTTAACTTTTACCATGGTTAACGATATAACGATATAATACACACTATAATAATTTTCAAATTGCACGTACTAAGTCAGTACGTTATGTGATAGAAATTTTAAAAAAATAAATAAATAAAAAAAAAAAAAAACATTCATACAGTATATGTTTATATTAGAAATTTAATTGAAACGGAAAAAAAGCTGAGACCAGAAATTTAAAAGAAAAAAAAAAAAAAACCTCCAATATGTGTGTATATCGTATATAAATAAAAATTGTCTTGAATTAAATGAGGTTTACTATTTTTTTATTTTTTTTTTTTTTTTGCCTTTTTATATTTTTAGTAACTTCAGATATGGCACGAATCTATGTATTTGTCATCTTCTTTTTCTTACCATATACACACGTTTTGATAGTATTTTCATCTTTTTTGTCTACTCTATTTAAAAAAAAAAAAAAAAAAAAAAAAAGACGTGCATGTGATAACGAAGGAAAAAAAAAATGAAATACGATTTTCATTTTGTACAAATATACCGGCATTGATTTTCACGTCCAAACTTTTTCTCATCTTCACAACAAAAACCAAAAAAAAAAAAAAATACAAAAAAATACAAAAATAAAAATAAATTGTGAAGTAAATGGATTTGACTTAAAAAGTCATTTTTATATAACTAAGATTTATTTGGCACGAGATGTGTCGTTTATAGCACTAATACGAACACATATAAAAATTCTATATACAATATATACTTGTATATGTACATGAACTAAAGGGACATTTAAGTGAATTAGATAAGCTCACATAAATTATAAAAATCAAGTAAATACATATATGTACATGTACTGTGTGTGAATAAACTGATTAATGATCATTTTCTTTTTCTGTATACTATGTACATGTATGTATATAAATTATTTAACAAAAATTTCAGTATGAAAATATTTACGTATAAATTGTCTGATATGTTTTGTACATAAAACAAACGTAATCAATCGAGAAAAGCCTTAAATGGCATACGTAATTATTTTTTGTATATTTTATTTTTTTTTATTCTATTTATGCTTGTAAATTCCAAATAGCATTTAAGGTAATTTAGTTAATTTCATTTAACATACCGTTTAGTATGGTCATTTTCTAAATTATAATGTATCAATTTATTAAATGACATTTAATGAAATAAATACTTGTAATATTTATGATTTAATAATGATTTTATTTATTCATTTTTTTTTTTCTTCTCTCTATTATTGTTCTATATGAATGTCCGTTAAAAACAGAAATGAAAACAAATAATAATAATGTATTCATATTTTTATAGGGTCATGGTTTGTTAAAATGATTCATATTCATATACATCATTAATAAAGACAAAAAGTAAACTGAAAAGAGAGAAAGCAAAAAAAAAAAAAAAACAAAAAATGAAAACAAATCAAAAGCAAAAAATAAAAATAAAAAATAAGAAATCAATTTACTTTGTTAAGACATCAGGTTTTTGTCCTCCTTCTATGGACTTTAAAAAACAATTTTTTTTTTTGTGTTTTTTTTTTTTATTCAACTCATTCATTTGGTCTTTCTACAAAACATAAAACAAAAAAAAAAAAAAAACTCTAAAAATTTGCATACACGTAGGCATAAAGTTCTACTACACATAAAATACTACATAACTATATATACAATGTGATGTACGTTAAATTTTACGTTTTTTTCATATTTTTTTTTTTTTTTTTTTTTTTTGTTTTGTTGATTTTCTTTACTTTCTTCACATTGAATTAAAGTTGGATATGTACATGGTTTTCTTCTATTTTACATCTTTATTTTATTTTTTTTTATGTATTTTGTATTTTTCACTTCAACTTAAAAAACATTAGTAAATTATTAATGCAGAGTATAATGGATGTACAATTTCTCTTGGTATACATTTCCCACTTGTAAATTTTAAAATACACAGAGAGTACAACAGTTTATATATAGGTGTGTGTAAGTACACAATATTGTATTGTATATGAAATCTTAAACCATTCTCAAACAACATTACAAGCTCTTTGTCTGAAGAACTTTTACCTGTAAAACATGACTTTATTTTTTTTTCATTTATTTTTTTTTTTAAACATGAAAAACATCAATGCACTTTTCTATATGTATGTATATAATAATACATTAAGTATATATGTATATGCATGTATATGACATTACCACCTATTACATGAAATTTGTACAGATATACAACAAAAAGTATGTACTTGTGTATATATCGGAATTGAAAATTTCCACGGAAACAATTTTTAAATTTTTCTTTAGTTACTCGACTTTTTCTGTGTTTTTCTGTGTATTTGTTTTGTTTTATTTATTTTATTTTTAATTTTTTTTTTTTTATGTTTTAAAATTTCTGTATTTTAAATGTAAAACTTTTTAAATGCAATGAAAAACTATTGCATAGCGACACAATAATAAAAATGAACTGCAGTTGTTGTAATATACATTTTATAATCATGGAAAATTTTCGGAAGTTTTGTCTTAATTCCTTTTTTTTTTTTATTTAATTTTTTTTTTTTTTTTTTTTTTTTAATGTAAATAATTAAATTTAAAAATTCAAATTAGATATTTAAATTTTCACAGATTTTTGTGTATCAATTAATTTATAAACGAATCTACAAGATGTTAAAATGAAAATCGTTTTAGTAGTTAATTAGCATGCATTATTCTGAATTTAAAAAAAAATTAAAAAAAAGGAAAAAAAAACGATGCTTAGAGAAGTTTAATTATTTGAACTTATTTAAAAAAAAAAATGAATTTTTACATAGAAACAAAAATACAAAATAAATTATACCTATACATACTACTAGTATATGTCTTAAGGAGTTCAGGGAAAATTAATTACTCACATACCTATGTATTTATATAATTTTAAAAATACATTAATCTCCACCGCATGTAAATAACAAATCAATTAAAATTGAATTAATAACAATAAAAAATAAATAAATAAAAAAAATATAAAATCATCAATGTTCAAAAATAAATTCTATAGACACGTGAACATTATATTACATATTCATGTGGTTAAGAATAATATGAACGTATAAGAAATTCTTTGGTACGTATAAGATATCCTTCAATAAATTGCGAATTTGTTTTATTAACTTTACAAAGAAATAAAAAATAATAATAAAAAATGAAAATAAAAATAACAAAAGATATTCCTTTATACATTCATATACCCATACATACCGTACATGTGTATTCCAAACTTGTTCCTAAATTTATTAAAAATCAACAGGTTGCTTTGGATACAAATAATTTTTAACAAAAAAAAAAAAAAAATCATGAAATTAATAATTAAATTCCGATATATGTATAATATTAAAATATAAGTACTTCAAAGTAAAAATAAAAAATAAAAATCATAATAAAACACCCACACAAAGACCACACGTACTTGTATTAATAAATATACCATTCCCTTTAAATAAATTTGAAGGTCTATATCCTTGTATGTACTTATGTAGATCTTTTGATATTACCTGTTAAACCTTATATTTACGTACAAGTTATTAAAAAAAAAAAATATATATATATAAATACATATTTATGTAGGTAGGTATATAATTATTTACATAAAATTTTCTATATTTACCTTATTTCGTTTTATTTTCATTGGAAAATACTTCAAAACACATAATTGTACATTATGTATGTATGTATACACAATTACATATAAATCTAACAATATTTAGATACATACATAATTTTAGATAGATTTTGTATTATTATAGATACTTATCTCTAAGCTTTGTTAAATTGTAACAAAATATAATTTCAATTAAATAGTGATTAGAATACACAATTGCTTACAAATATGTATTAATATGGTTTAATATATAAAAGGTAAAGGAAATTTATTAGAAACAGAATACATGCGTATGTATGTATGTATGTATATGTATCTATATTTATCTTCGCATGGTGAAAAATGTATTTAAAAATAATAATAATAAAACGTTACACGGTATAGTACATAGATGCATGTCAGTCTAAAAAAAAAAAAAAATATATATATAGTATATATAAACATGAGACAAATAAAAAAGAGAAAAAAAAAAAAAAATTATCTTTTCTTATCACGAAATAACAGAAAATGTGGTAATCGAAAAACTTTTCATAGTTTTCCATCATCAAGTCACTTACTTTAATACTTAACAACTTTTTTCCTCTTTTTTTGTGTACATATATACACGATACTATGAAACACTTTCTTTTTTTTTTGTGCTTTTCAAATTTTAATTTTTCATCATGTGTATACAGTGGAATATTATGAAAAAAGCATATTTTCTTTTTTCTTGTTTTTTTTTTTTTAAATAAAAATAAAAGAAACAGACAACAAATTCATGTACTTAATACTAACAAATAGTCACAGGATTTTTCTTTGTTGTTGTTTTTTTTTTTTTTGTATTTTCTTATTTTCTTATTTTTTTTATTTTTTTTTTTTGTTACAGTTTTTCTTCTTTCCTTTTATTAACTTACATGTATTAGGAAATTTATTGAGATTCATCCCCAATGCCTTGAGGGTATGGTTTTTATTTCGTTATCTAATAGAGAAGACATAACAACAAGTCGTTTTACAGTTATGTTTATGGTATTATATGTATGTACATATATACCACATTATATGTATATATTACATTGATATATAATATATACGCACATATACATGCATAACCTCACATGTTAGTTTATCCAAGGCCATCTTGAAAGGGGAAAAGGCCATGTCATGGAAATTATGTGTATATTATACAGACGTTATATATTGTACATATACATATATGTATATACTATATACGCAATATTATATTATGCTCGACGTATTGTACTTCAATGCATACGTATATTTTGTAAAATATATCCTAACTATGTACATATGTATATACGTAAAGTTCAATTCTCCTTAAAAAATTTCTTTTGTATTTTTATTCATAATTTACTAACACATATTCATATACATATATCTGTTTTGGCTTATTAGCATTTGAAATGACGATATGGCTCGAAATAATATGCAAAAATTAAAAATTAAAAAAAAAATTTTTTTTTTTCTTCTTATAATGCCAGTTATATGGTATTTATCATTATAAAAATTCATTATAATCCAATTTAACATTTTACATATGTTAAACGACTAATGATATTCGCCACTTATCTATCAAATAAATCGATAAATCATGTAATCATATTTTAAACAGCTTTCATTACAATTAGAAATCAATTAAAGGAAAACCAAAAGAAGAAAGGGAGAAGAAAACCAAAAAAAAAACAACAACAACAAAGACACTGATATTAACAGACTACTACCAATTCTCAAGTATGACATTTCATTTAAAATCATACAGATTTTTTTATTTTTTATTTATTTATTTAACAAGGATATACATATATTGTATGGATGCGTACATACAAAATATAAGTAAGAAAATTTGAAGTACCCAATGTACATTTGTATAGCAATTAATGTACATATATATAGTACATACCTAAAATATATGAAAATAGAAAAATATATTTTCCCTTATATTTTCTTTGTATTAAATACAGATGTATGTATGTACATATAATTGATATTTTTGAAAAATTGAAAAAATCTCTTTCTCTCTGCGGAAAATATTATAGCTTACATTTTATTATATTGCGCATATGCAACGAAGTTGTATCGATTTGATTGAAATACATAATTCTGTTTTTTGTTTTTTTTTTTTTTTTTTGTTTTTTACATACATAAATCTGTATATTCAACAGGCAAAAATTTCAAAAAACTTTTGCGCATATCAATCAAAAATAAATATCTTACAATTTTTTTTTATTTTTAAAATTAAACCTCAAGCGTACTAAATTATTTTAACTTCTAAACAGAAATTCTTGTACATTGTAATAATTTGTTTACAACTCTAACAACAGAAGAAAGGATATCCCAGAACATATAGCAAGAAAACTCTGAAAATAAAAATAATTTTTTTCTAAGATAAATTTTTCTTTGAAATATTAATAAAATTCAATTGAAATTTCTCTGTTTATTTGCTTTTTGTCTCAATTCGGCGAAATGATAAAAACAAAACAAAAAAAAAATTTTTCCCCAGTTTTTGCAAAAAATACAATGTTAAATTAGAATTGCTGAATATGAACTCAGTGCATCAAAAATGTTCATTATATTAATGTCTAGTTGTTTGGTTTATTATTTCATTTGTACATGAAATTTTTCTAAGTAACAATATCGAAACAAACATTACTTACTATACGTTAGAAAATTTAAAATAAAATTTTGAATTTCAGCATTTCAAATGAAATTTTTAAAATACATACAAACGGATCTCATAATAAAATTATATCAAAAATAAAAATTTTTTTGTTCTTTAATTTTTTATTTCTACATCATCTTTTGATATAATCGTATTCGATAACTTGCGCATTTTTAATTCAAAATCAAATTTTTTCATAATAAAAGGAATTTCTGTTAACATATCAAATACAAAATAACTTCATCAAAATTTTTTTTTTTTTTTGCCTTTTTTTATTTATGAAAATTGTATACAGATTAAAATAATTTTAAATATTAAATGAAAAATTTCTTAAATTCCAATAAATCTTTAATATTGGTGAATTTGAAAAACAAAAATTTGTTACTTGCATACATTTTCAAAAAATTTTCATTTAAAATTTTTCCCATGAAATCCTTTTTATAATACCTACTAAAATATTTTTCCTTACTTTCTTTAAAAAAAGAAAAAACATTTTTTATTTTATTTTTTAAATTTTTCTTGCAATTGAAATTTTATGACATTTTCCTAACGTTCCATATGCAGCAGATTACAGATTAGTTCGTATATCATGTGTAATAATCTCTGATTTAAGATTAAATGGACTACGAAAGAAAATAAAAATTACATATTATATGTTGTATATGTTCTATCTATGTATGTTCATAAGTATGTTGTACATGTCTCTATGTATATATGTATGTTGTACATGTCTCTATGTATATATGTTGTATATGTTGTATATGCATGATAAAAATCCCTTTGATTTAAAATTTTTATATTGTATAAGAAATGAAAATTTTTCTCATTTTTACATTGAGAAATTATTAAACTGGATAACCTTTGTACACATATCTTTATTAAAAAAAAAAAAAAAAAAAAATGTTAGATAAACAAAAATAATACATCTAATATTTGCACTACTATATACATGTACATATAAGGCTATGTATATATGTATATGGATAAATTTGATTACAATAAAATTGTGGAAAAATTTTTATTTAGTCAGCATCAGCAATGTAACGTATACCTGTGTACAGGTGCATGAATATATATTACATATTATATGGTATGGTACATACGTATTTACGTGGTACATGTGTATATCTACGTATATTTTACTTCATCTTAATAATATCATATTGTTGTATAAATTTTATATTTATTTTATAATAAAATGCATATTTATAATTCTGATGTTGCAGTAATACGTACATAGTACGTACTACGTATACTATAATATGTAGTAGCAGCAATATAACAGCAGCAATACATACTATGCATAGTTGTGTATAACAGCAGTTTACTAAAGAATTATGCAGATGAGAGAACATTTACTTGTTAAACCTAACAATCCACAAAAAATGAAAATAAAATAAGAAAATAAAAAAAATATTTTGAAAAAAAAAAAAAACATATTTTTAAAGAAAGAAAAAAATCAAAACAAACAATTGCAAGGAACAAAATCTTTGCTGAAAAAAAAAAAAAAAAAAAATTGGTATTAAATATATTGTACACTACATAATATTTAATATGTTGTACATATAGCAAATGCTATATAATAAATTTTCATGCACTGATTATTATTTTGGTCTCCATTTAACTCCAACTAACTACATTTTATATAAAATATAACGGTATATGTGGTATAATAGTTTATACCAAATAACTGCACTAACAAAGCCAAAAAAAAAAAGGACTTTTTTATATTTTATTTAAAAAAAAAATAAAATAAAAAAATTTTTTTTTAAAAAAACTAAAAAGAAAATTTGTATAAAAGAATAATCTTTATGAGAAAATATAAATTACGTCACAATGCTTTATTATATTTATTATGTTTATTATTGTTTATGCGGATGTATTGTAATGTATGTATATATTGTTGTGTACAAAACTTGTACGTGCATAAAACGTATACATAGGGTATGTTGTACTCGGTTGTATACATACATATTTATTATAGTAAAATTATGTGTAGGGAATATTAAAATTGTTAATAAAGACAAAAAATAATAATAATAATAATAATAACTACAATGACGACAATAACAGCATCAGCAGTAACCAAAAAATAATGTTTTCAAATTACCACAATCAACACATTTTGTAAGAAATGAAATTTTTTTAGTTTTTTGCTTTCTTTTCTTAAAAAAATGTAAAAAAAATATAAAAAAAAATTTTTTTTTTTTTTCGTATTTCAGTTGAATTAAATTCACTTTATAGGTTTTTGCACATCTATTGAAAATTTATCATGAATAAATTTCAAGGCAATAATCAAAACAAATTACTTATAAACATAAAAATTACGTACAATGTATATATGCGTATATATGTACATATCATAATTTATATATTTTTGTATTTTTATTTATAAAATTTTTATTTACTCATACATATCTTATACATACATATGTATATATGTACATATTATATAATAATGAAAATAGTAATAATAACAATAATAATAATAACTTACAAATATATATGTATATATAGTTATTAAAGACAATGTGTACTATTCAAGATTCATATAATTTCTAAGGATATATCTGTATATAAAGTTAGTATACAGGATTGATGATATGGATAAACACATTATAGCGTAAAACATTATAATTTTCTAAAACTAACAAAAAAGAAAAAAAAAAATTTTTTTTTTAATTTCTTATACATACATACATATGAATGTATCCAAACATAAATACGTGTAGTATTAGTACTGTATAAAAAAAAAAAAAAAAGAAAAAAAACTTTAAATTAAACAAAACAAAATAAATAAAATAATAAAAAGCGAACTTTTGCTGTGGAAAAGCAACGACCTAAATAACTATTAATTAGCTGCTTTGTTGAATTATATCTAATTTATTTCAAAAACACAAAGAAATATATGTATATATGTGGTATACTTTGCGTTTTACATTTATATTCCATATGTGATACATGTACATACATATATATTTATACGATTATGTGTACATATATAAATAAATCTATATGTATTGTACACATATAGAAGAATATAAGACATCTATCTTTTCGTATAAAATACATACATATGTATGTATGTATGTATATTCATATATGTATATTAAAACGTCGCCACAAAAATGTATGTGGTGGAAATGATAAAGGACTTGAATAAAATGCTTTTGAAATTCATTTATGTACATTCTAAAAATATCATATTATAATTCTATAAAATATTACTACATACTTTTTAAAACAAAAAAAAAAATATATATGTATATATTATAACGCTGCCACTGAACCAATTAAATTCATATAATTGCATATACACATATGCATGAACATGTAAAATTATTTATCTCAAACTTTAAAAACAAAAAAATCCAAAAAAAGAAAAAAAAAAAAAACAAAATTTACCACCCACTTTTTTTTTTTTTTTTTTTGTTATCTCCTTTTATCCAATTTTTCTTGTATATTTTAATATATTCTATAAAGCAATCATGCTTATATTAATTTATAAACTTACGTGTATTCTCGATTATATTTTATACTCCTAAAATAATTTATAAATTTTATACTATCCGTATATGTACATGTGTACATACATGTGTATGTACATTCTAAAAGTATATCCCACCTATGCATATTTTAAAATGAAATTATTTTATTTTCATTTTATCTCTGAATATTTTCCAATAATAATAAAATTGATAATACCATACAATATATGTATGTATGTATGTATATACGAGTATATATGTATAACTATAGATAAATATCGCATTTATTGTTTTCAATATTATAATTTATATTACGTACATTAATTATTATATTTTTGTCTTTTTTCTTATTATGTACATAGTATATACTATATGTAGATATATTATAATTTATTTTTATGTATTTACTTAAATTTGAGAAAATTCCAAAACATAACATCAATTCTATGATAATAATCACCTGAAGCGAAATTTTCTTTTTTTTTTTTTTTTTTTGCACAAGAAAACTGATTAGAAAACTCTTTTGTATGATCCTGTATTGTACTCTATATAACGTATATATAGCGCGGTAAAATTTTATACGTGTACGTATATACATTACGGATGTATGTATGTACATACATTTAAATTATAGGTATGTGAATATGGATAAATATGCACTCTGTGTATACTTACATATTTAATAAACGAATTTAAAATGTATGAATTATTAAAAATGATGATGTTGTGTTTTTTTTTTGTTCTTGTTTTAAGGATATGTATCCCATATTTCCGAAATAAGTGATTCTTGTTTTGCTGTATAGGAAATGTATTTAAATAAAAAATTTTAAAAATTTGAAATATTATGTATAAAGTCAGTACCCGTAAGTATATACATACATACATCTGCATGTATGTACGTTCACTAATGATCCTTTAAGTAGATGAGTGTATAAAGTCAAAATAATATAAATTACGTACAAATTTTATATCATGTGTACTTTTTCTGTACATTCATAAATAAATACATATAGTTACATATGTGGTGAAATAAATATACATATATACACGTATTTATGTATGCATTAGTATATAAATGAAAATTCCTAAAAACACCAAACATCGGGTTTTTCACATAATAGTATCAGGTGACGATATATACTAACATGCATGCATACATACATTTGTACATACATACACATATTTGTAGATGAACCCAAAATTTTAAATTATCCTCTTGCCCGAAATGAGAAGAGATTATTTACTGCAATGCGTCAAGTCAAGTTCCTTTTAAACATTTTTTTTTACATGCCTTTTACACAGTTTATCATTATTATTATTATTTTATTTTTTTTTTACCATCTATCCGTCAAAATATTTTAGTACAAATATGCGAGAAAAACAACACATATCTGTATGGATGCATGTACATATGTATGTATGTACAATTACACATCAATCGTGTGTGTATGTATGTACAACCAAATAACCAAAATATAAATTTTCACACAGTTGTATATATGTACCTATAGTAAAAGTATTTTTCGGCCGATAAAATTGAAATTTAATGTAATCATAATAGCAGAAGTCATATATAAGAAGTATTATTGAACATGTGTGTATGCATATACGTACGTATATTTATGAAAATATTTACATATGTATCATTTATGTACAAAAGTTTTTTTTTATTTCCTTTTAAAATAATATGTATATATATGACTATAGAGAAAATTCTGTATACGCAATTGCCATACTCAAATTATCACCATAGTATCAGAGTAGTAAAGCAGCCATACAGATTATAAAATATGTACATATGTACACATACTTATTATAATGAAGAATGATGTTGAGAAAAAAAAAAAAAAAATTTATTTTTTTTCGTTTTTTGTTTAAAAAAAAAAAAAAAGTAAAGTAAAATAAAAAATGAAAATAACGGAAAAAAATGTATGCTTAAGGATATGGAAAATATTTACACATGTAGCACATACATATACATATGTACGTATTATACATATGTACATATATGTATGTATGTGTATTAAATATATTATCCTTAATTCATGTACACATCTTTAGTGGATAAAAATGTGTTATATCCGTACAAAATAAGTTTATATGAATATATACATAAAAATGTATGTATCCTAAATTCTAATATTTGTATATGGAAAATTTTATATAAAACAATTGCGTACATTATGTCTGTACATAAATATGCGTAAGGATATACGTATATAAATCTTATTGTTAATATGAAAATAAAAATAGCAACAAGTTTTCACACAATTTTTTCTTTTTTTTACCTTACGTACACAATATACATATGTATACATACATACGTATATGTATGTACAATTTGTACTTTATGTACATATAAGTTCAGTATAATATATTTTGCATATGTACTTATTTATACTCTTAATGTTCTAAAAATGTTGTATAAATTACACTATGTCTGTATAGTATCATATAAATACACATATTTGTTGATGTTTATCTGTATAATAACATCAAAAATACTTCAAGAAAAATAAACAGTTTCAAAATAGTAAAAATAAAAGCTTGATGAAAAAAAAAAAAAAAAAAAACATTACAATGAGAAAAACATGAATTCCTTAATATGCACGTATTACGTAATGATAATGATATACACGGGAATATACACACATATATGTATGTATGAATATGTATTTATTATGTATACATAAATTACATAAAATTAAATATATACAAATGTATGTATATATAAAACACATACAGTACACACATACATATGTGTGTGTTAAATTATGTAAAATATGTACATTGAATACTAGTAATATTTAAGAAATTCATTTGTAAATAATATACTTCATTTTTTAAATATTTTTACTACAGGCTTTTTATGGAAACCACGAAAAGTAATATCATTTCACATCATTATATACTGATATTTAAAAAGTTCATCTAATTCTGTATGAGAGCTTTAAGAATTCGTGGCAGGGCAACAATGCTCTTGGAACATTCTAATTAGAAATTATAAGCGAAGAAAAGAGACACATATGCTTTCATAAGGCCTGTAGTGAAAATATATATATTTAAAAAATGAAGTATATGTGTGATATTTTATCTAAATCATATGCATGTATGTACATATACTTGATTTTGTTTTTGTTTTTATTTTCATTATATTGTCTTATAATTTAATTTATTGATTATTTTGTAATTTGTTATGAATTCTAAATGTATCCTTTTTAGTATGTATATTTTATTTAATGATTAATTACTACTCAGATGTACTTACATACATAATTATTACTTGTCATGGTAATATAACATGTAATATAACAGAGTACAAAATAGAAAATGTTCATTTTAATTAATTCAATTCATTTAAAATAATTTTTTTTTTTTTTTTTTTTGATAACAGAAGAAGAATTTTGTATGGTCTTCTATTTAGTGGTTACAAAATTTTTACCAACAGTTCAGTGGTATACATTATTACTTATGTATTTACTAAGAATACATTACGTTTAAGTGAAAAATAAATGAAAAAAGTAAAAATTCTAAACGTCCTGTTCCGTCTGATTTTAAATTTTTAAGTGATAAAATACAAACGATCAAAAAGAGATATTTAAAAATTCTATGAAAATTTACAAAATTTATTACACTTCTTTAAACGAAATACGCGTAATATCAATCCATGTACAATTACATATAAATTTATACATATGTATATGTATAAATTCACTAAAATGCATACAGAAAAAAGTTGTATTTTAAACTAATTTACTAGAATTCGTTATTCGTTAAATAGCAATATATGCAAGGAAAGGACAATTCAAATTTTTGGTATAGCACAATATCAGCCATTTATATAAATACTTATGCATATGTATATGTGCATATATGTATGTATATGTACGTGCACATTTTCAAATCATCTACAATCTACATATATGAATATTCATTTTATTTTGCATTTGAATTAAATTACTATGAATTCCTGCGTGCTCATGACATCGTACATATCGTATTTTACACTATAAAATATACAAATTGTACAAATATATAGTACATACGCATATAAAATCTACATTAATGTATACATATGTACATAAATATATATTAATATGTACACTAAAATGCAAAACAAAAGTACCATTTTATCTTATCACAAAAATTTTTAAATGAATTTGAATAAGATCAAAATGTTGATTATAAATTACTAAATTTTAAGCTATAATACAAATTATATTATATTATCTTTGAGAAATAAATGATATGCATATTCATGGTCTGATAAAAGAAAAATAACAAGTCATTGAAATATTTAATCTTAACATAGAGATTTCTTTTGTTCAGATAACAAAATTCAACATCAATTAATAACTTAAAATCATTATATTTTGCATTTTACTGTATGTATATATTCATTGTACAAATTTATTAAAGCTTTTAAATTTGTGTTTTTTTTTATTTTTCAGCTATTATTTGTACGTTACTGGCTTTGCATATTCATACTGCATGCCGTAATTTTTGGTGCTTTTGACACTTTTACAAAAAAAGCGAAAAAAAAAAAAAAATCTAATTTTTTTTACAATTAACAACTAAATTCAATTAAAATCTTTTTTTTTTTTTCAAATTTTTTTTCCCTTTTAAATGCACGCACACATGTTCAAAAGAAATTACATTTGATGATATGTACCTACATTTACAATTATTAGTAACATATAATGAAATTTTCAACCAAAAAATATTCAAAATATTTTAAAATAATTTTTTTTTTTTTTTAAATTATTCATTTTTTTTTTTGAATATTTTAAATTCAGGCTAGTAGAAAGATAAAAAAAAAAATGCATCAATTGAAAATGTACAAACATATTTTATTTCTAGAATATAAAAATATGAAAGAAAAACGTGTACTATATTCATGTAATATATGATGTAACATTGCATGTCATATATATATGTGTACACACATACGTATGCACATGTATAATGCGGTAATGTATGTATGTATACTTTTTAACCTTAATACATAATCTAATAGCTGATAATGTAATTTGTTTATAAATAATTTAATAGTCATGTTACATATATGTACGATACTTTTATATATTTGAATATTTAATTGAACCAATTATTGCTCATCAGTGAATAATTTTACAGTAAATGTATGCCTATACACATATGTAACTATGTATACTACATTTTATACGTATCATCATATGTTACATATCAAGTCCTTATTCATTTAATCATGATATCAAAAAAAAAAAAAAAAAAAAAAACCGAAAAATAAAAAAAAAAATGACAAAAAGTTTATTACACCTACAAATATCTGTGTACATACGTACTATATTTACAAAATAATAATATTCAACAAATTAAGGCATAAAAAATAAAATAATAAATAATCTACATACATACAATACAAACGTACACTAATATACGTTCATTTTTGTTGTTAGACACATGAAAACGTTATTAAAAACGATATTTTATCTTGAATGAGCACCTACTTCACATGTATTGTATGCGTTGTACATAATTGTATATAGCACTCACAATTTAGATATGAGTATGAAATACATATATATGTTCATTTGTGTGTGTTTTCATTTTTACTGATGTTTATATACGTACATACATTATTTATACCTAAAATGCACGTGTGTACATATACACAAATTTAGATAGGTATATGTAAGGTATATTATGTACATACATACATATGTACATTTTATTAGAAACACTCAATTCTTTCAACAATTCATCCTTCATTTTATATGTACACGTACATGTACGTACATATGTATGTTTAAGCTTTCATTTTATATTACGAATCCTTTTTACTGACATGCACACATATGTATAAGTATATTTACATGTGTACACACTCATACATAATTTGTTTAATATTTTATATGTTAAATAAATAAGTACCCTAAATATATGTACATATGATAACGTGTTACAATCGTTTTAAAATTTTTCAGTATCTTTTCCTAAAGCACATCTTATATATGTATGTAATAAATACATACATATGTTTGCATGCTTTATTTTTCTAGATATGTTATTATTATTTTTATTTTTTGTTTCTATTCAACAGACTTCTTCCCAAAAATAGAAAAAAAAAAAAAATTTTTTTTTGTCAAGTCATTTTTGATAAATAAAAAAATCCATAAATTTCTGAAAATTGTTTGTTTATATTTTTATTATTTTTTTTTTTTTTAATTTTTTTTTTTTACTTTGTTTTGTTTTATTCTGTGTATAAAATCCTTTTTTTTTTTTTTTCTTATTACCATTTAACATTCAACACATTCAGCAGTGTTGAATCTTTTTCCCTTTTTGGCTTTCTTCTTTAAATGCATGTATAGGTACATATATACCAAGTTAAAATATATATATAAAAAAAAAAACATTAAAAAAATGTATATATAATAAAAACAAAAATTAAAATAAAATCAAAAACAAAATAAATAAAATAAATTTGAAAAAGAAGTAAAACGAACAAACAGAAAAAAAAAGAAATATATAGAGAACGTTTATTTTGTCTTGTATATGATATGAAATACAAATTTTGAGTTTGTAACAGATGAGAAATTGGTTTCACAAAAATTTTGTAGAGATGTATCATCGTCGTAACAAAAATTTGTTTTTTTTTTTTTCATATCATACATTATTTTATATACTTTTATGTATCTTATCTTGATGTTTGTTTGTATATTGCACAATTTATATCGCATAAAATTTTGTTTAATGTCAAATTTCAATTTTTTTTTTTTTGTTGTTGTTTTTTTTATGTAACAAGTAATTTATGTAATTCTCCTATATATGTTAGTCGATGAAATCTTTTTTTTTTTTTCCATATACATATATACACAAATTTGTAATGTAACACGTATACACATGTATGCATATCGTTGGCGTTTTGTTCATATAAGTAAAAAAAAAACTTATATAAAAGGAAATTTTTATTTTATGACAAATTTTCTGTATATAGTATATAAAAAATAAAAAATATTAGGATTAAAGAAAGGAGAAAAATTTTTTGCTTTGATTTTTTTTTTTTTTTGTTTTTTTAAATATCGGTTACGTAAACAAAACAAAATAATGTCCCTTTTTTCTATTTAACAGCAAACACAAAAAAAAAAAAAAACAGAAGGAAAGAAAGGCTTTCAGCAATGTGTCTGTAAATGTATATTCTGTAAAAGTTATAAAAATCAAAGAAAGAAAATATGAAAAGATAATGGAAAAATAAAAATATAAATGGGATTACAAATGAAGTAAAATTGCATTCATTTTACTTAAGTAGATATGGTAAAAATAACGAATTTTTTTTTAAATACATTTTTTTTTTTTTTTTTAATATTTTTCATATCAATGTGTAAAGAAGCATAGAGAGTTACGAAAAAAAATTTTTTTTTTTTTTTCTTTAATGAAATTAAATTTTTGTGATTTTCATACATAAAATTTTCATTTTTCTATTCTTCTGAAGCACATATATAGTATGTACGTACATATTAAATAAAATGAAAAGTATATGTGTAATATTTTAAAAGTCATTATTATGCAGTATGCATAATATCCTTTTAAAATGATTTTCATTTTTTTTTTCTTATTCCAAACATACTCGTATACATGAATCCACATTTCCTGATTCGTGTACAATTAATATTGATTGTAAGGTTTTCACTATTCAAAATATTCCCACCATAATAATATCACTACGGTAATAATATGCCAATCTCAAATTACAAAAAAAAAAAAAAAAAGTACATAATTGTTTTTTTTGTTATTTAATTTTATATTCGTTAATTAACATACCTAATTCCTTTTTCAGTAAAAACAAAAATATAATTTTTTTTTTTTTTAAGGTATTAATAAAGTACTTTTCAATTTTCAATTTGATAACACATCAGTAAAGGATATATGTATGTATATATAAAGCACAAAATTCATACAGGCACACTGTACATATTACTCTCTTGTTTAAAACCGATAATATAAAGATGCATAATTTTCAATAATAATTTTTTTTTTTTTAACTTTATATTTTGCATGAATATGTGCTCTATAGATATATATCCATATTGATTGATTTTAACCGATAAATAAATAAATTTCGAATTAAATAAAAGCGAATTAAAATTAAACCATCACAAAATTACACAATTATATTCATTTATGTATATTTAAAAAAAAAAAAAAAAAAAAATTTACTTATTTATACGTTTATATGAGCTAGTATACTTGCACGTATATGTGTATATGTGTTCATTTTTGTACATAAACTGCTATTGGCATATTAATGAAATAATCACATCATTTAGTGATATAGTGATTGCGACAGGTATCGCATTTTGATATATGCATGTACATATGTATGTGTACTATATATATATAATGTATTTACATATAAATACTAAATATACATATACAAAAACTTGATTGAAGGGATTTAACCCCAAAAATTGTAGTTTAAAATATTTTACTTTAAAATACATACAAAATGAATTGGCCTGTCAGTAGAATGACATGTAATCTATTAGATTTTAATTGTTACTATAAATTAATATTATAGAAGAGATGTACATACATATATATAGAGGTATTTATAAATAGAAAGCCTGATAATAATTTTCAATATTCTCTTCGCTTAAAGTAAAGTTGCGTAACGATAATATTAGGATTTAAAAAAAAAAAAAAAAAAAAAAAAATTTTCATTTTATACGTCATATACAAAATGCATAATAATTACATGAATATCCTTTCGGATAAATGAATTTCAAAATATCTACATACATACCTACATATACATATATGCCTTTTACAATGATAATACACGTTACATAGATTTTTGATTATAATCAAAATCTACGTATTATACTAGAAAATATGTATCAATGATGATGCAGAAGGGAAAAATCCCAAAAAAAAAACAAAACTATCAAAAAATAAAAGTAAAATTTATGTGTTATCCTCTTTAAGTATTTATTTAATAAAATGTCTTCTTATAAAAACATTCTAAAATTTTATGTCCTTTATTTTATCCTCCTCGATATACAATATAAATACCCTTATACATATACATATGTATAACACCTTTGTACTTTTAATCAAAATAAAAATTTATCAAGATATTTCATTTCATTTCTTTTCATTTTTATTTATATTTTCTTTTAAGATCAATTCTTTATTTTTATTTTATACATTATGTTTTTTTTTTCTTTTTCAGTTTTTCTTTATTATCACATATAACACAATGTATAAAATTTGTATAAGCCAACAAGAGTTGTAAATTCAAAGGATTTGTTGTTTTTTTTTTGTTGTTTTGCTTTTCTTCTTGTTTCATTTTCTTTGCTGTGTTACTTAAATTTAATTTTGATAAATTGTATACAATATTCTTTAGTAATATAGTCTAAAACACTATCGAAAAACAAAATTAATCATGACATTGGAAACATTTATGTACATATGTATACAATCTACATACTATCACATACGTGTGTACTGAACATGAAGGAATATTGCATAATGCTATAGTGTTCATTGTATAAGGTGATAAAAATAAAAGACTACTACTACTAATAAAAAAAAATAAAAAATAATAAAAAATAAAAAAATTTTTTTCCATTCTCTTTTTTCATATTATATATGTATGTACAACAATGTCACACATATATGTAGGACTAGAGATATTTTGGCAATACATTTCCGTCAGGTGCTACTATCCATTTAAAAGATAATAACAGATTGATTCAATGACTTATACATAAACTATATACAAGGATGTGAAGGATAAATAGTGGCATGGATTATGTGTATAGTTTACATTTACACACATACATATGACATACTGATTCTAAAAGGAAAATTTAAGCTCTTAAATAATAATAAACTAAAAGCAGAAAAAAAAAAAAAACAAAAACATTTTTTAAAAGAACAAAATATGTACCGGTTAGTGTGGTCAGTTAACAAAAAAGGACGAAAAATTTTCACTTGAAAAATTTGTAAAATTTTAAGAAAGGTAGTAGACAAAATAATTTAATAAAATAGCCGTTACAATTACATTTTGATAATTTAAAAAAAAAAAAAAAGAGAACTAAAATGATACACCCTGCAATGTACACATGTGTAAGTATTATGTGTAATAAAGTAAAATGATATACTATAATCAAATTTATGTCGTACTACTGATCCATTTTACAGATTTCATTTTCATGAGTATTTCACAAAATAACTCAAAATGTTATATAAGAGATATTACGTACGTTCCAAGTTTTTTTTTCAATTTTTTTTTTGTAAGAAAGGTTAACGACACATGCTGATAACAGGCAGCAGATACTTGTACAGTTCAATAAAGTACTTCATTTTTTCCAATATTTTTTTTTTTCTTCATTTTTGATAGTGATAAATTTTTTTTTTTTTTTCTGAATATATAGTTTTATTTTGTTTGTATATTACACGATTTTTATTTATTTATTTATCTATTTTTTTTTTTAAGCTTTTCAAAGATATTAATTTACTAGAGATTCAATTTAATCGAAAACATTTAATCAATTTCGTTTTTTGTGTCTACTTGAAGTATTTTTAAAGTTCAAATTTTTGAAGTAAATTAAAAAATTCAATATCTAATTATACTTGATGATATTAGTTTATCAATCATTCAACTAAGTGAATGAATTTTTTATTTTTTTTTTTTTTATTCAATAGAGTTTGGTTTTTCTTTCGTAAAAAAAATAGAAAAATATTATTTTTGCTTTTCTTACTCAAACTATATGGCTATAAACAAGGTTAATATACCTCTTTTTTTTATTGACATACAAAATTAAAAAAAAAATAAAATAAAAAGAAAATTTCTGTGACTCTGTTAACGGTCATCATTACATTGCAAAATTTTAAACATCATTTTTTTTTTTTTTTTCATACATACATTTTGAACTTTTTCATTAAATTTATTAGTTGATACACCTTAGAAAATTTTTAAATACAAAGTGAAGATGACAAAGTAAAAAAACAAAAAAAAAATTTTTTTTCTTCTTTTTAGCAATCGCCCACCATTTATACCCGCCCACCTTATACGCAATTACATAGATACCGGCATATTACATAATATTGTTATACGTTACAAATACCTTAATAAAGGTAATGATTTTAATACACACGTTTGCATTACATCGATAAAATATTTATCTTTTCCTCATAAACCATAATATCAGTTTCAATTAAAATTTCAATAATTTAAAGTCTTTTTCATTCAAATATGTATGTATGTATGTATGTACATAAAATATATTAAACTGCTTGCTATATAAATATAAAAGTAATTCAACATCTAAACAACCTGTAATGATTTTATATTCTCATCTTTATTTTATTTTTTATATACATATATAACGCTACTAATATTACACAAAGCTCTTTTTGGTAACAAAAGTAAATTTTAACATGCATTTTACACTAGTAAATAGATATATGTATGTATATAAAAATGTATATTATGTATGTTTCCTATAATAAATATGTGAACACCATCTCATATATCGTTTATCTATATAATACCAAAATACGTATTTTAGTCTCTAAACAAAATTTTCTACATTTATATGTACATATATACCTATGTATTATATAGAATTGGTGTATTTAACATAATGGAATATGTTATGTACACTAAAGTATGAAATACATACATATATGTATGTATTTGAAAATGCCTGTCATAGTTGTAGATGACATAGACATGTTATAGAAAAAGTTGAACTAAAGGCTTACTTCCGATGATATACATAAATATACTGTACAAATTCATATAGATATACACATACATAAAAATATATGTATTATATACCTATATACCATATAGACCTTATATATACATATAATATTAAAACATATACATTCACATATTAATACCTCAACATATATATGTATGTACATATATAGCCTATATAGTATGTATATTAAATATCTACCGGAAGTGGAAAATTATTTTTTGGCTCTAGTTCTCATATTTTTCAGTGAAAATAGGTTATCCAAACAGGATGATGGCTTTTAATATAAAACCGTATGTACATTTTTGCTTTCAAAAAAAAAAAACTGCTATATAATAAAACATTCTTTTTGTTTTTGTTTTTATTGTTGTTGTTGCTTATTTTTTTTCTCTCTTGTTTTTCCTTTTTATACTGATGATGCTTTTTTGCTTTTGGTGCTTATTAAAACATTTGTTTACATCATTTACATAGTTATTTTAATGTATATATGTACACATATATGTATATGTATATATATCTGTCTACATGCAAAAAACTACATGAAATATGCACGTAGTATATATATCCTATATAACATACATGCATATTCATGTATTCGTACAAAGGATATGTCTGTATACAAGACAGGAAAATTATTCATACATTTTTTATTATTATTTCTTTTTTATTTGTTGTTATTCTATTCAAAAAAAAAAAAAAAAAATCAAGAATTAATATACAAAAAAAACTAAAGAAAAATATTTAACTAAGATTTCATACATACTTACATATAGTATATAAAATATTCCTTTTAACAGATACCACTGTGAGAATATCTTTGCTACATATATATACAATTGCATGTGCATACATGTACATATGTATGCATGCATGCATGTAGTTTTTGTTTTATTTTATTTTTTTTTTTCTATCTTCTTCATTACAATATATATATACATATCTTTTAATTTTTATTTAAACTTAACACTTTTTAATCAAACATCATCTCTACTCTATACACAGTAAATCCCTTTTATCATTAAAAATTTATTTGAATTTATCATCAGAGATAACAAAACAAAAAATGATTCAAAAAATTTTAAAATAAAATTGAAAAATAAAAAAAGAGAAATTAAATTCTTTACTTGAAAAACTATACAAACATTTTCTTTTTTTCTTTTTTTTTCTTTTTTTTGTAAATGATAAAAAAATATTTGAAAATTTAAAAAAAAAAATCATAAATTTATTTAACCGAAATTTTGTTGTTTTTTTTTCACTTTGTGAAAAAATTGTTTTTTTTTTTTTGTTTATAATAAAATGGAAAAAAAAAAGGATTTAAACGTAACGCAAGTTCAAAAATTTGTAATTTATCAACTTAAGTGTTTTAAATGTTTACTTATTCATTACAATGTCATTTCTATATATTATGCATATACTATATATATACACGCTCATTTAGTCATTTTATAAGGCGTGATATATTTTTATTTTTTTTATTTATTTCTTTTTTTTTTTTTTTGCTTTATGCTTTACAGAAGAAAAAGAAAAATAAAAAGCGAAAATGAAAGAAATTAATTTACTTTATTATTTTTGATATTCATTTCTTTTCTTTTTTTTTGTTACCATTATTTTCATTTTTCTTTCAATTCAAATGTAGGATTGTAAATTTTTCTTGCTGGTTTTTTTTTTTTTTTTAAAGATTTTTCATTATTTATTTATATTTTTTTAATACACAAAATTGGGAAAAAAAAAAGAATTTTTGTTTTTTTTTTAGGAAAAAGAGAATAGCATAAAACATGAAACGGAAATAAATTGTGTGAAAAAATTCTATTTAATATGATTGAAACACAAAAAAAAAAAACAAGAACAAAAATTAAAATATGAAAATAAATAAATAATGAAGATATTTTCCAACACACAACAATAAAAAGAATGAATCCTGGTTGATATATCACGGTATATATACAGCGATGTATGTACGTTTGTGTGTAATTGAAAAAATAAAAAAAAGGAAAAAAAAATATGAAAATTAGCTAATAAGAATATAGCCTCTGTCTTGAAAAGCTATACTGTACCACATATACATACTTACATATGTAAGACGTACGTATCTATACGAATGTATCCATATTTGGAACGTGTACACTATACATATATTTACTAATGTGTATGTATGTGGCATGGTTTATGATTCCCTTGAGGCATTTCTTCTTTGCCTGTGTCTTTTACTGTTTGCTTATTTTTGTGCTTTATTTTCTTATTATTATTGTTAAGCTTTTCTTGGCGTTGTTGTTGTTTTTGTTGTTATTGTCTTTTTTGCATATTTTTTGATTTCCTTCTTGTTTCTCTAAAGCAAATGATAACTTTCTTTATTTCTTTTTTTTGAAAATGAAAAAATAACGACACAACAGATAGACATATATACGTACATATATAATTGTGTATTTTGTCTACATAAAGAAAATTAGATACATTATCATACAAAAAAAAAAAAAAAAAAAAAGACAACCAAGAAAAGACAAAACAAAATAAAATAAAAAAAAAAAAAAAATTAATAAAGATTACTTGAAACAATGCTCTCTATGGATAGAATATTAGTACAATAAGAGTTATTACCATTTCTAGCAAATAATAGCTTCAATTTATATTTTTAATGTTCTCTCTCTTGAACGCTTTTGACTGTTTATTTTATTATGATATTATTTTATTTCTTATATTTTTTTCTTTTCCTTTTTCTTTTTTTTTTTTTTTTAATTAAAACAATGAAATCTTCACTAATTTGTTTTATCAAATAGAAAATATTAAATGAAAATTACTATACAAATTATCTTCAAAAATTATTCAATAAAAGGAAAAACAATAAAAAAAAAAAAATTTTTTTTTTTTTTTTTGAAATCGATATTTTGTACTTTTTTTCGTTTATTTTTTTTTTTTAAATATGTACATATTTTCGGAAAATACCAAGAAACCATAAATTTAAGTTTTTTTTTTTAAAAACAAAAATATCGCTTCAAGGATTTCCTCCAAAAAAAGGAATTAAAAAAAAAAAGAGAGATAAATCTTTATTCTTTTTAGGTAAAATTAAAATCAAAAATAGAAATTAAAATTTTTTCAAAAAAAAGAAAAAGAGAATTAAATATTAATACATATACACATGTGTGTGTACAGAAAATTTGAAATTATTTCTGATTGAGTTGTATAATTTTTAAATAAAACCAAAATAAAAATAAGAAAAAAAAAATTTTTTTTTTTTTTTTTTTTGGTTTTTCTTCTAAGAAAAATCTTTTAAGACTGGCATAATTTGGTTTCATTATCATTAAGTTTACAAGTTTAATAGTATATATATTTTGGTTTCGTTGCCTTGGCAAAAAGGTAAATATATTCCGACCCTTAAAATATTGTCCATAAGCTATTATACATGTACAACACATTATAAACCAGCTTCTAGTCTGTACAATATATCCCTCATACACTGTACATACATTCATATGTTTGTATACCTTTGAATGTGTGTATTTGTAATAAATATGATGGCTTTTCTTCAATATCCATCTACATATACATATGTATGTAGGTATATACAAGCACACAGGTATTTTTTAGGCACCTGTTTTCACTTAATGATCTTGACTAATGGTTATACAAAATGTAATACGACATTTTGGACACTCAACATGAGTGCACAAAATAAATATTAAAAAAAAAAATGTGTACATTATGAATATCAGTCTATCCATAAAGATTTTCCAGCTAAAGTGTTAAAAGATTTATGTACTGTAGTTATTCCATAATCAATGGATTTTATCTGGATTTTTAGGTAAACCCCATTACAACATGTATTGTACACACATTTACTTCAAATAAGAAAGTACATTATAGCTTGCTAATCATTTAAATTTAGCAAAATAAAAATAAAAAAATAGAAAATAACAACAAAGAAAAGCAAACACAAGTAAAAAGAAAATTGAAGAAAAAAAAAATTGAATTTTGCATTAATGTTTGTGGTAACCAAGCACGTTTTATGTCCGTTTAACCAACTTTTAACATACGTTATTTTTATTATGTGTATAGTAGTAGTCTGGATAATGGATATATGTACATCTATATTTGTACATTAAATATAAAAATGAAGAGTTTTAGATTTAATACTGTATAATGTACATATACGTAAATTGGAGACATCATGCATATTATATACAGTTGCTTCTCTACTACATCAAAAATCTTTCACGCTTGACAAACTAAGTGGAAACGAGGGTTCTTCGCTTCAGTAATAATTTGAAAAAAAAAAAAAAAAATTGAGAAATATATACAGCAGATAATATTTTGTATTGAGTCGAAAAATAATTGTAATACGGATAAATGGAAAAAAAAAAAAGAAAATTAGTTTGATTTTTCTTTTACCCGATTGACTGTTTTACCCGATATCTTAGGAAAATAAAAATAAAAAAATAAAAAACAACAATAACAAAAATTAAATCCCTTATAACAAAACAAATAATATCCTTTGGAAATTAGTGCTGTTTTGTGGAATATGTACATACATATTTCAACACAATAAAAATAAATCATTTTAAATCGGAACAAGTGTTTTAAACTTATGGGTTTTTCTTTTTCTTTTTTTTTTTGGTTTTTAATTGTATGAAAGTTCAATATGTGAAGGTGTTTTGCGTGTATATATAATATAAAGGAATTTTCAAATTTTATTTCATGTGAATACTAAAATTTTTTAAAAATCTTGATTAAATTGATAACAGAAATTTGAAATTATTGTACACATTTTTTTAAAAAAAAAGAATATATTCTTCAAATATTATGATTTTGATATAAATTTAAAAGAAAAACAACAACAATAAAATAACAGATACAATAATGTGTTACTTTTGCTTTCATTAACATACAAAAAAAAAAACAAAAAATGTGGATAAATATTTGGACATTCATAATTGCATGGAGTTCTATAAAAGGTTAATTATTCATATATTATAAATAAATACCTAAATATGTATATGAAATTTATCATGTATTAATTACAAATAAATTCAAGAAAAATTTAAATTAATAAAACAAAATACATGAAACATTTATAATTGTATTCTCATATACAATTTTAATTACAATTTTAATGTGAATATTTTGATTTATTTTTTTCATCCTATGATGAAATTACATCTCAAGTAATTAAATATTTTTTTTTTTAAATGAAAAAATTTCAATTTCTTTTTTGTTTTTTAATGAATGAAAAAAAAAAAAAAAAAATTTTTTTTTAAATTATGATAATAATTTTTAAATAAAAACCAACAATTTTTTTTTTTTTAAATTTTATTTTGTAATTAAATACGTACAGAAAAATATATGTATGTAATTAAAAATTTTTTATTTTTGATATTTATTTTTCTTAATATTATAGTGAACAGTGTTATACTTGATTCAAGATGTTATTTAGATGGTGGTGGATCAGCTGAAAATTTTTTAGCTAGCGAAGATACACCAATTGGTTCAATAATTGGTAGATTACGTATTAATGGTAATCCATCAATTGAACAAGGTGATATTAATCTTAGTTTAAGAGAAAAGGATGCACCAGTTAAAATAGCTCCTGGTACAAAAAATCTTATATTAATAACAACATTAGATAAGGAAGGTATTAAAGGTCCATCATCAATTTATGTAAATGTTATTTGTGATCGTAGACATTCTACAGATCCTGTAAGTTTCATTTAATATTTATTTTATATAAATATGTATGAAATAACGTTTTTATTTTTATTTTTTTGTTATTTAATTGTATTTTATTTTATAATTATCAGAGTTTTGTAATTCCTGTTAATGTTCGTGTTACTGATGTTAATGATAATTCTCCACAATGGATTGGTGCTCCTTATACAGTTACTTTATCTGAAGTAACTGTACCCGGTACTAGAATTTTACAAGGAGCAAAAGCAATTGATGATGATCAACAAGGACCTTATTCTACTGTTGAATATCAAGTACTTCCAAGTGAATATTCTGAATATGTACAATTTTTAAACAGTTTAGATGGAACATTAGTTTTGAAAAAGAGTCTAGATTTTGAAACAATGCAAAATTTTACTATACGACTTAGAGCACAAGATCAGGGAATTCCACCAAAATTCACTGATACATTTTTACGAGTAATCATTACAGATGCCGATGATCAAAATCCAAAATTTCTTCATGAAAGTTATTATGGGGAATTACCGTTAAATGATGGACTTGGTGAAATTAAAATTTATCCTGAACAAATAAAAGCCGTTGATCAAGATGAAGGAATTTGTGCTCCAGTACGATATTCAATAGTACAATCTTCTGAAACGAAAAATTTTAAAATTAATTCACAAACTGGAGCTTTAAGTATTATTTCTCCATTAAAAATAACTGAAAATGTTAATTCTTTGACTTTAGTAGTAAAAGCAACACAAATCGATAATCCTGATCGTTATGCTTTAACTACTGTTAAAATTTTAAAACGATTAAAATCTAATGAATCAAATACATTTAATTTTATCAAAAGAAAATTTATTATTCAAATTCCTGAAAATACGCCTATAGGAACTCGAATACTCGCTTTACCCACTAATAAACCAGAAAAAGAAATACGTTATTACATTCCAAATTTACTTCAAGCAGAATTTTTCGGATTTGGTTCTTTTGGAGAGTTAATTTTAAAAAAACCTTTAGATTACGAAAAAAACAAATTTCATATTTTCGAAGTGGTCGCTACTGATGGCATAAGCAATGCCACAGCAAATGTTAGTATTGAAGTAATTGATGTTAATGACTGGGAGCCAAGATTCCGGCAATCACATTACGAATTTATATTAGACAAAAATGTATGTATTTTATAATTTATTTGTTTAAGAACCGTTTAAATTTAATTTGTTATTTAGGTAGATAGGCAATATATCCAAAATAAAAATAATCATGGTTATACGATGTTAGGAAAAATTGAGGCAGCAGATGGTGACGTTAATGATGATGTACAAATAACATTAAACGGAGAAGATGTAGATCTTTTTCAAATCGATTCATCTGGAAATCTTTGGATGCGTAATGATCAACCATTAAATAAATCTAAACTTTATTTAACAGCAATAGCTACAGATTCAGGAAATCCTCCACATAGTACATCAGTACCAATTACAGTATTAATGCAAGTTATGGATTTAGAAGCATCATTTTGGTCTATGAATTCATTAAGCACGCTCGGTTTAAGTATTCTAATTTGTATAATTATTATTTTACTGATTTCTTGTTTTTACATTAAACGTAAAACAATGTTTTGTCGATCAAAGAATAAAATTCGAAATAAAGAACGTAGTGTAATGTCTTCTACGAATTTAATAAATCATGAAAAAGTTACACCTGGATTACATGTTGGACCAAGAAATGTAATTATGGCAAATCCAATAAATAATCATAATAGTGGTTCAGCAAGCAGTTTAAGTGCTGGTGCATCCACAATATTAGCTGCTAGTCTTGAAAGAGAAAATCAAAACGAAAGAGAAAGACAAAAACAGCATGATAATTATACAGCTACTGTTCGAAGTAAGTTTTTCAATACATATATAATAAAATTAGACTTTTAATTTTTAATCAATTTAATAAGACAACCTTTTTAAAATAGGTATCGTTTCCCGAGCATCTGCATCTCTTGGTAATCATAATTTAGAAATGGATATCGATCGTGATTCAATTTCGAACAGTGAATGTCCTGAATCTTCAGAATGTAGAAATTGGCAAAACAATAAATATAATCCAATGTTATCAACAGAAAATATGGGTTCATTAGAAAATAATTTAACAGTATATTTTTGATATTATATTCTGTATATTGCATTTTTTGCAATCATTTATTTTTTATTTTTTGTTACTTTTGTTATAAAATGTATTTTGTACAATATACAATTTCATATACAACTTTTTTTTAATTAAAAATTCTTCTAATATTCTCTGTATTGTATAACTCTCCAATCTTCAATAACCAACAAAAAATTTTTAAAACTGGTAGTTTAAAAAGATACCTCAAGTAGTAGTATTGAAGTTTCCTCGTGGATAGTCAATCTTGGTCACTTTCCGATTTTGATGCCACAAGACGTTGTTTTTTTTCATAGTGAATTAATCTATTCTCGAGACTTTCTAAAAAGGTAAAGTAGCAAAAGAAAAATTAAAGTAAAATTTTCGTGTTTAATTTTATAATAAATCTTTACCACATCGTTTTCTACTAAGTAAATTTTGGTACTGTTTTTGTTTATTTGGTAAGAACACATCAATTTGTTTTTTAGGTATTTCTTCATCCGGGAAATGTTTTTTGTAAACATCTTCGATATCAATAATCATTTCTCTTATCATTGTGGCCCTGAAAATACAAAGTACATAAGTAAAAATATTTAAGAAATTGTGTAATTTTCATACTGAACATTATAAATACTCCACTTGTGTTGTAAATCTTCTAAAAGTTTTGATAAGTTTCCTCTGTCATATGACCATTTTTCTGAACAATCTATAGTACTTGGTTCAAATGATGAATCAACATTTTCTATATCTTCTTTTCGAAAATCACAAGAATACAAATTTAATGGTAATCCATTAGCCATATTGTATTGCGGTTTACTGAAAAGTTTTATTTTTAAATTAATGCGCGTAAATCTAAAATGTTCACTTATTTTTTACCATGGATTTTTTTCCACATTTAAAAGTTCCTTAATTATTGTAGGATCTTCATATCCTTTACCTATTAAAATTAAAACAGCCATTATACAACGTATTTGATGCCAAAGAAATGCTTGTGAAAATATTTCGAAATAATACATTTTATATCCATTATATTCATTATTTTGAAAGTGACAACATTTTATATCAGCATGTGAAACATTTCTAATGAATGTTTTAACTCCATTTGCTACATCCATTTTACATAAATTACGAAAATCATGTGTACCAATAAGAAATGTACATCCGTGTTGCATTAACTAAAATGCACGAAATTTATAAAGTAATTTTTAGTTATAACATTGAAAAATGTAATCTTACCTCAATATTTAAATCTCCCACAGGGAAAAAGTACCGATAAGCTCGTTGGACACAATCAAACCTAAATAAATAAAAACATATTATTTGATTTGTAGATGCACAACATTTTGTTTTTTTTTTTTTCAATCAGTTTACCTAGCGCTGTACAAATTATTGTTTAACGGTTTCCATGCAATGCATTTTATATTTCCTGGTAAAACTCTATTTAAAATGCCACAGTAATCAATTTCATTTAAAATATTTTCTGGTTTCATTTGTTCATCTGTTGTAAATTTACTTCTTAGATCGATTGATATGACTTGAGAAAATGCACTTACACCCTTATCGGTTCTTCCACAACGATTATAATTTGAATTTTCTCGTTTTTCAATCAGACAAGTTTTTTGTAATGCCTTAAATAAATGATGCTCTACAATGTGTATTAAACAGGCACACTTTAATTACATACATTTAACTAAAAACGAAAAATTTTAAAAAATTACCTATTGTCATTTGAGTATCTTCTTGGATAACATATCCCTGATAATCCCAACCCAAATATAAAAATTTCAATAGAACATGTCGTTTGTTAAATCTAAAATATAATTTTTGAAAAAATTAATAAAATGTTTAATATTTTAGATGAACTTACTTGTTAAAATCGAATAATCTTTTTCCCGATTTTTCATCTTTTTGGATATCATCTTTTTCAAGTGTCTTTTTTAAAATATTTTTAAGTTGTTTAATATGTGCTTCTAATTGAAGTACTTTTGAAATGAGCTGCTCTTTGTTTAATTGCTCTAAATCGGCTTTTATTAAATATTTTTCGTTTTCACTATTTCGTATTTCCATTTTTTCAGATTTACACTTTTAATTGAAAATTGTCATGACAAAATAAGAATGTTCACAAATTTTATAAATAAAATAAATAAATTATTACTCGATTTGTTTTGTAAACATAAACACGAATACGAATCATGGATGATAAACGTCGGACGTATGCTGCAATTGAACTGCTAGTTTTAAAAGCAACAACAAAAATCAATATCTAACAAAAATTTGTTAGGTTAACATTCATATTGAAAAATACAATTTTTATTTAGACGAACAAAACAAGGTTGCGTTTGAACAAGTTGAAACACAAGTTGGATAGCCCTGAATTTCAAAGAAGGAAACGGAAGATAAACGAAAACTGGAGCACTGTTCAAACGTCAAATTATTATTTTTTTTTTTATTGCATAGTGCTAAAAAGAAATTGTTTTTTTTTTTTAATAAATATGTTAATGTTTGTATTTTGTCATTTAAAATTCAAAAAGAAGCTTAAATCAAGAATCAAAATCATTCATATTATTTTATTTTTTATTTTACCCTTTTAAAATCACAAGTACATGGCATCCCTAACTCCGTAGTACAATCGTTTCATTTCTCATTTGTTTCAATTTTACATCCTTTTCTTTTTCCCAATCTATTTCCCATTGAAGAAAAATAAGAAAAAGTTAAAGTTGCGTCCATTTTTGTTCAAAATCAAAAATTTAATAATTAGAAGAAAAAATATAAATTTCGTGGCAATTTTTATTATTTTTAATATCCATCAATATCCCTTAATATAAATTTTGTGAAATACTCAACAAATTCATTGAATTTGCTAAAATATTTTGAAATAAAAAATTTTCAATTTTCCCTTGAAGTGAAAGAGACTAATTAAAAAAAAAAAAAAGTTGTATAGTTCATTCATATCAAATGTGTACGAGTAGTTAAAACAAAAAAAAAAAAAAAAAAAAAAAAAAACAATAGAAATTGAACATTGAAATGCAGTAGTTCTTGGAAAATATTAAAAATAAATAAAATAAAAAATTTAAAGTGTTTATTTTTAATTATTTTTTTTTTGCGTTTTTAAATCCGTAAACAAAATAATTTTTTTTTTGTTAATTTATAAAAAGAATAAAAAAAAAATGAGTATTTCTGTTATTGGAGAGCCATCACCCAAAAATCAAATTAATGATGATAATGATCCATCAACATCAACAAACACAGCAACAACAACAACACAAATAAATTTACAAAATGTATCCACAGTATCGGCTACACCTATATCATCAACAATTTGCAGTGAAAGTGGCGAAGATTCTTTACCACCAATCCTGCATAAACAGTCAACGTCAACATCATCATCGGTAACAGCAGCAATAACAACAACAACCACAACTCCATTTACAGCATCAATACTACAACCAACATCATTAGAACACCATTATCGACTATTGGAAGGTATCTAAAAAAAAAAAATAAAAATAAAAAACTATACCCACAAAAAAAACAATATTGATAATAATATAATATATAATATACTCTTGTATAATAGTTTAATGTACTCTGGAAAAAGAAAAAAAAATTTTTTTTTTAAATAATTGTACTATGTAACTTACCAGTCTGCCTGTATGTAACATTGCATTTTTTTATGTATAATTTACTGTGGGCACTGTTTTCAAGAGAAAAAAAAAAGAAAAAAAGAATATTTTTGTAATTATTTATAAATGAAAATTATAAAATCATGTAATTTTTAAGATGCAATTTTTCTTTTCATCGCGTTGCTTGAGACTCTAGGATTAAGGTGAGTGCATCTGTTTGTTTGTTTTTTTTTTTTCAATGATTTCTCACACGTTGTTTCGGTAAACAAACATCAAAATTGGTTATCAAAATGCATTACGTTAATTTTTTCAAACAAAAAAATATTTTTGTTTATGTTTCAAAAACGGCAATAAAAATAAATTATTAATATTGTTTAGAAAAAAAAAAAAAAAAAATGTTTGTTACGAATTAAAAAATTATTTTAGCTTATTTGAATATGAAAATTTTTATTTTCGTATTTGTGTTTTTAAAAGTGAAATTTATTAAAATTGGTAATTTATTTGTGCAAATTTGAAATGAGAAAGAACATTATTAAGAAAGAATAAAAGAAAATATTCATATTATTTCGTAATTATAAATATATAAATTAAATTACTGCGAATATTTAAAGTGTTTTAAATGTGTTTATTATGCTTATAATAAAAATATTGTAACAAAATAATATGCAATTGTTATAAATTTATTTTAGGTAAAAAAAAAAAAAAAATCATATTCACATAATGTTTACTAAAATTTATCGTATCTAATATTTTAGATAGGTATTTAATATCTATCATATTTAATATTTCGAATTTATTTACAAGAAAAAAAAAAAAAAGGAAAATTAATAAAATAAATTATTTTACATAATGTGTTCTCGAAATGTTCTTATGTTTATGTATGTTTCATTTAAAATATAAAAAAAAATAAAAGATAAACACGGTTTAGGTGGTATATATACATAGGTTTCCTATTTTTTTTTTTTTTTTTACTATTAAAATTTCGTTAATTGCCATAAGTTAAATATTAATCATAGCAATTACTACAAAATATTCAGTGAGAATTGTATATAGTTTATTTCAACACTTTTAATTAATATTGTAAATATGAACATTAACAATAAAATTAAATTTTAATTGATGAATAATTTGTGGTAACTACCATGATTAATTTTTATGTAGTATATACACAGATGCAGATGATAGATTTTTGTTCAACATTTAATGTTATATGTAATTTATATTAAAATATAAAATGTGGTTAAATTATAATTGATTTTGAAAATTTATAAGGTAGTGAAATATTAATTTGTATAACATGATATAATAAAAATATATCATCTATTTAAAAAAGAAAAAAAGAAAAGAAAGACTTAAGACAAGTGAAAATAAAGTGATTACATTAAAATATAATCGTTGTAGAATTAATAATTTTTGTCATCAATGAAATGATGTAAAAATTAAAATTAATTCTTTTTGTTTTTAAGTGTATCAAATAAAAAAGTGTTACATTTTTATTTCTTGCTATTTAAATTAATTTCTTGATTATATATAATTATTTATTTTGTTATAAAATTGTTATTTTTGTTATTAAATTTTTATGTTCTTTAAAAGAATATAAAATTAAAAATAATAATAATAATAATAATAAATAATAAATAATAATAAAATAAAAAATGTGTTAATCTAACAACGCACATCCCCTTTTTCAGCAGAGTCTCAGCAAAAATATCTGATAATTCTGTGAAAAATACACAAATTATCTTACACACATGTGATAACCAGGAATAATGAAATGAAATGGAAGAAATTTGTTTACAAATAAAATTTTACTGATTTTCTTTTATTGGTAATGACCTGGAATAAAGTTTTTGGAAATTAAAATAAAATAATATAAAAAAATTGTATTTTATAAATTCTAAAAATTTCAATTTAAATAATTGTATATTTATTTCTTAAAAATTTATTTTGCATATTTACTATTTTAATAAGCTTGACTTTATAAAATTTAATTTAAAAAAAAAAATTATATTAATCACACATTTTCGTCGTTTTTTTTTTTTTTTATTTTTATTTATGTACATTTATAGAAGAAAATCAAAATTTAAAAGAAGCGCAGGCTAGACTTCAACAGCAATATGCTGAATCTCAAAAAAGAGAACGAATATTAATGAGAAGGCTCGCTAATAAAGAACAAGAATTTCAAGATTATGTTGTTAGTATACCATTTCAATTTAGTTTATTAAATTTTAATTTTTTTTATTTTTTATTTTTTTCTTAATTCAAATTTTTTCTTTTATTTTGTTTAGAGTCAAATTACAGAATATAAATCAGCACAAGCTCCTGGTCCAGCTGCATTACGTTCTGCGTTACTTGATCCAGCTGTAAATATTATGTTTGAAAAGCTCAAAAATGAGCTTCAAACAACAAAAGCAAAACTTGAAGAAACTCAAAATGAATTATCAGCATGGAAATTTACACCAGATTCAAATACAGGAAAAAGGTTGATGGCCAAGTGTAGACAACTGTATCAGGTACACATGCAGATTTATTCATGTTGTAAAAATATCTGAAATAAAATATGCATTAAATTTTATAGGAAAATGAGGAATTAGGTAAAATGATGTCAAATGGACGATTAGCTAAATTAGAAAGTGAGTTAGCTATGCAAAAGAGTTTTAGTGAAGAAGTTAAAAAATGTCAATCAGGTAAACAAATCCCATTAAAAAAAATATTCTGTTTTTAATTTTTCTCTTATTTCATTTCTTTTTAAGAACTGGACGATTATCTGCAAGAATTAGACGAAGATGTAGAAGGAATGCAGAGTACAATTTATTTTCTTCAACAGGAATTAAAAGCGACAAGAGATCGTATACAAATTTTGGAAAAAGAAAATCATCAATTGAAAAATGGCATTTCAGATGATTCTGAAAAGCATAATCAAAATTTCATAATAAATGGAAAAACGACATCTCTATTAACTCATGAAGATAATAATGAATTAGTTGAATCTTTAGATAATGATGAACGGACTAAAAAATCAAACTCAATTAATTACAATACACATAGTAATACTAATGCAGTTATTGTTAATAGTAATATTAGTAGTAATTTAAATAGTAATAACAATAATAGTAACATAAATAATAATAATAACAACAATAATAATAGCAATAATAATAATAATAGTAATATTAATATAAATTCAAATGATGAAATTGATTTACGAACAAATAATCGTTGCAGTGATAGCAATATACATAATGGTGGCAATGAATTATTTAATAATAATGGTGATGATTCAAATAATGAAATTTTAACAATGAAAACAACTGATTCACTTGATTATTGTATTGATAATAGTAATAATTCATCAAGTAATAATTATATAAAATGTTCTAAACCACCAAAAAAACGTAATTATGATAGTGATTCAAGTGAAAATAGTGGTAGTACGAACGGTATATCAACAATAAAGAATAAAATTTTAAATAAAAAGACACGAAGATCATCTGTATTATCAATTGATTTAAATGAAGAGGATACACAAATGGAAGAGGATGATGATGACAATGAAAATGATAATAATACCCAAAGAACATTAATGCGAAGAAAATCATTAAGAGGTCTACAAAATAGTAACGAACATAATTAAAAGTATAAATTAATAAATTATATAAAATATGTACATAAGATCAATTTATTTGCACACAGAATTTTTAATTTTTATTAAGTCGAAATATATTCATTTTCAATTAAATGAAAAATTACTATAGGCAGATAACCATAATTTTTTTTTTTTTTTTTTAAATTTTTTATCCACTCATAGAATATAAAACCCACATTTAGATTTTAATTTAACAAGAGAAAGAAAGAAACATTTTTATTTTGTTATTTTTTTCTCTGCCTTTATTTTTCATCTAAATTAAAAAGGTAATTGTATAAGGATAATAAGTGTTTGCTAAATAAGTGAGTGAAACAAAGAATAAACAAAATGTGTATAAAAATAATATAAAAATAAAAAAAAAATTGTACAAAATATTATGTCAATATAAGTAACGAAAATTTTTAATTATAATTTGTATTTTATGGAAGTCCCATAATTTAAATAAAAATGAAAAGAAAAAAATAATTCTTGTTTGTCTAATTATATTTTTGATTTCCTTAGAAAAAAAATATAACATATACAAATTTTAAGCTTATTTATTTATTAATAATAATCTAAATCTAGCGTTATTTTCGTACAATGACAAACTTCTTTATTTTGCTTTAGCAAATCTTTCAGAAATATCTTTCCAATTAGCAATCTCGAAAATAGCTTCAACATATGATGGTCTCACATTTTTATATTGCAAATAATATGCATGCTCCCAAACATCAATACCAAATAATGGTACCAATCCTATGAAATTGAGCAAAATATAATAGAAATTCATTGATTAAAATATTCTATCAATCGGTTACTCACCAGTTGTTGCTTCGAGTGGATCTTGATTTGCGCATGTAGCTAATTCAACTTGTTTTGTTTTTTTATTATATCCCAACCATCCCCAACCTGAACCTTGTACCCCAACTGTTAGTGTAGTCATTTCTTTTTTGAAATTTTCAAATGAACCAAAACGAGTCTCAATCGATTTTTTCAATTCAGCTGATGGTTCACTTTTGTTTGGTGATAAATTTTGCCAAAATATTGTATGATTAATGTGACCACCACCATTGAATTTTATCGCATTTCCAAGTGCAATAATTTTTGTTACATTATTTTTAGAAATCGCCTCAGATAATTGATCTTCAGCAGCATTTAAATTATTCACGTAAGTTTGATGATGTTTTTGATGGTGAAGCTATTGTTCATTACATGAAAGGATATTTATTTATTATTCTAAATTAATTTAAATATTACATTACCTCCATAATTTCACGACAAATTATTGGTTCTAGTGCATTATAGTCGTAAGACAGACTCGGTAATGTATGCTTATTTCTAGAACA
This sequence comes from Anthrax anthrax, assembly GCA_963971155.1. Taxonomy (NCBI): domain Eukaryota; kingdom Metazoa; phylum Arthropoda; class Insecta; order Diptera; family Bombyliidae; genus Anthrax; species Anthrax anthrax. The sequence continues at coordinate 1,292,619 of OZ020118.1, read as the reverse complement.
TACATTTGCGACTTGCTTTCTGAAAATACGAGATAAGCAAATGCAAAGAAAATATTTTATGTAATCAAAGAAAAAAAAATAAATTCAAAATTTTTTTAAAAATTCCTTATTTACCTCAATAAATTGGTCAAATTTGGTCGTAGTAAAGACATTGTAAATTTTTATTTTCCTCGGTTATATTCAATTCAATACACTTTAATATTTGAAATTTTTAAAATGAAAATCTGGGTGATTTTAAATGCAAATATGGAAAAGTAAATATCTCAACAAACTAAGCTAGAACCACAGTTGACATACATACTTGACATATGTTAATATAACGTCAAAAATAAGATATGTATTTGCAAAACCTTCTATACAAAAGCAAGTATTTGAATTTGAAAGTTTCATTTATTTCCGTCGCTTTGCGTTAAAGTAAGCGACACACCGAGCAATTTGAAGTGGTTAATCAAGTCGTGAATAACGACGCCGGTTAACGCCGAAACCAACTCAAATCCAATGGTTAACCAATTCGTTCTCATATATTATATTTTTTGAGATGAATTTTGTTTAAAATTTTGTTTAATTTAAAAATTAAAATTTAATTTCAGTTATCTAAATTTAAAAAAATAATGTTCTAATTTTTTTCTGTTTATCCCAGAACAATTTTGATTATTTTGAAAGCAACATTCAAAAGATTTATCAATTTTATAACGACTATATTATATATGGTTATGTTCCAAAAACATATACTTACAATTGAAAAGACAAAAACAAATCGAAAGTAAACGAAGAAAATCTAAACCAGCTCAAATTGATGTGTCACTATTTTGGTTAAATATTGGAATGTCAAGGATGAGAAGAATGAAAATTTTGGTGTGTCGATAGCATAATATGTGAACATTTTTACAACTTTTAAAAATTTCTATCGAATTGTTATCAAATTAAATTTTCCGCTACAAAAAAGCTCTTCAATACATTATGAATACATTTACTACCTCTTTCTAACTTGGATTTTATGAAGAAGCCTATATACTTGTAAGTTGTAACTGCACATAAAATATGTACATTAATATGTATATCTGTGAAGTGTGATGTGAACTGACTAATGAGTAATGACTATAAGTATAAAGTATAAACTATATACTTCCATAGATATGTTGTGTTTATGTGCTCTGTATTCTGTTCTGTATATCAACTTTGATTTTGACTTTTTAATTCATTAAAAACTTTTTTTTTTGTATTTTATGTGTGATTGTGTTCTGTGAGTTATTGTGAAAATTGTATTGGAAATTTTCTTATCAAATTTGTGTAAAAATATATTGTTGACAATTTTATAAACAAAATTATTTTTATTTAATTGGTAAGTAAAAATCTAGTTTAAATTAAATTGATTAAAACTACAATATGTATCTTTAATAATTGGTTCTAGATTATTTTGTAATTTTAAAATATTACATTTTGAATGGAACAAAGTAAATAGGTACCTACTTGGTGTATGTCTCCATATATAATCGATTTATTGTGTGTATAAAATTTGTTGTTGTCTCTTACATTACTCATTTGTTATTGTAATATTTAACAAAAACAAAAACGTTTTTTTTTTTTTTTTTTTTTTTAAAAAAAGAAAAATCAATAATCAATTAGAAAAATTTTCAATAATATTTATGTTCACAACATAATGTTATTTATGCGTTTAACCAAGTTTAACATAAATAAATAATCGTTTGGTAATACTAAAAAATAACAAATTCTCAAATCATTATTTATTTGTATTCTCATTTGAATCAAATGAATATTTTAAAATTTTATAATATCCTTAACCACTCCTAAACTGTGTACCCCCAGAGTACATCCTGTACCCCCAATCAAAGTGCCTTAAACCAAACGTGTAAAATATTGTACAATACATCATTTATGTATGTATGTGCGTATGCCTGTTACCCGAGTAGGAGCCCAGTGGGCAAAAGAAGGCTTCCAAAAGGCTCCTGAAGGCCTTTTTTGGAAGGACGGAGACCTTCCTCTTCGTATCCTCGCTCATATCTTTTTTATACAGGCATGTCATTGGAAATCATGCCTTCCAAGGAAGGGACTTAGGAGTGGTATTGAAGGCCTTCTAAAAATGTTGCTTTTACGTACAATTAAAGGCCTTCCCAAGAAGGCTCTTTAAAGTTGAATAGAAGGTCTTCTTAGAAAGGTGTATTATAACATAATGGAAGGTCTCAAATTCTATTTAAAAAGAAAGAACCAAATTTTTCAAATTCAATACAAAGTTTATTACACATTTTATTTTAACTTAATACAAAATACATATAAAATTATTTTAATCCTCAATGAGTTGAATCCCTTTTTTGTAATCGACCCAATCTAAAGCTTTCTTTTGACAGCATCTGAAAGGATTAAATACGAAATTGAAATTAATGAAAATATATAAATATTTACAGTTTTAACAAAAATGACGTACCATATATATTTCGAATTTACTATCAGCTACTTTTTACAATGTTCTTCACAGATCTTACTCCTTGCAGCGTAATGGCATCTTTGTAAAAAATAATCCACAATTTCTTTTATTTCTGAAATGCTAGAAAATTAAATGTTTTTAATAAAAATTTTTCATTAAATACAAAAAAGAGTATACAATTGCTACTTACATTGTTTTTTAGAATTCGTTTAAACTTTATTTTCACAATAATTATTTTTCAATATCACGTTTTCAGTAGTCGAACTTAAACACGAAACTGAACTAAAGTACAACAAATTAATATACGTAGTTGCTCTTGTTCAACTAATGAAAAATTGTGAAATTCCACAATTTCTTGCTTTTCTCAATTTTTTTAAGATCTTCCATTCTCATTCTATCTGCCTTCCACACAAGGCACGAAAAATAATGAAAACAGACGTCCTTCTAAAGCCCTCCTAGGAGAAGATCTTCAATTTTGGACCATTGGGAGGTACCTACCTTATTACTCGTGCGATGAGTATACGTATCTCCCAGTAGTCATATGTAACTGATAATTAAATAACATAAATATCCTTTAATCGGTTTTTATGTGGTCATATAAATGTTTATTTATATCCCAACATAAAACTGTACACTTTCATTCATAAATCTCGTAAAATAGCTTATAAAATAGTATCTACCAATTATTTAAACAAATTTATCACCTTTAGTTATAACTTTTCAAATACAATAAATTGAAATATTTTTTTTTTTTTTTTTTTTTTTTTTTTTTTTTGTACAGAAGACCTACACTTGAAAGAATCTTTACTGTACATATAAGTATGTATAACTATTTTCAAGTACATGTATTTATGAGACTTATTCTGGGATGAGGCTCTCCTCATTACATCACATCAATCATATCCTTTTGCGTTTAATAAAATTTTCGTTCAAGTCTAAATTCTAGAATCTTAAAATAATAACATGAACATACATACTCATTTGTACGTAAGCGTAGATAGGTACGTAATTTTCTATGATGAATAGCAAAAAACAAACAGAAAACGAATTTTCATTCTGTAAAAAATCAAATAAAAAATGTCTAATTACACAAATTTATATTTTTGCAATAAATCTTTTTTTTTTCTTTAATTGTGAAATGCTTCAAGTTTTCTTTAAAAAAGGAAACTCATCATACATCAGTTGTACATTTACTGTGATATTTAAAAAAATATGATACGCGTATTTGTATGTGCAAAATTTCCAAAAATAAAAAAAATTTAATTTTTTCCGCTACCAAAAATCATAAATGGATTTAATAAAATCAAAATAATTGAATTGAAATTGTAAATATTAAAAAAAAAAAAAAACAAATTTTTTTATTCTATGAATGTCCCTTGCGACCATACAATCTATGTACCTAAATTGTCCCATATTGAAATATTTTTGAATTGCGATGAAATCATCCCCACCTCTTCATAATACTACTTGAAACATAAACACCTCATGTACATACGTCGTAAAGTCCTTTATACGTAAAAAAATAAAAAATAAAAAATAATTATTTAAATAAAAATAATAAATAAATGAATAAAAAAGAATCATCAATGTATTCATACGCGTTTCGTAATACATAATATGAATAATGGTAATTATATGTAAGTTATACACCCTTATTTAGTTAAAAAATAGAAGAAAAAAAATATGACACATGAAAGTACAAAGCATGAAAGTATCCGAATATCCTGTTTAATATTATTTGAACTTTATAAAAAAAATTTTTTTAATGTTGTACGTACGTACATATATGTATTATGTATGTATGTACAATTTTATATTATATGCGAGACCATTCTCAATTTATTTTGTAGTACGTCGTATGTATTCCATGTGTGTGTGCTTGTGTATATTTGCGTAAATTGGTGTACATTAAATTTAATTGCATATGTACAGCATGTAGTCTTACAGTCTGAGTTGTGTGTGTGTGTGTGCGTATTGTTTGCGTACAAAATAATTATTTAATATACGAACATGTATGTATTTACAAATGTATTTTATGGATAAGAAATATTCATTATTTTATTTTTAATCCTTTTGCATATTGATAACTGATTCTATTAAGAAAATTTTTACTAATATTTCGGAAAAATCGATATAGTACACTTTACGTCAAAGTGTACATATACTAATACAAGAGGAAAATTAAAAGCAAAGAGAAAAAAAAACGAACACAAAAGAAAGGAAAAATTTCAGGCATAAGAAAAGCACTACAATATTATGTACTTATGTACATATACAAATCAATATTTTGTAAATTTGCGCATGACATTCCTTTAAACTTTTAAAGAAATTCATCCATGTATACATATGTGTAGGTATATCATGGATATATACATATTAGAAAAGAAAAAAAAATATATTTTCCTCAAAGATATTTAGGTACTTATATCCATCCAATATTTTAGTATCTAGATTTTCTTGTAGGGATACGAATTTCGGATATCAGTTAACTAAATTTATTATTTAAAAAATTAATTTCTTTTTTTAAATAAATAAAAAAATAAAAGTGAATAAATTTTTTTTTTTAAGGAAAAGGTAAATATGTATAAATGTTGGGAAATTACGAATTAAAAATTAAAAATTTTTTTTTTATAATCATAAAATAAGTAAAAATTTATTGTAAAAGGAAATTTTTTAAATGTTAAAAAAAAAAAAAAAACTTCAACTACGTAGTTCACTTTGTGTTCTAATTTCATGGAGGACTATTACATTTAAAATAGTAACGACTTTTTTTTTTGCCTAACATAACAAAAAACAGTATTTTAAATTTTATAGTGTTTAAATATATTTTCTTTTCGAAGGAAAATTTAAAAAAAAAAAATTGAAAATTATAAAATTTAATGGTGGTTCTGTTAACGACATTTTGTTTTTTATTTTCTTTTTTTATTTTATTATCCTCTAACATCCCCCATAAATAAAAAAAAAAAAATAAAAACGAAATTATTAATTTGAAAATGAAAATTACAATTATGTGAAAAATGCAAACCATTGGAAAAAATATTTTTTTTTTTTTCAAAAAAATTAAAAAAATCTTTGAAAAAAAAATGATGTAGTGCTTTTTTCCTACGCATATTCAATAGTTCATTAGAAAAATTAGAAAAAGAATTTTTTTTCCTTGTTGTTGTAATTTGTTTTTTTTTTTTTTGTATTTTGTGATTCATACTTTGTTGTTTCTGTATTTGAATTTTGAGCTTTATTAAAAAGAAAAAAATAAAAATAAAAACAAAAATTTACACAGTGTACGGTTAAAAAAGAAAAATAAATAATAAAACTTAAAGGACATGCGTTATATATGAATACCTTCAAAAACAACAAAAAAAAAAACATTTTATTTCTTTTCTTTTTTTAAATAAAAAGCTCCCGTAATTTATGAAAAGAAAAATTAAATTTTATTCAGCCATATTGTATTTTGAACCTTTTTACTTAAAACATTGTAATACGAATTAATTTTCATTAAATACAATTTTTTTTTTATTTTTATTTTCTAAACATTTATAAAAAGAAAATATTGTAAAGTTATTGTTTTAATAAGTTGTAAGTGTTTTTAATTTCGCATTTATACTGATATTTAATTTTAAGGATTTAATTTTGTAGTGATTTTAAAAAATACAGTTAACAGTATAAGTAGGATAAAATTTAACATTTATTTTTTGTTTTATTTAAATAATTTTTTTGTACGGGAAAATTTTTATTTTTTATTTTTCGATTTTATTTTTATTTATTTATTTTTTTGATTTTATTTTGATTTTATTTTTATGTATTTATTTATTCTTTTTTTTGATTTTATTTTTATTTTATTTATTTCTTTTTGATTTTATTTTTATTTATTTATAGATTTTATTTTTATTTTACTTCATTTTATTTATTTATTTTTTTTTTATGTAGAAGGTAAATAATATCTGTTAAGTAAAATGTTTTGAGAGGAAAAACAGAAGTAAAAATAAAAAAAACTAAAATTAAAAATATGGAAAACTAAAAAAATTTAAAACAAGAAAAGGGAAAAGAAAAACTAAAAATTCTAGTGGGTAGATAATAATAATAAAAGCGAACTATTTAATTATTAATCTAGTTCATATATAAATATATACATGTGTACCTATATATATATATATGCAAGTATATTTATAATTACATACATACATAAATGTATATTATTATTGTATGACTCATTCCCATATGCATACGTAAAAAAATTAATATGGTTGTACATATGTACATTTTCTATATTTATCGTATTTTGCAATACTGTTATAAACATATGTACATTCATAAATATATATCACATACTTTATTATATCCTACGTATTAGTACATATAAATTTTTAAATTTCGAAAATATTCGTTACAATTTTTTTTTTTTTTTTTTTTTTTTTCAAAGTTTATAAAACACTATATATACATATAGTAGAGAGGTGAAATAGAAAAAAAAAAAACGTGATAATCATTAAAATATATTTTTAAAGAAAATAGGTATATTTTCTATAATTAAAAGAAATATGAAATAATTAAAAATTGTACAACGTATAATATTCAGTGATATTCCTATATGTAACTATGTACATATATGTATATATTTTTTTTGTAAGGCTATATTCATCCTGTAAGATGTAGATATAGATATGTATATAAATATAACATAAATGAGTCATACGAAAACTCAGACAGACGCAGAAATATTATTATATATATATACCTACATTAATATATGTATATCCTTTAAAAGTCTATAAATTTTATTTTACTGCTGTAATAAAAATGGCTGTTATTATTTTAACTAAAGAAAAGAAGTATTATTTATTAATTTTTTTTTTCTTTTTTTTTTTATAATAAAATTTGTTGAATAATTATGCGGATATCCTTTTATATTCTTAAAAAATTAATAAATAAAATTTAAATAATAATAGCTTTTATATGAATAGCAGCTGTAATTTATTTTTTAAAATAATCACATTGTAAAATTTTGAATTTCAATTAAAAATTAATAAAATACCCACTTTATAAAATTTTGAAAAAAAAAAACATAAAGAAGAGATACATATATAAAATATGTAATAAATAATAATTAAAAATATAGTGGAATTAATAAAATTTATTCGTTGGATATTTTTTAACTGCGTATAAAATTCAGTATAAAAATATAAATATACTTTACAAAACATTTTTTTAAAACTTTTTACATTTTATTTGATTTGTTTTTTTTTTTTTTTCGTTTTTAATAATTTAATTTAGAAATAATAAATAGGACATCTCGCCGTCATGTCGTCAGTTAAGGTGGCGGTTCGAGTTCGTCCTTTTAATTCTCGTGAAATATCACGAGAATCAAAATGCATAATCGAAATGTGTGGAGCAACAACGGGTAAGTTTTTTTTATTTTAATTTTAAAATATTAATTTAAAAAAAAATTATAATTAAGAATAAAGGAATGTACTGACTTTAAAAAAAATATAAAAAAATTATTATAGCCATAACAAACCCAAAAGTACCACCTGGAACAAATGATTCAGTTAAACGTTTTAACTTTGATTATTCATATTGGTCTCATAATGTGAGTTTTATTCATTTTTTCTTTTAATAAATTGAATCTTCAATTACAATTTACAAATAACAAATTATACCTGAAAAAATATCCATTTATAGCCAAAAGATCCAGAATTTTCAACTCAAACAATGGTCTATCGTGATATTGGTGAAGAAATGTTACAACATTCATTCGATGGTTACAATGTTTGTATATTTGCTTATGGTCAAACTGGTGCTGGAAAATCATATACAATGATGGGTAAACAAGAAGAAGGACAAGAAGGTATAATACCAATGATATGTAAAGATTTATTTCGAAGAATAAGAGAAACAGCAACTGATGAACTTAAATATTCGGTAAATGATTGTTGATTTTTTTATATTTTATTTTATTTTTTTTTTATAAGAATGATTTTTATTTACAATAAATAATGCACTTTAGGTTGAAGTCTCATATATGGAAATTTATTGTGAACGTGTAAGAGATTTATTGAATCCAAAAAATAAAGGTAATCTAAGAGTTCGTGAACATCCATTACTTGGTCCATATGTAGAGGATCTATCAAAATTGGCTGTAACTTCATACCAAGATATACATGATTTAATCGATGAAGGAAATAAAGCAAGGTATATTATAAAATTTTTAATTTATGTAATGTAAAAAATTCTGAAAAACAAAAAAAAAAAACACGTTCTCACTTTAGAACTGTTGCTGCAACCAATATGAATGAGACAAGTTCACGTTCACATGCAGTATTCACAATATTTTTCACTCAACAAAGACATGACACAACAACAGATTTAACAACAGAAAAAGTTTCAAAAATCAGTTTAGTTGATTTAGCTGGTTCAGAAAGAGCCGATTCAACTGGTGCAAAGGGTACTCGTTTAAAAGAGGGTGCTAACATAAATAAATCGCTAACAACATTAGGAAAAGTTATATCTGCTTTAGCTGAAATTGTAAGTTATTTTTATTGTTTTTCTTTTTCCAATCATATATATTTTCGTTTATATTTTGTTTTTTTTATTATTTTAATTTTTCTTTGATTTTTTTTTTATTAAAGAATTAAAACAAAAAAAAAAATCAAAATGAAAAATATGTAATTTTGTTCAATTCAATGATAAACTTCTAATTTTGCATATCATTTTTGCATTTTATCATAATTATACATTTTTTGGGATCACTTCATTTAGTCTGTAAGTATATAAGTTACAATAATTTCATACATTATTCATAGTGTTCTGTGTTCATAACAAAAAAAAAAAACAAAAAAACATCTAATATATTTTCCCTTCATTTCAAGTAGTACTTATACTAGTTATATTTATATTATATAGTTGTCTTTTTTATTTATACAAAATTTAATAAGTTGAAAATCTTTATTTTGTTATAAAAATTTCATATTTTCTAATTAAATATTTTAAAATTTCAAAAAAATAATTTTTTTTCGTAATTCAATTTTCCAATACGATTAGGCTTCTAAGTCAAAGAAATCAAAAAAAGCTGATTTCATACCATATCGTGATTCAGTTCTGACATGGTTATTACGAGAAAATTTGGGTGGTAATTCAAAGACAGCCATGATTGCAGCTATATCACCAGCTGATATAAATTACGATGAAACATTAAGTACATTACGGTAAATAAATAAAATGAACTTTTTATTTTGTTTTTCACATTATTGTTAACTAAAAAAAATAAATAAAAAATTACAGTTATGCTGATCGTGCTAAACAAATTGTATGTAAAGCTGTTGTTAATGAGGACGCTAATGCTAAACTTATACGTGAATTAAAAGAAGAAATACAAAAACTTCGTGAACTTTTACGTGCTGAAGGCATTGAAGTACAAGAAGGTAAGCAAATCAAAATTTTTAAAATAATTTAAAAAAAAAGAAAGGTATAAAAAATAGCGTTAGAAAAAAAAAATTATAATATGATATTAGCGAGAAAAATTGAAGATAAAAATAGAAAAACCAAATATGAACTTGTTATTAGAACAATAAAACAAAAAAAATATTTTCATGTAGGACCGGATGGTAAAGTGGTTTGTGAAAAACGAGATACTAATAGTAAGTACGCTATATAAAACGCTAAAAAGCAATATTTATAATGTCGGCAATAATTCCTATTTGTAATAATCAATAGATTTTGTGCCTATTTTTGTAAAACACTTTTTTGGGCGATAATAATTATAAATAAGCAAAAATTATTGTGCGTGTAATTTATTTGTATTTTAAAAGAGTAGAGACGATAGTATACTTGAATAAAAAAAAGAAAATAATTGGCCGACTTTTTGTTTTTCTACGAAAATCAATAATAATTTAAAAAAAAAAAAATTCAGAAGAATTTATATATAAGGAAAATTAAATTTAAATTTCTGTCTCTACTCAAATCTTTGTATTCACAAATTTTATTTTTAAAAAAATGTTTCTGTTTTTTTTTTTTTAATTTTGCTTATAAACAGCTTTATAAAAACCTTTTTAATCATTTGTACTGTATATTACATAACTTGTATCAAGTGAAATGTGTTTCTCCACATTACTACATATTTGTATATATATACATCATAATATATTTTTCTTTTATAAATTTTTTCCGTTTATTTTTCCTAAAATTTTAGCTGTGAAGTAATAAATGCGTACAAAATGTGTTTCATTATTTTGTTTTCTCATTAATTAGTAAATGTATGTGCGTATAATTAAACATCAAATTAATATGATATTTAAATTAGATAATACAAAATAAAATTAACAAGTTAAGAAAGCTAATAAAAAAAAATAAATACTTATGTATGCATTTATATACATTTTTTTTTTTTTGTTTTAAGTAATAACAAAATATAATTATTTAAACAAGCAATCACATTATGGAATAATAAAATTTAAAATTATTATAAAATTGTATATTATGTGTAAAATGTATAATTTTATTTAAAAACAAAAAATCAACCATATAAAAAAAAAAAAATCTCAATGTGCTTATCAGCTATTATATTATAAATTTAAATTTATTGAAAGTTCATTTTAATTTAAATCCAATATCATCATTGTTATTTTCTTTTTTTTTTTTTTTTTTTATAGAAGATGAAATTAATAAATCAGATAATAGAAAAGCTGATAGAAATTCACCATCAAAAATGAGAAGTAGAAATGGTTCTACAACTGAAATGGCTGTTGATCAATTACAAGCAAGTGAAAAATTAATTGCTGGTAAGGAATTTTTTTTTTGTTTTTTAAAAATACATATTTTCAAGTATTATTCAATGATGCAATTTAAATATTTTGACTTTTTTTTCAATATTTTTTTTTAACACAAAGAACTTAATGAAACATGGGAAGAAAAATTAAAGAGAACTGAAGAGATTCGTTTACAACGTGAAGCAGTATTTGCTGAAATGGGTGTTGCTGTGAAAGAAGACGGTATAACGGTTGGCGTATTTTCACCAAAGAAAACTCCACATTTGGTTAATTTAAATGAAGATCCAAATCTATCAGAATGTCTATTATATTATATAAAAGATGGTAAATTAAATGATTTTAAAATGAAATTCAGATATAATAATTATTACACATGAACTTTTGTTTTAGGTATAACACGTTTAGGAACACATGAAGCTAATGTTCCTCAAGATATACAATTGTCTGGATCGCACATACTTAAAGAACATTGTACATTCGAGAATCGTAATGATGTTGTTACATTAATACCTCATAAGGATGCATTAGTATATTTGAATGGTAGAATATTAACTGAACCAGAAATTCTTGTAACTGGATCACGTGTTATACTTGGTAAAAATCACGTATTCCGTTTTACACATCCAGAACAAGCCAGAGAAATACGTGAAAAAATGGCTGAAAGTATAATAGCAGCTGAAAAACCAGATTGGAATTTTGCACAATGTGAACTATTAGAAAAGCAAGGTATCGATTTAAAAGCAGAAATGCAAAAACGTTTAGATGCATTAGAAGAGCAATTTAAACGTGAAAAAATGCAAGCTGACCAAGAATTCGAACAACAAAGAAAAGTAAGTTAATTAACATTTGCAAGTAAATTTTGTAATATGATTTCAATTATAATTAAAACTTTTTCTTTATACAGTCTTATGAAGCACGTATAGATGCATTACAAAAACAAGTTGAAGAGCAATCAATGACAATGTCAATGTACAGCAGTTACAGCCCGGAAGATTTCCATCAGGAGGAAGATATATTTGGTAATTACAAAAGACTATTAATTTTTAAAATATTAAAAAATATTAAAAGAAAATATAATTAAAAGGGAAAAAAAATTTAAAAAAAAAAAAAAAAATTGGAAAAAAATTAGCGACCCTGCCAGGAGTCGAACCTGGAATCTTCTGATCCGTAGTCAGACGCGTTATCCATTGCGCCACAGGGCCATATAATATACCAAGTGTTAATAGTTTATTTAAAGATGGCCATATCTAATAAAATTATTTTATTTGAAAATTTTTTTTTACATTAAATGTTTTCCAATATATGTAACTATAATCATCATTATTTCGCTTTTTTAAATTTACAGTGAATCCATTATTCGAATCATGTTGGACAGCACGTGAGGCTGGATTAGCAGCATGGGCATTTAGAAAGTGGAGATATCATCAATTTACATCATTACGTGATGACTTATGGGGTAATGCAATATTTTTGAAAGAAGCCAATGCCATATCAGTCGAACTTAAAAAGAAGGTAAAATATATTTTAATTCGAATATAACTTTAAAAACAGAATATATATTATACTAATAAAATTTATTATCAATTTCAGGTTCAATTTCAATTCACTTTACTTACGGATACGTTATATTCACCACTTCCCCCAGAGCTAGCTACTACAGCAATAACACCAGTTCAAACTGATGATGATTTTGGAGGCCCACCAGTTTCAAGAACAATTGTTGCTGTAGAAGTGACTGATACTAAAAATGGTGCAACACATTATTGGACATTAGAAAAATTACGGTAATTAAAATTAAGCATGATTTTTCAAAATTTTCTTGTTTCTTTTTTGTTTTTTCATTTTTAATGCTAATTACTAATACTTTGCTTAAATTTAAAATTAAATTTCCTAAAATACACAACAATTTAGATTATCCTCAAAGGCATATAATTTTCAAAATTAGATGTTAAACAAAAAGGAATCAAAATGCGAAATATGTTCAAATATTGTTCAAGACTCAATTACAATAAATTTACCATTACTTTTAATTTTCAAATATAAAAACAAAAAAAAAAAAGAAGAAATTGGGTCTTGAGTTTTTCTACCTTCTTTAAAAAAATAAATGAAAAATAAAAATACAAAAAAAAAACAAAATCATGCATTTTTCAAATTCAAATTCATACATTTATTCATTTTATCATCAGTTATCGACTTGAATTAATGCGTCAAATATACAATGTCGAGAGTCCACCATCAGCAATGGATATTTTATCAACAATTAATGGTGAATTAAATCATGCTAATGCGATTACTTCTTCTGTTACAAGTACTTATAACACATTGACGACGACTACTAACGCTGATTGTCCTCCATTATCATCTCAAAATAGTATTGGGCAAAATATTGATGGAGGACAGCTACATACTACAGAATTTCTACATTGCATAGCAACAACATGTACTAATGCATCTAGACTTTCATTAGCAAATCTTTTGCCCTCTAGGTTTGATACATACATATGTACATTAAATTCATTTTGGCTTTTTTCTTTATAATGTAAAAATGTCTGCTATGCTGCTAAATGCTATTAATATGTCGTTATTTATCATTCATTATTAACTAAAATATTCGCCACATTAAAAAAAATAATAATAATCACTATATTACTGATTGAACTGCTTGAGCTTTGCTAAATTATCTACGCTACGAAAACAAAATTATAAACAGTCCCTTTTTTTTCAAAGAGGTGTATATACTGTAACTCTATTTTATGTATAATAATGGCTTTTTAAATATATACCTCATGCCTTTGAGGACGTATACATATTGAAAAAAAAATAAATAAAATAAAAGAATTTTTGATTTTTGCTTTCAAATATATAATCGTATCTTTATTTTAATATTGTATTGGTTCGTTCTATGCATGTGTTATGTATTTTCTTCTAAATACATCGAAATTCAAAATTCGAATTTTTGAAAATATTTGAAACTATGTACACTTAAACCGTAATTTTGTAAAATTTTAAAATTATTTTGTAAATTTTTGTGAATTTCTGTTCAAATTGATGTATAAGAAATTTTTTATGTAAAAAAGTAAATTTTTTGCTTTTTTCAAAGAATTGCAATCTTTTCTTGTTGTGTAGATGTTTGTTTAAAATTTTGTCTATGTGATTTTCCTGATAACAGTTGTGTACTTCTTTTCAATAAAATATCAATTAATGTCTATAATATTTTCGTTTTCTTTTATAGACAACGTTTAGAATTAATGCGTGAAATGTATCATAATGAGGCCGAATTAAGCCCAACATCACCTGATTACAATGTTGAAAGTTTAACTGGTGGAGATCCATTCTATGATCGTTTCCCATGGTTCCGAATGGTTGGCCGATCATTTATATATTTGAGCAATTTATTATATCCAGTACCATTAGTACACAAAGTAGCAATTGTTAATGAACGTGGTGATGTTCGAGGCTATTTAAGGATTGCAGTACAACCAGTACTGGTAATAGAGAATTTTTTTTTTTTTATAAATAGAAAATTTTTAAAAACGGAATTTTTCAAATACAGGATGAAGAAAGTATTGATTTCAATAATGGTGTTAAACAATCAGCCCGAATTGTGTTTGAAGAGGAAACAAAAGCCAAATATCGACATAATAATACAAAAGAATGTGAAAAAGATGAACGATATATAGAAGGAAGCGATTGTAAAATTGAAGGTGAGTTAATAGAAAATAGTATTTTATATCAAAATTTTTTGGTTTTACTTTAAAACATATCATTAAGAATCAGAACTCGAAGATTCAGATTCGGGACGTGGTGATTCAAGTATGGCATCTGAACTACAAGAGAATAATGAAGAGCATGGTGAACATTTACAAATTGGCAAAGATTTTACATTCCGTGTAACAGTACTACAGGCTACTGGCATTAGCGCAGAATATGCGGACATATTTTGTCAATTCAAGTACATTTAAAAAATCTGAATTTAATTTTCAGGTTTAGTACTAAGTAATTTCTATTTTAAATTTACAGCTTCCTTCATAGACATGAGGAGGCCTTTTCAACAGAGCCAGTCAAAAATTCTGGTTCAGGAGCTCCACTTGGTTTTTATCATGTGCAAAATGTATACACAAAATTTTATTTTCATTTTTCATCGATTTTGATTTTTGTTTTTTTTTTTTATATATATATAATTAGATTACAGTACCAGTGACAAAATCTTTCGTAGAATATCTTAAAACTCAACCGATTATGTTTAAAATATTTGGTCACTACCAAAATCATCCATTGCATAAGGATGCTAAACAGGAATTCCAAACACGACCACCACCAAGACGAATGCTACCACCAAGCATTCCAATTAGTCAACCAGTTCGTAGTCCGAAATTCGGTCCTTTACCGTGTCCACCATCATCAACAGTGTTAGCTAAACATGATGTACTCGTTTGGTTTGAAATTTGCGAATTGGCGCCTAGCGGTGAATACGTACCAGCTGTAAGTAAACTCAAATTTTGACTCGTAATTTCAAAAGAAAAAATATAACATCTGCTATCTTGAAATAGGTTGTTGAACACAGCGATGATCTTCCATGTCGAGGCATGTTCTTATTACATCAAGGCATTCAAAGACGCATACGTATTACAATTGTGCATGAACCGACTCCAGAAGTCAAATGGAAAGATATTAGAGAACTTGTTGTCGGACGTATTCGAAATAACCCAGAATCTTCTGATGATCTAGATGATGATTCATGCGTTTTATCACTTGGACTTTTCCCTGGAGAAATATTGGAAGTACCAGGTGACGATAGATCTTTCTATCGATTCGAAGCAGCCTGGGATTCTAGTTTACATAATTCAAGTTTATTAAATCGTGTGACACAAGCTGGAGAAACAATTTATATTACATTGAGTGCATATTTAGAGGTAAAATTATAATTTTTTTTTTTTTAACTCCAAATTAATTGATGATAAAAATTATTTTTCCAGTTGGAAAGTTGTGCTAGACCGGCTATTATTACAAAAGATCTAAGCATGATTATATACGGTAGAGATGCCCGTACTGGACCACGATCATTAAAACATCTATTTTCTGGACAATATAGGAACCCGGAGGCAAATCGATTATCTGGTGTTTATGAATTATCATTAAGGAGAGCTTCTGAAGCAGGTAGTCCAGGTAGAAATTTGTAATGTCGTAGTTGTTATGATTTACTTTTTATTTTCGCTTTTTTACTTGTGTATGAATAAATAATGAAGTTAAAGATAAAATATTTATTCATATACCCAAGAATTTTTCTATAATTTCCTCTTTTTTTTTTTTTTTTGTCTTTTCATTTTTACATATTTATCAAAATTAAATATAGCCATGTCAGTTTCATTTGATTTTTCTCATATAGACATTTTTTTAAATGTAAATCTTATTACTTTACCGTAGGTGTTCAAAGAAGACAAAGACGAGTACTTGATACAAGTTCAACTTACGTCCGTGGTGAAGAGAATTTACATGGTTGGAGACCAAGAGGTGACTCCCTTATATTTGATCATCAGGTATGTATAATAATAATTTTGCTTGAAAAATGTGAAATAGAGGAATAACGTAATTGTGATTAATAATTTTTTTAGTGGGAACTTGAGAAGTTAACACGCCTCGAAGAAGTTGGTAGAGTAAGACATTTATTATTATTACGTGAAAGACTTGGAATGGACACAAATCCAAATCCAACAACAAAAACTGAGAAAGATGTTTGCAATTTAGCAGCAAGAGCAAGTGCATCACCAGTACATATGATAATTCCACCATCACCACAGACTCCAATTAAAGAATCACAGTCAATGATACCAGAAAGAGAATATACACAAAAAGAACAGGAACTCATGTTGAAATGCATAAAACTTATTCAAGGTAATTTTAAAACTTAAAATTTTCTACTCTTTAAATTAATTGTTTTTTTTTTTTTTGATAGGACGAGGTAAAAGTGAGAAGAGTGAAAATACAAATCAATCTGATGTTTCACCTGGTGATGAAGGATGTGCTGATTTAACATCAAGTTGCATTTCTGGAAATTCAATTGAGTAATTTGATTTACATTTACTAATTTTAATCTACATGTTTTTGTCAATTGGTAATTAAATATTTTTTTTAGATTATGTTCACCAGAACGAACTGAAGCACCAAGTGGATGGGAAGCACCAGCACCAGCTCCACAACCAACCCTTCCACTTCGGCTATATGTGCCAGAATTAGAAGAAATTCGTGTTAGTCCAGTTGTAGCTCGAAAAGGTTACCTAAATGTATTAGAACATGGTGGTTCTGGATGGAAAAAGAGATGGGTGGTAAGATTACTCAAAAATCAATAAATTAAGTTAAAATGTGTTTTAATACATGACATTGAATTTTTTTTTCGTTATAATTTTCAGACTGTTCGTCGTCCATACGTTTTCATATTTAGATCAGAAAAAGATCCAGTAGAACGTGCTATACTTAATTTAGCAACAGCTCAAGTTGAATGTAGTGAGGACCAAGCAGCTATGGTTAAAATTCCAAACACATTTAGGTAAAACAAGAATAAAAAGATAAAAAACAAAATTCGAAAACTTTTAACTTAAAAAAAATTCTATTTTTTACAGTGTTGTTACAAAACATCGGGGATATCTTCTTCAAACTTTAGGAGAAAAAGAAGTACATGATTGGCTTTATGCAATAAATCCATTATTAGCAGGACAAATCAGGTAATAAATTAAAGAATTAAAAAATTAGAAAATCTGATATATTGTGATTTAATTTTCTTTTATCCTAAATTTTTTCAGATCAAGACTGGCACGACGTAATATAGAGACTGTATCTCAATCACAGATAACACAAAACTCAAATAAATGAGACACAATTACAATGGAATCTGTATTAGTGTACTAGAAAATGAAAAGTAATAATATGAATAATAAATGTCTTCAATATTAAATGTTTATTATTAATATAAAATGAATAATTAAATAGTATAATTAAAATTATCTACTAATTAAAAATTTTAATTGTGTATAATGCCTAGATTTGTGATTATTTTACAGTTGAACAAAATATTTCTTTTTTAGAAATTAAAAATAATGTTTTGTTATCATAATTAAAAAAAGAAAGAAAAAAACATTTTATTTATTTCAGCTTTTTTATTAAAAATAATCCAAAAATTAATATTGAATCTGCTACACTAATACATATTCCAAAAAGTAAAAAAAAAGAAGGGAAAAACAGAAATTTAAAAAAATAAAATAAAATTATAAATGAATGAAATATACAAGAAATCTTTACTTTCCAAAAGAAAACAAAACATATGTAATCTCTATTTAAAATGTAAGTTAAATATTAAGAAAAAAGATATAAAAAAAAAAAACAAAATTTATAAACAATAAAAAGTTAATTATTAAATTCACTGTAGTATATGTTTTAAAAACAATATAAAAAATAAAATAAAATAAAAGGTATAAACAAAAATTTAAAATTATTCATTATTATAAAAACTATTATTACTATTACTCATTAACTGATATTTTAAAAATAATATATACAGAATTTAAAAAAAAATACAACATTTTGATAAAGAAAAAGAAAGAGAAGAAAATTTCATGTTGAAAATATGTATATTTTTTTTTTCTTAATTTAACACTCCAGTCATATTTACTTAAACGTATTTTCCAACTAAAAACTTACGTTTATGTATACATTAAAGAATTTTTATTTTTGATTACTTTGTACATTTTTTGAATATTAGCTTTATTTTTTATTTATTTATTTTTTTTTTACTTAGTTCTTTTTTTGTTATGCTGAATAAATAAAATTTTTTTTTGTTTTTGAAATCTGTAAATGTCTAATAAAACAAAAAGGTATATAAAACGATAGAATAAAGGAAAGTAATAATCAAGAAGAATATGAGATGCAAAAAAAAATTAAAAGATACACATACATATATTATATATAAAAATAGATATTAAAAGAAAAAATAAATAATAAATGAAAATGTAATCAGTATAATTAAATTAAAAGGCATATACATATGTATGTATGTTAACAGTAATAATTATTTAAAATAAAATAAAATCAGCATAATATGGTAATACATATATGTATGTAATGTATATTTAAGTGTACTCAAAATAATAATGATAATAATGTGGATAACATAATATATATTTGAAAAATAAATAAAGAAAATTTAAAAATTCTAATAATATATAAAAATACAAAAATGAATAAAATTAACAGCAAAAATTATTCAAAATTAAAATAACAAGCGCATATTAAAATTAAATAAAATATTATAGACTATTATATTTTAATTAAATTCATTTTAAAACACACAATAAATAATTTTTACACTTTAATTTAATTATATATTTTTTGCACGTTATTTTCATTTATTTTTTTTATTTGTTAAAAGTATTAGAAAAAAAAAAGAACAAACCAAAAAATAAAAAAAAAAATTCAATTAAGAATTCATAAAATTTAAGGTTTTTTTTTAGTTAATGGATTAAATAACGTTTAGTTTTTTTTTTTTTTTTTTTAATTTAATCGCAATGAAACGATGTGATGATTGTGAGCATTAATAAAATTAAAAAAATATAATTAATGAATATTTTTTTCAATGGCATTAAAAAGTAAGTACGGTTTTTGCTCCCAAAGTGCTTGCGTTATAGTTTTTCATTTTTGGTGACTTGTTATAAATATATATATATATACACTTATATACGTAAATTACATAATATGTACATAGAAAATTATTATTATTACTATTATTATTATTATTATTGTCATTAATATTGGAATCATTATTATAATTATTTATATAAATTTTAAAAAAATTATTGTATTAGGCTGAAATTAAAAACAATAAATAAATAAAATAAAAGAATCAAAATCACAATTAATTCATATAAATTTAAAATGTACCATAAAAAATTACGTTAAAAATTAAATTATCTTTTAATTTTTGTTTTTTTTTTTTTTTTTTGTTTTTTTTTATTTTGGTATAAATCACGTTTAACCAATGTAAAATAATTTAAACTAAATATTTAACTTTTAATTTTTAAATAAAATAAAAATTTGAAATTAAGAAAAACTGAAAACAATGCAAAAAATGAATGTCTTATAAAAAATATAAAGTAAAAATTATAGTTTATAAAATATGTATTTGATAAAAAAAAAAGAAAAAATAGAATGAAAGAATTTCAAAGCAAAAAAAAGTAATTTTAATATAATTTAAGTAATGCATTGTGTTTTTGTTTTTTGTTTTTTTTTTTTATTTAATTCAAATTATGTACATGTATGTACACTAATTAGCTTGATGAATTTTATAATGAAAATGATGATTGGAGTTTTTCTGAATTCTTAAATTAATCGTTGTGAAACATGTAATAGGGAAGGGTGATTTTGAAAAATACAAAGAATGTTGATAATTAAAAAGAATCATGAATTAAAAAAATGTGTGAATGTATTAGAATTTATTATATCTCAAGTTAAATATAATCAGAAAAGCTCGTATAGAAAAATCAGAAAAGAAGATTAATATGTTAGAGCTTCAGATAAAAAAAAATGAAAATATATTTTTTTTTTTTTGAAGTAATGGAGAATCTTCCATAAGTGATCTGGCTATCACTTTTTTAATTGGAAAGATTTGGGATAATTGATAAAAAAAAAAGGGAAAAAAAATTAAAAAGTTGATTTGTAAAATTCACCAAGCTCGTAAAAGTGTATTCAATTTTTTTCTTTCGATTTCAGTTTGTCCGGTCTTTTTTTTTTTTTACTTTTTGTAAGTTTTTATTTTAAATATAGAAAATATTTCAATGGCATTATTGTTAATAAATAATTAATAATAATAATGAAAAAAAAAATCTTAGATGAAATATTATGTTATAAGGGAAATTTATTAAAAAGCTAAAATAAAATAAAAAAAAAATATATATTTATCTTGTGAAATATATGTACGTGGCGTATCATTAAATAAACAAGCTTTAAAAATAATCGAAGTTTTAATTTTTCTATCAAGATAATTAATTGTATTTTTCAATAAGAATTAAAACTGTAGTCCTAATTGTTTTCAAAATTAACCATGTTTTAACTTTTTCTTTTTGTGCAAACTGAATGGGTCCTTAGTTACGCTGGGCCATTGTCCCATGGAAATGAAGAGCAGAATGAATTGTCTTAATAAAGAAATTTATTTTTCTTTTAAATATATTTTCATGTTTGATTTCCTTAAAATATTTAATTTTTGCAACAATTTCCCATATTTCTTTTAAATTAGCATAATATTTTAAATTGTAATCAAAAAAAAAAAAAAAAAAAAACGGAAATTCAACGGATGAATCTTATTTTTCAAATTAAAAATTAACGGAAAAATATTTTTCAAATCGAAAATTTAAATTTTTTTAAAGAAAAAAATTCTTTCACTTCTTCTTGTTCTTAATTTTGATAAAATACTAAAAGTAGAAACTGTTGAAAGATCAATCCTGTTCTATTTAAACGGTTACACTTTTGTTTTGTTGATTCCTTTTTTGATGCATTGAAATTTGAAATTCAAGTACTTTGTTTTTGTTTTCTATTCAATAATATCGCCTATATGCTCCATAATCCATATATAGACAGTCTACCAGTTTACATTTATATATAGATATTATATGGAATTGTGTGTGTGTGTGCTTGCTGGTATATATACCGTATACACAATAAATAAGAAATTTTTATTTCTAATAAGATTGTCAAAAATTTTTGTTTTTATAATTGGATCTTTTTGTTCTAGCAAAGTGAAAAAAAGAAAAATAAAAGAAAATGTATTGGATTAAATTATTTTATTTGTTATTTGAGAAAATGGAGAAAGGATTTTTCACAGTTAAATAAATTAATTTCTTCCTTTTATAAGGGAAATATATATTTTATTACAATTTTTGTTTGTTTTGAGGATTGAAAATAAAAAATATACTATTCCTAATATAATAAGGTGAGGGCGGCGGCGACGACGACGACGACAACTACATACATATTTCTTTTAAATTTTAATCAATCAATTAAAAAGGTAAATACATACTTTAAAATCTAAAAAAAAAAAAAAAAGATAACAAAAATAATGTTATCAATAAAGTACGTATTTAATTGTTTAACAAAGGAAATTTGCTGTTAATATTTTAGTCATATTAAAGTGTTTTTTTTTTTTTCATGTACAAAATATTCAATTCATCATATGATAAGGCGATTAATCATTTTTATCAATTAATTAATTATGTATTACAAAATTATAAACACAAGACTGAAATTTATTTTTATTTAATTTTTATATGTGTTTACGTATTCAAATTTTCAAATCAAATAAATTTAAATATCATAAATTAATTTAAATAAAATTGATTTTTATATTTATCCATATTAGTACACACACAACCAGAATAAAATATGTCGGGTGGTAAAGAAAGAAAATCCCGTGCTAGTAAAACACAAGGATGGGAAGAAGCTGGAGCTGAATTTTATCAAGAAAGTTATCCAGCTGATTTAGAAAATTTACAAAGAGATCCATCAGCTATAGCAACATTATTACCATCGAAACAAAATCGTGCAGGTAAAAAAAGCAAAAAAATTAACAAAATATTAAATCATTAAATTAATTTTTTAATTTTTATTTTTTAATTGTAGCAACGACAAGACGAACAAGATCAACAAATGTTGATACAAAAGGTACAAAACATCGACAACAGAGTTGTACAAAACGTCGAAATTCAACGACTAGACGTGGCTCACAATACCATGAAGTTCAAGTAGCAATGCTTCCCGATTTATCACAAGATTTAACCGATGAAGAAAGGATATGGGAGGAAATACATGAAATAAAAACTATGCCAGTTTCAATGGCACAAAAAAAAGAAATGAAAGCGCAACTTCAGGTTAATATAAAAATTACAAACTGATTAAAAAAAAGAAAACAAAAGCATTCTTATTGATTTTTTCTTTTTCATTTTTCCAATATGCTTTTTTATTTTATTTCTAGAATGCAACAAAACTTCGTTTACAAGGTTTAGATCAAATTAAATGGCAAAGACGTAAAGCATGGCAACAATTTGAAACAAAATGGTCAGAAATTTTAATTAAATTAGAATTATGGCGTAATTCATTGAAAAAAATTGAAGGAAATTTTGGTACCGGGGTTGTCGCATATTTTTTATTTTTACGATGGTTAATGTTTTTAAATTTATTAACATTCATTTTAATATTATCATTTATTGTGATACCACAAATTATATTAATTGAACCAAATGATTTAAAATGTGACCAAACAAATGAATTAAATTCAACACAATGTTGTGCAGAGTATTATTATAATAATACAGCTAATGAATTATCAATATTAGATATAATACAAGGTACTGGATATATGGAAAAAACATTAATGTTTTATGGTATGTATACAAATAAAATATTTGGCTATCATCCATATAGAGAGAAATATTCAAAAATTTATAATAATTATAATAATAATAATAATAACAACTCTAGTCAATCAGAATTAGTAGAAATAGTAGAAAATAATAATGATAATAATGATGAATTATATTACGATTTGCCTCTTGCTTATGTAAGTGTAACTGCTGTTTATTTTCTATTATCATTGGCTGCTATTGTAAAAGCTGCTAGTCGTGAATTTAAAGATCGTCTTATCGATGGCGAGGGGCAATTTTATCAGTATTGTAATTTAATTTTTGGTGGTTGGGATTTTTGTATACATAATGAAAAATCAGCTGATATTAAACATAAAGCATTATATAATGAAATTAAAGGATTATTACATTCAAAACGTATGGAATATGAACGACATAATAGATCAAAAGAATTCATGTGTAAATTAATTATAGTACGAATAATCGTTAATATTTTCGTTATTATTATTTTAATGCTATGTGCTATTTTTATATATTTTTTATTTAATGTAAGTTTAAAATATTTAGAACCAAATTTTCGATCAACTGAACTAATTACATTTCGTGAAAGAATTAATAATAGCATTATTATCGATGATCAAGATAATTTAAAAGGTTTACATTTATCAGATAATCAAGCACAATTTACAATATTATTTTATGAATTTCTTCCTTATATTGCAATTGTTGGTTTAAATTTTTTAATACCAACTTTATTCAATTATTTAGTTCAATTTGAACAATATTCACCAATGTTTGTAATTAAAATATGTCTTTTACGTACTGTATTTCTTCGTTTATCATCATTGGCTGTATTATTAAGTCGTTTTTATTTTTTAATAATACCAAAAAGTGGTAATGAATGTTATAAAAAATCAGCAACACCACAATGTTGGGAAACATTTATTGGTCAACAATTTTATAAATTATTAATAACAGATTTTGTAACACATATATTTGTAACATTCCTTGTAAATTTTCCACGTGCAATGTTTGCTAAACATGTTAAAACAAAATTTGCTCGATTCATTGGTGAACAAGAATTTGAATTATCAAAACATGTTTTAGATATTGTTTATTCACAAACATTATGTTGGCTTGGTAGTTTTTATTCACCATTCTTACCAGCAATTGCAGCAATTTTTAATTTTTTTATGTTTTACATAAAAAAATTTGCATGTCTTGTTAATTCAAAACCATCAACAATATTATATAGAGCATCAAGATCTAAATCACTTTTCATGTTTATACTATTACTATCATTTGCTATATCAATAGTGCCAGTTGTATATGCAATTGCTGAAATAATGCCATCTAAATCATGTGGACCATTTAGAGGTTTACAATCAGTATGGGATGCAGCTATAATTGCATTTATGAAAATGCCACAATTCTTTCAAAATTGTATATTCTTTTTGGGTACAGCTGGATTTGCTATACCATGTTTTGTAATATTAACATTATTCTTATATTATTATTATGCTGTATCAGATGCTAATAAACATATGGTAATCGTATTAAAAAATCAGCTAGTTTTAGAAGGTCATGATAAACAATTTTTATTAAATCGTTTAAGTTCATTTATAAAACAACATCAAGATTATCAAAAGAAATTAAGAAGAAATGATCATGATCGTGGTGATCAACGTAGTAGTCGTGATCGAAATAAAAATGATGAAAATAATTAAATGAAATAAATTTTTATACATATTATATAGTTGTGTAATGAAATAAAAAAATAAAATTATCATCGTAAAATATCACACAAACATAAACGTTGTCATACACAAAAAATTCAAAAATGTACCTTAATTTCATTCTTTATAAATAAATTTTAAAAGAAAACAGATATTGAAAAATATTCAATCATAGAATTTTTTTTTGTTTTTTTTTTAAATTATAAATTTTTCATTTAATTCACTTAATCATAGTAATTAGAAGAGGCAAACATTTCAATACGGATACATTACATAAAATATACATTAATTTATTACGTATTATTAGTAGAAATAAGAATTTATTAAAGATGATTTTGATTTTTAACTTCGTCAATTCATGACTTAAAAATAGGACATAAATGGATACAACAATTTATTTAATTATGATTATACAACTACGATATAATGTAAGCCCATTTAATCGCACAATTGAAGAATTTTGCCAAATCAACAACCCACCATACACAATGGTCATATATTCAAGTATATGGACAAGATTTTATCTAATAAAAATTGAATAAATATAGTTGTATTCGTTTATGTCTTATATATATTTACCATTTTACATACATACATACATACCTACATATATTGTAATATCTTTATAATAAATATTATATTATATGTTATCAATATTATTATTTCATATAAAAAAAAAATTTTTTTTTTTTTTTAATTGTAAGTACGTAAAATAACATTTTAATATAGCAAGAAATTAATTAATGAACAAAAAACAAGAAACAAATACATGATGTAAAAATGAACATTTTTTTAAAAAATATCTACATATGTATTATTGAATTAAAAAAAAAATTTTTTTTTTTTTTTTTTTTGAAATTTAATAAAATATTAATTACAGACAGTTTATTGTATACATATTATATTTTAAATGAAGACTTAAAAAAACGAAACAAAAAAAAAAGAAAAGAAAAATAAATTATACAACAATCACTGTCATTAAAAGACTTTTTTCTTTTATATATTGTGTATACAAAGAAAATTTAATAAATTATTCAAATTTTACATTGCAAATAATATAAAACGATAGTAAAATTTTTATACATAAATTTTGAAAAAGAAAAAAAAAAAAAAACAAAAAACAAAAATTGTAAGCTAATATCAATACATTTAGATATCATATACATCGTCATAAATATTATAATGCATTTAGAATATAAGTGAACATTTAAAAATTAATTGTGATTTATACAAATTTTTTTTATTTTTATTTTTTTTTTTTTTGAAACAAAATAAAATTTATATAATATATAGAATTATTTATTATAACAAATGTAATTATTTAGAAAATAATTTTGTTAATCGCTAATTATTTATTTATATCACATTTTCAAAAAACGAAATATAAAAATAACAAAAATGTTTAGATGTAATTTTAAAGTTTCCTTTCATTTTTTTTTTTTTTTTTTTTTTTTAAGTATAAAATTTGTAATTGTAAAAATTGCTCTAGTTAAATTATTTTTCAGAATTTAAGTCATTTTTCATTTTTTTTTAATTTTAATTTGTAATTTAAAATGTAGACTCTTAGTAGTAAATATGTATATTTCATTACCTTTAAAATATAAAGTAAATAAAAATAATATCTAATAATTAATAATAATGTATTTAAATGCATTAATAAAATAAAGAAAATTTTTATGATTTATTTAAAGAGTTTATTGCTTGATTAAAAAAGAAATTTTTCGTAAACAAAATATAAAATGCCAGCCAGCTTGTTCCATGTAATTAAAACCTTTGTTTTTAAAAAAATGAATTTTAAATTTTTAAATTAAAAAAAAGAAATTTAGAATTTACATATTTGCCACAAAAATTAAATCTTTTACATGAATATTTATTACAATAAATTTGAAATTACCGGTCATTCAAATAGGAACTATGTATATTTTGGTAGTATATTTTGAAAAGTTCGTTAATTTTTTTAATTTATTTAAATTTGAATCCTACTTTTATTTTCTATCTGAATGTAATTTTACACAATTGTCATATAAACATGCATAAACGCAATCACGCTGTACAACTTAACTCGACTCGACTCAACCATACTCAACTCAACTATTCAGCATTTCAATTCAGCTAAGTAAATTTCACTATTTCAATTTCAAAAATTGATTGAACATGAACACATTACAGAACAATTGAACAATACATATATGTGTATTGTGTATTATTGTTTGTAGGATTGTAGTATAAAATTGTGTCATTTATTAGTGTACTGTGTATGATTGTGTGTTATGACTTAATGTGTGTATAGAATATATAGTGGTATATATAGATTAGCTTTTGATTTTGGAAAGTGAAGGAATAGTGGACGATTAATCAAACATATTATCAATTTTGAAATTTTATTATTTTTCAATTTTGTTTTTTTTCTTTCAAATATTGGTGCGTGTTAATAAAATGTGTTTTTATTTTGAAATTAAAAATTAAATTTTTTTAGATATTTGTTTAAATCCTTACGTGTACATATATAAAATGTATATGATCACTATACTGAAATACAAATGCACATCATTATTTTTTGACATATAATTAAAATGTCAATAAAATTCCTTAACATCCTGTCTAGTGTCTTTTGATGTCTGATTTAATTTTTTTTTTCTTGTGGTTTTTCATATTATTCCCATTGTGTACCAATCAGAAATTATATTTTAATCTAAAAAAAAAGGAATTAATAAAAAATTAATATAATTGTGTTGATATGTAAGTGAAAATTTTTACTTTTAATACAAAGTCAACATTTTAATAATTGTAAATTAGTGCTAAATTTTTTTTTTGTTTCTTATTAGAAAAATGTTTCAATAAATTCTTTACTTATTTTTTACACTATGTACGTGCAGTAAATAAAATTTCAGTGGACATTATATTATAATGTGATGTGATGTGCATATATGTATGTATGTACGTACATATAAAAAACTTTTTTTTTTCTCTTCAACGGCTGTTTATTAAAATAAAATTTTAATAAATGCTATTTCATTAATTTATACATGTTAAAACATACGTACATATGTATGTATGTATTTTAATAAATTTAAAAAAAAAAACAAAAATTGGGTGTTATCGTAAACAACAATGTAAGAATTTTGTATTTTGAATATCATTTTTTTTTTTCTAAATCATAGTAACCAAATTTGAAGGAAAAAAAAAATGTAGATCTTTTTTATTTTATTTTAACAGGATAATATACCTACATATATAAGCAATTACACAAGTTTCATGTTATTTCATTCCAAAAAAACGATTAAAATTAATGATAATAGTTTTTGATCTATTCGATATTTTTGGTTTACTTTTTAAATACATAAAGTATAAATGAGATTTAAAATGTATGTGCTGTTGTTAATCTTTAGTGCCATTTATCATGCCATATTATGCCATGCTATGCCTATATTTGAATCTGCAGCTGCAATTGGTAAGTAAAATTTATCTACATATTTTTTGTATTATACACAATCTAATATAATGTACATAAATATATATCGCTACTCTATTATATTGTTTATAATTAATTAAGTTAAAAGGGGACAAAATTGTATAAATTATTTTTAATTTAGAATAAATCTTAATATTTAATCTATGTACATATACCTACATGATTGAATTTCATGTGAAATAAAAATAAAATATGAATTTGCGTTCTTTCTTTTTTTTTTGTTAGAAAAAGGATAAAATTCTTAAATTTTATTTTATGATTGAATGAAATTTAGAAATTACTAGCAATAAATAATTTATGACTATATATGTACATACGTTAAGTTAATAATGAACTCATTAAAATGATGTCTATTGCAGACCATAACATAAAATAACTCCCTTTAGACTTTGTTCCTCAATTCTCCCAGCGTCCTATAAAACAGATAAATAAATAACATTTTTGTGTATTATATAATATTTTTAATTTTCAGGAGAACAAAACGTATTTGCGTTAGGAACGATAACAATATTAATATTTGGGATAGCTGTAATCGGTTGTGTTTGCTGTCGTCGACAAAAGAAAGGCTTTGAGGTACAATATAACATTGATGTTTATTTGTGTTTTTTTCTTGTTTTTCTTTTTCTTTTATTACAGTACCTGTGTAATATATATATATATACGTATACAAAATATAATTTTTTTTTATTAGCATTTTTAAAAAATATTTTTATATTACATACCTATTATTAAAATTGATTTTATTTGCATTACTTGTTGCAGCTTAACTATAAAACGGATCAAAAGGTATTAAGTTTGGCTTGTCTATGATTTTATACATTACAGAATATCTTACTTAATTTATTTACAATTAAAAAATATTTTACTGTTAATAGGCTTTTGTTTTTCTTTAAAATTTAATGTTCAAAGTTATTACATTCGGTGATATATACCTACATATTGATTTTGCTTCATTTTTAAACATTAATTTACACAAAAATAATTTTAAACATTTGCAAACAAGAAAAATTAGTAATTGTACACTTTGGAATTTTTTTCTTTCCGTAAATCGTATTTCTTAAACAATGTGCTTTAGTGGCTATTTATTACATATATTCATTTATTGCTGCTTTTCAAAGATATACATACATACACAAAAATGCATAAATAACAATCAATTTCATAGCAATTAAAATATAAAAATTCTTTAAAAGCGTGTAAATTATTTATTAAACATAAAATATAAATTTTTTTTTTCACTTTGTTATATGTACACTTTGCATGTTCGTTTTTTTTTTTTTTTTAATTTTGTTTAATTTTATTAAAGTTATTTTTTATTAATGTTATAACACGATTAATATTAAACAACATTGTATATAATTATAGGAATTTCAAAATGAATCAGGCACATTAGAGAATGGTAAAACTGAATATCCAATATTTCGAGCACTATCACCGGATAATCAACGAAATAATATAAATCAAAATCCTAATATAATTGCAGTAAATAATAGTAATGTACGTTTATTTTCTATAAATTTTAATAATGGATTTTTAAAAATTTTAATTTTTATATTTTTATAGCGATTGTATTCATTTATTTTTTATTATTACAATTTTTTTTTTTGTTTTTACTTAAAGGAAAATTTAATATCTGATGATTATGATAATAATAATGGACCAATATCGCCAACTGATCTTGAAAATATTGAAAATAATAATGCTATGGAATACATTGAAAATCAAAATATTATTCCTGTAGTTAATTCAAATTTATCGCAAAATTTTACAGCACAAAATTTAGTTGAGTTTTATAATAATAATAATAATTCGAATAACACGTTACAACAACAACAACAAAATTCTACAAGAAATTCTGATCTACATGGAGAAAACTCGAATAATATTTTAAACACATCATCTTTTAATTTTAATTTTATGGAAAATTTAAATAGAAAAGAACCTTTAAATTCGAATGTATGTGCTGATATTCATCATAACAGTCATCATCAGATAGCACATACTACTATAAATTTTTATGAAAATTCAGGAATAAATAATACTTTAAATTCATATGCAAATAAAAATGACTGTTCTCAAAACTATGTGCCAATAATGAATAATGAAACAGTAGTACAACATAATAACAAATGGAAAGGGATATCAAGTGAATGTAATAATACAAATGAAAATGATGATAAGGAATTTTATTACGACATAGAAAAAGGTATAAAATCTAAAAGAACATCTTGTATTTTAATTAATAAAAACAAATA
This sequence comes from Anthrax anthrax, assembly GCA_963971155.1. Classification (NCBI taxonomy): domain Eukaryota; kingdom Metazoa; phylum Arthropoda; class Insecta; order Diptera; family Bombyliidae; genus Anthrax; species Anthrax anthrax. The sequence continues at coordinate 1,261,556 of OZ020118.1, read as the reverse complement.
AAAAAATTTTTTTTTTCAGATGATCATATTGAAGATACCGGATCAACAATAAGCAGTGAAGGAAATAGTGTAGAAGAAGCATTAAGAGTTTTAGACAATGTCATTAAAAGTGAAGATTTGGATTCAGATGAAGACGAAATTCATGATGTGAATGACGAAAATTTTAATAAAAATTGTATAGATTTTCAACATATTATACAACAATTGTTTACTAAAAATATTAATGGGGAAGAAAAAACATATGATGGTGTATTATGTTTAGAAGAGAAAAATCAATTTTATTTACAAGATGAAACTACTACTGTTATGAAACAGAATGATGTCCATTTTGAAACCATACGTAATACAGCCGAATTATTAATTGAAAGTATCATAAAAGAAAGTAGTCAAATAGTTGAAACTTTAAATAGTAATGCTGTTACTAATTATAATAAAGATTTTGAGAAATTTTTAATTACAAAATCAAATGATTCTGATACTTGTACTATTAATAATATTGATCAAAATATAAAAAATAATTCTTTACGATCTGATAATAACCATTTGCCTGATGTAGATGATAATTTTGATAAAAGCTTTAAAACCAATTCATCACATACAGAATCATTAGAAGATTTATTCGAAATGAATATTCAAACTAGTACACCATGTGTTCATAACAAAAATTTTTCTAAACATAAAGATTTTCAATTCAATACAAATAAATTAACTAGTAAATTATGCTTAAGAGATTATTTTCAAAATGATACTATAGATACATTAGTAACAAAAACAACAACAACAGATGTAGAAAAAATTAGAACTTATGAAAATTTCGAAGAAAGAAGTCCAATTCCAGAAACAACGATTATTATATCACCAATTGAAAATCAAACATTCGAAATTAATAATAAAACATTCGATTTAAATGAACAAAAACAACATAATGATTTTATACACCCAGGTGATCCATGTACATCAAAACAAGCATTAGAAAGAGATAATGGCATAAATAATTATGGTGTTGGTGGTGGTCCTAATAATGATCATGAAGATATTATTTCTGAAGATTTAACTACTCTAACGCCAATGAATACTCCAATTGAATTAAATTATCCATATGATACATGGCATCAAATGATACAAGAAACATCGAATACACAAAACGATGCTGGCTTAGATAATGATAATAATTTATGTATATATGAGCAAAATAATGAAACATTTGATGTAGATGAAAATGACATTAATTTAGAATCAACATTTGAGGCATTAAAAAAACAATTAGCAGAAATTTTACCTCAACCAAAAGGTTTAACAGCACCTCCAGAATATTCGGATGATGAAGAAAATACAGAAAATAATGGGTAACAAAAAATAAAAATATAAAAAATTTTGTATAGATTTATAAATAATGTTTACATGAAAAATTTTTTTTTAAAAACTAGGTCTGCATTGGACGGTCTTATCGGACTTTTAGAAACTGAAAATTCATCGTCATCATCTTCAGCAGTACAAAATGAGATTTTTATCAATTATAAAAGATCATTATCTCCAATCATAGAAGAAAGTGAAGATGAAACATGTAAAACATTTGTATTGAATGATGTAAAAGGCTTGGATAGTACAAGGTAAGTTGTAAGAAATCTACTGAATATCAACAATAATTCCAATTATTTTTTTTATTAAAAATATAGCAGTGAATGCATAGAAACCGGAGAGGCTATAATGGGAGTAACAAAAACTTTGATGGCATCAAATGATACTCTTTTCAATTTCGAAGATACATTAGGTGAAAAAGAAGATGTTTTCTCACCACGAATACCATCACAGAATGATTTACAACATTCATTGAAAAGTAATAATAAATCAGATAATTCAGCTGCTACACCAACAACAGAAAGTAGTGGAACAGAAAAAGCAATACAATGTGGATTAAATTCAAATTCAGATAAAAGTGATGAGATACCAGGTATAACTGGTAAAAGAACTCCTCCAAAGACGATAAATTTTGTTGAAATGTCTGAGATAAAACCAGAAAGTGAATTATGTTCACCAGATCAACAAAAAACATTTTCTGATGGTACATCAAGTACAACGGATCGATTATCATCGGATATTTCACCAACTGTCGATCATGATACAACATTTACAACAAATACAGTAGATGAAAAAACTTGTATTACTGTAATTGTTAAAGATGATGAACGAATATCAGAAATTTCTGAACCAGAATGGGATTCAACAGCATCAAATGGTGATTTTGGGGGATTTCACAGTTTAACTGATATACCTAGTTTAGATTACACAAATTTCGATGATGGAGAAATAGATCATTTTAAAAATGAAAAACAAGATACCGATAATTACGTAGAAAATCATGAAAATTTTTTAAATGATGCATGTGAAACAAATGATGTTTATCGTGATGATTCTGGACATAGTACACAACCATCAACAACTGAAGATAAATCGACAAATAATGAAGCATTTTCAAATTTACAAAAATTTTTAATTAATAAAAATGCTAATGATGATGATGACGATAAACATGATCAATTTGTAAATAGAGAAATTTATTTATCTAGTCAACAAAATATCAAAGAAAATAATGATTTAACAACTAAACAATTAATTGAAAATAAGATCAATAAATTAAAATCTGATTCTGATTTAGATATTTATAAAGAAAATACTGATCCAAACATTAAAAATTTTACAAATTTATTAACTACTTGTACAAATGAATTTGTTAATGATGGAACAAATATTTTTAATCAAAAAGTACAAATAAATAATCATAATATTGCAATAATTGAAACAGAAACAAAAGATGCTATCTTATCAACAAAACATTTTGATGATTTACCAAGTATTTATAATGACCAATCGGTAAGTATTAAAAAAAAAATTATTTTTTATAAAAAAATGGCATAAATGACAAAAATATTAAAATTTTTAGTTAATAAAAGACATAAAATCGTTTCAAGTGAATGATAAATTAATTTTGAATGAATATCATAATGAACGAAATGAAACAATTGATCACAAATTATCTGGTGAAGAAGATCCATGGGTATAAAATCATCATAAGACATAAATAAAATATATTTTTTTAATTTTTTTTTTTTTTTATTTAGGTTAAAGTTGAAATTTCAAAAGATATTAATCATGAAACAAGTAATGAATGGGATAGTGATGTCGATGATGATAGCCATAGTAGTGAAGAATTTATGTATATTCGTGGTAGTCCAACGAAAAAGGATGTTTTAAAACATGTTAGTGGCAGTGATAATAATATAAAAATTTCATCAAATAACGAACAAATTTGTAATTTGTGGTTATCAAGTAATGACGATAATTCAAAACCAAAGAAAATAAAAGGTGATAAAAAAAAATAATAATAAAATATAATAGTTCAATTTTACACATGATTTATACTTCATATCTATTAGATACATCTGAAGAAAATGAAGAAGAAGAAGGTAGTTGTTCTGAATTAGAATCAGAATTTGTTCCGTCATATTGGGATTCTATGGCAGTACCAACAAGATCAGCTTTAAAAAGTCCCGATAAGCCAAGTAATGTAAGTAGTGACTTTTGTTTTTTCTTTTAAATTTGTGTAACATGTACTTAGAATGCATAATAATAGAAATCAATAGATATAAAATTCATTTTGTACATTTTTTCGTTCGTATATATTCACGAAAAAGGATAAAAAACGAAAATTGGTAAGTACAAATAATGTTCATATTCATGATTTTCTCGTTTTTTATATTCACATTGTAGAATTTAAAATAGTTTTCATTTTACAATTCACATGCACAATTTTAATTTTTTTTTTGTAGAGAATTTTAAAATGTATTCGAAAAAACCAATTCAATGTTTGATATGTCAATCTATTCTATTTTCTTGTTTTTGATTTTTTTTTCTCAGAAAAATAAAAAACATCGATGTGTAGCTTTTAAAAAGCAGCGATATCATTCCATATACGAATATCCAAGAGAGAATATATCATTACCGTCATCATATAGTGAATCATCGTTATTGAAGAAGAATTGTGAGAATACAACATGTTTTAATACTACATACAGGGAGGAATTTAGTGGTAAGGAAAAAATATTTAAAATATTTTTTTTTTTATTTATTTTTTTATTCTAAATAAAATTTTTTATTTAGGTGGATTTACAGTATCAAGTTCAATGAGACCATTCCATGATTGCCAATTTAGTACTTTATGTCATACATGGCCAACAGATTTAGATTTTTCATGGTCTCAAATAGAGGTATGTACATATTTTTGGAAATATTTTTTAACAATAATAAAAAGTAAACAATTTTGAATTTCAATTATTTTCTTTTTTTTTTTTTTCTTCTATTTAAAGGAATTAGAGAATAATAAAAAATTAATAACATACTCAGATACAATTGTTAAGACTGATGGAAACGATCTCGATATCATTAAAAATAAGACTAACACAGATAATAGACGTCCAGATAGTGGTGTAGGAGAATCGGTATGTGTATATATGTATATTTTTGAAATAAAATTTTCTAAAGTATTTACATATTCTTATTTACATATTTTTATAATATTTTATAATTATAGGCTGAAATGTTAAGTGAACGAAGTGGTGTTGTATCATTAGGTGAATTATGTCATACAAGATCAAATCTTAATCTTCCATTAAAACAATTACCAAATAATAATACAAATTCAATAATAAAATCTTCAATAAAAACTGATATTATTGATGATAATAATTGTATTAAAGAGCAACAACAATTATTTACAACAGATTCAATTGTATTACCAACACCATCATGTACTGGATCAATGGATTCACTAAGTTCTAGTTCTGATTCAGAACGAAATCATACAAATAATTTTTCAATACATAAAAATAAAATATCATATAAAATAAATGATGAAAAGCAATCATTATCAAATGATCAGATTAGTAATAATTACGACACAGCAAATACGAGGAATAATGAATTAACAACAAATATTCATATAAAAATTGAAAAAATTCGTCAAAATGATAGTACTGATGAAGATTCCGGTATTGAAAGTATTATGAAAGTAAATAAGTAAAAATTAAAAAAAAAATTAAAAAAAATTTAAAAAAAAAACAAAAATTGATTACATATACGTACGTAATATTTAGGAGAATCAACGCAACAGTAATCTACAACATTTTAAAAGAAAACGAGAAATCTTTAATAGTAGTTTAATATAATATATGTGGTATGTAATAGATGTAATTTATACTGCTATGTAGATTTAAACAAAAAAAAAAAAAATAAATAAAATAAAACAAAAACACTTTTATTATCTACAATATTTTTTTGTGTGATAATGAATCATATACATGTATACATATTATAAATTTAGAAGTAAAAAAAGAAATGCTTTGTTTAAACTAAATTATTATAGGAAAATATTGAAAAAAAATTTTTTTTTTTTTTTTTTTTTTTAAATGTAATGTGTAATAATAAAATAATAGGAATATATATATATCTCTCGAATTCAAAATAAAAATTATAATGTATTATTTCCACGATAATGCTATATTCATATATTATTATATTACCTAATTAATTTATAAATATTATTTTTAGTTTCGTTTTTAGTGCACATTAATTAAATTAATTTATACATTTAAATGTAATAATTATTAAAAAAAAAAAAAAAAATTAAATAAATAAACAAAAAATTTAAAATAAAATGCCAAATTAGAATAAAGATAGGAAACGAAATACAAAAAAAACAAAAAACTGATTTTTTTTTTATTTCAAATTTACAAAAGATTTTCTGTTTTCAGGAAATTCTCATTAAGAATTGCATTCATTGCATTTATTGTGTACATGTGATAAAAAAATAAATAAATAAATAAATAAATAAAAATACATGATTCAAATTTTAGACGTCATCAATTAAGAAAAATAATAATCGGTTGGAATCAACAGAATTAAATTATAATGAAAGTATAGAAAAAAAAAAAATTTTTTTTATAAAGGAGAATAAAGTAATTTTTCTTCTTCAGTAGCACTTTACAATCAAAATCAATCAAGAGTGAACATAAAAAATTGATTATTCTATATACTTACGTATACTTATAAATAGCTGTATATATTATATACTTAGATGTGTATTTGTGTATAATACATACATATATATATATACATATGTGTGTAATACATACATATATAATATATAAGTATATATGATACGCCTTTATTTCTTTGCTGTTGTATTTTAACTTTTAAGTAAGCATATGTGTATTTGGTGTTTCTGAAATTATATATATACCTACTACATACATACATATATACATCCATATATACGATATCGATATATACTTATGCATGTTTTATATAGGATATATAAATAACGATTACAAATAATAATGGATACAGATGGTGAAAAAAAACAAAAAATTTCTTTTATTTTCATTTGTTCTATTATTATATAAAATTAATAATAATTTTTAAAATCTGTTATCTGTTTATGATTTATGCTATCAAATATATTATGTAGGTATATAATATATGGCTATTATATATAGAGGCTATATGGATGAAAGTTTAAAGAATGTGAATGTATTTAATTAAATATAGGATATACATAAAGCATAGATAATCTTTGTATTATTTATATTACTTATGTAACAGAAATTAATATTATAAATACAAACTTCGAATATTTAATTTTCTGATTGCTACAGATATACCTACGTACATAAATACAGAGTATTAGTAGGTACATAATGTACATTATAAATTTTCATGATTTCTAAAAATAAATACAATTCTCCTATGATTTTATTTAAAATTAGAAATAATCTAATTTTAAATAACAATTTTTACAATCTCATTCATTTTCATAATTTTTTATGTTTTTTGAATAATTTTTAAGAAAATGTTCATTTCTCTTTAGTTAGAATTATTGCTTTCAACGAATACAATTAGATAACAGATACAAATATAATATGTAGATTATTACCTATGCTGCCTAAAAAAAATTTAAAAATAAATTAAATGTGAAGATTTAAAAATTTTTTGATTCAATGGAATTTTTTGTTTTGGGTGAAGAAAAAAAGGAAAATTTTTTTTTTTTTTTGAAAAAAACAAAAAAATATTTTAAAATCTGTACATACTATACATATAGATGGACGTACGTGCATATGTATATATTTGTATATATAGACAATACACACAATGCATTATGTAAATATATAAGTGTGAATCTCCGTTCTCAATCAATTGCAGAGATTACGTATATAAGTATATAGGTAGATATATAGGCTACACGTATTACGTACTGTATCTGTATATAGCAAAGTGTACAATTGCATATTTATAAATGTGTATTTTGTACATCAGTAGGTACATATATGTGTTTGTATAATATTATATATGTACATACTATATATATATACTTCATCATACACACAAATTTTAAAGATAATTCGTATGAGAAATTTTTTAATTTTTTTTTTTTGTTTTTCTAAATTTATTGCTTTAAAAGGAATTAAAAAATTTTTCTGAATTTTATTGCCACGGTATTCTTTTTATAAATGATAATTATCCATTTTTATCAAGCAAAGCAAAATTTACAATAGATGAATGAACGTCGTTTATTTTAATAGAAAAAGCTTTTTTTTAAATTTAAAAAAAAAAAAAAAAACACAAAAGAAAAAGTGAATTCAACTTAATAGCAAAATGTGCATAAAAATAAAAATTCTATTACATATACACAAATATTATGCGATTTTTCATTTTTAATGATTAATGCATAATATAAAGTTTAGATTGGTTTTAAAATTTTGTTCAGTCTTTTTCAGTTATTTTCTTATTTTTTCTATTTTTATCGTTTTTATATTATGTGGCATGTAAACAATCAACCAAAAATATAATATATGTACATATATAATTGCCAACGCTGCTTGTTCGCTATAGTTGCGCTCTATAATACCATTTAATATTGGAATTGAATGTATAATGCAATGCAATGCAATGCAATACCAAGCCAATACACAATGCATTACATTTACGTTGACTTGAATTAATTTGACGTTATCAGGGTTCAGGTAAAATAAAGTTTTGAGACTCTTATTGAAGATAAAAAAGGAAAAGAGCTAGACTGCTTTTACCGTTATATAACGGTTAAAAAAAATCAAAAAAAATATTAAAAAATTTTTACATTGGTAAAAAAGTAACAATTATATTTTAAATGAAAATTCTAACTTGTGCGAAGAACAAAATATATGGACAAATTAACGACCCTTCGCCGCACCACCTCCCAAAATGCCTAAATTTCATGCAAAATTTTTCAGTTCACTGACGACAGTAAGTGTCTTAGTTCACCAGTTCACTGACAATATTCGTACACAATTTTTACACGTTTTATGGCTCACTGACGAGTACATTAGTATGTGTGGTACCACGTGCTTTCATGCACAAACAATGTTATTTTAATGAGATTATTTCTAATTATTTTCACGATTTAATTATGATTTTGTATAATCATATGCAAAGTAGAACACTTAATTTATATAAAAAATTAAAAAAATTAATATTTAGGAAACAAATTCCTTTTTAATTACGAATTAAAATGCGACACAATTTCTCCATTGCTAGTAAATCAAATTACAATTTATTTCACATTTATAAAATAAATATTCACATAAAATATATTCTCACAATTTAAAAACAGATTTGTTTTTACCGAATTTAATAAATTTTAAATAAATCACATAAATATATTTAGAAAATAATTAAATTTCACTAAATAATTATTAAAAACGCGCCATTGTTTATACTTTTCAATCTTCGTCGTTTTGACGTTTCTCCTTTTCGTTTTCTTCTTCTTTCTATTATCTTTCAAATTCTCCAAAACAGCGAAAAAAGAAGCAATTCTAATTCACCTTATCAAAAAATTAATCTACTTTATTTTAACAAATTTCATTATCTGATCTTAGATAAAATGATTATAAAGTGTTTTAAATAAAAAATAATTTTGAAATATATTAAAACAATGCAGATCAAACCATGTTTTATAAATATATTTGAAAATCACATCTGACACTCATTTTCTTTTTAGCACTTGTGGTGAATATGGTATAATTTTTAAATTTAAAATTTTTGTATCCCTTTTTGTTCAATGTGACTAATAATACCATCTATTTTTAGGGTCATTTTTGTGTTAGTGCAAAATTGTGCAAAATATTTAAATGTATTGTACAGTTATTTTTTCAAGGATTTTAACGGGAATGTATTTTCTCCTTAACACTAAGACTACTTGTTGAAAATCTATGTACAATGACGTTATTCTATGCATGTGATTAAACTGAATTGAAAAAAAAAAACAAAAAAAAAGAACAGAAAAAGATGAAATGAAAAAGGAAAAATGGAAAATGTATAGCGAGTTGAAATGAACATGATGATTTTGTTGTTGTAGGAAAGATTTTTTTTTTTTTGTTTAGGTTTTAGTAGAAAATGAAGAAGAGAAAGAGAAGAGGAGTTATTGTAAAAAACAAAAAAAGAAATCAAAGAGAAGGAACGAGGGTGAAGATGAATGAAAAAATGCGGAGCATGGAAATGAAGGGGGAGCATATCTGTTATGTACATATAGCAGATATATTTCATATATGATTTTCGAAATATTTTATACATATATATACATATGTATATAAATATAGTACATACATTATAGTACAGACTACAGATAATGTTTTGTGCTTAATTGTGTATATATGTACATATTGTATGTATATGATGATGTATGTACGTCATTTGCTTGGCGCTTGGGTAGAGCGATTCGGTTAGTACACTAGACTGTATATATTTATGTATATACATACAACTTGTACACACTATACATATATATACGTACATATACCGACATTAATGTACTATATATATATATATATGTAGATGTCGTAGACGTGTATAATATGTGTACACTGTACATTTTGCTTTTTAAAGATAGTTTGTAGCAAAAGTAGGTATGGTGTATGGTATGGTTCTATATATGGAAGCGGTTTATTTTATATGTACATATGTATGTATGTATTTTAAATTGATGATACACTGTATATTGAATTATTTCGGTTAAATTTATAGTCGGCATTCTGTTGGTGTATAAACATATATATACAAACCCGTATATTAAACTGTAGGAAAGTACATGTATTTTCATCTCACATATTTTATAATTATAATACAAAAAAAAAAAAAAAAAAAACATTTTAACATTTAGCTTTTGGGAGTTTTGGGAGAGGAAATTGTGCTTGCTTTAGAGTTTAGTGCCAGGGTTCAGGTAAAATAAAGTTTTGAGACTCTTATTGAAGATAAAAAAGGAAAAGAGCTAGACTGCTTTTACCGTTATATAACGGTTAAAAAAAATCAAAAAAAATATTAAAAAATTTTTACATTGGTAAAAAAGTAACAATTATATTTTAAATGAAAATTCTAACTTGTGCGAAGAACAAAATATATGGACAAATTAACGACCCTTCGCCGCACCACCTCCCAAAATGCCTAAATTTCATGCAAAATTTTTCAGTTCACTGACGACAGTAAGTGTCTTAGTTCACCAGTTCACTGACAATATTCGTACACAATTTTTACACGTTTTATGGCTCACTGACGAGTACATTAGTATGTGTGGTACCACGTGCTTTCATGCACAAACAATGTTATTTTAATGAGATTATTTCTAATTATTTTCACGATTTAATTATGATTTTGTATAATCATATGCAAAGTAGAACACTTAATTTATATAAAAAATTAAAAAAATTAATATTTAGGAAACAAATTCCTTTTTAATTACGAATTAAAATGCGACACAATTTCTCCATTGCTAGTAAATCAAATTACAATTTATTTCACATTTATAAAATAAATATTCACATAAAATATATTCTCACAATTTAAAAACAGATTTGTTTTTACCGAATTTAATAAATTTTAAATAAATCACATAAATATATTTAGAAAATAATTAAATTTCACTAAATAATTATTAAAAACGCGCCATTGTTTATACTTTTCAATCTTCGTCGTTTTGACGTTTCTCCTTTTCGTTTTCTTCTTCTTTCTATTATCTTTCAAATTCTCCAAAACAGCGAAAAAAGAAGCAATTCTAATTCACCTTATCAAAAAATTAATCTACTTTATTTTAACAAATTTCATTATCTGATCTTAGATAAAATGATTATAAAGTGTTTTAAATAAAAAATAATTTTGAAATATATTAAAACAATGCAGATCAAACCATGTTTTATAAATATATTTGAAAATCACATCTGACACTCATTTTCTTTTTAGCACTTGTGGTGAATATGGTATAATTTTTAAATTTAAAATTTTTGTATCCCTTTTTGTTCAATGTGACTAATAATACCATCTATTTTTAGGGTCATTTTTGTGTTAGTGCAAAATTGTGCAAAATATTTAAATGTATTGTACAGTTATTTTTTCAAGGATTTTAACGGGAATGTATTTTCTCCTTAACACTAAGACTACTTGTTGAAAATCTATGTACAATGTTAGTGCTTTATTCAAACGATTCAAACGATTCAAACGGTTACGTTATTATAAAATAAGTGCATTCATTTCATATAGGTTTACGCGAGGCGATATACATTATGTAGATATAGATAGATAGATAGATAGATAGATGTATAGAAGCATAAGTATTGGAATTGGAAAATACTTGATTTCGGATAGTTATATAGTCAATGGTGTGCTATAGATTTTGATTTTTGTGTACTTTTTTTTTATATGCGATCGGTCGGTCGGTAAATACATATGTATTTATATTCCTATATAAATATACCAATATAGATTGAATGTGGTGTACTGACGGTGTATACAGTTTTATATGCATATTCATATACATATATATATAAACATTTTATATATACCCACATAAATATATATAAAAATTGCATATAGACATATACAGTGACAGAAAAACGTAGATGGGTTAATCATGTGTTAGTGAGTAAATTCCAACTAAAAAGTCATGACAACAAAACATGGGAATTATATATATGTATGTATGTACATGAAAATATATACACGAACGAATATAATTCGCGCGGCCATTTTTCTTTAAAGCTCTTTTTTTTTTTTTTTAAGAAAGTAAAAGATGGTTGCGGTTTACGGTTTGCCAGGGAACATCAGCCATAAGAGTACGAAAAAGAAAATAAAGAAGGGAATATTATTAATAAGCATTTTAAAAGGGAATCGACAAAAGTAGCATTATTATTATATTTTTTTATATTTGTATAATCAAACACATTTTTTTTGCATCGGCATTATTATCATTACTGCATATTTTATATACGATACAAAAAATAAAAAAAAACAAAAAATTCTAAATTACAATTTATCGACTTTAATAGTATAATTTACAAAAAATAAAAAATAAATAAATAAATAAATATGTAAAACATTTTTTCAAAAAGGAAGTGGTGTATGTAAAAAAAAAAAAAAAAACAAAAGTTATGTGAACGAATTTTTTTGAGTGATTTTGAAATTTGCATTGTGTGGTACAGTGTATTAAAATAAAATATTTTCAAAATTTTAGTTAACTTAAAATAAAAAAAAAAAAATAAAAAATATTCATACAGTATACAAGAAAGTGTAGAATAAAAAAAAAAAGTTAAAAAAAAAATTTTTTTTTTTTTTTAATTACATATTTACGATAAAAATTGATGAGAAAGTGAAAAAATACTGAAATTCTTTAAATATTCAATAAAAATTAAAAGGCAAAATAAAGTCTGTTTAATCGGTGTTTTTTTTTTGTCTTTTTAATTTGACTAGAATTTGACTTGGACACATAATTAGTTTGAATTAGATATAGTGCGTTTTGTATGAGCTGTACACTGCATTACATTCCTGTATTGTAGTTGTAGAACCGGACCCTCATCTATATATACATAGATGAATAATCTATATGCATATAATATATATTATATATTTATAGACAAAATACATACATACATATATAACCCCCCCAATGTATATATATCTATACATTTACCACGTACGATGAAGCGCTTTATTTGAAAAATTAAAAAAAAAAATAAAAACAAAAAAAAAGAAAAGACAAAGTTCTCGTTTCGTGTTTTGTGCAATGCAACTTTAAACGCAAGTCCGCCGACCGAGTAGGTGAATTCTCTACTAAATGTTTTGTTATTTCTTTTTTACACGCCTATATTCAGTTTCAGTATCAGTGCTGGTAAGTTGGAAAAGAAAATTTATACATATATGCTATGTACATGCATATGTATATATAAGTATTTGTATATATATAATAAAAGATATATTAATTTATCTACAAGTCATTTTTTTTATATACACATATATTATCATATATATAACATACATGTATGTACCTACGTATGTATATACGCAGCATACAATATATATTTAAAATATTTTTATATTATTGATATATTATCGTCATCATCGTATTACATATATGCACAAATTGAAAGATTTTATTTTATATCAATTTTTTTTTTTTAAATATAGATATTTTTTTTCTTATATTTGGGTATTTTCTTCTAATTATTTTTAGTTTTTCCTGATTTATTATTTATGTAGACGTATAAATAATTATTCTTTTTTTTTTTTTTTTTTTAAATTTATTTTTAACGACTACTAGTATGTACCTATATATATATATATATTATATGTATATATTAGGTATGTACATCATATTATATTGCTAATAAATAAAAGCAGTCACAGAAAGGCAATTTATGTACATAAAATCAGCAGCAGCAGCTCCACTTTTATACGGATTGTTGCTATATATAATATACATAATAGCAAATGTATTGGATAGAATTTTATTCATGTACCTATATGTATATATACAATTGTGTGTATATAGTATGTATATATGCACATATATACACACTATAAAATTAAGCTTGCATTTATATACATCTATATATATTTTTTAAATAAAAATTGTACGATTGTGTTTGATAGTTTTGTGATGTTCTGTTTGGGTATGTAAGATTTATGTGTGGGTATACATATGTATGTGTATGTGTAAATGATGTGAAAATTCCTAGTTTTTGTATTTTTTAAAAAAAAAAAAAAAAAAAAAAAATTGTTACTTATACCTATTTCTGCGATTTTTATTGTATATTTTTATTTTGTCATATACTAGCTTTATTAACTTTTCTTTCTTTTCTATTATATACCTATCTATCTATATATAGTAAAGTATTTATATGACCGCCACAATCAGGGGTGTAGTTATCTTCTTTTTTTTGTTTTTTTTTGCGCTCTACAAATATTAAAATTTTCCTATATATGTATAATGCATACATACACAAATAAATAGCAATATATATACATACATACATATACCTATATAATGGCGAATAATCATGTTGATGATGGTCCATTTCATAATCCAATCGTAAGTTCCATCTTGAAATGCATTTTCAACAATTTTTTGCAAAATCGAATTTAAATTAATTCATAAAATTTAAATTGCATATCTTTCAAAGTCAAGAGTATATGTTAGTACCTACATACATACATAAATTCATTACTTTTCCTCTTTCAAAGAAAATTTATTTTCATTTCTAAAATTTTTAATTTAGGTACATAGGTAGGTGCATAAGTATATGTGCATATATATATACGTGAATATTGCACAAACAGTATAATTAAAAGAAAATTATTTTTTTACAGTCAATTTTTTTTTTTTGTTTTTATTTTCTTTTTTTTTAAATTTGGATACCTATTTTTCCCTGATATAATTTTTCCTTTTTAAATAAAATTAAAATTTTATAATTAATTTTTTAATTTTTCATATAAAATATTTTTTTTTATTGAAAAGGTAAAAATATACCTACCTAGATTAAAAATAAATTTAAATTAAATAAATCATCCTATAAAAAAAAATTTAAAAGTAAAACATTAATGCAATATTTTGGGTTCTATCAAAACAGTTTTATTTGAAAATCGCGTTTTTCAAATTTATAAAAAAAAATTTCTATACTTCGTCCACTAATATTATGCACTTATGGTCTTATGGAGATTACTTAAAGTGATATCATTTTACATCACTATGTATTGATATTTAAAAAATTCATCTGATATATAATAAAAGCTTTGTGGATTGTGGTAATATTGCTCGTGAGACAATCTAATTAGAAATTATGAGAAAAGAAAAAAAAAAAAACACACGACTTCCCAAAAGACCTTAAGTGCATAATATTAGTGAACAGAATATACAAATCATATTGCAATTTATAAATTCAGATTGAAAATATGTAAATAAAAATAAGATCTATTTATTATCTGCCTGTCTACCTAATAAAAGCTTGTATCATACTTACCTATGTTTAAAAGATTTAGGTATTCATGTAGTTGTAGGTATACTAATTTTTGGATAAATTAATTAGCACATAAAATTATAGCGTTTAAAATAATAAAAATAAAAATCATTGCATATTTCTTAATTCATCTACTTCATTCTTGCATCATTATGAAACAAACACATAATGCAGACGTAAATATATAAGTATAGATACCTATGTACATACATACAGACATATAAAATATGTATCTTTCATGTCTAGTCTGAATACTTCATATAAAAATAAAATATACTTACCTATAGTAATATTTGTATCGCATCATTTAAATCATTCAAAAACAACAAAACATCATATCATAAAATGTACATGCATTTAACATGTATCTACATAATATACATACATATGTATATGTATGTACCTATATTTATTTTTTAATTCACAAAAATTTTTTTCCATACGGTATTTATTTATTATTTACTAAATAATAATAATAATAATAAGAAAAAAAAAATGTATAGATACAAACAGTCTATGTATGTATGTCTATGATATGTATGTCAATACTTTTTTTTTTTTTCTGATATATGCATCAACGAAATAATAATAAAAAAAATATATGTACACATGATAATATGTATGTACGTATGTATTGATGTAGACAGTATATACCATTTAACTTATAAATATATACATAGGTATATATAGCTATATATTAAAAAAAAGTTAGTGAGTTTTGGTTTTGGTTCAATGTTCTGTTCTGAGCTTTGAGGCTTTAAGTTGAGGTAACAACATTTACTTTAATATATGTACGTACATATGTAGATATGTACATACATATAATATTTATGTGCATAAAGTTGTAAATTTGTTAATATATGTCTACTACATGCGTATATATATATGTACATATGTATGTACAATATTTTGTAATTCCTCTCATAGAAAACATACATACATATATTACATACCTATATATAATATCTACTATAATAAATATACACAAAAACTGAGTTGGATGATGATGATATTGGGATGTTGGTTTGGTGAATTATACAATACAATATGCATATACTATAAGTATTATATGTATATAGTATAACATACAAATTGTATGATACAATATTTCGAATGTTACAAAATATGTATAATATATAACAAAAAAAAAAAAAAAAGAAAAAAAAGAAACATATGTACATACGTAAATAATATATTATATTATATTGCTTATACGAAAATAGATGCGTGTGAATAAAGTACATACATATAATTGTATACATTTTATAACATGAAATGTTGAACAGTAAACAGATTGAAATGTTTACATATTATAACATGTAGTGTATTAGATATGTATGTATGGATGTATCTTTTCTAAATATATTATAAACAGACTGGGTTTTTGCTTTGCTTTTTGTGTATATTATTATTAACGGTACATAATATATGTTATGCTTTTTTGTATATACCTATATATATATGAATGTACACACATGATTTGATATGAATATATATATATACTACAATATATGTATGTATGTATTATACAGATATGCACATAGTTTATAATATAACAAAATCTATAATATAATAATAATAATATGTATTACATATATATGATAAATACTATGTAAAATTGTGTGTAAAATTGTTCTTCCCTTTTATTTGGAAGATTTCTATAATAATACGATATTTTATATATGAACGTACATACATATATTATATATTATACTAGATATGAATGTTGTTACAATAAAAAGATTCGTTCATTCATGATTTTTGCATATAGGAATTGCGTATATCAGAAGATAGAGGAGGGACATTTTGAGATGCAAGCCGGAGATCAATGATACTGCTAAAATTGTGAAGTTCAAGTTTACATATACATAATATGTATGTACATATGTACCTATAATACCTATATTATATCGAAACACGAAAGTGAGAGTAATAATTTTTTTTTTTTTTTTTTTGTGTACTTTTATCTTGACTTGTTTTTATTTTTTTTATCTTTTTGTATAGATGTTTTTGTGAAAACATTTTTTTGACAATATGTTTTGTATATAATATAATATATGTATCACAATTTAGATATCTACATACATACAATATATGTATAGTTATTTGATGGTTTGTAATATACATTTTTACTTGTTTCATTTATACAGAAAAAAATTTTCAAAGCATGCAAAACATGTGTGAACGATAACTAGTCGAGATTAGATTTAGAATATTAAAATGATCAAAGTAAATAATTGATATGTTATGTACATATATATTTATTGACATCTTGATATGTCTATAGCTTATACTAAATAAATTTAATTAAGTAGGTACCTATATAGTAAAGTGCATATTCACACGTAAAAGAAAGGTTTTTTTTTATTAATAAAAATGTTTCTCGCATTTAAAAAAAAAAAAAAAAATTACATAATTTACTCAGGCAGGTATATAAAGATAATTCAATAATTTTTTTTAAAAAATGAACCATTAGGGATAAGAAAGTAGAAAGAAAATGTCTCCTTCAACTTACATATACTTCGTATACATATAATGAAAATCTAGAATTTATATAATAATGATTGCTATAATGATGGTATGATATTTTAGCAATTATAATAGATTCTAATACAAACTTATATTTACAACAATAAAATACACACTAAATTACCACTACATGACTTGATTTTTATAATTCTCTAAGGACTAAAAAGATAAAATGCCATAATAATGAAAAATGTTCTTCTCACTTACAGAACACTTTTCTGTATACATATATACATATGTACATAATATGTATGTTTATATGTATGTATAAGTGAGCATACCGATATTTAGCCATATAAGGTAATGAAAAATTTTTAGTTAAAGAATTTTGACGTAAATTAATTTATCCCTATATATATAGCTATTGCTATACAATAAATAATAGACTATAATTAAATGTTGATTGAAATTATTTTTAATTAACAATAAGGATTTCCGTGCACGATTTCAGTTTTTTTTTTTTTTTTTCGTATGAATTTTCTTGTATAAATGTGTATACTATATACTTAATACCTAAATAAAATCAGTATATAAAAGGTACGTACGTAAATACATAATTCTCAATATTAATCGTTATCACAACCATCATAGGTTTTTCGCGCAACATTCCATACATATTTAAGATTAAGTAAAAAAGGCGAATCATATTTTTTTTTTTTTTTTAAAGAAGGAACGAATAAGGGGGTTGATTTCTTTTGCTTGCCCATTTATATTATGTGCATGTACATAAAAATTATTTCGTATTGTCTTCATCCTAATACATACATACATACATATATTCCCCAATAATACAAATTTATTTTTCCATTTCATTGTGTCAACCATCACCTAAGAAAATCATATCAACCCATCTTTTACCTCACCTTATTTTCAATTTCTTAAACTATACCATACAACAATTAAATCACAAAAACGGCGACATCAAGTCAAATCGATCCAGTTAAGTTGATGTTGATTCTCTTACAAATATACAAACATACCTACATACATAAATACATACATATGTATAAAAGAATACTATATAAATTTCTTCCCCTGGAGATTCTGGAGAGTTCATTTAGTATAGTTTAGTTTCACAATTATGGTCCGTATCATATATATACATTTCCTATATAAATAGATCTAAAACATATACATATACATTATCCTTTATATATACATACATACATACATATATACATACATATAAGTATTGTACCTCACAGGGGAGCAGGACTCAGACTCTTATATATATATACATACTTATACATATATGTATATATACCCATATATATTTAGTTTACAATCTTTTAACAAAGGATAAGCTATATTTTGTATCTGTAGCACTGTCACAGTCGGTGTGTATCACTCCATTTGTAAGTTTATATAAAAAAAAAAAAAAAATTTTTTTACTGTGTTTCGGAATCGTTTTCGAAAAGAAAAATTGTACATATAGCAAAAAAAATAAAATAAAAAATAAATCTTTTTCCTTACTTTTTTCTTACTTAAAATTATACATATTACAATTATTGTTTATGTCTACATATATATACGTAAAATAGATTACAAACGATATAAAGAAAAGAATACAAAACGTATGAAAAAATTATAAAAATAATAATAAAAAAAAAAAAATTTGTAAAATCTAAAAATAAATATATAAAAATATACGTTACATATAAAAACGATAAATAAACAACCAACCCTCCTTTTCAAATTATATCGTATCCTCCTTTCACTCTTTTCAACGATTAAAAAAAAAATAAATAAAAATACAAAAAAAAATTTTTTTTTTTATTCCATATATCCTTTTTTTCCTATTTTCCTATAATACATATGTACATACTCGTATATATGTACCTTGTAAAATCGAGTACAGACTACTACAAACGTTTGTTATACCTACATACGTGTATATGCAAATTTGTATAATATATTACGTACATATATATACTATATACGTATTACACTAGCTTATTCACGTGTACATGTTTTCTCATCATTTAAATGGTGTATACATACAACATACATACAAGTGTATATCTATAACATAAATAATAATATATGTAAAGTTCCTGTATCGTGTTTTTAAACATTTTCGCTTTTTTTTTCTACTTTTCTTGATTATTATTATTTTTTTCTCGTGATTTTATTTTTTTATTTTTTTTTTATTGTATTCGTATATTGAAATATTTAAAAAAAAAAAAAAGAACACCAAAAACGAAATACTACATATATTGTGTACAACACACATATACAAGCAGGTGGAGTAAAAGTGGGTCGACATTGCCCTGTTTTGTTGGGATAGTCTATACCGGAGAAAGTGGTATGTTTTTATTATTAGATACAAAACATAATATACATATGTATAACATATTTTATATATATATAAGAAAAATAACATGTAGTTATAATAATAGATCTTTATTTTGTAACATATAACAATATCTGAAAAAAAAAAGGAAAACTTTTCTTTTATTTTTCTTGTATTTCGAAATTGTCCTGTATTTTTTTAAGTACAAAATTTTCACATACTTTGAGATACATGTAGGTGTATATATAGACTATTTTGTACTATGTAGTACATCATAATAATAATAACAAAAAAAAAAAAAAAAAAAAAAACAAAAAAAAAAGCTCAGCAATATATGTATGTACATGATGTACATACATATCTGATATATGTAAATATACTCTAAGTACATATTTATAGTTAGTATAGGAAATGAGTGAATCATTGAATGAACCTGCATTTATACACATAGTATATTTATTTATATACATATGTATATATATATACGTGTTTATCATTTCATTATACATTCATATGTAGACGATATTATATTTTTCAAGTTTAAGAGCTTTTCTTGTTTTCTTTTTTCTTTTTTTTTTTTTTTTTTTTTTAAATACATGTAGTATATTAAATACTCTGAATGGTTTGTTGTATATATTCTGTTTATACCTATTTCTTTTTTTTTAATACGTACTCGTACATATTATTATTATTATTATTTTTATTATGTTTAGAATTATGTCTAGATGAAAAGTACAATATACTCATAAATACAGATAAAAGTTTGTTGTCGTATACCTACATACATATATAGGTATATACGTTTTTTTTTTTTTTTTTTTTGTTTGTTGTGTTAATAATAAAAATAATGTGTATAGAATTATTTTTAGTTACAATTTAAATTATGTAGGCAGGTATTATGAACTGAATATAAAAATAGAATACGACAATTAGGTGATAAATCGATTATTTTGAAAATAAATTTTCTTAAAAAATATTTTAGCACATACATATGTACATATTATATAAATTATGCATAAATATGTATATCTATGTATATACTACACATGCATAACTCTGCAACTATTTTGTATTTGTGATACATAACAGAGAGTATCTATGGTCACAAACTAGGTAATTTTTTTTTTTTTTTTTCAATATGTATAAATCCAGTAATTCATTTCATTTTCAAAAAAAAAAAAAAAACAAAAAAAAAAAAAAATTATTTTCTTCCTCCTTTTTTTCAAGTGGAACAAATTTTTATTGATTTTATGCGTCAAAGTATAATCACGATATCCTTTTATGTATATGTACAATTCCTTTAAATGTATTTATAAGGTGCAGGGGACCTTTTCGTCTATAACATTCAGAAGAAAAATAAACTTTGAAAAATTTACTGTCTTATAACATATCTTTAATTTTCCTTTTTGGAATATTAATAGAATGAAAATTTCAAATAATTCAATTTACTTTTCAAATATCTTAAATGAAAATGATTTTACTCTTATATATTGTATAGTGTAAAGTGTATATAAGTAATATATATATATACATACCCGGAACACTACTACATTCACATATAATCATAGTGTTACCAGATATGAAAGCGAATACAATAAAATACTGAAATGTGTAATAAAAAACGATGAAAATTGGTTTTCCACAGAAAATCATTAATTTTTTAAATTACACAAAAACATATCAAATTTTAAACATTTGGATGACCAATGTTGCTGTTAAATACTACTTAGAGAAATTCAGATTTCATTTAGCATCTTAATTTTTAAAACGAAAATTTCAAAATCAGTATTAACGTATGAATGTCAATGTATGGTACATAAAGGCTTAAATTAAAAAAAAAAAAGATTAAAAATAAAACAGACAAAATATGAAGGACTTTTAGTTGTATCTAAAAAAAAAAAAAAAAAAATTCTTCCCTTTCATATCACTTTTTAAATTTTTTTTTTTTTTAAATCTTTTATTAGAAATATTTAAATATAACACTTGTCACCCTTGAAATAATTTTTCAATTTTTTGTCTGTGTATAGTCAATCTAATAATTTTCGACATTATATTTTATTTTTATTTTGTTTTATTTTAATTCTTTTTTTTTTTTCATCTATGAGGTATGAGGAATAATAAATTTTTCGGGTGGTGTTGAATAAATTCGCGCAAACGCTTTAACATTTTAAGATAAAAACACAATATTTAGTATACTATATATCTCTCATTCTATAATGTAAATGTATGCATTACTGGTACTGCCTTTTATACGGATATGATGTAGGTACATTTTATATACGCGTATACCATTTCACATATATATACACAATTTATAAAGAAATATAAAACTAGAGTTTGCTTTTTCTTGTTTATTGTGCAAAATTTGATTTGTGAGCCCTACTGGATTCAGAGTTAATTGGACAGAGGTAATCGATATTTTATTCTCCCAAAGGGGTTTACTAAAAATTTATTTTATTTATTCAGTTCTTTTTTGTTGGTTTATGTTATCGTTTTTCTTTTTCTTATTTATTTATTTATTTTTTGTTTTTTGCTTTTTTTTTTTTGTTTATTTCTATAGAAAAGACAAATTTTACAACAAAACTTAATAAAATTTGTCAGGCAGCAAAGTATTTTTCATTTATCTTTATTCAAATTTTACACATAAAAATCTACTGTATATATATGAGTATATTATATGTACATACTTTAATGTGTATGTGTAAATGCACGTATATATCACATAACTCTTTTTTACAATAATAAAATATATAGGCGTTTTTAATACATAAATCAAAATAAATTAAATAAATTTCGTACATCATCATATCAGAAATACAAAAAAAAACAAACAAAAATAAAATAAAATAAAAGAAAGAAAAAACCAAAAGAAAAACGAAATATAGGCGTTACAAGGAAATAGAATTTATTAAAATTATTTTTAGGAAATTTAATAATATTTGATAAGGCGGCATAACATAATATTACATAACATCAAATGATGATGTGTATGTGCATGGATGTAGTCCTTAATTGGATAAATTAAAAGCTTTTACCTCTAAAGATTTGAGTATATTACGTTCATATTAGATATCTTAAATTAATTAAAGCACAATTTAATTCTTTTTTCTTTTGTTTTTTGTTTTTAATTGATTGAATCTAATTAAATTCAAAAATTTTGACTTAAAAATATTTAATCAAGATGAAAATGACTACTTTATAATCATAATAAAAGATAATTAAAATATAATCTACATTTTAATTGTAAGATTTAAATTACTATATTTAAAAAATTTTTTTTTTTCTGTTAAATTAAAATTTTCAATTTCATTTTACGTTATATTATACATAGATATGTAGGTACCTACCTACATATATTTTATTTTTTATTTTCTCTTGAAATTTGTTCATACTGAAAATTTGAGTTTCTTTATATAATTTAACTGAACCATTGTATGTATCTGACTGACACCATTTTGATGGTAAGATAGACTACAAAACAAATTAGTACTTTTAAAATTATTTATGAGATATTTTCCAATGTAAAAATGTACCTAACTAATAAGAATCGTGTATGAGAATTAATTATGCCTTCACTTAATGTTAAAAATTTACAAAAATTGCAAAAATTCATAATACATGTAGATTAAAATTGTGCATTATAAAAATGCATAGATATTTCTCTCTTAGTATTCACATTGATAAAATAAAAATTCCTTTTTCATTTATCATCTTTTACAATTTTCGGTTTATTTAAATAAAAAATAATACATTATGTAGGTACCTATAGGTACCTATATCATATAGATGTACGTACATATGTGTGGTTTATGTACTCATCATATAGGTATATCATTCAATAGTATGTAGATATTTTCAATTTATGAATGTGTTTACTATGTTTACGTGTAATCATATTTGTTTATGTTTTTAAGTACAATTTAGTAAGTACCTATATATATAGGTATACAGTGTCACAGTATCATACATCTTTATTGTATACACTTTGTATTTTACACATTATACACAATCATTTAGACACAAATATAAATATAAAATTACATCACATACCTACCTGTAATAATATATGACATTTGGTATAGACATACATATAATAATGAACGTCCTATAAAATATTGTAAATTGCTCACAGTTAAACAGTAGAAAATGAAAACATATCATCATCATATATTAGAAATTTTATATATTAACATGAATAATGTGTGTTGTAATAAGATATCTACACCTGTAAATATATCATTCTCTGCCCAACAACGGTTTTCTATTCAATATCATAAGTATAACATGTAGATTTGTATATATGTATATTACAATATTATTTACTGTACATTTATTTAGTATAGGTATATGTATGTATATTATTCATAGCTTTTTGGTCTCAAGACTTGCTTTTATCAAAACGTATCACTTTACTCTTCCCAGAATTATGTGTAATACGTGTACATATGTATTTATGTATGTAGATATGTATAAGCGAACATATAAACATATGTACCTACAATATAATAATGATATACATAATAACATGTATAAAAAAAAATTGAAAAATAAAATAAGTCGGTTGTTGGATGGATGGAAAGAGGATCGGGTTTTTGATGATGTCGTCATATAGCTATAAACTATGAATACCTATATGTATAATACATATGTACATGCATAATATCTGGAAGTGAAAATTTTCTCAAATTGGTTGAGGGGTTAAAGGATAGCAACAACAGCAGCAGCAGCAGGATAAAGGGAAACATTTAGGAAGGTGTATTTAGGGATATTGTTGTTTTGATGTTTTTGTTGTTTTTATTGTTGTTGCTATTGCTACTGCTGCTGTTGCTGCTGCTGTTTTAGCTTTAGCTCACCAACCCAACTAACTAACTAACTAACCACCACCTTAAACCATATCCATATCATCATAGTTGCTGCAACAGCAACATTGGAAACAACATAATAACATACAAATAGCATAGCAATAATATAATATCGCATCACAACATCGCATGTAAGTATGTATGTACGAAATACGTATAATGTATGTATATGAGTTGTAGATACATATATTTTGTGTGAACAAAATTGTTGGAAAAAAAAAATGAAAAAATAAAAAAATAAAAATTGAAAAAAAAAAAAAAAACTAAGGATGACGTAACAAGGCCAACGTTAATGTTCTTGAGTTTGGTCATGAATTCTGAATGAAAATTTTTTTTTCTGCCTTTCGTTGATTTTACGTTTTTTGTGCGGCGGCTGTTGATGTACAGTACATTGTACAACATCTACATACAATTTCATATATATATCTACATATTCTACATATAATAATAATATAGCGATGACTTAATACTCTACACGTCATCATATCTACATAACTACATGTCTGTTGATTTTTTCATAGATGCAAGTTGTTTGGTCGGAAAGCTATATGTTAATGTTTATAACAAGGTTATAATATACTTTTGTACATATTAAAATTGTATGGCGTTTAGTTGAATGGTATATGAGATATATATGTACATATGTACCTACATACTTATTATGTATATATATTGCTGCTGTACAAGTTTCCTCATGTAACATTAAAATATATGTATGAATTAAGTCAAGGGGACATTGAACTCTCTATTGAAATACCAAGAATTCCGTTGAACTTGGCATTGTTTTTGTTTTGATAGTGAAAGTTGGATATGAATACATAATAAAAATATATAAAATATAGATGAAAATTATATATACATACTCGTATGTACATGTAACTAAACACATTACATATATACATACGTATGTATGACATATGCAAAGATGGTTATTACAACATATATGATGCATACATATAGCGGTGATCTGTTTTCCTGGGTTATAATAACTTACGACTATATATTGACATTGAACTTGATATTACATACATACATACATATGTATGTATTTAGTTTGATTACACTATAACATTGTATTATTATTGTTATTATTATTGCTACTATCGGATAAGATTAAAAAAGTGTATTATACCGTTGAAAATCACATAGGTAATTTGCACGGTTTGTTCGAATACACAACACACATAGTTATATTGGTTATTATACCTACATGTTGTATACATTATTTTGGATACCGTACAATTCTGTCAATATGAGACAGTTGTCGTAGTTTTTTTTCTTGTGTCTATTTATCTGCTTCGTTACCGACTTTTAATTGAGATTATTTCACATTTAACATTTTTACATTGAAAATTTGTTACAGATTTTATTTGTGTTAACGATGCGTTATTCAAAATTAATGAATCAATCTTTCGAATGGCAAATATACAATCAACACCTTCAAAATTAGTTTTCCGGCGCATTGGGGGGTCGGGCGAATGCCCGTGCCCCCGACCAGCGATTTGCTGGCTACAATTAGTATGTTTGAACAACAAATTAAATCAGAACCAATGGCATTTTATTCAGCTTGCCCGCCTCCGCCACAAATGGCTCAGGCTCAAGCACAGGCTCAAGGACAGGCCCAACAAATTCAAACAAGAACAGATAGTTCAAATCCTCAACAAGCACAACATCAATCACAACAGGCTCAACAGCCACAAGCACATCAACAACAGTCGGTAATTGCAATGATCGACAATAAGAGTAACGTCATACATCCTCAAATATTGATTGTAAGACAATTATGAAATTTTGTCGAAATAATAATTTTTTGCTATATTTTACTTTTTAGAATTCTTCCACTGGCATGACAGAATGGCGTTCAAGAATGACCGATAATGAAACAAATAACGAAGAAGTAAGTATCGCCGGCCAAAAAAAGATTTTTGGTGTCGTAGTGAAAAACTCATATGTACGTGCATGTAATTTACTTCTATATCACAACGGGGCATTTAAAACTGATAATTTTTGTATTTTGTACTCCCAAATTTTAATATGTATATGAAGGCTCAACAATCAAGTACACCATTATCGACAATATCAGATGGTACTAAACCGGAAATATCACAGAATAGTTCACATGGTTTATCTTTAACTGTGTCTTCACAAAGTAGTACAACAAGTGGGACCTCTAGAAGTAAACCGCAGGCATGTAAAGTTTGCGGAAAAATGCTCTCATCAGCTAGTAGTTATTATGTTCATATGAAACTTCATTCGGGAACAAAACCTTTTGCATGCACGGTACTTTCCTTTCCTTATACATATACATATAAAATGAAATACGATATCAATTTTCTAAATCTTATTCAGTTAAGAATTTAATTAAATTATTAATGAAAAATAAAAATCATTTCCATATTATTACATATATAATATTAAAAGGTTTGTGAAGCAGCATTCTGTCGAAAACCTTATTTAGAAGTTCATATGCGAACACATACTGGTGAACGACCATTTCAATGTGACTTATGTCTTAAAAGATTTAGTCAAAAATCATCTTTAAATACTCATAAGAGAATACACACAGGTTAGTAGTAATTTCATAATAAATTCGAATATAATTTTATTTTTGAACATAAATTTGCCGTTTGTAAATTGTGCAGATTATTATTATTTTTTTTTTTTAAACTAAATTAAATTAATATGATTAATGTACAAAGTTAACATATAATACTTTATGTATAAATTGAGAAAAAAACGAAAAAAAAAAGAAAAAATAGAATTTACTTGTTTTGTATATTTGATTGAAATGAAAATCGATGTGAGAAAGAAAAAATTTTAAAAAATTTGTTAGGAGATCGACCGTACCAGTGTGCCATCTGTTTGAAGACTTTTACACAGAAGTGCGCTTTAACGTTGCATTCACGAATTCATACGGGTTCGTTTAATAGATATCACATTCTTAATTTTTTTTTTTGTTTTTAATCTATATTTTTTTTTTCTATAAATTGAAATCTGTATAGTATTATGCAACTACATAATTTATTTTATATATTTGTTTTTCTCTGTTTAATTATATCTATTAGATATGTATTTTGCTTATTAATTACATTAATTTTAATGCAAATTTACAATTCAAATTCTTCTTTTGTAATTTAAGAAATTAAAAAAAAAAACATATTGGAACAATGCGTTCAAAATTAAATCTTTTTTTTTTTTTTTGTTTGTTTATTATTAATTTCATTTTTGTTATTCTATCAAGCTAAAGCTAAATATTTTTAAAATAAAAAATATGAAAATAAAATTTTTCTTAATTACACAAATATTATATATATTTCAATATCTTGTTTACTCTTTACGAAAAAGAGGTTTTCAGTGATGTGATGAGATTAATTATGGAGAATAACATCAATTATAATATTTAAAAAAAGCCAAAAAAGTTGTTTATATTAAACTTTGTAATTATAATCAAATAATTAAGATCTTTAAAAAAGAATTCATATAATGTAACCCTTTTTTTTTTTTTTTGTTGTTGTATAAGAAAACACAAACATGTATGTATATATATGTATATACGTTAAAAGAAAAATGTGCATGAAGCAAAATATCTATAAAAAAAAAAAAATATCATGAGAATTTAATGATTTTTATTACGGATAAAAGAAAATGTGGAAAATGTCTAATTCCAATATACTCTGATAGTAGACTACTCTCTTAATGATTATGTTGAATATTTTGAAATTTATTTTCACACGTACATTATATGTGCTGCTTATATTATGTATCTAATTTTATTTTCTTGTTTATTTGTGTTTTAAATAAATTGAGAAATTACGAAAGAATAAATTAGTCACATAATATTGAAAGTATTTTCTTTGTATTTTACTTTAATTTCAGTGCAATTCTACATAACGGCATTAAAAACAAAAAATTGTTTTTCTTTCTTTTTTTGAATTTTTTTTTTTTTTTTTTTTATAGTTTTAATTAATATCTTTGGTAGAATAACATAAGAAGTGATGATGATATACTGATAAATGAATGTCTTTAAAAATAAATTGTATACATATAGCGTTGTTCCTTTAAGTGTAATAGATAAATACGTTTGTATTTTATTCATTGTTTTTTTTTTCTTAATAAATTAAAGGGAGGTTATATGTTATTTGATTTTTAATGTAAGTTATTTGAAATAATTTAAATTGAATTACACCTCCAATAGTAATAATAATAAAGTAAAAGCTATTTAGCTATTTTCTGCACAAAAGTGTCTTTTTAGATCAAGTTTTAAACAGCGGTCTGTTATCAAATAAAAAAATATTAAAAAAAAAAAAAAGGAAATAAAATTGTATGTGCATGATAAAACTAATTTTCACTTTAAAAAACAAGACAACAAATAAACTGTTCTATCATTAGTTAGCAACGATCTCTTTTTTTGAAAAAAACAAAAACAAAAAAAAAATCTTTTTACCTTGTTAAAAGTTTATTCTATAGTCACAACTGCAAAAATCTATTTATTTCCATTTAATATTTGTTATTTATTTATTTATTTAATAAAAGAAAAGTAATCACATAATTTCTGTTGTAATTTTCAACTTTTTATTCTCTATTTTAATGTTTGTATTTATTAATTATTTTTGTTTTCTTTTGTCAAAAAAAAAATTAATTAAATACTTTTTTTAATTCACAAACTTCTTTTTGTTTTTTAACTTAAAAAATTTTAAAGAAAAATAATCACAAAAAATTTTATATCAATACAATGATGATGATAATAAAAAGAAACACTTAAAATATCTCTCAATCCTTTATTTAAAAAAAAAAAAAAAAAATACAGAAAAATTTTATATGTACATCTAAAACTAACCGACCGCTGTTTATTACTTGTTCCAGGTTATTGGAGCATGCACAAGCCGTTCCAGTGCAATCAATGCAGTGCCGCGTTCTGCCGGAAGCCATACTTAGAAATTCACATGAGAACACATACAGGTGAAAGGCCATTTCAATGTGATATCTGCTTGAAACGCTTCACACAGAAATCAACTTTAAATATTCATAGACGAACGCATTCGGGTTAGTTTTTGTTATGAAATTAATGCAAAAAATGAATGAATTGAAATTAAAAAAAAAGTGGCAAACATTTTTTATGCAAATTGCAAAATTAAAAAAATTTTTTTTTTTTTTTTAAATTTAATTACATTTACAGCAGCATTCAGGTGTATTTAATATTATTTTATTGTGCCATATATAAAAATAATACAATGCCATTTAATTTAATATACATTAGGTACCTATGTTATGTAATTGCACTGAAATTAAAATGATATCATCATGTTATATACAGATGTAGTATGTTACAAGACTTCTTTTAAATTCTTATTATGGTCATTTATTTATATTTTTCTATGTATTTGCTTACGAAAATCTTTTTTTTTCTTTTTTTTTTTTTGATTTATTTATAATTTGTATTTTAAATTAGTTTAGAGCTCGATTTTCATTAACATAGATATTTATTAAATTTACAAAAAAAAAAGTTCTCTAATTTACTGGACAAAATACTACGTACGTTTTCGAAACTGTTAAGTTTAAAGAGAAAAACCACTAGAAATATTGAGTTTTTACTTCGTAAATGAGACACTTCGACGATTTATTTAATATTTTGTTCTTATTATTTCGTTTTCGCGTAAAATGAAAATTTTCGATTTTTTTTTTTCATTGGAGCAGAAAAAACAAAAATAGAGTGAATTCAAAATGAAATGAAATGAATTATATAAAAAAGCAAAAAAAAAAAAAAAAAAAAAAAAAAAAAAAAAAAAAAAAAAACAAAAAAAAAACAAAAATGATGTTATTTTTCCAGTTCAAGATCGTCCATTCGCTTGTGAACAATGTCCAGCTACATTTGCAAGAAAACCCTATTTGGATATTCATATGCGAACACATACCGGTGAACGTCCATTTGAATGTGAAGTCTGTTTGAAACGATTTACCCAGAAATCTTCTTTAAACATCCACAAGACTGTTCATACAGGTTCGTAAAACACAATACAGTTCAATACAGTAGCTAAAAAAAAAAAAAAAGATAAGAAAAAAAAATTAATCAGAATTTAAAAAAAAAATATTATATAAGTTCTTTAAGCCTAAGAAATTTGAAATTTTCCTGAAGAAATGCATTTCATTTTTCTCATTTATTATTTTGATTTTGATAAAATTCGTGTAAAGTAGAAGTCTTTAAAAAAAAAAAAAATTAAAAAATAACTTAAAAACGAAAATTAAAAACAAACAAAAAAAAATTTTCTGTAATTTGTCACACTATCGTGTATAGTTGGAATTCGACCTTTTCAATGTGCTTTATGCCCAGCTGCATTCTGCAGGAAGCCATATCTTGATATACATCAACGAACGCATACGGGAGAGCGTCCTTTTGAGTGTGAAATATGTTCAAAAAGGTTTTCACAGAGGTCCACACTGAATATACATAAAAGAATTCATACAGGTCAGTCTCACAAACTTAAAAAAAAAAACAAAAAAAAACAAAATTACTACTACAATACTCTTTAATTTTTTTTTCACTTAAAAAAATTTTTTTTTTTTAATTACTCTGATCATCATTGGCAATCTTTTCAAAAATTAAAAAAAGAAAAAAAAAAAAGATTATTGAAAATGAAAAAGAAAAAGAAAAATTTTATAATCGAATTTTTAAAATCATTAACAGTCTACATAAATATTTTTTTTTTTTGTATTGTAACGTTTTTAAAAGAATCAGAAATAAATTAAAAGCAATTTAATCATATATAACTTTACACATATAAAAGAAATATCTGTTATACGTACGATATATATTTAGTATTTTAACGTATTTTTTTTTTTTTTTAAAATTGTAATGAAAAATGATAATTATTATATTTATTTGCAATGGGACTCTTGTGAGACTGTTACATGTAGTTCTATGTAAAATAGCTTCTAAACAATTTACAAATTACAAAAAAAAGAGAAATAAAAGAATATAATATATGTACCTATATATACATATTTCATAAAGAATTTACAAATTTTTAAAGAAAGCAATTTTCAAGACTGATAATACAAATAAGTAACTAAGTTACATTTAGGGAATCCTTGAATAAACAGACCAAAGAGACCAAAATAAAACTTTTTTTCTTTTGGAAAAAATCAAATTAATTTATATTTCGTTTTTTTTTTTTACATATATAATTAAATCATTATAATATAACTCTTCCTCTGCTATTTGGACTTTATACAAATTGTTATTATTGGTTTTTTTTTTGTTTTTGTTTTTTGTATAATTTTATAGGTCATAGACCTTTCCAGTGTACAACCTGCCTTAAGAGCTTCTCCCAGAAGTGTGCATTAAATTTGCACATGCTAAGTCATACATCTGGTATTTATGATTTAAAAAAAAAAAAATATATACTTATATATAAATTTTTGTTACAACAAAAACAACGATAATTATAATTTCCAATAAAAAAAAGACAAAAATTTTTTTTTTGTTTTTGATAAATTGACAAAAATCAACGGCTAAAAAAAGCATTAGAAAAAATGTCCTCCACAAATATGAAAAACAAATGAATTTGTATGTTAAACTTTTTTTTTTTTTTTAAAAAATTTTGTTTTTAAATTTAAAGCCGTTGTTATTGTTGTTTGCTCTATTATTATTTATTTATTTATTTTTTTAATTTTTTCTAATTATACAAATCGATAAAATTTATTTCCACATTAAATGCAAGATATGCATTCAAAATTCATCAAAATCATTAAAATTAAAAATTTAACTATTTTTTAATAAGTAGAAAATGCAGTTAGTCACAATTTATTTTATAAAAATTGAAGTATTTTTCTAAACAAGAAAAAAAACAACAATAAATTGAAAATTGAGAATTATAATTTTTTGATAATGAAATTTAAATGAAAGCAGAGGAAGAGATTGAATTCGTATCTTGTATTTAAATTTAATTAAAAAAAAAATCACAAAAAAAAAAAAAAATGGAATTAAAATCAGTCTGAAATAAAACTTTTTTTGTGAAATTTGTTTATTTTATTTTATAACTTACATATGTACATAATATGTATATGATTCTATAATATGTACGTATGTAATGTATATTTCTCATTTTAAAGAAAAATTCTACTTGCTGTTTTTTTTTTTTTTTTTTTATATATTTTGTATAAAATATGTTATTGTGTCTCTATATCTCTATATATCTCTCTCTCTCTCTAATTGCTAATTATGATGTTATGTGCGTTAGTCCAAGGACGACCGTTCCAGTGCGACCAATGTCCAGCTGCATTTTATCGGAAAACGTATCTTGACATCCATATGCGAATGCATACCGGCGAGAAGCCTTTTCAATGTGATATGTGCTTAAAACGTTTTACACAAAAATCGACATTAAATATTCACAAGAGAATTCATACAGGCAGGTCTAAGAAAAACAAATGTTTCTTTTTTTTTTTTGTTTTTGCTAAATTTTATTTTCATTATTTTGTTTTATTTTTTTTTTATTATTTTTTTTTTAATGCAATTTTCTTTTTATTGTAATCAACAAATCATAAAAGAATTTTTGTTTGTTTTTAAAAAAAAATTTTTTTGTTAAAAAAAAAGAACAAAACTTGTATGCATACATATGTATGTGGAATGTTTAAATAAGATTTTTTTTTTTTTTTCTAAATTCATAAATCCGCACTGGGACTCTGCTGTATACTTATGTTATTATTATTTTTTTAAATACCAAATTTTATGTTTACAGACGTACATATAAATGTGAACAATCTTGTGTGCTTGAAGTCTGCCTTTTACCATTTTAATAACTTAATAAAAAAATATTTATGTACTCAATTTTAAAACGACTAAGAAAATTAATCCTTTTACTTGTTATTATTTAAAATTAAAAAAATTATATTTAATATTTATAGAAGCTAATTTAATTTTTCTTCTAATTCGTCGAGTTCCAGTGCTGATAAATACAAAAAAGACGAAAATTAAACAAAAAAAATTTCTGATTCTTTTATGGTTATGAATATGTTAATTATTTAAAATTTAAATTTAAAAAAAAAAAAATATTTACGTAAACATATTGATGTTATTCTTCATAATAAAATTCATTTTTTTTTTTTTTTACATTCGATTATAATTTTTTTTGGTATAATATACTTTAATTATCATTCATATTTCTTTTTTTCATTTTTCTTTTTTGAAAATTTATTTTCGTTAGGTGAAAGGCCATACGCATGCGATATTTGCAATAAAACTTTTGCAGTTAAAAGTTATGTTACTGCTCATAGGTAAAAATTAAAAACAAAAACAAAAAAAAAATTAAGACACAAGCATCATAAATTTTATAAAAAAAAAAAATTTTAATTTAGATGGTCTCATGTATCAGAAAAACCATTAAGTTGTGATCGATGCTCTATGACATTTACAAGTAAATCTCAATTTGCAATTCATATAAGGACACATTCAGCAGGACAAAATTTTGAATGCAATGTATGTGGTCGAACATTTATACGAGACAGTTATTTAATAAGGTAAAAAAAAAAATAAAAAATAGTAAAAATAGAAGAAATTAAAACGAATTCAAAGTGAATTTCTATGAAACAAAAAAGCAAGTAAGCAAAACAGGAAGTACAAAAAAAAAAAATTGTAAATTATTTTAGACATCACAATCGGGTACATCGAGAGAATAGAACAACAGCTAATAGTATAGCAACCATAAACAGTGTCGCATCTGGAGAAGTTGGAGCATCAAATAGTACACCAGAACCAGGAGACGTGTACGAATCAAGTAATTCACAAGTTTGCGATTTGAGGTACAAATCATACTAAATTGATACATTTTTGTGTAAAATTTTGTACATTCGTTCACAGATATGTTTCGGACTTACAAATAAATACCTCGCCAGCCGTATCTCAAATATCATCACCAGCCGTTACACCAGATAGCAGAGCAATAATAACTAATCAAGATGGGACGAGGAATGCAATAAGTGAGTATAATAATGTACAGTTTATTAAATTAATTTCATAAAATATTTTTATTAAACTGATATTATCTATCTGTAATATGTAATTCAGTTTTAAAAAATTTCAGATATGAGTGATTCAAGTGCAATCAATCTTAATAATGAACGTTTATTACAAGAAAGAGTCATACATGAAAGATCAACTACTACAGCTACACTTCAACAAAATCAACGTGCAATTCAAGAACGTGTTAATCAAGAGAGAGCAGCACTACAAGAACGTGCGCTACAAGATAGAGCAATTCAAGAACAAAGAGCATTCCAAGAAAGAGCATTACAAGAGAGAGCCTTACAAGAAAGAATCTTACAAGAACGTGTTATACAACAACAAGAAAGAGCATTACATGAACGTGCACTACAAGAACGTATCATGCAAGAACGTAATTTACATACACCATTAATAATACAACAAAATCATATTTTATCACATGATCATCATCATCATCTACGTCATCGAATTGATAAAAATATAATGGTAGGAACCATTGCTAGTCCTGGTCATGTTTGATTAAAATTTTAGATTTTCTTTTTTGGCTTTTATTTTTTAAACTAAAAACAAGAAAAGCTCAATTTTGACTTTTTTTTAAAATCCTAACAAAAGAAAAAAAAAATAATAATAAATAAATAAATAAATAAGGCGAAAACAAAACACCATCATTATTAAAAAATCGAAATTTATTTTTTCGATTACATTAATAATTAATTAATAAAAAGAAATTTTTTAAATGGAATGCATTTGTTTTAAATTGACTTAATACAATAATAAATCATATAATTTTAATTGAAGTGTTGCAAAATTTATATACTTTATTATTATTATTATTATGTATTAGATAAGAAAAAATTTATTAATTATATAATTATATCGGACTGATTGAAAACATTATTATAAATATAATAATACTTCATTTAAGAATTGAAGTTAGTATGTAATATGTCTTTATACATATTAACCTATAGATATGTATGTACTATATGTTTAGAAATTCAGCGTACACTAATAAGTTTTACTACTACTATTACTATTATTATTATTATTATGATCATTATTATATTATTATTCATTTAGCATAAATATTCCTTAATTTTTTTGATGATTATTAAAATATATATTTTGTAATTTTTTTTTTTTTTTTTTTAATAAGACTTATATATTTATGCATAAACTTGAATCACGAAGAAATGAAGAAGAAGAAAAAACTCAATAAAATTTAAAATAAAATCCTAATATTTTTTATTTTTGTTTTTATTTAGAATATTTTTGTATTTTTTTTTTTTGTTTTTAATGTTTTTATCAATTTTAATTTTAAAAAAATAAAAATTGTATAGGAGAAATGCATGTGTGTAACAAACAAGCACCCAGACTTGTTTTAAACAAGTCTTTAAAAAAAAAAAAACAAAACTACATTAACTTTTTATAATAATAAGAAAACCTATATATGGATTATGTATGACTATTATGTAATGTAGACTAAAAACAATATATATATATATATATATATATATTATAAAATAAAAAGAAGAGGAAGAAATGATGAAGAACACAAACTAAAAATAAAATAAAATTAAAAAAAAAAAAAAAAATTGAAAACAAATAAAATTAGGACATAGATGATATTCTTAGAACTAAAATCTGCCATATCTAGTAGTTTGATAGAGAGAAAAATATAAAAAAATAATAAATAATAAAATGAATAATTAGATTGTAGAAGTACACACAATTACATATAAATATGATTAACATAAAAAAAATAATAACAAAAAATAAATAAAG
This sequence comes from Anthrax anthrax, assembly GCA_963971155.1. NCBI lineage: Eukaryota > Metazoa > Arthropoda > Insecta > Diptera > Bombyliidae > Anthrax > Anthrax anthrax. Next base: position 1,224,722 of record OZ020118.1, on the reverse strand, counting down.
TATATATGTGACGATAAGAACATTTTATTATAAACGCGAACAAATGAGTAAAAAATAAATAAATAAAAATGTTCAACAATAATAATAAATAATAATATACACAAATAATAAGTACATTATATAATAATAATTATAATAACAATACTATGCAACTCCAAGTAGAGTAGAATTTTATGGAAAAAAAAAATAATAATAAAATGAATGTAAAACTGAAAAGTGATTTACAATAAAAAAAAAAATTAATAATAATAATAAAAGCGAAGTAAAAGTAAACCTGTATCAAGAATATTTATATAATAATTATATTGTCGTAAGGAAAATAAACATGGAATAAAACAAAAAAAAAAAAACGTTAAATTTAATTTGAAAAAAGCTTCAATTTCCCTTTACCAGTATTCTCTTAATTCCAGTAAAAATTTCGAAAATAATAAAGCGATAGGAAAATTTTCTGTATATTAAAACTGGGTTTGTAAATTGTAAACACGTTTTATGGAGAACAAAGCTCTAGCCAAAAATTTGAATACAAGGATGATTAGGATTTATAACTTTTTGCTTTAAATTTGGGTGCTTTCAGGACGCTCCACTTAGCGTGCGCATGCCGTGTACATGCATAAATGTGTTGGGTAAGTATGCATTTGTCTATTAATTTGGCGTGCACAATGTACGAAATGAACATAATTCATTTTGCTAATAACATCTGATAATTTTCAAATGTCAAAAATTTAAAACTATAACGCTTCTTCTCGAAAGCATACATATAAGCATGTCTCTCAAATAACGTGCAGAAATTGGGCATGTTTCGTATGACATGTCAAAGTTTTGGACTTTATTTTTTCTGCATTTTCTGCAAAATAAAGGAATAAACACTTTACTCTTGCAAAGTATGCTAAATTCAGCGTCGTGAAAGCACCCTTTATTTCATAAACTTATTTTGTGCTTATTTTGCTGTACTTGAACTGAAAACCTGTTGCAATAAGCATCTAATGAATAATGTATGATGTATGGCAGGGCACGCAGTGTGTTCCGAAATACGGGTCTGGCATATTTTAGTACTGAATTGAATTGAACTAAAACCACGAAGCCAAATTATAAAACAAGTGCCTAGTGTATGGGCACCTTTACATCTTGAGCTTGAGTTTGAAATGCGTTACAAATTATCACACACGTGGGTGCGAGTATGTATTAAATTTAATACGGGACTTCCCGGAGAAATGCGACAGTGACGTCAATCGAGTATCGAACTGATTGGCAAATAACATAAATAATTAATTGGTCTTTGACGCTCAATTCATGCTTCATAAATTTTCTTAATTTATTTTTCTTTGTTCAATTACAGACAGAGATAACAATTTCATATCTTGGTTGATATAGATTTCGGTTTAATGTTTATTTGTTTAATTCAATATTCATACATATATCAAATAACAGCTAAATCAGCATTTTTAAAATTCTCAAATGCGATAGAATGCATTAAGAATTTTGTCAATTCTGTGAATTTAAAAAAATTCATTTTTGATTTTTAATTTTATTTTAATTAAAATAAGCCATTGTGTTTAAATAATAAGAAAATAAAAAGTGACACGTAACCAAAATAAATTTCAAAATATTGAATAGAAAATGTTAATTTGTAGTTGTATTAATTTTGTATTGTTGGATTGATATTGTGATATAATTATAATTGCAAATTGTTAATTTTTAAATAGATTTTTATTATTATTAACATGGATTTGGACTATCATATTGGTTGCTTTTTAACAGAATTATATCATGAAAACTATTTTGGATATAGTGGACTTATTAGTAAGAGAATAGTTCGTGAAAAATTTCGTGAATATTTACAACGTAACAATCTTCAAACAATATCTGAAATTCAAGATAAAGTAAGTATTAAACGTATTTAGTTTAACAGATCTATTATTTTACTTTTCCTTATTAAATTATAATATACAAGTACCTATTATATTTTAAATATGTAAATATATATTGGTCTGGAAATCTCATATACCTACATCACATGACCAAGAATCACGATATTAAAAGTAAAATTCATTTTATTTTTTTCTGTTTGTTTAGGTAGGAACGATCTTACAAAAATATGGATATCTTATTCATACTGAAAAAGGTAGTGGTCAATTTAAAATTAGAAATACAAAATTCCGAGAATTTTATAGAGAACTTATAAAGAAAATGGATGAAAATCAAATAAATTATGAAGTAGAAATTTTACCAGAAAAAATGAATGCTGAAGAACAAGGTAAAACAATATTTTTAAATTTTTTTGATAAATTTTTATTAAAATGAAAAAGATAAGATATGATTTTAAAAAAAAAAATAAAAAAAATAAGATTGATTTTACGGGTACAATGTCGAATAATGAAATTAATAAGACAAATAGAAGTAGAAGATAAGACAAGATAATTAAATTCAATTCAATAAAAATTATATGTTGGTAACGCTGAATTTCTTTATCTTAAAAAATTTTTGACTTTTGTTTGAATTTTTTTGTTATATTTGTGTTGTGTTATGTGATCAACAATTATCAACTGTTGATGACTATTGAAATGGTTTGAGTGGATATGATATTATGAAATATATGAAAATGAATGTATTACGTTAAAAAGATGTAGTTTTCTCTGTTGACGTGCGATAATTTTGATTATTGTTAAAAAAAAAAAAAATGTTTTTATAATTAATAATTTTTAAATTTTTATTAATATAAGTATTAACAAAACAAAAAAGTATATTGGCCTTTAATTGAATTAACATTTTTTTGTGATATAAAATGACACGTGAAGAAGGTAAATAATTTTTCTTTGTTATGTGTTGTATAATACCTATATATAATATACACAAATACGAAATAAAAATGCTTTTTGTACACAAACATATGAGATATATAATATATGCTTACGTATGCATTTATTATTGTTGTTTATATGTACAGTATACAGTATTTTATGTAATTTATAATAATTTCAGGTGATTCAGTGATATCTATTAATAATGATAAAAATGTCGTCCGATACCAAAGAGAAACACAAGTCAAAATTGACGAAAATTTTCGTTTAACTAATATGGGATGCTTTATATGTCAAAAGAATTTCTCTGATGAAGAATCCTATGGGGATCATATTGAATATCATGGTGAAGCATCTGGATTTAAATCAATTTCAAATTATTCAATTAAGTAATTACATTAATTTTTGATGAAATAATTTAAAAACGAAATGAACATTTATTTATTTTATGTATATATTTTTATAGTAAATCTCATGATTTTGAATTAACGTACAGGACATGTGCAAACAATTATTTGTTGTGTTTCACAATCAAGACAAATCGAAAAAATTTAATTATAGAAAAAATCATTATTGTACGAGCTAAAGAAATGAGCTACGCTAGAAATAAGGATGTGCCGTTTGCAATGCCAGAAAGTAAATGATTTTTTTTTTTCTCGGTTTTTGTTTTTCTGTCTGAAATACTCGTACTAAAAGGACTACAATAACATTTTATTTTAAAAAATTTTTTTCAGATGGTATTGATGATTTTTTTGTTGATCGTCATTTATTTTATGTTGGTATACCTCAACCGATTGTGATAATTTACAAGCATAAAAATGAAACTACACATAGACATGTAGTACAATATCTGTTCATGGTAAGTTTTGTTAAAATGAATTATTAATTTAAAAATATGTAATATGATATTTTTTGTTTCATTTGTAGAGAAATGATGAATTTCCTTTTGTTAGTATGAAATTAAAATCAACTCGAGTTATTAGTAGAGAGTAAGTAAAATTTGATAAAATATTGTAAAATTTTTTACTAATCTGAAATATTTCTTTTTATAGTGAATTGAAAACTACACAAAAACTTCCTTCATATTTTCCACCAGACAACTTAAAAAATCTTTGTTCTAAAAATGATTTTGATAATTATGAAATTGTTTCAATATATCCAAAAATGAGGTAATGAATGTAATGAGATTGTTATTTTATTAAATTCCATATTTATATGGTATTTGATTTTTTTATTTTTTAAATTCAGAGAATATTTTGAAAATAACAAAGAAATAAAAGCTTCCAGTATGATTGAAGTATTCAAAATTCTACTTCATATAGAGGATATTAAAAAATGTAACAGGCATAAAAAATTGAATCGTAAGAATATGGAAATAAAAGGATATTGTGGTGAATATTCAGTAACTGTAAGTATAAAATTTTATCCATTTTAAAATATTTGTATGTATTTAATTATGTCTACTTTTTTTTCTTAGCTTGATAAAATTGATAAAAATTATAATCCAGCTGAAATATTAAGTCCTTTTGATGAAATATGTTTAACTTTTGAAAAGCCAATAAATAATAATGAAAAATCTGATGACAACAATAAAAAAACAAAAAAGAAAAAAATATTTTGTAATGTTTACAGAGTTTATGGGACAAAAGTATGCTTTGCACCACGTGAAAGAGGACCACAAATATCATTACAACAAAAATATGATGTTTCATTTTCACCAGGACGTATACCAACCATGTATCAATTTCGTGCATTAGAAATTTTAAATAAAAAAGAGAATATACGACGTCTATTATTTCCAACAATTAATTTTAATAAAATGCCAATACATTTAAGGTAAAAAAAAGAAATGAAATGTAAATATAACTTAAGTTATTAATAATCAACAATGTAATTTAATTTTAGTTTAAATTTTTATAATAATTTGGTTGAAATTAATCCAGAACAAAAACAAGCTGTTATGAATATCGTTGATGGATCAAATAAATCTGTACCATATATTATATTTGGTCCACCAGGTAAAGAATTTATCAGTTTATGATCACGAGTTTATAATATTGATATTTCATGTATACATTCTTATAGGTACTGGTAAAACAACAACTATTGTAGAAAGTGTTTTTCAATTATGGAAAATTAATCAAGATAATAGAATTTTAGTAACAGCTGGATCAAATGCCGCTTGTGATGAAGTAACAAGAAAATTATGTGATGTATTTGCAAAAGTCGATCAAGAAGGTTTAAATGTATTACGAATTTACGCTGCTACAGTTGAAAAACGTATTGATAATATGGATGAAAATTTATTAGAGGCATCAAATCTTTGTCATAATTATCATTTTTATCCATCAATTGATAGTATAAAATCATACCGTATTGTTATAGCAACATTAACTGTTGTTGGTAGATTAGTTCAAGGTGAGCTTAGTGAAGACCATTTCACACACATATTCATTGATGAATGTGCTGCATCAACTGAACCAGAATCTTTAGTTGGTATAGCTGGCGTTTTATCAAAAGACGCTAGATTAATTTTATCTGGTGATCCAAAACAATTAGGTCCAGTTTTAGAAAGTGAAAAAGCATCTGAGTTAGGTTTAAGTCTCTCATTAATTGAACGTCTTTTAAGACGTAAATGTTATGGAATTGATGAAGAAACTGGTAAATATGATGAAACAATACAGACAAGATTGGTTAGAAATTTTAGAACACATCCGGATATTTTATATTTGTCTAATTCATTATATTATGCGGGAGAATTAGTTTGTTGTGCAAAGCCAGGTAGGTGTTTTATTAATATTTTTGTTGTTGTCATTTTTGCAAATTTAAAATATTCACAGAAATAACAAATTGGACACTTGGTTGGCATCGATTACCATCTAAAAATTTCCCAATTATTTTTAATGTTGTTTACGGTCAAACAAAAAGAGATACGGAATCAAAAAGGTTTGTTGCGTAAAATTAAATTTAAACTTTATGAGCAACAATATTTCTTGTTCATTTTTTTTTTTTTTAGTTCTTGTAATTACAAAGAATTATCAGTTGTATTGGATTATGTAAAAAGTTTAATGTTTTTTGGTGTAAACGGACGAAAAATCGTGGAATCTGATATTGGTATCATATCACCATATAGAAAACAATGTAATCTGATAAGAGAAGAATTAGATACTAGAAAATGGTATAAAATTGAAGTTGGATCCGTTGAAACATTTCAAGGTAAAGAAAAACCAATTATCATAATTTCAATGGTTCGCTCAGATACACTAGGTGTTGGATTTTTAACTAATCCACGAGTAAGTAATAAATTTATTATGACACTGATGCTGAATAAATATTTATTGAAATTAAAATGATAATATTTTTAGCGTACAAATGTTGCTTTAACACGTGCCCAAACTTTAATGATAATTGTTGGAAATCCAGAAACTCTTGAAAAAATTGATGATTGGAAGGAAGTTATCGAATATTGTAAAAACAATAATGCATTAACTGGAGCTAAATATCCAAGAGAAGTAATAAATTTCAGGTCATCACAAAGTAGTTTATCAACAATTACGAATGCTCAACTAAATGGTAAAGAGAATAAAAATCGCAGAAGTAGATACAGAAGAGCAAATAGTCGTGATGGATCTATTCGAAATATGGAAAATGAACAACGGAAAAAATATATGATTCAATCGGATACTATTTCTTTAAATTCACATCTTGAAGAAAATGTTACAAATTGGTTGGAGAAAAATGCCCAGTTTCGAGAGAAATTTGCTCAAAATGATGAGATCGCATCGTACAAATCATCTATTTATGGTGATGATGAAGTCGAGAATGAAATTAAAAATGTTATTGACGAGAGAGAGGAGGAAGAGGATTTCGAAATTTTACAAAAATTAACAGAAACAAAAAGTGTTAAACTGGACACAAATAAAAATACAAAGGTCGAACATAAACCACACGTATCTCGAGTTACACTTCCTCAACAACCAATTACATCATCAACAATGATTCGTCCTTTTGATGCACCTACTGCTTTGTCACGAACATCTACAACTGCAAGTGTAGAAACCAGGGCACCGATTTCAATTGTTCCAATACGTTCTACGTACACAATCGATGAGACAAACATGACAAGACAGCAACAAAGAATAAATCCAATAAACGTTACCAATTATAGTTTTGGTCCAACTGAAACATTTGATTCAATTAAAGGAGAGAAAAATGCAAACAAAAAAAATAAATGTGTTATTTCGTAATTTGTGGATTATTTTATTTTATTTCTTTTTTAAAAACAAATGAATTTGTATTTTTCATATTATGTAATTTTCAAATATGTGTGAAGAAATGTCCATTAAAAAATTTTTGTTTAATAAGAATAAAAGTATTTTTCCAAAATTTAGATTTTTTTCTTTTTTTTTAAGAAATTGAAATTTCTGCAGTATTTGTGTTTTAAACATTGCTGGGAAATATAAGGTCCAAAGAAGTAGTAACGGTTATTACGCTAATTCAAAAAATAGCGTTCAAACGAAAATCAAAGTTAAAATGAATATATTTGTATCTGATTGACTTGGCAGTTGGTTTTAATTTAAAATATACGATTCGAGTCTCTAATCAAATAATTAGAGCAATTTGGTAAAAACGAATTTCGAAAAATTTCCAATCCAGTTAGATTCCATTCCAATTGCAATTTCATGTTTTCTATAAATATTTATTATTTTTTTTTGGTTAGGTTAGGTGTGATACAAAACATTTTGAGATTTGAGAAAGCTTGAAAAGTCACGTCGTGTTCGGCTATTTGACAAATTGACAATTGACGTATATTTTGTTAAAAACGAGAATTTTAGTTTGTAATAAAATAGTTTTTAATTTTATTTAAAAAAAAAGGTTTTGAAAAGAGCATTTAAATTTAATTACATTGATGCAGAAATAAAATTTTTTAGAATAAATTTTAAGCAACAAGTTTTTAAACTTTTTAGAATAGGTAAGTTTTAAATGGAATAACAAAACATTATAAGATGATAATTACATATAACCTCTTACATACATATAATTAGATAAAAAGGAAAGTGCACATTCAAATTCAAATGGAATTCTTTGTTCAATAAAAGGAAAAAAGTAATAAAAATAATAATAAAAAGTGACTATATCATAATTATTTTCAATTTTTATTACATTTTTCTTTTTCTAAATTTCAATAGCTTGAATTAAAAATTTTATTTCATCATAAATCAAAAATATTAGTATACCTATGTATGTACATACATATATATTTTTTTTAATTTTATTTTACATGTATTCATAATTAAAGGTAAATACACAATATAATTAATATGGAACAAATTCCTGGTGTTGCTGCTTTAGCTAATGAATTAGCTCAAGCAGTTGAAGTTATTATGAATTCGAATACACCACAACAAGCTAGAATGGAAGCATATGTTGCATGTGAAAGATTTAAAGAAGCTTCTCCTTTATGCGCTCAAGCTGGATTATATTTAGCTAATGGAAATTATAATACAAATGTTAAACATTTTGGTATGCAATTAATAGAACATACAATTAAATTTAAATGGAATAATATTTCACAACCGGAAAAATTATTCATTAAAGTAAGTCTTCTCTAAATAAAAAAAAAAGTTTTATTTAGAAAAAATAGTAATTAAAATTTAAAAAAAAAAAAAAAAAATTTGAATGAAAATAAAAATTTTGTCATTTTTAGGAAAATGCCATGAAATTATTATTAGCCGGTGTTGGTCCAGCTGAAGATATGAGTTTATCCCATATGAAAAATGCTTTGTCTAGGATTATCGTCGAAATGATAAAACGTGAATGGCCACAACAATGGACAACATTACTATCTGAATTATCTGATGCATGTTCTAAAGGAGAAGCGCAAACTGAATTAGTATTACTAATATTTTTAAGATTAGTAGAAGATGTGGCTCTTTTACAGGTTTATATTATATTTTATTTATTACTATTATTACCATTTTTTTTGAACAAAATTCAAACTTTTTTTTTTGTAATTTTAATTTTGTCACTTTTTTAGACAATAGAATCGTATCAAAGGCGAAAGGATATATATCAAGCGTTAACAGTAAAAATGAATGAAATATTTGAATTTTTTTTACGTCTTATTGAAATGCATGTGAACGCATTCCGTAGTACTACGGCAATTGGAAATTTACAAAAAGCCAGTGCACATAGTCGTGTTGTTCAAGTAGTTCTATTAACACTAACTGGATTTGTTGAATGGGTTTCAGTAAATCATATAATGTGTGGAGATGGAAAATTATTGCATATTCTTTGCATTTTGTTAAATGATTCAGCATTTCAAGTTGATGCAGCTGAATGTTTAGCGCAAATTGTTAATCGTAAAGGGCAAATAAAAGACAGAAAACCACTTTTAATACTTTTTAATGAAGAAGCAATACAATGTATATATCGTGCTAGTACAACACCGGCTACAGGAACCACTATCGAACAAAATTATGTATTCTTGAAGAAATTAGCTCAAGTTTTAACTGGTTTAGGACAACAATTAACTGCCCTATGGGGTAAAGAAGATGGTGCTATTGGTAGGCCAATAAATTTTCCAACATATTTGGAAGCTGTATTTACAATAACTAGACATCCCAGTTTAACATTAACACATTATGCTGTATTAATTTGGAATAATTTATTAAAACATGAACAAATATCAAAAGATCCAATATTCTTGGAATACATTCCTAAAGTTATCGAAATTATTGGTCCAAGAGTTGTAAAGGTATTTTATTGTGTATTTATTTATTTATTTATTTTAATTGTGTAATGACATTTTTTACTTTTTTACAAGATTCCATATCCGACAGCAAGACCAGTTGTTATTGCACCCACAATTGAATCATTCATTAGCACAGATTACGATAGTGAGGAGGAATTCACAACTTTTTTTTACAGATGTAGAACAAATATTTTAGAAATATTTCGACAAGGTACTTTAGTTGCTCCTCTTGTAACATTTGCATATTGTGAACATTGGTTAACTGCGAGACTGTCAAAATCAAATACAGAAAAAAACACAGTGTAAGAAATGTACTATTTAATTTTAAAGGAAATTATTTAACAATTATTGTATTCTAGTTGTAGTATACTCGATCCTATTTATTTGGAGTGGGAAGCACTTGTGGCTGTTTTAGATGGTGTCTTAAGTCGAGTGCTTATGGTTTCTGAAAGACCATCCGTTACATCTGGTCTACATTTACTTGAAGAATGTTTAAAAGTTAATACGACTGATCCACTAATATTTTCTGTATTATTGTCATGCATATCAGCCTTATTTGTTTTTTTGAGCATGTCTTCATGTCAAATTACGTCTGGAAATTGCGTAGCTATGACTGGAGTAACACTTTTACCACGAGTTTTAGACAAAATATTTGCAGCATTGGTTTTCATTGAACCTAATGAGACGAAATCGAATAGATCTCAAGCAGTTAAAAATCTTCGTCGTCATGCTGCTTCATTAATGGTGAAATTAGGACACAAATATCCACTTCTTTTACTTCCAGTGTTTGAGCAAATTAATACAACTGTAAAAGAACTCGTACGACAATCCCAATCACAACTAAGTAAAATGGAAGAGGTTACATTACAAGAAGCACTACTTTTAATATCAAATCATTTTTGTGATTATGAACGACAAACTAGTTTTATTGCTGAAGTTTTACATGAAGCTCAGCATCAATGGGTTCAATTGACCCCTGTGTTTAAATCAGCAACAGATTTTATTTATTTCATTGGTTTGGATAAACCACCGGTAGAAAACATTGAAAATGATATAAACGCATCTAATAGAGGAAAGATATTGGATGCTCTTCATGCTGTACTCGGAGTGATAAAACGTTGTACATGGCCTGATGATCCGGATAGAGCATCAAGAGGTGGATTTGTAGTGGGATTAACGGAATCTGGAAATCCAATTTGTAGGAATCCAGCCACACCTCATGTAGTTCCACTTTTGCCACATATACTTTCACTGTTACGAGTACTTAATGAACTTTTTAAGCCTGAAGCTTTACAACTACTTTCAAACGAATATAAAAATGTACACGCGATGTTAGATCATGAGAAAAAAGTTTTAATGGGAATACCCCCAGTGTTAACAGATCCAATGGATCCTACTGTAAAAAAGACTTCTACGCCATTAGAAAAAATGCAACAATTTATTACATCAGTGTTTGAAGGATGTTATCATGCAATGGGTTCAGCTGGTCCTTGCCTAGGAAGAGATCTTTATCAATTATCGGGAATTTCTAATGCATTAATAAATAGTTCATTTGCTAGTTTAGAACATATACCGGATTACAGATTAAGACCAATCATACGAGTATTCCTAAAGCCTTTTGTTTATTCTTGTCCGCCCGCATTTTACGAATCCGTATTACTGCCAATATTTATACATCTTGCTCCATTCAGTAAGTCATGAAATTTAAATGAGAAATATATCGTTTTCACAGTCAGATTTTTATTTTTCAGTGTTAAATCGGCTTACAATTCGATGGCAGTACATCACATCTTTATATGAATCTGGTGAATTAAGTGAGGAAATCAATGATACACAAGAAGTTCTTGAAGATATGTTGAACAGGACTTTAACACGAGAATACTTAGAGGTTTTAAAAGTAGCCTTAGTTGGTGGAACATTGATAGCAAATGAAAGAGATAATTTAGGATCAATTGATTCTACAATGGATCAAGATGATCATTCAATAGATTGTCCACCACAAACATTAACTAGGGCAGCTCAATCAGCAATGGCAGCAGAAGTTATAAGTGATTTAGGTGGTAAACTATTAAAAAATCATTATTCTTGTACACCAATTGTGATGACAATTTTAAAGTAAGTAATTTTAAATAGAAAATATATTTTTAAAAATGTTGCTAATTTTTTTTAAATCTTTTATTTTGACTGTAGCTCAATGTCGTGGAATGATAGCTTATCGTGTCTAAAGGCTGTATACTTGGCCGGTCCTGTGATTCGTTATTTATCATCTGAACAACTATTTACACCAATAATATCTACAAATATACTTGTGTCTGTATTACAAGGTTTACAAGTGCACGGACAACACGATACGAATCAAGTATGTACATACATTCATAAAATTAAAATTAGAAATACAAAAGTGATGAATTATTAATTGTTTTAGGCTGCATTAATAACACTTGGTGTTCAAGTATACGAAATATTACGGCCTAAATATCCTGGTGTATTTGAAATAATGCAACAAATTCCTAATATAAATACAAATGATCTACAAAAACTTGATGAAAAAATTGCTTTAGGCTCAACAAAAGGCAATAGAATTGATAAAGCTAAAAAAGATTTATTCAGAAAAATTACATCTCAAGTACGTACGCATACATATGTGTACAAAAATTCAAATACTTTCATATACATATATTTTTTTTCTATTTTTTTCATAGTTAATTGGTCGAAGTGTTAATCAATTATTTCGACAAGAAATTCAAATAGCTAATTTACCATCAATGAATGTATCGTCATCAGGGAGGACATTGCACAATAATATCTTAGATACAAATCAAGATGCTGGTTTAACAAAATTATTTTTTCCGGGAAAAATTTAATTTAAGAAATTATTTTATTATTTTTTTAGATATACTTTTTTTTAAATACGCGTTTATCTAAAAAAAAAAAAAACATTAATTTTTGTTAAATAATTGAGGTAAAATAAAAAAATAAAAATAAAAGTTATTTAAAAATAGAAAATTATCAGAGAAAATAAAAACTATTGTGTATTTAAAATAAAAATATTTTCTTATTATGAAAAAATTCAAGGGGCTAATTCAAATAAATTTTCACTTTAAATGAAAAGTAATGATCAGTTTTTAGAATAGAGCACTAAAAACAAGTTATTTTATTGTAGTATACATAAATCCTATGGATGTGTTTAATGTTTACGCGTTAATTAATTGAAATATGTATTGTAGTGTAGGTATATTATATGTTTATATTTCGATGCGGAATGAAAAAAAAAAGCATACAATATAAAATGTTTTCAAATAAGAAAACAGCTGTTTAGGAACAAAAACAATATTTTTCAAAATAAAAACAAATCCATTGATTCTCATATGATTTATAATATAAACAAAAAAGCCGATTTGTTTTTATTTACAAAATTCAGCTGTGTTTTTGTTATCGTCTGGTTGAAACAGCTGATCGTAAACATTACCAGCTTTGTTATAAATAAATTCGAGAAAGAAAAACAATAAATTTGTTGACATGGCAATGTAAATTAAAAAAAAAAGAAAAAAAAATGCATTTGATCTGATTAACAAACGATGGCGTCCTGTCAATTTATTATATGTTGAATGTCATTCGACAACCCAACAAAACAACTACAAAATAAAGTGTTTTTTCTGAAATTAAGGCGTGAAGCTATTTTTTATTTTCCAGATTTTCTTTTAATAAAAAAATAATAAAATAATAAAAATGTGAAATATTTTATAAGCATATATTTAAAGTGAAAAGTGTGAAAAAATAAAAATAAATACAAAATATGAATTAAATTGAGTTTTTTTTAAATGTTTTTAAGTGACATAACCTAGAATTTTAATTTGCGCTGAACATTACTATTACTTTTACTTTTTTTTTGTAGTTTTAAAATGATTTATAATATTTAAGTGAATCAAAATTTTTAATTATTGTAAAAATAATACACAAAAATGGCAGCTAATTATCAACAAACATCTACGCCTGGAAGTTTACAACAAAATGCAACAGTAGTAGCAAGTAGTTCTGTAAATGTGGTTAATACTACAAGTGGTACTTGTAGTAGTGTTAGTGGCGGTGGTCCATCTACATCAGCAGCAGTAACAGCACCAACAGCACCAGCCATGGATGTGACACAAATGAATCGTTTCTGTAGTTATGTTTCAATGTTAAGTGATCCTAATGCTAAAAATGAAATAAAATTAAAAGCAGCACAAGAATTAAGTGAGAATTTCGAAGCGATCGTTCAATCTAGCTCATATCCATCATTTTTAGAACATGCAATGAAAATTTTTATGGAAATTTTACAAGAGGGTGAACCACAATTTATAGCTGAAAATACAACACAACATGTTAGTTAATCAATTTTTATTTTCATTTTTAAAAAAATTAAAATATTTTTAATTTTTTTTTTAAATTTAGATTCGTAAACTTATTCTTGAATTAATGCACCGTTTACCAATATCAGAAATTTTAAGACCATACGTAAAACCAATAATTTCTTTAATGCTTCAACTATTGCGTACTGATAACGAAGAAAATGTCTTAGTATGTTTACGTATTATAATTGAATTGCATAAACATTACAGACCAGCATTTAATCCAGAGGTAAAATAATCCAATTTTAGTGTATTCTTCTTTCTAGTTAATTTAAAAAAAATATATATATATATATTATCTTGTTTCTGGTCATTTTTTGTAGATCCAGCATTTTTTATCTTTTGTTAAAGATATCTATAATGATTTATTAAAACATTTACCAAAAATTTTTGAACAAACACAACAAATTCATGTTAAAGATTTAAAAGAATTAGATATTGAACAAATATTGTCGGAAACATTTACAACAAAAACAATACATATTGATAAGAATACAGAAAAAGGGATTGTTACACAAGCGGTAAAGGGCATTCATTACATTTTGTTTCTTTATCCTTCAATACTATAGAAAAATGTTTATATAATTTATTTTTTAATTTGATTTTATTATAGTATAATATTCTTCCTCGAGGAGTATTATCTTTGAGAGTATTACAAGAATTACCGATTATTGTTGTATTAATTTGTCAAATTTACAAAAGTTCAGTACATCAAGAAGTTGCTGATTTTGTACCATTAATTATGAATATAATAACATTACAACCATCTGTAGTTCAAAGGTAAATTAGTATCGTAAATTAGTATTTGCATAAAAAATTTATTTTTTTTACTATTTGTTTACTTTTTTGCTTTATAGAACTTCACAATATTTTAATAAAGAAATTTTTGTTGATTTTATGGGTGTACAAATCAAAACGATATCATTTTTAGCTTACATTGTTCGAATATTTCAAGTAAGGAGATCAAATAAGAGTTTTACATTTTTTTTTTTTTTTTTAGTTTAAAAAATAATTGTTAATTTTAAATTTTTCTCTTATAGGATGCTGTTGTTAGTCATGCACCATCTGTCGTAAAAGGAATGCTTAGTCTAATGCAATTGTGTCCAAAAGAAGCAGCAAATTTACGGAAAGAATTATTAGTGGCAGCAAGATATATTTTTGCAACAGAACTAAGATTGAGTGCGCGAATTTTCTTTCTTCTTTTTGAAATATATGTTTTTAATAATTAAATTTTTTTCGATTTCAGAATTCATTCCGTCGATCGATCGGCTTTTAGATGAAGATTTATTGATTGGTAAAGGTGTTACATTAGATTCAATTCGACCATTAGCGTATTCAACTCTTGCCGACTTAGCACATCATGTTCGTCAATCGTTGAGTTTAGAAGTACTAGAGAAAGCAGCATATCTGTTTTCAAAGAATGTACATGATGAATCTTTGGCTACAGGAATACAAGTAATTTTCGTTTATATATTTTACTATGGCGTATTTGTACGATATTAATATACCTTTGTATGTATTTCTCAGACAATGTCCTGTAAACTTTTACTTAACCTTGTTGAATGCATTCGTCAACATAGTGAAACAGAACCAGTTAAAGCAAGAGAATTGTTAATAACATTATTAAAAGTTTTTACATTGAAATTTCAATCAATTTGTAAAATTCAATTACCCCTTATTATGCAAAAATGGTAAGAATTCTAAAACAAATTATCATCTTTAATTAAAAACCTTAATGTTAATTATATTTTCAGGAAATCAATAAAAAGTGAACAAGGAAAAACTACTCAACAGCAGCAGCAACAACCCGGACAAATTGGGGCAGATGTTAAAGAAGGTGTTACTTTAGATGTTCCAATTTCTGAACATGCTTCCAAACTAACTAGTATTGGATTTCCACCACCAAACACCTTAAATGTGGTGGAATACAGAAGTCTAGTAAAAACTCTTGTCGGAGGTGTTAAAACAATAACATGGGGTTGTGTGAGTTGCAAGGTAAATTTTCTTTTATTTTCTGTTATAAATATCTTTTTGTTTTAATCAAAATGAATTTTGCTTTTTAGCCAGCTATTGTAGATAATATGCCAACACATCAAATGAAAATCTTCCAACCTCAAGAATTATTAATTTACATTGATTTAATTTATTGGGCTTTAGAAGCATTAGATATTTACACAATTAATGTACCAAGTGTTGGTATGAATCCAAATCAAATATTAAAAATGCCTGGACATCCACGGACGAAAGAAGAAAAGGAAGTTTTAGAACACTTTGGTGGAATTGTAAATAAATATCATGTCAGAATAATTTTATTTTTTCTTAATAATATTTTTTCTGTTTTTAGTTTTTAATGATGAATAGTCAAAATTTTCAAGAAATTTTTGCAACAACAATTAATTACATGGTCGAAAGAATTTATAAAAATTCAGCACTTCAAGTGGTCGCTAATTCATTTTTAGCAAATCCCACAACATCACCATTGTTTGCTACTGTTCTCGTTGAATATTTACTAGAGAGAATGGAAGAAATGGGATCAAATTTGGAAAGATCAAATTTGTATTTAGGATTATTCAAATTAGTTTTTGGTAGTGTTAGTCTTTTCCCTGCTGCTAATGAACATATGCTTCGACCACATTTACATAACATAGTGAATAGATCAATGGAGCTAGCAATGACAGCTAAAGAACCCTTCAATTATTTTCTTTTATTGAGAGCACTTTTTAGATCGATAGGTGGTGGAAATCACGATTTACTCTACCAAGAATTCTTACCATTACTGCCTAACTTATTGGAAGGTCTAAATCAGCTACAAAGTGGTTTCCATAAGCAGCATATGAAAGATTTGTTTGTTGAATTATGTTTAACTGTCCCAGTTCGGTTATCATCTTTATTACCATATTTACCAAAATTAATGGATCCTCTGGTGTCGGCTTTAAATGGATCTCAACTTTTGATAAGTCAGGTATGAAATATTTTAGATAAAAATATTTCATGTATGTATATCGATCATACTGTAAATTATTTTGCAGGGTTTAAGAACACTTGAATTATGCGTTGACAATTTACAACCAGATTTCTTGTATGATCACATACAACCCGTTCGAGCTGATTTAATGCAAGCTTTATGGCGAACGCTACGTAATCAAGATAGTGCGGCATTAGTTGCATTCAGGGTTTTAGGAAAATTTGGTGGTGGTAATCGGAAAATGATGATTGAACCACAACGACTTGATTATAATGATAAAGATACGCCATCATCAGCGGTTGTAGCATATTTTCAAGATCATCGTAAACCGATTGATTTTCCTGTAGATAAAGTTATTGAAACGGCATTCAACGCATTAAATTCGAACAACACAGATCCTTTCTATCGAAAACAGAGTTGGGAAGTTATTAGATGCTTTTTAGGTACAAAGTACTTCGTTTATTGTATGAATTCGTTTACTGTCAGAATATTAATTTTTATTTATATTATCTTACAGCTGCATCAATTAGTTTGGATGATGACAAACACACACTTCAAAAATTATTTATGCATCCTACATTTACAGAAGGTCAAATTGGTACAATACCAGCAGCTCAATACAAATCTCAAGAAATGCAAGCGAGACAAACACATCAAACTGCTTTAACTGGTATGTTGGTAGCTGCTGCAACGAAAGAACTTCGAGAATCAGTATTTCCAGTAATGGTGGCTATTGTACGTCATTACACAATGGTGGCAATTGCCCAACAAGCTGGCCCATTTCCTCATAAACATTATAACTTGAATACCGGCTTAGATCCATTAGTGTTAATTGACGCTTTAGTTGTCTGTATGGGACATGAAGAGAAGGAACTTTGTAAACCTGGTCAACTCTGCATTGGTCTAATTTTAGAGACGGCAACAAATATAATGGGAACGAAAGAAAGAGCATGTCGATTACCTCTTATGCAGTACCTGGCTGAACGTATGGCTGCTTTATGTTATGAAAGGCCTTGGTATGCAAAAATGGGCGGTTGCAAAGCTTTAAAATGCTTATATCAACATATGGCAATGAGATGGTTATACCAGCATTTGTTTGTTTTTCTGAAAGCGTTCATGTTTGTTATTATGGATTTGTCTGGAGAAGTATCTAGTGGAGCAGTTGATATGGCAAAAACGTACATGGAAAAAATGTTACGTATATGTATGGTTCCTTTAGATAAAGATTGTAAAAATGAAGAATTAATTCAAACACAAAATAAAGCAATGTATGAAGTAATTCATGAGCTAGTTCGACAAGTGACTAGCCCTAATACTTCAGTTAGAGAACAGGCAATGTCGTCTTTACGTTTAATTGCTGAATTACAAGGTAAAACTGTTACCGAAGTAATGGATCCACATCGTGAAGTTTTAGTTGATATAATACCACCGAAAAAGCATTTATTACGGCATCAACCAGCTAGCGCCCAAATTGGTTTAATGGATGGTAATACATTTTGTACAACGTTAGAACCAAGACTATTTACAATTGGTAAAAAATTTCATCTTATATTGGATTATTGGGTTTTTATAAAATTTCTGATTTTGTTTACAGATCTTACAAATAATTATCATAAATTGTTTTTCCACGAACTAATCACATTAAGTGATGCTGAAGATAATACATTGAAAAAGCTAGATTGTTATAAGGATGTTAATAATTTAGTACCATTACGTAAAAGTGCATTACGTGCATTAGCTGCTTGCCATTATATAACAGATCAAATAAATAGAGAAAAAATTTTAACAATTCTGTTTAAAGTATTAGAAAGAGATGATGCAGAATTACAAAAGGCAGCATTTGAATGTATGCAAAAATTTATATCAGGTGTAAAAGTTGATAAGGAGATTGTAAGTATTTCTACTTTGTTTTACTTTAAGTTCTCAATTGATATAGCCTTTTCTTTTGTCTTTCTATTAAATAGATTCATGCTCGTTTACGTCCATTACTTATCACTTTAACAGATTATCGAAATTTAACATTGAATGCTGTAAAACGTCTTTCATATTTAACGCAACTTTTCCCTTCAATGTTTAATGAAAAATTATGCGAACAATTACTACAACATATACAAAAAATGCTTGAAATATCAATTGGAACACACAAAGCACAGGGACAGGCAGCTAATTTTTTGTCTGTATCAAAAACTGGTGATTATGAACAAAAAGTTACAGTTTTAATTGGTATATTCCATCAAATACCAGCAACATCATCTAAATTTGTTGATAGTTTATGTCAATTGGTATTACAAACTGAAAAAAGTTTAATGGTAATTTAATTTATTTGTACATAAATATTTTAATTTATCACAATGTAACAAATTTGAAAAAAAAATTTTACAGATTGAACCTTCATGTCCATATCGCGTACCATTATTCAAATTTCTTCTTCGATATCCAAATGAAACAGTTAATTTGTTTTTAAGTGATATTAATGTTGTAAATTCACAATGGAATAGGTAAATTTAAAACAAAGATAAAAAGAATTAGTGTTGTTAAGATTACTTTTTTTTTTTTAGGTTCTTGATTTATTTACTAAAACATAAAGATGGCTTACCATTCCGAACTGTTATCCAAACAGAAAAAAGTTCACGTCTTATACAATTAATACATTGCAAGTAAATATTTTTGAAAATTCGTAATAATACATACATTGATTTTAAAAATTAAAATTATTTACTCTTGCAGTAACCAACAAACAACATCACAGTTTATAACTGATCAGCAGCGTTATGAAGCTCAACATCAAGCTGTTTTGATTATACATACATTAATGGAATTAGACGATCAATGGTTACCAACACAAACAGATATTGTGAATGCATTGAAAATTTTATGGCAAAATAATTTATATTCAGTAAGAGAGAAATATTATTTATATTTCTGGTGTAATGAATGTAACTAATTTTTTTTTTTTTTTCGTTTTTTCAACAGACTTGTAAAACAAATATCGTTTGTGATTTATGGCATTTAGTTGGAAAAATTTTATTATTCTATTTTTCACACAATACACACGATATTGACTTATTATTTCAATTATTACGTGCTCTTTGTTTGCGCTTTATACCTGATTTTCACTTTTTACGTGATTTTTTACAAAATGTAGTAGCACAAAGTTATACGGTGGATTGGAAGCGTAAAGCATTCTTTCATTTTGTTGAAAATTTCAACAATCCTAATTTATCAGAAGATTTAAAAGCAAAGGTTAATATTAACGTTTTACTTATTTAAAAAAAAAAATGAATAAAATTTACCTTTATGTATCTTTAATTTTTTATTTAGATTTTAACAGCCGTTTTAATTCCATGTTTTGCTGTTAGTTTTGATAAGGGAGAAGGAAATAAATTAATTGGTGCACCATCTGCTCCAGATCAAGAGGATGATACAAATGTCGTATCGGTGTTTATAAGTAAAGTTTTCGATCCAGAAAAACCATTTGCAAACGATGATGCTGTACGTATAGCACTATTACAATTTAATTGTCTTTTGGTTGAGAGAGCTTCACCTCATATACATGACGGTGATGTAAATAATAAACAACGTAGAAATAAATTACGATGTCTGATGTCATTTGCATGGCCTTGTCTATTTAGTCAAAATTGTGTTGATCCGACTGCTCGTTACCATGGACATTTGTTATTATCTCATATTATTGCGAAACTTTCGATTCAAAAGAAAATTGTATTGCAAGTATTTCATTCGTTATTGAAAGGACATGCATTAGAAGCTCGGCCGGTAGTCCGTCAAGCTCTTGAAGTTTTAACACCAGCTCTACCATTGCGTATGGAAGATGGTTACACTTTGTTAATGCATTGGACAAAAAAATTCATTGTTGAAGAGGGTCATTCAATGCAACAACTTTTCCATATTCTTCAACTTATCGTTCGTCATTATAAAGTTTACTATCCCGTACGACACGGTTTAGTACAGCACATGATCAACTGCATGCAACGTTTGGGTTTTCCACCAAATTCATCTCTTGATTATAGGAAATTGGCTGTTGAATTGGCCGAAGTGATTATTAAGTGGGAATTACAGCGAATTAAAGAAGAAACGAATGGTGGATTTGATGACGAAGATGCAGGAAATAATGATATCAAAGTTGGTCCAGGGGGTGGATTAAAACGATCAATAACAGATGATCCAAATGAACCAAGGAAAAAGTTGGCGACAGGCGACACTGCACCTCAACCAACGCCTGGATCTAGTGGTGGAAACACGGGTGTGCAAGAAATGGAAGGAGCAAGTCGTCCTATTGATAAAGTTCATTGTGATGCTGTCCTAAATTTCCTTATCCGATTAGCTTGTCAAGTGAATGATGCACAAACAACTCCGGGCGCTGTATCACCAGGTGAAGGCTTATCACGAAGATGTATTATGCTTCTTAAAATGGCAATGAAACCAGAAGTATGGACACAACCATTCGATTTGAAATTAAGCTG
Source organism: Anthrax anthrax (assembly GCA_963971155.1). NCBI lineage: Eukaryota > Metazoa > Arthropoda > Insecta > Diptera > Bombyliidae > Anthrax > Anthrax anthrax. The sequence goes on along the minus strand of OZ020118.1, from coordinate 1,203,336 downwards.
GATGGACAAATTATTCGCCAGTATAGAATTACCTCAACCAAACTATGGAAATATTTATACAGCTCTAGAATTATTGACATTTTTAATAACAATATTGAAAAAAGATCGAATACTGTTAATTATTCGTCCGATTCAACGTGGTTTGTCGGCATGTGTTACATGTCAAAATACCAGAGTAATTCGTTTAATGCATACTTTGCTATCAAAGTTGATGAACATTTTCCCAACGGATACACATCATAAACACGAAGAGTTGGAAACATTGTATACAACAGTGAGTAAAATGATTCAAGAAGGCCTGACGGCATATGAAAAAAATCCTCAATCAAATCCATCATCCTTATTTGGTACATTAATGATATTAAAGGCGTGCTGTATAAATAATCAAAGTTATATTGATCGATTGATGGTACCATTCATGAGACTATTGAATCGTTTGACAAAAGATCATTTAAGTGGTGGATCTAACATGGCACCAAATGGTGGACCACAAGCAGAAGGTAGCTCATTAGCGTTAGAATTATTAATTTTATCATTGGATCTTGTAAAAAATCGTATCGTTGTAATGGGTGTTGAAATACGAAAACTGTTCATTGGTAACATTTTAGTTGGTTTAATAGAGAAAAGTACCGAAGTGAAAATTATGAAATCTATCGTAAAAATGATTGAAGATTGGATGAAAAATAAAAGCCCACCAGTAACAGTTACTCAAGCTCCAACGCTACGTGAAAAATCAATTTTACTTGTTAAATTGATGCAATATGTTGAAAAAAGATTTTCTGATGAACAAGAATTGAATGCACAATTTTTAGAATTAATCAACTACATTTATCGAGATGATCAATTAAAACAGACTGAGCTGACATCAAAATTAGAAGCTGCGTTTTTGGCTGGATTACGTTGTACACAGCCAAATATACGAGCGAAATTTTTTGAAATTTTTGATGGGTCAATGAGAAGACGTTTACATGATAGGCTGTTATATATAATATGTTCTCAAGCATGGGATTCAATTGGACCACATTATTGGATAAAACAATGTATTGAGCTATTAATATTAACAGCTAATACAACAATACAAATACAAAATTCAAATGAGAATCATTTAATACCAAGCATATCATCAGTTATAAATTATGCTGATTCCGAAGAGAAAGAAGATTTTGTAATATACACATCTATGCAGAATGTAGAATCAACAGCAACAGGAGCAGATCCTTTTGAATCAATTGAAGATAAAGAGGATATTTTTGATATGGACACAAGTATAGATTCAACGATATCACGGCGTGAAGATAGTGAACGTCCAGTATGTAACAGACAAGCAGCAATAACAAAGTTAATTAGTCGGCAATCAGAATTTCTTGATGCAAACCGAAAAATTCGTACCGAACAGTTATTAATTGCAACATCACAGCTGTGTCATATGGATACTCATTTGGCTGAACGTGTTTGGTTAGATATGTTTCCACGTTTGTGGTCAATTTTGGATGAAGGACAACAGCAGGCTATAATTCGTGAATTGATACCATTCTTAGCATCAGGGACTCATGTTGTACAAAAGGACTGTAATCCAAGCGCTTTGAATACTTTTGTTGAAGCGTTGACTCATTGTGAACCACCGATTTACATTCCACCAACTTTAATAACTTATTTGGGTAAAGCACACAATTTGTGGCATCGTATGACTTTAATGCTTGAAGATATGACGGAAGATTGGGCAGCAAAAAGAGACAGCTTTCAAGAGAATTCAGATATAGATATAAGCGAATACGATTTAATAGAAAATAGCCAAGCAACTGTATATGATCCTTTATCACAAATGTATTCAGCACTTCATGAAGAAGATTTATGGGCTGGTTTATGGTTAAAGTATGCTAAATATCCTGAAACAAATACAGCAATTGCATACGAACAAATGGGTTTCTTTGAAGAAGCTCAAGGTGCATATGATCTGGCTATGACAAAATTTAAACAGGATGCTAACAATAACCCAGCACCGTTAGACATTAATAGTGAGTTATCACTTTGGGAAAATCACTGGATACGATGCTCGAAAGAATTAAATCAATGGGACATTCTTTTAGATTATGCTCAATCAAATAAAGAGAAGAAATCATTTTTAATAATGGAAAGTGCATGGAGAGTACCTGATTGGAATTTAATGAAACAGGCACTTATAAAAGTGGAACAGACTAGTCCGAAACAAGAAGGTTACAAAGTTAATTTGTATAGAGGATTTTTAGCAATTTTAAATCAAGAGGAGCAGCAATTAGGAAATGTTGAGAGATATGTCGAATTGGCTTCTGGATTTTGTATGAGAGAATGGAGACGTCTACCTCATATCGTTTCTCACATCCATTTACAATACTTGCAAGCTGCTCAACAAATAATGGAATTACAAGAAGCTTGTCAAATTCACCAAGGTTTATTACAATGTCGTAATTCATCTTTACATGATATGAAGGCGATAGTGAAAACATGGCGTAATAGATTACCAGTAATTGCTGATGATTTATCACATTGGAGTGATATTTTTACTTGGCGCCAGCATCATTATCAAATCATAACGCAGCATTTAGAGAAACAAATCAAACAAGACCAGGCCAATCATCCAATGTTGGGTGTTCGTGCATCGGTTCAAGCCATCATTCATTTTGGTAAAATTGCGCGAAAACATAATTTGACCGGGGTTTGCCAAGAATCACTTTCAAGAATTTACACAATTCCATCAGTACCGATTGTCGATTGCTTCCAAAAGATTCGACAGCAAATAAAATGTTATCTACAAATGGCATCAGTTAGTGGACGAATAGAATTGAATGAAGCATTAGAAGTGATTGAATCAACAAATTTGAAATACTTCTCACGAGATATGACAGCTGAATTTTACGCTTTGAAAGGATTATTGTTAGCTCAGATTGGACGATCAGAAGAAGCTAATAAGGCATTTAGTGCGGCTGCTCAATTACATGATGGTCTCACAAAAGCGTGGGCGTTATGGGGTGATTATTTAGAACAAATTTTCGTTCGTGATCCACGACAAATCAATAATGGTGTCAGTGCAATTACTTGCTTCTTACATGCATGCCGTCATCAGAATGAAAGTAAAACAAGAAAATATTTGGCTAAAGTTTTATGGCTACTATCATACGATGATAGTAAGATGTCGTTGATAAATACTCTGGAAAAGTATGCTGTTGGCGTTCCGCCTTTACATTGGTTGCCATGGATTCCACAACTTTTGTGTTGTTTAGTACAATATGAAAGTTCGGTAATTTTAAATCTTCTGAGTCAAGTCGGTCGAATGTTCCCACAAGCGGTATATTTTCCTATTCGTACACTGTACCTAACATTGAAAATTGAACAACGTGAAAAACATAAAAGTGCAGAACAACAAGCTTTATTAGCTAGTAAAGCTCAAAATTCTGCAGGCAATGACAATAAAAACGCTAGTGCACAACAACAGTCTGCTTCAGAGACAACACAACAACAGCAACAGCAGCATCCACAACAACAACAACAACAAAGTACTGGTACATCAACGACTGGTCCTATTCGAGCTACTCCACAAATGTGGCGCTGTTCAAAAGTTATGCATGTTCAACGTGAAATTCATCCAACAATTTTAAGTTCATTGGAAGGTATAGTAGATCAAATGGTTTGGTTCAGAGAAAATTGGTATGAAGAAGTGTTAAGACAACTTAGGCAGGGTTTAATTAAATGTCATGCAATTGCTTTTGAAAATAGTAATGCAGTAAATGAAGCAACAATAACACCACATACATTGCATTTTGTTGAAAAATTAGTTTCAACATTTGGCATTGGTATTGGTAAGTATATAAAATTATTTTTATATAGTTTTTATTTTTTCGATAAAATTGTTTATGTTTAATTTTTTCTATTTACCAGAAAATATTTCAAGCTCTGTAGCATCCACATTTGCATCAGCTGCATCAGAATCTCTTGCTAGAAGAGCACAAGCGACTGTTCAAGACCCTGTATTTCAAAAAATGAAAGGACAATTCAAAACTGACTTCGATTTTTCACAACCAGGAGCTAAGAAATTACATAATTTAATCAGTAAACTTAAAAAATGGATAAAAATTTTAGAAACGAAAACGAAATCACTACCAAAATCATTTTTAATAGAAGAAAAATGTAGATTCTTATCGAATTTTAGTCAAAAGACTGCAGAAGTTGAGTTGCCAGGAGAATTGTTATTGCCGGGTCCATCACATTATCATATTCGTATTGCAAGATTTATGCCACGTGTAGAGATTGTTCAAAAGCATAATACAGCTGCTAGACGATTATATATTCGTGGAACAAATGGTAAAATTTATCCATATTTAGTTGTAAATGATTCCGGATTAGGGGATGCACGTCGTGAAGAACGTGTTCTACAACTTTTACGAATGCTCAATCATTATTTGGCTAAACAAAAGGAAACTTCACGTCGTTTCTTACATATCACAGTACCACGCGTTGTACCGATATCGCCACAAATGAGACTCGTGGAAGATAATCCAGCTAGTATATCATTGTTGGATGTTTACAAGAGCGGCTGTAATAAAATGAGCATTGAACATGATACACCGATAGCTAGATATTATGAACGTTTAGCTGAAGTCCAAGCAAGAGGATCACAAACTACACACACAGTATTAAGAGATATTTTACGTGAAGTACAAACGACAATGGTCCCGAAGACTCTATTCAAAGACTGGGCTATTAGAAACTTTAGATCAGCAACAGACTATTGGCAATTTCGTAAAATGGTACAAAAATATCTTTTTTTTTTTTTATTGATATAACTTGAAATTTAACTTTCTCATTTTTTTCAGTTTACCCTACAATTGTCCTTGGCATGTCTTTGTGAACATGCTTTACACTTAACACGTTTAAATGCTGATATGATGTATTTACATCAAGATTCTGGTTTAATGAACGTCTCATATTTTAAATTCGATGTTGATGATACAACTGGTGAATTAGATGCGTCACGTCCAGTTCCATTCCGTTTAACACCGAATATCGTTGAATATTTATCAACAACTGGTATATCTGGTCCATTAACAATATCAGCAATAGTTACAGCACGTTGTTTGGTACAACCGAATTTTAAATTGCAAACAATTTTACAAGCGATATTACGAGATGAAATTATAGCTGTACACAAGAAACGATTAAAAGATGAAAAACCACAAGTTGGTATACTATCTACATCATCAGGAGATATCAGTGGTAGTGGTGGCGGGACTACAGATATCAATCAACATCAAAATGATTCTAATCAAGGTGTTGATATGGAGAATATTATAAAAATCGTGAATAAAGCAGTTGCAGCAATCATTCTTCGACTTAATAATTTATCGTATTTTGATAATGTGGAAACAAATAAAATGGCAACACTTGTACAATCAGCTACAAATCCTGATAAACTTTGTCGTATGGATCCTGCATGGCATCCATGGTTGTAATGTTTTTTTCTCTTTTCTCTTTTTTCATTTAAATTTTTAAATGCTAATGTAGAAGAATAGAATTTAAAATGTTATTTTTAATTTTAATTTAATTTTAAAATGGACTATATAAAGTAGTAATAAATGTTTTACATAAAAAAATCTTTCCTTTTTTGTTTAAAAATTTAGTGAAATCTGTACAATTCTAGGCAGTTTTGTTATCATTCGAGAATCGAGAGACAAAAAAAAACGAATAAGCAACGGAACGGAAATCGGAAACGTGATTTTTTTATTTGACATCGTTATTGAATTAGATTTAGCGATTTTAGCGACATGGTGTTTTTATTTTAAAACAGAATTTTGTTTATTTATGATTTGACAGTCCTTGCGTTGTTTGCATTTGCAAGTGGTTAAGGTTTATTTTTACTTTTTTTTTATTTTAGTTGGCTTTGGTTTTTAAAAAATTAAAAACTTTATTTATCAAGTTTACATGATTTCGTTCCATTTATTCGCTTGATTAGTGAAAATTAGTTAATATAAAATAATATAAAAAAATAAAAATAAAAACAAGGAATTTGACGACATGAAAAAATTAACTAAAAAGAAGAGTATGTAAATGTAAATTTTAGCTAAAATAATAGATACAAATAAATGCAATAAAATTTTATTTAGGGAATGAAATGCAGATTGCTCGAGGCCGTTTGAAGGGTGCTCTACAAGTCATTGTTAATCCAAGTGATGAAGAAGAGTCTGAAAATGAAACGGCTGAGAAAAAAACATCTGGCACTACTTCTGCACAAGGACGTACCAGAGGAAGACCACCGAAGAAAATGACAAAATCGGATACTCCACCTCCGGCCGCACCACCACCACCAGTTGAACCTCAACCAAGCAATGCAGTACATGAAAGTTTCGTAATGAAACTGTTTGATAGAAGCTTGGATTTAGCAAAATATGATGAGCATACACCATTATATCCGATTTGTCGTGCTTGGTTAATGAATCAACCGCGTTCGAATGCCATTAAAAGGTAAACCAGTCTCTTTATATGCTTGTGTCTGTGGTTTATGCCTCTGTAAACTACAACTTATCTTTTAGCTTTAAAAATCGAAGATCTCCATCTCCTAAAATCCGAGAAAAAAATGATGATCTACTGCAGAAAATTTTAAATGGAACTATTGCAGACATTTATAGTTTACCAGCACCAAAACCATTAGATATTCCAAGAGTTCCATCGCCATTACCAGAGCAAAAGGAGTCGAGCAAAGATAAAATACAACTCGATTATGTGAGTAGATACACATGTAATGTGTGTGTTAAAATAGAATAGACGTATAATATTTACCATTTCTTTTTTATTAGAATATTAATTCACCATTAAAATCCAAAGAAGATCTAATGGATTCACATAAAAAACGCTGGATAAAAGTACGAAATAAATGGAATGCACATATTAAAGCATGTCAACAGAGATATGTGGTTAGCCACGAAATATTGGAAGCAATTTATAAGCCATCGCAGTAATTAAAAAACCAAATGCGAATTTCTTTTTTTTACTATTAAATGTAATACTAAAAAATTAAATGATATACATTTTTTCATATAAATAAATTATAGCATTTTTATTTTTTAAATAAAACTTCACTTTTAACATTTACTGATTTCCTTTATAAACCGATCATTTAATATTTTCACTTACTTTTATTGTACATAACACTATACTCCATAGTCCATACACTAATTCGATGCAGTTAAGATCTTATGGAAATAACATAAAGTAGTACCACTTCAGTTTAAGATCATAGTACGCTGTGATGCGTTTTTGAAGATAGTCCTTATTAGAAATTACGAGAAAAGAAAAAGGACACATGCACCTATAAGACCTTAACTGCGTCGAATGGAGTATTATAATAACTAAATTTCTGTAGCCACGTTGGCACTTCTATGAGATTGGGAGCAAAAAAGTTCAACTAATAAAATAAAGAGATAGAAAACCTGTAGAACATGCAAGATTAAGACAGTGGGCAAACGTGACCAAGTAAGGTCCAGCTGGAAAAAAAAAGAAATAGTATATGGAATTGTAATTAAAAAACAGATCTTGTAATATGTTCATTTATTTTTAAAATAAAATAAAATATATTTTTAAAATGTACTTATTATTTTTGAATAACAGTTTTTTTTTTTTTTTTAAAACAGTTTTACAGCACATACATATATGAATTTCAATGGGTTTTTCTAAATTTTATATGTGTTACATAAATATAGTATTTCGGATATTTAATTATTAGCTTAGTTTTTTTCTTTTTTTTTTTTTATACAGAGTATGCAAATATATCAATTCAAAATTATTATTATAGGTACATTATATAGAATTTTATTTATTTTTTAATTAATTTCACTTTATATTATTATTTAAATTACATACATACATATATTATTATTATTATTTTTAAATAGATTTTTAATATTCCTATAAATATTCATATAATGTATTTTTTATTTTATTTCAATTTTTACATTTTTATTCGTATTTTTTTTTTATTTTTCTTAAATTTTCATTCTTTATAGGTATACATTCTTTTATACATACATATAATATCTACGTATAGTTGTTGTTATTTGTTTAAAAAAAAAAATTTCGTTTTTTATTCACGTTTTTCCATATTATAACCATTTAATGATGATTGTGATGTTAATGATGGATTTCTAATTGAATTTAATGGTATACCATTTAAATAACTTCTTTTTAAGCCAACAAAACCAGCACGATCAATTTCATCAAAACCATTACGTTTAAGTGTTGTAAAGCCAGCACGATCAATTTCATCGAAATTCCTTTTTGATGACATATCAATTGGATTATTATTATCATAATTATTTAAAAAGCGTGGTAATCTAAATGAGAATAAACGTTTTTTTAATCCACCAATTAATGCACGATCAATTTCATCAAAATTTCTTTTTCCATATGGTTCTTCTAAATAATAATTGTAAAAAAAAAACAAAAAAAAGGAAGCCAAAAGATAATCAATATAGAAATGATTATAACGAAATTTTCATGTTTATTCTCTTACCCATATTATTGTTATTATTGCTGTAGTCCGATACATCTCTCTTATCATAAATGTTATTTAAAAGACCAGAATAATAACCATATAATGTTGGATTTCTATCTAAGTCAATAGCTCTCTTGCTGTTTAAGTAGAAAAAATTACACACACACAAAAAGAAGAAGATAAATATTAAAAAAAAAATTTAAAAAATATTAAAAGGTTCTACTTAAAGAAAAAAATCAGTATAAATAAATAATAATCAATATGATGTGATTTTTATTCTTGCCATTATTCTCTATGTGTTGCATGCATATGTAAAGGATAGATATCATGTACTTACCCTCTATGTGGTGTATTATCCATTCCATTATTTAATAAATATTTTTCATGTATTCGTCCTGTACAATGAAGAATTATAAAAAATTTAATTAGTTGTGCCAACTGGCACAAATGGGTATCGAATTTACTTAGATTGAATTTTAAATCAAATCAAGAATACAAAAAAAAAATTTTTTTTTGTTTTTAATGTTATGTTTTAGATTAAAACGTTTTTTTTTTTTCAATTTTCAAGAAAAACACTATATTGAAAAACGAATACGAAAACGGTTAAATTCAAAATTATTTCAAAATTTAAACTTAATGTAAACCACTCCTTTTGTACTTTGTAGATAAATAGAAAATAAAGAGAAAAAATATTAATTTAATTAGTAACCAAGGTTTCATGGTTTTAATTTGCTTTTTTTTTTAAGTAAAAAATTTCAATGATATCCCATTAAAGGGATCCCGTCTTATTTATAATAAAAAATAATTAATTCAGTCAACTTCCTTCGTAACTTAGGCGTATTAATTTTTTGTATTTTTTATTGTTAACCTTTTGGCAAAAAACAAAAAAAAAAAATTGAAAAAATTAAGAAAAACAAACACTTATTAAAGTAAAGTAGATCCTATGATAGATCTTTGTTTTATTTATCATGTGATACAGTATACAAAATTCGTTTATTAAATTTTATTTCCTGTATCATTATTTTTTGTGGTTTCACAAAGGGACATTAAAAATTGTTTATCTTTCGTAAACAGAAGAAAGTTTATTTTATTTAAAAAAAAACAACGAATTTTTTTTTTTAAATTTTTTTTTTCTTCTTGAAAAAATTCGTTTGTTTGTTTGTGACCGTATTTTATTTGTATAAATTTTGAATTTAATAAAAAAAAAAAAAAAAAAGAAAACGAAAAGAAAAATCCTTCTTCTATATACTATATAATTTTATATAAATAATATTATCTTTATCTATACAAATGTATAAAGTTAGAAATATTAATTTATAGCCACTAGAGAAATTGTGTAGTTTATCTCTAACATAATTTTTCTATATTTACTCAATTAAAAATAACAAAGGGCTAAGGGTTAATGTTCTTTTGTGATTTAAAATATGACAAACAAAAAAAAAAAAAGAAAATTGTATAAGATTCAATGAATTTTAATTTTCTTTTTTTTTTTTTCGTATTCAATGATTTTTACAAATTTACATAGAATAATTGAATTATTACTTAATTATTAATTCTGAAAAAAAGAAAGAAAAAAAAATTCAAAATGACGAAAAAATGAAAAAAAAGTAAATGGATTTTTTTTTTTCTCAGAAATTTTTCAAAATTTTATGTAGGTGGAAATGGTTAATTTTTTTTTTTACTATTTTCTGTTAGTTTGGTTGTTTTTCATTAAAAACCAATTTTTTTTTTTTTTTTTTTTTTTTTTTTTTGAAAAATAAAATTTATGAAAAAAATTTTAATTTAGGGTGAATATTTTCTTTTAGCTTTTTTGTATGTTTGTCCTTATTTGTATATCTTTACATTTAAAGTGATTCATGTTAGACCATTATACGATTATACCACGCTATATCAGTACGTATATGTATACGCTATATTTATAAATAATGAAACATCAAAGATGATTATTCAGATAATTTTATTTATTTTAGTTTTTTTTTTTTTTTTTATTTACATAATTAATTTTGATTATACAAATTTAAAGTGATAAAATATTATAATAACATAAATTTCTGGTAAAGTGGATATTAACTTGATTTAACGTACATACATACATATATTTTAATGAATTTGTATTTTTAATTTTTGAAATACAACAATTACATACATAAAGATATTAATCGATGAAATTTTGTGTGCAATTTTAAAATATGAAAAAAGATTAACAAAACAGAAAAAAAACCAACATCATAACTCGTGTGCATCTAAAAATAATGACGATATTTTATTGTATATATGTAGATTCATAAATTTATGTATTTCTTATAATGTGCTCAACTGTGTTATTTTATATTATACTTAAATAACACTATATCGTGTATTAGTATAAGGATTTATATTAAAGTGCATGTATAACAATATATTTAATTAATTCAATTTTCATTTCATGATCATTTCGAATTATTATTAGTTTTTTTTTAAATTTATTTTCTGATTAAATTTGCACCACCAAGTGAATCAATTGTTCTTTTAACTAAATGACCGCCACCAATTGAATCTAATGCACGTATTAAATTTCCACCACCTCCTCCTATACTATTTAAACTTCTTACAATACGTTGTGTTAATATAGATGGTTGATATGCATTATTATGATGAATATAACCTGATGTAATATCGAATTTTTTATGATTTTTATATAATATTGGATTTTTTTCATTAATAAAATTATGATAATATAAAGATGATGGTAGATCATTTTCATTTCCATTATTATTGGCCTCTAAAAAAAAAAAAATTCAAAAAAAAAAAAAATCAAAATCAATTTTATTTAAAAATAATCTTAGATAAATTCTGATTGATATTTTTTACCATCTTCAGCATTTATAATGCCTAATGAAGAATCTAAGCTTCGTAATAAATTTCCACCTCCAATCGAGTCCAAATTTCGTACATAATATTTCATATCATCTGAATTTTTAATAATTTGTTAATATTAATTTAAAAAAATTTTTTTTTTTTTTTTTTGAATTAGTACAAGACAAATTGTTCAAAAGTACACAGAACTTACACATGAGAAAAAATAAAATAATTAAGAAAAATTAAGAACAAATGATAATTACTATAAATGTAAGATGTATAAATTTAACAATACAATTGTACTTAGAAATTAAGAACAGATGTAGTAATGAAAGTTACTGTTTTATGTGAAAAATAAATGAAAATAAATTTTTTTTTAAATTAATTATTTCGAAATAAGGATATTGAAAAGCCAAAATTTTGAAAATTTCGTCGGTGAAAATTTTAATTTTGACTATAATGTGTTGGATATTAAAACGATTGATTATATCCTTATTTCGAAAATAATTAAAATAAATGTTTTAACGTTAACTAAAAAAATTTAAATTTTTAAATTACATTTAAATGAATATGAACTTACCACTAAAAATGATTAACAATTTTTTTTTTTCTATATTTACGCACATTTTATTAAGATACTTTTTTTTATTTGATGCATTGGAAATTATTTAAATTGTACATTTTACAATGTAACAAAGTAACAAAAAAAAAAATAAATAAATAAATGACAAAATTTAATAAAAAAATAAATTGTAACGATTTTTATTATTTGATATGATTACCACATATTTACTCACATATACATATTATAATATTTTAGTTATTATAATGTAATACACACAATTATACTTACAAAAAATACTTTAATATATATTTTAATACTATGACACTAAATAACATTACACTATAATTATTTATTTTACATTTACTATTTTTATGAATTTCAACGTATATGTATTATAATGACACAACAAAATATAAACACAATAATACATGATTACATAATAATACAGGTACTGATGATGTTACACGAATAAACAAACTACCTTGTATGGACGTATTACTAAGTCTATTACCATATACAACAAACTACAACATTAAGAAAAACAACAAAAAAAAAAAAAATATAACAAAAAAAAAATAAAATCAAATAAAATAAATACAATACGTTTTTATTATTTAAATTCAATTAAATTATCCATTCTCACATTAAATTTAAAAAAAAAATAAAATAAAAATAAAAATGTTGAAAACAAAATATTTTTTTTTTAATCTCCAAGTATACTACATACATACAGACTTGGAAGTCTTTTTTCCAAAAAATAAAAAGTTTTTTTTGTTTTTATTTTTGGTTAATTAAACATTTTAAATATAAAAAAAAATTCAAAAAAAAAATTATAATGCGATTTGTATACGTTGATTATATTAAAATGAAAGAAAAAAACAACTATGATGATTGTATGTAGATTTTCTTATTCATATGAAATTTGAATAATTTGAACAATATAAACAGAATCAAATTATTTTAATTGATAAAATAATAAACAAAAACGGGATAAAATTGGATATCTTTTAAATTTTTTATATGTATATGTTAACATTTTTTTTTTCGTACCACCATCAAACTACAATGATTATAATACGACTGGATCAACCATTCATATAATACTACGATTTCTACTTTTTTTTTTCAGTTACATTTTCTATATGTGCAATATGAACACAATTAATATACAATATTCTACTTTTAATAAAACAAATAAACAAATTAATATACATTTCGAATTTAAACAAAAACATTTTAATGTAAAACCAAAAAAAAAAAAAAAAACAAAAAATTCAAAATTTTGTTTGAGAAAATTGTTACCTTGATATGGGCTCAATCTTCTTAATTCATTTACTCGTAATACCAAATCGTCGATATTGTGATCCTGTTGAGGGGAAAAAAAAAATAAAATAAAATAACAAAATTCATTTAAGTAAATTTTTAAAATTTTACATATGAATAATATAAAGTCTGAGATGCAAGGATAACGTTGTGAACCAACGATGATCAAAAATTATTTGATAAATTGTCGATTTCATTTGGTTCATGATTGAGCCTATGCTCAATTCAATAGATTGGGCCTTACCAATAACCGTTTACTAAGTCGTTACTATAAGGACTTAGTCTTAGATTATCAAAGTTGCCTTACTAATTAATAATTTAAAATTACTCTAACGTTGTTCTTAACTCAGATACTTTAACTGAGATTTTCCTTTCGTACGTTTGTTTTTTTTTTTTTTTTTTTCAAACAAAATAATTCATTTAATACCGTAAAGAAGAGATATTACTTCAAATTGGCCAATTTTTTTTACTTATGATAATGAAAATTTGTAAGTATCGTAATCAATTTGAAAATGAATTGAACTTGATGGATCTTTTATTATCATAATTTTCATGTTTATTTGAATAAGTAGCTATTTATTGTTAAAACGAGAATAATTTTCAATATTTTTTCAATTATGAATTCACATAGACATGGACTTGTAGATACACCTGTTTTTCTTTCATATTGCAATGTAACGTTTAAAATTTAAATAGAGGTTCGTGCAGTAGTGGTGTATAGAGTAAACGTTTAATCAAGAAAAATAAAAATGAAAAATAGCATATAAAAATATTTTCAAGATAATATTTAAGTTATGATGAAAATCATATTATTATTATCTTTTTCCTTTTTTAAAAAGAAAATTTTTCTGCTCTGTTTCAATGATGTATGTATGTATATATATGAAAATTGAAAAAATAACATTTTCAATTTGAATAAAACATAATAAATATTATTTTCGAATATTCAATTATTATTTATTTTATTCAATTTTTTTCATATTTATCATTTTATTTTCATTTTACGTTTTGTATTTTTTATCATTTTTAAATATTTGAAACATCAGTAAAAAAAATTCTTAATTAAAGTTTTCTATAGATAATAACCTTGTACAAGTTTTAAAATGAAAATTTGTTTAAAAAAATGGTAAACACACAAGGTATAAAATTTTGAAATATACTTTGTTTGTTAAAATTTTATATTATTGAGCTTCTAAAAGTTTCCGATTACTTTTTAATAAAATATCATTAATAAGAACATTAAAGCGCTAGAAATTGAGAATTGGGATGTTAAATCATTTGAACATGTAAATTATTATTATTATTTTTTTTTTTGTTTTTAGAATTGAAGGTCCTTTTTAAGGATTCGTATGGTGTAGAAAAAATAAATAAAATTTTTGTATTTGTTTGAGAGTATGAAGGACATTTTGTACTTTTTTAATGGAATAGAGTATAAATTTCACATAAATTCCTGTAGCTTATATAAAATTTAAAAATAAAGTATAGAAATATTGATCTTGATTTTTTCTCATGAACACAACTATATATTTTGTAGATTTATTTGTTTATTTATTTATTTTTCTTTTTTTTTTCTTTTTTTTTGAAATTTCTGCATATGACAATAAAATCAGATTTTGTTAGAAGTACATGATATTTAAATTTCAAGTAAATTAAAATAGGTGAAAATTTTTGTTATGTTTGTTAGTATGTATTTGTTAAAAAACACTTATGAGCTCCACTTAATATACAGACATGTGTATACGTATCATGACACATGTATCCATTCATATACGATAGAATTTTTTTTTTTTATAAAATGAAAATTGAGAATTTAATTGAATTCATTGAAAGATAAAAATATTTTTATTTGATTTCTTCATTTTTTATTTTTATTATGATATTTGTTTGTTTATTTATTCCTTTGAAAATATGTGAGCGCATGCTTTTTTTTTATCCAAAAGAATTTTTTTACACGAATTTTATTACCAAGAAATTTTATTTTTATTTTTATTTTATTAAAAAATTTATTTATTTTGTATCTTACTATATTTGGACATGTGACCGTTGGTCCATTATTCACGTATGTACATACTATGTTTGCATGAAAAAAACGTTTTTTTTTTTTTTTTTTTGAATATTCGATATTTACATTAAAAAAAATATGAGAAAAATATTTTTGATAATTTCAAATAAAAAAATTTTTATCAGACCAATTTGAAAATGAAATGTTTAAAAAATTGATTTATTTTTCAGTTTATATTTATTTAAAATTTTTTTTTAAATATTTTTTTTTGATTTTTATAACAAATTTCGGGGTTTAATGTTATAATATGTTTTGCTTTTTTATTTGGGAAATTATCCAAAATAACTCATAAATCAGGATAGTTGAGAAAACTGAACACCTACATGTATAGCGAATAATCTGTACACTCTATTGCATTGTAATTGTGTATATTATATGTACATACATAGATAAGAATCAAGAAAATTACATCATACGAAATAGTACAATAAATTTCTATTATATTGATTTTGCATTGAAAATACATTTAAGATATAGAAATACAAACATTTATAGCTAAATATTTGTTTGTATAGAAAGACTAAAGGATTTCAGTGTTTAAGTAATATATCTATGGCTTTTTATTAAATGAATTTTTCAAATATTTCATAATACCTGTTCTTGTGTTAATACTTTAAATATTTCAAATTCTTTATAATTACCTATAGAAATAAAAAAAAATTTTTTTTTTTGCAAATCACACGATGAATGTGATTACGAAAATTACGAAAATTTGAAAAATGATGACTATGGTAAATAAATGAAATAATTTGAATGATTTCTTATGATTTCTTTTTAAATATTTTTTTTTTTTTTTTCTTACATAGTAAACAAATTAATACCTTTGTCATTCAGTGAAGATTAAATGTCGGCAAAGGGGATGTTTGTTTTTTGTTTCTCGAAAATAACTTCCTTGAATTAATTAAACATTTTTTTTTAATAACTTTGATTCAATGTTTAAGAAAATATCTTATAGTAATTAATTTTAAAATTTCCACAGAAATCAAATAAAATAAATAAATAAAAAAAAAATTTTTTTTTTTTTTTTTTGATTAATTGTTTTCAAATTGTTTCGTTATTTATTAAACAGGTGAATAAATTATTTAAAATTATAAATTCACTTGTTGCTTAAAATCTTTTATATGTATATATAATAACATATAAATTATGCATATACATATATATCCTTCCTGTAAGAAAGTTTTGAAAAAGAAAATCGCCTTATATTTACGTGAAAAACAAAGATTGTGGTAAATGATTTGTACAATTATGTGTTAAATACTTTGAAAAGTTTTTCAATTTTATTTTAATTTATAAAATACAGATAAAAAATTGAATGTTGAAAATTTGAAAATTTTTTTCTTTGTACATTGTGTATACATAACAAATAGAAAATTTATTACGCAAATTTGTAATTAGTATTTCCTCGTGAATTTACGGAAATTTTTGCCCCATTCCTTTTTTTTTTGTCCTTTTATTTTGTTTTTTTTTTATAGTTTTGTCTTAAATATTACTACGACATGTATGAGATCGTTTTGTTGTTTTTTTAGTATGACACAAAATTACTTGTACTACTCTCAATTACTTCAAAAAAAAAAAAAGACAAAAAAAATGATTACAAATTATACTCTGTCTAATATGAATAAATTTAAGATAAATTGGAAACAAAAAAGAAAACATTGATACAAATATGTAATATGGTCATTATTGTACATTCTTAACATTTGTATATTTATGGGTATTTGTGGCATTTATTGACAACTAATTCATCATTCTAAATAATCGGTTTTCTACGTAAGCAAAATGTTTTAAAAAAAAAAAAAAAGCGGGCGAACGATAATGTCTAAATATGATCAATTTAAAAACATATTGCGTATGAAATTGTTGGCGTTGGAAAATAAAACATTAATTTTGTATATCATTTAAATTTTTTTTTGTTTTTTTGTTTTAATCTGTAAGATTTAATTCAGATGTTTCCAAGATATTTTCTGTTATATTCATAGCTAAATTGAATAAATTAAATATTTATGAGAGAATATTAAAAATACATACTTGTATCATTGAAAACGATTAACAGAGATTTAATGTTTTCAATTTTATTTTATTTTTAATAGGTTAATCAATACAAGAATTTCTGTCGATAAAATTAATTTTAGTTATTCATCATCATCATCATCATCATTGGCTTAACAGCCCCAATCATAGTAATGATTCTCCTCGTGTGCACCTACAATTAACTGTGGATAGCAAACCAATAAGTTTTGTTAAAGATTAAACTCAATTTTTTGTGTGTATGATAGAACAATACATATTCTTTGATAGAACTTAGATACACCATTTATTTAAAATACTCGTTATTATAAGAATACAAACACAAAAATTCAGAAATTTTTATCAATATAAGTATGGGTAAATTTAAAAGCGCATCACTACCTATTTGATGCAATATACAGATTAAGATCATAAAATACGCTGGATATCATATCAAATGATTATTGATGCATTTTTGAATTTATTCTATTTTTAAATGAAAATTTGATTTTTCCTTTAAAAAAAGATAAAAAAACCCAAGAGAAAAGATAATTGACGAGAATTTACCCTGTAGTCATTAATGAGAATTTTTGAAATTAAATAAAAAATTTAAATATGCCTAAATACGTTTGTTTTAATTTTCTTATATACTTGAAATTACTATAACAAGACACTCCTTTTGTTCTTTATATTATTAAAATAAAATTTACAAAGATAGAATTTTTTGTTTTTTTACTCACTTCCATAAATTTGTACAATAAATTCGTGTTTTTGTCATATTTTTTTTTATTTTTTTATTTTTTGTAAATAACTTTTAATCTGGATTATTATAGTGTATTATTTAATTCTTTTGACTACATTTTCATGCTTTTCTTTTACCTTTTTATTTTTTATTTATTTTTTTTTTTTTTTTGTTTTCGCTTCAAAACATTAAAGATTATTGAAAAGTATATACTAGAAAATTAATTAAATTTTATTTATTCATTATTCACTTTTTAATTAATTTAGTCTAACTGTCTACTTTGACTAAATATGTAATATACACAAATTAACTTCATTTACGTACATATACATATTTTATAAACTAATATACCATTTTCGCGTTTTTAGAAAAGATTTTATTTTTTTTTATTTTATCAGTTAAATGAGATTTTATGTTTTACAAGTAAATGTACTTGAACATATGTATGTACAGAAAATTTTCGTGTAATTTGGTACTTTTTAAAAATTGTCTAAATAATCATAAATTATGGAAGATTAGTTGACGTCACTAGTATTTTTCTCATACAAAGCGAAGTTTGTTATGAATTTCATATCAATGCGGACCTTGTACATATGTAACGTAATTTTCCTATATAGTACCAGTACATATACTTCTTAACACATAATATGTATGATCCTAAAGCCTAAAACGCTAAAACGTACTTTTCATAATTAATTCATTGTTTACACAAATCTTTTTTTTTTTTTTTTTTTTTATAAATTATCTCTTACTTTTGTAAATACCTGAAAATATTTCGTTTTAGGCATATAAAAAAGTAAAAAATTCTATTTATTTTATTTTTTTTATGATTTTCTATTTATTTGATATTATTTCCTTTTTTTTTTTTTTTTGTGTTCCTAATATCTAATCTGTATTCACTTTGAAAATTATTTTGTATTTAATACGTGTGTGTTTCTTTTAATATCATTTTTAATATATTTTTCATATTATAAAGAAGTAAATTTGGAGTTATAAGTCCTAAAGGGATTTACATATATATAAAAAACTATATATTTGCCCATTGTGCCATAATTTACCTCATATATGTGTATTATGCTGTTATTTATCAAATTAAACATATGTATGTATGTATAAACATAAAAGAAAAATTATGGGAATATATAACATGAGTATACAAAAAAAAAAATAAAAAATAAATAAAAAATAAAAAAAAAATTCTAATAAAATAAAAACATATTATAGACACACATCCGAATAATTGTATTTAAATTTTATATTTTATGTATTTTAATCCCTTTTCGCACGTACAAATAACCTCTATATGTATACTAAAAATGTATTTGTAAATATTTTTCCATTTAAACTAACATCATTTTCTAATAATTTCAAATTATAAGTAATACGTTTTTTCTTCTCTTTTTTTATTTTTCCTTTACAAAATGTATTTTAAAGAGTGAACAAGCTGCTTTATTTGTGCTTTTTTTCTTTAGTTATCTTATTTAAATTCTTGTAGCATAAAATTAAAAACAAAAAAAAAAATAAAAAATAAATTTTGTCCTTATTAGAAAATATATGTTTTGTACACTACTTGTAATATTTCAAGAATACATACCGACCAGATTAAAATCTCTTGTCCTTGAAGAAGAAGGAAATTCTTGATTTTCTAATGAGTTATAAATTTTGAATTAACAAAGAATTCTTCGTTTGATGTGAAAATGACCTTAATACGAATAATTACCATTAACTAAGAAGCTCAGTGAAGATGTTAAAAAAATGTTTTTTTTTTTTTTTTTTGAAAATATTAAAATAACATTTCTTCATTTCTTTTTTCTCAATATCCTGTAGGAAAGAAGTTATGGATCAATTGTTTAAAACATTGATTGAGTCCTTATTAAGACTAAGGGATGAAAATTATTAAGAAAATTTTAAATATTTGAATGTAGACTACTCCAAGGAAATTTGTTTTTTTCATTTTTTTTTTATAATTTATTTAATGAATTCCAGATGTGTTAAATTCTGTTAATTAACGTTTTAACAGAATTAAGTAAGTCTGGAGAAATTCAATTATGTCTTTTTATTTTTAATAATTTTTTTTTTTTTTTTGAGAATTTTCTTAATGGCAAACGTTCTGTTTTTTTTTTGTTCTGTCTTCATTGGTATTTAATAAATTTTAACACGTTTCATGTTTTTCTTGTTTTTCTTTTTTCAGAAAATTTCACATTTATTAAAAAAAAAAAAAGAAGATGAATGTGAAAATTTCTTAAATTATCATTATCTTTCTTTTATTTGAATTATTCAAGAAATGGGAAAGGATAAAATGTAGATTTTAAGTTTTATTTTAACTGTTTCATTAAGAAGCTGATGTTTATAAAAATGTTCAAAGGATTCTTTAATTTTATTTAATTTTAATTATTGTTCATTTAATTCAAATAATATGTGCCAAAAATAAAAAAACGAATTCAACAGAAAGTGTAGGATATAAAAATTTCATGTACGTAAAAATTAAGAAAAATAAAAAAAATTTGGACTTCTATATTGATAAATAAATCTTATTTGCAATTTTTTTTAATTATAAATCTAAATTTTTATAACTTACCTTATTAATTGGAATTGCAATTGATATACCAAAAAATATTGTAACCAATGTTATAACAATTGACTTCATTTTGTATGTGTTGGTTGAGGTTTTTTTTTTTTTTAATTTAAGTTAAAATTTTCACAAATGCACTCAAACACCAAAGTAACAAAAAAATACTTTGTCACTTTTCAATTAGTTAATTAAACTAATTTAAAAACAAAGAAATAGAAAAGATAAAATTAAAAAAAAAAACAACAATTAAAAAATATGTAGCAATTATTCTTATTATTATTTTTTTTTTTTTTAAATTTTAAATTAAAATGAATTAAATGAAGTTAAATACTTTTTTGTGTACGTTATAAATTAAAATTCTCAATAATTCACTTTTATGTTAGTTTTAATTACTATACGTACTTTTCTATGTTTGTTTTTTTTTTTTTAGTAAAATAAAACTTTTAATATTACTGTGTTGTGTATTTTCTGTTTTTTTGTTTTTTATTTGAATTTTATAGTTTGAATTTGTAATCACTTTAGCATTAAGATAAACACTAATGTAAATAAAAGAAAAAAAATAAATAAGTAAGTGAAAGAATGTTAAGTATTTGTAGTATGTATATGCTTAAAAACTGATATTATGTAAAAGGATATACTCCAGGATACGACTTATGATCTGATGGGAGCAACTAATATAAGTGATGTTCTATAATCATGCTGTGTTGCTTTTATACTCTATTCAAAAAATAATATGCCAATGTATTTTGTCTGTATACATATAGTATACGAATACATGTATATCTATTTGATTTTTTATGTATATGTATGTATGACGTTTGTTATTTTTATAACGCATATTCGTGTATGTATGTATGTATACACAAATCTGTGTAAATATGAAAATATTCGATGATGACATCACAATAAAAAGTTACAATAAAGTTATTGAGGGGGTGGAAATTATTGGTATAGTACAATAAATAATTATATTTACATATGTATGTTAAATGTCTGGCTTTATACAATTACATATGTTTGTAATATAGTTGTACATATAACGGTGAAAATAATAAATAAAAATTTAAATAACGGTTGGCATCTACATATGTATGTAAAATTGAATTGAAACACATATGTGTATATATTTGTTTTTTTTTTTTTTTTTTTTTTTTTTTTGTATAATAAATAAATTTATTGTCACAATACTAGAATACTATTGTATTATATTTATATGTGATTATATATGACAATTGTACGTACATAGAGAAATGAGAAAAAGTAAAATAGCAAAAAGAAATTATATAAAAAAAATAATAATAATAATTATATGTATGTAGTTTTGAAAATTTGCAAATGAAAAGAGAAGATAAAAAGAAAAGAAGAGTAGATCTTGCGCGTACTAATCATCATATTTGTGTGTATGAATGTTGTCCTTAAAAAGCGGTCTATCGGTCAATTCTTATACCATAATCATACGTGGGAATCATATTGGTCGATTAGTTTTGACCGGTTAAATCCTTTTTTTTTTTTTGTTTTTTTTTTTTTTTTTTTGAATACATTTTTATGAACTTAAGTATACATGAGTGAAATTTAAATGTATACTAGAAAATGTTTGTGTTTTTTTTTTTGAATGAATACCCTTGCATGAGTTTATCTATGTACATACATATATTATTGTATTAAATATTTGTAGATATGTCACTATAGAGGCGCCGGAATTCTCTTAAGTAAACTTGAAAAGCATTTAACAGCTTTTAACCGCAAATTTAGTTGTTGCTCATAATATAGATGCATTTTAAAAGATGTTTTGTTTTTTGTTTTTTCTATTATAATATTTATACATACATACATATTTCTATTTTATGCTATTATCCCATACAGACCGATCTGACCGCACATAGACAAAACATTCAAAAATTAGATAATGGGTTAAAGAGCATTATTTTGCTTCATTTATTGCAATTCGCATTAACACATATTAAAATAAAGATAAAAAAAAAAAAAAACCCTTAATGGTGTACAACATATACAGTACATTAAAATTATCGTAATCGAATGTTACATGTCTTATTTATGTATATGTTGGGTTTTTAAGATCATATTTGAAATGGATTAATGGGTAAAAAACAAGAAGAAGAAGACTATAGTAGTAATTATTTAACCCATTATATTATTTTAGAAAGATGTAAAGGTCAAAATGGTACATAAAACTGAGTGTAATACACATATGTACATATGTGTACTCTAAGGATATATGTACATATAAAAAATAAGATACATTTAGGCATATTATGAATGTATGTACAACTTGTTGATTCTGTTTATTCAAAAATGAATATTTCCAAGGCAAAGAAATGAATGGAAATATATAAACGATGATTTGTTGAATATTGTGGTTTTGTGGTCTTGAAGATTATACAAGATTTTTATCATAGTTTTTTATATGTAAAATGTTTTAATTTAAAATGAATATCATGTATACATGATAAAGGATAATATAAGAATTGAACAATTTATTATATACGATTAAATTAAAATGATGTCATTTTCATAATTATTATGATTAAGTTACATGTTTAAAACGTTATACTTAAATTTATTTTGTTTCTTTTTTTAATGAAATATTCAAAAAAAAAAAAAAAATAAAAAAAATCATTTTTATTTTGGTTAAATTTCAAATTGCTATATATCAAATTATGTTCAAAAAATAGATTTCTTATACATTATAATTTGTGGTTAAATAGAATCATCATATATTGTATTATACTGACAGTGATTTATATTTTATTATAATCAAAAGAATCAAATTTTTCCTATATTAAAACAAAATTATCATTTTATGGTATATAAGTACATGAGTATTTGATTTTCTTTATATTTTGGTTTATTACCAACAAATTCAAATAATTAAAATTAAATATTTCCAAGAACTTCTTAAAAACTTACTTGTGTAAAATTCAAGGTTATTTATATATTTATTGGCAAAGACAAAATAAAAATTTTTATTTTTAATTTTTTTTTTTTTTTTTTAAATAATATGTTTAAGTATGTAGTTTTAATTTTCTCGAAAATGTAAATTGAATTTTAATGATAATTTAATTGTACTTAAAATGTTAATTTTAAGTTTTTTATAAGGATTTAAAGAAAAGGAAAATATTTAAACCTCTGAATTAAATTATATATATATATATATAAGTAAGGATACTGATGTATGTATGTATATAAAGACCTCGTGTTGAAAATTATTGAAATTACATAAAATTTTAAAACCTACAAAAACTTATACATATTTGCATTTTTTAGTATTTTTAGAATTTTAATTTCAATTTAATATGTACATATGTACTTATGAAATGATATATTATGAGGATTTCATTGCCAAGGCGATATTTATATACATACTGTATAATATGTGTGACGTATATACGTATTGTTCATGCACGTATAATAATAATAATGATTTGTATGTAATTTAGAATTTTAAAGTTTTCATTCCTACACAATGTTTTCTCTATTTCTATATTTTCTTCATTTTTTATTATTTTATTTTATTTTTTATTTTTTGAAAATTTCTATAAAGGCTCAAAAAAGGATATAACGACAATACATTCATATAAAATATTGTGTAATTTTGATATTATGTGCATTTTATTATATCATCTTTTCAGTGATTTTTCATGAAAATTCATACATGTACAATATATATGTACATTATACACATACTTAAGCAGATTTCATTTATTTATATACGTATCTAGGAAATTTTTTTTTTTTTGCTTTTGCTCACTTTATAATATTTAGTGGTATCCAGTTACATTACAATGTGGTATGAATCTTGGTGTCATATGATCAAAGCATTGTCACATTGTCAGTCATATATTGTATATATTGTTTGATGTATG
Source organism: Anthrax anthrax (assembly GCA_963971155.1). Taxonomy (NCBI): domain Eukaryota; kingdom Metazoa; phylum Arthropoda; class Insecta; order Diptera; family Bombyliidae; genus Anthrax; species Anthrax anthrax. Next base: position 1,178,822 of record OZ020118.1, on the reverse strand, counting down.
TACATATGTATACATGTGTACACATAAGTTATAAAATTTTAATATCTTTCGCATTTTTTATGTCATTTTAATTTCTACAAACATATGTACATACATACTTATAATATACTATAAGAAATTGTAAGCATGTAAATGTATTTTTTTGTAATACTAAAAATACTTACAATACTTGTTGAAATGTTGACCATTAAAATGACTCTTATCTATTATATCTACATAAATTAAAAAAAAACACAAAAAAAAAAAAAAAAGGAAAAAAACCTTAAAGGACAGAAAACAAAAAAAAATTACAAGTATAAATGAAAAATTATTGTGTACAAAAAGAATAATGTTAAATTTAAGATTAAAATAAAAAAAAAAAAAAAACGTAAAAAGCCACGTATTTTCTCATCATAGAAATTTTACTTACAAACGTGAGACTATTTTTATTTAAGAAGTTAAATAATATTTTATCATGTTACATATTATATAGTACACTGCATAGATGTTAAATGCGTCTGTGTATAAGTGTAAATATATACATAAAGGATCCTGTATCTATCCGTAAAATAATGAATTTCAAGTTATTTAAATTAATGTTTATTCTAGTCCTATATACTGCAAATGTATACAAACACTTGTTTTTATTATAACAATGGATACTTACATTATTGTTCATTTAAAAAAAAAAAAAAAGGATTTTAAATGTACTACATGTTATAAATTTTTTTATTTCTATTTAAAAAAAAAAAAAAAACTCATAAGAAGATTCATCAACCACATATAAATAGAATATATCTTTGTATGTGTTTTAAAATCAGAAAAATAAAGTTCATATTGAATTATGTTATGATTTCAATAAAAAAAAACAAATTGAATAAATAAAGGCATAACATTTTAAAATGTAAAATAAATAGGAAAAAAAATTTATTTAAAAAAAAAAAATGCTAATAAACCTACATATACATAGAAAATAAAGGTAAATAAAAATAATTGTAAGAATTTTATATACAATAATTGCTATTTAAATTATTTTCGTGTTTTCTTGAAAATTCTAAAGATTTAAATATGTATACCTATGTTATGTAGATACTTTTACAACGAGGTAAAAACAAGATAAAATATTTACTTTTTCATTTTTTTATTTTTTAAAATAGAAATAAGGATCCATCAAAATACATGTAGCACATATGAATGTGTTATTATTATTCTCTCAAAGAATTTAAGTAAATTACATGAAATCATAAAACACATTATAAATAAATATCTACGATGTATAGAATACATTAGGCTTGATTATTTTTTTTTTGTCGTTTTTTTTTTGTGGGAGTATTATAATGGTACAGTAATCATATATTCGATAAATAATAAATCTTTGTTAAAATCTCAGTTCTGAATTGTGTTATTGTTTGTACATTATGTAAATAATTTTGTAGGTAAATAATTGAAAAATTATATAAAATAATTTATAATTTTTTTTTTGTTTTGTTCTTTTTTGGCTCTTCAAATTTATCACGCGCCATTAGAAAATTACAGTAAAATGGATTGAAATAAAAAATAAAAACCATATAAAATTTCATTTTTATTTTTAAAAAAAAAATTTTAACAATTTCGTGCAGAAATGAACGATTTTCTATAATGTACGTTTTATTTTTTCAAGTTTTATCTCTTGTCTCTTACTTTGAATTTTTATAAAATATCTGAATAAATTTCATAAATTACTCAAAAAAAAATTTTCTTTTTCATTGTTTGGTTCATCATGAATCATTATCATTTTTTCCTTGTATTTCAATAGCTCTTCCTACAGCTCGGGACTCTGATTTTGCAATATTATAAACGACTGCTTCTCACACGGAGATTAGATATTGACTTGATTATTGGTTATGTAGAGTGCGGCGGACGTGTCAGTCATACGTGATATTGTGCTTATTTAATGGCGACACTTTCTCGCCTTGTTGCAGACAATATTAAGTTTTTGACAAAATGTATCTCCATACCATAGAAAATCTATACATACATAGATCATTTTTATTGACATCATATAGTCACTGTCCACATCCATAGATTGGCTCTTCTATTCACTACTATAATAGAGACCCAACTGATAATGGGCTACCTCTGTCTCACCAGGAATCTATATTTCATATTAGTTAAAAATGCAAATATAATTTTACAATTTTTTATTTATATTTTAATAATATTGTAGTAATTGTAATAAATTTTTATTCTTTCCTATTCATTTTTTTTTTTTTTTTTTTTTTTTTTAAATAGGATGAAAATTAAATGCTAAAGAATTTTTAATTTTAATTTCTATGATTTTTTAATATACAAAATTCCATTGTTATTAATAATAAATTTTTGCCAAAATAAAAGTGATTTTTAATATTTTATTCACGTTTATTAAAAGTAATAAAAATAATAAAATAAAATAGAATGTGTACAGATATATTATACAATAATTTAAAAATATTTTAGATAATAAAAAAAAAAAAAACGTTTTTGCGTCGGTCAATCATTTTTATTATTTAAAAAGACAATGGACTGTTTTTTTTTCTATTTAAAAATGTAGGCCTTGTTTAAAAATTGTATATGATTTCTATCAATTGAATTTTTAGTATTGCTGAATAGTTTTAATATAATTTTTTTGTTCGAGGATATAAAAATTAATTTGAATTTTTGCATTTTTATTTTTTATTTATTTTTTTTTTTTTCATTAAAAAACGGTTTTTTTTTCTCTCTTGATCATAAAATTACTTAAACTATGTTAATCACATTATTACAAAAAACTATGTAAAATAATAAAAGTTTCCTTTGTGCGTAATTACGAAAAACAAAACAAAAAAAAAAAAAACAGTGATAATCTATTTCAAAACTATCTCCTTACAATCGTAAGCTTTACATCATCTTATATTGGTATTTATCTTTTTTCTCTCGAACCATTATTACTTTTTTGGTTTTGTTATTTACCACACAGTTCAACATAATTTTCAATTAACTAAAGAATTTCGATATCATTTAAATTTAATTTGAATTATATTCTTTTTTTTTTTTTTGTTTTTCTAATTTTATAATAAGAAATTTTTCGTCCTACACAATAACACATGAAGTATTTTTAAATTCATTAGGTAAAAATATCTATTAAAAAAGTTTAATTATTCTGTTGCATAGAGCAAATTTTACCATTTATCATAGAAATTTTTTTAACATTTTTTTTTTTTTTTTTTAATTTGTAAAATTTAAAAAATTAATTTCACCGTTACTTGCATTTTGGAATTTTATAATAAAAAAAAAAAAAAATTAAAAAAAATAAAAAATAAAAAAATTAATAAAAAATAAATAAATAAAAAAAATAAATACAAAATAAATGCTCGCTTTCTGTAAAAACTTAAATGTTTTCATTGGTAATTTGTTGTGTTATCTTTTTACTATCATGTCATTAATGAAAAGTCAATTAAATGCTTTTATATAAAATCCATTAACTGTTATCAGACGTTTTATTCAAATGCATTGCGTTAAATGACCGTTTACTAATTTTAGTGATAACATTTTTTTGTCACATGTAAGAACATGATGTACACTTTACATGTGTATATACTACATATGCCATAATTTTAATATTATTTGCCTAGGCATATTAAAAATGTTTTAACATCATCAATTTATATTTTTATGCGTCAATGTTTTATGACTTTGTTTTATCAATTTACTAAAAAAAAAAAAAAAAAAAAAAACTTTTAAAATTCAAATTAAAACAATTGAAATAGTTTTTGATAAGATAAACAAAAAAATTAAATGATAAAATGGTTAAAATTCGTTCAAATTAAAATAAAATAGTGGAGAAAAAAAATTTAAATAAGTTTTTCTTATTCATAAATGCTAATTATTATTAATAAAATATTTTTCTTATAATGTCCTCTAATGTTTTTGTTACTAAACCATCTGGATTTTAAATGGTTTATTAACCATACTGAGTTTACTAAATGTTAAATGTATGTTAATAATGTCTTTGAAAATACGTTGTAAAAATGAATTACAGCGTATGAAATGTTACTATACATCCGAGTATGTATCAAATTTATTTTATTTTTTTCTAATTAGTTCTAAATGGTTTTAATATTAATGAAAAGTTCTAAAAGTTACAACATATTATAATTTTTATTTAAAAATATTTTTGAAAAATTAATTTAAATTTTTCAAAGATGTCATTTAATAAGAAAACTTCCGGATATCCTTTTTTGTGAAAGGACAAATCTCATATTATAATTTATGAAAAAACAAAAAAAAAAGCTTAAAGCCATTTTTTATGCTTATGGTATAAAAAGCTTTTTTGTTACTTTTTATTTCGTAATACGAAAAATGTTTTTCCGTTAAATTCAATTTGAAATTTGAACTTTTGTCAGGGAAATTCTCACAATAGAAAATGTATATTAATTTAAAATAAAAGAAAAATTCAAACAATTTATGTTCTAGATATATTCAAAATATATTTTAATAAATTTCAATAAATATTTTAGATACACCACAAATTGCTATAGCAATGTAAATAACAAAAAAGTTTAAGATTAAAATTAAGTGAAAAATTTAACTTAATGAATGAAAATTAGTCCTTTTACAGTTTTGTAAATATTTTTTGTAATAATTTTCTTATTTATATAGTGATGATTCTTAAAAAATCATATGTTATGTGTATTTCAAATATTTTTTTTAATTATTTTTTTAGTAAATTACCTGGTCAATTACTTAGTATATGGATGTTGTAATGTATATCCAAATTATACATATTGATATATGTACTATATATTATCGATATCGATATTATCTAGATGAATACGTTTTTTCTTGTTTATTTATGTTATATAAATACAAGTATATGTAATCTAATAATTCAAAAAAAAATTTGATATTTATTTTTCAAATAAAATTCTCATAAATTTTATTATAAATTATTATGTATGTGTAAAAAAAAAACAAAAAAATATCTAAACATATTTTGTTTGTAAATATAAGAAAAATTGATATAATTATATATATTGACAAAGAATAATGAAACACATTGAAAATATAATTCCAATGGGAATTGATATGATGAGTTATTTAAAACATACATAATTATGCATGTGTGTATTTTCATGCGACGTATATATTATATAATAAATATATAATCACATGTATGGAAAATTTGGCTCGGATTTTATGTTTGTTCTATATTAATATAATTTATATGTACGTATGTATATGTATTATATATGATGTATATGCAAACATGTAATCGCAATGTTACGTTCATATATGTATAAGTATACGTTCCTGTATACGTATATAGAGTTATATTTAATGTATAGTAGGTAAATATACATACATATGTATATACATGTAACCTGGGTATACGCACATGTACGTATATGTGTATTCGATCGAACAGAATAATTTTCATTTTTCATTTGTATTTTTTGAATTCATTATTATATTTATTTAATAATGTTATTATGTATTATTTTCAAATAAATATAATAATATAAGCCTTTTAAAAAAGTTCTTATGTACATAATGCTAATTTAAAATATACAAAAAAAAAAAAAAATAAATAAGTAATAATAAAAATGTGACAAAAATGAAATATATCCTATGTATGTCTTATTAGGTTTTATTTATAAAAAATATCGAGTTAGATTATATGTATGGTGTATTAATTATATTTTAATACATAATAAAATAAAAATGAAATAAAATTCGCAGTACATTTTATATTTGTATACATAACCTAAAGTTAAATTTCAATGAATAATGTAATTAATAGTGTTAAGAATAAGGTACGCATATAAGTACGTATACATATTACATTACATACATATGTATACGTATTGTGTATTAATTCAATATTCACGTATGTATATGTACATGTTATGAAAAGATGTTATAATTACTTCATTAAATCAGTCATTACGAGTATTTAAGTAATTTCAGTATTTTCGGGTATATAAATGTGATTATAGCTATATTATCTACATTATTTACGTATATTTGTTTTTTGAATATATGTATATACCTTGTCAGATAACACATTATATTAAATTATGTGTTATTATATACCTGCCTGACATGCACACAATATTGTACAGAAAATTTGATTCGTTTTATATTACTTACTTGATTTTCAAATTATTCAAATCTAAACGACATACTAAAACTTATGAATAAACCATAAATCCTAATTACATGTCTAATGTATGTAAATGATAAAAAAAAAAAAAAAAAAAAAAGTTTCTTTTTTTCATTTACATTAAATCTATAATCGACTGGAATATATGTATTATAGATCATTACAAACATTAAATAAATTATTATTGAGGATGAAAATTTGTTTTAGTTTTATTTTAATAATAAATTTTTCCATTAAAAATTATTTCATAATTTTTTGGTATATACATATATAAACATAACTCTTGACTTAAATTTATTTGATTAAAAACGGAAAGGAGAGAACAGAACAAAAAACAAAAAAAAAAAAAACAAAATTTTGTAAATTAACTAAAATGAAAACCTTAAAAATAAAGAAGACGACAAAATTCTTTGTAAAAAATTTATTTTCAATTTTCATTATGTCTGGACGTTGTTATGTATTATTGTTGTTTATTTAAAAGTATGAAAAGGATATTTTTCATATATGTATGTATATATTTTTTTTTTTTTGTTTTGAAATTTTAGAAAATTAAGTCTAAAGAATTACATTACAAATACGTATCTATGAATATACGTATGTATGTATGTATGTACCTATGTAAATAAAAACGTCTTAAGGTTGAAACACAAAAAGTTTGATGTAATTAAATTTGAAAAGAAAAAGGGGTTTCATACATACATACATACATATATTGTTGTTTTGTAGGCAATCAAAAAGAACAGTAGGCATTTAACATAAAAGATTGATGAATTAAGTAAATAGAAGAAAAGAAAAAAAAATAAAGTAAAAACAAAACAAAAAAAAAAAAAAATGTGTGTGGTAGAAAACGTTTCAAATGTCCTTGCAAATAATTATCCTTTATTATATTGATTTTAATTAAATAAGTGAATAAAAAAAGTGGGAAAAAAAATTTTTTTTTTCTAGTTTTTTTGACTGATTAACTATCCTGGTGCGGGAGAAAAAAAAGGTTTAACCCTATCCTTTTACAGTACAAGCCATACTTATGTACAGTATGTACGCCGTGGTAATTATAACGTCTTAAGAATTTATTTTTATTTTATTCCTTTTTTTTTTCTTTCTTTCTTTAATTACTTCTAATTATTCAATTACATCTGTCTTGTCCTCAAGCCATTTTTTTTTTCTCACTCACTTCTATGAAATATTAATTGTATTTTACTCAATTGTATGTAATGAACATTAAATAATCAAAAAAAAAAAAAAAATTTTTGAGAAAAATTTCAAATATTTAAATAAATGAGAATTCGTTTGATAAAAGCAAAATTCAAATTAAATGATTGACATTTTAGTTAATGTACACACATATAATCGATATATGACAAAAAAATAATTATTTTGTTTGCTGCATAATGACACTTCAAGGATTTTTGTTAAATAACATTTTGAAAGACTGAAACACGCTTATAAATATATTTTTTTTTAAATTACATTGACTTTTTTATCACGTTTCAAAAAAAGGTGAGAAAAAATAATTTTAATTTCATTTTAATTTTTTTTTTTGTTTTTTTTCTTTTTTTGGGAAGAAAAAGCTAATGAACTTTTTGATCTGTAACCATCTACAAAATTTTATATTGTGGGTTGATAGCAATTATAATAAATGTTGGTGGTGATTTGTTGATTAAATATAAAATTAAAAATGTGACACATGTATCTGAAAACAGTCTTTGTAATTTTTTTTTGTCTGGACTTAGTTATAAAAATTTATTTTCTATAATTCTTTCTAAATACATATTCATTATATTATATTGTATAATTTACATTTTTGCATAATATTTGAATTTTGAAAATATATTACACTTAAATGATTACAATGTCCATTTACATTTTTATTTATCTTTTTTTGTTTTTATTGTTTTCATTTTTGCTTTTTTGATTTTTTTGATTTTTTTTTTTATTGAAATTATGATTAAATATTATCATTAAACAATTCATCCATCATTTAATATTTTTTGCATAAAATTATAATTTTTATGTATGTAAATATATAAAAAATATGAATAGAATATACAGACAATGCTTGTTTTAATGTGTATCTGGTTTATTATACAAATGTTAATATATACATACATGTTTATAAGGTGGTTTTAATTACTTTGTATAAGATCATGAAAACGTATGAAAATGAAAACGAAATTATATATGGAAAAATGATTTAACTGTTGGGTGATATTTAAGAAAATTTTCAGATTTTTTTGGTATTTTTTTAATTCACGAATCTTTGATGGTTTACACCTCTGTTACTAAAATCAGAGCAAATTTTCGAACTTTTCCAAAGAGGCATTTAACAAGATTTTTCACACGACATATAGTTAGAGTGATGGTTAGAGATTAAATTTAAAACTAAAAGTTAGCGATATTTTTTTGAAGATTTGTCGTACAATTTGTTTATTTCTAAAAAGAACATCCGATGAAATGTTCAGTCTTCCTTTTACTGAACAAGTCTATTTTTCATCGTTTTTCTTTTTTTCTCTTGGTTGTATCGTGTACAGATCTAAAAATTCTTTTGCTAAAGTGCTGTTCGAATCACCTTGTAACAAAAATAAAATTATAATAATAAAAGTGTTGATATTTCTTATTTTTATTATTTTTGGATCAATAAAAAGTAATTAATTTTTAAAATCGAAAATACCCGTCATTAATTTGTTTTTTCACCTATTTTATACATTATACAAAATTTATCATCTCTCACCTTTTTTAAGGTAAAAGTTAATATATAGGTATACATTTTATTTATTTATGTTTCTGTTTGTATCTTCATTATTTCATTTGTACTTTTGTATTTAAAGTAGAAACAAACGAAAATTTAAAGGTAAAACAAAAACAAAAAAAATTTTTTTTTTTTTTTTTGATTATAGATAAAAATCATTTAAATGTTTTCGTTTTCTTTCGTTCATTTCAATACATAGAGAAATAACATTATTATAAAAAAAAAAAAAAAAATTAACAACCTAAATAAATCATAAAAATAAAAACACGTGAAAAAAAAAAAAACAAAAAAATTCAAAAAATTTAAATTATTTAAATGATTTATGTAGGAAATATTAAAAATTCATTTCATTTCCTTTATTGCTAATTTATTTATATGTATTTTTTTTTTGAAAATTTTTATTTGTAAATAAAAAAGGAAATTAAATTCATGAAAAATCGATTAAAAATGTAAAATAAAAGAATATTTAATTGCATATCTTAATTTTTTTTTTTTTTTAATTTTACAAAAATATTCTTTTATATTGTACATTTTTGTACGGCTGTATCCATTATATAAAAAAAAATCTTCATTTATAATTGAATACGTAAAAATATTATTATTTTTTTTTTTTTGGTTATTCGATTTTTTCTTTTATAAAAAAGGAATAAATTACATATTTACTAATTAATTACTTACCAATAAAAAAAAAAAAAATCAAATCAAATCAACTGTTTGATAATCAATTGTATCAACATATCATTTTTATACGCATGTTACCTTTGGTATAGAATTTTACCCTAACCACATACACACACACATCTACTCATTTGGATTTATATATTATTTACAAATAAAATTCATGTATAATTTAATATTACACATCACATACATATGTATGTAAGTAGATTTTGATACATAAATGACACGTGTGATTTTATCAATAAATAATTGATCTAAATTTTTGGCTTTTTAATATACTACATTCATATGAATGAATGAACATGATATTTCTTAATGAGAAAAGTAATTAATAAATATACCAGCATAAGTATTTGAATTGAATTTAATTAAAGTTAAATATTTCTTACCCCCATGATGCGTAATACCACTTTAACGTTATGTATGTACATTATCAACTTTAAAAGTTGAAAAAGAAAATTCTTGTTATGTAAACAAGAAAAATAAGATTTAAAATTGTAATTTACTTTATTACGCGAACACAAGAATCTATATTTTCTTTGTAAATTTACAAAATGTGGTTTGTTTGTTGGATGGTTCTATGTGAATGTGTATCGATTTTCATAAGAAAAAAAAAAAAAAATTTTTTTTTTGCTTTTGTTATAGTTTATCGTCAATATGCAAACGTGTGATTTTATTTGTGGTAAATCAATTTTGTTTTCTTTTCTATTTTCTTTTATAACAGCTTGAAAAATTCAAGTATTACAAAAACACACCAGATTTTGTGTGATTGGGAAAAAGAAATCGAAATCAGTGGTATACTAACTAACGTAAATATGGGAAAAAAAAACTGTATTGTTGTCGTTTTGTTATTGACAAATAAAATACAAATAAATAAAAAATAAAAATAAAAATAAGAAAAAAAAACCAAAAGAAAACGTTAACGACCATACACACAAAATCAATGAAGTGTTTCATAATAACGCACGTGAACATTTAACAAAATCAATTTTCAAACGTGTTTTTTATTTTCTTCTTCGTTTTTTTGTCTTTTTATCCTTAATGTTTATATTTCTTACCATTACATTGTCATCAATTGAAGAAATCAGTGACAGAAAAACAGATAAAAAATAATTTACCACAAACTTATTTATCAAACAGGAAAGATATCCTGATAATGCCAAACTAAATTATACACACATTTGTGCGTTTAAATGTAATTCGATAAATGAATGTGTACATTCATGAAAATACGTTTTTTAGATTATTATCAAACATTTTTTACGAATTTAATAATTTTCCCTAAAAAAAAAAAAAAATAAAAATTACATTAAAAACTGATTTTTTTTTTTTTTTTTTTTTTAATTTTATTTAACTAATTTTGGGACAAAAATAAATTATGATACGATAAGGGATTTTATTTTTGGTCTATGGAGACAAAAAGATTTCTTTTACTTTTTAAATTAAAAAAAAATTTCGAAATTTTATTAAAAAAAAAAAACAAGAAAAAATGAAATCATAAATAAATGTTGTCAAGATTGTATTTTTAATGTAATTTAACATTTCTAAATAAGAAAATAAAAATTTAATTTTTTTTTTGTTTTTCAAATAAAAATAACTGTCATACTTTGTTTATAAAATGTCAGTAAATAATTGTGAAAGAGCAAAAAAATAAAATAAATATAAAATGAAATCAAATAAAATGAATGTCATCAATTAATAAAAATTCAATCAAATTTTTTGTATATATATTTAGTCGTCGTAGTCGTCATCAATTTTTCAATGGCGCTTATCATGATCTTCAACAATCATGATCGAAGTATCGTAATTTATTTTAATTGAATACATATTGACGATGAGATGAGATTATTTTCATGTCCAAAATATTAATATGTATTTACGTAAACTTTTGATATCATGAATATTTCGATTAATAGCTCTCGTTGTCCGTTATTCGTTTTAAATTTAAATTCATATAATAATACATGCATATATGTCTGTATTCATGTATCGTTTTCTCAGGTTGCCTCTGTATCCTCTATTTATTTACATTTTTAGTTCATTTACAATCGAATAAAAAATTTTTTTTTAGGTATGTCAGCATACAAGTGTATGTACGTGTACATATATACATACATACGAATATATTTAAGGATTTTATATTTATTTTGATGATATTTAAAGATAAATTTTATTAGTATCTAGGATGATAGCTTAGAGTAAATTAACTTTGACTACTAACATTTACAATGAATTTTCAAATATATGTATCTAAAAATCTACTATTTATAAGCAAGGGAAGAATAAAAAACAAACTAAATGAAAAAGAATTCAACTATAAAAACGAAGATATATGTATGTATGTACATTAAAAGGATACACTATTTTCGTAAATCGATTATATTTAAATATATATTCATTTACATATGCGTGCTTTGTGTACGTGATAATATAGTTTAGTGTGCTTTTAGCAATAATTTTATCAAACTAATATAGATACAAAATTGTGTACGCATCAGCCAATTCATGTATATATACACACATATTGTATCTAACATATAAATATTAGGTAAAAAACAAACTATATAAAATTTATTGATATGTCTAAATTAAATAAAATCTTTATTGTATCAGTGAAAAAGGATTAAAGTCTTTATAAATTTTCATTTTTTTTTTTTTATCATTTTTTGTTATTGTTTGTTGTTTCTTAAATTCTTTTTTTTTGTTTTTTTTTTTTTTTTTTGAAAATGATATGTATGCCGTATTCTTCAAAATAACTGGTAAAATGTTGAAGTTTTCAATTTCAATTAAAAATGAAAAAGCAAAAACAAAAAAAACAAAAAAAAAAAATTTAAATGTTTAAAACTTTTAACCAGTATAAAAGTTAAAATTACATTATTTATGAAGTGAATTTTAACATACATACTATACATATATGCTTATGTATGTATATTGTACACGTTATCATTACAATAATACATGTACATATACAAACATATATTAGAATAATGAAATTAAATATTATAACATTTTAGTAATGAGAAATTTTTTAACAAACAAAAACTTTTTAATATGTTGAAAATTTTACAAAAAACTTTTAATCTTTCCATTTTAATGTTTTATAATAATATGATGTTTATTGAAAATGTATATAGTACAATATTATAAGGTTGTTTTTGTTTATATTGTAGTTTGTTTCGTTTTTTTTTTTTTTTTCAAAAAATTGTTTTAATTATTTTAATATTGAAAAATTTTTGTTATAGTACAAAGGATTACGTCTTTAATGATTCGATAAAATTAAAATATTACAGAAAAAATAGAATACAAGCCGTATGCAAACTAATATATGTAGCTATCGACTTCGAACTATAAATTAAATTGACAAATTCAAAGTCCAAGTATTTAGCATTTTACACCTTCGAGACACATATTATGAAAAATTTTCTTATGAGACACCAGGTGAAGAAAGTGAGGCGTAATGGATTATCCTTCACCTGTTATACTGAAAGTGTCTCATAAAACAATTTTCAAAATTTGTCTTAAAGGTGTAAAAATTATACTTATTAAAAAATAACAAAATAGAAACAGAATTTTTAGCCTAAAAACTGATTTGAAATTACGACAACAATATAAATTTATTGTATCGAATTATAGTAAAGAGCCTGAAAAGAAAAAAATGACATATAAATAGGGTGGTTGGGTGTACCAATAATTCATGTAAATGTATAACGTTCTGGTTGACTTTATTACTAGGGTCTCAGGCTTAGGGCTTAGAGATTTGGTAAACGATAACTGGTATTTAAAAGCTTCATATAATCATGTTACAAAGTATTCAAGCCGCAAAAGAATATGATTTGAAACAGAATACAATACAGATTAAGGAAAATCAAAATTATTTAGTTTTAATAAGGATGTTCACATGTTGAACTTTTTTAATCTGCTAGCCCCCTCGATATGAAAAACAATTCTTGATGAATTATAATTTTAAATTGTACTTGAAAATGATGAATATCATAAATGAATTGATATATTATATTGGTGCTTAATGTCATTAACAATGAGAAATTTATATATATGTATATACATACGTATGTATATGTATGTTTATTTATAGCATTAGTTAAAAATTTTTTTTTTTTAAATAGGAATATGTTACGCACGTAGTACATATGCCCACGTGTAATATTCTTCAAGAGGGAAATATTACGTAAGCAAAATATTGAAAAAAAAAAAAAAAACTGATTAGAAAAACTTCAAATGTCAGTTAAATATTTCTAATAATAATAATAATTTATAATCAAGGAAGACGGTGGTTGAAATAAATAATAACACTGAATGTTAGAATATATCGTAATATCTAGTAATAATTTTCATATATTTTTTTTTAGTTTTTCAGATTATTTACATCATTAGTACCACCCACAGCTGATTTACGTGTACATACATATGTTACATAAATATGATGTCATAAATTTTACTGTTACCTGTGTATTGTATGTTATTATATAAGATTTAAGCTTCTTTTTTTTTTAAATAGAATTGTTAGTTTTTTTTTTTTTTATATTGTTATTTAAACTGTTTATAACAAGTCCTGCGTGAATAAAATAAAATAAAAAAAAAGTAAAAGTGTCTAAAGAAAAAAGAATAATTAATTTTATCAATATATAAAATATCCTTTTTGATGTTGCAAAAAAAAATTCTGTTATAAAAGTCTTTTGCTTGCATTTTTGAACATGTATAAATGTCATAACATTTTACATTATTTACATACATACGTATGTATGTACGAGTATATCCCTTAAATCATCATTTTACGAAGGATGATAAACTTTTAATAATCATTCATTCAATAACACTTCATTTCATTTACCATTTAAAATCCATAAAATTTCTATTTTATCGTCGAAGTGAAAATTAATAAAATTTTCAAGAAAATAAAGGGAAAATCCTTGATAAATTAATAACTTCAAGCATATAGTGTTATAAATTTAAGGATTTTTCATTTTATGATGAATGAATGAAAATAAATATGATGTAAACATGCATTTTACATTGTTGACAAAATGTATACATATCATCAACATTCTATCAGTATGATGATCCAATAAAAGGTTACTTGTTACGGTACAGATGACAACATACATATATAAAAATATGTTGGTGAACATAATGCTTTGCATATGAAGTAGATATAAATTTACTATCATCTGAGATAAACACATCAGATATACAAATAACATTACATGCCCTATGTACTATACCTATATACATATATACTCGTAAGGATAAATGTTTTGTGTAAATATACGTACATTTAATACTTATAAATATTCGAATATATGAATGCATAAGCAGCGAATTCAAGTATCTGTAAAAACTTTAAAGTGTAAACGTATACGTATCATGTATGCAAATACATACAAAAAAAAAATTAAATATATATAAAAATGCATTTACTCTATTTTAATATCATTGAGTTCAAATGATGATATACATACATACATATGTATATACCACCAACATACATTTATGCATTTTGAATGTTAAAAAGGATCACAAAAGTGGTCAACATAATATACAAATACGAGATTATAGAGGTAAAAGTGAATAAAAAAAAATTTTGTGTTTATTTAAACTTTATATGAATTAAATAAAAGAGCATATGATGATGGTTGGACAAAATAGTTACATTCACAAAAATATTTGCATAAAATAATTTTATCCTTTTTTTTTTCTTTTTCTTTTTTTTCTATTTATGTGCAGAAATATGGAAATGTAGACAATTAAAAAAAAAAAAAAAACCTACGAGAAAATATGTAAAAGAAAATCTGTAAAATTTATCTTGAAATTTTCACGTAACGAATACAAATCATAAAAATTAAATGAGATAATTTCGTTTATAAAGACTTTTTTATTTTATTAATGATTTTTATTATTATTATTTTTATTCAATTATTGTCATACAAATAAAAATAATGTGATTCGTTTTATTATAAAAATTAAAAATGATTTTAATTTTCTTTTTATTTAGAGCAAATCAATAGTAAAAAAAAACAATTTTTGTTTTTTTTTTTTTCAACATATAGTAATATCAGTCGATTAATTTGGTAAATTATAAAAGAATTTAAATTTGTTTTAGAATAAAAACAAAAAAAAAGTGTTAAACTCTGTTGTTCTCCTGTGTTCGTATACGTACGTATTATTCTGCGTAAAAGAAAAATACTTACTCTCGAGTTATGTAATATGTTACATCAACTTCAATCTACATAAGTACAATAAAAAATAAAAAAAATACGTTATAATAACTCACAATTTGACAAGAAGAAAATATTGTAATTATGTTAGTAGAATTTATCATGTACATAAAAGTGTATAAAAACGATGTAAAACACATAAGGATCAGTACAACACAAGGATAACAAAAAAAAAAAAAAAAATTTTTTTTTTTTTAAAGTACAATATAAAAAAATAAATATTATAAAGAAACATCTTGTCATAATTTTGTCATTATAAAATTTTTCTTTTTTTTTTTTTGTTTTTATCCACTCTGCACAAAATATACTTTTATTCCTTAGCGAGAAAAATTGTTTAAGATTGTTAGAAAAATAAATTTTGTAAATGGTGTTAGAATGCAAATTACATATATATGGAAATCTAAGTACATTACATACATATTTTATAACGGATATTTATGTATATATGTTATTTACAAAATTATTTTTTTGTTTTACTTTGTAACTTATTCAAATGTCAAAATTACACATACAATATGTTTGTACTTATCTTATACTTGAGAAAATTTTTGAGAAAAAAAAATTTCGAAAAAATGTTTTGTTTTTTTTTTTTGTTTTTTTTTTTTTAAGAGAAAATATAATGTAAAAAAATTTTCTTTTTAAATGAATCAGTTGTTGACATTTAACAAAAATTTTTAAGAATACAATAAATGAAGGATATGTTTATTTATTTTATTTTGAAATAAAATGAAAAATAAAATAAAATGTGAAAATTTCATTTTATTGTAATTTTTAGAAAAATATATTGTACGTATACTTTAGTAAAAACAATTTAACATGTACATATATGACGTACTTAACTAGTATATTTGATAGTATGCAATATATATAATGCGGTATAATATAACAACATAATTTATAATATATTATAATTCATATATTCTGTTTATATGTATGTACTTACCTACAAACTTGTCATGTATACTTTAGTGTGTTATGTCCTTATGCGTGTACATATCTTGTGCACAAGCTCTTTATTCCACTTAGATCTAAATCTGTTCCATGTTTTATTATTGTTTTTTTTTTTTTTTGTTTTCTTTTCTTTAACTATAAAACAAAAAATTCTCTGTGGTATTGTTTTATTTTTAGAAAAATGTAATTTATGAATAATTTATATTTTTATTAAAGTGAAATAAAAATACACTCAAGAGAAAATAAAAGAAAGTAAAAAAAAAAAAAAAAAAAAAAATTAGAAGAAAAATTTTTTTCAAAAATATTAAGAAAAAAAAATTTTTTTTTTTATAACGTGGGTGAAGAATTTACGTAAATATGCTTTGACCCTCTATACACTAATCAATTTAAGTGAATAAAATACACAAAGAAAATATTTTTTTTTTTTTTTTAATTTTATGAAAAATTCCTTAAATCTAAGTGGATATCCAAAAATCTTTAAAAAAAAATCGAAAATTCGTCAAATACTTATCATTTTCATTTATTTTGTATGTAAAAGTATGTATCATTTCAGTAAATTCTAATATCATTTAATATTGTACTTTGATACAAAACAAAATAAAATAATAATCCTTTTTTTTTGTTTTCTTATACTTTACTTAAATATAAACCAAAAAGCTAACAAAAAAATTTTTTTTATTTTATATCAAATAATGATTTCATATTATTTATTGTTTTGTATATTATATTATTATTATGGCACTTATTTTAGTGGAAAAGAAAATCCATCCAATTATGATTTAATCTGGAAGTGTAATGAATTATTTTCACATAACAGACATAAAATTGCCTACTACCACCGTCCAATTTGTTTTACGTATTAAATTATTAGTTTTTGTTTTTTTTTTTTTTTTTTTTTTTAAATGACATAATAAAATATAAAGGTTTATGTATCATCCATCGAAATATATAAAAAAAAAAAACAAAAAAATGTTTATGAGCAATAAAAAATAAACAAAAATGGAAACATAAAAAAAAAAAAAAAAATAAATATTAACTTTAACATTTTTGAAAGTATTCCATAAAATTCAGTTCATTAAAAAAAAAAAATAAATCTAATTTTGTTCACAGCATGAAATCAATTTAAAAGATGATGAGAGAAACAAAAAAAACAAAAATAAAATAAAATATTCGAATTTTTTTTACGATTTTCCTTTTGTTAAAATTTTATTCTCCTTCTGAAAAAATAGTTTTTAGAATATTGAATTGTTTTTGGCAGTATCAACATTTATAACACACACATTTTTGCATATTGTGCGAATAATAATAGTTCAGTATATGTACACACGTATGGTTTTTTTTTTGTAATCCTATTTTAAATCAAAATTTCGTTACGAAAACATTTGAAAAAAAATAAAAAAATAAAATAAAATAAAATTGTGAATTAATGTCAACATTGGAAAAAAAAATAAAAATTTGCATTCATCATTTTTCTCAAAACAAATAAAAAAATTTGTTTTTTCACTTTGAAAAATTAAATTTCATTTTTTGTTATTCAGACAATTTTTATATTATTCATTCATATCTGTAATTTTACTGTATTTTTTGTATGTAAACAAATTTTCATTCTAGTTTAATTCAATTTTTTTTTTTTTTTTTTGAATGAAACTCAAACAAAAGATTTTTTTTTTTGTTTTGGATTTATTTTTTAGTATATTTCATAGTTTTTGTGTTGAATTAAATTGAAACTAAAACAAGTGAGAATAAAAAGTGAAATCATAAAATTCTGATGGCCTTTTTCTATACATACAAAGAAAACATACATACATATATAAAATGCTCGTATGTATGTATATGTTTGTGAATATATATTAATAAATATAAAATTTTTTAACAAAAATTACATACGTATAAAAATAAACCTTTATTTTCCTGTGTTGTATTTTATGGTTTCAAATACCAAATAAAATCTACGAAAAAGGTGTTATACATACGTATGTGGTTTTTATTTTTCGTTTTTGTGTGTTTTCCTTGAATAAAATTCAATTTTTATGACTAAACTATGTAATATGGTTTTTCGTTTAATTTATTTTTTGCTTAATTTATATACTTATGCTTTGTTCAGAATAATAATAATACGAATACGAAATAATTCGAAAATGATTAAAAAAAAAAAACTAAGATAAATCGTAGAACTACTGCACAGGTACTACTTATTTATTTTTATTTTTATTTTTTTTTTTCATCCTTGCCATTTTCTTTACCCTGAATTGTCACTTATGTTTTGCACGAATGAACACTATATATAGTTATTTTTACGTCATTAATAATTCTTCAGATTTTTAGCTAGAACCTAAATCACTTATGTGATATTTTTTTTTATTTATTCTTTTTTTTACACATGCATATATTTAATGTACATGGTATTTGTAAACCACTCAGCCTATAGCTTTTAGTACAGCATAAACCTGAGAGGGCTCAGACAAATAATTTTTTCAAACTAAAACAGTCAGTCAAAAGATTTACCAAATTCTTAGAACCTGTTCAAAAATAATCCTTATTAAATCAGGGTCCTTATTTGAAACTGACTGACTAAATTTTATGGAGACAAAAACTATAGAACAAATTTTGTTGTTTTTTTTTGTTTTTTTTGCTTTTGCGAAAATTTTAAGGTAAAAAATCAACACTCTCTATTTTGCTAAACTGCTAATCTTCTTAATTTGTTCGTAAATAAATAAATAAATAAAAAAAAAAATGGCAAATCTAAATCCTGTGGATTATTTTATCTATAAATATAATAATTGATAGGATTAACTAAGGAAATCTTTCAAAAAATTTATAGTTGGAAATTTTCATTTAAAAAGTCAATATATATAATTAAAAAAATTCTAATTTATAAAAGTTTTTCTTTTTTATATGTGGGTATGTACTAAATATATGAATATACCTTTTTTCATGACGAAAACAAAAAATTTATTTTTATCAAAAAATAAATAAATAAATAAAATCAAATAAAAATAATAAGAGAAAATTATAATTTTCTTTTTCATGGAAAATATTGATCTTCATTCAATAAGTGGACAGAGATAAAGAAAATTTATTAAAGTTTGATTAGTAGAATGACAGCAAAACTTTTAAAAGAGTTTTTTTGATAATAATTTTCACCTAAAATTTAGTAGTAGAAATAACCACATAATAATAATTATATTAATCGCAATTTCAATAGACTCGTGTTGATGTTATTGTGCTATATAATTTATTAGTTGTTGTAAAGTCTAAAAAAAAAAAAAAAGAAAACACTTTTTGCAACAAAAAAGTTATTTTGTCACGTTGCTAGCAAAAATCAGTGTTTTTATCATTTTTTTTAATTTTTCTATTTTGTTTATTTATTTATTTATTTATTTTTTTTTCGGTATATTTATACATATGCACATACTCGTAATACACATATACACGTGTTCGATTTGAACAGTCTAACTATCAAACAATTGTTTAATTTTTCTTTTTTTTTTTTTTTTTAAATAATTTTACACATGTGCTCTTATACGTGTTTGTTACTATCATTCAGTTTTGCTTTGTAGATTATGGTTAGCAACGGTTTGGGATGATTCCAAAAAAAAAAAAAAAAAAAATTTTTTTCTTTTTCCCCAATATGCGGTTTATTACCACATGAGCACTATTTTGTTATTGTTACGGTTTTTTTTTTTTTTTTGCTTGGATTATTTTTCAATTATTAAATTCTTTTGAAAATTACAAAAATATTCTAATGATAAAGTGAAAAGATTTTTATTTTATTTTTTTTTTATTATCATTATTCTCCTTTTTTCTACAATCATAAACAACTGAAAAAAAAAAAAAAAACAAAACCATTGAAATTCAAAATAATATAAAAAATGAATAATAGAAATAGCAACAAAATTAAATAAAATAAAAATATTTAAGGGTGGATATATACAAAAATTTATATAACATTACATTGCACATATTTACAAAAATTTTTTTCAATGAAAATCATTTTTTTGTATTTTTTTTTAATGGGAAAATTCTAAAGAAAATTATGTAAAATTATGTAAATATACATATTTAACAGTTTCAGTATAATAATGCACCAAAAATATAAAGCCAATAAAATGAAATGTGTATATACAATATTTCTTGGTTTTTTTTCATATCAAATTTTTTTAAATAAAAATATCATCAATTCAAGTACAAAATTTTCTTTGATGTTAAATTAAAAAAATGAAATTTTTAATACAATTTTCTTTAAACAAAAAAAAAAAACTTATTAATTAAATTTTCAATAATCATTGTATCTATATGAAAACTGTTCAAAATTCAATTTTGTATCTAATCAAATATATTAATTCAGTGGTACTTGTTGTTTGATATTTATTTATTTTATTTTCTAATTTTGTATACTATCATATAATATATCACATTAAAGTTTTCAATTTAAATTGATACGCGTTCAATAAAAGCACATACATATTTTTTATAAAGTATCATTTATCATTTATTCAAATAATTGTCTTTATATATCCAATATAAACAAAACAAAAGAAATGTCTCCTGCCCTAGCTCTGTTACTAATGTTAAAATATTATACATACATATATATCCTTCAGAAATGTTTGCATACACTTAAGTATCTATACTATATATACACAGAAAATTGTATAAAATTTTTATTTATACATTTTTGTTTTTTTTTTTTTTTCTTCTTCGTTTTTTCCTACATTATTCATTTTAATCATGAATTAATGTTACAAACAATATTATAGATAAAATTGATTTATGCTTTAGATCGATATCTTTTTTTTTGATAAACAAAAGTACATTTTAACTAAACTATTCTAATATTTCAATTATATACACAGAACATACACATTTTCTCCTCAGTATGATGAATATGTACATAATTATGTAATATACCAGAAAACTAAGAGAAATAATATAATGAAAACAATAAAATCTTAAATAATGAGAATTATTTTGTTTATACTGTTGCTTTATTGAATATATGTATGTATGTATGTAGTACCAAGTAGTACATACATACATGTATTAAGTTTTCTGTTTATCGATTGTATTTATATTGTATATGTCATTATCAATTACTTTTACATT
Source organism: Anthrax anthrax (assembly GCA_963971155.1). Lineage (NCBI taxonomy): Eukaryota > Metazoa > Arthropoda > Insecta > Diptera > Bombyliidae > Anthrax > Anthrax anthrax. Next base: position 1,156,966 of record OZ020118.1, on the reverse strand, counting down.
ATTTTATTTGTACAAAGGAAAATACAAAATAAAAATAAGAAAAAAAATGAGACAGGATAATATAGGGGCATTTATAATTATGGACTTATACGAGTAATATGGATACTTTATTTACTATAGAATGTCTGTGTACTGTGTGTACACACACTTTAATGTGACAAGTCAATAAATTGCATACAATTTATTTCAATATATTTTTTTTCATTTTTTTTTTTTTTTTTTCAAGTTTTGTTTACTTTTGTGGTTTGACTTATTATTACGAGTATATACTTACCATAATCTTCAGCTGTACACAACTTTCTTGTGATATTACTTGTATATAAATTTTTGCAGTCTTACAAATAATTTATTGATTCTCTTCTATTTATCATTTTTTTTTTTTAAGTAAAATTTTTTCATTTTTTTTTTTTTTTTTAAAGTAAAATTTTTTCATTTTTTTCGTTTCTATATACTAATTTAGATTCAAAACTTTTATCCTGGCATTTAATTTGATTTACAATCTATTATAGAAAAATATGAACATAAAATAAAATGGTAAATTGATTAAAGAAAAAAGGTATACACGTACACGTACATATGTGTTAAAGAAAATTTATGATATTTTGATTTTAAACAAAAAAGATTGAATCGACAATTTATGAAGAAATAATGAAAATTCTATACATACATGAATGATATTTAGGGTATATGAGTTTGTATTTTTTTTTTTTTTTTTATATACATTTACCTGATTATACAGGTATCCTTATTTGATTAAAATTCTATTGTTAAATATTATATACAATATAAAATGTATTTATATAAAGGAAATCATTCAAACACAAAAAATGTGATAATAAAAGTTACCATTTCATACTTCAACTAATTTCTAATAAACACGTAAATATATACTACATATATGTACGCATACAAGTAAACATTTTTGTATGTTTATGTATGAATATATCTTAGCCATGACATTTTTGAATGTACACAACTTCCTTAAATATTTATACCTTAAATATCTTTAAGATTTCTTAAGAATTTCGATATATATATTTTATTTTTGTATTAAAAAACTTCATCTATTAAGCAAAATATTGTTAAGCTTTAATATGATTTACGATTTTAGATATTTTTTGTGTTAAGTTATAATTTTGAAAAAGGGCAAAAGTAAAAAAAAAAAAAAAATAAAAATAGTTATTGTTATCGTAATACACGGATTTCAATTGAAAGAGATTTTTTATTTTATTTTATTAAAAAGAAGGAATGGACAGGTTGCAACTGCCACCACATTGGAAGGGATTTCTAATCCTTTATGATGTCTCCATTTTTGATTACTTTTAGAAATCGACAGAAAATTACTTCTTTTTATGTTACATGCTGGCAAATAATTTTTTTTTTGTCGTCATAATTAAGTAGGAATTAAATTTTTTGAAAGATATTAGAAGATACTTAGTAATAAAGAACGTAACCCTTTAGGCCTTTATATTCGTTTTCTCCTCATATTTTCATTTTTCTCTGAAAAAGCTTTATGGGTTGTGGTAAATACTGCTGATGAAACAGTCTAATTAGAAATTATAAGAGAAGAAAAAAGACATACTCGTATCAACTCCCATAAGATCTTAAGTGCACAGATATTAGTGGACAGAGTATAAAAAATTAATAAATCACAGAAAATGTAATTGTATAGTCTCAGTTCGGATTATAATAGGTACTTTGATCAAAAAATTGTAATTTTTACTTTAAACATTTATTTATCTGTACGTACATTAATTTTTTTTTTTTTTTTTTAATTTATTTTATACATAAAAAATAGGTACGTACATAATATACATATACATACATAATATTTACTATAAATTTTTTAAGTTATTTATACTTATATACTATAAAAATTATTTTTCATTAAATGATTTATATTTTTACTCTAATATTTCTAAAGTTTTTTTTTTTTTTTATTTTTTTATTTTATTTTATTATAATCAATTAATATATTTCTATAAATTTAAATCTATTTTAAATAATTAAGCGTTCCTTTTGACTAAAAATGTTTTAGATGTTCTTATCAGATTGATATATTATTTATGAACATTTCATGATTATGGAGTACTTAAATCTGTTATCATTCATTAATACACGTGTATCTATTTATTTTTGTTTTATTTATTAAAAAAAATTTACTGTATTTGTAAATAATTTTTCAATTTAAATAACATTCGATGTTTTATTTATTTATTTATTTTTTATTTTTTTTTTCTAATCGAATGGTAACTATACATATAATATATTAGATTTTATCGTCTTTGTTGTATCTGTATATAATTTTAGTCTAGCCTTTAGCATTATACCTAGGTTTTATTTTGAAATTTCCTTTTGTTTCATCTGGAAAAAAATAAAAAAATAAAATAAAAAAATAAATAAATAAATGAACTGATGTAATTATGTAATATAGAAAATTATTAAAATTGTAATTTTTCAATAATAACAAATACATAAAATGCTTTAGGATACATAAATTCAAATAATTAAATTTATTTAGTAAAATTTAAATTTTTTTTTATTTATTTTGTGTTGAATACTAAATTAAAAATAATATGTAAATGTATAGAAAAACAAGAACAAAAAAAAAAAAAGAGAAAACTCAAAAAAAAAAAATAAAATAAAAGAAAAACTTTTGTTTTATTAACTGCAGGCAAAATTTAATAATGAAAAATAATAATAATTATGATGATAATACATTTTTCTGTGCTTAAAGCTTATCAGATGCTATGTACATAGATAGCATGATTTAAATTTTAAATTTTCAATAACGTACGAAAAATAACAAATGTGTATTTATTTTTCTGATTATTAATGAAAGTTTCAATTTTCAGGCATGCAGATATAGATAGATATCATATCTTAGCTTATCAAAATCAGCTAAATTAAAAATAAAACAAAACATCTAATTGATAAAAACTTAAAATTTAAAGCATCAAGCAGCAATACACATGTGTATATTATTCACATACACCACAAGATTTCTTGCAATACAACAGCATAACAATTTATCTCCTTTTATTAATTTTTCACATTTATTCGTTATTGCAAAAAAAAAAAAACAACAAAACAAATTCTTTGAAAAAGTAAATAAACAAATATGTAGGTAAATGAGAGTTAAAGAAAATGACAAAACAAATCAATACGCATATTTGTTTGTTTATTGAATTTTTGTGACAAAATTAGAATGGAAAATTCACAACTAAATTCTGTTTTTACATGGTTTTGATTTAACACGGTCTAGAAAATAAATTAATTTCATTCGATTTAGCACGATTAAAAAAAGCTATTTAATTGAAATTTTAAAGAAAAATATTTTTTTCTATCTGTTATTTATAAAATACGATTTAGGGAATTTCCTTTATTAATTTATATTGTTTTCTTGTGCAAGTTTTCAGTTCCTAAACTGCGATAATTTTATATTTTTATTATTTTTACTTTAAGATTTGACTTTTATTTTTATGAAATAAATTGTGCATTAATGCACATAAAAATTTAATTTGACTTTTATAAAGACTTTCATAATAATTATTATTTTTTTTTTTGTATGAATCATTTCATTTTAACTATTTTTTACAGGGATATGGAACTCTAATCCCCTTTTTTTCTATGTACTTCATATCTATTTTTATACGGTTTTGTATGGAACGTACCTACCGTGTAAAAACAGAATTAGGTGTACATTATCTATATTTTATTATTTATTGCTTCACACAATAAGTATACGAACACCAAATTTGTATATGAAATAACAAATATGTGCTTATGAATCTGTGTTAAAAATTTATTAATCTTTTCAATTGTTTTTTTTTTTTTTTTTTTAAATAAAATTTCCTGGAAATTGTATATGTATATAAAAATAATGAAAGAAAATTTAAAACATTAAAATAAAATAAAAAAAAAAACTTTTTTTTTTTTTTTTTTTTTAACTTGAAAGCGTGTATATTCCTTTTCATGATGGGGCGTAAGATAAGTAGATATTATTTTTTGTTAACTTTTGTCTTGTGTTACTGTTTTTTATTTTTTATTTTTTTTTGATATTTTCAATCGACAAAATTTAAAATTGGTATTCATAGGAAAAATGTCAAATAAAAAAATATTTGTTCAAAATTTAAAAAAATGTTAAATAAAAAGTTTATTAAGTTCTATTTATAAATGCCAGGGGACTCAATATCTAAGTAAATATGTAGGTGTATAACAATGTCACTGGGAAGTGGGAACATAAGAAAATTTGTATTTTTCATCATTTGTTTGAATAAGCAGTATTTCTAAATATTGCCACCGTCAAGTGTCTGATACTCAGCTTTAAGTGAGTGAATACTTAAATCTTTTGCTTGTAACATCAATCGTCTAATAAATGATGATCGCGAAAATAAATTAACCTAAATAACAGTCATAATAAGTCTCATAATATATAAACTCAAGTTGTACATAGTCAGTAACACAGTAGTTCGTTCGTAATCCTCTTAAAGTTGTTGGCAGGTGAATTAAATTATCAGGAAAAAATCATACGTAATGCTTTAGGCTCTGAACTCTTCTGACTAGACATGAGCTGTAGTGTGTAGCAATTGAAGATGATTTTTTTTTAAGCACATACTTACAGTTTTACTTTTCATATTTTTAACTTTGTTTACTAATAATATTTGAATGTAACCAAATGTTCATTCGTGAAGGGAGCTTTTACATTTTGGAAACAAATGCTTTTAAAAAAACAAAAAAAATATTTTTTTTTTTTAAAATAAAAACAAATCTTTTCCTGTTTTCCTACAGTGTAAATGTACATATGCATGTACATGTGTGTGAAATTTTTTTTTTCACCTTTACACGTTTATCCCTACATGAATATTTTATTATTCATGTACATATATTTTGAAATTCAAAAATCATTTGAATTCCATTTCAATATTTAATACGTAAATTCGTGTGTAAGTAATAGATACATAATATCTTTTCGACTTTGTTATGTAAATACACATACATAAATTCTTAGTAAAGGAAAATTGAAAAAATCAATTTTTGTACATTACATTTATTAAAAAGGTTAAAAACAATCTATGAAACTAAGAAATTATATACACAATAATTGTAAAATACATATTGGTATGTATATTTGTCCGTTTTCTCAACATATCTAATTTTAAATTTTTTTAAAAAATAAATCAAAAATTTCATAACATTTATTACACATGTATCTACATATATAAATAAATAATAATTTGTGTATGTTAAAATAAAAATAGTCAAAACATTTACCTGGGACTAATAAAACAAATTTTTACATATACAGATTTAGCTATATAAAATAGCAAGAAAAAATATTTTATACAAAAAAAAAATTTTTTTTTTTTTTTGATAAGGCAAAAATATACAATCTATCTCATTTATCAGTGTCATTTTTTGGTGGACAAAAATAATCTAAGTACAGACATTTCTCGAATAACCATGTCATTTGTAAACTCTCTGAATTTCAATTGCCGAATCATTCGAGAAATGCTTATATGAAAAAAAAAATGTGAACGCAATTTTTTATTATAATTCTTAAATTTTAATTTTTCCCTTATATTGAAATACTTTAAATTTTTCTGTTTCATTGTATATTCTTATACATATCTATAAAAACCAAATAGATAGTTGCTTTTGTGATGTGACTAATCCTTGATTTGTTGTGAATCCAATTATTTTGAGAAAAATGTCAAAATTTGTATACCCTCTTTTAGGATCAGAACAATAAAATATTTTTTTTTTTTTGATTTATTTATTTTTAAACAAATGGAATTTATAGAACAAAACATATAACTACACTTATGTTATGTATTCGTACAAATTTAAATATACATAATATGTACATATATGTACTTACAAGAGAAACTATAAGAGTAGAAGAAACAAAAATATAAGTTAAAATTTAAAAGAAAAAAAAAAACATCGTAATATTATGTACCTACAAAATTTCTTTAACAATTAGGTGTCTTGTGTTTAAGTTTTAAGTCAATTAATACTACCAGAGATACTATATTATAGCGGAGCCTATAGCGGAGCCATATTTCATTGTGATCAAGACAATTAAATGTGAAATAACATAATTCTCTTCAATTTTATCAATTATCAAACAAACTTTATGTCTAACCAATAAGCAATAATAGCTATCTGTAAATAATTTTCATATAAATATTCTCATCATATTTATTACATATTTGTACATAATATGGAAAATAGAAGCTTTTTAGAAATATGAAAAATGATATTGCATACCATCATAAAAAAGGATTAAGAATATTTAATATATGATTTTATTTTGATTTTGATTTATATTATCTGCAATAATAATTTAAAATGGAATAAACAAATATGTAAGTACATGAAAAATAAAATATTGAATGAGAAAAATATGTAAATTTGATTACAAACATTAGTCTTTACATAATAAACAAATGTATACATTTGTTTTTAAATGTACACAACACACGTATGATTACGTGCCATACATCAAACTCACATACATACATATGTAATATTCAAAAGAAACTCATAACTCTTAGAAATAAAATCAATTTTTCTTTTTCTACATACGCGTATTTTTTTTTAAAGTGTTTATTTATTTTTTCAATGTTTTTTTTCTGTATTTTTTATTCTCATTTTCATATTTAAATAGCATATTTGGAGCGTACTGTATGTACGTACGTGTAAGAGAATACATAAAATTTTCGCTATATAACAATTTATAATATCAATGCGTTTTGGTTATCCTTTTTTTTTTTTTTGTCTGTATTATATGGTTTGGTGTTATATTTTCAATTTTTATTTTTAGTACACAAGTTTTTATATTTATTTTTTTTTCTTACCATTTTTTTTTTTTAAACAATTTACTGTATAAACGTATTTTTATATGTATTAATCAAAATAAATATTTTTCATTTTATAAATAAATTTGATTTCATAAAAATGCAAATAAACATAATGATTGATTCATACATATAGGGTATCTCATAACATGCATCACAAAGAGTACCAAAGTTATCAAAATTTGAAATATCTCTAGTAAAATATAGTTTCATACAATCCATGATTTTTGATTCTCCGTGAAATCCATTTTTTTTTTTCGAAATTTTTTGAAATAGAAGTTTTTGGATACTTAAAAAACATATTGTTAAATCAAAGAACTTTGAGATATTCCTTCAAAGAAAATTTTGAGAAAATTTTCAATCTATGAATAAGAAATATAAATTCTAGAGTTGATTGGTATATGCACTTTGTAATAATTATTCTGGTACACCCTATTGACGTGAACTTATATGCATACGTAATAACATAAATATAAACGTTCATATGACACAAAATATGTTTCATATACATATATCTTGCCAAGCATGTATATATGTACATGAGTCTATCCAAAATAAAATAATAAAAGGATTTATTTTCTTACACCTGTATCAATATTAATAATAAGAATTATTATTCTAAAAAAAAAAAAAAAAAGGATATATGCATAAAAGAAATATAAATGAATAAAATACACGCCGCATTTTAAACAATTTTCAATAAAATACAATTTTTATAATACATCAATTCTTATATATATGTACATGATAACGTATGCATAATTCTCAATTTTAATGGAAAATCCTTTTTATTTTTCTTTTTTTTTTCTCTTCCTTTGATTAATATTTTTTCCTTTTTTTTTTTTTTGTTTGGTGGAATAAGAATATCTCATAACCATTATAAGATCTCTTTTATATGAGAAAATTTCCTTTTCTTTATTTTGTATAAAATAAATGTTTTTAAAATATTTCAGTTTTGACTTCCTTTTTTTTCTTTTTTTTTGTCGAAAATATTACAAAATATTTTACATACTTTAGATATGAGATTGTAAATAAATGATAAGTAAAAAAATAAAATAAAAAATAAATATTTGGGATAAAATCGGTCAAAATGGCCTTATTTAATATTTTATTAGTAGGTATACACTTTTAAAAAAAAAAAATTTATTTCACAAAGTCGATGTGAGGATAACACATACAGTACATAAATATGTGGCTTATACGCATGCTTTTTGTTTTTGTGTTTTATTTTTTTTTTTTCATTAATTTATTTTTCGTATGCTTAATTAATTATTGTCCTTCAAAAAATAATAAATAAATCTTGTTTTCATCACTTTCCATGATGCTACGCACCCTCATGTATGAGTACCTTTTATTATACGTAACATATAAGAATTGTAGCTTTCTACATTTTAATATTTTTTGTTTATCCTCTCAATCATAAAAACATATGAAATACATGCAACTATGTATGTGTGTGAATGTGTGGAATTATTTTATTTAGTTTCTCTGATAATAAATTTTTTTTTGTTTTTCTTGTTTTTTTTTTTTTTTTTTGTTTAACACAATTTTTGTCAAATTGAAAATACAGAAAACGAGAAGAAACAAAATAAATTAGCAATTTTTTCTTATTTATGTATATATGCTTTTAATATGGAAAAAGAAAAATCTGAAAAGAATAATTAAGAATATATACAAATGGACAAGCACAAAAAAAAAAAAACTCGAAATAAAGTCCGAAAAAAAAAAAATTAAAAGTAACATAAAACCTATAAATATATAATGAAGAACGTGAAAGAAAAAAGAAGCAAAACAACAAACTAAATACTTAAATAAATTGAATCACATTTAACGAACATTAAATAATCTTTTATTTTCTATTCGTTTATATTTCCTTCTACATATTCGTATACGTAGAGTACCATAATATCATCCATTTTTATCTTTTATTGTATTTTTGTTTTTTTTGTTTTTTTTTTTTTTTTTTTGATAAAACATTAAATTGTAGTTGACACAATAAATTGCGTAAACAATTTCTATTTTCTCTTTATTTATTTATTTTTTTTGTGAAAACGGCAAAAATAAAAATAAAATAAATAAACTGATGTATATATACCACATGTATGTACCTACACCTATGTATGTATGTATAAGCTTAAGTGTACTTATATTTTTATGCTTTTATATATTTAAGTGTAAATATGTATAAAACATCAGGAAGTTTTCTATACATATTCCTATAATATATGTACAACATAATACCTACATACACATTCATATGTATGTATGTATATAAGATGAAAAATCTACATGCAAATTTTCTATATAATATATGCTTATGATTTTATCAGATATTTACAAACATCATCAAAACACTTTTATTATAATATGTTTATTAATACATACATATGCACATATGTATGTATGTATGTTCATGATATATAATATAAAAGCTTCAAACAAAATACAATTAAGTTGTTTATAAAAGCCATTTAATTTTATTTTTAAGTGGTTTTATAATATATACTATAAAGCTAAATACATAAATGTACACAATTTATAAATGAGTGCAAAAAAAAAGAAAAAAAAAAAACAAAAAAAAACAAAAAATTCAATAGAAAAAGAAATTAATGTGTTATAGAAAAGATGCATATAAATGAGAATTCATTTATCAAATTGATTATAACAATTTGAAATTTCATTTTATTCATTTCACATAAAAATTTAATTTTAAATGATTTTTTAATTAATTAATTTTTCTGTTTTTTCACATATGTATTTATGTGAAATGAAATTTTATTTATTTATTTATTTTTCTAATTTAAATGATTTACCTGTTCGTTTACTATTATTTTTTCTCTTTTCTTAATTTTCTATGTCCAGCATATTTTGTAGTAATTTTTCTTATTGTTCTCGTTGATGTAGTCATATCAGATGATGCCATAACAGTTGATAAAGATGATTCAGATGGTTGTGATGATGATGATGTTTGTAGTGGTGGTGGTGGCTGCTGCTGCTGCTGCTGTTGTGATGATGATGATGATAAATTTGATGATGATAAATTAACAAAATCTTCTTCAAAATTTGTTTCTAAAACACCAGATGGTAAAATTTTTGTTTCTGGTGAATTCTTTTTAATACAATTTGAATTTATTGTACCAATATCTGATAAAAGAATTGTTTGCTCTAAACCATCTAAACCAATTGTAGTTTGACTTTTTGATATTATCATATTTGATTGTGATGTTGTATCCTTATTTGAATGTAATTGACTAATTGATGCACGTGATGTTAAAAATGATTCTTGTATTGTTTCATTATTACCATTATATGTTTGTTCTGGTTGCCATTTTTGACTTTCAACTGAATCACGTGTCTTTCTTGATGGATTAAAACATGGTAATACTTGTTTAAATTCTTTACGAAAATTATCATTTAACCATGCATATAAAAATGGATTATAACATGTTGATGACATTGCAATACTATGTGCAATAAAAAATAAAAAATTATAAAATTTCCATTCATCAGTTTTTGCATAAAAATCATTAAGTACATTAACAACATTTAATGGTAGCCATGATAAACCAAATACTGATACCATTGCAATTAACATACGATTAGTACGTTTCTTTCGATCACGATCAGCTTCTTCACGACGTGATGTTTTTGTACCTGGCTTTGATTTAGCTCTACCAGTTAATCTAATTGATACACATACATAACAGAATGATATTATTGTAAATGGTAAAACGAATTGTAACATTGATGTAACTGAACCAAATATTTTTCGATAATATTCTGATGGCCAATCCTCTTCACAATATATTCTCATTGTTCCACTAAAATCTGATATAAAAACTTGTCGAAATAATCCATATGGTAGCATAAGTATTAATGCTAATGTCCATATACTACAAATGATTAATATGCATGTTGATAATTTCATACGTGGATGAAATGGATAAATAATAACAAAAAATCTATCAATTGCTATTGATGTTAATGTTAATGTTGATATATAAACACTACATCCTTGAGCATATGGTACTAAATGACATAATATTGTACCAAATACCCATTTCCTTAAGAATGTATATAATGGTGTAAATGGTATAGCTAATATACATAATAAAATATCAGATAATGCTAAATTTGTTATAAATAAATTTGTAACTGTTTGCATTGCCTTATTTTTAAATACCACATAACAAACTAATACATTACCGAATATACCTAAAATGAATATGGCTGTATATAAAAAACAAAATGTTGCCTGTATTATTTTATTATTAACTAAATCAAAATGTGTTGCATTACTAAATAAAACACCACTACTAGTTGTATTATGTGTGGCAAGTACATCACTTTGATTATCATTAAAAAAACTTAATAAAAAATCTAATGGCATCATGGATGATGTCTGTGTCATTATCATCCCTATAAACACTAATATTAACAAATAATTTAATTTCACTCCTTTTATACGTATATAATAATTGAAAAAAAAAAAAAATTTTTTTTTCTTTGAATTTATTTATTTATTTTTATTTTTTTCACTTTTGTTTTAGTTTTTAATCCTTTTACTTACTTTCGTATATAGTTTTTATTTTCTTAGTTTTTAATTTATTTTAATAATGGTATTAAATTTTGTACGTATTAAAATTTCAATTGGACATAATAATTATAAAATGTTAAAATCAAGTAAGCAACAGAGAGAAAAAAAATAAAAGAAGACACGATAAAGTTTTTTATCCTTGAAAAGGATTAACTGGATTAATAATCTGTAATGCGTTGAAATTACAATAAAAATGATGAGATGATGGCTCCAAATTCCCACTAGGACATGTGCGTAACAGAAAATTAGATAACTTAATTCCAATTTTTTGTTTTTCTGTTTTTTTCTTGTAGACGCAATTTCTTAATAATGTATTCGTAATTATAACTGAAAGTAAAGTAAAAAAAAGAAAGAAATGTATAAAAAACTGTTTAATTAATTATAGACATATACAATCATTAAAAAAAGAATACTGTGAGAGAATGTATTTAATTATAATATCCTGTATATGTATATAACAACTAAGTTTTGAATTAATTTTCTTTTTATTTTATATAAAGTTTTTATTTGTAAATATTATTAAAATGTTATAAGATATTGCAATGAAAGGATAATATGTATAATGAATACATATGTATGTAATTGAAGAATAGAAATTAAATTAAACGCATGTGTACGTACTGATATACTGATGACGATTAAGCATTTTTTTATTAAGCAATTTCAAGGTGTGATAATAACATACATACATATATATTTATATATCCTTGTAAATGTGTACAGTCTATATGATAAAAAAGCGAAATTGTATACGTATATGTACATTGTATACCGGTGTAGGACATACATATGTATGTATGTATGTATGGTATTCTCTCTGTAGGTAAGTCATTTCATTTCCTTCAAATTTATTATTGAAATTGATTAAATAAAGGATCAAAATGAAAATTAAATTTTTTAGCTTTTTGCATGTGTGAACATTTTACAGTTTAGATTTAAATCAGAATAAAAGTTCAAATGATATGCATACATACATATATTTACATTTTGTATTTAATGTTGGTTTATTTCATGTAATTATATATGTATGTACTGCATATACATACACATTCATGTAATACAATAAGGTACAAACATATAAAATATATAATTCTTATTCTTGTGTGTATCATACAAATGTATACTCATGTTCCTTCATTTATAATTTAATATTATTTCATTTATTCATTGACATTAAATCGAATTAGAAAGTTATAAAGCTACCATATCAACAATTTCTTCGTCATTATTATTATCATCATCATCATCGTCGTTGTCGTTGTCATCTTGTTATGAGTACGCAAAATGAGTGCAATTAACACAAAGTAAAAAAAAAAAAAAAAAGTAAAGTAAAATAAATAATACGTACATATCGTATGTATAAGTTTATATGATATATTTTAAACTCAAAACAGTATGTAATATATTTCCTCCAGTAATATATTAAAATTACACCTACACACCTAAACACATTTAAACTACAATCTACCACCAGTCTATGCCATATTTAAATATTAAATGTGAAAACTCCTTCAAGGTTTTTTCATGCAATGCATACATATATGTATGTACTTATAAATTTCGTTTATATCCAGTATTATTTCTTAGAATTGAAAAACAAAAAAAAAAAAAAATATTCAAATTTATGTATGTATCTCTCATAAGTCATACAACGGTTAAAGATTTGATTAGGGCTAAAGAAGAAAAAAAAAAAAAAATTGTAAGAAATGAAAAGTAAACAGCATGTGGAAAATTTTCTACATATGTACATGTATGTATGTTTAGTGAATGTTAAAGTTATAATAATAAAAAATATATAAAAATGATATGTGTGGTACGTAAAATGTACATATAGTAACGTATGTACATACGTAAGTGCATATACTTACAAAGTTACGTATGTATAATCCGTTTTATTGAACATACATACATATGTATTATTCAGAAAAACATGTATGGAATGTATGTAAATATTACTTTTATTGGCATAAAAGTTTTGTTGTATTAAATACGAGATTACACATAAAATACGAACATGAGTACATTACGTAGGTACGTACATACTTTTACAACAAAACTAGATACACTTGTGTAATGTATAAATAAATTGAGTAGGTATATAAAGGTTTTTATTCGTATTTGGTTATTGTTATCATTTCTATTATTAAAATAATTTATTTGGTTTTGTTCTTTTTTTTTCTTGTTTTTTTTTAATAAACTTTAAATTCCCCGTGTAGATATCATTTGTTTATTTTAATTTTTAGAAAATAAAGTCCACTAGAACTAGGATTGAAAATGTGTCTTGTAGAATATCAGATTTTTCAGTCTTTGTAAACAAATATGTATGCTCAATGTATATAATTTGCTTGAAATGCCTTTACCTAAATTAATTGAATAATTGATTATTATTAATATCACTTAAGTGTACATACAATACGTTGGTAAAAAAAAAATAAATAAAAAAAATAAAATTTAAAAAAAATTTGTTGTAAATAATATAAAAATGAAAAATACAAATAAGAAAGCAAATAAATATGCATTAAAATAATAATGAGATTTTATATTGTTTTCAGGTTTCTTTTATCTAAGTAATTTATTTTTCAAATATTTAATTTAATAATTTTCTACTTTTTATTTTATTTTATTATTATTTTTTTTTTTTTTGCAATTAGAATAATCCAACTTCAAGTTGGAAAATTTTATTGTATTTTCTCCTTTCTCGTGTTTTAAAATAATAAAAATAATTTAAAAAAGCTATTAAGAGAGTCATAATCAATTTTTCATTTGCACACTTATTATTATTTTTATATGGAAAATTTTTTAAATTAAAAAATATTTAGAAAAAAAAAAAAAAAACAAGATTAGAAAACTTGTTAATTGTATGTACAACGTAGATATTAACTTTCACGTGTACATATACAATACATACGCATGGGTATGTGTGAGCGTGTGTGTGTATTTGTGCCAATTTAAACATTTAAATTCAAATTATTAAATTTTGTTAAAGTTTTACAAAAATTTCTTATTTTTGTGTTATATAATTTTTTTTTTGTTTATTTATTTATTTTTTATTTTTGTTTCTTATTCATTTCTCGTTCATTTAAATAATCTTATTTTATCATTAAATAACAACATTTAAAAAAAAAAAAAAAACTTATTTTCTTTCATCGTTACAATATGATGTTTAAATACGCACGTAAACGCATATACTTATGTAAGTAACATTTTTGCGTAATTGTTTTGTATGTATGTGACATTTTATATAATATACGTTATTTAGGTATTTATGTATGTACATATATTTGTATTTAGATAACTTTCATTGTATATACTTTTGTTTGTTATTTTTTTTTGTTTTTTTGTTTTTTTAGTTAAATATTTTCATTTTAACTTAGTTGAAAAATTTAAAGCTAAACGACATGAATAAACAAAAAAACAAAAAAAAAAAAATGTTTAAAGTTTACGTTAAAATATGTATAAAAAGATAAAAACAAAATTTAAGTATACATGGGATACAAAATAAAATGAAACAAACAAAAAAAAAAAAATTCAAAACAAAACAAAATAACGTTTATATAAGAATTTTCAGTATATGATATCATTTGTAAAAGATTTTCATAAAGAATTCAATTTTATAAGGTGTGGCTTTAATATACTAACTGGTATGTATGGTCTTGACATAAATGAGTGAAAGATTTTAAAATATGTTTTTGTTTTTGTTTTTGTTTTTTTTTTGTTGTTTTCCTTTTCACCAAAATTACATAAAATATTGTATAATATTGAAATTTTTGTTTTACTTTAAATAATGTAAAACGAGGTGTTTAAAATAATTTTGCCATTTTTGTGGTTAAATATGTTTCATTATTTTAGGCAATTTAAGGATAAAAATTTATTTATTAACCAGATTATTTTTGTATTTGACATACATACATACACATATAAATGACATTATTTTATAAATGAATATGATATTTGTTAGGGCGTTTCAAACATTTCTATCACAAATTTCAAGCTGTTTTACATGTTATGTCTGTTATACATTATTGCACAGTTTCTTGCTATATTATAATGTATTATGTAACCTTAATGATATTTTATGTACGTTAAAATAATTATGTAATAAAATAATAATTTTTCATTAAAAAGTAAAAACCAAAGAGTTTATTTTCTTTATAGAAATATTTTGATACAAAATAAGGACAAGAGGCGGTTTTATATATAAATAAGGTATTCTCTTTCAAAAGTTTATGATATCATTCATGTAAATAGTTCATATACATACATATATGAACAAATTATTTTGAAAATAATATTCCTTTATATATACATATTTTATTAGTTAAAGACCTTTGTCAACAATATATTTTTAGGTTAGATCAAATTACATTGTACTATTTTAAAATTCAAAAAAGAAAAATTTATATAAAATAAAGGATATATTCAATTGAATAAGATATCATTGTATATGTATATTTGTAAATCATGTTCATTTATTTAAAAATTTACATTAATTAAATATTTATTATATATAAAAAATAAAAATTTCTTTTTATCATTTATCTTAAAGTTTAATTTTTTTTTCTTTTTCTTAAATTATTATCTTTTGAATTTTGTGTTTGTAAATACACAAAATATCTAAACAATGTCTAAATTCATATTAATAATGTAAATAAAAATGAATACACACATTCGTGTTATATAGTAATACATTTTTTCCTTTTGTTTAATAAATATTATTTAAGATGAATGAACAGAAAATAAAAAAATAAAAAACAGAAAGAAAAATGAAAATTATTCAAAAACAAATGCCATATAATGTATTATGTATTAGATACATTAAAATAAATTTTTTTTATTTTTTCAATAAAATATTCTTACATTTAGTTGAAAGAAAATCTTTTCACGTTCACTTTCAGTCAATTCCGACAAGAAAATTGAGTCAAAAAAAAAAAAAAGAAAGTAAAATCCGTAAAAAATATGTACAATATAAAATTGTATTTTTTTTGTTGTAGTTTTTTTTTTCTGCTTTCATTTTTATTATTTTGTTACTCTTGATATATTTATTTGTGAATTTTTTTTTTTTTTTTTTTTTTTTTGTATTTGAATGTATCGTATAGAAAAATACGAAAAATAAGAATATGGAAAAATCAAAGGAGCATGAAAATAAAAGTTATACAAATAAAATAAAAATTGAAATGTAAAAAAGATACTTTTCATGTACTTTTCATATATATGTATACATTTCAAAATATGTACAAATAAATATGTCTACGTTGTGTATTTTTCATGAACATATATTTTGTTTTTTTTTTTTTTTTTTTTTTTTTTTGTGAAAAAAATTAAATAAATATGCTAATTTTTAGTTTGTTTTCTTTTATTATTATAGGTTCAGTAATTTTTTAAAATTAAATATTTATGATATAAATTTCTTAAATCTTGATTCTTGGATATACATACATATATCAACATTTTGTATCGTATATGTTGATGTTCGGCTTACTCTTGCACATAAATTAAAAAAAAATTTTAAATGACCGTTATAGTCCTTAAAGCCTTAAAAATCCATATTTACAAAATCAAATTAATTTAAATCCTTTTACCTTGTTTTACTCTTATTCTTATCTTAACATGATTTTTATCTAAAGGCCAATTGTCTATTATTTGTAAAATATTTTGTACATTTGTTCGGATGAATCACTTAGTAAAGCATAGTATCATTGATAGAATAGAAAAATGGAAAAAAATATCATTTCTATGTTGGCGTTAACGAGTTAATCAAATTTAAAAAAATCTTTACTTTATCTTTAAACCCCGTGTACCTTATATGATCACAATTTTAGACGTTTTCGCTTTTATTTTTTTATTTTACTTGTACGTCATTACAATATACTGTAACGTATTTACGTACGTAATTATTTTTATGTAAGCATATGGTGTAAAACAAATATATTATCAAATTCAATATAAAATAATAAAATTAAGCTTGTAGGTTTTTACATACGCACGTATACTCTGTACACGAGTATTTAATTGTATGTATAGATAGTCGTAAAATTTTCTAAGTTCATATTTCACATGATTTATCATTGTCAATGACAATGCAAAATAGTCATATCATCTTCCTTGTTTTAAACCACAAATGTACGTATAGTTTTTCGTAAATTTAATTTACAAAATTTTCTTATAAAAATCGTCCTACATTTTTGTATTTATACGAAAAAAAAAATGTAATACGTATGAATGTACAGTTGTGCATTCTATTTTTGAAATGTTCTTATTACAAATTAAGAAGGAAGAAAAAACGATATATGTACACTGAAAATCATTGATAGACAGAGTACAAATGAAATTAAACAAGGTTAAATTTTTTGTTGTTGTTTTTAAATTTATTCTATCCTTTTTTTGAATGTTCTTTAACTAAAGCCATAAGTAAATTTTAGACTCATACTTACATACTGTTTCAAAATGCGTGTGTTTAATATAATTAATTGCAATACATACATATATAAATATACTTATATGAAAATTGTATAGGCAGAACAGAAAGTTGAAAAATTGAGTATATATTATCGAAATTTATGTAAATAAAAAAATAATACAGAGAAACACTTCATTTTTCATTAGAATATTCCTTCTGTCATGTATTCTATTTATACAGTAAAATTGTAAATCAAAATGTTTATGAGAATATCCTACTCAAAATATATTTATTGTTATTTTCTCTGTACTCAATCGGATTACAGTTATTATCATTATAATCAGAATATTTTTTAAGTATGTATAAAAAAAAAAACAAAAATTGAAGAAAAAACATAAAAATAAAAAATAAAAAAAAAACTTTCTAACAAAATTTCATGTTATTATGATGATAATAAAAGGATAAGGTTCTAATATTTATACAAATAAGATACATACGTAGTACACGTAGTACATACATTAAGTAAACACTAAAATTTTCTTTACTTTATATATAATTGAGTACGTAAAAATATGAAAAAAATTAAAATATAAAAAAAAAAATAATAATAATAAGAGAAAAGTAGAGAAAATAGCACATTAAATCCTTTCTGTACAAAAGACTTATTAAAGGATTATGATAAAAAAAAAATTTTTTTTTTTAATTTGTGACTATAGTATATAAATACAAGAAGGAGATGATGAAAGAGAATAAAAACAACAACAACATATGTATGCATGTACGTAGATATTAAAAAAAAAAAATATTAAAATGCTATATAAAGCAGATTATAATCATAAGGATTGTATAGTAAACATTAATAATACGGTACTGTATGTATGCACGTGTATATAGACCAGATTATAATTTGTTGTATGTACATACTGAACAATTTGAATATTGAATTTAAATGAATATTTCGTTAAAAAAAAATATATAAATATTCTGTAGTAACGTTATATACAATATTTATGTACATACATACATAAATATACATATGTATATCAGAAAATTTATATACTTATGTGTATATGACGATTAATCTAATTTTATTTTCCTTCTTTACATATTGTACGTACAGTTGATATCCTTACAATTTATACAATATACATAAATAATATGTATTTTGTATGTGCGTATATAAATTACATATATACTATACATTATAATATGTTATGTACTTTTATGCTTTTATTGACTTTTGTTTTTCAGACTTAATCTACACAAAATTAGCTAATTTTCATTATACCGTTTCTATTAAAATATAATTCATATGCATACATATATGTATAGTTTATGTACATATATGAATTTTCTATTAAGTAAATATTTATTTTATCCTTTTTATTATTATTATACTTTTTTTTTTTTTTTTTGTACTTGATAAAAAAGGAATGAATAGATACAATTTGTTAGAACATATATTAGAAAATGTGAATAACAATAATTCTTTGGTGTTTCTATGCCATCAAATGGAATTAATGAAAAATTGAATTTATGTACAACATTTTTTGATACCACATGAGAACACGTCTTTATGGTTTTCAAAATAATATGTACATACATATTAAGTTAATTGAAAATATCACATAAACAAAAAAAAAAGAAAGAAAACCTAAAATTCAAAAAAACAAAAAAAAAATAAATAAATAAATCGAAGACCATAAAATCGAATATAATGTAATAAATTTAAATTTCAATGTATGTATGTTCAATGCTTCTCAATCAACCATGTATGAATTTAAAAGTTAAATCAAATCAAAACTTATCCTTTTAACTATACACTATATAAAATAGAAATTGACCAAAAAAAATAAAAGGATATTGAATTCATTTACTTTTCATTTTCCTTTTACAAAAATATACAAACAAAATTATATATCGGATATGCAGAAATAAGTTTTCCTTTTTATTATTTTCAAAATTTTGTTAAATAAAGGAAAAGGTATATTAATTAGGATGTTTTAAATTTATTGGGAAATCCTTACTAGAAAAATATTTATTCACAAAAATAAAAAAAATAAAAAAAAATAAAACTAAATAAGATCTACTAAAATATGTAGTCTGAGTACGATTTGTTTAAAGAACATTTATGTGTAATTAGGATTTAGAAAATTTCAATTTTTTTTTTTTTTTTTTATTTAATATCTTGGATACGTTGCCGTTAAATTTTTAATCGTTTATTATGAAATATAATTAATTTTTTTTTTTTTTTTTAATATCATTTAAACTAAAGTAAAATTTCTAAGCTTATACATATGTACCTATTTTAATCGCATTTTGTTTTTATTTTTCATAATTCATAAAATTATACATACATACATAGATTTTTCATATTCCATAGACTCCTTAGAGAGATTACATAAATTTCATTAGGTTTTCGAAGAATTAATTATTTTGTTATACATACATATACAATGATTAGATGTTTACAAATTCATGCATGTATATATCATAGATAACCGCAATGTTAGCATATGTAATAACCTTGTAATAACTTCTTGATACAATGTATCTATGTATGTACATGTACATATGTATTTAGTACTACATACATTGAAATGGTTGTGATGATAATGGAATACTGGCTATCATAGTCCTATCATCATCATCATAGAGAAAAATAAAATTAAGGTGAAAAAGTCATGGCATGATATTAATCTTTATCTAAGTTAATATACACCATCTTTTAATAGACCCATACGTATACACACATATATATACATAGTATATATATTCCTGCTTTCAATTCAATTTATTCATTTTATGTTAAACATATAAAGTTTGTGAGTATGTATTTAATTATGCATATAAATTTATTTTGTTACACATTTAGGATGTATATAAATTAAAATTTCATCTTCTTATCTTTAGACTAACATAGTCTAACGTACAAATACATACATATTACTTTAAAGTCCATACCATACATTGTATAACATTTATGTGATGACTATGGGTAATAAAGTGATAATTAAGTCTCTTAAACTAATTTAAGCGTTGTGACTTTCAAAAAGGTACTCTTGGTACTTGGTAAAAACAAAAATATGTATAGTTAATAATTTACAAAATTTTAGGAATACAGAATGTTTCCGAATTTCAATGGAAATAATAAATTTTAAATGAATTTCAAAAAAAAAAATTTTTTTTAAAATTTACTTCAAAATTAATTGATAAATTTTCTTACAATTATAATTTTGATTTTCTTACAAAATTTATAGGTTTCCTTTTTCCAATAATAATTTTTTTTTTTACATAGACATACATACATACATAAGTATTTGATTATAATTTATTATTTTGTATAAAGTTGTCAAACATTTTAAATATTGAGACATCCTGTATTAATAAAATATAGCCTACAAAAAAAAAAAAGAAATTTATTAAAACATTATGTTCTGTGTACATATATATAGTAAAATTTATTGTTTAAGGACAATGACAATTTTTTAGAAAAAAAATTTTTTTTTTCTTTTGGTTTTTTATAATCTGTCAAAATAAATTTGTATTTTACTTAATGTACATAACATAAAGAAAATGAAGTCAACCTACATTTTATATAAATTATTTTAAAAAAAAAAAAAAAATGAAAAGAAAACACAAAAAAAAATGAGTAAAAAAAAAAAAATGAAAAATGAAAAATAAAATAAATAACTTAACTGCAAATTGTGGCTTTATACCGATCATATTAGTTTGACAATTTAAATAATGACACATTGCTATATGGTCTTAATTCACAAAATTCGTATAATACACAAGAGTACAAGGATCTTTTACTTATATACATTTAAATATGTACGTATACAAATAATGTGAAATGTTTTTTATAAGTAAAATTATTATTTAAAGTTATAAAAGAAAATATAAAATATTAATTTTGACAAAGTATTCTCATTTCTATTATTATTTCGTATTTTAATAATAAAGGATAAGTAAATAATAAAGTACATAAATTTATTATAACTTTAAACATTTTATAGCTTAACGTTTTTTGTTTTTTTGTTGTTTTTTTTTTAATTGTATTTATTTATTGTTTATTTTCTTAATTTTCTCATATGTATATTTAATATTTAAAATTACAAAATATGATTATACATACATATATAACGTGCATATATTTTTCAATTTTATATACTTTGTCATTTTGCCTTTTAAGTTATTTATTTATTTTATTTTTTTTTTTTTTTTTGTGAAAGTTAGTTACTAAATTATGAATTTTTAAAATTAAAACAGAAATTTAATTTAATAAATGAATTGGTAACAAAAATTGATAATAAAATGGTAAAGTTTCTCTAAGTATAAATATTTTATTATATAAAAACATGTGTGTATAAAACATTATACATATGCACAAATGTGAGTAAAATGGTTGGGCTAAAAAGTTTCATTTAAATTTTAATTATTTTATGTACATGTTCATAAACTGCACGTTAATTTTATAAATAAATTTGTATGTATGTATGTATATACATGTGTCGTTATTATTTTGAATAAATTGTTTATGTTTCATTAGAAGACACATATGTACGTATTTGCGTATACAGTGAAACCTGTGAAAGTTGGCCACCTGCGGTGCAAAAAATTTTGGCCAACTTTCACAGGTGGCCAACTTATAAAGGAGCCAACTTTTAAGTTGGAATTAAAGACATATATGTATGTATGTATTATAAAACAATCAGTTTATTGAAAAAACAAAAAAAAAAGTAATAACAATTAACAAAAACATGGGCTTTTATGTTTCCAACAGTAGATTTAGAAATGCCGAATTTTTCTGCTAACTTTCTTTGTGATATTCCTTCATCTAATTCTTTAATAATTTCTTTCTTTTTATTAAGGCACAGTTCAGTTAATTTTCTCCCTGGCATTTTGAAATCTATAAAATTCCAAATTTGTGATTTAAATTCCCATATTTATGGATGTTATTTTATTTACCTTACATTAATTTCAGTACGTCTATTCACAAACAAATTAAAACACAAAATGACGATATTGCATCATCCACATTTTATAACAGTGATAATGCACATTTGCATACAATTACACGATCGCATCAAATAATGTGTATTGGTATTGGATTACCAATAAAATTTCTTTGTGGCCAAGTTTCAAAGGTTCATTTAAGTTGAAGGGTACGAAAAATGAGTAAATATGTGGCCAACTTCCAAGATAAACAGGTGGACAACATACGAAGGTAACTTTGGACAATTTTGTACTAAAATTTCTTCGTGCACTCGTATGTTGGTCAACTTCCGCAGGTGGCCAACTTATAAGGGTGGCCAACTTGACAGGTTTCACTGTATATCCTTCTTGACTTGACTATAAGCATGAAACAAGTACGGTTGCTTATATGTGTATACCTGAAAATTTTAAAATCTCTAATACATATGTAATTATCTTATATGTTTAACAAAAAGGAATTTTAAAATTTTCATAGAAATTATTAAATACTTTTTATCATCATTATACAGACATAGGCATTAAACTTTTGTAGACTTGTTAAGATATATTAATTTCATTTAATTTCTCAATATATCATCATTTTCAAACAAGGATCATTATAGCAAAATTTCATTTAAATAATTTTTGTAATATGTATATCTACGTATATAAAATTAAAATATAAAGTGAGTTCATTTTGATAAAAAAATTCATTCTCAAAAAAAAAATTCCATTAATAAAATTTCAAAAAAATTAAATTTTCAAAAGAAATTTTTTTTATTTTTTCTTTCCTCTTTTTATAAAGAAAATATCAATAAAATATACATCATAAATAAATTTCCTTTTATAAATACATAAATATCCTTATTTTTTTGTTTCGTAACAAAAAAAAAAAAAAAAAAAAAAATTAATTGTTACACATTTTTCATAAATTAATATAAATTGAAAAAACGAAAAATAAAAAAAAAAATTGAATAAACAAATGAATGAAAAATATAATTTTAAATTTATTTTATTTAAAATTTTACGCATAATTTCACTAATTGGTTATTATAATCACAAACATTAATCATACATTAATTTTATTTTATTTTTTAACATCATTTTTCATGTTTTTTTAAAATAACGCAATAAAAATTATTTAAAATTTATGAATGGTTATGTATGTGCCTAACAAAAATGTTTATTGCTTTATAGACAAGAAGTTTTATACATAATATTGTATATAATTATTAATTGCTAACAATTTAATGTGAAAAGAAAAATTTTTTTTTTGTTTTAAAATGATCATAAATTTTTTTATATTCCCTTATGATCTCCTGTAAATAAACATACGATGGTTTGTATATCATGTACTTATTGGAAAGCAAATATGTACGTATCATAAATGATGTGCAACAAGTGTACATCATATATACGTAAGCTATTTTGTTTTTCAATTAATTTTCCTGTTCTTATATGAATATCTTATCAACACGCAAATATTAAATAAAAACGGTAGGAAGTACATACATGGATTGTTGTCATTGCGGCGGGCTGAGTTATCATGTATGGAAATATTCATGTGTATGTGTATGTAAATATGTGTATGCTGCTTTGTAATGGTGTATTACATTAAATGTAATTAAATAACATATAGGTATTAACTTTAATATGTATGTACATGATTTTGTTATAAAACAAGAAGGCAATAAGTAATAACATTGAATGATTTATTTTATTTTTATTCATTTCATGAAAAGAGAATGACTATAGTGAAAATTTAAGACAGGCAAAAAAAAAAGAAAAATTACGATATGAAAATTTTTCACATGGCAAAATAAAGTGAAATATTATGTTTTAGTTTTTCTTGTATATAAAAAAAAAAAAAAACCGAAAAAAGAAACCAAGAAAAGTGAAAAACAAAAAAATGAAAAATTTAACTGTTGTACAAGTTTATGCACTTTCATTTCTTCTATATAATTTTTTTATGTGATGAATATACATTTTATTTTTTTTTGTGTTTTGTTTTTTTTTTATTTCTTTTATTTTTTGATGTTAAAAGTTGCTAACATCAATTTATTAGTACATATATAGTCTGAATAGAATTTGTATCATTTTCACCTACGTACACATTCTCTCTGTGTTTTAAAATACAAAAAGGGATAAACATAAACATTTTTTAAAAATTTTTTGTTTTTTTCTTATTCTATATATCTTGAACCATTATTCTGTATTACTAAGTAAAATATACGTGTTACATTATAAAAAGTATATATAAAAATTTGTTGCATTTAATTCTTTTATTTTGTTTTGTTCATGTTTTTTTTTTTTTTTGTTTCTTAATAAACTTTTTAACTTTAACAATCTTTTCATTTTATTCTTTATTTTTTGTTATTTTTGATTTTTTTTATATTTTTTCCATTTTCTGTTTTTGATTTAAAAAGTTGGATTTTTATTTCAATTTTCATTTTACTGTTTTTTTTTTTTTTGTTTTCTATTTTTTTTTTTAAATTGAAGTTTTCCATTTCATCAATAAATTTCAAATAAAAATTGTCAAACATGATGAAAAAACTTTAAAAGATGCATGTAAATAGTTTTCATTATGGAATTCGTTTACATGCATTTACACATACATATACGTACGTGTTACATGTAACAGAAGACTCATGTTCGTATTACGTGCTTACACAACATATCTTTTGTTTACTTACTTTATTTTTATCATTTTGGATTAAATTTAATAAATAACTCAAAATAAAAATAAAATTTTTTTTTTAAGAAACATTCTTTTCCCTTTAATGATACAAAAAATGAGTATGCATACAAGATATTCTTTACATGCATAAATTTGAATTCATAGAACAATATAATTGAAGATCATTTACATTTCATCAATATTGCACATTACATAATGTACATTGCTTGTACATTGCATAACATTAATAACAATTTTCCTTTATAATTCATATGAAAAGTTTGTTACATAAATAAATAAATAATGTGCATATCAGTAATTACTTTTCCATGAAGGTTAGTAACAGGAGGACGAAAAAAAACAAAAAAAAAACATGATTATGTATCAACTTTATCTTTTTATTTTTTACTTTCTGCATGTTTAATTTTTATTTGTTTTTGTAATGTAATACATATAACTTTGAATAATTGAAACAAATCAAAATATAAATACAAAAAATGTACAATATAACTCATTACTCTTGAATTGTTACAAATGTAACAAACTTTACCGGAATGTATCGATTTTTATTCAAATGCTTTTGTTTAATTGCCTCATCGAAAACTTTCATCAAAAGTTAGCTATACTGTAAATGTATAGATTCAGAATCATTCTGTATACTCACTCAATAATAAATTGAGATCATTGAAAAATTTATCAAAAAAAAAAAATTCATAATAACAGATGTAACAATAAAATATAAAAACGTAAATAAACAGGAATACAACAAATAAAAAAATAAAAAATAAAAATAATAAGTGATAAGAACTTGGTATAATAAAATAATAAAAAAAAAATTAATTTCAATGCGACAACATTTTATGTTTATTTGTTCGTCAAAGTTTACGATTAGAAACTCTGAGTTCTTCAAGGAAATAAAATTTCACAAAAAGTAAAAAAAACAAAAACATATCCGTACACATACATATATTGGTATATATAATGTACATATATAATTCTATATTTTTTAAAAGCGAAGAAAAAGTTTCAGCAATTAAAACTCTTTCTTTTCTTTTTTGTTCATTTTAATAATCTTAAATTTGTTTTTTTTTTTATTTTCTTATTTTTACACTTGCTAGAAAATTTTCTTGTCTTTTTATTTCCGATCTTTTTAACTTTATATTATCGTAATTAATCACCGTATAATGGATATATAAACATTTTTATACACTATATTTTTATTTAAAAAAATTTAATTTTTTTTTTTTTTTTTTTTTTTGACTTTTTATATTCCATTTAAATTGAATTTTTATTTTTTGGTTATTAAATTTTACCATTAAAAAAAGAAAAGAAAAGAGAAGAGAAGGAAATTACATAAAACATTAAACAACATCAGTTTATGCATTATAATGTACATAATATATGGTATAGGATATGCATGAATAAAAACAGATTTTATTTTTCTATATGTGTACATACAAAAAGGATTAAAACTACCACTAGGGCAATAGAAAAGCAAATACATTGTATATTATATATAAAACACATTTTATTGAAAAGGGATTTTTTTTTAATTTTTTTTTTTTATATTTAATAATCCTTTAAAACCTTTTAAGTTTTTATCTTAAATTTTCTTTTTTCTGTTTTTCTTTTTTTTTTTTTTTTAAGTTTGTTACATAAAAGCTAATCAATTAGATATAAGCATATATTTGTATATTTTTAACAAAAATAGAAAAACAACATAACAACATCAGTTATAAAAGGATTGAGAGACAGTATCATTAATCAAAATTTATTTAAAAAATAATTCTCATGTGATTATATATACAAATATGAATTCCATGTATTCATTTTTCAAGATCATTATTATTTACGAGTACACATACATATGTATGAATTACATATGAAATTTTCTCAGATAAACATATGTACATTTTTAGATTAAAATTAAATTTAATATATACATATATACTATTTTTTAACGATGCTTTTATTGAGAAAAAATTTGTGAAATAAATTTAATAAAACCCAAAAAAAAAAAAAAATCCAAATCAAAACTATTTGTGATACATACAATGCACGTATGTATGTAGTTCAATAAGAATATGAGATTTCCTTTAAAAAAAAAAAAAAAAAAAAAAACAAAAAAAAATTATTTTAAACACATGTTCATATATCGTTTAAGATTTCGTTCTTATCACTGACCTTTAGACGTATGCATGTTATGTGTACATGGGTACATAAAATAATAATATTGGTCCATTTATGTACATGTGTATACAAAATTTGTATTTTATTGTTTTTTCATGTACAAAAAAATTTTTTTTTTGTTACGTATACGTATCTTCATGTATAATACAAGTATCCTAAGAACTCTATAAAAATTATCAATATAAGAAAAAAAAAAAAATAACTATACCAATTTATTGTTATTAGAACCTAAATCCCTATATCTATTCTCGTTTTTGTTTTTTTTTGTTTTTTTACGTTTTGTTCGTAACCTTAAGGGAATACCCAAAGAAAATGATGTATGTATACCATTCAGTGTAAATATCATCCTGATGACATATAAAAAAAAAAATAAAATAGAAATAAAATGAAAACTTTGAAAAAAAACAAAAAAAGCAAACAAAAGAAAAACATGAATTTTATTTTATTCTTTTATTTTTCTTTTGTTTTTTGTTTTTTGTTTATATATATCAATAACGAAAAAATAAATAAATGTGATTTTACAATCAGGCATAGATATATACACATACGTTACGGATTATATACAACAAATGTCCTGTCTACGCATACTTACATACTACATAATAATATGTAAGTATGAGCATGTAATTGGAAAAGTTTTTATAACGATGACGATGATGATGATGATGATGATGATGATAATATTTAATGCTACATTTCCGATTTGAATATATAAATTTTATAAACCATGAAGTTTTTCATTATTTTCTTTGTATGTATTTTTTGTTGTATTGCTGTAAACATAAAGAAAATGCTATGCATATTTAATTTTATTGAATATAACAAAATATGAATTTACGCACTCTTTTTTCGTATATATATTTTTTTTTTTTTTTGCTTTTTATATTTTGTAAAAAAAAATTTTTAAATGTTTCACATTTTTACAAATTTTATTTAAAAAAAAATCTAAATAATTGATACATTAAAGATGAATAAAAAAAAAAAAAAGAAAAAAAATCCATTATTCTGTTACTACAAACATTTCCCAAAATGTTCATGTACATGTTATTTCTAAGGTACAATAATTGAAATCAGGTATTTATTTTTTTTCCTTTTCTCAATAATAAAGACAAAATATTTAGACCTTGATTTAGACTTTTTTAAAAGTTTTCCTTTTTCTTTTTTTTCCCCCATGCTACGTGTATATACAAAATATATGTATGTATGTGAGAGCTTATATAAATTGAAATCAAGAAATATATTGATAAAAATTGATATTTAAGTAATGTGATGTGTCAATCAAAAAGAAATATTTTATATTAAAAGTCAATATTTCATATTTTCTTCTAATCATCATTAAAAGTTTTTCTTTATACATACATACATACATTTAAGCTTATGAATAACACTTATGAAAACATCTAGCTAAATGCTATATTTATGTATGTACTATGTTACAAACTTTATAACGTATAAAATATTTTTTATTTAGAAAATTCATTTTATTAATATCTAATACTTATACCATAGATCTTGCCTATACCTATGTACATACATATGTATTACATTTTATTTGGTATTATTATGCCATTGTATTTGTTACCTTATTTTTATTGTATGACATGGAAAAACAAATCAATTAACTTTACGAAATATATGGTATGTACTTATTTAATAGCATTGTGTTAGTATTCATTAATTTCGTATTTATCATTAAACCTAATAAATTTTTGATGTACAAACATGAAAAGAAAAAAAAACAGAAATAAACTTGATATTTGGTATGATTTATGTGTAGGCACTGAATTATATTTTATAAAAGAATAGAAAAAAAAAACAAAAAGACATTGAAATTAAATTGAATAATTTCAAAGGAAAATAAATCAACAAATTTTCATGTTATTGTTATGAATTTTATTTTTTATTTTTTTTTTATTTTTATTTTTTAACAAATATTTTTGTGTGGAAAAATTTTTCAAAATTGAAATTATTTTACGTACATATTTATAAAAAGAAAAGCAAATAAAAATGAATACATACGCATACACATTATATAGAAATAATGATGAATTGCCAACACAATATTAAAACAGTGAAATTTTAACTTTAATATGAAGTAGAAATAAAATAAATAAAAAAATTAGTTTAAACATTTTCATGCTCTTTCATTTGCGTATCAATAAAAAAAAAAATTTTTTTTTTTTTGTGTTTTATTATTATTACAATTTTTTTTTTTCTTTTATTTCTTTGTTATTCAAAATAAAAGAAATAATACCTTGAATATTTTAATAACTAGAAATTAAATAAAATTTAAAATAAACAGAAAAATTTTTCATTTACCTACATAATTCAGTCAATATAAATTTAAAACAATGAAATTTTAAATTTTTGATTTACATATATGTATACATATATAGCAACTATTAATTTATAATTCATGTATACTCATATAAAAAATTTAATTATGAATTAATAAACCACACATGATTAATCATTGAAAATATGATTCGAATTTTTAAATTAAAGGAAAACGTGCTTAAAATGCATTTTATGCACAAATTATACGTTATGAAACAAATTAAAATTTCCTGATGATAATTTGCGAATGATACACAATTACGTGCGTATACATATGTATATAATATTTATATAGACAATAAATTAAGTCAATACATTTTTTTTTGTTTTAAATATTGATGTGAAAATTCAACAATTTCATATTCATATACATACATATGTACATAGATATAGAACATGCATGCATGTACTTGTATAATCCTATTTAACCTTTTTCTAGCTGATACCACTGATACGTTACATAACGTATAAAATACAAAAAAAAAAAAAAAAAAATGAAATGAAATGAAAACAAAAAAAAATGTATTCCATGTGCTACATATTATTTCAGGAAAATTATTTAAATTGTTTTTGTCACTTTTCATGCATATATGTAGCATTAACCATGGGATGTGAATATATGTACGAAATTTAATTTATGCTAAAAAAAAAAAAAAATATTTCCAACAACAATAACAAACAAAAAATGATATATGGATAAAATGCTTGAATTTAAGAGGTGCGAAATTGAAAAAAATGAAATTTAATATACATTCATATATTTTTTTTTTTTGCTTTTGTTTTTCTAAAGTAAGTAGGTAATGAAATAAAGGAAAGTAAAAAACAAAAAAAGGAAAAAATAAAAAAAAAAAACATTTTGAGAAAGATCAATATTTTCATTTTACTGTGTCATAGAAGTTTAAATGTTCAAGATATGTGTATGTATTTTTGTTATTTAACCTTCCTTTACTCATTTATTCTATTTTGCTTTCATTAATTTTTTTTTTCTACTTTGATTTCTATAAATAATTTACATTCATAAATAATATTTTCGACGTTTTTTAAACTTTGTTTTTTGTATTTTATGCTTTTTGAATTTTTTTTATTTTTTTTTATTTTTGATTTTCATATATTTTTTTAAATTTTCTAACAGAATTAATGAAAGTTCTATTTTTTTTTTTTCATTTTATCAGATAAAATACAAAAGAAAATTTATTTTTATCAATTTATTATTAATATATTATTGTATTTAAATGTAAATGCTTTCTTCGTTTCGTAGTATTAAGCACAATATAAATGTGTTTGTGCCTACGCGCATTACGAGTATTAAATAACAGAATAAAAATTCGAATTTTTATTAATCATTAGAAAATTTCTATATATTTTATTTTTATACATTATACGTTACTTGGTAACGTATTAGAATAATGAGATATTTTTAAAATTACATATAATAATACAAAATAATATCTACTTTCATTAAATAATAGAAATGAGTAGGTACCTACATATATTAATGTTATTATGTATAAAGTTGTGTAGGTATGTACATACATAATGTTCAAAGTAAAAAAATGAATTTTCTGAATTAAAAGAATTTTTTGAAAAACCAAAACTTGTAAACTTTAATATTCCTAAAGAATGTTAAGAGATAATTACGAAAATTACAAAATTTGTATAAAAGTTAAATTTTCTATTAGGTAAAGAATGTATAAAATATAAAATATCTCAATACTTGAAAGATGACAAAATTTTCAAAATAAACGATTTCTAATAATATCAAAAAATATTTTCTAACATTTTTCTAATATGTGATTACATAGAAAAATAATGGATGGCTGTGATTTTTTTTATTCTTATTATTTTTAATAAATATAATTGAATTGTAATTTTTTCAATTTTACCTGTTTTAAAATTTTATATATGTACATATGTATGTATCTGTTTATTCGTACATACAAATTGAAAATGAATTTAATTACCATGGAATTTATGTTTAGTAACTACAATTTGTATTTGAAAGGAAAAAGAAAAAAAAATTTTTTTCTTCTCCTTTTATAGGTACTCTATTCATAATCTCTGATTGGGAAAGTCATTTTTGATTCTATCTACATGTTGTATATTTTTCATCCTCATCACACTGAAATCATCATTATTGATTCATTGTCATCATCAACACCATCATCTATATCATTATCATTTTTATTTCTTTGATTGCTTTGCAAGTAATTTAATTTTTATGTATTATACGAATTTATAGAAAAAAGAATATAAAATTCATTTTTAATTTGATTGATAAATTTTTTTTTTTTTTTTTTTTTGTTCCCCAAAATTCTTTATTATTTCATCTTTAACAGGCACAGATGTCTGTTAGTTAAATCCTTCAGAAAACAAAAAACAAAAAAAAAAGACTGAAATCATTTTTTACTCGAATATTAAGCTCATTACTTTATTTTTATATTTCTTTTTCTTTGTTTCTAAATATTCAATCAAATGGAAAAATTTTTATAACATATTGATGAATTTTTATACAAAATAAGATTTTATTGAAAGGGAAACACTATAGAACAAAAAAGAGGGGAAGAAAAAAAAAAAAAAGAATTCACTAGAGTGTAAAAAAGCATACACAATCACCAGAAATTAGTTTGAGATTTGAGAATAACAAAAACGAAAAAAAAAGAAAAGAGAATGTTTTGAGGTTCCTGTTTAATTCGATAATTGATATAAACCTTATTGAAATTTTACTGTTTCAAACACGTGTTGAATTACAAAAACAAACAAACAAACAAAAAAATTTTTTTAAGAATTTTTTCTTTAATAATTCATTATTTCTCAGCGAAAAGAAAGACGAGAAAAAAAAAATTTATTTTATTACAAACCCAGATTTTGAAATTAAATTATAAAAAGAAAGTTGTGTGTTTTATGCGGTTACTCAGTAATACCTCCCACACGAAACATTACAAACAAGTGGGTAAAAATGAAAAGTGTTAAATACAAAACAAAAAAAGCAAAAAAAAAAACACCAAATTAATGAAATTAATTTCTGAAGCATATTCAAATGAAAAACAAAAAAAAAAACAAAAAAACCGTTTTTTGACCACAAAACCAACTCGAAACAAATTAAAAAAAAATATTTTTTTTTTTTTTTCATTTTAGTAAAAGTTTACTTTTTGTTTTTTTGTTGTTGATTCCCTGATTAAACATGAAATAAATGAAAAATTCCCAAATACCATAGGCTATGTATAATCACAAACTTTTTATACAATTTCCTTATTTATATTTACACACCTCTTTACTGTGGTTGTTTGTTATTATTTTATATATACATAATTTTATTATGTGAAAACTAAATGAAAAAAAATTTCAAAGTTGATTTTATCTTCATTTTTTAAAAAAAAAAAAAAATTCTTTTAAAAACAAAATGAAAATTTTTCATGTCATTTGCAGAATTTTATTAATTATTGTTTTTTTTTTTTTTGAAAAAAAAAAGAGAAAATGTGTTGAAAGAATTAAAATAATGAAAAATTCACTTTCAATGAATACAATATAAAACATTTCAAATGAAAGGATAAATTCTTGTCACTTTGTTTTGTTTATTATTCATTTGTTTTCCTTCGTTTTTTTTTTTTTTTTTGTAAATTTAAATTTTCTTCTTTTCTGTTCACTACACACTGTTCATTTTTCAGTGTCATTAACTTTTTTTTTTTAAAAAAGACAGAAAAAACTGAAAAAATTTTTACTCATCCTTTTTTTTTTAAAATGAACTATAAAACATGAGTAAAACATTGTGTGATAACAATTAAAAGAACAAAATTTGTATGGAGGCAAAACAATTTTGTATACCAATAAATAGCACTAGATTTATGATGGTACACAATTCGTATACAATAAATGAGCAAAAAACATTTTTTCAATAAACCAAAAAAAAAAAAAAAAACATTTTTTTTTCTCATTGATTTTAATATTAAATGGGCAATTAGAATTATATATTTTTTTTTTAAAATTTGCATGTAATTGGAATTCTATAATGTATATGTATAGCCATGTAATTAAAATTCTATAATGAACCAAAATTAAAAATAAAAATAAATAATTACAACACGAGAAAGATTTTTACAAAGAAATCTCTGTGGTTTTTATATAATATATTTTTGCATTCTTTTAATTTTGTTTTTTTTCTTTTTTTGTTTTGTTTTTGTGTTTTCTTTATATTACTAAAATGTAATTAGTATACAATAAGAAAATTAAAAATTTAAGAAAAACAAAAACTTTCAAGAATTTCCATTGAATTACATAATTAGAAACGTTATATAATATATAAACAATGGCAAATGATTTTTTATAACAACAGCAAATACATGAAATGCTGGTAAATATACAAGGATTCTATAATACCTAAGAGTTTTATATATATATGTACATACATACATATATGCAATTTTTCTTTAAAATAAATACGTGCTATCGTGTAAGGTCATTTCCTATATATTTTTATAATTATAAAGTATCATAACATATACAAAATAACATGTATTCTGTTTAAACTGTATATTAATTGAACCTGATAATATACGGATACATTCCAAATGTGTACTTTTTTTTTTATAATATCATATATCCTTTTTTCAATGATGCATGAAAGTGAAAGTAAAAAAACAAAAACAGGAAAAAAAAAAAGTCAGGTGAGATGTTATTTCTGGATATTAGAGAGTAATATTATCATCATTATGTCTACTGTTCATTCAACCGTATAATATAATATATCGTACTTGAAAATAATTATTTTTAATACCATTTAATTATTGATTTATTTTAAATTAAAATATAAATATATAAAAGATGTATTTACAATGAACGTTACAATGGCATAACATATTTTAGGATACACAAAGGATTTAACTTCAAATACTGAAAATAATTATACAATAAACATATACATACTATATAAGTATGTATGTACATAATAAAATGTATGTACTTCAAAATAAAATTATATAAAAGAAAATTATCATTAAAATAAGTTATTTTAAATTTAACGTATACGCAATGGTATATATACATAAGTTTATGTAGTATGTGCATATGTATATGCTTATATGTATTTGTGTTTACATTACGTAAATATACGTTTATATGCATAAATTATGCAAATAAATTACATCTTAGAAAATTATTCTTTTATATTTTATAAGAAAGAATTGTATAAAAATAAAATAAAATATATATAATACAGATTGCATGTACATATGTACATATACAATATACATTACCTTTGATTAATTTGATGATGCACTTTTAGTAGTTGAAAATACACAAAATCATATAATAAATAACTGACTTTATATTATTATCCTTCTATTCTTGTCAGATTCAATTGAATTTATGCACGTATATATTTATATTATAAATACATGTATTTACTGGAAAATTATTGATAATGATTATTTATTCTCATTTTTTTTTTTTTTTTTAATCAAAAAAATGCACATTAAAATAAAAAATTTAAATCACAATCTTATTTTCTGATGCTTGTATTATATACTTTATGTAATGTTACTATTATGTTTATTTATTATACAATATATAAAGTCGTTTAATATTCAAATCATATTATTATACACACATGTACACTTCAAATACGAAAAAAGAAAAACAGAGTTATTGTCCGTTTTTTTTTTTTTTTTTTTTTTTATTTATAATACACTCTATAGAAATATTCAATTTATTTTATGTAATATATAGTATATTTACTATATATGTTATTTAAATTATTTAATAATCATAATAATAAATTTAAAATAAATGTAGAAAATATAAGTAACAAGTAAACTTTATTAATAACATTCAGTCATACTATATACGCTCGTATATAAAAAAAAAAAAAAATGGAAATGTAAAATAAGATAAATATATAAATAAATGTAATAACATGAATATACGTTACAAAAGTAAAGTATATACGTATCTATTATATAATATATTAACTAAATCGAGTGTGTATGTACATATAAACTCGATGAAATCTAACACGTAACTGATATCCTTTTAACACGTTACAATCTTAAAGCACTATATAAAGTACCAACCAACCAATATTTATATCATTTTTTAAAAGATATATATTCCTTATACATACATATACATATGTATGTACGTTACATTATACGTACATGTGCATGAAATAGTATATGAAAGCACAATTTGTACCTTATTTGTTTAGTAGTGTAGTACGTAATTGTATGTATGTATTGTGATAAATATATGTTACTATACGGTGATATATCCTTTTTTTAAATCGAACATTCTACAGGTTGTTTCTCCACATTGTGTATGTACATACCATAACAGTAATTTTTTTAAAACAAAAATTCTCCGTTAAAAAAAAATTTGAAAATTTGAAATGTTACATAAATCAACACTTGTGTATGTATGTTAATTAATATAGTTTCCAAAAATTTTATACATACAATTTGGATCACTTGAATGTGCTTTTTTAAAAAAAAAAAACAAAATTTTATGAACTGTATTATCAATATGTCTCCACGATAAAAGTGTCCCCCACCTACACGATTTCTCCACAGATCGCTTCTCTTCCTTCTTAACCCGCATAAGCTTTAATGTGCTTTCATACATAAAATTAAGATAAAATAGGATAAAAGATACAGGATATAAGTAACGGTTGAATTTCATATAAAATGCACAAATAACAGTATTTTAGACTACATAATATTTCAAATTCAATTTACAAAATATTTTCAAATATTTTTTTTCTAAAAATTTAAATTATAAATGATTAAATTTTAATTTTTAATTTTATTGTAAAAATTTAAATTTCAACATTAACAATTCTTAATAAACAAATAAAAATATGGATAAATATTTTGTTACTTTTTTTTTTTTTTTTTGAAAATATCATGAAAATCCAATTTGTCCCAATCAATTGATGTTGTTAACACTAACCGTAAGATGGTCTACCAATCGTTAATATGAAAATTATGATTTGCTATAAAATTTTTAAAAACTTCATAAAAACAAAACACGTCTTATCAAAATCAAGTGCATACTGGAAGCCAGCAACAAAAAAATATTGAAGAATTTGAAGACGAAAAAATATATAGTAGTAGAGTTAATCATTTTGAATGAATGCCTATAATTCTATGTATGTACACACACACACACTACTGTATACTATCGAGTTAAGTTATAAGCCATAAAAAATAAAGTGCAATGCAACATCAACATGGTGGGTCATGTAAATTTTTGTGTTTAGTAAAATTTCTATAAAAAATTGTTAATTTACATTGAATTGTCTCAAATAAAAAAATTTTAATAATGTATTAAAAAAGGTTAACTAAAACGTGTACAATGTGGAATTTATAAAAAAATGTATTGAATTCGATATAAAAAAAAATTGAAAAATTTTGTGAAAATTTTTTGAATGAGAAAAAAAATTTTTTTTTTGTATGACTTGAAGTAAAGTGTTTTTTTTTTTATTTTTGGATTGAGATTTTCTTTTTCTCTCTGTACAATTCATGCTATACGTGTACAGTGATATACGGTATACGGTGTGCGTAAATAGTGTGTGTGCATAGTGTCGTGTAGTGTATACGGCGTACACATATATATCTTGTATAGATGTGTTACGACGACGGTGTTCATCGCACCATCAATATAATTTTTTTAACAAAACAAAAAAAAATCTGTAAGAAAAGAAAAATTAGAATTGAGGGTGTGTTTGTTTATAGGAAATAGTATGTGTGTAAAATAAAAATAAAAAAAATTAAAATAAAATACACTACAAATGTAGATTATACAAAAAATTGTATACAGCAGAAAAGTGGAAAAAAAAAAAACAAAAACTTTTTTTTTTTTTAACTCGAAAATTTTCGCTTTAAACATTTTTCTTGTTCTTCTTTTGGTCGAGTTTGGTCGTGTGTGCGTTCATCCAACATTTTTTTCGAAAAAAAAAAAAAAAAATATTTTGAATTAAAAAAAAAAAAAAGTTTATAATAATAAAACAAAAACAAAGGATAGTGATAGACACACACATAAGAGAACCAGAAAACAGCGAAGGCCTAGGCACAGGACATTCAATTTCATATCATACTACATTTAAAAAGACATGTACTATTTTGGAAATTTGGAAAGGTACGAAATTAATTAAAATTACTATACTATGAAAAGACAGCAAAAAAAAAAAAAAAATAATAATTATGTGAAAAACATTTTTTTTTTTTTTTTAATTAAAAAAGAAAATTCTTCATTTATAATCCATAGTGGTAATAATTGTGTATTCATATGTGTGTCTGTGATAATATATTGCAGTGTTCCTTTTTTTATGTTTTGCAATTATTTTCACAATGCAAATAATAAATAATTTTTTCTTTTTTAAATTTTATTTCTCAAGTTATAAAATATAATATGTGATTGCTGATGATGATATGATATGTATGTGAGAATAATAAAATTCATGTAGAAAATGAAGGTCTTTATAAATAGGTGTGAAAAAAAAGTTTTTCTTTTTATTTTTCCCATTTTTTGTGTAATGTGTGTATATATATACATATGGATGTATGTATGTATGTAATTTGCAAAAACAAAGCGCAGAAAAAAAAACAGGAAAAAATAGAAAAAAAATATTTTACTATATCTATAGTGTTTTATAATGTTGTATTTCATGCATTTTAAAATATTGTCCATGAAAAGAAAAATTTTCATATTTTCCAAAAAAAAAAAATTTTTTTTTTCATATTTTAATTTTTATTTTTGATTTTAGTTTTGTTTTTTGTTTTTTTTCTTGTTTTTTGAATTTTTTGCTGAATAAAGAGTCCTAAATAAATACTGTCAGAAAGTAGGTGGAGTTCTTCAGCATAAAACATGAAATATGAATTAAAACCGTATCGACAAGTAAAATAAAAATTCTTTATATTTTATAATAATTCATCCGTGTTCTATCGTACTTTATAGAAAATCCAAAAATTGCATTTTTTGTTTTTTCCTGAAGCACAACAGTAAGAAATTATAAGAACACGACGACAAGAGGGATGATAAATGTGTACTTACATTGTACATTCATATATAGTAAAAGAAATTCAAATAGGTACCTACATAGATTATGATTATATTGCTTCAAGCTAAAAAATTTTGACATTTCTTAATCTGATAAAAAGAGGCGAGTTCCACCCTGAAAAAAAAAAAAAAAATATTTTTTTTTTTTTTTTTTGTTGTACTAATAGACTATACTACAAAACGACACTAAAAAAGGAAAAAAATTTTCCGCAAAAACTTTTTTAAATGAAAACATGGTAATGTAACGTATACGTATGTACCTATGTATGTATATCAAAGAAAGCACAAGGAGACATTATTTATCTAATCATAGGTACACTGAAGAATGAGAATACAAATTTCTTCTTTTGATTAAATTCAGACATTCAAAAAAAAACAAAAAAATTGTATATGCTATATACAAATTCGATTATCAAAATAGAATTGTAGATTAGATCAAATTAAATAAGAAGGCAGGAAATTTAATCAGTACATATACGATCGAATAATGTACATATGTATGTATGTATATTTCTTTATATTAAATAAAAACTTCAATTCAATAATGCAATTATAGGTGTACAGAATATTTTATTTAAAAAGAAAAAAAAAAAAAAAATTTTTTTTTTATCAAATCCAGACATCATTGTATTAAATTTATCACACAACATACCTAAATACAGTATAAAAAGAATATTTGATAAGAAATTGCATTTATAATTGTATTGTGCATCTGTACTTAAATTTTGAAATTTACAAAAATATTTTAATGTATAAATAAAATATTCTACTTACTATATTATAGGTAATTATAAACAGCATCAATTAGATCAAAGTTCAAAGATCAAATATTCAAAAGATTTATTACCGCTCTGTGTATAATGATTAGATCATATCATTCATATATCTTGTATCTATCTTGTATGTATATATATTTCGTATCTTTTATTTAAAATATAGTAATTTATAAATTTAGATATTAAAATTCATTCATTATAATTATTACTAGATACACAAATGTATGTACTATATGGTACTCTAGTATGATTGTACATACAAGCACATTTATGAGAATCATAAAATTGATGCTGTATATTGTCTATTAGTTGTATGTACACATAGCATTAATAATTTAAAAGTACATATATATACACATATTTTGTTATAATATGAAAATGAAAAGAAAATGTAATAAAAGTTACTATTCTCTAATATATGTATGTGCATTCATATATAGGTATTTACTATTTGCTTGAGAATGAATACTAGTACCAATAGTAGTGATAATAAGAAAATTCACATTGTGAAAAAAAAAAAAAATTAAATTAAATTATAAATGTTAATTATGAAATTTTCTTTAGAAATTTAGAGCGATGATGATGATGAAATATCAAACAATCCTAAAAGAAAAACTGATAATGTTATATGAAAATTGTGATGATGAGAAAAAGAAAATGTGTTCATATATGTACCTACATATATTTTTTTTTGTTTAAATTTATGTACACATAGTTATGACTTTTTTAATAGGTGTATATATACACATCATTATTATACACTTTATATATATATGTATATGTATGAGTATACACTTACACTCTATATATATATACGTACATATTTATAATGCATTTTAATATGAAAGATGATAAAATTTTATTTTCATTCTCATTGATTGGTTTTTGATCATAAATTCGTTTTTAATTAATGATTTTCTTTATTTAATTAAGTTTATTCTTTTGTATGAATGTGTAATGTATGTATACATTTTTTTTTTTTTATTTTCTTTTTTTTTTTTTTTTATTCATCTGCTTATCAAAATATGAATGAAATTAAAACTAAGAAAAAGAATGTATGTACCTAAATGTAATTAAAATTATAGTTATGCTAATTTTAGTTATCTTTAGCATTTACAAACTTTTTTCTCAATTAATTTTTATAAAATTGACCAATTGCTTTTGTACAAAACAAATACAAATAATTAATGTTATTTGCTTGTTTGCTTTCTATTTTATATCTTTATTTGCATTACTAATAATTGTCTTTCTTTAATTACATTGAATCATAATCAAACAAAAAATTTTCTTTTTTTTAAATTTAAAATCAAAATTAGATCATAATTACATTCTATTTTCGATATCATTTGTTTTTTTTTTTTTTCCTTTTTTATCTTATTTATTTTCAGGCTTTACTTTCGCTAAGTTTCAAAATATAGATAACAAAAAATAATAATATATATATATATATGACAATGTTTTAATTTTACATACAAAAAAATTAAAAAAAGAATTATTTTGTAGTCAGTTGTATTTTATTTCAAAAAAAAAAAAAAATGAAAAAATGAAAAAATCAAATTATACTTATGTTATGCATTAGAAAAAAAAAACAAAAATAAAAATTACACAAATAAAAATACAGAAAAGAACAAAATAAAATCAAAAATAAATTTTGCTTAAGTATCATTTCGTAAAAATTTCTCTCAGAGCTACAATTGTTAATCAAACGGATATTCAACAACCACCACCATCATCAACATCATCATCATTAGCTGGAAGTTCAGTTATTTATCAACATCATAATCATACAACAAACGGTCATCAAGAAACGAATTCACCAAATTCATCTCAATTATCATTACATAGTGATGAGGCCTTAATTACAGCACGTACACATAAACAACAAACAACACAACAAGTGACAACAGTTACAAAAGTCGTACACGAAGTTAAACATTATCGTCCAGAAGGTGGTCAGTTAGTTGATTATGTAGCAATGCCTTTGGATGTGCAGCACACAGGACCTGATGGTCAACCAGTAGATTATGTTGCAATGCCGATGGGGATACATCCAAGGTATGAGATATTTTGTTTTTTTTGTATTTTATATTTTTTAATTGACAAAATATTGATATTTTACTGCAAATAGGTCTCAGTATATAAATTATAATCATATGGATCATACACAACATCAGGCTCCACCACATCATATGTACGTTTCAGATGCAGGACAGTATCATCCACATTATCAAGATTATGAACATTATCCACAGAGTGGACATTATGCAAATTCTGTTCCACCACATTCAGCAGCTAGTGGGGGAGGAGGTGTACCTCCTGGGAATTATTTGGCCGAATATGGGACAAGTGAAAGGGCTGGTACACCACAAAGTCCAAATGAACATAGTGGCTCCCCATCACCTCTACCATTAACAAGTGTTTCAGGCCAGCAACATGGAATGGTACCATCAGTCGCATATTTACAAGTAAAATTTAACTTACATTTACATGCGAGAAAATTTCCATTGTATTAATTATTTAAATTTTAATTTTCAGGCATCGCAGTATGATGAAATGACTGATTATCGAATAACACCGTCTCCTGGCGTTCCTGTAGATCATCGATATGGTGATGATCCCGCTACAATGGTCTATGGTTACGTGTCAGCTCCAACATATGGTGTTGCACCGACAGGAGCTGCAGGAGGAGTTAATCCAAATGCAACATATGCGACTCGACCTATCATATATGATGATAATTTAAACGGATCATCATTTGAAGCAGGAGTAGGAGGTGGGAACATGCCGCCAGGCGTACACCCATCATCAAGGATGTTTGAAGATGAAGCAGAACTTCAAAAACACATGTCACAGCTTTCAATGCATGGTCATGGTATTCTTGAACATACAATGACAACATCACCACGTGGTGGAGGTGATGGATTTGTTGCTGCAGACGGAGAACAACGTCAAGCCATGCGGTGGAGAGATCCAAATCTTTCAGAAGTAATTAGTTTTCTTAATAATCCGAATAATGTCATAAAAGCGAATGCCGCTGCCTATTTACAACATTTATGTTATATGGATGATCCAAATAAACAACGAACACGAACCTTAGGTGGTATTCCTCCATTGGTCCGTTTATTATCTCATGAAACTCCAGAAGTTCATAGGTATAATATTACTTAATATTACAAACTGAAATGAAAATGAAATAAAAATAATAATAAAATGTTAATTTAGGAATGCATGTGGAGCACTTAGGAATTTATCTTATGGTCGACAAAATGACGAAAATAAACGAGCAATAAAAAATGCAGGTGGCATTGTAGCTTTAATAAATTTATTACGGCGAACGAATGAATCTGAAGTTAAAGAGCTCGTAACTGGTGTCATTTGGAATATGTCATCTTGTGAAGATTTAAAACGACCAATTATTGATGACGGCTTAAGTACTATAGTTACAGTTATAATAAAACCACATTCTGGGTGGGATCCAATCAGTCCCGGTGAAACATGTTGGTCAACAGTTTTCCGCAATGCGTCCGGTGTGCTACGTAACGTTAGTTCAGCTGGGGAATATGCACGAACAAAATTACGAGAATGTGATGGATTAGTAGATTCATTATTATATGTAGTTCGATCAGCAATAGAGAAAAGTAATATCGGAAATAAAATTGTAGAGAATTGCGTATGTATTTTAAGAAATTTATCGTATCGATGTCAGGAAGTCGATGATCCAAATTATGATAAACATCCTTTGCCAAGTCAATCTAGAGCATCATCGGCAGCTTCATCTCCAAAAGGTGAGTGTAATATTCATTATTCTGACGCATTCAATAATTGAATTTCAAACGGTTTTTAGGCGAAAATCTTGGTTGTTTTGGTGCTAGTAAAAAGAAAAAAGAAAGTGCACAGAATGATCAAAAAGATAATTTATCTGGTGGTGGAGGTGGTAGTGGTACAGCATCACGAAGTTCAATTCAACGAAATGAGCCTCCTAAAGGTTATGAACTATTATGGCAACCAGAAGTCGTTCAATCTTATCTTGCTTTGTTGCAAAGTTGTTCAAATCCAGAAACATTAGAAGCAGCTGCCGGAGCAATTCAAAATTTGGCAGCTTGTTATTGGCAACCTAGTATTGAGATTCGTGCAGCTGTTCGAAAAGAAAAAGGATTACCAATTCTTGTTGAATTATTACGAATGGAAGTTGATCGTGTAGTGTGTGCAGTAGCAACAGCTTTAAGAAATTTAGCAATCGATCAACGAAATAAAGAACTAATTGGAAAATATGCAATGCGTGATTTAGTACAGAAATTACCTTCTGGTAATCCACAGCATGATCAGGGTACATCTGATGATACAATTGCTGCTGTA
Organism: Anthrax anthrax; assembly: GCA_963971155.1. NCBI lineage: Eukaryota > Metazoa > Arthropoda > Insecta > Diptera > Bombyliidae > Anthrax > Anthrax anthrax. The sequence goes on along the minus strand of OZ020118.1, from coordinate 1,112,748 downwards.
TTAGCAACAATAAATGAAGTAATTAAAAAGAATGCAGAATTTTCACGATCATTATTAGATGCTGGAGGTGTTGAACGCTTAATGAATATAACACGCCAAAGACAAAAATATACGCCTTGTGTATTAAAATTTGCAAGTCAAGTGCTTTTTACTATGTGGCAACATCAAGAATTACGTGATGTCTACAAGAAGCAGGGTTGGAAGGAACAGGATTTTGTAACGAAAACTGTAGCAGCTAGAAATGCAGCACCAAACTCACCGAATAATGCAAATAGCACATTAAATAGACCAATGGCTTCACAAGGTCGAACTAGATATGAAGATAGAACTATAAAAAGGAATGCAGGAGGGCCAGATGGAATGGCTAGAAATAATGGTGGACTTACAGTAGCTCATAGTGGTTCCGGATCATTATATCAAAGGGTAAACAAAAATTTTTTTATTTTTAAAAAAAAAATTCTTAAAATTTGATTTTTTATGTTGTCTTTTTGCTTTTTCAGGATGATATACCTCTAGGCGCTGATCATGTTACTTATCAAGATAGTGGACAACCGACACAACCAACTCCAGCTGTACGTATGTATTCATCTATGGTTACTGGTAATGGTCCAACTCATCCTAACTAAGTCATTAAAGTGATTTCATAATTTTGTTAAGAAATTACAAAACAAAAAAAAAAAAAAAGCATAAAAAAAAATATATATTTAAAAAAACACGAGAAAGCAACAAATTACATAAAATAGAATTTAAATCGTAAAATTTCTTCTAATACCACTTCTAATAATAATAAAAATAATAATAATGTTTTTAAATTAATTAACACACAACACAAGGTAAGATAAGATTTTTTTACATTTTAATTTGGAATTGTCCATAAAATTAATTATTAACTTATTATACTAAAACCATCTATGTATTATGTACTCCCAAAATCGATTACCATAAGTAAAATAAATTAAATAAAAAATAAAGAAAAATGAAAGACCATAATACCAGCAGATTTTTTTTTTTCCAAAAAGAAAAATATAATATTTATGACTGGCAATAATTAACATAAGAAATAATAAAAATTTTATTTTGAAATAATTTTTACAAAGTAAAAAGAATTAATAAAAAATACAAGTCAATTTAAGTGAATAAAAGAAAAAGTTAAAAAAAAAAAAAAAAAACAAATGAATAATTTAATCTGAACTTATAAATGGAATGAAAATCGAACATAAAAAATTAATTAGCATTTTTATTTTTATAAACAAATCGAAAGACGACAAAAAAAAAAAAGGTTTTCTGACAAAATAAAATTCGTACATGTTTGTTTACACATAATTGCAATAAAAACGAAATAAATAAACTATAGTGTTTTTGTTTTTGTCATTATAATAAAATAACAATCATAAAACAAAATTCATCACAAAGACAAAATCTCATTAAAATAATAGTAGCTGATATTAAGACGACTGCCAGAGATATTAGTTAAACTTAATCGCCTAAACATTAAAAATACGAAATTCATTTATTATGTATGGAATTGAAAAATAACAGAAAAGACTCATTATTTTCATTCATGAAAATCAAAGTAACTTTTAATTATTTTTTCATATAATTTCTTTTCCTATGCATAAATGTGAAAGGCTTATTTCTAATTTTTCAGAAAAAAAAAAAAAAAAACATTTTATTGGCTTCAAGAAACGTTCAAAAAACGTTTATTGATATGAAAGAAATATAATCAAAATTCAGACAGCCAACTAGGAAATATAATGAGATAAAAAATTTACTTAATACTTCTGTATCCTTAAGAAAAATAATGTTTAGGACAGTTTAAGCAATAAAATTTTTTCATATTTCAACTACATACATGTACGCATAACTAATATTTTATTTTATCATTTACTATCATCAAAATATCAATTACACAGATTCAAATTTAAACTAAAAAGAAAAGAAGCAGAAAAGCAAAATATATGAATGTAATACATACATACATATAATGTACACGTATATATCTATGGGAATTATATTAATTAAAGAAAACATATATATATTCATATATTCATGTATTCTACATAGTATATGAAGAAAATAAAGAAAATAACCATGGAAAATCATAATTTATAAAACCATACATTTAACCATACAATGGAAATACTAATTTCGCGCTATAAAAAATTTTCAAAAAATAAATAATTTTTTTATTATTTTGGATTTAAAAAAAAAAAAACAAGTACTTTCGATGCGCCTAAAATTTACTACAAAACAAAAAAAAACAAAAAACAAAAAAATTTATATGCATCTAATAGTCAATAAGAAAAATATGAAAAATAAAATGAAATGCTCAATTTTTTTAAAAGTTATTATCTAAAAAAAAAAAAAATTAATGTATAGATAGGTAGAAGTTTACACATTTAAAAAAAAAAAAAAAAACAAAAAAAATACGGTAATTACATTCCATTAAAATGAAATTAAAAAATAAATATATATGTTCTTACGTTCTATTTTCCTCCTTAGTTTTTAAGGTCCACACATACATACATTCAAAAGAGAATAGACTTGTAGAATCTGAATTAATATAAACTTTGGCGGTTATTTTAAACATTTGGGCCAATTGGGTCCATACCATGCAAGATTAGCACAGTTTAAAGTGACCACTAAAATTCATTTGGATTACTTATTTGTCCATTCTTCTTTAATTTTATCATTCCGTATATACATGTATTTGACCATTTAATTACTCTTCAGTATTGTGCCTGTATTTCGTACAACTTTTGTGTAGTTTTGTTGCCATTATAAAAAAAAATAAAAATAAATAAATAATAATAAAGAATTTAAAAAAAAAAAAAAATACCATTGAAACATATCCATGTCAACTAAACATTTTACATTTTTATTGTTTTTATTTTTATTAAATTCATAATAAAATTTAGATAAAATCAAAATATAAAAAAAAATAAAATTCATAAGAGAAGCGCGAAATTAGTTTTATATAAATAACGATGCATACTCTCTAAATATACACACATACCATATATACAACAATATTATTATTATTATATTAAATAAATTTAATAATTGAAAAAAAAATAAATAAAAATAAAAATAAATAAATACAAACAACCGTGTACAGTAAATATATATACTAGATAGTAAGCTTTTACAAAATATGAAAAAATTTAAAAGAATAACAAAATTAATAATAATTATAAAAAGTAAGATGAAAATTTAAAACTAGGAAAAATAAAAATAATTATTAAAAAAATTTAAAAAAATTGAAATAAAATACACGTAATATTAAAAACACACGATTTTTTTTTTTTTTGCTATTTGTAAGTGGACACCAATTACCTAAGTAGTTTAAAGATATTAAAAAATTATTAATTCACATTTATTAAAAGAGAAAAAGAAAAATGAATAGTAATGAATTGAAAAACCATAAATGATAATGAAATTGATAAAATTAAAACAATTTATAGAAAAGATATTTAAACACAAAATTATACATACAAATTCATAATTCATCAATAATTTCATAGGGTGTTTTTTTTTTTTTTTTTTTTTTTTATCACAAAATAAAATAAAATTTCGACGACATAAATATTAAATTATACTACAAAACAACTCACTGATAAAAATCTTACATTATTAAATTTTATAAAAAAAAAAACAGTTAAATTGTTGTGTACCGCAATAAATTTACAAAAAGAGAAAATAAAATAAATATAAAAAAAATTTCAAGATAATTTAAAAAAGGAAGAAAAAGTAAATTCAATAAAATCGAAAATAAATTTAACTTTTGATTTAAATTATCCAATCTTTTTAGTTAAAGACCTTAAAATCAAAAAAAAATTTTAGAAATTTGCCAATTTTGTTTTTTCTTTTTTTTTTTTTATTATTCTCATTTTTTTTTTTTAATTTTCGTCAAAAAACTGCAATGAAACAAAAAATTAAAATGATTAAATTATAAAATTTATTTTAAAATACATTACATCCCGTCCTCATTTCTAATTAATGGTGTATTTGATAAGACGATATAAAATCCAGGGGAAAAAATCGAATACTTTTTTTTATTAATTAAAAAAAAAAACAAAACAATTATTTAATTTGTTACAAATTAAAACAGCAAATCAAAAACAGTTAAAATTTAAATGCAATATTTTTTCTTTAATTAACAATAAATTTTTTTCGTTTACCTTTTTATTTTTTTTAGCAATTTTTTTCTTAAACAATTAGTTGATTTCCTTTTTTCCAATTAATTAGAATTAAATTCAAGTTATCAAAAGCCTTGTATATATATAAAGAAAAATTAAAAGAAAATTTTTAAAGCTTCAATTTATTCTTCATGGAAATAAGCGAAAAATGATGCAAAATTAAATTTAAAATTAATAACAAAAAAAAAAAAATGGTAAAAAATTAAAAAAAAAAAAAACAAAATTGATATTATAGCATTTAATGAACAACTAAAAATTTCTATGCTATCAATAATTTTAGTTGAGATAAAAAGGTTAATATGATAAAAAATGAATATAAAAATAAAAAATAAATTGAATGTATTTATATTTAATTTAGTAAGTGGGTACATAAATTTTAAAAAAAAAAAAAAAAAGAAAAACAGTAACAAAATTAAATTAAAAAAAAAATTATGTATTAAAAAGTTAAAATTAAATGTGAAAGAAAAAATTAGTGATAAATTAAGTAAAAATAAAAAAAAATTAAAAATTAAATAAAATCGAATGTAATTGATTAATTGGCTAACATTCAATGTAGACAAAACATTCGTACAATAGAAATCGTATATAAAGTCATTGGAGGAAATAAAAATAAAAATTTAATCATTTTAGATGATTGGGTCTGTAGTACATCATACAAAATGATTAAATTTGATTTTTAGCTACTTTAATTGTTTAGCAATGCTCTTATATATGGTTTCTACTGTGTATGAATTCATATGTATGTATATTATACGTTTTTTTTTTAATTTTCAAAAAAAAAAAAAAAAAATCAAATATTTCCATTTCATTTCATGGGTTGATTTAGATATGATATATGATTTAGAGATTAACAAAATAATTTATTTACACTGAAAATATTTACTAAAATTATTTTTAATTTTTAATAAAACGAACACACATATAGAAAGGATTATTTAATCAAAACCAAAAATAAAATATAAAAAAATTGGCGAAGAAAAACATTTAATCGCAAAAGTTTTTTTTTGTTTTTTTTTTTTTTCATGCTTCGCTTTTATTTTATTGTTTTCATAAAAATAATTATTTTAACAATAAAATGTATTTTAAGAAATTTGTAATTAAATTGATTATTCCGTCACTAATGCCTTACATGATATTGAGAAAAAAAAGTAAAAATAATTTTTTTTCTTAATAACTTAAATTATGCAAAGAAAATGCAAGCAAAATTGAAAACAAAACCAAAAAAAAAAAAAACAAACAAACAAGAAAAAGAAAAATGCAAAAAATATTATATCAGTTAAAAGTAAATAATGAAATTATTTAATTACTTTCTTCAAAGCTAATTATTGATATGTCATTTACCACATAATTTCAAATAATTCAAAATTTCGACAAAATTTCCCTATACTGTAATTAACAACAATTACAACAATTTGATAACAATGATAACATAAATTAAATAAAAAAATTAATATTACATATACTAAAGTATATAAATATAATTTCATTATACTCAATCAATTAAAATAAAATGAATTTCATTATTTACTGTTTCTTATGGGAAAAACTAAAAATTAATATAAAGAACAAAAAAAAAAAAAATTCTTATATATACATGTATATTCAATATATTGACGACGAAAATAAAATGCAACAAGACTTTTTTTACTACTATCATAATTATATTATTATACACATATATACAAAAAAAAAAAAAAAAATTATATATATTATACACTTTAATGAATTAACAAAGGATTACATAACTTAAAGAAAGCAAAAAAAGAAAAAAAAAACAAGAAGAAAAAATTATATTAAAACAAGTATATTATACATAAAATAGTACATTTATATAAAGAAATTAAAATTAAAAAAAAAAAAAGAAAAAAAAAAACAAACACGATTATATTGTACACAAGAGAAGTTTTCAGTTTGTAATTTTGTATTTTTATTAATTAATTAAAATTAAGTAATTTTTGACAAAAAAAAAAGAAAAAAACAAGAAAACAAGAAAACAATTTAAAAACAATTTTCTATATAAATATGATTTACATGAAGTGATTAAATTTATAAACATCAAATGATCGTTAATTACGAGTGTTCCAAATATCTGAAAATAATGAATAAATACTTGAAATTTACGATCATTTATTGTTTATGTATTTAACTAAACATTTATTTATACAAAAAAATAATAATATAACAGTTTTTTAGCTTTATTTTTAATTCTAGTGTATAAAAATAATTGAAAAAAAAAAAATGAATTTCGTTTTCAATAAATCAAGATATCCTGTCTTTTTTCAAATTGTTCAGTTAAACGTACAATTTGTATAGCTGATAATGTATTGAAAAGGTAAGATATCTTGAAATTATTAAAAATGGAAAAACACATAAATTAAAAAAAAATTATATATAACAACTTATATAGATAAAAATTAAAAAAAAAATAAAATATGATCAAATTAATAAAACAAAAATGCAATTGAAAAAAAAAAAGTATATATTTAAAAAATTCAATATAAAAAAAAAATTATATTGAAATAAATTATAAAATTATGACTAAAATAAAATATATAAAAAAAAAAAAATACATGCATTATTATTATTATTAAAATAAAATAAAAGCAAAATGAAAAAAAAATAAAATATTTAAAATATATTAGGAATAATAAAAACTTAATTAATTAAATTAATTTAAAAAAAAAAAAATAAAATAAAATAAATATGATAAATAAATAAATATGATAAAATAAATAAATAATTAAGATAAAATTATATGTACTTCGTTACTGCATTTAATTATTTATAAATTATATAAAAATTTAAGAAAATATTTAATACTAACTAAAAAAAAAAAAGAAAATTACAACAGAGAATGATTAAACAAAAAAAAAAAAAAAAAAAAAAATGAAAAAATGTAACGAAGAAATCATATTACATTAATGATTAATTAATTATATATAAAAAAATTAAATGAAAAAAAAAACTTATGTAAGGACATTAATTATACATTAATCGAAAATGAACAAGAAAGAAAAAAAAAATAAATAAATAAAAATAAACAAATGGATAACGAACTTAAAATTTATGATGTAGCATTGTATAAACAACACAGACAAAACAAAATATATATAAAATATAAATATATTATATATAAAATTATTATGTAGATAAATTTTATGTACTACTTTCAAAAGAAACAAAACAAAAAACAAAATTACTTAGTTTTTCTCTTTTTTTTTTTTTTTTTAACTTTTTTAAAATTCATTTTGCATTACGTATATCCGACAAGTTAACTTCGTTATTTAAGCGGATGTTTTAAAACATTTCAACTTTACATTACCACTTTCATCAGTATTCTACATACACCCTTTTCCAATTTTAATTTTTTATTATACAACAATTGTCAAACAACAGCTGATGATGATCAGCTGTTCTGTAATATGATGTTGATGCATTTCTTGTGCAGTAAACAGTTGCAGTATATAATAAGGTACATACATCATATTTTCAATTCTCTTTTAATTTAACATAAAATAAATAAAATATGTTTTTAAATTTTGTAAAACGAATTATTTTTTTAAATGGTTACAATAATCGTGTATTTATTTCAAATAATTTATTCACTACAAAAAATTTATATCAAGAATATAAAATATCAATTGATGATGCAAAAATGATAGCATATTTAGATAATTTGAAAAAAGAATTTTATAATGAAAAATGTAAATTTAATAATAATGAAAATCCAGAATCAGATAAAAATAATATCAATAATAGTAGAACAACTGAAGAAATAGATTTTAATCGAATTAAAAAACTTTCAAAATTAATAAATGCATATGAAGAAAGAAATGTTGTTATTATGAATTTAAAATCTTTAAAAGATTTAGACAATGAAAAAGATGAAGATATGAAAAATCTTATTAAAGAAGAGAAAGAAGTTTATTCAAATATTATTAAACAATTAGAATCATCAATATTGGAAGGTTTATTAGATTTAGATGAAACAAATGTTTATAATTCATTTCTATTAGAAGTAAATCCTGGTGTTGGTGGGCAAGAAGCAATGCTATTTGCTTCTGAATTATTTGAAATGTATAATAAATACATAAATTACAAAAATTGGGATTATGAAGAATTAAATACAGATTATAGTGATATTGGAGGTCTTAGACATGGTTCAGTTATAGTGAATAGTGTCGAAGCATTTCAATATTTAAAACATGAAGCTGGAGTACATCGTGTTCAAAGAGTTCCTGTTACTGAAAAATCTGGACGAATGCATACAAGTACAGTTTCTGTTGCAGTTATACCACGTACTGATGAAATAAATATAATTTTAAATGAAAAGGATTTACGTATCGAAACGAAAAGAGCTAGTGGAGCTGGTGGACAACATGTAAATACAACTGATAGTGCTGTACGTATTACACATTTACCAACTGGAGAAGTGGTTGAAGTTCAAGAAGATCGATCACAAATTAAAAATAGAGAAATTGCTTTAAAACGATTGAAAATGAAATTATGGGAAAGAGAATATAAAATTCAGGTATATGATGACGTAGATATGTACATCAGTTCGGTAGAAAAGATTTTAAATTTTTGTTTTGTTTTTAGGAAGCTAATAAATACGCTACTCGTAAATCACAAGTCGGTTCAAGTACACGTAATGAAAAAATAAGAACGTATAATTTTACACAAGATAGAATAACGGATCATCGGATCAAAAATGGTACATTTAAAAATTTAAAGGGTTTCTTAAATGGTGAAGAATCCCTTGATTACTTAATTAGACAATTAAGTAAAACTGAAAGAACAGAAAAATTACTTAAATTAATATCGGAGAAAACTCAGAAAAATTAAAACGATGTATAGATAAATAAAATTTTGTTTTATTTTTTTAATTTTTAAATATTGGTGTAAAAAGGAATTTTTAATTTAACAAAAAAAAATGATCATCTTGTTTGTAACTTTGTGATATTCCCCCAATCTCCTGCTGATCCGACTACTGTTATATGATCACGTACAGCTTGATTCATAATTTTTAGTATCGCTTTACATCCATTTAAAGCCTGCTCCATAACTTTTGGTAAATAATCAATGTGAAATCTTTGTGACATTTCCATAAATGCTATTTTATTTGAACTAGGAAGGGAGGCTACAGATAATGTAGGACCACCTGTAAATACCGAAGAAGTAATTTAAAATGATTTAAAATTTTTAGAAAATTTCGAAAATTTACCTGAAACTTCTTCAATATGTGAAACGTCAGTTAAAGGTGTATCATTTGCTAATGATGCTGTACAAGCACAAATATATTCTCTTAGACATATCCCAGCATCAACTAGAGCAAGTGTTGCAGCATTAACGGAAGCACAATAGTTGCCACCATCTGCCTAAAATTTTACATATTTTTAACATTTGAGTTTTATGTTTTACATATTTATATTTTTTCTATCTAACCTGTAATACTTCAATGTAGACATCAATTTGTGATCTCGGATACAATTCTGTATGTACGGCAGCTTTAAGTGTTTGCTGTAAATGTAAGGTCATTTCAGTTGATTTACGATCTCCTCTTGGTCGATTTTTTCTTTCACCAGTTGAAAATGTTGCCATGCTATATTGGCAGTTAATAACTACTTCATCTTGGTTACTTCTTTTAGCAGAGGCCTACATATCACGTAGATACGTGTAGATGAAGTAAAGAAATCATTTCTATTTAATACGTTACAAATATGTATATAGTAAAATAGTGAGTACCTGATGTGGTCCATAAACTGCAGCAAGCACTTTTGTATTCCCTTGTTCTAGATATGCACTACCATCTGGTTGACTAAATACACCTAATTTACAATTAATTATACGTAATTCATCAGGACGTCTACCATCTAAACGTAATCCTTGATCTGATATTAAATTATGACCATGAAATGCCATTTTTTAAAAATACTTTTTGTATAAAAAAATGCAAAAGAATTTTTTTATCTATAATATAAAATGTATCTTATTCAACCTTGGTTTTGTTTAATTTAATCTTAACATAACCTAATTTTATTTCCAGTCAAATGACATTTACCATTTACTAATCTTTTCAAAAATGAATTTTGAGCAATATGAGTTTAAATTTGAAAAATGAAAAATAAACGGAAATGCATTCCAATAAATTAAATTCTTATTTCAAAATAATTTTCCGTTACGAAAGTGTATATATAAAAATTTTATTAAAATCAATATTTATTTTGTTTTATTTTTATTAATTTTTTTCTCAATAAAATTCTACAATTGGAAAATTCTACCGTTATGAAATGGAAAAATTAAATGGTTTGTCCTTATTTCTAAAAAAACAAAATTTGAATTATTTTAAATCGTATAAAAATTGTACAATACTGCTTACACATTTGTGTACTCACATAAATATGTACAAATGTTTTATAATTTAATTGATGAACTATTTTTAATATACATAAATGTATGTAACATATACATATATACAAAAAAGGCAAAAAACAAGAGAAAAAATAATTTCGCTTATTAAATATGACAATTGTATTAAAATTATTAAAAATTAAATTTAATTCCTCTTAAAATATGCAAATTCACTTATTAATGCATTATGATATTTGTATATAACGTATATACTGGTTGTATACGCATGGGTAATGGGTACACATATGAGTTCTTTCTCGATTAATAATTGAATATTACCACATGTTATATTTTCTTCTAAATTTTTATTTTTATACAAGTTATAAAATCATCGCAAGTGTACAATTTATTTATATATTTAAGTGAATGCAAGTTTATACACATACACTAATATTGTACATATTTGGTGTACACATACACATATATATGTGATGTATGTTAGTTATATGAAGTTATACATAAAGCCCTTGTAGACCGGATGTTTCCTCTTTGATTCTTCTTTATACATAATTGAAAAATATTTTACATAAATAATTAGACAAAAGAACAATAAATTAATTAGATGATTTTCATATATGATGTATTTACATATGCATGTACACATGTATGTATGGTATATTACATATGTGCATTGTCTACATACATACATTGTAAATGCGTTAAGTATACCTACATATTTTATTAAATAATAATAATTTTAAAAATAAATTTTGTAACATTATCACGTAATTATTACTTACAATATACAATATACAATATACGTGGTTATTTTTACATTCAATTTATCAATCAACGCACATCATGCACATTTATTTTCATATATTCTAATTGCATTTTTGTTTTTGTATTTTGTTTTTTTTTTTTTTGTTAACATACCAGATTACACGTATGTTATATGCATGTGTGTTTGTTGAAATTATACGATTACATTGTATTATCATTATCACTATACCCATTATTATTATTATTATTATTGTTATTATTTAAGAAGAATTTTGTATACGAAAATTTGGGTAAACCTTAAACCTTTATTATACCATACAATATAAATAGGTACTTTATTTTAAATTTTGTACTTCATTAAATCTATCTATATAAGTATCTACCAAATTTCTCTATTACTTTTATATGATAAATGCATTTATATTAATTAAATGAATAAAACAAATCACGTTTTATTTAAAATAATTTATGCGCATTATAAAGACTTTTTTATTAATCTTCTTACATGACATTATGATAGAATTTTTGATTTAGAAAAAAAAAAAAATAAAAAAAACTAGATACAACTTGTATACAATTAAATGCATTTAAATAGTATAATTTCTATATTACAATTTAAATAATTGATAACATTATAATAAAACTACCTACATACATATAATGTATATGTTATATTATATACGAAGGTATACTCTATAAAATAATAAATGAAAATTATATTATATTATCGTATTTTAAATATCTAAATATGTTTAATTGATTTTACGAAAAGTTATTTAATTCAAGTATTCTTGTATGTACATATATTCTCATTCTTATACATGATATGTAGAATTTGAAATTTAAATTTTAAATAAAAATAAAAATTGTTCTTTCATATATCATTTATTATTCAAATTTCATTTTGTATTTAATTTAATTAAAATGAATAAATATGTATTTTTGAATTTAAATTTTTTTTTGTTGTTGTTGTTGTTATTTTATGTTTTTTAAAATAACAAAATTTAGAATCTAAATGCAACAGGTAGGATATTTTCATTTGAATGGAATTTTATGAATTTCCGTTTAATGAGAAAGATATTATTCTACAAAAGTATTTATACATATACGTACAGAAGTTAGCTTATATTGTATATACGAACGATTAAATTAACTTGATGGTATCAATCAAAAAAGTCAGTTCAATATAAGAAAATAAAGGATTAACATTCCCCATGAATGATACTTTAGAAATTACATACATATTTCCACATATACATATAAAAATAATTTATAAAAATCATGATGATATTTCATTTAATTTTGCAACATAACTTTATTTTGTTTTATTTTCATTTATTTTCATTTATTTTCATTTATTTATTTTTTTTTTTTTTGTACATATGAAGAATGTATACACATGTGGCAAGGCAATAATAAAATTTTATTAGATTTTCTCTCATTCAGTTTTTTTTTTTTTTTTTTTAAATGTATGAGAATGATATTCAATTAAATTTACTGAATTTCTTTAAAATATTCTTGTAGTATACTGTACAATATACAGAACGTGAAAAGGAAAATAGAAGAAAAATAAATGTAAAAAAAAAAAAAAAATCGAAGACCAATACATAGTACACATACATACCTAAATATTTAGTAATCTAAGAAAACAGGAAATTTTGTAATGTTTAAATGTGTATAATTGGATGACTATGTAATTTTCTTGAAATTTTCCTTTTTGGAAAATATGAACGTGACCTACTTGGCTTTGAAAATTACATAAAGAAAAAAACATAAAATTAAATAATTCTTAACAAATGAAGACTACATGCATTGAGTGCATTTATATGTCCTTACCTATGTATACACACATAAAAGCAAGCCCATATATACAGAGTTACATTTGTAAACCATCAAAATATATTTAAATTTTTGTTTTTTACATTTTTACACGATTTTCTTTCTTATAGAGTTCTTTTAACGATTTTTAATCCTTTTTTAACAGCAAACCATTGTTATACACATACATTACAATATAAATTCATGTTCACTGCTGTGCATAAATGCATGCATATCTTATTTAAACGCTTTCTTTGGTTTCTTTCATTTTATGTGTTATAAGTTTTCTTATTAAATTATATTTACTATTTTCTTTCCTTTAACTTTAACTTTATATCAGTTTTTAATTTTTTTTTTTTTTTGTGTTCTTCTTTTCTAAGTCTATATAAGATTTTTTTTTTTTATTTTACATTTTTTAAAGTAATCTAAACTAAACTACTATGAATTTTCTACGTGTTTTCGGGTATTACATTTAACGTATATATAGAGAAGATGGTACATATATTTTAAATGCATGCATACAAGAGTGATATTTATGTAGTATAAGAAGTACAAATGTACATGTATTAACTGCAACACTTTACAATATAAAATCCAAATGTACGTGTAAAAGAATGAATCCTAGTCTATATACAATATAATAATATATTTTTGCTGAATTTTTATTCTGGCAGCCTTTCAATATTATATTGTTTGTAATAGTGTTAGTATATACTCTAAATATATATAGTTAAAGTACGTCTAACACTTTTATTTTTTTATTTATTTTTTTCTTGTTGAATATTATTATACAAGTACAATTACATATAAAACACAAGTACATATAACTATGTCGTATGACTGAAGAAAAAGAAAAAGAAAAAAAAAATCATTAGTAATACTCGGTTTTATGAACAAGAAGTGGTACTGAACAACATAGTTTCTTGTTATCATCATTATCCTTAACATCGACATCGCAATGTATGTATACTTCTCATCGCTATCTCCAATATATTCATACACCATGTCATAGTCATTCTAGTCATCATCGTAACTTGAATATAATGAAAATTCCTCTCCAAACAATATTATATACATATGAATGTGCATCGAATATTATATTATTTTGTGCATTGTACACATATACATTTATATATGAATGTGTACAAAAGGATATGAAGAAAATCATCGTATCATCTTCAATTATTTGTTGTTGTTTTTTTTTTCATTTGGCAGCAAGTTAAAATATAAAAGTGATATTTGTTGGAAAAAAAAAAAACAAATCACACACATATACCACTCATCCTCTTATCCTTTTATGATTTCTTTTATTCTTAAGTTTTTGTTTTTATTTTCTTTGTTTTTTTTTTTTTAATAATTTTTCTATGTGTATTTTTTAATTTTTTAATTAATGTTAAAAGTCGTTAAATGTTATTGCTTTGAGAATGATTTTCATTTTATCGTCTTGTATGTGATTTATGCATATATACAATGTACCTTTGTATATATATGTAAAAGCAGTACGTATAGTGTACTTGTATTATTTTAAGCATTTAACTAATGCAACTCTGTACGTACCTTCAACTTATGTAAATATGCATATAAAGCACTCACTCCAAAAAAAAAAAACTAAAAAAACTAAAAATATACTAATTCGCAAAAAAATAAAATAAAATAATAAAAATTCATAAAGGAATAAATAGAAAGAAAAACACCATGTTATCATAATATTTTAAATAACTTATATGTGATAAGAAAAAAAAATACAATAATCTGTTGGGATTTGTATAATTTCATAGTTTAATTAGAGCAGAAGAAAAATAAGTAAAAGTAGTTAAAAGGATAACACATACACATAAAGTGTAGTAGTGTATAGAATGCATATTTATGAAAATAAAAGAAAAACTTTATATAAGGAAAAGAATTGTTATAGCGATTTATAATAATAATAAATTCAAGATTTTATTTTTAATTTTTCATTTTTTGTTTCTTGTATGTATGTTTGTGTTATTTTACAATTAAATTTAAAAGAAAAAAAAAATTTTTTTTTCATTTTTTTTATAATAATTTTCTTCATTCGAACGTCGTGTCATACCTTATATACCTTATTATTGTTTTTTTTTTTTTGTTTATAACCACATAGAACATTTTTAAAAAAAAAAAAATATCAAATACAAAGTACATATACGATAAACGTGTTTTAAATTGTAATCGCGTTTGCATATTGCTATTTTTAAAATCATGTATGTATATTATATACGTATACATAGTGTACGTCATTATTTACTTCCTTTCTTTGGATCCGTTTTATATGGAATGAAGGGTTTATTTCCTATTGTTTAGTGTTCCGGTTCATGAATTCTTCAATTCAATGTCTCTTATTTTAATGTACTTATATACTAACAGTTATTGGATGTATGTATGCATACAATATCATACATGAAGACATATTTATCGACTTTCTTATATATAGAATTGATTTTTAAATTTAAAAAAATTTTCAAAAAATTTTCACTATAACAAATACATTTTATTCATTTATAATGATTATTAAATTGAATATTTTCAATATTAACATCAAGCTTCACCTTAATCCATTGTTTATTTGAATATTTAATAGATTTTCAATACAGTACAATTTAATCTTTAGTCAACATACTATCGCTCACCTGGTTTTTCAAAAGATCGTTTGAATTATTTGAATTATCATACAATTTAAACTAAAATTCCTTAAGGTAATATACATATGTATGTATGTAAGAAATACCGGCTGAATTTATAAAATTCATGTGGTTAATTCAAAAATTAGAAGAAAAAATAAATAAATTTACATCATTACTTGGGGTAATGTTTTGTTTATATTTTTATCTTTTTTACTCGTAAACCAATTTATACATTTATTTTATGTACATATATTAGATTGTTGGCACATGGCCGTTTACATTTGTGAGCTGTCATGCGTATTGAATTCATGGTCTATTAAAATTTCACCCTCAATTTTTATCCTTCACTGAATGCACGTTGTTATTTGTATTTTGTACAGTGCGTTATTACTATCATCATTATTATTATTGTTGTTGTTATTAATTTAACTTTATATGTATTGTGTATGGATCCTCAATCGAGAAAATGTTGCTCATATCAAACATACATATTGTACACAATATGTATACGTCATGTACTCAAGTTAAAATTTTCATGATGCATATCAGCATATGTACAATTATATCAGCCAAAAAAACATTAACCATACCACATTTTTAAACTTTACTTAGTACATATATAGTATGTATGTATATAAACCAGTAAAGTGTATTCATTTGCAATTTGAAGGAATATAAATGAGTTTTAAATTTTGTTGAGTACATTTACGTTCATTAAATTTAATCTGTATGTATGTATACGTTACTACTACATAGAGAATACATAATAGCAATTATAACTGACTTATGAACATTGCGAAATGGTAATAATAACACTAACAACAAATAGTCATTTAACAATGAACCATTTTATCAAAGAACGGTTTTAGATTCATTTTCTTGTACAATATTCCATATGGCATGCATACATACATATGTAGTAGCTAGATGATGGAATAGTAATCAGTATTCATCTTCATTATGGCATATTTGAAAGTTTAACTTCTTCATATCATGAATTTCACGCTTTTATGCTTCATGATCATTGTACATACAATATTGTATATAAGCAACAAATACAAAACAAATGGATTTTTATTATCTACATACATACTAGTTACAAAAATATCAAATAGGCAATACAAATGATTTCCTTAAAAATTTTAAAATAAACGTTATGATGAGGGTTAATAAAAAACTAAACATCAATTTTCATACAAAAAAATTTTCAAATATATATAAAAAAAATTAATTTTTTTATATGATACATTTTGATCATACCTCGTTATATGATACACTCACTCGAATTATTTTGATACACTTGAGTGATTTTGCAATATACAATTCATTTGTACATATTTTAAAATGTGCCAGGAATAAATTTAAATGAAGAAGTAAAAGGACTTCGTATAAAACGTTATAACTGGAAATTACATTATATACTGAATATTTACTTCTATATAAAACAAAAATAAAAAAAAAAAAATCGAATTTTTATATGAATTTGTATACAAAAATGTTTTGATAGAGTGGGATATCATAAACGTATAAAAGAAGAGAAATGAAATGAACATTATCATGTGTACAGAATACGTTAAATATGTGTATATGTTACGTATGTTATTCATTTTATAAACGTTAATATACGTACTATAACCATGTATGTACGAGTATCTATGCAATATACATATATGTATGTATATGTAGAAATGTAGAATATAAAATTGTGACTAAAATCAACAGGACTGTTGCTTGCTTACTTGTTATTTGTTTGCAGTCAGCTACTTTCGATTTGATTCCTTTAGTTTTTTTTTACTTTAGCTACTGCTAAGTATTACAATTTTTATACAATGCTGTTCACCTCAGCATAGTTGTATATCGTCATTCGTGAAAAATTTAAAAAAAATAAAATAAAATTTAAAAACAAAAAAAAAACGAATTTTCATTTTCATTTTCATTTTTTCAATTTTCTTGTACGAGTCTTGAAAATTCATGAATTTCATTTATGCATAAGGTTCGATTCGAAGTCGTCGAGTACTCGAGTATATATTCACAGTTGTTCAGTGTTGTTATTTTTGTGTTTATATTATATCTATCAGCCAACAGTATCAGTATTCAGTATTATATATTATATTTTATTTATATATAGTTAACGTAATCGTCAGTCAGTTTTTAGTATTCATTTGAATATTTGTGCGGGTGGTTTTTCACACAGTCATTTCTTAATTTTCTATTCGTAAACATATATACTGACTTTTGTACGTACGAACATTCTATATGTTACGTATATTTTTTATTATCTAAATATTCAAATGATCGCTATTTACATTATTGTACAGAATATACAATAAAAAAAAAAATTTTTTTTTCTTATTCGTGATTTTTTTTGTAAATTTTTTTTTTTTTGTTTTTTTTTATTTTAAATGAAAATTGTGTAAATTCAATTTGTAACAATTTCAAAAATTTTTCGTTTTAAATTTCAACAAATAGAAAAAAAAAACAAATTTTGAAAATATACACACTTTAATATTATTTTTTATTTTTAATTAAATTTGTGTTAAATTACTTGTTATAATACGTTAACGTCGTATTTACAAACGTATACGTACGTACGTACAATTTAAATATTTAGTACTGATATAGTGAAGTTTATTTGGAATAAATATTTAAAAAAAAAGAAGAAAAAGGAAATTCAATGTGTGACTATTACTAAATAATGTGTGCGGGTGTATGAAACCGGAAATGAATTTAATTCACTGTCGTTGCTGAGGAAAAACAGAAATTTTTATTTTTATTTAGTTTTTTTTTTCTTTTTCTTTTTTGGTTCGTATGCAGTCCAGTTTTATAAACTGTAATTTTAAAGTGTGATTAAATTCATTATTATTCTCTTATTTTCATTTGTTTGTATTTTCGTGTTATTTTTTTTTTGTGTGTTTTTTGAACATTATGATGATGAAATGATGTCCATCTGTCTGATGCATAAATGATTGAATAGATGAAATGAATGAATGAATGAATGAAGTTGATGCTTCTACTTCTGTTACAATCAACGAATATAATAAAATCATCAAAACAAAAAAAAAACAAAAAAAAGAAAACGAAAAATCATAACGACATTAACAGCTCTCTACATTATACTCTGTACACCATACCGTATATAAACGTGAAATGTGCTTTTAATATTCAGATACTACTATATATGGTTTATATTCATATTTACTGGAATACTTTTATTTATTTACAAACATAAATAAATAATATATATCTCAACATAAAATCTGAGTGAAGATATTCTAATAATAAAATTTTGATAAGAAAAAGTATAAGTAAATTGTTTTTTTTTTTTTTGTTTTTTTGTTCTCTTATATTTCATAATTCATTATTAATTCCAATATATACATACATATATTATAATAACAACAATAATACAAGAGAAAAAGTTAATCACATCACCACGGTCATCAGTTGGCTAGTCAGTTAAGTCAATTAAAATATCGTAAAAGAACTTTTTATGTATAGTTTAAATGTGCAATAAATATAATCAAATTTGAAATAAAACAGAAAACAAACGATTTATTATACAATTTTTATTATTATTATTATTATTTTTTTTTTTAAATCACATGTTTTACTATATTTAGTATTTTAATTAATTTATCGTATTTTTTTTTTTTTTTTTTTTTGTATCCAATTTTTAAATTAATTTTCGTGGAAATTTATTTATTGTGCGGGTGTATATTAAACTTTTATGCAGTAGTGATTTATGTGTTAGAGATTATTTTTCATTAAAAAAAAAAAAAAGTGTATTTTGTTTATATATACCAAAAATCTAAAAGGATCAATTGAAATTATACAACATAAAAATGGCATCTAATAATAATTATTATTTTAAAAAATTAACGTTATCGTTATTACTCCTGTTTACCATTTTAACAACAGGTAATTCATTTTTTTTTTTTTGTTATATTTAAAAAATTCAAAAAAATTATAAAAAAAAAATAAATATTAGAAAATAAATAAATCCTTATCTCATAAATATCCAACTTTTAATAAAAAAAAAAAAAAAAAAAAAAAAAATTTAAACAAAAAAACAAAAAACTTTTGAAAATAAATTTACTCTACTGACTTACATATTACTGACTCTTGGATTCCGTTTTATATCCATGTACATGAAACTACCAAATATGTATTTTGATATTATTAATGTCACTCATACCGTTTCTATATATCCTAGATCAACATATTTTTATGTACAGTACACGTAATTTTGATACATATACTCGTATTCGTATATATAGATTACGTCTGTATAGTATGGTTACATTTTATAAACATATGATTTATATATATAAAAACAAAAATTTTATCTTTTTTTGATATAATATATGGTACTTTATTTATTTGTATACATACAAAAATTTACACACATATTTATTATGTATTTTGTTGTATACATAATATAACAAATAATATTCACTCCATTCCCTTGAGTATTTTGTGAAAAATTTAGATCAAATTTACCGCCGACATCATACCGCAACAACCTCAAGAATTCAGAGCCAAAAATCATATAGCAAAATTTTGGTATCATTTGTTGGCTTGTATGTAGTTTTTATATTTGTCTGAAAATGGGTATCCTATATAGATAAAAATCATAACGAATCATCCAAATCGAGATATTTCAAGATGTTCACTTTTTAGTTTTCTCCTTTCTTGTTTTTTGTTTTTTTTTTTTTTTTTATTGTTTTTGGGGTGGTTATTTTTATTTTTTTTTTCTAATTCTAAATTTAGTTTTATGCATGCATATATGATATTTTGTATCTTTGCATAACAAGAAAAAAAAAAAATTTTTTTGTATTATAAAACTAAAACTGAAATTTTTCTTAGTCATTTTTATATGAATCTTATTAATTGTATTGTTTATGGGTGTACATGTATGTATGTACGAATGTTAGATGATATTTATTTAACATTGGAATAATAATGTATGTATAGTACATATTATGTATATAGAAGTGAAAATATCATATTATTCAATTCTTGTATATGTACATTAGAGAGCCAAACATCACTATAGTCCATCCATAGATCTAAAAAAAAAAAAAAAAAAAAAAAAATTATTTGTTTTTTTTGGAAATTTGCCATAATCACATGGTTTTAGCTGTTCAATGTTTGCCATATTATTATACTTTCCACCTTATTTTACAGAGTTTATTGTGATGTATAAATTTTCATATTTTTCAGTGATACATACATCCTATGTACATGTACATAATCTAAAATTTAAATTTTCTAAAATTCATGTAGTTATAGCAAAGTAAAATGTACGTTTATAAAGGCCAAATTTATATTTTTCACTATCTATTATTATGTATTATACTCGTATATATATATACATACACCAAAATGATAATATACATTATAAAGTATAGCGAGGATAAATTTTTTTTTTTTTTTTTTAATTTTTTTTAATTTTTTTTTTTTATATTTACTTTATTAATCTATTTTTGTAATTTTTCTTTATATATACAATTTTTATTTTATTTATTTTTTTTTACTCTATTAATTTTCTCTTTGTTCATTTACTAAAATGATACATCAAAACTATTAGAGATTTATTAGTTAAAAAGATATTACTTAATGGTATATATGTTTTTTTTTTTTTTAGCCCTCTCCCCTGCCCTCTCTCATCCTTTTATAAATGGAAAATATAAACGAAAAAAAAAATGCTCTCATCATCATATTACTATAAATTCCATCCATTCTGTACATACACACATGTAATGTACATATAAAATTCTGATTCTGTACACATCATCATATCAAATGTATTTTTGTCAGTGTCAGTTTTATAAATTTTTCTTGGTCTTTAATTTTTTTTTTTTCTTTTCTTTTCTTTATATTTTTGTTGGCCTTTTTTATTATTATTTTTTTTTTTTGTATGATATTTCCTTGAATTGAATATTCAATATATTTAAGTATGAATGTATTATATGTACATAAATGTAATCATTTTTATGCACATATACACGTATACATATGCACAATTTTTTTTTTTTTTTTATGATCATTTTTCGAATACTTATGTATTAAGATTTGTAAAAAAAAAAAAAAAAACAAAAAAAAAGAAAATTTAATGAAAAAAGAAAATGAGCAAATGTGACAGATATTTTTAGAGATTTTCATTATACAAAAATATGAAAGACTAACATAACAAAATTTTCATTTTCTTTTTTCGATTTGAATTTTTTTTTGGTTACATTGCGAATTTGTAAATGTATAAAGGCGGAATGAATAAATTTTGAATTTTTTCAGTTATTTTTTTTTTATTTTTTTTTTTTTTTGTATTTATTCGCATATATGAAAAAATTTACCAAAACAAAACTGAGTTTAAACGAAAACGAAAAAGTAACCCTTCTTGTAGTAGTGCTACAATACAAATTAAATCTTGACCCCTTCGGGTCGTGTGATTTCACAAGTTCCAGGTCTATGTAAATAAGGGTGAAGTATTCAAGGCAACAGATTGGTCTTAAATTTCTTCTACATATATGCTTAGTATAAATTCTGAATTCAGTGTCTGAGGGTATATTATACAGCTGAATCATCATATCTTAAACAGAGAAATAATTCGAAGAATTAGTATTCTATCCTCTATGGGTATTAATTTAACAATCCAATTTTGTCAAAACAACTTAATTATTCATAAAAAATTCTTTATAAAAAAATTACTGATTGTTCCACTATTTTTAAGTAGTACTATTTATGTAAAAATATCGCTCTACAACATACATACATATTAAAAAAGTAAAGTAAAGGCTTAATATGCTTAATGTTATGCTTACTCAAAATACTCATATGTACATATATTAATCATACACAAGTATAAATGAATGAATAAAGAAAAAAAATGTAAAAAAAATAAAAATTTAAATAATTTTTGCTCGCACACATGTGTACGTTTTTGTTTTTTGTTTTTTGTTTTTTTTTTTTTTTTTTTTTTTAATTCTAAAAATACGCTCTTTTGTAAATAATATGTTTTATTTAAACTTAATTTTCATTTTTTATTTTTTATTTTTCTTTCTTATTTTATTTTGTATATTAGTATATTTATTTTGATTTTGATTATTTTCTGTATCTTTTAATATACTCGGTACCATATTGTGCTTCAATGTAAATATGTGTGTGTATATATGTATGTATGTATATAAATACCAACTTACACATTTATAAAAACTCTAACATATATTATGTATATGGAAAATGTGTGAAAAACAAAACTTATTTACATGTAATGAAAAATTTTTGCATAATTTATTGAATTTTTATTTTTTTTATGTTTTTTTTTTTTTTTCTAAAAGTTTTTCCTTTTACTCTTGAGTTTGACGGTGTACATGAGAGTATATATTCGCGTTTGTATAGAAAATCTATAGAACATATACGTATGTATATTTGTATAACATAAAAATGTGATCAGCAGTTATTTTTGATTCAGTTTTTAAATAAAATTTTAATTTTTCGTTTTTTTTTTTTCACCAAAAAAATAAAAAAAAAATGGGAAAAACAATTTTTTTTTTGTTTTTATTTTCTGAACTGTTTTTTTGTTTTTTTTTTTAGAACATAAAATGTATTAGATGAAAAATTAAGGAAAATTAACATGAAAATTTTTATCTTTGAGTAAATGATATTTTATGTTATTTTATTTTTTTTTTGTCTACATTTATTTTTTTTGATGACATATTGTTCACTTTGGATTTAAAAAAAAAAAAAAATTTTTTTTAAATTAAATTAACTGACACTGAGAAATTAGAAAAATAATATTAGAAATTTTTTTTCAAAGTACGAAAATTTTAAAAATAATCATGATACAAGGTTATACTAAATATTTTCTTATTTATATATACCAAAAACCAAAAAAAAAAAAAAAAAAAAAAAAATTAATGAACATAAATTTTTACATTAATAAAAATTAAACAAGATAATAAAGGAAAACCTACGTTTTTTTCCTAAAGAAAAAAAAAAAATTTTTTTTTTTGAAAATTTTGAAAATTTATATCAGTTATTTTCATTAGATTTTGATTAAATATTTTTTGATTGAAAATTTTTAAACCACAACGTTTGTTTTCAATAAAAATGAATCAAAGGTATAAGGCAATTCAAAAGAAAACACATCCTATTTATCGATAATTTTTGATAATTTTCAAATTACCAACCCAACTTATTAAAACTGACGAAATTTATATAAGAAAAATTCGTTAAAAATATTTTAAAGGTAAAAATAAAGATTGTACATCTAATAACATTTATTCTAAGACACCTTGTATAAAAAATAATTCTCTATAATTAAATAAAAAACTAACAAAATGCCACTAATTAGAAAATTTTTTTTTTTTAAATATTTTGAAGACTAAATATTAAACAATTATGGAATTATTTTTGCTTATTTTCTTATTTTTTTTTTTTTTTCATTTTTATATAAAAGTTGAAATACAATTTTGAAAAGTATTACATTGTAAACAAATAAACCAAAAAAACAAAAAAAAAAAAAAGAAATTATAAATTTTCAAGTTGTTCATACCTTTTATGTACCTCTTAAAAATTATAAAGTATCTATCGATTAAATAAAATATATTTTGGCCTTCTTCAATTTTAACATTTCAAGAAAAAAGTTCAAAAAATTAAAAATTACAAACAAACAAGCAAATCGAAAACTATAAAATGAAATCAAGGCAAAACAAAAACAAACAAACAGAATCACTTATAAATTTGTCCTGGAAAAACATTAATTTAATCAGCAAAAAAAAGAAAGGAAATTGAAAAAAGAAAAGCAAAAACAAAAAAAAAAAAATAGAAACCTAGAAAATTTACGATAAATTTGTCATGGAAAAGTAATTTCTGTAGAATACATAACATTTAAGTATATGAAAATCTTCTATATTTTCCCCGTTTATTTTCTTGAATTTTTTTTTTTTTTGCTGTATGTATGTGTATGTCATATAATTTACCATTTAACTTCAAAAGATTCTAAATTAAATTTCAATTGAATGGGAAAAGTTTTTCCTTAAATTTATTTTGTTTTTTTTTTTGTTTTTTTTTTTTTTATTGTCACTCGATTTTATATAACTTTATCGTATGTATTCGAATTGTGTGACATATATATTAAGTGAATACACACACATACATATGTATATGTGAGTATATTTCATTCGTACTAAATTGTTTATATGTGCGTACATATATCTATATAGCATACACAAATATGATTACAACATAAATTGGAAAAAAAAAAAAAAATTCATCTTCCTTTCTAACTATTATTATTACTATTATTATTTTTAAAACCTTTTTTTTTTTTTTAATTTTATTTCACTTTATGAAAAAAAAAAGAAAAAAAAAATTTTTTTTTCAATATACGATATTACGATGAAAACTTTATACGTAAATCACGTAAAATACGAATACCTGTGCATTTTTATATTAGCATCCTTATATCTTCTTTATTATATATATATGTATAGTTTCATAATTTTAATAATATTTTAAAAGATAGTGAAAAAAAAAATCTGAAAAAATTCAAAGAAAGAAAAAAATAAATTGAAGATTTACAAATGTACATAATAAATGATAGTAATGAAAAAATTATTTAAAAAAAAAAATAATAAAGTAAAAGAAAAGCCATTGAAAAGTATAACGTTGTCAACGTTTGAATACATACACATATACACAGAGTTTTAAGTTAAATCCTCTCCAGTTTAATTATTATTTATATCATAATTAAACATTTATTAAAAAATAAAAATAAAAAAAAAAAATAAAAAAAAATAAATAAAAATAAAAAACAAATCCACAGGCAAATATAAAATTTTTTATGAACATGAAAATTCGACTTCTTTCTCTCTCGTTCTCTCTATCCGCCAGCAACTATAAATTTTCAATTACATCTATAATTTTTTTTTTTTTTTTGTTACATTTTACATTTTATTACATAATGAATTATCTGTACAACCGAGTATAACTTACTTACAAGTTACAACATCATGACTTTTATATGTATGTATGTAGTTACATGATGACGTAAATATTTATGCATGCACCTTTATACGTGATGCATGATTTTCTTATAATAAATTCGTATCTGTACCAGTATTTTAAAAAATTTACTATAAACCAAATTTATGTATATCGCACTTAATGCATATATGTATATATGTATACCCATCATGTTTGATTGCATTATACTTGTATAAGTATTGTATAAGTGAAATAATACAAAATGTAAGTTATGTATATAGTTTATCAATTTTTCATTTTTTTTTTTTTTCATATAGATTCTTTATATTTATATGTACGAGATCATCTGTCTGTAGAAACGTACATATGTATGTGTAATGAATTTTCGTTGATTTATTTATTAAAAATATTGTATGGGAATGTACAAATACACTATAACTGAAATATAAATTATACACGAAAAATTTTTATTAACTTATACGTATGTGTATATTTTTGTATTTAAACTTTTTTTGTACCTGTGCTTGCCTATTTGATGTACATACATACATATTTCAATTTTCTGGTCAATTCATTTCCCAGGATTCTTTTTCCAGTTTTCTTTTTTTTTTTTTTTTAAATATTATTTATATGTACGCATACATATACATATATTTTAATTGAAAAGGTTTTTTTATTTTAATAAAATTTTAAACGAAATGATGTTGGATGAAAATTTTTTTAAGTTTTTTGTTTTTTTTTTACCATATTAAATTCAAATAATACATGCACATGGATGTATATATGTATGTATATACTTGCAGAAAAATAAAAATAAAAATAAAAATTATTGTAAACATGTAAAATGTAAATAAATAATGCATTTTCTGAATTCAAAATCTGTTATGATGATGATGATGCGACGACGATATGATTTTGATTATTCTGGCCCCTATCTATATATATAATACTTATCCCTTTTGCCATTTTTACAAATTTTATTTATAATTTTCATTCATTTTAAATTTTCATTCATTTTTATTTTTAAATTTATTATACATATGTATAGGTATACATTTTTGATATGATTCTTTTTTCATATATGTATATACAATAAATACGATTCATATATAAATACAATTTTTTTTTTTTTGTTTATCGTTTAACTTTTTTTTTTTTTTTTTGCTTTTTACCTATGTATTAATTTAGGTTATTTTCCTTTTTCATTCAATATAATATAAAAATTTTACTGATGCTTGTATTCTGATATTGTATATACGTATGTATATACTATGGGATAGTACAGTGATAAATACAAAAAAAAAAATTTTTTTAAGCATAAATATACCTTGTACAAATATGCACGTATAAATTAATTCTTTTTAATATTTATTTAACAGATATGTGTGTATATGCATACAAAAATACGTAAAATTCGTTCCGTTAACTTAATAATGAAAAAAAAATTATACTCGTATGTATGTATATAATTTTTTTTGCTTATTTACACTTATATCAGTTATACCTGTATACTGTATGTACATAGTGAAAGAAAATTCGCTGTTTTTTTTTTTTTTTTTGTTCTTTTGAGCAAATAAATAAAAGCTTGACAAAAAAAAAAAAAGAAAAAACATCAGGACGTTATATATATTAAACCAAAAAAAAAAAAAAAAAAAAAATTGAACTTAATTTAATTTAACACAAAAACGAATAATAAACAAAAATAAAAAAGCATTAAATAAATGTAGAGAGAAAAAATTTAATTTTTTTTTTTTCATTTCTTTGGAGAAAAAATAACAATTATAAAAATAAAAAAAATTATTTTATGTGTTTTATTATTTTTTTTTTTTTATCTCACATACAATGAAATATTCGAATAAATAATGTACTAAGAGAGATTTTTATTAAATTTGGAGGCAAAAAAAAAAAAAAAAATGAAAAAATACATGGGAAAATATTCTGAAATATCACTTCAAAAAATACCATTTCACACATATCCTACCACACTACTTATACTCAATCATCACACAAACATTAAAATTTAAAAAAAAAAAAAAGAAAAAGAAACGACGAGATTCACTATTCGAAATTAAATATAATACAAAATTAAATTGAACAAAAAAAACAAAATATTCATCTCATCTCCTTTATGAAACGAAACATTCTCAGATGGTAATGTTTAAATTTTTTTTTTTTTAATTTTTATTTATTTTTTTTTTTTTTTTGGTAATTCAAAAAAAAAAATTTTTTTGTTGTGTACGACAACGAGTAATTCAAAAATTGAATTCAAGAACCGAAAATGAGCTAAATTTCATAATGAAATCTCTTTTGATTTTTAGGTCAAATTTTCATTTATAAAACCAGTAAAAAAAAAAATGAACGTTGGAGTCGATGAAAATATTTGAATGTCCAATTTTTTATTTTTTATTTTTTTTAAATTTTCCATTTATTCATTACAAACCGAATAAATTGGTTTTTCAAACCATAACCATTCTCGTTTTTCCTTTACAGTTTTTATGTTATTTATTTATTTATTTATTTATTTTTTTTTTTGTTAATAATTTTTGTAAATTATTTTTGTAATTTTTTTTTGACTTCTGCTACTATTTAAAAAAAGAAAAAAAGAACAAAAATATGAAGAAACCATGATTTCCTTTCGTATACACACACACCTTTTCTATTTTGTTGGATTTTATATTTATGATAAGTCATATTCTTCCTTTTCCTTTCTAATAGTATTACATATTATAGTTTTACATACATACATTATATACATACATACATAAAATCTTTTAATATTTTTCTCACATATAGTACGTATATATATACGGACAACAGTTATACGTTTATAACCGTTGTATAGTTCATGAAAAGCTATAAAATTTTTCCAAGGAAAAAAAAAAATAATAAATAGAGAAAACCAAAAAAATAACGAACAGAATAAAAGGAAAGTTAAAAACAACAACTATAATATTATGTACTAAACTAAAAGTAATAAAAAATTGTAAAATATTTTGCTTAAGTCATTGTTAAATTATTTTAACTTTTTTTTTAAAAACGTTTCATGCACACATACACACATAATGTAAAATTATTTTGCACAAAGTTATAAACAACCAATATGTATGTATCCTGTACGTTACATAATCTACTGTTGCTTGCCCAGCCAACCACAGGTGATAAAACTCTGTTATTTCATTTTAACGTTTTTTTTTTCTTCTTCTTTATTTTATTTTTTTTTCACTTTAGTACTATTTTTAGCACATTTTTTTACAAAAAAAAAAAAAATTTTTATTTTATTTTATTGTATTTTTTTTTTTTTTTGCCTCTCACTTTTCAGAAAAACTTTATAGAAAGTTTTATGAGATAAATAATAAAAATAAAAAAAAACTTTTTTTTTTCCATTTCACCTGTATATGTATTAAGAAAAATACAATTTAAAGATATTTCACTTTCGTATTTAACAATCAAATTCTAATACACATACGTATGAGCGTACATATAAAGTGTACATTAATCTGTGCATATAATATGCAAAATTGAAAAACGAATTTTTCTCTTTATTGTTTTTGTTTCAAATTTAATAGCAATGAATTTTTCTGGCTTTAATAATATTTGTCAATAACAACGAAAAAAAAACAAAAAAAAACAAATTTAATATCGAAAAACTTTTCAATTATTTAAAACGAGAAAAAAAAAAAAACTAAAACCCCCAAAAAAAAAATCAAAATTGTGTATGACAAAAAACAAAACAATGAACCTACATATATACCAACTGTCGAATACAATTACTGGAGTTTTTTTTGTTTTTTTTGTTTTTTTTTTTTTTTGTTTTGAATAAAAATAATAATAAATAAAATATAAATCATAATTACATTTATTTTTATTATTAAAATTTTAATTTCCTGTGATTACTCACAGTCGTCCTTTTTTTTTTTTTTTTTGGTTTTTAGGCTACGTACACACACAAAATTTTTTATTTATGATTGTTTAATCGGTATACAAAAATTGTATCGTAAATTAAATTAAATTTTACTATTATTATTATTGCTTTAATTTTTTTTTTTTTTTTGTTTTTTTTTTTCAAAGGATGAAAACAAAAAAAAATTTTTTTAAACTAAAAAAAAAATTTTATTAATAATACCAAATACTAAACAAATGAAATAAATCAAAAAAAAAAAAATAGAAAAGTAAAAAAACTAAACTTTAAAATGAGGAAAATAAAAGGAATCAGAGGATAAAAAAAAAATTGTTTTTTTTTTTTTGTTATTTTTATTTTTTATTTTTCATTGAAAGATTGTGTCATTATTACTCGACAATATATCTCCGGATGAGAAATTAATTACTAAAGGTGGGAGGAAGTTTATTATTTGTATTTGCATTGTATACGATGATACAATTGAGGAAATAAATGATTATGATGATGATGATTATTATTATTGTTTATGTAGGTATGTATACGTACTCGTATGTATATGTATGTATGTAAGTAAGTGTATAGTGTAGATTGATGAATGGGATTTGCATGTTTATGTGTATATAGGATACATAACAGTGTTATATTTAACACTATATATACATACGAATATATATAACTACAATATATAACCCACATACAAATAAATTTATATGGATTGTATACAGTTGAATAATAAAAGGATAATTTCCCATCATAAACAGGAATTTAAAAAAACAAAAAAAACAAAAAAAATTCTTTATATTGTATAAAATATTTTCGCGCAACACAATTGTCTCACAACCTACAATAATAAATAATAATAATGATGATAATGACGATGATGATGATGATGATGATGATGTTGATGATGATGGGTTTGCGAAATTGTAATAAAAATGTAAAAAAAAAAAAAAATAGGTTGTATGGAAATGAACGTATTTTGAGATTTTTATCTGTTTTCATAGCTACTTAAATACTTGCCCGCATCTGTATATGTATGTACATATATCTACAACATGCAAAGGATAATAATGATTACAGTAAATGTCACCCCGCGATACCTGCAACACTTTACTTTTTCTGTTTGGTATTATTGTTATTATTATTATTTCGCTACAATACACAGAATCATCCTTTTTTGTATCTTCATATATAAATTTTTTTTTTTCTCTGTTAATTTCATTTCATCCTTTTTTATTTTTATTTTATTTTGAATACTTTATATTGTACCGTTACCTGCAATAATTTCTAAAAAAAAATTTTGTCATTATCATCATGATTGAGAAAATTAAAAAAATTAAATCATCAAAAAATTACCACACTACAAATTTTCAATTTAGTATACTGTATAATCGTTGTAAACGTATTTAATATGAAACTTCTTCATCCTTGCATAGTACATATATACATGTACATATATTATACGTAGTCATATATTGTATAGTATATATATACCTATGTATATACAAAATAATCAGAAAATAAAAATCGAAAAACAAAAAAAAATCAATTTTTTTGTAATGATAAAATCTTCATTATAGAATTTTCCTTTTTTGAATTTTTGAAATATTAAATAAAATATTATATACGGTGGTCCTATTTTTAATTTCATTTTAGACAAGAAGAAAAAAACAATAATCCTTTTCCATTTTACATGTAACATATATTTACTTTGAAATGATTTTTATTTTTTTGTGAATATTATAAAAACCATATACACCAGACTATACTACCAAAAAATTGTACAGCAAGGTAAATAAAAGAAGCAAAAACAAAAAAGAAAAAACAAAAATTATTTTTTCGGTTTTCTCTGTTTTTATATATATGTACACAAAAACGGAAATAAACAGAAAATGAATTTTTTTTTTTTTTCATTTTTTCATTTTTTATTTTTCCACTACTTGCCTGGTATATGTTTACATTTTTCCTTTTTAAATATTATCAACGATTATAGCTGAGTTATCTTTGTAAATATGTAAATAAGATTAATTTCAGTCATTTTTAATGTATGGCTGGCTACCTTTTTGTACATATTGGTAAAGCAGCAGCAGCATTTCATTTCATTTTAAATACATATACATATAAAATGATGTTTTTTTTTTTTTTTTTTGATTTTCTTTATTCGTATCCTTGTTTGTCCAAAATTCCAATAATACATATATGTACAGTATCCTATACAGTATTCATATTGCATTAAATTTTACCGCATTTTTTTTTTGTTTTTTTTTACTTGTTTATATATGTCTTATATACGTATTTTAATTATCAAAGAAATAAAGAAAGAAAACAGCAACTAAAATTTGTTCATCTATGTATAATACAAAAATTTTCCATCGAAAAAAATAGAAAATGTTAATTTTCTCAATATATACATATAAATAAGAAAATGTATATTTAAGAAAATCATGTTTTAATAGTATATCTAAGTATGTATACAAATTTTGAATTTTTCATCATTGTTTATATATTGTTTATTTATTTAAAAAATATATATATTATGTATCTTATATCATCAACTTAAATTATATATTTTAATACCAGACCAGGAGATAACATCATCAAAATAAATTTAGATATCATTCGAATTACCAATATTCTTGAATAAAAATTTATTTTCATAAAATTATGCATGCCTATATCTAAATTATATATAGAAAATTCAGACTAAATCATTATTTTATGTGTGTTAAAAAAAAAAAAAATATTTATTTATACTCACGAATATATACTCATACTAAATCGCACATATAGTATCTGGCCTAATGTACATCAATGTGGATGTACATGTACATATGTGATGCTCATTCACACATTTCCACGTATAATTATAGATCATGCAAAATTTTCATGATTATTTTTTGTATTTATTCTCTTCGTGGGAGAGGAATTTTATTTATTTTTTTTGTTTTTCAAAAAATTAAAACCAGCCTTGTTAAAACAAATCAAAAATTTTTTCATTTAATATTCAAATACTTGAGAGTCTCTATATAAAGTACTCGTATAAGTCGTACATAAGCCTTTTTACATAAAAAATGTTTTATATAATTTTTTTTTTTAATTTTTTTCATTTTTATTTTTATTTGTTTTATTTTTAATTTTTTTTTTTTTTTTTTTTTTTCTAGAAAAGACAGGCAAGCATTATTTTTTTTCCCAAATATTGTACACTTGAAATGAAATCGATCATTTAAAAAAATTTCAAAATTTTATAAAATGTACATATATCGAATTTTGTACATGTTTTCATGTATACAATTTGTAATAAAAATCAGTTATGTTCATTTTTATTTATTTATTTATTTTTTTTTTCCAATATTCCATTTACATTTCATTCATAAAAAATTTAAAAATATCCAATTATTCATCAAAAATCTTGAT
Organism: Anthrax anthrax; assembly: GCA_963971155.1. Taxonomy (NCBI): domain Eukaryota; kingdom Metazoa; phylum Arthropoda; class Insecta; order Diptera; family Bombyliidae; genus Anthrax; species Anthrax anthrax. Next base: position 1,079,656 of record OZ020118.1, on the reverse strand, counting down.
TGCTATTGCATTTTAAATTTGAAATTTTCTTGAAAAAAAAAAAATTTATATTTTTAAATTTTTATTTTTTTATTTTATTTTTGTTTTTTTTTGTTGTTGTTGTACATTTGTTTCTTCTTGTTATTTTATTATTTGTATGAATTTTGAAAAAAATAAAAGATCAATGACCGATTATAAAAAAAAAACAACATTTTACATTTAAATACTCTTCAAATCATTTTAATTTGAATTTATTCTTTTCTACTTTTATAGATACACTTTTCTTTGTATTTCTTAGTTAGTTGTTTTTTTTTTTTTTTTACTTAATCGTTTTCGTTTCAATTAATAAGAAACATAAGGAAAAATAAAACTTTTTTTTTTTTTTATTTGTTTTTTTATTTACTTTATTGTAACAGAGAATATAAAGTTGTAAGTACATATGTACATACATATGTATAGAAATTGTGTTTATACACTGGTATACATATACAATAATGTAATTGCTTAGAGACTGGATAGTTTGTTGTTACATATACATAGCTTTTTTTTCTTTTTACTTTTAAGGCAAAAAGTATACTATATAATTTTCTTTTGTATATTTTTCTTATTTATATAAAAAAAAGTTTTTCTTTATTATTATACTTATATTATATCTTATATACACGGGTATATACATATAGACATAATAATTGTACACCAAGTATTTTATATAATATGCATGATATCAGAAAGTTTTGCAAGAAATTAAATGGATTACTTTTATCTGTATGTCTGTATCTATTATTGTATACTATATATATATATGTATATGTGTACGTATACAGATTATTTATATGTTGATACTTTAAAAAAAATTTTTTTTTTTTTTGTATATTCAAACTTTGTGCACACTTTTATAAATTCGTATATTACTCGTATATAAAAACAAAAAAAAAAAATAAAAAATTTTAAAAAGAAAAATATAAAAAATGTTAAGAATTAAATCGATCGATTTGTCACAAGACTTTTCATGTTTAAAGAAAATTTTCTTTTACTTCCGGCTAAAAATATTTACTATAATAAAGACTATAAAAAAAATTTTTTTTTTACCATTCATCATGTCAAAGAATAAAATACAGAACATATGTATGTATATGTATGTACATGTGTATACACGTAAATATTATAAAATTATAATTCATAGATACACATATTATATATACATACATAATATATTATGTATATAAATATGCATATAAATCTAAAACTTTACATGTTTACATGTTTACATTGTATGTATATATAAACATATATGTACATATATGTAGTAGTGTACATCATGCTATGCCATATATTAAAAGTTTGATTTTATATTTTCTTTTATTATTTTTTTTCTACTTAAGTGTAATAAAAATAAAAAAATAAAAAATGTTTTTTTGTAGTACCAGTATGAATGAAAAGTCCTTAAGAATATTATTTTCTTTTTTTTTTTTTTTTTTTTTTTTTAGACATGTACATACATATGTACATGTACATTTTAATATATTAATACAAATTTGTGAGAGTATATGTACATATATCAATATAAACAACACATTCATGTATATATATACACAAGTGTGCTTGTATATATTCAGGATATATGTATATGTATATGTACATATAATTTTAATAACATCTTTATTATTACAATAATATTATTGTTATTATTATTATTATTATTATTATATTGACTGTAAAAAAGATTAAGTATCGTGTATTAGACAAGCAATTACCCTTTTATGAACATAATAACTTTCAATAATTTCCTTTATGGATAATTTTACTTCTTCTATATACATACATATGTATGTATGTAATGTACATTTTCATTTTATAGTTTTTTTCTTTCTTTTTTTTTTTTTTTTTTATATTTCATTTAATGTAAATACATGGAATAAATGGATACTAAAAAGGAAATAGATTTATTGTATGTATTTGACTTCTAATCATATAAATGTAAATAATACATACACACATGTATTTACATATGTATATTCATGTAAATTGTATATTAGCAAATATTAGCTATTTAATAGTATAGGATGATTATAAATTATTGTGGGAATTTTGCAAAATTGTGTGTATACACAATAAAAGTAAATGAAAAATTTTATGTAAGCATATATAATCCTTCTTAGATCATATATGTATGTATGTAGAAAAAACCACACACACATGCAATTGTTATAATTTTTTTTTTTCTTTTTTTCTTTTACTATAAATAAAAAAAAAACTAAACGAACAAATTACTTTAATAAAATAAAGAAGAAAATTCTCTTATTTTACCCTGCAAAGCAGACATATGGTTTTTAATATGAATAAAATATGAATTATCATAAACATATGTATATGAAATTCATTTGTATAAAAAAAATCAAAAAAAAAAAAAAATCAGATATTCAAATAAATCAGAAAGATGGCAATGAACATGCATATATGCTATGAAGATATTCATTATTTTTTCTTTTTTCTTTTTCTTTTTTCATTTTTTTTTTTTTTTTTTTTTTTAAATGAAATTCATGAACATACATCATATGAATAGTGTGTAATATTTGATGAAAGCATGATGAAAGGGTGTATAAATACTATATGTTTATATAGGACATATATACACGTACATAATATTTATAAACAAATTACATTATAATTTATTACTTGTTCCGTGTTTTACGAAAATTAAATCAAAATCAATGGAAAATCAATAATCATATCGGAATATATTCAAAATACATATGTACATTTTCGTTATTATATTTCTTTTTGATGCTTTTTTTTATTTTTTTATTTTTTTTTAATATTAAAAGTAGAGTGAAAATAAAAACTGAAAATAGATAAATCGTATCATCATTTTATATACATTTGTATGTATGTATAATCAGTAAAAGCTATATAACTGACTTATAACGATGTGTTTACATATTTTCTCTTCTTTTTTACATAATGTATACGTAGCTTACTTAAACGTATACAACACGTTAATGCCATATATGTTCATATTTATTATTATGAATAAAATATGAAACAAATAAAAAAAAAATTATACGTAAAATTTACTTAGAATTTTATTTAATGAAATACGTGGAAAATGTATAAATGTACAAAAATAACATTTTAGATATGTTAAAAATTTTATTAATACATATATCGTGCAGGAAAAATTCATTTGGGATTGTAACTAACGTAATATCTAACGTACAGAAGATTTCAGTGTTTTTAGTTCGGGATATATTTTATGTATGTACGTATTACATAGGATATGAAAATTGTAATAATTGTATACACTTTAATTATGTTAATGATTAAATTGCATTTATAAACATTTGTCTCTAACGGATAGCTATATTGTCCTCCTCCGTATACAAATACTATATATGTACGTGTATGCATACACGTACAATAATTTGCCTGCTTTTGTGTATCATAAATATAAATTTATGTAATATTCGCTATTACCACATTCTTTACAACAAAATAGATAACAATTTTCTAACTTTTACATCTATATAATATAATTATATATCCATATACATAGATAATATTCCTTAAATTACCATGTTCACATACACGTTATAGATTACAATTTGTTACTTTAATATTCATGTTACAGATATATGAATGGATGCAATGTTTATGTTCACCATATAAAATTTATAAACGAAATTATCAAATAATGGCTATTATCGTTATTAATGTACATATAAGTATATATACCATGTCAGTATATCGCTAATATACCAATATCATCTGTTCATATATCAAATAAATGTACATATGTATGTTTATTTTGTATTTAGGCATACATCTATTTAACGTATGTAGATATGTATGTATTTTATGTATTTACATGGACATTTTTGCCAAATGACCAATTTTAGCAAAACTAATAATGTTATGTTGAACGTGGAAATTTTCAAATTTGTTGTTATTTATTTTATTCACGATTTTAAATTTAATATTATTTAATTGATTAATGAGATTTAATAAAATGAACGTATACATGTAACGCCATTCATTCCAGGACAATAAAAAAAATTTAGATAAAATTATTTTAAAAATAAATAGAACAAATTGAACTGCAAACATGATCAAACAAATATATCTATTATCTATACAGAATAAATTGAGAGGTGTTTCAAATAGAGAGACGACAGTGCATGATTAATTAACGGGGTAATAAATTATTTATAAATACAATCTTTAACAGGAATATAAGTATGTATTGTAATAAAGCGAAATACTTCAATTAGACGATTGTAAAATGCTAACTTAGATCAAACATTTTTCTAATATTCTTCAAAAATTTATATTAATTATTTTCTATTGATTTTTTTTTCGAAAATTTCATTAAATTTATTTGCTTAAATTGTAATATACAAGTACATACACATATTTATTTAGTGTTGATTGCAAAATTATGGATTCAATTTATTTTGACTAACAACCGTATACAAAAATGTACGTATTCGAAAAATAAAATTGTATAAAAATACCTCTTCAAATATCAATAGAAAATTTTCATTGTAAAGCGTATGCATGATGCATTCATATATGCGAATGCACACACAATTTCTCAATTTAGAAAACAATTTTATTTAGAAAAAAAAAAATTATATAACAAAAAAAAAAAAAAAAATGCAATCACAAATTGAAATTGATCTTCTTATAAAATGTAAATTGAATCCATTTATAGAATTGATAATAAAAATAACATTTTTCGTATTCATTTCGATTTGGTTTTTTCCTATTTCACGAAAAAATATAATTTTCAATTTTAACGTTTTGTACAATTTTTTTTTTTTTTTTAAACGTTTTTACAATAAACATCACAAAAGGTTTAGTTAAATACAGAAAAGATGAGGTTTCACTTTATTCAACAAAAAAAAAAAATAATAAAAAATAAAATAATAAAAAATACGCTTACAAAGAAGATACATATTTAAATACGCAGATTTTCTTGTAATATCAGTAATATGAAAATTGAATGTTTAGATAAATGGATATATGGATTTTGATCGTTAACATATCGCACAGCTGCACATGTTAAACTTTGATTTCGGCTTTCTTTGATGTAAGTCCTTGTGGTAAGTCCTAGGCTTCGACTCGTTTCAAACTCTGATTTCTTCGAAATTAGTCGAATGTTGGAATTTCCAATTTAATTTCATCTATTTTTCTTAGATTGCTTTCAATTAGATTCTTCAGACTCCATTCTAGATTTTCCAAGGCTAATATGTATGTACATACGCGGGTTTTTAATCTATGCAAAAAAAAGCCTCTTTTGTTTTTATTTGCACCGTGCACATCACGTTCATAGAGCGTGTATGCACATGAGTATAGAATACACTTTATGAAAACATGATAGTGTATTAAAAATGGTTATATATATTGTATGCATATTGCACACATAGACAAAGTATACCATATTTACATTTTTTTCTATGTAATGTATTTTTTCTTTCTATAAATATTCAGGATAAAGAAAAAATCAGAAAATTTTAAAAATGGTTAACTGAAATAGAATTTTGAAAAAATACACGATCATAAATATATAAAAAAAAAAAAAAAAAAAAAAAAATACAGAAAATGGCAATAGAAAATTTTTGAATTTTAATTTTGTATCATGTGAAAAAAAAAAAAAGATTTCTAACTGAAAAGTTTTCCATGTGTGCGTGGTTGTGTTTGTATATAAACATAAATTGTCATACTTGTATTTTTCGCATGAAACGTATATGTTGAATGTCACATGTAACGACTATACGTTGTCCTGTCAATTTTTATTTGCATTTTTCTAACATTTTTGAATTACTTTACGATACAAAAAAAAATTTAAAAAAATAAAAAAAAAATGTAAAATTCCATCACGTAAAATTGATATTTCAACAAATCATCCAATACTGACGATGTAAAACATTAGTTATAATTCATGCGTGTGTACGTTGAAGAAGGGAAATTTACAACAGACAAAAAATAAAATAAACAAAAATGAAAAGAAAAACGTGAACAAACAAATATCCTAGCATATTTTCGTAAAATATGTTTTCTTTATTTTTTCAAAAATATTTCTTCTCATTTTTTATTTGTTTTTTTTTTTTTTTTTTTTTTTTTTTTACTATTGTCTTTTTGTACCTTTGCTTTTACTATATATATACGCACTTGTATGTATTTATGTGTATTCATAATAAGTTTGCATGTCACTCATTTTTAAAACGAAAAGTAAAATTAAAAAATCAACATTCACGCACACGCACGTTCAGAATAAATATAATAAAAAAAAAATTTTCTCGTGTTTTTCATCATAAAAAAATTGAATTCACATACATATGTACATGTGTATGTATACATATATACTTACTATGTTAAATATTTTCATCACAAAATATAATATTGATATTCTATTGACTTTACAAATACGTTTAAAGTGAAAATTGAATAATATGTTTCTATCTAAAAATATATGTATAAAATTTACGTTACTTTTTATTATATCCTTTATTTTATGTATGTGTATGTTATACAAGCAAGCATATACAAAAATTTTTTATTTCATATTTATTTTCATTAGATTTATATGTACTTTAGTGTATTAACTATAATTTATAAAGTCTTTTCAAGTTTTTACTCTAAGCTATCAGTCATCAAGTCCTCTTTTCTCTTTTGTGCTTTTATGGGAATCTTTGATTTCTTTTTTTTTTTTTTTTTTCATCATAAAAAATATACAACATGTACACATGTTTGTATGTATTTTATATTTCGTGCTCAAAGTACACATATCCATACATAGTATGTACATATATATCTAGAATAAAGCTTAAATTCATATCCTTTGAAATTGAGTGCTTTATTATAACACTTTACAATGTGTCAAAGGACTCATGTATATGTTTATTGTTTAAATGTTTATTTCTTATTTTTATGTTTTTTTTTTTATGTTTTTTTTTTTATATCTACTTTTTGTTCATTTTTTTAATGGATTACAACGTGTAATATGATGATAAACATTTAGGATAAATTTGTGTGATCTGATTATATTTGATTATATTATATATAAAATAATATATAAGCAAAATATATTTTTGATAAACGTATGAATATAGAAAAATATAATAAAATAATTCTCATTTTAAAATTTCATTTTGTTTTTTTTTTTTTTTAAATAAATATTCATATAATTATGGATTATATTTTCAGTTAGGTAAATTTTTAATTAAAAATGAATGCAAAGTATATCAAAATATCTTAACACAATACTATACGATTTATGTATGCAAAACAATATATAACAAGTATTTAAAGCAAATTTATGAAATTTTAATACCACTAAATCTTGCCAATGTTAATATATACAATTTTATATAATGATTCTTTTTGTTATATTTTGAATTTTCATTGATGGTTTTTGTTTCAATCACAATAAAGATGATATGCTGATGACGATAACAATTCAAGCGTGTATTTATATGCATTCATACATATATGCAAATGCATACATACATATTATTATTATATAAACTAAAGTATATCATTTCCTTTATGCACTTACATTATAACGTAATCTGTATTATAATAAAATACAAATCACATTTATTCCATTATCTATACAATGCCTAGAATCTTAAAATATCGGTATTCGTGCTTTTATGGTAAAAGATTATTGAAAGATACTTTGCTATATTACATGAAATGTTTACATCTCTTATACATACCACATTATTATGCATACATTCCGATATATTACATAAATATACATATATAAACGTACATACATACGTGTACTTAATCAGAATTTATTTGATTTCACTTTGATAATGATAATTTTATCCGTTGTTCAATCTTATTCTGTTAATATTATGCTTATCTAAGTACATATATGTATACCATAATAAAACTCTTATATTAGAATTTTGTTTTTGTATGTGCATAATTGATAATTATATGTAATAGTATGTACATACCTGCATTCTTTGTACTACTTAATATTAAAAGTGTATACTATGACGACACTTGATTTGATTTGATTTAATTCAAAGTACAATATATAATGAACATACTTACATAAATTGTATAAAATATATCATTCATACCTAGAAGGGTTTATATGTATAAACATTTATGTGGTTTCCTTTCTCTATAAGTGTACATACATGCGTTAATTAATCGATACAAAAAGGATCAAATTAATGTTTTCTCTTCATATCCTTTTTACATGATTTTTGAATAAACTTAGGAATCAAATTGAACAGTATATGTATGTATGTATATTATGTAAATACATACAACTCGTAAATATATATGTATGTATACATTTGTGTGTCGTTGCTTTACCAATACGAAAAATATGTAAGGAATTATAGAATTTTTCGACTCGTGTCATTTACCACATGTATGTACTTTCAAGTATCACTATACCATCCAATATGCCACATTGCATTATATATTCACATACATATGTATATAAATTCTTATAGAAATACATATACAATTTTATTATTTCGATTTTTAATATGTACAAAAGACGAATCAGTCAGTATAATATATATGTATATTATCTACCACTACATATGTACATATTATAAAGAATTGGCTTCAGATTATTTTAACCCTGTTATGTTATTTTGATTTTGACATCATATGTAATTACATAAATTTAATTTACTCATAAAGACAGGAAGGACAATGATTTCTTTGGGCAACAAAATGTATATTACATAATATACAAAGAAATGTTTTTCAATATTTTATTATTTCGACTAAACATTATGACAGCATATGCAACTATAACAAATTAATTCCTTATATACTGACTGACCGACTGGTATTATGTTGCGACCACATATACTCAGCAAAATAATATAATAATCAGATATGGCACCAAAAGATAGCAAGGGTCATGTTTATGCTAACATGACATAATTAACTGTAAAATATACAAACATTTTTAATGGTAAAAGAATATATATGAATGTATTTATAAACATAAATGATTATCCATAAGGAATGGATCGGCTGGTTAACTGACTGACCGGTCGACCACTCGTGTTACATGTATGCGTATGTATGTATATAAGCTTACACATATGTATGTATATATGTACATACTATATATGTATGAATGTATATGCATTTATGATTGTATATTAGATGATATATAGCCACAGAGGATGAGGACTAAGGAGTCATTCTAATACTTTTTTAGTCCTCTTAGCCACTAATGCTTTTGACATTATACAATCCTTACACTATTATATGTTACATAATATATACTCTGTAATCTACCCATGCTACTGTGTCTGAGATATCAGTTCACTTCACAGTTAAAACAAGTGCGATATCGGAAAGCATTTTAATTAAAAATTAAGTTGAAGGGACTTCAAGTACAAGGCAACAAGAATCAGAATGTATGTATGTGCATTTGTATATACACATATGTATAAGAGTATAAATATACTGACATCTAAATACAAAGTATATTAAAAGGATATTTGATATGGGAATCAATGTTCGACAAACATGATATTCACTACATTTTTTTTTTAATGCTTTCGTGTTTACTAACGTTACTATATTCGATATATGTAACTTTACTAAAATAAAGGAAAATAATAAATTTTTAATTTTCGTCCTTTTTCGTTGATACTTTTTTTTTCGCTCCCTATTGCAGTTGATTTCATGATAGAAACTTAATGAAAAGAAAATTGTTTTGTGCTATTTACTGGTTAGTGATGAATTTGATGTCGTATGGATTTCATTTTTTTTTTCACATATTTTTTTTTTTTTTTTCGTTGATTAAAAATAAAAATTGCATAAAGTTTAAAATTACAAATAATGATTTTGTAATAAATCCGTACTAATAAAAAAAAAAATCAATTCATTTTTTTTCCTTCCTTTTAATTTGATGTCCTTTTTATAATGATCAACGATTATTACTTTCACATCAAAAAACTCCTATTCGATATTCTAGAATTTTCATCAACTATTTTTTTTTTTTATCAATTATTTATAATTTTTTTTTCCCCCCCTATAAAAAAAAAAAGAAGAAAATCTGATGTAAAATTTATTATCAAAAAATATACGACTGATGAAAACTGAAATTCAATTTAAATGTCTTTTCTAAGCTTAAAGAAAAAGCACATCAACAAAATAAATTCAAAACAAAAAAAAAAAAAAAGAAGAAAAAAGCGAAAATGAAAATAAAGAGAAATTTTTTCAATGAATTTCAATTTTCTGTAAAAAAAAAAAAAAAAAAAGAAAAAATACAAAAAAAGAACAACCGACTTTTCAAAATTTTAAGTAATTACTCGCTCAGATAAGAGATCAGAAATGTTATACGACATACAAAATGATAACAAAGAAATTTAACAAACGACATAATCATTACAATAATGATAGCAAAATGTATTAAATTTTCCTTCTTTTATTATTATTATTATTTTGTATTATGCTTTCTTTTATTGCTCATTTCTATCAAATTTTATGTATATAAAAAAAAAAAAAAAAATTTTTTTTTTATACTTTGTGTACAAATGGCAGTGAACAAAAGTTGAATGATTTACAATAAAAAAAAAAAAAAAATGATTTTTTTTTAAGTTGAATTTTAAATGAATTTACTTGGAAAATTTTGATTTGAGAATATTTTCATGATTTTATTATATAGTATAAAGTATTTTTTCAACAAAATTTATGTAAGTATATAAAAGCGAGAAAAAAGTAAATGACACTTGATAAAGAATAAAATTTGTTTCCATCTATTAATGGTGCATATATACAAAATATACACAGTTTATTACATGAATTTCTATTATATGATACTGCACGTTTATCTTAGAGATTGTTTAAATATATTGTGTAGGGGTGAAAAACAAATTATAGGTATATTGTCGTTTTTACAGTCAATTTTTTTTTTTTTAAGTCATCTTTTTTAATTCTCGTCAATAATTCTATACACTTCATTCGATATCTTTACGATGTTTATTTATTATGATGGTGTGTATACACCGAGATGAGATAATGATAAAATGTTATAGGTTATCTATTTATCCTTTATGTACCAATCCAGTGTTATGGTACTTTTTTATATGTATGTACATACATATATAAAACATTATATTTCGTTGGCATATCATTTTTATACCTGACACTTATCCATACACCCAGCAAAACACCCAATGTTATTATTTTTTTTTTTTTTTTTGTATTTATTTATCGTTATCACAACCATCGAAAAGTTGTTTTTTCTTTTGTTTTTCCGTCAGAAATAACACATTTTTCATCTCTATAAATGGCTGTGATCTGTTGATGTTGTGTTATTTTGTATCTAAATTATATGTTATTGTACATGTGTTATATACATACGTTAATGTTTTTAACACAAACAATATTTTACGGATACACAATATATATACAATGTAATACAAAAAGAGCAAGTATATACTTAAGTTAGCTTTCCTTTATCTCCTTTAAACTAGCTATACTAGAATTTTTCCATTTTTCCATTTTTTGTTTTTTTGTTTTTCATTATTTGCAGTGGTAGTATACAAGTAGTAAAATAATATGAATTGATGTTCACATTAAATTGTACACATCAGGATATGTATGTTGGTTATGTTAACTGTATGTGTCTAAATACATATTTTTTTTTATTTTTTATTTTTTTTTGACAGTAAACGTACATGTAATTTTATGTGATGTGTATGCATAACGCATCAATCAATCATGAAAGAAATAAGTATGTAAAGTGAGTAGGTACATCAGTATAACACAATACACAAAAAAAACAAAAAAAAAAGTTGTTAAAAAAAAATAAATAAAAAATAAAAATTACTATGTACGAGAATAAAACTGAGAAGAAAAAAAAAAAAATCAAAATGAAACATTACTGTTTTCAAACTTTCTCTTTTTTCATATGAAAATATGTAATTTTCTTTTTTTTTTTTTTGTTTTTTTTTTACCGATAGATTATGAGTTCCATTAAGGCTATGTGGGTAAAAGTATACCATTCTCTGTTTTCATGACAATAAAATAAAAAATATATATAAAAGTAAAATAATAAAAAAAACATTTTTATACTGTACATGCTATTTATTAGTTCTATTAAGATGTTACTTTTTTTTTTTTTTTTTTTAATAGAATCCTCATCATATTATATTAAACCCAAAAATCAAGTATGATACTTAAACTTATGTTTAAGAAAATGAAAAAAACAAGACGATTTTTTTTTGTTTTTTTTCCTGTTTTGAAAAACAAATGTTGAAAGCATCTCATTTTGTTTTATTAGAAAATTAATAATGTAGGATATTGAGCATCACATGTTACCGATTTACAAAATAAACACAAAACAAAAAAAACAAAAAAAATGTGAGAAAAAAAAAATATCCATTACTTCTATTCATTTTCACTGTACGTATACTCTCATATCCGCCCACCAATCCATTTTACTTTTTTTTTCTTTTTTTTTTTGGTAAATTAAAAAAAAAATTTTTTTTTACCTTTCAAGAATTTTACATTTAGTATATTTTTCATTTTTGTTATATATGTACATAGCTGATATTTATAGGAATTTATAGTTAGTTAAGAAAAAGGTGACTTAATATTATTTCAATAAGTTAACAAGTACATATATATATAGTAACCATATGTTTTTCATTTAACCTTGTATGTATACCACACTATAACATAAAAATGTAAAGTAATATAAAATCTTCAAATTACTCAATAATAAAAATCGAAATTACATACGTAGTATACTTATGTAGCAAAAACATAAAAAAATAAAAATAAAAACAAAATAAAATATATAAAAAAAAATAAAATAAATAAATTTAGTAGAAAATTTATCCGAAAATCTGTGTGAAATTTAATGTGTAAATTTGTGGAAAGTAGATGTATGTATATGTACAATTTATTTATATGAAATAAATAAGCAATTTATTTATTTTCACATAAATATATACAAATAAAAACTATAGAATTTAGATTTTATTTTATTTTGCTTTTATTTCGAATTTTATTATTGTATTTCAATTGCTTATAGTATTTATTTTATTTATGTTGTTGCTTGTTGTATTTTTCATCATCTATCGCTTATCATATTATATTGGCTGGACTCCTGCCTTTTTCTTGTCCGTTTTAATATGAAACAACAATAAAAAAAAATATAACAATTTATGCTTACAGACATAAATATAAAGTGATACGATACGTATCATCCTTCCATATCCTAATTCTTATAACCATTCTTTTTTTTTTTTGTTTTTGTTTTTTATTCCACTATCAGATACTTATATACGTACATATGTATTATAACGAAGTATAAATATATATTGTTGTATCAACACTAGATCAAATACTAGATATATATACGATACTATGATAGAAACAAAATACACTATACGTAATAGTGTGTATAATAAAAGTGCTCTTGAACAATATGCAACAAAATTGAAAAATCGAGTCTTGTCAGGATCGTTACAAGTTATGTATGTTGTATGTATGTGTTCGTTCACATATAAAATTTCATAAAATAAAAATGATAGTCGAAAATAAAATACACAGAAAGATATAGAAAACTATATAAGTAAAATAAAAATTTTCAGAATATCTACGATATCTACAATTCAAATCTTTTATAGTATCTGATACCACACATACACGTATGTACATATCTTACTGTAACATACGTATTGGACAAAACACATACATATGTACTGTATATGTGAACATAATTTTTAAGAAAATATACTATATGTATATATGAAACATTATTTTTATTGTTTATATATATTTATGTACAAATTTTTTGATTTTTATTTTATATGATTTTCTTTTTATCTGTGTTATATTGAATCATATTACATGTACATATTGTACAAATATTATATAAAATATGATAATAAAATACATATGAAAATTGTACATTACATAACATACTATATATCTAACTATTTTTGTATGATGTACTTTCAATGTTTTATTAAATTTTTCAACTGACAATTTTATTGTTATCCATTTTTTGTTTTTTTTTTTATTTTTCATATTCCATTTGTTGTTCATTGTTTTTTGTTTAAATTTTTATCATTTTGAATTTTATCAATTTTTCTCATTTTTTTTTTTTTTTTTTGTTTTTTGTATTGTATTTTATTTTTTATTTTATTTTTTTTTCTTTTTATTTATTTATTTTGCTATTTTATATTTTATTTGTTGTCTTATCAAATATTCAATAGAATTTTTTATATACACCTTACACTATGAATTTAATGGAAAATTTAAAAAAATAAAAAATAAAATAAAATAAAATAAAAATAAAATAAAATAAAAAGGAATTATCTTTTTTTTTTCATTAGAAAAACAAAAATAATAACCAAGAAAAATTGAAATTTTACATGTTAAAAAAAATTACTTAAGTTTAAGAGAAAAACAATATATACAAATTTACCTAATTCAATTCATATTTCATATTCATATATGTATATGTATAAAAAAAAAAAAAAAAAAAAAATCTCAGTACTTTATGTGTATAAAAATTTTTGTTAAACAAATAAAATTTTCTTTTTAATACAAATTTAAAAATTTAACAAAACTTTTTATTTCTATTGAAATTTCTTAATATTCTTATTCTTTGTTTTACAACAAAAATTACTTTTAAATAATAAAACAAAAATAAAATAATAGCGACGACGACAAAGTAATACACTTATAAATAAATACAAGAAAAAAAAAACAATATATTGAAAGAAACAGGTGTACACATAATGTGCATACATATGTAATACATGATTTTAAAATCTTTGTAAAACATACTATAATAAAAAAAAAAAAGCTAAAAACCAAGAAAAGCTGTTCAACTACAACTTCATTACACAAGAAATAAGATAAAGAAATGGTATTTGGCATTTGGCAAGCAGTTAAGTATAGTACTTTGTATGTAATAAGACAAAAACAAGCATAGACAATTCTGTACCACAACGATTTCCTTATCATTTCATACCAATGCTATCATCTCTATATGCAATGGTATATACACACATATGTACATGTACATATCAAAACCAGCCAATATAAAGGATATGTGTGGCTGTATATACATATTGTATGTAAATTCATTTCGTTGCCTTTTCCTTTTCCATGTTTGTAATGAATAATTTTTCAATTTATATACAAACGGCACATTAAAAATTTCTCAAAAATTCAAAATAAATTGATTTCCAGAAAATATTTGTAGAAAACTTAATACCGCAATAATGTTAAATTGAAAATAAAATAAAATAAAAAAAAAATAAAAAAAATTAAAATTACAAAAATTTAAAGACAACGATATAGAGTTGATTGAATCGATTTGTTTGCATTGTCGTCAACATCAACATCATCATCATCATCATCGTCATGAGTGAATTCAACGATATGAATGCAAGATGATGATGATTTTTATTTTACTGTATAAAGGTATGATTATTGAACACATTTTTGGTCTACATACATAAAATATTTTATTGTTTCTTGGCATTTGATCAACAGATTTAGAACTTACATACATACAATACCCTACATATAAGTACTATCTAGTGATGAAATTTTCATATGAATGCATAAAGTGACTAAGGCAAAAAAAAAAAATCATCTTTATGTAATGCGGTCGATATATACGGTTTATCTTGGTATTAATTCTCTATAGTCTCTATCTAGTACTTAGACGTATATTTGCCTATCATTTTGTTTGTTTATAGGTACACATGTTTTTGTACTAGATTGAATTCTCTGTGTATAATAATGCAGTTCCACATCTAAAATTATTTATAAAACAAAAAGAAATTACACACATTGCGCTTAAAAAAAAATAAAAAAAAAAACAGAAAAGAAAAGAAATTGGCTTAATACGTCAATATTAAAAACTCGGCATGATGCCACGCGTTATTGCCGTAGTCATAAATATTGGCACTTTAAAATAATTAAAACATATTGCACTACATTTATTTTTGTTATGAATAGAAACAAAAAAAAAAAAAAATTGAAAAAAAAAATCTAAAGAAAAATTGACTAAAAAATAAAAAGAAAAACAAAATTACAAACAATTTGAAAAAATGAAAAACACTAATGAAAGACAAATTGAACAAATCGAATATTGTCAACCGCAATTGAACATTTGAAGAGAATAAAAAAAATTAAACAAACAAACAGAGTGCAAGAGAATATGGGAAGGTGATTAGATAAAATATGTGGCATTTTAGCAATGACACTTAAAGACCTGAAAATGTTTAAAAATGAACAAAATCTGCTTGCATTAATTTTAGAATAATTTTTGCCAAAATGTTTATGTAATCCTTTTTAATTTCATTGCCACAAAAAATATACTACATTTTTAAAATGTAACGAATATTTCATGTTATCTTTTTGGTTATTATCATACAAAATTATAATGGTTTGATATGTTATGTTTTAATTTAATATTATGTGATACATACATACATATATATGTAGTAAAAATCCAACCAACCACCCACCGATCCACCCACCCACACATACTATACCACAACAAACAATAAAATTTCTCTTGATAATACCATAAAATAATAATTTTCTTTTCGTTCGTCATTTATGCAAGAAGTAACAGAAAAGAATAACAAAAAAAACAAAATAAAAAAAAGAAAAAACCAAGCATAACAATATTTATCGATGATTAAATATTTATATTTCCATGCATAAAGAAAAAAATTTTTATAATTTTTTTTTTTTTTTTTATATTTTTGAAAAAGAAAAATGAACAAAAACAACATAACAGCAGAGAAAATATTGAATTTCATTTACTCTCCCCATTTTTTTTTTCATGATAAATATTTTATAATCGCAAAATAAAATGACACGATAAATACAGTCAGTACATTTGGTTGTACATAAATATTATGCATACTCGTACACATTAAATATTATATACCATATTACCATCAGAATGAACAGTTTTACGATGAAGGTTTATACTTTGAAAAAAAAAAAAATAAATAAATAAATTAAATTTTATTATATAGCATATCTGATTGATGGTGTTTTTTTTTTTAATTTTTTATTTTTTTGCAAAATAATTTTGCATTTCATTCAATTCAATTATGAATATTTATATCGTATTTCATTTAAACGTAGAGAAATAAAAATAAATAAATAAAAATGAAATTTTTATCGTTGATTTTTTTTATTATTGCACTTTTTATAGAGAGTACAATATACATATGTATGTAATTCCACCTTACTACACGGTCACGTCCTCAATAATACACAAGAAATATAGATATAATAAAGAAGAAATTTCCCTCAACTAATTTAAAAACCGCAATAATAATAAAAATTACAAACATTAATTTATAAATAACGATTAAAAATTGTTTAAAAAAAAAAAAATTCAAAAAATCTTCCCTCACGTGAAAATTAAAATAAATTAAAAAAAAAAATTATCGTTAAAGTATATGAATTCATAATTAAGTCTGATAACACCATACTTATACTATCATTTAAAAATTCACCCAAAGGTAAGTGATGAACTTTTCTTCGATTTCTATCGATTTCTTTATTTAAAAAAAATTAAAAAAAAAAATTCCTGCATGTATAGAATTTTCTTTAAAATTTTCCTTGGATCACTAGAATTCCTTGTAAGTGTTCTAATTCAATAACATCAACTAATCTACTTATTGTGATACGATTACGAACTATTTTATGAGTACATACATGTATGTAATTCATGAGAATTCATACATGTAGTTTTTTTTTTTTTTAATTGAAAATATATACTTGAGTATATTACTTTTGAAGTACATACACATACTTGATAACTTTGTACACGCTTCAAATATCTATAAAAACTAAAATGCAATAAAAATTTCAAATCTTATCATTTTCAACACAAATTTTTACTTACTTTCTTACTATATATATTTTTGTTTTTTTGCTGTTGCTGCTGCTGCTGCTGCTGCGATCACATTCTAAGATATTTTTCTTTTCGATGTGTGCAGCATACATATATGTACCTTGTATGCATTTTAATTTTCTTTTGACTCTATTACACAATTCATGTAATATAGTAATAATCGTTGCAGTATAAGTATTTGTAACAATGTAAAATGAATAAAAATATCAACGATGTTTTCTTTTCGTTTTCTATTGCTACATATATGTATATAAAATTTTATTCGCATAAAATACATTACCACAATACAAGAAATATTCTTGATACGTATTTGCTTTCACAATTGCACTAAATTTTTCGTTTTATAGTTATCTTACATTCTAATATACTGGTACATACATATATCTGATATTTCTATAGTAAACACGTACTTCTTGGATAAATTTCATTCACACACCCGTACATTTGATACATTTAAAATAATATAAACTTAGACAAGAACTCATATATTTGAATGCATTTTGTGGTTAAAGCTTGTGTGTAACAGACAAATGAAAGCACATAATTCAGTACAGTATAAGAAACATTTTCAAATACTTTCCGCTATATGTATTTACATACACATAAACACATGATTATGTATATTATATAGTTAAGATTTTTAATACAATCCAGTCAATCCTTAATTCTAGTCATGTTTTTTATCCTTGACGAAACTTATTCCTTAAAATAAAACAAAAAAATAAAAAAATAAAATAAAATAAAAATGCCAAATTTTATTTTATTCCTTTTTGTGTACTTTAAATAAAGTTATATACATAGTACATATATATCCAAATTTTCAAAAGATTTAACCAACCATTTATTAATTTACTCGCAAAACTATTAATGTTTGGTTTTAAATAAAAACAAAAATTATAAATCTACAAAACAATATTTTGATGATAATATATGTATATAAAATAAGGCAGAAAGGACGTGACTAAAAATATATGTGTTTATATAGAAGAAATTTTGTTTACAATATTTTTATAGATATAGACACAATATAAAAGTAAAATATGTACATATGTATGTATGGTATTTGTAAATTTATACCTTTTCTAATGTCTATACAATTAACACAATCAATATAAAAGGGGGTGATCTCGTTACATACACATCATTTACGTTAGAATTAAAAAATAAAAATTAAACAAAAAAGGAAAATTAATTTTCAATAGTCGATAATATAAAAAGAAAAAAAAAAATAAACAGGAATGACTGACACACATTATGAGATGAGTGTATGTATATTATTTTATTCCTTTTTGCTATAATAATAATTCTTTTGTGTATATGTACATATGACGAGTATATTCTTATGAAATTTCGACCGTAAAATTTAATTCGGAAATTGAATGACACCGGATATAAATGATGAAAATAATGTTCTATGGTTCCTTTATTTTCTATTGTGAATATGTACATAAACAGAAACACTCTTATACAAATTATTTACATATACATAACAAAATAAAAGTATGTATGTATGTACTATATGTGGAATATACACGTTCATGTACGTAAGCTAAACAAGCAATCATGTTAATACACAACTATATGAAAAGCATAGAAAATATAGCAACCCTTTTTTTCTGGTATTGATGTACGATTCGGTTTGAACGTTAATCACACATAAACGATTATACATATTATGTATGAATGGACGTAATTTTGAGTTTATACGTTCATTTTCTTCAAATAATATTGAGGACATACATACACATATGATGTATCTGTATATATGTATGTATTTGTATTTAACTGAACAATAATAATGCAATTGGTAATTCATGCATCCAAGTGTACATATGTACATATGAACAACAAATATCATTTGGTTGATAATAACAGGCGACATTTGTAATATTTGGACCATTCGAATATATGTACATACATACGTATATGTAAATATGTATGGACATGTTAGTGTATAATAATGTTAGTGTGTAATATAAGTTGGCTCATGAGCTCATATATATTAGAAAATTCCATATCACATACAGCCATTACATATCAGGATTCAGGATTGTTGTTCATTTTTCCTTTTTTTTTTTTTTTTTTTTTTTAGATTTTATTTTCTATGTCCCATTTTATGTTGACTTCAAATGAATTTCTCTATATACATATGTACCACTAAGGATTCTTAAAAATTCAATGAAAAGAAAATATTGAAGAGGATGTCAACAAAAACACACAATGGTTTTATTATGTAATTTTAGATTGCTTTTTTCACATATACATATATTTATATATATATATACAAATCGTATTCTTTATATGTATACATTTAACAATTTACCTCCTTACATTTATATTTCTCCCTTTTCATCCCCTACATATCATTTTGCTATTATTAATGTTTTTTTGTGTTGATATTTTTATTGTCATAACGATACACATATTTAGATTTTCTTTATGTAACTTATTTTCTATTTACGAAATTGCAATATCTATGATGCTATGCAATAAACGGCAATCTCTATACACCACTGTGTGCTATTGTATACATATATACATATTTATATATATGATATGTACGTGTATGTATGTAAGTGTATGTCCTTAATAAAATTCCAAAATTCATATAGTCAAATTTAAATAGGTATAGGTAGACAAAAACATGTATAAGAAAGTATATAGATGACCATATACATATATATTTAGTTCTTATAACGTATAGTTATGCATTATATGTAAAAACATCAAATACCATCCAATACTATATATCTAAAATACTATTATGACAATGACAAGAATGTCCACCATCAATTTAAACACAATTCTGCATTTCGTTCATATTTTGAATACAAAATAAAATTCCATTCATTTTGTTTCATTTTTTTTTTTTTTTGTTTCCATATACGTACGTATTTCTTTGAATTTTATCCTTCTATACCCTATATTCAGATTCTATATAAAGCTACATACATAGCTAAAGGACTTTAAAATTGTAAATTGTATATATGGTAAATATCCTATAACATTGTATATTAGATAATATGTTCACTGTTGGATATGTCAATGTAATGCAATGCAATGATATTAAATGATGGTAAAAGGTAGTAGCAATATAATTTCAGTAGAAAACTATGTATATATACAAAAACTATAAAAGATTATTATGTATACCAGTATATATATGTGCATATAGTACACAAATATTTTAATAGAAAAGTGAATATGAAACATTTTAGAGAGATAATACGTATGCATATGGTTTCTTAACATGCCATAGGCAAATGGACAAAATGACGATAATAACAACGTGACGGTTTGTTTATGATGGTTTTTGAACAACTTATTTTATTTTTCTGAATATATAAACTAAATATATATAAACAAAAAAGATAAAATTACGGCAAAAAAACAAACAAAAAAAAAACAAAACAAAAACAAAAATAAATTGTGGTCAAAATATATGAGTACTAAGTACTAGTACATCATGTCATGTATGTACGAGAATCATGGTATGTATGCAGAAATTTACAAATAATTTTCAAAAAAACTCCTTGTCAAACTCAATTGTCGTTTATTTATATATATATTTTTTTTTTCCTTTCGTTTCAAGTAAATTCTAAATTTTCTGTTTATTCAATTTTTCATTTGAAAATTTCTAGCTTTTTAAGGATTTCTTGTATTTTATTTTTTTTTTTTTATTTTACTTTTTTTTTAAACGTAATGTATTCTTCCGTTTTATTGTTAAAAATTTTTTTTAAAGAATTTTTGAAATTGTTTTTTTTTTTTTTTTTTTTTTTTTTTTTTTTTTTTTTTGTTGAAACAAAATTGATGTAAATTCTTTCTTTAAATGAAATATGTATAAATTTATTGTTTTCCGACAAATAAATACATACATATGTATACTGTATATGCATATATATATGTATATATAATTTTACTATGAAAATTCATTTTTAATATTTTCCATTAACCAATAATAATCAATTTCAAATGAATACAAAATATAAAATGAAACTAAAAAACTTTTCTTAGAAAAAAAAAAAAAGAAAAAATAAAAAGAAGGCAAATGAAAAATATCATTTTTAGTAGTATCATCATCATCATCATCATCATCTGTATATATATATGATATTGTACAAATAACGACTTACATAATATTTTCAAATATTTCTCAAAACATTTGTTTTCAAAATTCATTCATTCAAAAAACTTTAAAAACTTTTTTTTTTTTCTATTTGACTTTTTTTTTTGTTTTTGTTTTTTTGTAAGTATGAGTAATTTTATTTTGTTTTTCATTTTTTTTTTTTTCATGTACTTTTATCAATATAGAAATACATAAATTGTAACATTTAATTCATGTATACAGTCTATATATACGAGTATATTGCATTTATTGCAATACAAACAAATAGAATAGTACTTAGTTGATATACAAAGTATGGTTAGTTAGTGCCTTTTCATGTCCTTTTGTATATATGAGGATGATGATTATCATTAGTCGTTATTTTGTCCATTTTTGTTTTTCTGTATATATACATTTAGTTATACATATATGTATTCTATACACATATGTATATACATACAATGATGCCAAACTTTTACTAAAACTGCATTTTGAAATAAAAGGCAAAACAAGAAAAATAAATGTTTGGTAACCAAAACTTTCATATTATACGTACTGTACATACGAAAATGTGATATATATTCGATTTGAGCCAATACAACAACAAGTACAAGCACAATAAAATGAAATAAAAATAAATAAATTTAAAAAAATAAAAAAAAAATTCTAAAAATTTTGTAAAATGTGTTTTTGTATAATATACATACATATGAGTGTACATATAACAAAATTTTAAACTCACAAGGGTCCTTTTTAAGTGTCTATACACATTTTCGTATCCAAAATCCAACAATATTAATAACAACTAAATAAAAGTGGAAATTCGAATTTCAATTACTCTACATACATACAAATATATATATATATACTCATGCACATTTATATGTATCTATATGATAAAAAATTTTAAATCTCTTTAAATAATAAAATATCTATATACAATATATAAAAACCAATAAAAATAATAAAAGTAATAAAGAAAAGATACTAAAAATGGATTGTTGCATTATATCAAATATTGTACAAAATAAAAAAGGAAACAACATATATAACATATAAATACGATTTATTGTGTGAATATGGCTTATATTTTGATTGGTTAAGTATTTGGAAACCGAAAAACAAAAAGAAAAGCATTTTTTTTTTTCTAGCAGCAAAAAACATGAAAATTGACTTAACTAATACTAAGTAGGTATATACACAAGTACAATTGAATGTGTAAAAAATGTTCGTGTGCATTTTTAGATGATGATTTTCCTCAACATTGAAAAAATATGTTTTTATGTTGTTTTTTAACCAACAAAAAAAAAAAAAAAATGATGATGATGATACAATGTGTGATTTTTTTTTTTGTTTTTTTTTTTTTAATAGAAAAACAAAATTCTAAACGAAAAAAACAAAAAAAAAATTGAAATGTTTCACTTGTATGAGATATACACGAATATGATGAAAATTTCCCAAGAAATTCTATACATTAATATTGTAGATACAATTTTATATTGCATTGCATTTTATACCATTTCATTTATCCATTTAACCACCCATCATAAACTAACTACCCATCCAACCATTTAGATGGTACAAAAAAAAAAAAATAAAACAAAATATTTTCTACGAATCAAAAACAAAACAAAAATAAAAAAAAATTGAACTGAAAAATGATATTGCACTATTTATATTGTGTACCTTTGGATGAAAATATAAATAAAAAACAAAAAAAAAAAACAAAAAACATGTACATATATGTATGAGATACTCAGATACTCTTGTAGAACAATACAAATAATAATACTAGTATTATACGTTTTTTTGTTTTTTTTTTTTGTTCTTTTCACTGGAAAACATTTAAAAAAAAAAAATGAAATCTTAGCTTGATGTCAATGTAATGTAATGTACTATTACTCCTAGATAGTACTGCTGTTATTATTTCAGTTTTATATTCTTTCTTTTTATTAAATAACAAAACAAAAAACAAAACAAAAACATAAGAAAAATAATATTTACCTGTGTTTATATTTAAAAAAAAAAAAAAAAAATTCAAAAAAAAATAAAAAAATTTTTCACGACCATGTAACTTTAAATGGATGACCTCAAGCATACATATGTTCGCACATAAACACAAAAAAAAAATTTATACGAGTATATATGGTGTTATGCATTTGTTGTTAATACACATATCGTACCATACATAACATATTCGGTGTACATTTTTGTTATAAAATTCTAGAAAAATTATTATTTCTAAGAGGAAAAGAAATAAAGTGCATAATTCTTGTAAAGCTCTTTTGATTTTACAATAAACATGACATTATATACTATATATATGTACGTGCATATTTATTACATACAAATGGACAAACAAATATATAGGGTCGAAGAATATTTTTCCGTTTATTTGAAATGGTCTTCTTAGAATTTTACTTTAAAGAAGAAAATCGCTCACAGACAAAAGGGGATTATTTTTCACATGAGGATTTCTTTCATTCTATTCATTTGTTTTTTTTTCTGTTCTTTTTTCTTTTTTTTCTTTTTTTAAATACTTTCGTCCTAATGACATTGCACAGAGAGAAAAAAAAAAGGATATATTCATATCCACCCACTATATATTGTGTATATTGCTGGGTATTTTAGTTTAAATTTATTTTACCAAAAAATGATCTATTTTTACAATGTTATTTGTTATTTACTGTATTTTATCATCTATACATACATACATACCTTTACTTGTTTTTGTTAAATATGCACAAATTTATTTCATATTTGTATGTATGTATGTATATTTTGTATGGATATTTCAAATAATATTTAACTACAAAAAGTACAAAACACCGTAACACATACATACGTACATTATCATGTTAAATTATGTACATTTGTTTTATTTAATAAATGCAAGTTGCGTGTACGTGTAAATGTTAAAATTGAGCAAACATACATACATACATATAAAAATTATATTTCGTTTATATATTTACTATATATGTATGTACATATATTTATATATAATTATTGTGTCATGCTGGTTCTGGTACTGGCAAAATGCTACTATATGGTTTTGTTGGTTGTTGGTTGTTGTTTATTTGTAAATGTTCATAAAAATAAATGAAATAGTATACGCTTCATGGCCTGTTGAACTTGAGTCATATTCATTGTGCATCGTTATATATTTTTTACACTACAATCCATACAAGGATGATGTTGTTGGTTTTATTTTTCTTTTTGTTTTAGTTTATTTTATTTATATATTTTTTTATTTTTTTTCCCCCTTTTACATTCAACAAAACGTTTAAAAGTTCAAAAATAAAATTTTTTTTTCTTCAGTTGTTTCTAGTAACATATTCATCACTGCTATAATAATAATAATAATAATAATAATAATATGGCACGAACCATTCAATTTTTGTTAGTAATTTCTAGAGCATATACCTACACAGAAATGAAATCTCAGATCAACCTTTAGCAGCTCAGTTATTTTGCTAGCGGTTAGTGATTTAAAGTCAAAGCATATTATAACATCACCATTACCATTATACTATATTATATTACATGTACCATATACTATATACCATGATTTACAGGTAAATATACAAATATACATACATATAAACTTGATATAAAATAATATAAACCACAAATGGCAAACAAAACTATAAAGATGAACAATGAAAAGTAGCTAAATCATCAGCGAAAGTTAAGCTCAAAGGATAACAATGAACTAGTATGAAACAAATAGTAACTACATATGTATGTATGTATGTATGCATATAAACAACAACAAATAGTAACAATAAATGATAAAGATTACGAATGGGGGTAGTTGGTGGTGCAACAACCCAATTATATGTACATACCTAGATTATATACATATACATGAATGTCTATATAGTAATGGTAATGACGATTGTAAACTTTTCCTTTACAAATAGACTAGACATAATATATAAATCCTTCGTATATATATATATATAGAAATTTGAAATGCAACAACAGAAAAATTTTCACACAATATACTGTGAAAAATTTTTAAATGTACAAGCATATATCTATTTTGTATACTTAACATATAACGAAAAGGATTTTCTTCTCATACTTGTTTTTGTTTTGTTTTGTTATTTTTCTTCGTTCTGTTTTTTTTTTTTTTTTTTTTGTTTTGTCTTCTCATTTCTCATATTAACTTTACTGTTCTATATATAGTTTATAATTCTCATCCTTTAGGTGGTATTATATACTTATCTACATACAATATTTGTATAAAATTTTCTTACATTTAACATTTTATGTTATTATACATACATAAAATACAACATAATATTATTTATGCATAAATATATTTACTTAGATATTATGTTTACAGGGATTTTAAAATTGTGGCCATGATTTATGAATGACGACCATAGAAGTAGTAATGCACCAATGAAAAATAACAAACAGAAAGCAAATACACAAAAAAAAAATAAAAATAAAAAAAAAAATTTTTTTTAAGTCAATTTTAGACGAATATAAATTATAAGGAAAAGAAAAAAGATAAACTTAAAAAAGAAAACAAAATCACTTCTATTTTACTCTCTATTACATTTACGTATACGTGTATATAAACGTATATACATACAAAGTTAATCATAGATTATATGTACAGTATATAACAATTTTAAAAAATTATGCTGACATTAAGGAAATAACAATACAACTTGATTAAACATGAAAAACAACTAGAAAACAGACAAAAAAAAAAATGAGGAAAAACTAAATATGATAAATTATAACTATATACATACATAAACATATGTATGATAAAATACCTAGCATGCAATTAGATATGAAAGCGATTTTGTTTTTTTTTTCCTTTATTTTTTTATTTATTTTTTTTTAAATACTATATGTATTATAATTTAAAAGATTAAGTCTTATATCTATCTGAATTTATTCAAATATCTAAGGATTTTTATTTTTATTCTTGTTATGAAAAACTTTATTTGATAATTTTTACTTTTTTTTTTTTTTTTTTTTTTGATAAATATAATTATTATATCATGATGATCCTTGTTGTAAAAAATGGAACCTCTTATAATTTTTAATTAAATTTATTTATATTTATTTATTTAAGATACAAATATTATTTAAATAAAAAAAAAAAAAAAATTTTAATTGTTTCTAAAAAGTGTTCTCGTTTTAAATAATCCTACAACAAAAAAAAAAAATTAAATTAAATTAAATACTAATTAAACAAATTAAAAAAATAAATTAAATAAAATGAAAATTCTCTTTTTATTACCACTGATAATTTTGAAATATTTTTTTTTTTTTTTTAACTCTTAATAAACAATTTCATAATTAAATATTTTTCTCAGCACTATAAGTATATGTAAATTTCGTTTTTTTTTGAACTTTTTGAATTTTTTATTTATTTTACTCTTTTATTATTTTATTTTTTTTTTATACAGGTATTTATTGTGTTCAAATAACATCCGTTAATATACCATCATATTTTACATTAAATAATGATGATACACCAGAAAGTTTAGTATTAGATTGTGAATATAATATTGATGATAATGAAACAGATCTTGTTGTTAAATGGTTTAAAGATGATCAAGCTATTTATCAATGGATCGAAAGTATTGGAGCAAAAGCATTTGTAAGTTTTTATTTATAATAATTATTATTTAAAAAAAAAAAAATTTCAAAATCTAGTTAAAATTAAATTTTTTTTTTTTTTTTGTATATTTAGCCAAAAATGCGTAATATAATTGATGATAGTTATACAATATCTGATCATCCAAGACAACGTTATCGTGCTGTATCATTTATAAATCCGACTACAGATTTATCTGGTGAATATAAATGTGTTGTACAAGCTGGCCCATCAATCGATTCAAGAATATCATATTTAGAAATATTAGATATGACAAATATAACATTTAAATTAGATAAAATCAAAGGTGATGATTATACATTATTAATGTGTCAAGTATCAAACATAAAACCAAAGCCAACACTTGAGTTAAGGTAAAAAAAAAAAAAAAAAAAAAAAAAAAAATTTAAATTAATTTTTAATAGAAAATAGAAGAACATATATGCATGTAATTATATATACATACATGTGTATATATTTACATGTGTGTATATAACGTGTTAGGTATAAATTATTAAGACACTTTTTGAATTTAAAATTAATATTGTACTCACATTATATAATGAATATTTAAAATTAAAAGTATATCATTATATGCATGTACATATGTATGTGTACACAAAGATTTACATAAAATTTGTATATTTATAATATTTAATTTTAAATTGAAATTTCATGAAATTTTATATATTTGGTTTTAAAATACACATTTATAACATCATATTAAATATTATATGTATGTGTTTGTACATCGTATACACACTATATATATATATATACATACAAATATATTATATTATTTTCCTTTTTACAGATTAAATAAAGATGAGGAAATTGAAATCAATAATGAAGATATATACAATAATACTGAAGGTTTCTTTGATGTTATTGTTAAAGGAAATATATCAAATGATAAAATTGATTCAGATAGTGAATTTGGATGCTTGTTAAGTTTTGAACGAACAAATTATACAAAATGGTATTCAGAATTATCTTCAGGTAAATTATTATGGTTTATATATGTACATATGTAAATTCTTTATCCTTTATATATAGGTATATATGCATGTAATATATATCTTTACCACATTGTATTCCATATGTATACAATACGTATGTATATGCATGGTAAATTTGATATAATATGACATGATATATTTGGCATTTATATAATGTACATGCATTTACATATTTTCTATATTTAATTAACCAGATAATATAAAATATGTAATGGTATATATGCATGTACGTGTTATGTACACATTCTTGAAATTATGCAGGATGTTATAAAATGAAATAATTAAAAAAAAAAAAAAAAAAAAGAGTAAAGTATGTGATATACTGGATAACAAAGTGAATGGAAAAAAATTTTTTTTGTTTTTTTAATTAATGAAAGTAATTAGCAGAAAAAAGCAAAACGAAACACATACAATTTTGAGGATGCTTTTAAACGCCTTTTTTTTTTTTTGTCACATAAAATCCTTAATCTTTGATCTTCCTTTTATTAACCGAATTTTTTTGTAACATCCTATTAGAAGAATTTCATTTAAAAACAAAAATTCACACACAATAAAAGTAACATACATATGTATGTATAGTATGAACCTTTTAAATCTATATAAATAGACGAATATGTTACTTTTATATGTATACATACAAGGATACTTATAGAAAAAAGCATTTACATTTGTTTTGTTGTTACTATGCAAGTTCAAATTTACTTTTCGAAAAATAATTTTAAATACTTTTTTTTTTCTTACACACATACATACATATATGTATGTATATATTTATCGTTTTTTGTTGTTATTATTGTTGTCGAAATTTAATGACTGGCATACATGTAAAATCAATTTTATTTAAATTTAATGTATGTACACACATATGTACATACTACAATATATACAAATATAATATATAGTCAATTTGATCAATATAAGCATTTACATAACAAAATTTGTATACCCGTATTTAAAATATTTGTACGTACACTTGTTATAATGTTAGATACTATGGAGATGCTTTTTAAATTTAAAAACTTTTCTAAAGGATAAAAATGACAATAACGATATATGTACATATACGATAATGCAGTAACAAAATTAAGAATTTTTTAATTTAGGAAATGAAAATATCTTAGCATACGATAAAATTTGTTTGCATTGATTTTTTCATTTTATTTTCTATATATTTTTTTTTTTTTTTCAGATACAGGTACATTAAACTGTAGACCATTGATTGGAGTTTCATTAGTTTCAATGTTCATTACATTCATCGTAACGACAAACAGTTTTACAAGATATGTTTATATAACATTCTAGAATATATAATTTAAAAAAAAATGAGAATTTAAATATACATATATAGAGAAAGAACGAAAGGATTTTTTTTTTTCCTATCTGTTATCCTTATTTATATTAAAACTGAATTAATATAATGTAAACGAATTGCAGTATACTATTAACACAAAAAAAAAAAAATAATTAAAATAAAATGTATTGTAGTTTAACACAAAAAAAGAAAGAAAGCATGCAATTCTTAGTAAATAAATTCAATAAAAATAAAATAAAAAAAAAAAAAAAACAAAAAAAAAAGAAAACCAGAAAAAAAAATTGTGTACAGCTTATTTAACTAATTATCACCTAATTTTATTAGCCAAAAATTAAATAACAAATTGAAAAAATATGTATACATGAATGTACTACTAAGAAAAGAAATTTTTAATGAAAAAAAAAAAAATGTTATCATGTTATTAGTTTGTTTTTTACTAATAAAATGTTTTGTAAATATTAAATAAAAATAAAATTAAAAATTTAAATTTAAAAAGGAAAAAAGATTGTAACAATAATTAAGAATTTGTTCAATCAAATGAATTTGAAAAAAAAAAAAAACATAGAAGCAAAATAACATTCAAAAAATATGATTAAAAATGAAAACTAATAAAAAATTCTTGTTAATTATTGTAATCAATATATATTGAGAGCTGTGAATTAATTTTTCTTTTTTTTTTTCTCAACTTAGATAATTATTATGTAAAGAAAAAAGAAAATCAAATTTAAAATGATTTATATACATATATCAATATAAATGTAATATATTCTAGAATACATTCATGTTCACGAATAAATTTATAACAAAATGTAATTAAAAAAAAAAAAAAAATAGTTATATGTCCCATAACATAAATGTACCAAAGAATAAAAAAATATTATTAAAAAACAAAAAAAAAATTGTTTATCTAAATATTGTACACTAAAAAAAAAAAGAAGGAATTCATAAAATTCATATATTATGTAGTTGTGGAATGTGTATAGATATATTATATTATAACAAAAATAAATAAATAAATAAATTATATTTAGAAAGAAAATATAAAAAATTAATGAAAACAAATCGTTGTATCGTCAAAAAACTAAAACTAAAATAATAAAAAAAAAAAAAAAATATAGCCAAGAAGATAATATAAATTGTATGTTGTTTCAGACGAAGGAAAAAACTTAAAAAATTTGTAAATAAAGATAAAAAATTTTATAAAAATATATTTTAATAGAAATTTAATTTTTCATCTTTTTTGTTTTGCTTTTTTTTTTTTTTGTTTTTTGTTTTGTACTGATAAATTAAGCCTAAGCTGTTACTTTTTAAAAAAAGAAATCAAAGAATTAAAAAATTAATGGGGGTGCTTACTTCACATTACAAAAAATTTTTCCTTAAGCCTTCAAACCAAAAAAAAAAAAAAAAAAAATTTGTCAAAGCTTCAAGTTCAGGTTTTTTTCAAAGGATTAATTAAACACACATTTTAATGTTTGCAATTTAAAAAAAAAATTAATAAATAATTTTTATTTATTTCATAAAATAATTCTCCGATTAGAAAAAATGTTTTTTTTTAACTCACATTAAATATACATAATATTTTCCATTGTTTTGTTATCACTTCGTTTTTCTTTCCTTTTTTTTTTTCTTTAATATATTTGTTATTGTATGTGTATATTTTTGTTTATTATTTATTTACCATTCAGCTATAACAATATTATCATCTTGTATTGAATAGTAATCAAGTGTTTTAGATAGATTATCTAATTGAACAATAATACCTGGATGATTAACGTCAATATAACTTAATTTTGGTATACGATCATGTTCCATTTTAAAATGTTTTATTATTAAACCTTGTAATGTTTGAACAGTAATTTTACGTGGTACACGTTTTTCAAATATTTCACCAGTTAAGTTATTTTTTATATGAATTTTAATCAAATTTGATATTTTCATTTGAGGACGATTGGGAACAAATTCTTCTGGAGAACCATATTCTGAAAAAATTAATATAAAAAAATTATTAACAAATGACAAATTAATACATAAAATATTCATTTAACATACTTTCAACTAATTTTGCATATGATCTGTATTTTGAACAAAATAATTTTCTTGCCTCTGGATTATTTTCAGTCCTTAACCATTCTAACCCATAACCTTTCCATAAATCGTACTCAGCTCCACGATGATCTTCTTTTGTGATATTTACTTTATTAAAGATCTATAAAATATACATAAATAATTTAATTAATTTCCATTTCATGACGTTTTTCCCTTTTTTTTTTCTTTTTTTTTTGTTACAATATTTATTTAATACCTTCAACCGTGGTAAAAGAGCTATTGCCAATGAAAATGTGCTGGGTCCATTTGATGTTATGCTTAAATTGTTTAACGCAGGAAGTTTATCGAGCTCATTAAATACTGTCGCTTCATCTTTTATCGGATTATTATTCAGATTTAGTAACTCTAGTGACGGAAATATATTTAACTTTTTATCATAATCACAATACGGTAATCGTATATTTTTTATTCCATTTTCCATTAATAATAAAAGTTTTAATGTTTCAATATTTCCCAATTTAATAATTTCATCAAAATTTTGCAGCATATTTGAATTCAAGTCCAATTCTCTGTTATCAAACGAAAAAAAAAATGCATGAAATATCTAAGATTAATGATATCGAAATTACTCCAAACTTACCGTAAATTTTTAAAAACATAATTACAATCGGCAGGAACGATTTTTTCAATTTCATTTTCTTCTAATGACAACGATTCAATATAGGGAAATAATTGTGCAGTCAATAAAACATTTTCCCATGTTCTTAAACGGCATTTATTTAAATTTATTTGTTTCAAATTTCGAAAGTGTGGTTCAAGTTCATTAATATCTTTTTGTGTAGGTAATTGAAAACGATTTGAACTAAGATTTATGTACGTTAATGTTGGTATTTGTTTTACGATGTCAGCCACAGTATACCAATTCCATATCAATGATGATGTTAAATTTAATGATTTTAACCTTTTGAATGAGCTCAAATCTCCTGTACTGTTAACCGTCGAATATTCAACAGAAATATCAGTTAATTCTTCATTTTGACTCTGTTTCTTTGCTATTTTATCCATGCCAACAATTTCAAATACTGAAGTGTGCAAATATTGGTGTACCTCTTCAATTAAACTTTTATCTAATGTTCCATCAATGTTTTCGTCATGATAACGTTCCTCGATGGCTTCTTCTAATGTTTCATATTTACTGATTTTTGCTGGTCGTATCATAGAACCAGCCGATGGATGATCGCATTGAAAATAACGATAACCATTTGTAGTACCATCGTGTTTACCACGACTTGGATCATCCCATTCGACGCCGACCCATAATCCTGGATAACCAGTAACCTAAATGAAATATGTAAATATAAATTATGACAGTTTAAATTTAAATGGTATGAAACAAAAACAAAAACAAAGTGGGAGATCGATGAGCTGATGACTAATTTTCTTGTTTGCTCATTTATACATTGCAGTAAACAAGAAAGATTATATTTGCATAATTGCAAACTTATTTGATTTAAACAAGTTTCCATATATATAAGACAAGTAATTATTTATTCATGAAAAAGAAATGCAATTAAATTTCAATTCCATGTAAATTATCACGTTAGGAAACTTCTTTTGGGAAGTTTTTTTATTCACAAATTTTTTTGTTAAATATAAATCTATTTATTAACATGATAATTACCTCCCCTAAATATTTAACAGTTCCATAATCGTTATGTACTTTAACTCTTGAATTAATTGGATATTTTATAAAATAATCGTCAACTAAACCAACCATTTTATATTTTTCACGAAAATAAAAAACACAAAACAAATTTCTGTTTAGCCGATATATGTAGATATTCACTTTTTTATAATTTT
Organism: Anthrax anthrax; assembly: GCA_963971155.1. NCBI lineage: Eukaryota > Metazoa > Arthropoda > Insecta > Diptera > Bombyliidae > Anthrax > Anthrax anthrax. The sequence goes on along the minus strand of OZ020118.1, from coordinate 1,045,783 downwards.
TCTCGTTTTTTTATATAATTTTATTTTATTTTTATTTATTTATTTTTTATTATTCACTGCTTCTTGTATTTATCCCACAATAAAAATAAAAATTATAAACCATAAAATTTGCTATTAATGAATTCATTTACAAGGAAAACAAGATTATTATGACAACTAATTTGACACCTGAAGTTGGTGAAACTTCAAACTAATAACAACATCTAAAAAATGCAATGAACACTGACTTTTTTTTAATTAATCTGGATTCGTTTAGCTTCAAAATATAAATGTCGCTGAGGTTTGTCCAATTATTAATATAAATTTGGTTTGCTAGGGAACCTACAGAAATATCATAAACTATAGAATTAATTTACACTACATATATTCATTGTCATCATATGTAGTCATTCACTACGTACGTACTCATTATTGTTGTGTAGGTTGAAGATCAATTCTTGATTCAACTCTATCACCGCTTTATCTTTAGTACTTTATCACTTTTAGTACACACACCAATAAAATATTTTTAACAAAAAATCATCTATGCTGTCCTGTCACTGTCAAAATTCGACATAACCTCTTCTATTTCATTTAAGTGGTCAGCTTTAGCGTGTGCTTCCGTCTATTCAATTTTTAATTATTTTTCTAATTTCAAAATAAAATTACTACATCAAAATGCCGAAAGTTAGAAGTGCATCTGGTCCACCTCGAAAGCAGGGATTCAATAGATCAAATCATTCTATGAATCCAGAAAGGCTAACAGATGGGTTGAAAGGTGTTGCTAAACCACGTACTAAATCTACAATAAAACGATTGCAAATGTACCGAAATTTTAAACCAAAACGAGATAGAAGAGGTAAAATTATATGTCCAGCACCATTTCAGGTAGATTTTTGAAATAAAATGTATTCTTTTAAACAAAATCCTCATAATAATCCCAACTTTTACTTAACTACTTCTGTAGGGTAAATTATCACCTGGTACAATGGCTCGGGTAGAGCCAACACCAAAATGGTTTAGTAATTCTAGAGTTATTTCACAAAATTCATTACAAAAATTCCAAGAAGAAATTGGCAAAGCAATCAAGGATCCTTACCAAGTTATAATGAAACCATCACAATTACCAATTACGTTACTCAACGAATCGGCAAAATATCAAAGAGTACATTTATTAGATACTGAAACATTTGAAAGTGTTTTTGGACCGAAGAAACAAAGAAAACGTCCCAATTTGAAAGTACGAGATATTGATGATCTAAGTAAGACAGCAGATGAAAAAGCTGAACAGTACGATCAGGCAAAAGACCATGATTTAATTCGAGAAGATACAGGTGTAAAAGATGTAGTAAGAGATTGGATTTTTGGAGCTGGACAAAGTAAAAGAATATGGAACGAATTGTACAAGGTGATTGACTCGTCTGATGTTTTACTACAAGTTTTAGATGCCCGTGATCCAATTGGTACACGATCTAAACAAATTGAAGAATTCTTACGTAAAGAAAAACCGCATAAGCATTTATTCTTCATTTTGAATAAAGTTGATTTGGTACCAACCTGGGTTACTCAACGATGGGTAGCTATTTTAAGCGCTGAATATCCAACAATAGCATTTCATGCCTCATTAACTCATCCTTTCGGTAAAGGTGCTCTAATAAATTTATTAAGACAAATTGGAAAATTACATATGGACAAAAAGCAAATAAGTATTGGATTTATTGGTTATCCTAATGTAGGGAAGTCATCAGTTATTAATGCATTGAGAAGCAAAAAGGTTTGTAATGTAGCTCCTATCGCTGGTGAAACAAAAGTTTGGCAATACATCACATTAATGAAACGTATATTTCTTATTGATTGTCCTGGAGTAGTGTATCCATCGGCTGAGACTGATACAGAAAAAGTGCTAAAAGGTGTAGTACGTGTTGAATTAGTATCTAGCCCAGAAGATTATGTAGAAACAGTACTTCAAAGAGTACGAAAAGAATACATTCAGAAAACATATAAAATCGATGAATGGGATAATCATAAACATTTCTTAGAGCAGTTGGCTCAAAAATGTGGTAAACTTTTGAAAGGTGGAGAGCCAGATATTGCAGCTGTTGCAAAAATGGTATTAAATGATTGGCAAAGAGGTAAACTTCCATTTTATGTTGCACCTGAAGGTTTTGAAATACCACTTCCAAACAAAGAGAAAACTACAATTAAGAATGATGAATCTGTCAATGAAACTTCATCTCTACCAGAAACTGTTAAGAAAGCAAAAGAATTACAACAAATTCAAGATTTCAGTAAAATTAAAGTTGGTATTGAATTTGAACCTGAAGATATAAAAGAACTAGATAAACTCGATTTAGAATTATTAGAAGCACAAAAAGAAGAAAAACGGAAACGTAAATTAGAGAAAATGAATAAAAATGAAGATGATGATGATGATAACGATTCATCAGATGGTGCAAGTGGATTTTATTCAGAAGATGAATATGTTGAAGAATTAGAAAAAGTTATACACAAAAAATCAAAGATTCAAAAAGAGAAGACCAAAATTGGAACATTTACAGTTGAAGAAATTGATAATGAAAAGAAGAAAATTAAAAAGATGACTGCTAAAGAGCGTAGAGCTTTAGAACGAAAAGATAAAAGAAAGAAGATTGGTAGTAATTTCTATGAAGTGGCAAATGTTAAAAATAGAAATCGTGATAAGAAAACAAATGTGAAAAATTAAAAAAAATAGAAATAAAGGAAGTGTAAAATATTTTTTGAAAAAAAAAAAAAAAAAAAAAAAATTTAGTATTTCTTCCCCTGATTTTTACATTTTTACTCAAAATTTTTAATTTGGAAATTTTATGGGTAAAAAAAAAATTATAATTATTTTTCAATTATTTTAATGTATATATATATATATATCACGCATTTTCTTTTCAATTTATAATAAACCTATTTTGATAATCTATTATTATGTGTATATTCAAAAAAAAAAAAAAAAAAAGAACAAAAATTCATATATTTATGTATGTATACATATTTTGATTAACCATCATCATTTTGTGTACTTAAAAAAAGAAAAAAGAAAATTACCACTGAATTTTTGTTCGTGAATAATTAATTTCATAAATAAACTGTATAAACCGTATAAACCTTATACCGTTAGCAAAAATGAATTTTTTTTTCTGTTTTTTTATAATTTTACAATTTAACAAGTTTATTGTTTTATAAGGTGCGTTTCATATTTATAACGCCACCCGAAAATTTCTGATATCTCGAGTACCTTCAGTTCTAGGTAAGTACAATGTTTTACAAAAATAATAAGGGTTACAAGTACTATTCAAAAAAATATACCTGCTCCCTTTCTACCGACAAATATTTTTTAGAGCAATAAAAATAAGATTTTTGCCTGTTTCATAATTATAACGCCATTTTTATTTTTATAAGAAATCTAATTCAAATTATAATACATTCTAATCTTATGATTTCTAAAGGTAATTTTTATTAATCTAAAACTGCTTCCTTATTTAAAATCACATTAGAAATCCTTTTTTCATGCTTTTCATAGGTTTGTGATAGTTTCAGCATCAATAGCATACTCCTCCCTGATTATAGCATTTTTAACTCCTCTGTGGTGTCGTATTATTTATATTATTTCTGTATATTCGACGTACCATAATTCCCCAGAGATTTTCGGTGGAATTGAAATCAGATGAACACGCTGGCCAGTCTAAAAGTTCAATCGAATTCGATTGAAACCATGTTTTTGTTTCACGACTTACGTGAATGGGGCCTTATCCTGCTGAAATGTCCACTGAATTTCAGGATTTTGCTGAATTAGGCCCATTTCAAGAATATTTGTATAATTTTCACTGTTCATTCTTGATTATGTGAACTGTAATTTCAAACAACCAGATGCAGAAAACGCACCCCAAAGCATAACACTTCCACCACCGAAATGCCTCTTTGAGAAGTATAGTGGGATTCTTTCTCAAACCCCTCCATTATGCTCGAAAACCATCTGGTCCATCCAAATTCCATTTTTTTTTTCATCTGAAAATATTATCAAATTTTTTTTTTTTTGCTTTAAACTGTCTTGAACTTAACTCATGTTATAGAATTTATATTAGGTACTTACAGATTCCCAGTTTGTGTCCTATTTTGCCTTGCAAAATCCAACCTTTGCTTTTTATGAGTCTCAATCAAGCGAGGAGCACTTTTCATTCTTACGTGCTGAATGTTTTCGGTGCGATTCAGCACTCTCCATATCGTCCATCGTGAAACATGTTCCAGTTAAACTCCTTATTTCATTCAAACTTTTGGTTGAATTGCTGGCTGCACGTGTTATTCTAGAAGCACTCCGGTTATCTAGTTTTGTTTTTCTTCCGGAACGTTTTATTTGGCCATAACCCTCCGGATTCCTTAAAAAATTTCGGACCAACCTATGGCTTCGACCAATTTTTCTGGCGATTTCTCTAATGCCTATTTTTTCTTCCTTAAAGGCTAGAATTTTTCCTTTTTCTACATCTGAAAAACTTTTACCCCGCGGCATTATTTCATAAATATTAATTTTTCTCTTTTTCCGTTCAAAACCGAAACACTTTGAATACTAAACACTTTCACTTATTAGTTTTTATAAACTGGCGTTATAATTATGAAACAGGCAAAAATCTTATTTTTATTGCTCTAAAAAATATTTGTCGGTAGAAAGGGAGCAGGTATATTTTTTTGAATAGTACTTGTAACCCTTATTATTTTTGTAAAACATTGTACTTACCTAGAACTGAAGGTACTCGAGATATCGGAAATTTTCGGGTGGCGTTATAAATATGAAACGCACCTTATTTATGTTTTTTATATTATATTAAATTTTGTCATAAGAAAGTTTACATTTATGTATGCATCATTTTATTGGAAAACCAATTTTTTTTTTTTCATTTTGATTTTTTTTTTTTTTGAGTATACATATACTAGATGATTTTTATTATATTTTTATTTCGTATAAAATTCATCTTTGTATTTTCTTAATTTTAATTTAAATAAATTAAGAAAAACAAATTATTTTTAAATTTGAAAAAAAAAAAAAAAGTAATTTAAAAGGAAAAACGATAAAATAATATATGGGTTATTACAATGTTTAGTCAATTTAGATAATCTGTTTTTTTTTTTAAATTAAAACACGAGATGTATTCTGATATGAAATTTTCGTTTTGATATGTTTTTTTTATCTTTATATGCATTTCAGCTAAATAAATTAAATTTACACATTATTATGTTCTCCATTTTCGGTAAATGAAATTAAAAATAATATATGAAAATTTTCTAGCATTTTAATTTATGCTCTTAATTTTGTTAATATTTATTTATTTTTAACCTTCGCCTACAATAACAAAGTTCAAATATTGCTTATTATTTTTTTTTAAATTTGAATATTTTCTTCGAATTCAAAAACAAAAAATATATAATTATTTTACATAACATAACAAATATTGTCCGAATTTCAAGTTATTTTTTTATATGTGTTTGTTGAGCTTTATAATTTTTTTTCCCCTACTTTAGGGAAACAAAAAAACAGAATTTTGAAAAACCTAATAAAACAAAAACGATTCCTTCATTTCATTTATTTCTCGTTTAGAAAATTTCTTCCGTTTTAAATTGAAGGGTAATAAATACTACATATTTTCGAATTAAATGCATACACATGTAATACATGCATAATGTATATTAATTTAATCCGTAATTTCGACTAACTTTTTATTTCTTTACTTAAAAAAATTTACTTACTTTCATATACGGTACCGTTTTAACTTTTTTTTTTACTCTAATTAATTAAAATATTTTATTTCGTCATATATAAAAATTTGATCCTTCCATTTTCTTTTGCTAACTTCTTTTTAATTTTTTTTTTTAATTTTAAACTAATTAAATTTATGGTTTCTTAACGTTTGTTTTTAATTAATTTTATTTTTATTTTTATCTTACTTGTGGATTATTGTTATTAATAATTATTTTTTGTTTACTACTTAAAAGCTAAACTGATATTATTTTTTTTTTCGATATAATACTAATTTACTGTCGTATTTTTATATATATTATTTCATTTTTTTTTTTTTTTTGTTAATTATAAAAATGTTTACATTGTGTATGAAAAGAAAAAACTCTTTTTGATTAATAATTATACTCTTATCTGTATTGTAATATAAATTGTATGTGTGAATGTACAAAATTAAATTAAAAATTACTGAAAAAAGAAAGTAAGAAAATAAAAATGAAAAATTAACAAAAATATTAAATTTAAATTTGTTTTATAAATTGGTGTTTTAAATTTCATACTCTCTAATACAGAAGATAAGGCTCTATCTTATTCGGCATTACCAGACATCATTTCGTATATAAAATTTTAAATGAACAAAGTACAAAAAAATTAGTGAATTTTTTTTTTTTCTGTTGTCTAAGGTCCTCTCGAATTTCAATTTATAAAAAAGACACTAACATTGGTACTGATATGTTTTTCGTATGTACATACATAAATTATATTCATTTAAAAAAAAATATATATATATATATTGAAACCCATTTGACAAAAACCTTTTATTTTCTTTTAGGTTTTAATTTCGTTAATTAAAGTACACGTTTGAGATAATGCAAAATATTGCAATTTTGGTGTTTTTAAAAACAAAAAAAAAAACTAAAGTTGGCAGTTGAACGAATTTATTTATGTATTGCATTTTATTCTCAATTATACTTTAGGTTACTTCTTCAGTCTTATTTTTATTATTTAAACAGAATATTTTATATATTATATATTACGTTTTTTTTTTTTTCGTATATTTGTTTAGTTAAATTTTATTGTATAGAGAAGATATGAAGAATGTTTTTCATTTATTCTAAAAATCAAACAATTCATTGCTCTTTATTCAAAAATTTCTTATATCAGGTTTTTAAAAAATTCGTTGTTAAGAATTGATTAATTTTTATTTAAATACAGATATGTATGTAGTAAATAATTGAATTTAAGCTGTGGTTTCAATGCAATGCAACAAAAAAAAAAACAAAAAAATGCTATATTATACGAGCACACTAAAAAATAAAATATATTTGTGGTAATAATAAGAATTAATTACGATATATAAAACAAAAATGTTTATAATTTTATAAATTTGTAAAGAAGTTATTCCTATTTGAATTTTGGTTCAACGCTTATATATATACCACTTTACATAAATAAAAAACAAGAAAAAAAAATAGAAATTAATAACTCACAATAAGCCAAACAAAATTAACTAAAACAAAAATAAGTTGAATATTAAATAAAAAATAAAAAATCTAAAAAAAAAATATATATATATAAATTGTGCAATAATTATTTATTTCATTTCTAACTAAAATTCTAACTTAAAAAAAAAATTTTTTTTTCTTTTACGCATTTTAATTAAAAAGCAAATAATAAGGTATTTTTAAAAATTCACATATTTTTTTCTCTTAAATATTAAATTTTCCTTTTTTTCCAATACGAAATAAAATTTTTTCATTAATATTCTCCTACATACATATACATTGATAAGAACAAAAATACTTTAGTCAATAATAATTATAATAAAAATAATGATAATAATTACAATAAATTATGAACTAGTTTTAGATTGTTCAAAACAAGAAAAATAAAAAACGAAAACAAAAAAATAATAATTTGAAGAATTCTTTTTCAAAAAGATTAAAATAAAAGTATAAATTGTTTATTGCTAATTATTACTATTATTCTACGTGTTTCTGTGTGTATGCGTGTAAAGTTTTGTTTTCTTTTTTTTAATGTATGTATTCCTTACGTATAGATAAAATATTATTATGTGGTATTATTTATGTATTAATTAGAATAAAAAAAAAATATATATTGTGTGTATTTATGTTTACTGTTATTATTATCATCATTGCTATTTTTTTGTTTATTTTTCTTTTTAATATGTATTAATCATTATTCAACAGCAAAGCCACATGTTTCTTCTACGGCTTGTGTTAATTTATCATATAATAACTGATAATTTTCATATGGTGGTAAATCGATACGGTTAAAACATGTATGTGCTTTTGGTAAATTTTGTGTTGGTACATCAGCTGTTAAATGTATTGTAAATAAACGTGGACCGACAGCACCAGTTGAACCTTGTAATGCACGAAAACCTTGTAATGGTACACGTGATGACCCAGTAACAAATTGTAGTAAACGCGCACGCATTTCTGATGAATATGATTCGACAGCCTTTTGATTTTTTTTTTTAAATGAAAATATATATATGTAAGAAATAAATTATTTTCGGAATAAAAAGAAAATTAAAATTTTTTAAAAATAATTTTACCTGCCAAAACCATAAAACTTGTGAAGTTTCTGGAGTGCAATGTTTAAGACGTGTGTGTGTACGCCAATCATTTACATCGATACTACTTATGCCACCTATTACTAATTCCAATTCTCTTTCATCAAATGGTCTTAACAATTGGCTTGGAATTAATTCACAAAATCCTACAAAAGTTTTTAAAAATTCATTTCACATGAGAAATGTGTTATTTTTCATTACCGTACTATGCGTTCTTACCTTTTTGTAAAGCTAAAAATTGTTGTTCAATGCCACGCATAAATCTATAGTTAACATAAAGCTTAACATATTCTTTTTTATTATCCTCTGTAACTGGTATTGATGCTCCACCTGGTTTTAATTCATGAACTTTCAATGCACCGAAACTATTATTTTCAACACTAAATGTTGAGTCAATAATTCCATTTATATTATTATCTCTGTAAGTTTAAAATTATACAAGTTATAGATATGAAAAGAAATGTAATTAAATTGTCAATAGACTTACAGCATCCACGTTAGGCTTCTATGAAGCTCTGGATCAACTCCTTCAATATCACTAAGTGTTATCGGTTTATTGAGTAATTGCTTATAAAATGGTGTCGTAAATCCACCATCTAAACAATGACCATGAAATACAGCAATACCTAAAACTCTTCCAACAAAATGAAAATAGGATAAATGATCTGGGTTAACACCTGTAAATATAAAAAATAGATAATATATTTTCCATGGCAACAATCAATTTAAATGTAAAATTCGTTTATACCAGAATCTGGATTTATTTGTAATGTGTAGTGATCATCTCTGCTGTATTGGAAAAGACCGTATTGTGGATTTAACATTTCACGCGATAATAAATATAACCATTCACGTGCAACGCCACCATAATCTAAGCCTTCTTCACCTCTAAACTTAACCATAAGTCTTTTACGCATATCCTTAGGTCTCATTTTCATAATCAGTCTATAGCTCTCTTCAAAAATTTCAGCTCGTGACACTTCTAATCGACAATGTCCTGATTGCGGTTGAAGTGCTTGTAATTCAGTACGTAATGCTCTCAATTTACCAACTAAATCCCGTCTATATTTTGGTAGTAATTCAGCTCCTTCTAATAGTCCCTGAGGTAAATCAGGAACGGTAGAAATGGGATGCGGTAATCTTGACGGCTGTACATGTCGATTGTTACATTCAGTTGCTGTTGGTGTATTTGTAGCACTTCCTGGTGTCATATTTCCACCACCACTATTTCCTCCTACTCCAACTGTGTGTGCATTAGCTGTACTTGCAGATGATGGTGTATTCGATGCTGTCGGCGGCCCGTTGTTGCTGGTATTACATGGCGTATTAGGATTACTACTATTATTTCCAGTTTGATTTGTTGATGTTGCATTTCTTTCACGTCTTATCATTTGAAGTACATGTCCATTTAGGCGAGGATCCGTAAATTGTGTTGTGCGATTATTATGATCAACAAAATAGACTCGACCAGATGCTGTTTTCCGTTGCTCCCAACCAGCTGGCAGTGGACCAAGAGCATCTAGAGAAAAATTTTGTGTGTCGAAATCACGCGGTATTCTTGGATCATGCCATGTTGATACGCCTGTTGGTATATGATAAAAGTAAACCTGACCTTGCTGTGTCGTTCGCATTTCTAAAAAGCAAAAACAAAAAATATTGAAATTATTATTAAAAGTGCCTTTAAAATTATTTATGTTGTTCTACTACACACCATATCCTGGAGGAAGATCTAAACAAGGTCGAGTAACAACACCATTATTTTTATTTTGATTTGGTCTAATTCCTCTCGATGATCGCCGTCTTGCTGTTTCCTCAAGACTTCTTGATGATCGACGTACTCTTTGTGCTCCAGGCTCTGCTCTGCCACCACCACTACTCGAATTTCCATTATTAACTGTTGAATTCGATATAGATTGATGATGGTTTCCATTACTTTTCGAAGATTGAGGAGTTTCTGCATTTGAGCCGTTACTAGTTTGCCTCTCAGTCGATGTGTGATGGCTTTGTGGACTTGTCAAAAGACTACTTTCCCTACTATGATGACTACTACTAACGACTGCAGTCTGATGATGATTCGGTGTATGTGGTGTTGTTGTTGTTGTTAAATTACCATTAATTAAATTTTGATTATTTTGAGGACTCAGTCCAGACACATTTCCTCTTTGTGGAGAATCCAAAACCAAGGAATTTATTGTTGGTGTTAAATTTGGAATTGCATTTTGTGCAGATTTTTGTGCTTTATTTACATTATTGCTATTGACATTATTATTACCACTGTTATTTGACGACGAATTCACTATTACGTCGCTCGAAACTGTTGTCGCCGCTGTTACAGATATCGTTGTTGGTGTTCCTGTTCCTGTTGTCACAGCGTTTGAGGAAGTACGAGGCGATGAAATTTCATTAATCGGTCGTGATATTAATGGATTATTACTTGAAGAATTCAAATTAACCCCATTTGTCTCATTCAATAATACAGGACTTGTGGTCGATGATTCACATGATTGTTGTCGACCACATTTCTTTGAATTATTACTATTATCTTCGCCTCTAGATGGACTGCAATTTTCTTTCCCTAAACTTGCTAATATTTCACTGGAATGACGTCGCACTGATTGTTGTTCTGTATTATTACTACTTTGACCGTTCAATAAATTTGTACAAGTTGATGATCTAGCTGGGCCAGGTGGCAAATATTGTGTTACAGTAGATGTTGTTGTCGTTGTCGTAGCAGTGTCATCTCCATTACTAGTATTTGTAACATGATTACCATTTAATTGCTTTGGCATCACAGTTGGACGATCCCATTGTGATGATTTTGTTGCATGATTCACATAATAGACTCTACCATTTCCAGTTCTTCTCTCTTCCCAACCTTCTGGTAAGCTATCTTCTGATGAATCATCTTCAGATGGACCTCGAACATCACCTCCTGGTCCAACTACAGCTAAAGGATTACCACCACATGGTCCATCTCGAGACATTAGAGCTATAATTATTTGTCCTCGCACCATTTCGGTATCATCGGGAGATAATTTACACAAATCTAATCGTTGATCTTTAAAAAAAAAAAAGAAACAGAAAACAGTTTACAATGTAAAAAAAAAATTAATTGTAAAAATTTTCAACTTACATCCAGCATCTTTTAATCGTTGAATTGTTGATGCTGGTATGCGAACACAGCCTAAAAATCCTCCACCTTTACGAATTTTACGTTGATTCCATACTGATATTGTTATACCATCAGCACGTCCTAAGTACAAATCATAATGAGTATTCCATTTTGGATCAAGCGATGCTTTGTATGGATCTGTTGTGTAAACTTGTCCTGTTCCATCTACAGAAACTTTTGCAAATGGATCTGGAAGACCTGTTTACAAAAAAAAAAAAAAAAAAAAAAAAACGGAGATATTTATTAGATTAGATAAAGATAGATTTATAATAATCTATGAATTTTAAATGATAATGTATACAAACAAATTTCATCAATCTTATCTCTATCTACATTCTTGTATGTACAAACATGATATTATCGATTTATTTTTTAAAAAATGATTAATATGACTATAATACTCATACGACCTTGATTTAAAACTTTTTAATGACAAATTGCATTCAACTTAATTACACTTCAAAAAAACAAAAAAAAAATCCCAACTTGAATTCATTTCATAAATTTATTAATTATTCAGAATGGATTACTTTGCAATTAAATAATTACCTAATTATTGTAGTTTTATTTTTATTTATTTTTTTGCTGGTGTAGTGCATGTGGGTACACACTAGCATATAATATATAAAATTGTTGTAATGCATACGATGCAAAGCAATTGAATATGTAATTTATAAAACTCTTTGTGACCTCTTCTTTTTCATGCAGAAATGAAACAGAATTTATTTTTATTTTTTTTTTTATATATTTTTGCGAACAAGTAGTGAAAAAACAAAAATTAAATGTTTATTTTTATTTACATCGTAAAATATGATATGTGTTCATTCAAGCATTAAGTTGCTTTTTAAAAAGCAACAAACAATAAATTAATACATATAATTTTATTTTGATTTTGTTTTCGTAACAGTAATTAATTAAATTTGAAAATGAAATCAAAAACATAAAAATGAATTTATTCTCAATTTCAATAAATAAATCAAAAAAAAAAATTAATTAATAATAATAAAACGAAAATTTAAATGTTGATACCTAATAATATACAAAATGTTATTTTGTCTTACATGTTCGCAGCATATTAAAGAAAATGGAACTAATAGAATAAAATAAAAATTTATTTAAGTAAATTGTTTTATATACATTAAATAACTAATTTAAGAACAATTATTATTGAAATTAAATTTTATTTAACAAACATACATGTGTACACAAAGGGAAAAATAAGATGAAAAAAAAAAAAAAGTTAACATTTGTTTTTAACATTTTTTTGTCTCTATATTTTATGTACATTATATATAACAAAAAATGTGTCTTATGTCTTCAAGGCTGAAAAATTTTAATCAATCTCAAGGCAAAACCATTTTAAAAAAAAATCAAAATATACAATTTTTTGTTCTTGTCTCATGTAGTCAAAAGTCATTTAACAATCATATAAATCTTTACATATTATAAGATCATTCAATATTTAGGGGCATTTTTATTTTTATTCATTTATATTTTTCATTTAATATTTGCAATTTAATCATGATAAAATTTATTATAAAATAAATGAATTTGAGCAAGAAATTTAAATTTCTTGTACAGCAAAAAATATAGGGCTCTTTTTAATTATTTAATGTTGTGCTGTTATAATCTACAATACATATAAAAATAAGTTTATACTGTTTTTTGTTTAAAAATACGTTAATTTTAAAAAGTAGATAGATTACCTACCAAAAGAAAATACCTACGTATAATGAATATAATTTTGAAATTTTCGATAAAATCAAAAAAGAAAAATTACATGAATAAATAAAAATAATCCAATAGTTCCTTATTTGTAAATACGATTTTAATTATTATTACAATTTTTTTGTTATTTGTCTTATTTTATTATTTTCTTTTCGTTGTTTTTTTTTTTTTTTTTTTTTTAAATAATTCTTATGCAGTACATATGATTGTATATATATATTTAACTTTCGCTTTTTAACGCTTCACGGCTAATAATGATGTAATTTATTCATTTGTTTATTTATTTATTTATTTATTTATTTATTTTCTTTATTCATATATAAATGCATTTATAATTTATTTATTTAATTTGTTGTTGTTGTTGTTGTATATTAATCAACATCATCATCATCATCATCATTGATAGTAATGCTTCTTTCTTTTTGCTTTATTATGCCTGCTTTGCAATATGTTGACATGGTCTGTTAGTCAGTCAACTTCATCAAAATGAGATTTTCCTACAATTTTTATGTATTTACTTAATGTTACTACTTCAATTATTGTTAACGAAGCTTCATTTGATCATATATAACAAGTTTCCATTTTTCAGTATATTTACTTCTGTTGTACATGTATGAATATTATATGTATGTCCATCATCAATCCTAGACAATTAAATTGATTTTTGCATTTTTATTTGATTACATTACGTACGTTACTGTATACTCTATTTGGTATTTATCTGTTTAATATTTAAGATTTCATTTCATGATTTTTTATTTTTAAGTTCTTTTTTCCTCATGATATGATGTATATGTACGTATATTTACAAAATTTTCATGTAATAATGACGTAATTAAGGTATACGTCATCTCAATCACAAAAAAAAAAATTGTAAGCAAATACCTAGTATTGTTTTGTTCTTTCAAAGAAGCAAGTATAGAAATTTTTTATAAACGTTTTTTTCTTCTAAGCAAATTTTCAAGGTTTTTGGTCATTTTTTTTTTTTTTTTTCATAGTATCAGTAGTGCAAATAAGCTACAATTTTCATATTGTAGCAAACCTTGATATCATTTAAATTTTAAAATAATTAAGTTTACACAAAAAAAAAAACCTAGATTTATGCACGTACATACATACATATCCATATGTACCTACGTACATATGTTATATGAGTAATACCTGTGTATTACACTTGACTGTCTTTACAATTTCTTACACTGCGAAATATACAAAAAAAAAAAAAAAAGAAAAAAAAAAAACAATTGACACCACACAAAAGTAAATACAAAAAGGGAAAAGATTGGTTTTAAAAAAGAAAAAAAAAAGAGAATGTGAGACTTTTTTATTTCTTTATAAAAAAAAAAGAAACCAGATTGAAGAGGCGCCCATAAAATTATTCATCATTAACAGCAAGTTTTCCATACATGAATTTGTACCATATACATATCACTTCTTTTTTTTTCTTTATACCCACTATTTATACGTATGATTTATTGAAGTATTTTACAAGCAATATGTATAAGTTAACTATTCTATCCTGACATGTATAGTTTGATTTGAGCATATATAACAGACCATTACCATGTACTTGTATGATGTATATAATATCATTAAAATTGATATTGATCTGCATTCTAATACTAATGTTGTTTTTATTTACATTAACATTACATCTACATATATGTAGGTACATATATAGTAAACCCATCATTTTAATTGTTTTGCTGTTTTTGATTCTGATAAATCTCTTATTTCACCCAAATGATACCCATACATATTTTTCTCTTTACAACGCTAGATATAAATATAGGATAGATAGTTCTATGTTTCATCAATAATAATAATATGTTATTGTTATACATAATATCATTATTAGGTATATTAACATATATATGCATACATACACAGATGTTTATAAATTCAACGTGTGTATGGATGTACATACACAATACACATAAATTGAGGTAGACGACCGGAAATGCAACTGAGCAGAAAAGAGGTGAAGAATTTCAGCACAAAACAACAGACAATGTATCTATACTACATATTATCTGTATGTGTATGTAAAAGATATTTGGTGGTCAACAATTCCTTCAATCTAACCACCAAACCAACCGACTAACCAACCCATCTCAAGTCAACCAACCAAGCAGTAGCAAAATTTCAATATATGTACATATATATACCTATAATATAATCATTTATATGTACATATCACACAATTTTATGTATATATAAGTTTTCAAGAATTTACATATGCTGTATGTTATTGTACAATATGTGTATACAGCTATATAATATGCATATTATCCACACCACACATTTATATTTTATATGTACAAAATTTTTTCTTTCACATATCATCTCAAATTTCTACACAAAAAATAAATTAACACAAGAGAATAAGAAACAAATGTGCACAAATATAGTTTTTATTTTTGTATACATAACACACAGATGTGTGTAATTCTTATCTCATACTTTTTTTGTGAATGAAATTAAATTATTAAAATATTG
This sequence comes from Anthrax anthrax, assembly GCA_963971155.1. Lineage (NCBI taxonomy): Eukaryota > Metazoa > Arthropoda > Insecta > Diptera > Bombyliidae > Anthrax > Anthrax anthrax. The sequence continues at coordinate 1,030,051 of OZ020118.1, read as the reverse complement.
TTGCATGTTATATAGTGCAATATTACAATGATGATACTTCCAATAATGTAACATACTGATATACATAATGTGCAACATTACCACCACAATTCCAATTCATTACTTGAAAATTTAATTCTTTGCAAAACACATGCATGCATACACTTTCGTACAATATCTCATTTCAATGAACTTTAAAGTATACAATTTTATTTTTTCGGTATGTGCATTCTCCTTTATTAATTATAATTATTATTGTCATTCCTCTTTTTTAAATTATGACTAATAAGAATTTTTTTTTTTGCTTTTTGTAAATGAATAAATTTAACAGTCATCTAACAAACAATTAAAAAAAAAAACAAGAAAGTAACTTGATTTCATACTAAAATGTAGAAAAAAAAATAATAAATGGAGTTTAAAACAATTTTTATCTTACATTAATACAGGAAGTTTGTTTTTTCCAAAAAAAATTTCTAAGAAAACAATTTTTTTGAAATTAATATAACACAAAAATAATGTAAATATCCATGTCTAACATTATTTAAAGATAAAATAATATTGTAGCATATTCAAAGGATTCTTTAAATATGTAGTTTAAATAATTAAACATGAAAATACTTGTAATATAAAAATAATTTTTTTTTTCTGGGCTATTACGTTAGCTATTATTTAATTGAAATTCAAGTTTTCAAATAAATTAAATTCCAGTTTTCTTTATTTAAAATTTAATTCGTTTTATTTTAAATCCGAAAGTAAACATTTTAACAATTGAGAAAACAATAGGACTGGCCATCTATTCATGTAATAATGGATATTTGATTGTGTACACAAACTTATGCAAGATAATTTTAAATTGATACATCATTGTTTTAAAAAATATGTACCTAATGGATAAGAAAAATTACAAAAATACCTGCATATCTAACGATCTTTCTTAGTTTATGTACCAAAGTATTATAAAATTTTCTCACAACGAAATCAATCGAGCAATAAAAATGAAAGATTAAAGTGTTAATCAAATACCTGGATATTTTTATCTTTTCTTTTTAATGAATTTTTTAAATATTAAAAAAAAAATAAATAAATAAACTATTATGTGCTATTATTAAACAATTAATGTATAGGTATTTTATAAAAATATAATAAAATTCATAACTTACGGAATAAATCTTTTCGGGCAAGATTTCTGGCACATAAAACTGAAAGTTAAAAAAAAAAAAAACAAAAAAGAAATTAAAATTGATTATTTTGATAATTTATAAAAGAAAAACCTGTAACACTGTACAAATATTCATTATGTAGGTATTTAAAAAAAAAAAAAAAAAAAACAAATAAATAAAATGAAAACATTAACTTACTCGTTATCCGAATTTTTTGTGCACCATTCCGTCGTGGATAATCCAATTTGTTCATAATTTAAATAAAATTTATTTTTAATGATATTAAATTTCAAAAATTTAATCATTTACTATTTTATTACAAATGTATTACTTGAATAATGTGTAGTTGTGTAAATTATACAAAAAAAAAAAAAATTATTGATAGGTAAATGTTATATTTATTTCGTGTGTATGTTCACGTATATATTTTTGATAAATTTGTAAGCAATTTGATTGCGTTTTTTTAATTCTCCTTTGTTTATAATACAGCAATATATACAGATAACATATGAAAAAAAATCAATCATAATACTTCTGATAATATTTTGATAACAACTTTTTGATATCTTTTGTGAATTATCCAAAAAAAAAAAAAAAAAACAATGAAAAAGTATTTGCCAACCACTAGTATACTTTATTTATTTATGTTATATATTTACAAAAAAAAAATTTAAAAATAGTATTAGTATACAAATTTCATCTTACAATTTTTTTTGTTTTGTAAACTTTTAGTACACACACCCAAAAAATAAATAATAAAAAATAAAACCAGAGAATTTTTGTTTTTAAAAATACATATTTTTATATTATGATGAAATTGATTGATTAATTTATAATAAATTCTAATGGATATTTTATTGTTATGGATGTATATTTAAGAAATAAAAAAAAAAAAAAATACAAATGTGCATATGTATATGTATTGTATAGAAATTTATTTGCCAGAAATCATAATTTTTCTTAATCTTTATATTATTTACGTATTTTTTTTTTTAAACATTTCCTGTTCACTTGTGTAATTTTAACATTTTATTTATTTTTTTTTATTATTATTTAAATACAGCGATTATTGTGTTTAATATTTCATTTTATAAAAAATTTTTATTTTTTTTTTTCTAATAATGTTTAACATTATTTTACGTACAAAAAATTGCTTTTACTTTTTACCAAAAATTATTATTATTATTATTACACGTACTTTTTTCTATTTTTTTTTTTTTAATATTCTACTAAAAACGCACTTTAGATAATTATTTTATTTGTTTAAAAAAAAAAAAAAAAATTATTTCCCACAATTAAACACATAGGTGTACACTATTATTATATATTTATGCATATAGACTGTATGTAGATGGACTGTACATACACACATTACACATCAATGCACATACATATTTTTTTACAAAAAAAAAAAATTAATATATTTACGATATAAGAACGGGTATACGACGACGGCTAGCTTTAGCTTTATATCTGATATGCTTTTGCTATATATGTATAGATTACTTTAATGCACTAATTACAGAAAAATTATTTATATGTACATATATTTGTTTTTGTATAGTAAACCTATAAGAAAAGAATCTTCCTCTTTCAAAAAAAAATTTTTTTTTTTTTTTTACTTTTCTACTCTACACTTAAATTTAATTTCGATCTCGTTTAATTATGTATTTATGTATAAAAAAAGTATATTACTCGAAACAAAAAATTGTTTTCATTTTTTAATATTTTATTATGTTTTCAATAAAAAAAAAAATAAATGAATTCTGCTTTAACAAAAGAACGCATTAAAATTAAATAAGAAATTAATTAATTTATTTATAGTCTGTTACACGATTTTTCTTTAACACCACCAGACACAACCTTTTTCTTATAACGCCATTTTGATAATAAAAATGGGAAATTTTTTTTAATGTGTTCAAATTTCATATTTAAAAAATTTTGTGATTTTGTTTTTGTATTTCATTTTTGAATTTTTGAAACATTTTTTTTTTAAATATTTCATTTTCCATTAATGAAATTGAAACAAATGTAAAATGTCAAAAACAGGTTTTATTTTTATCTTTTAATTTTATTTTAATATACATACAAACATATACATATTTTTTAAACTAAACAAAAACAAACATATACGAGATAATTACACAATACACATGTATACAAACAAAAGCGAAATAATAAGTATTGCGGTTAATCAAATTTTAAAACGAGCATTTTAAATTTTAAACTTTAATTTCAACAAAAAGATTTTCTTTGATTTCAAAAATATGGCGATTAATTTGAAAATTAGTGAAGAAATAATGAAAGGAGAAAAAGACAAAGATTTAAAACTTCATTATTTACCGATTAAAATTGAAAACAATGAATCAGGTAAAGCAAACGTTGATGAATATTTTAATCAGTATCAAACTAAACAGAACGGAATATTAACTAATACATTTCGTGGACGTCCTCTTAAAGGATGTGAATTGAATTTACCTCAAGGACATAAAGGATATGTTTTTCATGATAAATCAAAATTATCAACTGAAAATGATACAAAAACTTTTAAGGCTCTTGGGTCATTTCATAATTTTATATATTGGAATTATGATAAAATGCCATCTAAAAATGATGCAATTCAAAAAACATTTTCTTGGGTTGAAATGGCTGAAAAGGTATTTTAGAATTTTTTTCCTTAATATTTGTGTATGTATACACACATAATATATAAGTACATATGTATGTATAAATTTACAATTTTAGTGGACTGATTGTACTACACAAGAAGATTTAGATAGTTTAATTACAAAAACCAAAGAACAAGAAGAGCGAATAACTGGAAAACTTAAAAACAGAAATAACTCAATGTTTTCAACTAATATCGCAAATGATCAAAATAATGATTGTTAACGTAGCTTAAATATATTATTTTTAATTTTCATTAAACATAGCTGACTGTAATTGTGAAATAAATTGTAAAATTAGGACACAATACGCTTGAGCTTAAACAGTTTACTTATCACTTTATTAAAAATATATTTTCTTAAAAAACAGGTTAAATTCTTTAAATTGTTTTCTTAATTTTTTATTTTATTATTTTTTCAAATCTTATAAAATATGGTTCTCGTCTGTGGATTTCTTTACGATCCAATATTTTTAGGTGGCGGCCTAAATACTCCAACTACTACGGCATGATCTCTTTCATACGGTTCCAGTGTAATCTGTTCTTGTGGTTTTAATTTATCTGCTTGCATTTTCTTAACTTCTGCGGCAAATACAGCTTCTGGTTGTGCTGTTGAATCTATACATGATGCCTTAATTGATATTACAAAATGTCCACCATTTTTAAGAAAATGTTGGGCATTCAATGCAACAATACGACCTTGATCTGGTTGGGCGACGTCTGCAAATATTGTATCAACCATACCAACTAACATTCGGTATTTATGTGGATGTCGTGCATCTTCAATTATTGGAATTATGTTTGTACGTTTTTTTGCAACATTTATTAAATCTCGACCAGATCGATGCGAAAATTCTACAGCATATACTAAACCTTCTGGTCCAACAATATCTGAAACATGTGATACAGTTGTTCCTGATGCAGCACCTAAATATAGTACTTTTGATCCAGGTGGCATATGAATTTTATCAACTCCACCAAGTATGGCAGCTGCTAGTTTTGATCTAAATGGGTTCCAAACTCTGTATTCAATTTTCTCTCCATCAGTCTGAAAAAGATAAATTTTTTTAAATTGTAATTATAAACTTGTTAAACCGATTAAGATATCAAATATAAATTTATAGTCAGTAGTGCATTTGTAAAGCAATCGAATCAAACACTTCAACCTCGGGTAAAGTGTAATTGATTGATTACTTTCACGGCCACATTTTACCGTGTTCGGTACCCCTGCACGATTCATCATTATGGGTATTACTTTTTAAATTTTAAATGTAATTATATTGGAAATATAACCAGCCGACAACCGTATAAATAAAACTTACATCTACGGATATCCGTTTTTCTCCATAAACTTCTGATCCAGGAACTAGATTTCTTGTAACAAGAGCATCTTCTTTTCCACGAGCAATGAATACACCTCCGTGTCTGTGTGGCTCTATTACAACAGTTTTACCTCCTTTGAAGCCGCCTCCACGACCACCTCCGCCTCCACCTCTTCCTCTTCCTATACCACGACCACCACCTCCTCTTCCACCTCCTCCTCCACGACCTCCACTACTTCTTCCTCCAAAACCACCTCTTCCACCGCCTCCTCCACCTCCGCCGCCTCCACCGCCACTAAATCTGCCTCTTCCACCGCCACCTCCTCCTCCACGACCACCACCACCACCCCCAAACCCACCTCTTCCACCTCGTCCACCTCCTCCGCCTCTTCCTCCGCCACCTCCTCCTCCAAATCCTTCAAATATTTTTATCCATTTAATTCTATTTACACATAATATCCATGCATATGCAGTTACAGTATGATTATGAACACATGAATTTCTTCAAAACTACACATTTCATTTTGATTTTGAGGTTAAGTTATCACAAAACATGCATTCAGTAATCAATATGCTCATAACTAACTACTGTATTACTGTATATTTTATGAATTTCTTAAATTCAAAAATGATACATACCTGGTTTACCCATTTTATTTTATTTTTCAAATAATTATATTATTTAACAACTTATTTATTTTTATTTTAATAACAAATCGACTTATTAAAACGCAGTAAACAAACACACAGCACCAAATATCGCAACAAAAAGAAAATAGAAATACGGCATACAGAACACAACCAAAGAGTATAGAGATAAGAGAAAAATGTCTCTGACGTCACAGAAGTAACAAGGACTTATTTTTGTTTTCATTGTTTTATTCCCCATGCAACCAAAAAAAACAAAAATTTTCCTGTACGTGAAAGTCCCACCATAAATAGAAGCATAAAGTTATAAAAAAGAACCTTTATATGAAAAAGAAACACATAACACTTTCTTAAACTCAGCAGAGAATTTCGGTTAAGTATGTGTAAAATTCGATTGTTTACATATTTTTTATGAACGCGTTTTTTTAATGGGGATATTAGGTGCGACAATATTAGTGGTTTACACCGATAGAGTATATTACCTGCGAATGTAGTTGTGCGATCATATGTTTTCCACGTGCGTTTTTTTTTTAATGTTTTTAAATGGCTGTCAGTGTGTTGGTATTCACACCGATTTGTAACTACGTCATTCAGCATTGAGAAAATTAGAGAAATAAACTGCTAAATTTTGTAAGCAATGGGAATTTAGAGAAATTATTTGTAAAAAATAAAACAAAAATCATAAAATGTCATGCCCCGCTTTCTTTTGATTTCTTTATCTTTCTTAAGGATCCTTATGGCCATTAATATTGCTATCGACTTTTCCAAGCCACAAAATTTTATTTTTCATTCGCACCTTATAACGTGTATAGGAAATTTTTATAACTGTAAATCAAGTTTTATATGGAACATTTTTCTCTATATCTACTCTATGACACAACACTTCACATTTCAAAATCAAAACTCACGTGTTAAAAATAAATTAAATAAACTTAAATTTGCTTAAATAAATATCTTGGTTCAGTTTCAATTTCAGTTTCAATTTCCAATTCATATGAAATTTCGTAAACTTCGTGAAATGAAAATAACTAGGAAATTTATCAATTAAAAACTGAAACAGGTATTTATCGGCGAAATTTTTAAAGATGAATTTTGAACCCACCCATCAAGTTTTTATGTTTATTTTGTTTTGACATTTTTCATTTGTTTTTTTTTTTTCTTTTACAATACATATGCTCCATCATGCTCAATACATCTGTTAAAATTGAAATTCTAAAAGGAAAAAAGAAAATAACATACTGATGCAAACTGCAAGTGTAATCAAATGCAAATTATATATTTTTGACTAAAGAAAAGAAAATAACGTAAAGGGAAAAGAAAAAACAATAAAGAAATAAATAACATAGAAAGCGGTAAACGAACGAAGAAAAAAGTATAAATTATAGGAGTATAGACTATATAGATAGAGGTCCAGAGGAGTATTGAATTTTTTTGTTTAAAAAGATAATTTTAGTTCTTTTTAATTATTTTATTTAAATCCTACTTTGGAAAATCACAAATTATTTTATTATTAAATGGCGTTAATACAAGATATAGAACCACCTCAGGAAGGTTTAATTTATACAAACGATAATATTCAATTGAAAATTGGTGAAAAAATTTTGGAATCTGGAATTTTATACATTACGGAAAAGTTAGTAGTGCATATAGACAATTATAAAATTACAATACATGTACATATATTAATAATAATACACATACTATAATATGACCATATAATTCTTGTGTAATTTATACACTATACAGTATACACAGAAAAGCAATTAAATTACATACTTTAACTTTACCTACTTGCATTATTGTTTTAAGATTTTTCTTACACTTTTTGAATAATAAGCTTGTTTTATTTCTCTTTGTCTATTTATATAGTTCTTTATCGTGGAAACCACATAGCCGTAGCGAAGGTATAATAATACCATGGAAGCAAATTAGTTTACATGGTATATCAAGTAATCCAGCTAAATATGTATATGTTATGTTAGATCATAAATTACATTGGGAAGGTGTTTATGATCCTGGTTCAAATTTAAATGGTAACAATGCTGATCAAGGATATCATGATGATAATGGCGGAGATGATGCTAACGAGCAACAGCAACAGCAACAAAATCAAAATGCAGAAAGAGATAATGCTAGCGATGATGATAATGATGAAGGGAATGAATCTGATTGTGAACCATATTTTACAGAATTATGGTTAATACCAACTGACACAAATTGTGTTGATGATATTTTTCAAGCAATGAAAGAATGTCAAGCATTACATCCAGATTCAGCTGATAGTATTTCAGATGAAAGTAATTTTATGGATGCCCAAGATATGGATGACAATGATAATGATGATGACGACGATGATGTTGGACAAAGTGATATGAGAAATATGAATATAAATGATGAGAAATTTGCTGATGCTGAAGACTAAAAAAAAAGCCCTCTCATATTTAAATCACATATTGAAAATACATATAAACACAAAATACAGGAAAAAGAAAAGAAGAAAATAAATTCCAATATGATAATATTACAATTACAAATAATAATTAATTATTTATTCATGAAATACAATTTCAAATTCATTTAGATTTTAGATCTATCAGTTATATATACATAAGTACATTTTTAAATATAGGATTCTTTTTTTTGAATTTTCATTGGTTTTTTTTGTTTTTTTTAATTTTATATTTTTACTCAATTTGTATTATTTGAAAAGAAGATAAGAATTATAAGAACGTAATATGCACACTTAATAAAAGAAATGTTAATTTAGAAATCGTATATGTATTTATTTGTATTATCGATTTTTTGCTATTTTGATAATAAAATTAGATTTTTAAAAATAAAACAAATTTCTTGTAATATTCCCTTTTCACTTTTTAAATTTTATTTTTTCTATAGCCGCCATGACGCAACACGCAACAAAAAAAGATCCTAAATATTTATCAAAAAAATAAAACAAAAATTCACTATATTCTACAATACAATTCACAAATTTTTTAAAAAAAATTAAATTTTTATTTTATATTATTAACTTATTTATAAAATAATGAAATATATAATAATTAATTAGATGCATTTTTTTTCATACAATAATTGCAATTAATAAAAATATATGTATGTAAATTCCAAAAGTTAACATTACACATAATATAATAAATTATATTTAAAAAAGTAATTTTTATTTTTCAAAATTTAATTTTCTTATTTTTATAATAAAAGAAACAAATTCTAAACAGCAAAAAACACATGTGATGAAAAATGTTTTCATTTCAATTACATTTAATTTCATGAACTAGAACATGTTCTATTTTATTTAAATAATAGATTTTTTATGTTTATTTATTGAATTTTATAAATAAAATAATGAAATTAAATATTTATGTATTTGGAAAAATATGCAAGTAGAAAAATAAAATGCATAAAATTTAAAAAAAGGAAAAAAAAAACTTAATAAATCTATATTAATAATAATTATTATTTTCTTGTATTTTGCATCGAAAATTAAAATAAAAATCAAGTTTAAATTTTATGATTTATAAAAATAAAATTAAAAAAATAAAATTATTTGGTTAACAAATATACATATAATTCGATTTCATGTTACATGAAGTCATTACATTGTTTAATGGAAAAGAATTTTTTTTTTGTTTACTTTTTTAATTGTTAAAATTTTTTCTTTGAAATTTGTATCCAATAATTTTGTATTTTTTTTTTTTTTTTTTATTAGTAATATTTTATTTTGAAGTTAGACCATTGTGCGATTAATATTATAAATCAATCAATTTCATAACGACTTTTTTTTTATCCTTTTTTTTTGTGTTATCAAAGAAAAAACAAACAAAAAAGATATGCGATTATCTTTTTATATAATTCAAAATTTATTCATCTTTTCGTACAGATTTTCTTTCTCGAATTTCTGTCTTAGAAGCGTTAATAACGTTTTCATCATCGTTTCTATTTGTTTCAATTTTATTTTTATTTTTTTCACTTTCTGGTGCATCTTCAGATTCATCTTCATCATCATCACCAGAATTCTTTTCACCTTCAGATGTTGAATCATCTTCATTTCCATTATTATTATCAGCTTCAGCATTATTCTCATTTTCGCCTTCATCATCATCAGCATTTTCTTGTTCTTCATCCTCAATTTCATCACCAGGTATATCTTCAATACCGTCATTATTTAAAAGTCTTTCTGTTCCATCATTTTTAATTTCAGAAAATGATTGACGATGAATTTTCTTTGGTGGATATAAGAAATCAACAACACATACAAGGAATAATCCAAGTATTGCACCGAAAAATATTGTAGCAATTGCAAATAATGCATATGATCCCCATGTCGGTAATCCATATTCTTCATGTAAACGTGTATTTACATCCTATACACAAAAAACGAAATAAAAAAAAAATTAAATTTAAAATCCAATTAGAAGCGAATATTTATAAACCTTTAAGTAATGAGATAATTTAAAGAACCATGATAAAATTGACATATGTATTGAATTCGGTTGTTTCCATGCTGAAAGTGGTTCAATTTTTTTCCATTGTTTTTCTCTAATATATTCTATTAGTGAATCCCCATTACGTGGTCCACGATATTGTCGGAATTCCCCATTAAATACACTATAAATTATAAAAGAATTTATTTTTTATAAATTTTATTACTTTTAATAAATCTAAGCTTACTGATAAATTGTTGGTAATGCTGTTACAAAAAATCTTCCACTTAATGATGGTGATTTGGTCACATCAATTTTAGCAACACGTAAATTATAATCGCCAGCTGATATTGCGAATTGTTCCCATGTTGGTGCAAGTGATTTACATGCTGGACACCATGGTGCAAAGCTATGCATAAAAAGCAGATTGAAAAAATATACATTATTTATCTTAAAATTCAAAATTATGAATTTACAAAAAAATTAAAAATAAAAATTGCAAAGTTAAAAAAATTTTTAATATTCAATTGTATCATACAGATAATAATTATTATTGTATGGTTTCAAATCATAAAATACAATAAATTAAATAATTAATTTAAATATTTTACTCTTGATATAGCATACAAGAGAATGAATTATGTTTTACACCTATATGTACATTTTTTTTTCTATTATTAAAATTGAATATCGATTTTACGCCATTATTATTGGATCAAGTGCTAACATAATAATTTGTTTAATGATAACAATAAATGTATGTACACAACTCTTGTGTGATTTATACATTTCAAAAATAAAACATATTGATATATGTGTTATTGACATAGCCAATACAAAAAAAAAAAAAAAAAAAAAAACAAGTACCTAAGTATATACATTAATTTATAAAATTTCAAACTTTCATTTTTCATTTTGTATATTATGAGATTTTTTTTTTTTCAATTACTGTAAATGCCCTTGGTGCATTTTATGTAAATTTCAATTTAATTAGTACCGCTGTTTTCAAACTAAATGTTATTGATGTACAAATAACATATGTACCACATGTACATTGTGGCTATAATTGAAATTGAATTTAATTCAAAATCGACAGAATATTTAGGTATATACCCATATACAATTTTTATATTTATTTATTTATTTTTTTTTTAAAGATTATTTATTTTAAAAACATTTAAAAATAGAAATCTATAATATACATATGTATGCATAGTCGATAATAAAATAGAATCAAAATATTTATACTGGTAGGATGATGTTTTTTTTTTCTTTGATTGCAACATAAGTACGTGTACATCATACTGTATGTACAAGATGTAGGTATATATTTATAAATGTTCTTTATACATACATACATATGTATATGCGTACTTGTGGATGTGATACAAAATATGAGAAAAATTGATTTGATGCGTCATTAATTTAAATTTATGCTTCCCATTCCATACATTTCTATATTATCTACGTTAATGACAGTCAAGTCAATAATATAATATTATTTTTCATTTTATTCAAAAATTTAAACATATTGAAAATTTGAAAATTTTAAATTTTGATGATGACGATGACAAACATCATCATCATTAAAACACGATGACAAGTCCTAATGTTATCTTACCGGCAAACATTTTACATTCGTTTTTATTTCAATAATAAAATATTTTTAATTTTCTAAAAAAAAATTTTTTTTTAATTTAAGAAAATAAATTTAATTAATTATATTTTTATTATATGTATATGTATTCTACTTACAATTCAACCATCCATTCACCATTTAACATAGCACGCCAATTATTTTCATCAAGTTCAGCTAATTGTGATAATGGAAATTCATTATTTTTATTATTATGATTATTATTTACAGAACATGAAATTGATGAAATTGTTATTAGGCACAATATTATTGAAACTTGAATTATTGTTATTCGATTAATCATATTTCCTTTTATTTTATTCGTTTTCTTTTTATTTTCTTTGAATATTATTATTTCGTTTTAAATGTACATATAAAAAAATTTTTTTTTTGTTTTTATTTTTTTCTTTTGCGTATAAAATATATTTATAAATGTAAAGTAATAATTTATCACAATACACAGCTAAATATACTAACAAATTTATTTATTTTTTTTTAATTTCTAAGTACTTCTCTTCAAAAAAAAATAAAAAAGAAAAAATTGAAAAATAATTCTTCTTCACTAGTAGTAGTAGTAGATAATATGATTTATAGAGCAAAGTAACTACAATAGCTAATAGGAAAAGAATGACAAAGTTGAGTTCATCATCCTCTTCCTTTTTGTAGTTTCTTTTTTTTTTTCTTTCAATTTTCTTTGAAAATGATGCAACGAACGATATTCCACATTTGGTGTTTTTTCATAGAGTAGATATAGAGAAAAATGTTCCATATAAAACTTGATTTACAGTTATAAAAATTTCCTATACACGTTATAAGGTGCGAATGAAAAATAAAATTTTGTGGCTTGGAAAAGTCGATAGCAATATTAATGGCCATAAGGATCCTTAAGAAAGATAAAGAAATCAAAAAAAAGCGGGGCATGACATTTTATGATTTTTGTTTTATTTTTTACAAATAATTTCTCTAAATTCCCATTGCTTACAAAATTTAGCAGTTTATTTCTCTAATTTTCTCAATGCTGAATGACGTAGTTACAAATCGGTGTGAATACCAACACACTGACAGCCATTTAAAAACATTAAAAAAAAAACGCACGTGGAAAACATATGATTGTACAACTACATTCGCAGGTAATATACTCTATCGGTGTAAACCACTAATATTGTTGCACCTAATATCCCCATTTAAAAAACGCGTTCATAAAAAATATGTAAACAAACAAATATTACACATACTTAACCGAAATTCTCTGCTGAGTTTAAGAAAGTGTTATGTGTTTCTTTTTCATATAAAGGTTCTTTTTTATAACTTTATGCTTCTATTTATGGTGGGACTTTCACGTACAGGAAAATTTTTGTTTTTTTTGGTTGCATGGGGAATAAAACAATGAAAACAAAAATAAGTCCTTGTTACTTCTGTGACGTCAGAGACATTTTTCTCTTATCTCTATACTCTTTGGTTTTTTTTTTCTTATGTCAGTTATGTCATAAATATGTAAAAGAATGAGAACTAAAAATGTAATAGTTCTGGAAAAATATGAATCAACGCGTTTAGTTTGCAAGGCAATTAATTGACAATTTATTTTTGATTTTTTCAAAAAAAAAAAAAATTTCATTTCATTTTGAATTTAAAATTTTATTTGAATAAATAAATAAAAAATATTTTGATAATTTTTATTGTACTTAAATATTTCAAATGTTTTTATTCTATTCCAATTTCTTAATTGAAAAGAAATGTAGAAAAGAATACAACCCTGAGCTGAGTATGCATACTGTCATTTGGCAGCTGTTTGTTTATTTGAGATTTATTTGTTTACAATTTTTGTTATTATTTTTATTTTGTATACACAACGAAATGAAATCAAATATGATGATCTTATTCGGGTTTTGTATAAAGGTATTTACGTTTTGATGACGATGCCAATTTTAGAACATTTTTTCAACAATTAATTTGATAAAAAATTTAAAAATTCTCATAAACAATTACACTGAGTCAGAGTCACATTTAACAAACGAAAACGATAAGTTTTGTATTCGGGGAAATTAAAAACAAAGGCTGGATAATTTTTTTTTTTTTTTTTAATTTGTAATCTGCATTTAAAATCGCTAAACCATTCCCATTTTATTGATCCAATATAAATATTTCAATTTGGTAAGTATTAAACAAAAAAGATTAATGATTTATGAATTTAATCAACATTGATAAAATTACTTTAAAATTAGAAAAAAAAAAAAAATTTAATAATTTTTCAATTTATAATTTCAAAAATATTTAAAGGTAGTAGTACCTAGTACCACAATAACACAAATCTATCCGAGTATTTTTCCTTTGCAAACAAAAACAAAAAAACAAAAAAAAACGAAAATGGCATCGGGAAATGTTCAAGTAACTGATGACGAATGGGCAGAATATAAAGTAAGAAATTCATAAATTTATATTTTTATTTTAAAATTTTAAAGTTTGATTTTTTTTTTTATTTTACAGAAGAAATTTAATAAATCATATAAAGATGAAGAAGAAGAAAAAAATCGAAAAGAAACTTATTTACAAACAAAGAAAACAGTTTTGGAACATAATGAGAAATATGATAAGGGTGAAGTCAGTTATAAAATGGGTATAAATCATTTTGCTGATTTATCATCAGAAGAAAAGGCAAAATATTCTGGATTTCGTCCATCAAAAAATTGAATATATTTTTTCTTTATAAATTTAATTCTTTTATTTTCAATGTGTACATATACAATATATATCGAGAGTGTTGGCTTTTTAAAAATATGCATGTATTTACTGTAAAATAATAAATGTAATAAATTTTATAATTTTTTCTTTAAATAAAAAAAAAAAAATACAGATTTTCAATAAATTTTTTTAATATGTATGTATAGAAAAAAACATGTAAAAAAGGTAAAAATTATAAACAAATTATCTACGATAAAAATATGACTTCATCTAATCCATTAGTTTAATTGATAAACAAATATCAGCAATTTTCAAGTTTAATATGTAGATTATATAAAACTTACATTCCTAATTTCTATATATGTGGTAACTCACTAAAACTAAATGTTAACTGTTTATCGTCTAACATATTTATGTATGTAGTTAGAGGCGTATTTAAAAGCTTCTTAAAAATACCAAAAATACAAAAAAATAATAATAATAATTGATTTAATATAAGTAAATAATAATTTAAAAATAAAAATCATTCAATAATATCAAAAAAGCTCAGAACACAGAAAACACAAGATATTTAACTTTTATTATTTACTTAAATTGGAGAAAATAAAAAAATGAAACTTTAGTGTATGTTCTCGGGGGTACATATGTTTATATTTTTTTAACGGATTTTCCTTTAATTACAGTCATGGTATATTGGGGGATTTCTGTTACTTTTTTTTGATATTCCTGAGCTTAAATAAAATATGTTTATGTAAGTATGTACATATATCTATTTCATTTATTATTATCATCATTACTAATACTAAGGAATCCTTTAAATCATTTTTTAATTGTTGTCGGCTATGGAAATGATACCGTTCAAGGCGATTATTGGATTTTAAAAAATTCTTTTGGTAATTCATGGGGAGAAAATGGTTATATTCGAATATCAAGAAAAATTGAACGTCCTATTTCAAAATTAGCCTTATATCCAATTGTTTAAAAAAAAATTCAAAATTTTGTTTTTAATTTTTCAAATTTTATTTAGAAAAAAGTTTGAATAAACGCAAATATAATTTTTTTTTTATTTAAAAAAACGTTTAATTTGCGTGCGTAATATATACATATGTACATATGGATAAGTATACGTGACGTTAGATCATTTTAATTTATTTTGAGTTTGAATAGAGTCTACTAGGTGGTGTTGGAGGAAGATGATTAAGTACCCTTCTTTTGAATTCTTCCAAATCCATATATGCATAACAATTTATTCCTTGCAAATTATGTTCACGTCCTGCTGCAACTTCTTTATTGTTTTTTTCAATTCTTATTTTATTTTGTAAATAAATTGCACGACGTCTGGCATCTTCTACAGCATCTTCAAAATTATGCCTACAATCTTTCTGTAATAATTACAGCAAATAATTTTAAAAAATTTAGTTTTCCTGCGTACAAATTTTATTGGATTTTTTTTTACCAACAATTTTAATTCTCATGCTCACCTTTGTTATTTTTAAAATTAAAGCATTCAAAATAGTTCATACGCAATCTGAGAATGGTATTTAATATTTTTCATGCAAATTTAATTTTATGTTAACGATATTCACTGTAAATAATTATCTGTGCTGGTATAATAATTATATACTTATTCCTATACATAGGTATATTATAGTACGTTTGAATAGTGATAATATTCAATTAAATCGAAATAATCAACGAATAGAAGTAAAAGTGTATTCATAATACATAATTAAAAATTGTTGATTTTATGACTAATTCAAAATTACATTTAAAAAGAAAAAGACAATAATTTTGTAACAAATAGAAAATTTAAAAAAAATAATACTAAAATTAATACATGCTGCGAAATAGGTACTCATTGGATTATATTATGCTATTATAAATTTCACATGCATTTCTCGTTAATCTTGTTAATTTAATTTAATGCCATTGAGCATTTTTGAAATTTCTTTAGCAGTCATATCACTAAGATGATTAAGTCCCATTTTATATGTTTGACGACCTTTCTCAAATTCTTCATTTTGACGATTAATTAGTACTTTATTTTTTTTATAAATTTCACGACGTTTTTTATCCTCATCATTTGTATATATTTTATTATATTTTTGCTATAAAAAATATTTATTTATTTTATTAACTATTAATTTAATATCTCAATGGTTAGTATCGTAGTGCAAAGAATTTATTAGTTATTACGTTATTAGTAGATTATTTAAATTTTAAAGCAATGTAAAACAAAGAAGAAACAAATTTTTGTAATATTCAAAAAAACAAAGGGGAAAACCCAATAAAAATGAAAATGAAAAACGCTTAAAATTTTTTTTACCTTAAATTCTTCCCATTCTTGATCAGATACTGTAACATCATCAGAATCAGAATCTAAAACTGGAACTGCATTGATGGTAACAATTCCACAGATTAAAATTAAACCAAATAATGTCCAAACGAATTTCATTTTTACAATACGCAAATATATTCCTTTTTTGAAAGTATAAAATAAAAATAATAAAATTTAATTTTTTTTTTTAAATTAATAAACACGCTCTATAAAATATTTAAAAGTAGTAATTTTTGAAAATTAAATTTTCAAACCTATTTTTGAACTTACTTTTAATTAATTCTTTTAGAGAAAATAATTTTCTTGTATCAGACAGCAAATGTTTACCGTTTGAAAATTAGTTAAAAACTAAGAATTAAGAATGAAATTTTCTGTTTTGAGTTATATTAGAGGCCTTTTTAAATGACTCCAAATTTTGTTGACAACCAAGTTAGTACTTTACAACAAATATGTAAAGCGATTTTTTAAGTTTTTTTTGCTTGGATGCTAAAATATTTAATTTCTAATTAACACGTGTTTTTATTATTTTTAATTATTGTCGTTTTACTTCATAATGTAGTATAGTATGCTGATGCCTTTAATTATTATCTATAACACAATTTAGATGCTGTCTCTAAATTTTTAATGTGACAAAAAAAAACCCAAGAAAATAATTTTTTAGCTATAATAATTATTACATGGTATTTAGGTACATACTGATAATTAATTTGATAACAATGATGCGTGTGTAAAGAATGTTTTAAAAAATTTTGTTTATTTACTTATTTACAAACAAGCATATGAATACACCCGATACATTCATATCTATGAAATGTATGTGACCCCAATCGGCCCAATCCTTGATTAACCATAATTTAAAAAAAAATATCTACCACACATATTGTATTTAATAATTTTGTTATTAATTTCATAAACGTGTGCTTTGCATTAAAGTATATTTAAAATTTAAGTGTACATACACACATAAATGATGAGCCGTTAAAAAATTTTAATTTGGTTGTCAACAAAATTTGGAGTCATTTAAATAGGCCTCTAATATAACTGAAAACAGAAAATTTCATTATTAATTCTTAGTTTTTAACTAATTTTCAAACGGTAAACATTTGCTGTCTGATACAAGAAAATTATTTTCTCTAAAAGAATTCATTGAAAGTAAGTTCAAAAAATAGGTTTGAAAATTTAATTTTCAAAAATTACAACTTTTCAATATTTAATAAAGCGTGTTTATTAATTTAAAAAAATAAATAAATTTTATTATTTTTATTTTATACTTTCAAAAAAGGAATATATTTGCGTATTGTAAAAATGAAATTCGTTTGGACATTATTTGGTTTAATTTTAATCTGTGGAATTGTTACCATCAATGCAGTTCCAGTTTTAGATACTGATTCTGATGATGTTACAGTATCTGATCAAGAATGGGAAAATTTTAAGGTAAAAAAAAATTTTAAGGTAAAAAAAAATTTTAAGCGTTTTTCATTTTCATTTTTTTGGGTTTTCCCCTTTGTTTTTTTGAAAATTACAAAAATTTGTTTCTTCTTTGTTTTACATTGCTTTAAAACTTAAATAATATACTAATAACGTAATAACTAATAAATTCTTTGCACTACGATACTAACCATTGAGATTTTAAATTAATAGTTAATAAAATAAATAAAATTTTTTATAGCAAAAATATAATAAAATGTATACAAATGATGAGGATAAAAAACGTCGTGAAATTTATAAAAAAAATAAAGTACTAATTAATCGTCAAAATGAAGAATTTGAGAAAGGTCGTCAAACATATAAAATGGGACTTAATCATCTTAGTGATATGACTGCTAAAGAAATTTCAAAAATGATCAATGGCATTAAATTAAATTAACAAGATTAACGAGAAATGCATGTGAAATTTATAATAGCATAATATAATCCAATGAGTACCTATTTCGCAGCATGTATTAATTTTAGTATTATTTTTTTTAAATTTTCTATTTGTTACAAAATTATTGTCTTTTTCTTTTTAAATGTAATTTTGAATTAGTCATAAAATCAACAATTTTTAATTATGTATTATGAACACACTTTTACTTCTATTCGTTGATTATTTCGATTTAATTGAATATTATCACTATTCAAACGTACTATAATATACCTATGTATAGGAATAAGTATATAATTATCATACCAGCACATATAATTATTTATAGTGAATGTCGTTAACATAAAATTATTTTGCATGAAAAATATTAAATACCATTCTCAGATTGCGTATGAACTATTTTGAATGCTTTAATTTTAAAAATAACAAAGGTGAGCATGAGAATTAAAATTGTTGGTAAAAAAAAACAATAAAATTTGTACACAGGAAAACTAAATTTTTTAAAATTATTTCCTACAATGATTACAGAAAGATTGTAGGCATAATTTTGAAGATGCTGTAGAAGATGCTAGACGTCGTGCAATTTATTTACAAAACAAAATAGGAATTGAAAAAAACAATAAAGAAGTTGCAGCAGGACGTGAACATAATTTGCAAGGAATAAATTGTTATGCATATATGGATTTGGAAGAATTCAAAAGAAGGGTACTTAATCATCTTCCTCCAACACCATCTAGTAGACGCTATTCAAACTCAAAATAAATTAAAATGATCTAACCTTACGTATACTTATACATACATATGTAAAACCTACGCACGCAAATCAAACGTTTTTTTTTTAAATAAAAAAAAAATTATATTTGCGTTTATTCAAACTTTTTTCTAAATAAAATTTGAAAAATTAAAAACAAAATTTTGAATTTTTTTTTAAACAATTGGATATAAAGCTAATTTTGAAATAGGACGTTCAATTTTTCTTGATATTCGAATATAACCATTTTCTCCCCATGAATTACCAAAAGAATTTTTTAAAATCCAATAATCGCCTTGAACGGTATCATTTCCATAGCCGACAACAATTAAAAAATGATTTAAAGGATTCCTTGGTATTAGTAATGATGATGATGGCTCATCATAAACTCCTGAAGCGTAATGCATAAAATAAAAACTTGCTGGATCATAACCAATTACAACTGGTCCTTCAGTACCTACAATTCCTTTTAAATAATCATCCCGTCCTTCTGGAAGATATCTAATTGCTGCACATGTAGCACCAATATCATCTGGATTGTAACGACATTTTCCATATCTACCATTCTCATACGGATACAGTAATTCAGTGTTTATATTCTGATTTTGTATAATGTATTCAAAAGCATCATTTGGTGTTTTTCCTCTTTTACATATAGAATTTTGAATTTTAAAATTTTTCATAAACTTTTGATTTGTTGTTGAATATGATGTTGTTTTTGTGTATTTTTCTTGAACACAATCGATTAAATTTTGGGCAGATAATTCTGATGGGAATTTATGAAAACGTAAAAAATGATGACTTTCTAAGGCCGCTAAAGATGCAAATGCCCAGCCTGTATTACAAATTGTACCTATACGCAAAATATCAAAAATAAATATATTTCACATTCATATATTACGTAATAATTAACATATACCTTGATTTTTCACTCTTGTAACGGCCTTTTTATTTCTCCAATCAATTGATGTTGGTATAGTTTTATTATTTATATCAAAAATATCTTCATATGGTAACGGTTTGAATGTTTCAGTTCTTTGAAATAAATTATTGTTTTTTTGAAAAATTTTTGAATATTCCAATAATGACATATCACTAAATTGATTTATAGCTAATTTATATGAAATTAAATTTTGATTATAACGTAAATTATGAAAATTTATTAAATTTCTATTTGTATACCAAATTGTTTTTCTATAAATTTCTTCTAATGGGGTATAGTCTTTTCGAAATTTTATCTATATAATGTGTGAAAATGAAAAAATATAAAAAAAAAAAAAATTCAATAGATATTCTCAGATAATTTCTATATGTTTAATTTTACCTTATAATCATTCCATTCCTTAATAATGTTATTGCAAAAACAAATATTAAATAAACAAAAATACATGAAAATATTTTTAAACATTTTCAATTTTTTTTTAATTTAAATCCAAGGAAAAAAAAAATTTTTTTTTTAAATATTCGAACTAGAAAATATGGGATAATTTGTTTTTACTGTGTTTTTACATTTAAGAACTAACCAATCTAATAATGAAATTATTTTTAAAATTATTATTATCCATTAGATGAGATGAAAATTATCTTTATTCAAAATAAAATTATCTTCAAGGTAATGTTTTTTTTTTTTTTTTTTTTTTGTTTCTGGCTCATCAGATTCATTTTTTAATTTATTAGATTACTTTGTAGAACACACAAAAAAATTATGTATGCGTTTAAATACACATTATGTACTGTACAATTTGTTTTTATTATTTGTGTATAGCATTACAATAAATTTAAATTTATGTTTTGCCGTTATCTGTGTATTATTTTATCATTTGATAAAAAAAAAAAAAAAAAAAAAAACAATAAAAGATAATTACATGCTGGGAAATAAATTGTATGCCCAAAAACAATTAGTGCAATTGTGTACATGAGAAGAAAGCTATAATTAAATTTATCTAATTATTTTACAACAATTTGTATTAATAAAATATTATTACACATAATCTCATAATTTTAAAGTGAAATTATGTACAGTGTACGTATAAAAAATTATCTTCAAATTTATAAGATTTTAAATAATAAATTCTGAAATATTTTAATTCATTTTTTTTTTTATTTTTTAATTTGACAAAATACTCGTATAAATTCTTTTGAAGTTTAAATTTAAATATTCTTAGACTACAGGATAACTGCATTCAGCTGCAATACCACAAAAACTATTTGAATTTCTTGGTAATTTCATAAAACCACCCTCACCCCATTTTTCAGTCCATGAATTTTTTATAATCCAATAATCTTGTCCATTTTCTGTACCATAACCAACAACTAATATAGCATGATTAACTTCATCGGCATTACAAGCTTCATCTTTATATATTCCAGATTTATAAAGTACAAATGAATCTGGAGCAGCATTTACTGAACATGCAAGTGGTCCTAATGTACCAACAATTTTTTTCATTGTAATCTCATCACCTGGTTCAATTGTTGCAAATCCTTGAATTTGTCCACCTTTAATTGCTTCCGAATATGCACATTGATCTTTCTTTTCTTTGTATGGGTATGCAGATGCTTTAGCAATTCCTTTATTATCGGTTATAAAAGCAAATGCATATTCTTGATAACCACCATCACATCCTTCATTACCGTATGCATCAGCACAATCAACTAAATGTTGTTCTGATAAATTTTCTAATTTTCCAGTTTTCCTGAATAAATGCCCTTCAATTGCTCCTGTTGTAGCAAATGACCAACACGCACCACATTCAAGACCTACGATAAAGGCATATAAGTGTACATATGCGTATTTTAAAAAAAAATTTTAAATCCTTATAACGAAAAACAAAAAATTACCTTGAAATTTAACTGGTGTAACACCACCCTTTTGCCTCCAATCAATTGAATCTGGTACAGCAACAGATGCTGGAGCAGCAGATTTTACCTTATGTTTTGTTGCTTTCTGTCTAAAAAAATTAAAATTAAAATTTAAAAATATTTTTGAGCTTTAACTGATTTTTGTAGTATGAATAAAACAAAAAAAAAAAAAAAAAAAAACTCACTCGCCCTGAGAATTCTTTTTACGACCAGTCAATTTACCAATAATTTCATCCACTTTCAAGTCAGCAAATTGATTTATTCCCATTTCAAATGTTGATTTACCAGCTTTAAATAGAGAATTCTGTTTATCAACTGCATTCTTTCTAGCAGCAAATAAACCTTCACGTAATTGTTTTTCAGCTTGTGTTGCATATTTTTTACCAGTTGCAGTCTAATAATTTAGCAAAAAAAAAACAAAAAAAAATTACATAATTGATTTTTTTACTTTATCCTTGTACTTAATCGAAAATTTAAATGGTGACACATTCTTACCACAAATTCTCCAAAATTTTTAACATTTGTTAATCCTGGAATTGAATTAGCTACATTTTTAACTGAAGTTGGAACTTGTGGTAATCTTCCTCCACCAATACCACCAAATTGTGCCGCTGTGTATGCAATTAACACAGCATAGAAGAACATAAACAAGGTACGATGCATGTTATACTAAAAGTTTTTTTCTTAAAAAAAAAAAAAAAAAAAACTTTTTCTTTAAAATTTGATTAATTTATTTAATTATTATTTAATTATTAAAATTTAAAAATTTGAAGTAAAAAAAAAATTATAACGTAAATAATTTTTTTTAAATAATCAGGTATTTCTTATTGAGTATCAATTTTCATACAACAAAAAAAAAAAAACAAACACAAAATTGAAATAAAAATAAAAATAATAAAAAATTAATTACAAAAATTAAAACTCTAAGAAAACAAAAAAAAACAAAAAAAATTTATATTCACTTGAAACTAGTTTAAACTAATGTGTTTCACCCACAAAAAAAAAGGTAATAAAAAAAACAAAAACAAAAAAAAAATGGTAAAAAATTGTTTTTATAAAGATACGTTTACTAATTATTTATTTATAATCATCATCTTCATTTTAACGTACAAACAGATTGTTTATAATAGCAACAATAACAATAAAGACAAGAAAAAAAAATAACAAAGCGAACAAAAACAAATAATTAAATTATAATTTCATATTCAATGTCAACAAGAATTTTAACTTTTCGGCTGTTTAGTTTTTTTTTTTTTTTTTTGGACAAGTTTATAATTTTAAATCTTCATTAGCAAAACAAGTTAATGATATGAAATTTTTCCATAAAATCAATTTTAAAATAACTTTTACCCTTTTTGTTTTTTGTAAATTTCAAAATATCGAGAAAAAAAAACAAACGAAATTATCCTGATTATTTGATTAATTCAGACAAAAATAATATAAAACACAAATTAATAACGGATAAATTTAAATTTTCTCTTTAATTCTTTTTTTTTTTTTTTTGTTGGATTACTGTAATTTTTCTTTTATTTTATTCATTTCAATTTTGAATTATTCAAATATATAAATTTTTTTTAATTTAAAAAAAATTTTTCTTTTTTTTTTTGTAATTCGTATTTTTAAAATTTTTCCTTAAATTAAAATTACCAAGAATAATCCTTTTATTTAAATGTACTGGATGAACGTTTAAAAATTCAATAACAAAATGAGACATTGTATTTAACTGATGATCATATTTATATAAAAATCATGAATGCTCAAATTAAATGATGATGTTAATATATAAACACATATAAAAATACAAATACCTAGATAAAAATCTAGGGGAGTTTTGCATGATCTGCTTTTTTTTTTCTCAATTACAAATTTTTGTTTTTATTTATATTTTTACACTGTAAGTAAAAGGAAAAAAAAATATATATATATATAAAAATGATTATTTCCCACATATATGCAAAATGTACATATATGTATATACACATCTAATTTGCAAATGTATGTATTACTATTTCTTAAACGAAGGAGAATTTCTACTACAAACAAATAAAGCTAACGATTAAATATACTCAATCATCTATAATTATTGATTATTATTAACTGACCACACCGGTTATTGCAGTCTATTCTGTTTGTAGTATTCTCTGCTTCTATATATGTACATATATACGTACATATACATATTAATTACGTATACTAAGAACCAAAGAAACTATGTAATATGAATTTTGACCTAATGATGATAACATCATTATCTCTAAGTTTGCTATTTTTATTTTTTATTTTTTTCAATTCCTCAGAATATGATTTTTTTTTGTTTACTTTAAATTTTATTCACCTGTACAGACATAAGTATATAATATTTATATAAATTTTTTTATATTTTACCTTTGTAGATTTTCCTATTTCAGAAATTTGAAAAAAAAAATCTCTACACATATTTTTTATAATGTTGGAAAGATACAATGACTTAATTACCAATCAGATAATGTATATATAGTATTCAATCATTCATCAAATACAAAAACAAAATACTCATTAATTATCAAGGTATCATAGATACAAAAAAAAAAAAACAGAAAAATTTTGGCACGTGCGAAAAATTTGAAATAAAAAATTTTATCTGGGTTTTCACATACTTATGCATTATTTACATAGAGTATTCATATGTACATATTTTACGAAGTCAAGTATCTGTAACATAATCTCTTTATTTTATTATATGTACAAATGTTTACTTTCTAATCAGTTACAGGTATTCCCCGACTTACGACCTAGATAGGTTCCTGGTCATCGGTCGTAAGTCGATTAAGTCGTAAGTCGAATTTAATATTAAAAAAAAAATTTAAGAAACAAATTACATACTATGTACTACTAACTTTGAGGGTCAGGAGAAATGAAACTACCCAAAATTCATATAATTCAAACTTTTATAAAAATTATTATATAAAATTATTCACTTAAAAAAATTCCAATTTTCTATGAAAAAAAATTGGAAAAAAATGGTCGTAAGTGCGAATAGTCGTAAGTCGAACGGTCGTAAATCGGGGTAAATTTACATAAATATCACTTAAATAGTATATATAAATAGGAAATATTTAATTATATAATTTTTTTTTTTTTTTTTAAATGATTTTACATAATAATTAATAGGTTTTATGTAATTAAAATCTATTTCAAGAGTATTAATATCAATAATATAAATTTATTGTTCATATGATATTTTTTCAATGTGAACATAATAATTCATATGTCATGTTTATTTTGAAATATAATAAATTACTGGAGGGAGGGGGATTTAATGACTCATTTAAAAATACTATTTAAACAATTGGATAACTACATTCTTGTGCTATACCACAATAACTTTTTGCATTTCTTGGTAATTTCATATAACCATTTTCACCCCATTTTTCTGTCCATGAATTTTTTATAATCCAATAATCTTGTCCATTTTCTGTACCATAACCAACAACTAATACCGAATGATTAACTTCACTTTCATTACATGCATCATCCATATATATACCCATTTTATATAATTGAAAACTATCTGGTCCAGCATTAACTGAACATGCAACTGGACCTAATGTACCAACAACTTTTTTTAATACATCTTCATCATTTTCAGGTATCGTTGCATAACCTTGAATTTCTACAGCTTTTTTTGATTCTGTATACATACATGGTTCTTGTACACCAACATATGGATATGATGATTCACTAGCAATACCACAATTTTCTAATATATAAGCGAATCCATATTCTTGGAAACCACCATCACAACCTTCATTACCAAAATTATATGCACAATCAACTAAATTTTGTTCAGATAATGATATTAATTGTCCAGTTTTTCTAAATATATGTCCTTCAATGGCACCAGTTACAGCAAATGCCCAACAAGCTCCACAATCTAAGCCTTGAAATTTAGGTGGTGTTACACCACCATAATCTCGCCAATCAAATGATTCTGGTACATTATCATCAGAAGTTGAATAATTTGATCGATATAAAGAAATAATACCACTATATGTAAAAGATTTAAAAAAAAAAAAAAAACAAAAACAAATTATTAGATATTTTTCAAAGATTTTTTTTTTGTTTTGTTTTTTTTTTTTTTTTTTTTTTTTGCTATATTATCTCTTACTCTCCATCTGTATTTCTTACACGACCAGTTAATCCATGTAAAAATTCTTCAAGTTTACGATCTGAAAAATAATTCACAGCTAATCCATAATCAACTCTACCTTCATTATAATTTACGGTATGTTTATCAACAATTGTTTTTTTTGATAAAAATAAACGTTCTCTTAATTTTTCTTCTGCTTCTGATGAATAAATTCTTCCAGTAGCAGCCTATATGTTTCACAAAAAATTAAATATAACAAAAAAAAAAAAAAAAAAAAAAAAATTTGAAAATAATAAATTTTACACATATCACACTTTAAAAAAAAAAAACAAAAACAAAAATAAGGAAATACCGTAAATTCTTGAAATGTTTTTGCATTAGCAACATCTTGAACAAAATTTTGTCCTGATACTAATCCAATTACAGTTATTAAAAAAAAATTTAATAAAATATGCATTTTTAGTTTTTAGTTTTTAGTTTTTTTTTTTTATAATAAAAATAATCAAAATTTTAAAACATAAAAAAATTGTAAAAAAAAAAAAAATCACATTCAAATTTTATCTTTTATCTAAACAATCTCAATAATTTACACTTTTTTTTATACTTTTTTTGACTAAAAAAAAATGATCTCAACATATAAATTTAAAAAAAAAAAACAAAAAAAAACCCAATTCATTAAATTTATTATTATTAACACAATAAAATAAAATTTATTTAAAAAAAAAAAAAAAAAAAAATCACCGAAAATTATCACTAACAACTCGTGTGCTTATTATTATTGGTTTATTGAAAATATCAAAAAGAAACGATTAAAAATTATGACGATCATCTAATTGATTTTCAACCTTTTTATAGATAAATTTTCAGATGATCAAGTAAAAATTTTTAGAATTTTTTTTAAGTGTTGGAGAATGTGTACAATATATAACCGATGTGCGAAGATCAACAAATTCATGTGTGTACAATTATTATATATGTTTACATATAGGTGTGTATATGAAGAAAATAAATTTTGATTGTGTATAATATGTAAAGATCATATATTATACCTACATTGGATTTTGATTTTTTTTTTTATTTGTTTATTACTTCATTTATTTTATTTTATTCATATATGATATAGACAAATATTGGAAATGTCGGTTATTTTTCACAACTATACTTTAAAAATATTATAACAGCGTGTTACATGCTCAGTGTAGTATATTCCCCCCACAAAACAAAAAAAATTTATATCATTATAAATTTATTTATT
Organism: Anthrax anthrax; assembly: GCA_963971155.1. Taxonomy (NCBI): domain Eukaryota; kingdom Metazoa; phylum Arthropoda; class Insecta; order Diptera; family Bombyliidae; genus Anthrax; species Anthrax anthrax. Next base: position 1,002,324 of record OZ020118.1, on the reverse strand, counting down.
CATTAAATGAATACAAATTATTTACACAAATTTTTTTTTTTTTTCGAATTAATTAATATGAATAAAATTTTTAATTGTTTAAATATTGAAAAGAAATTTATACAATAAACTTGATTTATATAAAAAAAAAAAATGTAAAAGATAAAAAACAAAAAAAAGGTTCATCATCAAAAATACAAACTTTTACATGAATCTATCAAAATAATCCAGTATAGTTATCTGAAAAGCAAATTCATTTTTTTTTTTTTTCATATCAATTTGCATTAATGCAAAAAATTAATAATAAATTAAATTAGAGAATTTCAGGAATAAAATAATGCTCAACAAGGAATGCTATACAAAATTGAATTTGTTATTATATGTAAAAGATGAACACTGGGGTATAGTGCACATTTTTTAAATTCTACTTTCATAGGAAACACAGGAAACATTGGAATAAAATTGTAAGATATGTTTCAATAGTGTAACACCAACGAACATTTCCATACGGTATTTATTAAAAATCATTAATAAACAGACTATAGTCTTTGATATTGAATTAATGACAATATAACTATACTTATACAAATGTAATAAGTGTTAATTACGGGTTATTGACTTATAATTCACTCAACAGTTATAAGATATGTATAATACATTTATACATATGCAAAAAAAACTGATTAGCAATCTGCAATAAAAAAACAAAAAAAGCTTTTAAAATAAACAAACATTTTTTTCTACTAAATTTTGTTTTTTTAATCCAATTAATTTAGCATATTTGTAGGATTCGAAAATTTAAGTTTTAGAAACTAGAAGTACATACATACTATATGTGCCTATCAATAGTAAACAATTTTTGTACATATGTGCCTATCAATAGTAAAAAATTTTTGTACAAAATACATACACATGCATATATGTACGTGTATCTACATATACATATGTGATTAATATTTTGTTTAATTTTTTAACAATTTTAAATTTTGGAAATTTAAGAAATCTAGAAACACCTGCACAAATATTTATGGTTGATATTTATATAAAACGAAATCAAACACAGTATCAAATACAAACGTTTTCTTATGTTCAAATATTTTTTTTTTTTTCTTATTCAGTTTTATTTTAAATTTTTTAATACAAACGTTTTTCATCTTATCAAGTCGAATATTTTATTTGTACAGCATCGAATGCGCATTGTTATTGTTCCTTTTACTTTTTTTCTTTTTCTTGGCCATTATTTTGTTGTTTTTTCTTTTTCCCTTTGAGAATTTTCTTCATTCTCTCAACAGCTTTATCAACATTTTTTTCAGCATCTTTTTTTATCTCGTTTATTAATTTTTGCGATTCCTCATTATCTCCTAGAACTTTCTTAATTCTCCGCTCAATTGTTTCGGATATTTTATCCTTGACGGCTTGTTTAATTTTCTCTGTCCCTTTTTTAATTCCTTTTTGTGCGGCTTTCTTGACTGAATCCTTCAATTTTTCACCAATTTTCCCGAAAGATAATCCGTATGTCACAATATCTTCCCCATTTTCATCATGTGGGTTCCCATTGGTGTTGTTAAAACCGTCGATTTGTTTTGAATTCTCTGCAGGAATCGATGCTGCATTGATTGAATCTTGTGTCAACTCGAAAACGATCAAAAATAAAACGCACACGCAAATCGAAAATCTAGATTCTTTGAGAAGATAGAATAAAAATAAAGCGGTTTAGCATCTTGGACAGATACTGTTTTTGTGCACGCACAATTTAACTTACCCATGTTCACTGAAATGGTATTCACAATTACTTTCTCCCAGTTTCTGTATAATTTCACAGATGAAGATTTGATAATCAAAGGAAATCAGTGACCGATTCTTTTATATTCGCTGAGGTATTGACATCCAAAAACAAAACAATCGATTTGATTACGTGAACAGATAAATCAAACACAAGTGAATAATGTGAGAAATAATGGGTTCAAACAATTTCTTCGAATCAAATCATACCAAAGTAAATGTACGTCATTTGTTTTGTTTACTGACTTCATTGTTTTGATTGTTAATAGCTCAGCCTTTTATTTCAAGTGGGTTAAGTTAAAAATTCTCAAAAAATCGTATTTGAAAGTCGGCCGAATGTGCATTATTTAGACATTCAGTTAAAACTCTTTTCGAATATCAAAGGGCATAAAATCCTTGTATGCATGTGATAATTTGAAAATCTTGGTTTTTTTTTCGAAGCCTCATTTTCGAGATCAGAAGCTCCATGTCCTATAAATCCTGTTCCAGTTTAAATACTACATTGAAAATGTTTGAAAAAGAAAAAAATGGATTGTATGAAAAAATACACAAATTATTAATTAAATAAAAACAAAATAAAAAATGAAGTTAAAGCAAATAACAGCCAACATATTTGAGTTTTGTGTTTACATGTGCCTAAAATATCCGTGTCTGTATGTGTACATAAAGAACTCGTACATTAAAGGTATTTTAAGTTTATTTTATTATTTCTATTTGCACTCATACACATGTGTCTTGTTTAAATTTCATTTCTGTTTTTTTTTTTTTTTTTAATTTTTAGGAGTTGAATATTATACCTATATATAGAATCCAAGAATTTTGAACAGACACGTGTGTTTGAATACTAAATGAATACTAAAATTACAAATAAAGTTGTTTAAATGTTTTTTTTTCTATTTTTTTTTTTTTTGTTTTTTTCGAAATGTTTTCATTACACTCCCTCACTAACTTTTCTTATACTCTATAGTTGGGAAAAACAGACATAAAATCATTTGCGTTTCAAAAAATACACGCAACAGGTTAATAGAGAACACAATTTAGTCGAATTTTGGTCAAGTGCATTAGTTTAAAGTTATTTTCGAAAAATTTTTTAAGATTTTTAAAATGGGTAATTTTTAAAAGGAAAACTGTAATAATTTTTATACTTTCATTTTATTTAATTTTTTTTTAATTTTTTTAATGCAGGAAATAATCGTCTCTGTGTGGTATTTTTACTTATTACTTGCATTACAGCTAATGTATATAGTCGAAAAATTGACAGTGAATTAGTTAAAGGAAAAATTCTAGAATATGTTAACAATATCAGTGAGAAAGTTCTAACATTTATTTATGATCATCCACCATTGGCTAAAGCATTAGAGGAAATGAAAAAAATGTATAGAGAAAAAATGGCAAATAATCAAACAACAAACAAAATTGTAACGAAAAATTAATTTTATTTGAAAAATTTATCAATTGTTATACAAAAAAGTTAATGTATGTAAGAAGATTTAATCATAAAAAAATAAAAAATAAAATAAAAACAATGTAAAAAAAATTTTTTTTTTGTTTTTGTTATCAATTAATATGAAATTTACTTTGAATTTTTTATTCTGATCATTTTCCTCTAACATTAAATTAAAAAACCAAATTCAATTATTTATGTTCATGTTAACAAAAGTTCATTTGAAAATTCGTTTAAATTTTATCATTTATATTTGAAAAAAAAAATTTTTAAAAAATCATTTTCACTCAGTACACACATTTGAAATGTACAAGTAAATTCCATTATATATTCGTTTATTTAAAAATACATTGTCCGCATTGTCCTTTTAATTTATCCGTCTTGTATTTCATATACGGGATATTAAGAAAAATTCTATATAACGTATGTATATATAATCAAAGTATTGTACAAATTAAACGTACAAATTCTGCATGTAATACATGAGGATAAATTTATACACAAAGTAACAAATAAATTGAACATAGCTTTGTAAGCTAAGGATGAAAAAGAAAAAAATGGAATATGCAAGCTAAGCAAAAATTTATCTTTCTCATGTTGTATTCATTTCTATGTATATATGTGTTATCAAATTAATGTGAGTTAAGAAAAAACCAAAAACTATAATTATCTAAAAAAAAATCTTAAAATTCGACATTTTTAATAGAGAGTCGAATTTTACAAATATAAAATGTAAAATGAAAAATTTATTAGTTACAAAATTAAATTTTATATTTCAAAAAAAAAAAAATGAATATTGAATAAAATTTTCAAATTGGAAATTAAATACTTTTAATAAAGTGTATTTTAGGATGACCGGTACCACATGATAATTGCGATGATAATTGACATGAGATTGCGATTGTAATTGTAATTTCTAATAAATATATTGAAAACTTTTAAAATTTGTTTTTAACAATTGTTTTTCACCCTATACATTAAAAAACTGAAATTCAAACATAAAAAGGAACAGGAAAGTCGTTGTTCAAACTAAAAATTATAACAACAAATGAGGTTTATTTTGAAAATGGTATTTAGTCGTAAATATTCAAAAATGTGTTCTTTTATGTAATTTTGATTGTATGAAAGTAAACGTGTTGATATTTGAATGCAATTTGTAAGGAAATTTTAATTGAAATTTTAACAAAACTCAAATAATCTCTGAAATAAAAAAAAGTGACTTACGCCATTTTCAAAATAAATAGCGCCAATATTACCGGATACAATATTTTCAAATCCATAACGGAAATCAGATAATTTTTAAAAAAGGAAATTCAAATTTTAAACCAAAAAAAAAATTTAAACTTTTTAAATTATTTTCTATAGTTATAAAATCTACGAAATGTTGCAGATAAAATTAAATTTGATCATTTTACCACTGTTGTTATCTTTATTTATTTATTTCTTAATTTTTTGTATTGTTAAAAGCGTTTAAATATCTTTATTTTATGCAGCATCTTTATATCAATGTTTTTAAAAATGAATTGTTGAATGAATTATTTTACAAATTTACTATCAAATTTACAATTTTGAAGAAAAAAAGTTTTTTTAGGAATTTTTTTATATAAAGAAAGTACAAATAACTCGTCATTTTAGATTTTAGATCGATTGGTATGTTGTCGATCTGAAAAGTATTAAAAAAATTGTTTAACAATGTTTATTCAATTCAAAGCGGTAAAATTACAGAAGTTTTCGAAATTTATAAGCAAATCTCAAATGTTTTTAATGAACATTAAAAAATTGTAGTTAAATATTTGATATGTATAACAAAACAGGGTAGGTGATATTTATTTTTGTGTACGCTTTTAATGGATGCAAAACACTTTTAAAAAATTTCGGAACTAAAATATAAAATTGTTTAAAGTGCAATATTGTTTTTATTGAAATACATATTCGAAAAAAAAAATTGTATTACATAATTATTCTATCTCTTGCTCATCTTCTGGAGGCTCTGTAGTTGCGGTTAAATGTTTTACTGTCTCGTTTATAACAACTTTACTAACTTCTATGGCAATATCTCTTAAATCGCCTCTATGTGGTCCATGTGTAGTTGGTTTTTTTGTTTTACGTGTACGAGGTGATTTTGTTTTAGGTGGTTGTGTTTTAGGAGCTTTTGTTTTAGGAGCTTTTGTTTTACGGCTTCCTCCACCTTTCGTTCTACTTGTTTTTTTTAAAAACGTAATGTGTCTTTTTGAATTTTGATGTTCATAAACTTGAGCTCCACCATTTTCAAAATTTTCTATAATTTTACTAATTTTATTTTTTGGAACCAATTGTATAGAATCATCGTCTTGTTGTTCATCTGCACGTGTGTTCACAGAAACCAGAAAGATCACAGTGAACACTGTGATAAATATTAGATCTGAAAAGAATTAAAAGTTTTGTTTTTAATTAAATTTATTCAATTTTCAACTTGTTCTGAGAACTTACTCATGTTGGTTTTGAAAATTCAAACTTAACGATCTGCTTTGTAATATTCACTTAATTGGATCCTTCCAAATAGATAACTTTTTTGACTGTATGAAATTTCTGATATTCTAGAGAGTCTTTTATACTAAAATTGTGATGTCGTGTATAATATCGGATTCTATTTTGCATGTACCTCAAATATTTACCATTTGTAAATTTGATCTTCCAAAAATAGTACCACGCCGTATTCCGTGGAAAATAATATTTAATATACAAACAAAATCGACATACCATTATTGTACAAGCCAGAATACAGAATAAATATTGAACTTATGTAGACAGTTGATACATACATGATATTAGAAAAAAGAAAACTGTTTAAATTCCCGTGTGTAGAGAGAGATCTATAGTTATTTTTTTAAAAAACAACAAAACAAAATTTACAATGCATATTTAGCTACGCACGAAAATTCTACAAAATATATGTATATTTAATAACTTTCTATGTATTTGTGTATATTAACCTAATATATTTAATTCCATATTGAAACACTCAATATCAGAAGTGTAAACAATATTCATGAAATTAAAACTCGATTTACTTTACTAGCGGACACAAAAATTACATGAATGTATATGTAAGTCTGACAAATAAGAAAATATAATTACTCATTTATTATTATATTATGTTATTTATTTTTAAATTTAGATTAACTTTGAAAATGGTATTTGGCCGTAATTATTCAAAAATGTATTCTATTATGTAATTTTAATTGTATGAAAGTGATTTTGTTAATATTCGAATGTAGTTTGTAAGGAAATTTTAACTGAAATTTTCACAAAACTCAAATAATATCTCTCTTTTATATAAAAAAGTTTTCGTGTAATCGATGCAATAATTTATTTTATGTTTGCATATATTAAGGAAATTCAAGAATAAATTTCGTCCTTTTATAAGGATTTGATGTAATATACCAATAAATTATATCACAATTATGTCAGGAAATATAGTGATATCGCATCAGTACAGAATTTTTGAGCAATGAGTAGTTCGATTAAATGAATTGTATGTTTGTTAAATGAAGGTTGATCCGCTGCTAGAAGGACAGGGAGTACCCCTCTAGTTTGAAATAAAAAAAAAAAAATGACTTACGCCATTTTCAAAATAAATGGCGACAATATTACCGGATGCAATAGTTTTCAAATCGGTAACGGAAATGATGTAATTTTAAAAAAGGAAATTCAATGCTTTTCTATGGTTATAAAATCTACAAAATATTGCAGATAAAATTAAATTTGGTCATTCTAACACTATTGTTATCTTTATTTATTTTATTTACTTATTTATTTATTTCTTAATTTTTTGTATTGTTAAAAGCGTTTAATTAAATTGTGTACCTTCATTTTATTGAGCCTAAAAGTGTTTATATCAAAAATAATACATTTGAAAATTTAAATTTAAAAATGAATATCATTGTTAAGGTTCCGATTTACCAGCTGATCGAAAAAATTTTCAATCTATTCAAAAAAAAGTCAAAAACATAAATATGTATACATTACACATCTCCATACATCCATTATATATCAATATGTATGTATATGCTTTATTCTAGACATATATGTAAGTATATACATTGTATGTACATACTAAACTTATCTAATTGTTTGCAACTCTAATTTTTTTCAAGAATTTCATTGCCAAATTTTTATTTTTTTATTATCGGTACAGAAATGGAATATATTGAACGTGCATATGTATATAGGTACACAATGTACTATACATATTATGTATATGTATGAACATATGTGTGTATGTCATGTGCTTATATGTACATATGTGCAACAAGTCGAATGTAGAAAAAAAAATTTTAAATTTTTGTATTTCTGTTGAAGCAATTATAAATATAACATAAAAAATTTCTGGATGTTACACGGTATACAGACCACCTGTGCATATTTATATTTTGTACGAACGTTTTACAATGCATCTTGAACCCTGATGATATCCGTACGCATACACATAATTTAAATTATACACACATGTGCATATTACCATCCCGTCTATATATGTTAATAATATGATGTACAAGTATATGTTGAATATGATATATCTACGCCTATATTAGGTGTAAAATTTTTATTCAATATATTAGTTATATATTTTTCATATAAATATGTACATACATATAATGTACATACAAAGTACATCTATATACATAATATGTACATATATCTATACATAGCTAGAATGTAAGTAGTCCATTTTCAACACAATTTATACTGACCAATTGTTATTTTCATGTGTTCAGTATAAATATATATACATATATATACATACATATGTATATAAATGTACATGTGTATGAAGTATGAACATACTTACATATGTTCAATATATCAATATTCAATAATCTTTTTTCTTCATTCAATTACCAAAAAAATAAAAAAACATAGTATGTCTTATAGTAATAGCAAGTAATAGATACATATACTACACAATGCACATACAGATATTCTACATGCATAAATTCATTTGCGCTGATAAACCTATATATACATATTTAACATCTCCATTTATAGTTTATTAATTGATGCACATGTTTACATAATTATGATGATTTTTTCCTTGTATCATGTATTGTACCTTGATATATTGGTAATATATGCGCTGATAAATCATATAAATATGTACGCATGTGTGTAATTCTAATTTAATGATATCATATCAGCTGTGATTTACAAAACGTTTAAAAATTTTAATTTTATACGCATAAAAAATTTAAACCCAAAAAAAATTTTCCTTTCCATATATATTACGTACTATACTATATACTATATACTGTACGTACTTATGCTATACATACATATGTATGTATGTACGTATACATGTGTATATGCAAATCATATATTATACGTGAAAATTTATATTCTCCACTAACATGTAGTACGTTTGCGTACCAATACATAGAGTGAATTAGGCAGAGACATCTGCCTCAATTTGCCTGAACCCTTTTAATAGATTTCATAGGAAAAAAATTTAAAATAAAAAAAAAATAGCAAAAATTCGAAAATTTCAATGAAAAACATGTAATTTTCTTTGGCTTATAAAATCTAAACCACATTATATTTTCACTTGGTTTTTTTAATAAGTGGTCAAGGAGAGTTCAAATTTTGTTTTTCCATTTTAAAAATCCCAAAAATGTACTGTCTAATAAGAGATATATTCAAGCAAAGTTAAAGGACTTTTTCTTAAAACATGCTTTGACTTTTTTTCACTTTTTAAGGACTACAAGCAGAAATTCGAAAATTTTTTCCACTTAATGAAAATAATTTAGTTAGGACTAGGTTTATGTAAAATTTCATAAAAATCGGTCCAAGGGTTTTTTAAAAATCTGGTCGTAAAGTGGATCAAAATTCTCATTTTCGTCAACTTTGAGTCCTTATAACACAAGAACGAAGTCCTTTTTCAAAATTCTGTTGCACTTAATGAAAATAATTTAGTCAGGACTAGCGTTACGTAAAATTTCATGAAAATCGGTCCATAAATGAATGAGAAACGAGGTCGAGAAGTTGTCGATTTACGAAAAGGCCCACCTTAAATGGATTATATTATGACAAATTTATTCTTAAATTAAAAAAAAATAATAATTTTTTTTTTTTTAAATTACATATTTGTAGGATTTAAATTTTAGTAACGTTCAACCACAATCAACAGAGGTTTTACATTTACACTGTCAAAAATGATATAGTAAAATGGAAAGATTAGCCAAGTGGAAGATCAAGTAAAATTGTGGAAAATGAGATGACTCCATTTACCGCACTATTAATGTTATGCAACACTATTTTTATTTATTTTTTTTTTTTTCACTAGACTCATACACACATATCCAATCACCACTTAAATACATATTTGAAATTTTTCAAATATCTACTTAAAAAGTTTTCTTACACATGTGTGTTTGTAATATTCTAAAATTAAAAGTTTAAATACTAGGCAATCATACGATACTTATTTAGCTTTAGGCAATTTTACAAATACATATAGAATACACATAAACCATATGTGTATAAATGGAACAGGCGTAAGTCAATAAAAAATTTCAAATAACTTAGTGGTAAACATGTATGTAACGCATTTGCGGTAGTTCCACTCAAAGAAATATTTTATTTGTTCTATTTGGCTAATCTTCAAGTTTAATAATTTTTGATATCACCTATGAATATACGCATAAGTCAGTACTCAGTGATACCAGGTATGTCCTCCGTTTTTATATCGTAGGTTAGTAGGATAATTTGAATTTGAATTTTTTACCTTCGCTTACTCCCATTCCCATTTAAATTTTCATCTACAATTAGGCCACATATAGGCAATTACGAATTTTGAAAGAACACACAGCAACAACCAACAACCAAAAACAAAAAATCGAATAATTAAAAATGAGGGAAAAATTTAAATTAAATAAATAAAAAAAAATAAAAAAACATTTTCGTATCGTGATCAATTTTTTTTTTTATTTTTTTATTTCAGTATTATCGCATTATTTTAAAAGTATTTCGTTTAATGTTTTGTTTTATCCTTTAAATCACCAACCATTATCACCAACCAATGTGTTTCAAATGATTTTGCATTGTTTGATTCTCTTTTTCAAAACGATTATTAATATTAGCTTTAAATTTCCTCAACATATCATCGAAATTTTTAAAACTAGCTTCTGTGGTAGTTGCATCACTAGACGTCTTCCCACAGAAAAGTAAACAAATAAATGTCAATAATATTACGATTCCTAAGAAAAAAAAATCAACGAATTATTTTATATCTGAATAAATTCATATCAATATCAATATTCCTTTTCTATAATTACCTTTTATACAATTCATTGTTAATTTTTTATAAAAATTCTTTTATTAAATTTTTTTATAAAATTTTTTTATAATATTTTTATAAAAAAGTAATTTTTATACTCACAAAAAATTTAAACTAAATTCAATTTATGATATTTTCATTTATTTATAGGTATAATAGCAATAAAAAGAATAATAACTTTTGAAAATGTAAATACATATCATTTATACGTACACATGTACGCGTATCCATGTGAAAAACATTTTGTTTAATATTCATCATGGAATATTATTTTGTAGAAAATTAAGAAATCTTGAAACACCTGCACAAATATTTATGGTTGATATTTATGTATATAAAACGAAATCAAACACAGTATCAAATACAAACGTTTTCTTATGTTCAAATATTTTTTTTTTTCTTATTCAGTTTTATTTTAAATTTTTTTATACAAACGTTTTTCATCTTATCAAGTCGAATATTTTATTTGTACAGCATCGAATGCGCATTGTTATTGTTCCTTTTCCTTTTTTTCTTTTTCTTGGCCATTATTTTGCTGTTTTTTCTTTTTCCCTTTGAGAATTTTCTTCATTCTCTCAACAGCTTTATCCACATTTTTTTCAGCATCTTTCTTTATCTCGTTTATTAATTTTTGCGATTCCTCATTATCTCCTAGAACTTTCTTTATTCTCCGCTCAATTGTTTCGGATATTTTATCCTTGACGGCTTGTTTAATTTTCTCTGTCCCTTTTTTAATTCCTTTTTGTGCGGCTTTCTTGACTGAATCCTTCAATTTTTCACCAATCTTCCCGAAAGATAATCCGTATGTCACAATATCTTCCCCATTTTCATCATGTGGATTCCCATTGGTGTTGTTAAAACCGTCGATTTGTTTTGAATTCTCTGCGGGAATTGATGCTGCATTGATTGAATCTTGTGTCAACTCGAAAACGATCAAAAATAAAACGCACACGCAAATCGAAAATCTAGATTCTTTGAGAAGATAGAATAAGAATAAAACGGTTTAGCATCTTGGACATATACTGTTTTTGTGCACGCACAATTTAACTTACCCATCTTCACTGAAATGGTATTCACAATTACTTTCCCTCAGTTTCTGTATAATTTCACAGATGAAGATTTGATAATCAAAGGAAATCAGTGACCGATTCTTTTATATTCGCTGAGGTATTGTCATCCAAAAACAAAACAATCGATTTGATTACGTGAACGGATAAATCAAACACAAGTGAAAAATGTGAGAAATAATGGATTCAAACAATTTCTTCGAATCAAATCATACCAAAGTAAATGTACGTCATTTGTTTTGTTTACTGACTTCATTGTTTTAATTGTTAATAGCTCAGCCTTTTATTTCAAGTGGGTTAAGTTAAAAATTTTCAAAAAATCGTATTTGAAAGTCGGCCGAATGTGCATTATTTAGACATTCAGTTAAAACTCTTTTCGAATATCAAAGGGCATAAAATCCTTGTATGCATGTGATAATTTGAAAATCTTGGTTTTTTTTTTTTTCGAAGCCTCATTTTCGAGATCAGAAGCTCCATGTCCTATAAATCCTGTTTCAGTTTAAATACTACATTGAAAATGTTTGAAAAAGAAAAAAATGGATTGTATGAAAAAATACACAAATTATTAATTAAATAAAAACAAAATAAAAAATGAAGTTAAAGCAAATAACAGCCAACATATTTGAGTTTTGTGTTTACATGTGCCTAAAATACCAGTATCTGTGTGTGTACATAAAAAACTCGTACATTAAAGGTATTTTAAGTTTATTTTATTATTTCTATTTACACCCATACACTTGTGTCTTGTTTAAATTTTATTTCTTTTTTTTTATATTTACAAATTTAAATATTTTTATTTTATTTTTAGGAGTTGAATATGTACATAGTACATAGAATTCAAGTTTTTTAAACAGACACGTGTGTGTTGTTTGAATACTAAAAATACCAAAATTTGTGAAATTTTGAAGAAATTTGTATTCATATTATTAATTGAACCTAGTTTTTCGTTTGTTTTGTAAGTCTAGGTATGTAGGTATTATCCAATTTCTCATTTTTAGAATTTCAATTATGTACATATGTAACAACAATTTTCTACCTTACAATGTCAGTGCATTTAATACACTTTATTTTATTTATTTTTTATTTTTTATTTTTTTTTTTTTTTTTTGAATATTTGAATGTCATTAATTTTGGACTTCCTATTTTGAGATCTATATCATGAATATGCACAATTTATTGAATTCAAAGTTTAAAGTAAAGCTGTAAACTTTCATCTTGTTTTTAGCGGATTTTTTAAACAAATTTTAGCTAATTTTTGTTAAAATTTAGTCGTTTTTTTTTAATTTTGTGAGTTTTAGAAAGAAATCATCCAGAAGAGTTGGCAACTATATGCTGGTAAAGTATGTAATCGATAAGTTGAAAACAATTTAATTAAAAAAAAAAAAATTTGTAGCATGCTAAAAAACTATAATATTTTTTTTTGAATTCATCCAACATTATCTGAAGCATTTGCTAAAAACAGCCTGAAAATTTGTAGACAGATAAATGTCAAACATCTAACAAATCAACGAAAATATAAAGAAAAATTGATTTTGTTTGAAAATTAATCAATTGTTATACAAAAAAGTTAATAAGTTTATTATTATTTCTTTAATTTTGAGGAAAACACAAAACCGGAAAATGGAATTTTGATAGACAATTACATATGTACATATATTGAACGTAATCACAAAACAAATGTACAATAATTAACTAAATAAAATCTATATATGATGATTTTAATCCTGTGGTGATTCTTCAACTTTTGTTTCTTCTCCCACTTCATCTCCTCCTTTAGTGCTTTGTTCATTTTGTTCTCCATTGCCTTCTTCATCTTCACCTTGTTCACCATCGGTGCTAGGTTCACCTTGCTCTTCAGTGTTAGGTTCACCTTGTTCTCCAATGCTAGGTTCACCTTGTTGTCCAGTGGTTATTTCAGTTTGTTCTCCAATGCTATTACTTTGTGTTCCGTTGCCTTGTATATCTTTTCTCGCTTGTATTTGTTGTTGTGTTACGTTGCCTTGTGCGTTTTGTTCTTTTTTACCTCTATTCATAATAGCTTGAGCAGTTAAGTTATATAAATGTAAACCAACTTCACCTGTTATATTTTGAACACGGTCGTTTCTCGCTATAGCTGTCACAAAATCTAGCACAGTATTACCAGTATTTTTTTCACCTCTTCCACTATCTTCATTATCGTTTGGCCCATGACCATCATAGTTTTCATCCCAGTCAGGGTTCTTTTTAGGCTTTTTTGTACGTGGTGTTTTTGTAGATGGTCTTTTTGTAGATGGTTTTTTTGTAGATGGTTTTTTTGTAGATGGTTTTTTTGTAGATGGTCTTTTTGTAGATGGTTTTTTTGTAGATGGTTTTTTTGTAGGTGGATTTGTTTTAGGTGGTTGTGTTTTAGGAGCTTTTGTTTTAGGTGATTTTGTTTTACGGCTTCCTCCACCTTTCGTTCTACTTGTTTTTTTTAAAAACGTAATGTGTCTTTTTGAATTTTGATGTTCATAAACTTGAGCTCCACCATTTTCAAAATTTTCTATAATTTTACTAATTTTATTTTTCGGTACCAATTGTACAGAATCATCCTCTTGTTGTTCATCTGCACGTGTGTTCACAGAAACCAGAAAGATCACAGTGAACACTGTGATAAATATTAGATCTGAAAACAATTAAAAGTTTTGTTTTTAATTAAATTCAATTCAATTTTCAACTTGTTCTGAGCACTTACTCATGTTGGTTTTGAAAATTCAAACTTAACGATCTGCTTATGGGATATTCATTTAATTGGATCCTTCCAAATAGATAACTTTTTTTGCTGTATGAAATTTCTGATATTCTAGAGAGTCTTTTATACTAAAATTGTGATGTTGTGTATATTATCGGATTCTATTTCGCATGTACCTCAAATATTTACCATTTGTAAATTTGATCTTCTAAAAATAGTTTTAAATATTACACGACTACGCCGTATTCCGTCGAAAATAATATTTAATATACAAACAAAATCGACATACGATTATCCTACAAGCCAGAATACATAATAAATATTGAACTTTTATACAGTTGATTGATACATAATATGTATAAGAAAAACGAAGAAATAGAGACCGAATTTTTTATTTAAAAATTTAGAAATCATTTTTGCTGCAAATTTTGCAATGAACATACCCACTTATAAAAATTATACAAAATAGGTACATACGTACGTGTACATAAATATATTATACTTAAAAATTTTTGATATGTATTTACATATGTACGTTATTCTGTACTTCATTTTTTATATATTTTTATTACAGGCTTTATGGATTATGGAAACATTTGGTTGGGTCTTTTTTTTTTTTTCTCATACGTTTTCATAAGAGCATTCCACCATGATGACAGTGTTACCACGATTCTTCAAGTTCTCATACATTATGAGATATGAAAGTTCTTTAAATATCCATATACAATGATGTAAATTTGCACTACTTTTCGTAGTTTCTATACGGCCTGTAGTGGAAATATTTAAAGAATGAAATATACGATTTTTTTTTTCTTCCACAAAAAAAATATTTGGTAAATGTTTGTATTTCAAAATGATAAATGTTTGATTTTTTTGTGATCATTGAGTTAAGTTGTATGTAACATTGAAAAAAAAGGCAAAGAATTCTCATTTCCATAATACGCATGACCATGAGTTTTAACTGTATGTATACGTTTCTCTTATGGATCAAGAATGGTTGATATTCAATTTTATGACCAAAGACGTCCCATCATTTCAAGTTTTAAAATTGAAATAATTAATAAGTTTATTATTATTTCTTTAATTTTGAGGAAAACACAAAAACGGAAAATGGAATTTTGATAGACAATTACATATGTATATTGAACATAATCACAAAACAAATGTACAATAATTAACTAAACAAAATCTATATATGATGATTTTAATCCTGTGGTGATTCTTCAACTTTTGTTTCTTCTCCCACTTCATCTCCTCCTTTAGTGCTTTGTTCATTTTGTTCTCCATTGCCTTCTTCATCTTCACCTTGTTCACCATCGGTGCTAGGTTCACCTTGCTCTTCAGTGTTAGGTTCACCTTGTTCTCCAATGCTAGGTTCACCTTGTTCTCCATCAGGGCTAGGTTCATCTATTTCTCCATTAGGGCTAGATTCTCCATCGTTGCTAGGTTCTTGTTGTCCTCCATCAATGCTAGGTTCTTCTTGTTCTCCAATGTTAGATTCATCTTGTTCTCCAGTGCTATCGCTAGCTTCTCCTTGTTCTCCAATGCTAGGTTCATCTTGTTCTCCAGTGCTTTGGTTTCCGTTGTTTTGTCCTTCTTGTTCATTTCCACCACTATTTTTAATACTTTGAACAGTCTTGTTAAATACATATATGCCAAGGTCTTTCGCTATATCTTGAACATCTTCATTTTTCGCTGTATCTTTAAGTATTTTGGTGAGGACTGACTCGTTTTTTTCAGGTGTTTTCGTTGTAGGTTTTTTTGTACGTGGTTTTTGTGTACGTGGTTTTTTTGTACGTGGTTTTTGTGTAGGTGGTTTTGGTTTACGCGTGGTAGGTGGTTTTGGTTTACGCGTGGTAGGTGGTTTTGGTTTACGCGTGGTAGGTGGTTTTGGTTTACGCGTGGTAGGTGGTTTTGGTTTACGCGTGGTAGGTGGTTTTGGTTTACGTACGATAGGTGGTTTTGGTTTACGACTTCCACCTCTACTTCTGCTTCCTCTTGAAGACGAACCGCGCGTTGAAAGTCCGTAAACCTGAACTCCTCCATTTTCACCTTCTTGTGTATTATCAAGTATGTCTATTGAAGTCTCATTACCATTATTTTCTAAAATTTCTTGAAGTAAATTCTTCGCCTCCAACTGTACGGAATCATCGTTTTGTTGTTCTTCTGCACGTACGTTCGCAGAAACCAGCAAGATCACAGTGAAGACTGTGATAAATATTAGATCTGAAAAGGATTAAAAGTTTTGTTTTTAATTAAATTTATTCAATTTTCAACTCTTTCTGAGCACTTACTCATATTGGTTTTGAAAATTCAAACTTAACGATCTGCTTTGTGATATTCACTTAATTGGATCCTTCCAAATAGATAACTTTTTTTGCTGTATGAAATTTCTGATATTTTAAAGGGTCTTTTATACTCAAATTGTGATGTCGTGTATAATATCGAATTCTATTTCGTACTACCTCAAATATTTAAAATGTGCAAATTTGATTTTCCAAAAATAGTTTTGAATATTGCACAACTCCGTATTCCTTGGAAAAATATTCAATATATACGAAATACACTTACGTATGTTATCCTACAGTTGATTCATGGTATTCGAAAAAAGTTATTTATTCAAAAATAACTTTTGCTGGAAAATTTGCAGTAAACATATGTATCTACGTACAAAAATTATACAAAATAGGCAAGTACAATATATGTATATTTTATATTTACCTATACATACATATATGTCTTACGTCATTCTAATTTCTAAGATTTATTTTATTTTGCTTTCACAGAAAACGAACTTGATAAATATTTTTATTTGATTTTTTTTCTTCTTTTAAATCCGAAATGTTCACAATTCTACGGAACTTACGTATTCTGTCTGTTGTGAAGGTGTTTGCTGTTTTTATCCATTTAAGTAGTATCAGAAATATCTACATTGCGCAATGTATTTAATAATTCCATTTTCAGCTTCATTGCTTAGTATGATTTAATAATCAAAAATTTTCCACAATTTTGTTGTATACATAGATATTTTATTAAAACCACTGTATTTATGTATAATCTTATAATTTCGTTTTTAATTCAGTATTTTGTTGTTGTTTTTTTTTTTTTTAAATTTTTTCTTTTCAAGAAATTAAATATCATTAAAAATTTGTTTTTCCATTGAAATAAGAATTCAAACATAACAAAATTATTTATTAATTGATTTCAAATTTATTTAGTAAATTATATTTCAGTAAACATTAAACGTGCAAAAGTGAAGCAATATTTCATCATATTAAAAAAAAAAAAAATTATTAAAAATTAATGAAATGTTGTTCCAAATCAAAACTTGTTAATTGATCTTCTGCATTTTCTTATAATTTTTATGTATAAAATGATCTAAGAAAATTCACTTATTGAATAAATTTTTTTTTTTTTTTTGCTAGCAATTTTATATTACGCGTTTTATAAAAGAAAACTATAATATTCAAATTTAAATTCAAATTCTGAACGTTTCAATAAAATATTCAATATTGAATATTATTTTATATTTATTGCAACAGAATAATTTTTTTTTTATCAAAAAATTAATTGTGTTTTATAGATATTTTCATTTTCCAAACAATTAAAAGCTTTTTTATCATTATTATATAAAAATATTTTTTAGGATCCTGTTTAAAACGTTTAAAAAATTTTTTGTCCATACAAACTAAACACAAAAGAATAAGAAGAACCACCACTAACAACAATAAGCGCCTATTTTTTGTAATTTCTAATTTGATTTTCAATTTGAAACAAAATCAATTTGTTTAGAATTTTTATTTTGTTTGCATAAATACAAAAAAAAAAAAGTAACGATCAAAATTATTATCAAATTTAAAAAGTAGCAAGTAGCACTTGCCTATTATTTGTGATCAATTAAAATTAACATATCTACGTACATATGTATGTATGTACCTAATATTTGTTATTCATTTGTAAAATTATGGGATAAATTAAATAAATTTCATATTTTAATTTTACCCCCTTTCTTAGTCTTATTTGAATGAATTGATTAACCATGTTGCATAATTAATTTATCAACTAAAAGAGAAAATAAATTTTCATATATACACACACACACGTACATATTATTACACGTTTACTTAATAATCAATTCTACAAAAATATTTTCAAATTATTGAAACCATATTTCAGTGAATCAAGACAATTGCCAATTAATTGGGCACATGTGTCTATTAAAACAAATTTCACATGGTTATAAAGTAAATAAAGTTTTAACATGAATAAAATTATATGTAACAAATAATAGAAGAAAAAACATTTTTAATTTAAATAAAACAATTTTTTTAATTGTGTTAATTATGAGAATTATTAATATTTAATAATTTACGTAAGCTTTACAACAAAATTGAGATTTTTTTTTGGATTCCTATAGGTATGTACACACTTCAATGGAAAAATCACGTTTTTTCTCCTTTTGAAATCCCTTCTAAAAAATGTTAGCAAAACAGTCTAAAACACAAAAGCATTAATATAAAAGAACATGCAAAAAAAATTTTTTTTTTCACTTTTAAAAATTTTACAAGTGAAACCGTTTAATTTTCAATCATCTCATTTGTAGCTAATTTTTTAGTTATTTTATTTTTTAAATCAATATTTAACACTTTTCAGTTATAAAATTTTTTAAATTTTCAATTCTAAACCGTATAAAAGAGTTAACAACCCTATTATAACAAATGGTCTGGCGTAATAAAATTTTTCAGTTATACAAATACCTTCATTATATGCACTTTTTTTTAAAGAAAATTTTTAATTGTTTCTTTTAATTCAATTACGATACCCGAAAGATGGATGAATTACTTAGGTAGTAGATATGGTAATGTTAATTCATTTTCGTTTAATTCGTTTAAATATCAGATAATTTTTTTAATTTATTGATAATACTAATTCTATAGTTTTTTTTTTTTTTAACTCACATTTGAAAGGAATAAAAAAAGGATTACAGATTGGATCGTAATTAATTTCTTTCAAAGGATATTTACTATAGTATTTCTTACATTTTATTTAAATTTGTTTGCAATTAAATAACAAATTGCAATTTCATGATATTTTCATGTTCAAGGCTTTTATGTATGTATACATATATGCTATTATAAGTAATAATTAAGAAATTTATTTTCCTTAAAATTATTATCAAAATATTTTATTACATGAAATAAAATTTTTTATAAAATTCGTTTTTTCAAATTTTCTAATCAAAACAGATAAATTGAAAAAAAAAAAAAAATTAAAAGATACAAATTTTTTAACATCCAAATTAAATCAATAAAGTACAAAAAAAAATTTTTTAAAAATTTTTTTTGATGATTTATTTTTAAACACGCGTGTCTGTACACAACACTATATTCAATATAATTATACAAATAAAAAAAACTATTCATTAGATATTGACACGTGAAGTCTGTTCTAAACATATGTTTCTATTGTTATTTTCTGTCCATTGTATAAAATTATTAATTCACAATATAAAACTATTTGAAAAAAAAAAAAAAAAGAAAAACAATAACAACACAATGAAAATCCTGATATGATTGAATATATAAAAATCCGCGAAAATTTTGAAAATATCATAAAATCTTTAAACTAGTCAATTAGAAAACATTGAAAAAAATAGTAAAAGGATTTATTCAAAAATTTCAACGATTCAAATCAAAATGTCGAGTAAGTACACATCAATAAAAAAAAAATAAAAAAAAAAATTGCATATATTATTTTAAATTAAACTGAAACTAAAAAATTTCATTTAATTTTCTTTAATTTTCAGATCTTAAATTTATAACAGTCATTTCTGTAATCCTTTTTGTTTCCTTAAAAGTGAATGCAGAAAATAATTCAAATAGCAATTCAACTGAATTATCATTAATTAATCAGCAAGTTGATGAATATTTTAATAAAATCGATTTAAGAGGATTAAAAGGTGATGCATTAGTTGAAACGTATGGTTTATTTGGTTCTGTTAAAAATCAATTAAAAAAAACATTTAGAACATTTATCAATAAAAATGGTGAAAAAATTTTAAAAGCTGGTGAAAATTATGTAAAAGATAAAGTATTACCAAAAGTCTTTGAAAAAGTTGAAAGATTAGTTGAAAAGAAATTTGGTAAACCAAAAGAAGAAAATAATAATAATAATAATAGTCAAGTCCAAGTACATGGTTTAAATTTTGGTAAATTTCTTAAAAAAGGATCACGTTTCTTAGAGCGGGTTGCTAGAAATAAAAGAGTTCGTGAAGTAGGTAAAAAAGTACTTAAAAAATATGTTATACCAGTTGTTGAAAATGAAATTAATAAGCTTCTTAAAAACGGAGATAGCGAAGAAGTCGTTGAAGAATAAATAAAATGTAAAAAAAAAATTAAAAATTTGTAAAAATTTTTTTTTTTAAATTATTTTATAATAAATTCTTTTGTGAAATATTAAAACTATACATTTTTCTTCTTTTTATTTTTTTTTTTTTTTTTAAATTTATAGTATATCTAAAATTATTCTTGATTTTATTATTGTAAATAAAAATGAAATTTAAACATAAAAACTTAAAAAAAGTTGTTCAAACTAAAAATAATAACGACAAATAAAGTTTATTTTAAAAATGGTATATTTGGTTTTTAAATTTTCAAAAATGAATTCTTTTATATAATTTTAATTGTATGAATTGATATTTGAATGCAGTTTGTAAGAAAATTTCAACAAAACTTAAATAATCTCTGATATATTAAAAGCGACTTACGTCATTTTCAAAAGCGTTAAAAAATGGTTTAACAGAGTGTTTATTAAATTCAAAGCGTTACTAAAATATACAAATTTTTATTGCTTTATTGCTTTTATTGAAAGTACATATTTGGAGAAAATAATTACATAATTATTCTATATTCTCTTCTTCTGGAGGCTCAGTAGTAGTAGTAGTTGCGGTTAAATAGTTTATTGTTTCATTTATGGCAATTTTACCAAGTTCTACAATAGCGTCATTTAAACCTTCATTTTCATGTGGCGTTTTTGTAGCATGTTTTCTTTTAGGTTTATGTGTGTTAGGTGGTTTTGGTTTACGTGTACTAGGTGGTTTTGGTTTACGTGCGATAGGTGGTTTTCGTTTACGATTTCCACCTCTTCTTCTGCTTGAAAGTCCGTAAACCTGAACTCCTCCATTTTCACCTTCTTGTGTATTATCAAGTATGTCTATTGAAGTCTCATTACCATTATTTTCTAAAATTTCTTGAAGTAAATTCTTCGCCTCCAACTGTACGGAATCATCGTTTTGTTGTTCTTCTGCACGTACGTTCGCAGAAACCAGCAAGATCACAGTGAAGACTGTGATAAATATTAGATCTGAAAAGGATTAAAAGTTTTGTTTTTAATTAAATTTATTCAATTTTCAACTTGTTCTGAGCACTTACTCATATTGGTTTTGGAAATTCAAACTTAACGATCTGCTTATGGGATATTCACTTAATTGGATCCTTCCAAAAAGATAACTTTTTTTGCTGTATGAAATTTCTGATATTTTAAAGGGTCTTTTATACTCAAATTGTGATGTCGTGTATAATATCGAATTCTATTTCGTACTACCTCAAATATTTAAAATGTGCAAATTTGATTTTCCAAAAATAGTTTTGAATATTGCACAACTCCGTATTCCTTGGAAAAATATTCAATATATACGAAATACACTTACGTATGTTATCCTACAGTTGATTCATGGTATTCGAAAAAAGTTATTTATTCAAAAATAACTTTTGCTGGAAAATTTGCAGTAAACATATGTATCTACGTACAAAAATTATACAAAATAGGCAAGTACAATATATGTATATTTTATATTTACCTATACATACATATATGTCTTACGTCATTCTAATTTCTAAGATTTATTTTATTTTGCTTTCACAGAAAACGAACTTGATAAATATTTTTATTTGATTTTTTTTTTTCTTTTAAATCCGGAATGTTCACAATTCTACGGAACTTACGTATTCTATCTGTTGTGAAGGTGTTTGCTGTTTTTATCAATTTAAGCAGTATCAGAAATATCTACATTGCGCAATTTATTAAATAATTTCTCAAAAATCTATTTGTATATTATTTTGTAGTGCGTGTAAAAAGCCTTCACTTTAAAAGCCTCAAGTTGTTCAGACATTCATGGACATTCATTAGGATCACATCACATATCTTCATTGTTTTATATATTTTCAAGACGGTTATTAATCATACTTGCATTTCTTTCCATTATTACTTTTGACTCCAGCAAACTTTTTTCAAAGGACTGTTATTTGCTATCAATTTCAATTTTAGGATGACCGACACCACATGATAAAATCAAAACTCATCAAATTGAGATAGCGATTGTAATTGTTTTTCCTAATAAATATTTTGAAAACTTTAAAACTTTTTTTTTAACAATTGTTTTTCACCCTATACATTAAAAAACTGAAATTCAAACATAAAAAGGAACAGGAAAGTCGTTGTTCAAACTAAAAATTATAACGACAAATGAGGTTTATTTTGAAAATGGTATTTAGTCGTAAATATTCAAAAATGTATTATTTTATGTAAGAATGATTGTATGAAAGTGAACGTGTTGATATTTGAATGCAATTTGTAAGGAAATTTTAATTGAAATTTTAACAAAACTCAAATAATCTCTGAAGTAAAAAAAGTGACTTACGCCATTTTCAAAAAAAATGGCGCCAATATTACCGGATGCAATCATTTACAAATCGGTAACGGAAATGATGTAATTTTAAAAAAGGAAATTCAATGCTTTTCTATGGTTATAAAATCTACAAAATATTGCAGATAAAATTAAATTTGGTCATTCTAACACTATTGTTATCTTTATTTATTTTGTTTACTTATTTATTTATTTCTTAATTTTTTGTATTTGTTAAAGCGTTTAATTAAATTGTGTACCTTCATTTTATTGAGCCTAAGTGTTTATATCAAAAATAATACATTTGAAAATTTAAATTTAAAAATGAATATCATTGTTGAATGGATTATATTATGACAAATTTATTCTTAATTTAAAAAAAAAAAAATAATAATAATTTTCGTTGTTAATTTTTTTTTTTAAATTTACATATTTGTAGGATTCACAAAAATTGAAATTTTAGTAACGTTCAACCTCAATCATCAAATACACAGGTATTATTAAACTATTACAAAAGATAGTAGAACCTATGGTAGGACCATGTAGAACCGAAAGATTAGCCAAATTAAAA
The DNA here is from genome assembly GCA_963971155.1 of Anthrax anthrax. NCBI lineage: Eukaryota > Metazoa > Arthropoda > Insecta > Diptera > Bombyliidae > Anthrax > Anthrax anthrax. Next base: position 978,776 of record OZ020118.1, on the reverse strand, counting down.
TTATCTAAAATTCAAGACTCCACTTACCGCACTATTAATGGTATACAACTCTAATTTTGTTGGTTAATAAAACGTTATCAATCCGAAAAAAAGTTAATAAATGGTTTAACAGTGTTTATATATTTCATAGCGGTAAAATTATAGGAGTTCTCAAATGTTAAATGAACATAAAAGAATCACAGTTAAATTTTTGGTATGTATAACAAAACAGCGTACGTTGTATCAAGTGCTAATTATTTTTATTAATTTACACATGCAGTTATTCTATTACACGTAAATAAATGAAAAGTTCAAACTCTTGTGTACACTTTTAATGGATAAAAATAATTTTTAAAAAAATTCGGAATTAAAACATAAAATTGTTTAAAGTTTTAAAGTGCTATATTGCTTTTATTAAAATAATATTTGAAAAAAAAATTTTTTTTTATATTATTATTACAAATTACAAATAATATTGGTTATATTGGAATCTAGTCTTCTGCAGGCTCAATAGAAATAGTAGCAGTAGTATAGTTGTGAGAAATTTTATTTCAATTGATAAATCCGGTGTATCTGGTAAATTTGGAAAACTTGGTAGTGGTTTTCTTGTAGGTGATTTTTTTGTAGACGATTTTGGATTTATTTTTCAATTTGATTTTTCAGTTGGTTTTACAGTTGTTCGATTAGGTCTACGGTGACGGTTATTTCTACTTGGATTAAAATTTGTTTGTTTTACTTTTAAAGATACGTGTTTTTTAGAATTTTGATGTTCATAATTTTTAGCTGCACCATTTTCAAATTTTTCTATAAGTTTACTAATTTTATTTTTCGGTACCAATTGTACAAAATCATCATTTTGTTGTTCCTCTGCACGTATGTTCACAGAAACCAAAAAGATCACAAAGAACACTGTGATAAATATTAGATCTGAAAAGAATTAAAAGTTTTGTTTTTAATTAAATTCAATTCAATTTTCAACTTTTTCTGAGCACTTACTCATGTTGGTTTTGAAAATTCGAACTTAATGATCTGCTTTGCGATATTCACTTAATTGGATCCTTCCAAATAGATAACTTTTGGCTGTATGAAATTTCTGATATTCTAAAGGGTCTTATATACTAAAATTGTGATGTCGTGTATAATATCAGATTCTATTTCGTATCTACCTCAAATATGTATTTACAATGTGTAGTTTTAAATATCACATGACAACGCCGTATTCTGTGGAAAAAAATTTAATATTCGAAATCGACAAACGATTATTGTACGATCTAGTATACACAATAAATATTGAATTTTACACAGTTGGTACACGTTTATTACATTTTTTTTTCTAATTTATTTGTAGATTTTGTACAAACTATTTTACTGGAATGTGTAAATTTTTTTTTAGACAAACAGTTACATTATTATTCTTTAGATTTCATTTTTGAGGAGTAGGTACATATATAGGTACATATGTATGTAAACCCAATTCAACACGACGCACATTCGTGATCATAATGTTTATCAATTTCAAATTTGAAAGATAACAGTCTTATGTTGAATTAACTTGAAGTTATATTCTATTTACCAATTTTATGCAGTTAAACTTGGTGATGAAAATTTCATAAAGTATAATAACATTTTGTGTCATTGTATACAAACATCTGAAAAATTCATCTCACATTGTATAAAAACTTTAAAGATTGTGGTTATTTATACTGGTCGTGAAACACTCTGGGCCTGACTAGAAATTATGAGAAAAGAAAAAAAAACCTACATACATACATATGACCTTAAGTGCATACAATTATTGAATAGAGTATAATATACATAATTTGTTATTCGTTTGTGGAATTATGGGGTTAATTAAATGAATTATTTTAATTTAATCCATTTTTTTAGTCCTATATATGAATGAATTGATTTACCATGTTACGTAATTTATCAACTAAAAGAAAAAATTAAATTTTCATGTACATATTACACGTACACATTATTACATGCGTTTACTTAATAGCATTCAATTGTATTCAAATCTACAGAAATATATTTCCAAATTACAGAAACCGTACTTCATATAAAATTAAAAAATTTGAACAATGGGTACATGTATATAAAACAAATTTCACGTGCTTTATAAGTAAATAAGTTTAACAATTATAAATAACATACTTGATATATGTAGACAATGGAGAACAAATATTTTTTTAATTTAAATAAAACAATTTTTGATTGTGTTAATTGTGAGAATTATTAATATTTAAGAATTTAAGTTAAGTTTTACGATAAATTTAAATTTTTGAATTAAATATCTTTAATCAAAAAAAAAAATTCCTTTATTTCCTATGATGTATTTCATATTTGTAAGAGGATATTTTGAAGATCCTTCTACAAATGTTAGAAAAGCACAAAAAAATCATTCAAATGAAGTTAAAACATAAGATGTACATACACATGTACATTGTATGTGTTCAAGTGTAACAAATACAACAAAAAGTAACACATTTTATTATTGTATTTTTTTTTTTTTTTTTCTGAAATATCTATTTGTTAATATAGATTTTTCTTCTAATACCATTTGTATAAATTATTTTACTGGCATGTATGTATAAATTGTTTTTAGACATATATGTACATACATATATGCTTCCATTATTATCTTTTAAATTCCATTCTTTTGGATTGAATTTACTTTGTAGGGGGTATAAAAAGCTTGAAAGTGTTTGAAAAAATTCAGTTAATCACAAGGTTGGTAAATTAAAACAAAACAAAATAAAAAAGTGGAAACATTAGAATATATTCAGAAAACAGGACGTTCACTAGGATCACTATGGGTGAGTACTGAACAATGAACACATAAAAACGAAACAATAAAAAATATCATCACATATCTTATTTGTTTTTTTTTTTTTTGTTTTTTTGATATTCTTTCAGTTCGATTATTAATTACCTTTGCATTTCTTTCTGTAATTCTATTTGTCTTGGTAAACGCAAATTTGGAAGAACAGAACGAAAATCATTCATCACCTTTATCTAGAACTATCGAAAAAATGGATAGTAATATTCGCAAAAAGACATCAACATTAGCAAAACTTAAATGTAACTTTAAAGATATGAAACCAGGAAAACCTCTTTCAAAGGATTGTTATCTGTTATTTTTAACTTTAGGATCACCATAATAAAAATAAAACTCAACAGATTGAGATAATGGCTGTAATTGTAATTTCTAATAAATATTTTGAAAACTTTAAAATTTTGTTTTTAACAATTGTTTTTCCCCTATACATTTAAAAACTGAAATTCAAACATAAAAAGGAACAGGAAAGTCGTTGTTCAAACTAAAAATTATAACAACAAATGAGGTTTATCTTGAAAATGGTATTTAGTCGTAAATATTCAAAAATGTGTTCTATTACATAATTTTGATTATATGAAAGTGAACGCGTTGATATTCGAATGCAATTTGTAAGGAAATTTTAATTGAAATTTTAACAAAACTCAAATAATCTCTGAAATAAAAAAAAAGTGACTTACGCCATTTTCAAAATGAATGGCGACAATATTACCGGATGCAATAGTTTACAAATCGGTAACGGAAATGATGTAATTTTAAAAATAAGAAACGAATAACCGAAAGTTCATTCGAAAGAGGAAATGTCGATAGGAAACTTAAAATTTAAAATTTTAAGCTAATAAAAAAGATTTTAACATTTTTACATGCTTTTTTGCATACATATTCTTATTACATTTATAAAACTTTGTATATAAAATGTTCAATTTGGTAATTTTATCACTGTTGTTTTCTTTATTTATTTATTTTTTTATATTCTTAAAATCGTTGAAATATCTTTATTTTATGCAGCATCTTTATATCAATGTTTTTAAAAATGAATGACGTGAAATGACGATTAAAAAATCGCAGTTAGATATTTTTATTGATTTACACATGCAGTTATTCTATTACGCATAAATAAATGAAAATTTCAAACTCTTGTGTACGCTTTTTATGAATGAAAATAAGTTTAAAATATTTCGGAATTAAAACAAAAAATTTTTGAAAACACATTATGTATTGTTTTTATTGAAGTACATGTTTGAAAAAAAAAAGTGTATAAATACAAATTACAAATAATATTGGTTATACTAGAATCTCTTCACTAGGCTCTTTAGTTGTGAGAACTACTGGTATTTATCCCATTTATATATGTGGTATTGGAAAGTCTGGTATAGGTATTCTTGTGGGTTTTTTTGTAGACTTTTTAGTAGGCTTTTTTGTAGGTTTTTTTGTAGGCTTTTTTGTAGGCTTTTTTGTAGGTTTTTTTGGATTTGGTTTAGTTATTCTTACATCTTTCTTTTTACTTGCTTTTAAAGACGTACTGTGTCTTGGTGTCTCTACAGTGTCTTGAAAATCTGATCGAGGTTTTCTTATATGTGGTTTAGTTGTTTTAGGTCGTTTTACTTTACGTCCTCCACCTTTCTTTGATTTTAAAGAGGTAATGTGTCTTTTAGAATTTTGATGTTCATAAACCTGAGCTCCACTATTTTCAAAATTTTCTATAATTTTACTAATTTTATTTTTCGGTACCAATTGTACAGAATCAGCGTTTTGTTGTTCTTCTGCACGTATGTTCACAGAGACCAGGAAGATCACAGTGAACACTGTGATAAATATTAGATCTGAAAAGAATTAAAAGTTTTGTTTTTAATTAAATTCAATTCAATTTTCAACTTGTTCTGAGCACTTACTCATATTGGTTTTAAATATTCGAACTTAACGATTTGCTTTGAGATATTCACTTAATTGAATCCTTCCAAATAAATAACTTTTGGCTGTATGAAATTTCTGATATTCTAAAGGGTCTTATATACTCAAATTGTGATGTTGGGTATAATATCGGATTCTATTTTCATGTACCTCAAATATTTAAAATGTGCAAATTTGATCTTCCAAAAATAGTTTTAAATATTACACAACTACGCCGTATTCCGTCGAAAATAATATTTAATATACAAACAAAATCGGTATATATACGGTTATTCCACAAGCCAGAATACAGAATAAATATTGAACTTTTACACAGTTGGTCATGATATTAGAAAACGAAAAAATAGAGATCGAGTTATTTATTCAAAAAATATTTTTGTTTTTACTCCCTTTTCCCCCTCTACTGTCCACTGTTTAAACCTAAAAATTCCCTCCTCCTGTTCAGCAAAAAAGAGGATCAGATTTTAATTACTAATCGACTTCTTTAATTTATTATTTTCTTTATGCTCTTATGCCATGGTATTATTATGAATAATTCAATAATATACTCATTTTTTTGTTTTTGTCTTCATTATTTTATTATCATGTATTATTATTACTGTACTTTATATGCCTTGTGTGTATAATTCACGTTATTTTAGTAATTAATTTCATATAATTTTTAAAATCATAAACTTATAATATGTATTTAAATAAATCGTATTATTCTTATTTTTAATATTATAAATAACAATTTGTTTTAAATTAAAGAAAAATTAAAGTATTAAGTTATAAAAGAAAATGTCTAATATTTATTTAATTTTTATTTTTTTTTTTTTATTTTTGATTTATTCCACTTTTCTTTATATAATTTTAAATTTTTTTTTATTGCATCTCTTAATCATATTGTTGAAAATTTATAAAAATATGTATTAATTTAATTTAATTTTTATTTTTCATTTTGTGCGTTTATATTTTATAAATTTTATTTATTCATTTTTTAATTTTTCTAAATTTTTATTTTCATTTTTTTTTTTTTTTCAACATTTAAAAATTCATGAACAGAAAAAATTAAAAATAAAATAAAAATTTTATTTCTATATAAAATTATTTTTAAAAAATTTTTTTGCTTTTTATTTTTATTTAAAAATTGATTATTTTCAAAGTTTTTCTTTTTTACTTGTTGCGTTAATAGAAATTATCTTACAAATAAGTATAAAAAAATGCAATGATATCAAAAACGATTTTCTACTTGTTTATTTGTTTTTCTGCTTTCTTTTTCTTGTAAAAGGCTTATTCAAGAAATATATACTACAAATTAATTTCATTTACGAATAATGTCTAATATTATTCATTTTTCTTAGTTAAATTTCTTTTCTTCTAGATAATCCAGAAATAATGTATACAAAATTATTGATTACATCACATTAACTTCAAAATGCAAACTTAATGTTTTATATTCTAGAAAAAAAAAAAATTATTACCATTATTAAATTTTAAATTCTTCTAAATTTATCCGTTTATTTTTTTTTTAAATTTAATTTATCGAAACAAATAAAAAAGGATATACATATATATATCCTGTCATACATTACTTATCTTTTATCATAATTTATATACCTATATTTGTTTTTTAAATCTAATTCAAAAGCTATAATTTTATTCAATTACTAAGTATTTTATTTTTCACTTTTTTTTTCTTCATTATTATCATTATTTTCTTAGTTATTGTTACCATTGTTTTTTTTTATTTTTTATATTTTGAGTTCGTTAATAGATTTTATTGTAAATAAGCCGACAATTTGCAATGAATCCATAGAACGAATTCAAAATATGAATATACATATAACTTTTTCCACTAAAACTTAAACTATCATAGATCTGATGATAGCAGATGAATCATCTTTTAACAAAATTATACATTTTTTTTTTCTTCTTCAAAATTTATTCTATTTATTTTAATATTTATAAAGTTATCAACGCCCTATTTTCATTTTCTTAATAGGGCCAACGCTGTCACTGAGATTTCATACTAATTAATTTTCTTGATCTTGCACGTACTTCCTGTCTCGTAACTGTATACTCAAACCATAATATATTCGGTATAAGTGTTGTATCACGTAATAAGAAAAATTCTGATATTTTCCTAAAAATTACAAACAAGATTTTTTAAAAAAAAATGTTATAACAATGAGATTTTAACAAAAATGTACTTACCATGATACAATATAAGGAAATAACGGAGTTAATATAATATGAATTAAACAAAACCATAATGAACCACATAACATTCCTATTAGTGAGCCAACAATAACTTGTGCCCATGTATGATATTTTAAATAAATTCTGCTTATACAAACGAATATCGCTAATACCCATGATATAACAAGTACTAAAAAACGAACAGCTCTTTCTAATGGAGCATTATTGTTCATATGATGCAGTCTATGATATTGTAAAAAAAAAAAAAAAAAAAAATCTGAATTTATATGAGAGAAATATTTACGTTGTAGACAAACCTTATTAACACAAATAATGTAACGTATGTTGAAAAGAACCAAATAAATTGAGAATGATTTGAAGGCATACCAAATTCTGAATGTACATGTGTTCTTTCATATGGTCTTGGCTCCTTTATCCAGTATTTTAATAATTGATTTACAATTTCATTAACAAGTGTTCCCGCAAAGAATGTTATCTACAATATTTATGATAAATAAAAATGACATTACAAATAATTTGTTTATATAAAAATTGAATGTAGCTATGCTACTAAACATACCGTATGTAAATCTCTTCTAAATAAAATTAATGCTATAAAACCTACTTCTATTGCCATTGGACATAAACTTATCCATGCAAATAAATAACCTAACCAATCTCCTAAATGATTAAAAAAAAAAACAACAATTCAAATTTTTAATAATATTCTTGTATTAATTTTGATTATTTTTAAAATTAAATTACCTTTCGGATATTCTACAAATGTTAATGTAATTGGTTTCCATTCTATATTATTATTATTATTATTATTATTAATATATTTATAATTGCTATATTGTGAATTCGTGTCATCGTTCGACGACATTTTCGACTTTTGACATTCTCATTTCTCATTCCACATTCACACACAACCACACTATATTTTTGCTTCATGCATCAGAATGTCGTGCATTGGCATTGCATATGTTTGCATATGCATAAATCAGAGTGACCAGATTATTTTTTGAGAATCGGCTAAATTTAGCCGATTTTACCATAAATTTTTAAATCAAATTTGGTTAAAAAATCGGTTAACTCTATTTTTTTTTTTTGCAAATTTGGCTAAAACAACGGCTAACAATAAAAATCTTTTTTGAGCAGATATTTGTCGTATTTCAAGTATCTTTTATTGTATACATATTTCATTTACCACAAAAATACATCCGTTTATAACGTAATATGACAACAAAAGAGAAATTCCTTATGGAAATACACATGAATACATGATACATGTCTTTTTTACTCTCACAATTTCTTGTAAGGCTCACAATGAGAGCCACGCGTTTTTTTGACAGTTCATATATGATTACAGTAAACAAAGAAATTTTTAAAAAATTTTTCATGTCAACTTGTATATAATTCTCTTTGTTCCTAAAAAATGAAACGGCAAACAAATGTAGAAAAAAACAATGGGCCACAAAAACGCGTGGCTATAACATTGTGTCTATTTAGAAAAACGGCTAATATGGTAACTATGGCATAGGTCCCTGGAAGTTGAGAATTCAAATTCTGAATATGCTATTTACACATTCAGATCAACATAAACAGAATTGAATAAAAACTTGTTTCCACATAAAATTTGTAACAGAAAAGTAAATATTTATTTAATTCTAAAAAATACATCAAAAACAAATAGTTAAGAAGCACTAACGCCTGACGGAGCCTTTGAAATGATGAATGAAATATGCATGATTCATGATTTATTTATATCAATTCCAATTCAATTGTTTCATATTTCATTAATTTTTTCGTTTCAATTTCACATGCATTTTTCGATTTTTTATTTGACTTACTTGACATTCGCTGTCATCAACCATTTTTCCTTTATGGTTTTCCCTTTCCCATTTTAGCCATCTTTACGGTCGCTTCTGTGATTTTGCTGTTAGAAAAAAATCTTTTCATCGCTTCAAAATGAGAATTTACAAGGATATTATTACTGGTGCGTTTTAAAATATAATATATCTAATTTTTATTAAAATAAATATTTTTTATAAAATTCTAAGTGATAACAAAGAAAATTCAAAGTGATTCTTGTGGATAGAGCTATGTCATAAAAGTGGTTTATTGCATACATAAATGGCGAATGCCAACATTTTATAGGTCAAGATTACAAAAAGTTCGAATACATAGCTATACTACATAGCTTAGGATTTAGTGTGAATAATTTATCAAAAATTTGGTCTAATATGTTGTGAAAATATTAAAAATTACAAGAATAAATTCTTTATAGTCTGGTGTACATTGTAAAATAAATACATTGTGACGAAAAGTGATGACGTATTTTATCTTAGACATTTTCTAACCTGCACAGTTCTACATACATTCACAATTCAAATATGTACATACATAATATAATCATGATTTATGATGACCTTTGAATTTTCTTTTTTGATTTTTAAAAAATAATGTTCAATATCAATGATTACTTATTTAACGATATCTAATTTTCTAATTTTTCTTTTTTTTTTTTTTTAGGTGATGAGATGTTCTCAGATACCTATAAAATGAAATTAGTAGATGATGTTATCTATGAAGTTTATGGTAAACTAGTATGTCGAAATCAGGGTGATATTCAAATAGAAGGATTCAATCCATCTGCTGAAGAAGCTGATGAAGGTACAGATCAAATAACAGAATCCGGTGTTGATGTAGTCTTAAATCATCGTTTGTGTGAAACATATGCTTTTAATGATAAAAAAGCTTTCACTGGATACCTTAAAGATTACATGAAAAAGTAAGTAAAAATGAATTTAAAATACCTACATCATTTGTTTCCTTTTTATTTGGAAGAGAAGGCATGTGTTCACAATTTAGCAATAATATTTTTTAATTTATATTGTTGAATTTCTAAATCATGCCAAAAAAAAATTGTATATGATGAATAAACAGTGACGTAAATAATTCAAATTTATTTTAGTCACTACCTGTCTCATCATACATTTGAATATTAATTTAAAAAAAATATATACATATCTTTGATTTTTCTTTTTATTCTAAAAATTCTAGATTAGTTGCAAAACTTGAAGAACGTGCACCGGATCAAGTTGAAACATTTAAAACAAATATGAATAAAGTAATGAAAGATATTTTGGGACGTTTTAAGGATTTACAGTTCTTCACTGGTGAATCAATGGATTGCGATGGTATGGTTGCAATGTTAGAATATAGAGATATCGATGGTGAAAGCGTTCCTGTATTGATGTTCTTCAAGCATGGTCTAGAAGAAGAGAAATTCTAGATTCAATTTAAAAACATTTATATTTTCTTTAACTTTTTTTTCTTTTCATTTTTAAATTAATTTACGTTATAATCCATATTTTTTAATGATTTTCTCCTTCCAAAATTAATTTTAGTTTTATTTTTTTTACATTATACGTATGAATGTCTCTAAACAAAAATATTATACATACATATTTAAATAATTATGTAATTAGATTTATTCTTTAATGGGAAAAAAATTTGTAAAAATAATTAGATTTTTTTTCTTTTCAAGAAAATACTAGAAAATTATAATTATCTGTGTATTTTTAATTAATTTAAAAAAAAAAAGAAAGAAAAAAAACCCAATTATTTATATTTTCCAAATTTCAGTTTCAAAAAATAGCAAAAATCAGTTATTTTTCTTACAATGAGCGTTGCCATCGATATTATGTATAAGTAAATGTATTTTACTTTTCAATTTAATTTGTACTTGATTTTTTTCTTAAATTCAAATTACCAACAACAAGAAAAAAAGAAAACAGGCATAAATCATTTAAGCGATCTTAATGTGTTAATTCTGACCAATAATACTTATAATAAATAAGAAAACTGTTTTATTTTGCTGTTCAAATACTTATATATAAGAACTCAATGTAACAACAACAATATTGAAAAAAAAAAAACAAAACAAAACGAAAACATCATGAAACAATATTGTAAAATGCATCCGAAAATAAAAACGAAAAATTTAATGGAATGCTCAAAAATATGTTGTTTTTATTAAATTATGAATAAATCCTAAATTATAGATGTTTATGTCTTAAAATACGTGGCATATTTTCATGTAAGCATAAACATAAAGAAATTTCTTTCGTGTTTTTTTTTTTATTTTTAGACATGCGCTCTATAAAAATGTTAATTTTTATTTTTACTTTCTGCTTTCACTTTACTCTTGACATTGTAATACTGAAACTTTCATAAAGAATTTAGAATTGTGTCAGTGTTGTAATAAATTTTAATTTATCAACATTTATTAGTGGGAACTAAAATAATGAATTACCAAAAATAAATTTTAACACGTAGATGGAATATCATTTAATCATTCTATTTTCTATAAAATTAGTAACCAGTTAGTAACCAAATTAGTAAAAATAAAATGTAATTTTTTTTACAAAAAAAAAAGAAAAAAAAAGAATAATTTTAATCTAAAAATTAAATTAATGTATTCAAAAGTATTTATTTAATACCAAACAATATGTAATATACTATAGAAAAATTTGTATAAAATATAGTGATTAACACAAAATATGAACATAAAAAACATTATATTTTATATTCAATAGACGAGATATCCTTTTATTCAATAGACGAGATATCCTTTTATTCAATGATAAGAATTACCTAATTGACCTAGAAAATATCGGAAGTATAAAGTAAAAAACAAAAACATTAAAGATAAAAAAACAAAACTTAGATGAATGGAACAAGTGTTAAATCTGTGTCAAATGGAGAAAAAAAAAACTTTTGTAAACGAGGTACATACACTGAATAACTATACATAGAACATGTTATTTTTACGCAAAAGAATTCGACATATGTAATTTTATTTTTATTATTGTTTAATGAATTTGTAACGATCACGCTTTTTTTTTTCACAAATACGCTATTGTTGAAAATAAATTAAAATAAATACCATATAAAATATCGTAAATAAAAATTTCAGTATCAATAAATTAATATTTTTATTTGTATTCTTTAGTTTGTGCCTTTTTTTTTTTTTCTCTCTTTTATTAGAAAATAATTAATTAAAAAAATTTGATTAGATATTTAACGCTTGTAATTTAACATAATAAAATAAATTAATATATTTTCACGTGATACGGTTATACCATACATATGTACCTATATTTAATTAAATAGAAAAAAAGAAATTTTATTATCTACAGTACACATGTACATATCTACATAAGTAAATATGTAATTTATGGAATACGTAACAAATTACCTATCTATATCATTTTGATATGTGTATGACTATGAGTACCTACATTTTAATTAAATTTTGCGCGTATAAAGTATAAATTACTACAAATATTGCTTAGTAGTAGAAGTCTCTTTTAATTTGAATTTCTTTTTTTTCTTTTTTTTTAAATTGAAAATTAAATACAAATAAAATCATGAAATAAAATAGGTACTTCATGTCAGTTATCATATAAAAATGTTATTTAGATAGGTATATTAAAATTTAAAAATTAATTGAAAAATGAATTTCAAGAGAATTTTATAAAAGCAAAACAATCTGTAGTAGATATATATTAGATGCATTACGTATTTCATTTGAGAAAACATGTGAGAAATTTAAAAAAAAAATTAATTGAGTTACTTTGAAAAAAATATACATACATGTATAAGGTACAATTCGATATACCTACATAATATGTAGTAACACAATCGATGTTACATACAAATGTATAACACCGATAGTGTAATATCACAATTAAAAATATTGTAAGTACTCCACACGTACGTTACAAATAAAATATATGTATATCACAATTTTACAATTACATAGGTACATGCAAAAGCACTTATATTTAAACGTATTTTATAGATAGATACATACATACTTAAATCTTAGCAGATTCATGTATGTAACGCGCCAGAGTAGTTTTTTGTGTTCATATCATATATTTATAAACAATACAAAATACATACTTACAATTAATAAAAATTATATACGTTAACAAATAAGTACATATATGAACACATAATATTCGTATAATATGCATATCATGAACAAACACATACATTTTAAAAAAAATATAGTGATATATCTCTATCTAGCAGATTTTGCAAAAAAATTTTTCTCTCTATTAATTTTTTTTTTTTTTTTTTTGAATATCTACAATTACAAATACTACAAACTTTTTTTTAAAAATTTCTACAATCATCAGAACAGGTAATTGAACAGTTTTTTAGTCGTTCAAGTATTTTTGCTGCTGTTACAGCAAAAAAGTTTTTTGTTTTTAAAGCAAAAAATAGTTTATATTCAAAAAGTAAAACAAATTTATATATATCAAGACGTTGACGCGTGCGAATTAAAAGCGAAAATTAAAAATTAAGAATAGAAAAGAATACGATCTCTTTTATACATATGTTTTTTTTAAATATTGTATCAGTAGCAGCAACAGCAGCGAAAGTGTTGGAATTTTTCTAAATAGCTCTATTAGTATAGAACTCTGTGAAATTCTATTTCTATTGGTGGGTGCTTTACATAAAATTATAAAAATATATAATTTTTTTTTTTTTTTAAATTATTTTTTAATTTTTTTGTGGATGTGAAATTCAAAGAAAAAAAGAAAAAAATTTTTTTTTCTCTGGATATTTTAAGTTGTATTGACGGTTATTAAGGTTTGAGAAAATTTTTGTGATATTTTGAAAAAAAAAAAAAAAAATTAAAATAAAAGATTTGAAAAATATTTGCAAAAGAAAAAGTGGTAATTTGTGATTATAATATATGTTGAGTGCATGAATATTTATGTATGATGATAATTTGTAAGTAATGATTAATAATTTGTATTATTTTGATATACATACATTAAATTGAAATTATACTTGGTACATAATTAGTATATTGTATGACCTTATAAATTTGACCGCAAGAAAAATATATTATGTAACTGCCTACATCACAGTACGTATAATTACAACAACAGCAATGCATTATGTCCCAAAATATATTACTATAGTGTACTAATAAAATGATCCACACATAACACGATGTACATGTACATTTTAAAATGTATCATTGGTTATATATATGTAGGTATGCATTTGTCACATACCGATATAGTTAAATTTATACAATAGATACATTGTTGTACAATCTATTAAATTTTGCATTCCTTCATTTTAAACATTGACATGTATCTGTTACCATAGGACTACGTACCTATCTGTTTATGATACATACCAACAATCTGTTTCAAAAGAATACCAACATCATGTGAATATGAACAAAAATTTTCCTATTTTTTTTATTATAATTGATAACAATTAGAATGATGCAATTTAAAAAAATTTAATTCAAACAAAATATGACGTCATATATTATGATAAGACTTTTCCTCCACATGTGGGGTTTAATTCATCGCTTGTATGTTGTATCTACGGCAAATAATATTCCGTATCACGATCATCACAAATACCTATATTGTATATTATGTTATCGGGTTATGTCAAGTGCATTCATGAAATAATTACTTGATTATTATGGGTCATTAATAATAAATACCTACTACAGAAAAAACAAAAATCAATTGTTTTTTTGTATTCCCCTGATAATAAAATTCTAAAATTAATTACACATTATAATTTATATTTTATAATTCGAGTTGATTCTTAAACGTGGCTTATTAAAATGTTAAGCCAATTAACAAAAAAAAAAAAAACGATGAGTAACTCATTTAATCGGTTGGGTTAGACACAATATACAATTAATAAAAAAAATGTTGTCAAATGATTACATGCTCATGAATCGTGATATAACATTATCTGTATCTGAATTATGAGATTATGACGTTAGCACATTGAATGAAAACAAATTGAACTATTATACAACTCGAATACTCGAATCACGAAACTCGTACATATCTTTGAATTAAGTGTAGTAGATTTTCCGTTCTACAGTATTGGTGTAGTAACAAACTGATGAACAGTCAACCAGTCATCAATCATTATACTACAAATTCCATTCATCACGAATCGTAAAACAAACACATACCTACATGTATACTTTTGTCTGAGAAGACTACAATTATCATTAACAGTCAGCGATATCAAGAAATATAACGAAAAACGTGTGCTTTAAGCTGTGTTTACTTCTTTTGAATTCAAAACATATCATTTTAATTTAATTGATACAAGATTGTACGAGCATTTTTATCAATACACATTTGAATATCTTATTATATATATTTGTATAGTAGGAATATTTTAAAGTACCTACATATTGAAAAATCAATTATTACATAAGATTGTAACGGGCACACGATGCCTGAGGTTATTCGTCTTTTTAGTTGAATAAAATTGGCATATCACCTGGTTGAATATCATTAACCATCAAGCACGCACTGTAAAACACATACATACATATGTATGTTATGTTATGTATGTAATACATGAATTACTCTGAGCCACAAATATTTTTGTTTTTATAAATTTTTACATATACATAAACATACATATGTACATATACTTACATACAGTATGTATTGTATGTGTCGTAACTCAATGTACTCATTCAAGGTCATTTTTAAAATTATAAAAATTTAAAATAATAAAAAATTTTATATTTTTATAATTCACCTGTAAAATTTTCATTTAGTTTTTTTTTTTTTTAGATATGTGATTTGCAAAATACATAGATATATCGTATGAACATATATACAGATTCAAAACTATATACCTACCTATCTAACTTACTTTTTGTTGTTATTAAAAAAATACTGATATACCTACATTATGTATGTAGGTACATATTAAAGTTCTCATATATGTACATATGTATGTACCTACACTTTTTCCTGCTATTATTTATACATCCAGATTACAAGTTTTGTTATCAATTTGATAATTCAAAAATTATAACAACTAAATAAGAAACAGAGTAAACAAAAACTAAAGGCTTAAAAAATTTTTTTAAATAAAAATTCATTAATTTATAAAAAAATAAATAAATAAAATACGTTACATGAATATGATGACGAAAAAAATGTTATGAGAGAATTTCAATTTTCACAGAAAAGATTGTGATTATTTTAATGGCAAAAATGAATAATTTAATGGCAAAAATAATTTTTAATTTAAAAAATACAACAAAATGTACTAATTTAAAATTATATCTACTTTTCTACTGCATGTTGTAATGATGTACATACATTTGTACTTTCTTTCTATTAATTACATTTTCTCTCATGTATGGCATCTAATAAATGTATCTACACATGTATATATGTGTAACTTCATATAGATATTTAAATTACATACGTACCGTAAGAAATTGGCAAAGAAATCAAAATATGTATGCATACATACATATTTACTTGTTGCTATTTATAGTCAATTTTTTCTGAATTTTTCTTTTTGAAAATTTTTAAATTTCAATCATTTTGAACTAGGTATGTTTTGTTATGTGTGAGAATTTTTATTACTAAATGAATTTAAAAATTTTGTAAACGTGTCTACAATCTTGTGTTCATCACAATATTTTTGTTTTCTTGGATACATATGCAATGTCTTAATAAAAATGTAGAAAAAAAAAACAAACATTTTAAACACAAAGTAAAATCACCCTGTTGCCCTATATGTTGTGTATGTATGTATGTATGTTTTAATTTAAACTGATTGCTGTGAAACAAATCGAAATATGAGACCTCACATAATCAAAACATAATAATAAATAAATGTTAGTAAAAAAAAAAAAAAATTGCAAAGAATACAAAATTTCATAATTTTTGAATTTGAAATCAAGTACACAAAATATATTTTAATCACAAGCAATTAGAATAACAATTATAGCTTATTTGTATTGAGATCTTATGAGTTATGAGCGTATACTTACAGTATATTAACAAATTTTATTAAGTAGATAGAAAAAAAAAACGTGATAGAAAAGATAAAACTAAAATATTGATGCCTTAAAAGTTTATGATGTTTATTGATAGGGAAACCCTATTTGTTTAATTAATTATTTCTACATTTAAGGGAAATAAAAAATAGATTAGTAGTCCAATTATTTTTAACTTATTACACCAATTATTAAATTTATTTTTGTAACGTACATTTATGAATTCATTTAAATTTTCTTATATGTATAGGTTTGGTCTGTTTATAAATAAAACACAAAATACGTTGAAATCATAAATAACAAAAATAATGGCATCAAGATTACGAAAAATTGGTGTAACAACGATTGGTGCTTGTGCTGGTGCTGCTTTAGCTGCATGGGCATTACACCAGAAGGATTCACCATATCAAGTATATTTATAACTTGATCGAAAACAATCGAAACTTTTATTTTTATTTTCTAATTTTATATTTTTTATATATGTAGGTTTATAATGCTGCTATTGCAAAACCTAGAGTTAAACGTCCACTTCCACCCCGAACAGAACAAATTAAAACATTACAAAGTGGAGAAGAATATGATGTTCTTATTATTGGTGGTGGAGCAACAGGTGCTGGTTGTGCTTTAGATTCAATTACAAGAGGACTTAAGACTGCATTAGTTGAAGCTGATGATTTTGCTAGCGGTACATCATCTAGAAGTACTAAATTAATTCATGGTGGTGTCCGTTATCTACAAAAAGCTATCCTAGGTGTAAGTACAAGCTGTTATAAACACACATACATATATGTATTTATATTTGTTTAAATTGAAATTTCTAATCATTTTTCAGTTAGACTTTGAACAATATCGAATGGTTAAAGAGGCTTTAGCAGAACGTGCTTCTATGCTAGAATTAGCACCACATTTAACACATCCGTTGCCAATTATGTTGCCAGTTTATCAGTAATGCTTTAAAAATAGATTGAATTTAAAAAGTATTATTCTTTATATAACTGATAAAATTTATTTTCCAAATTTTAGATGGTGGCAAGTTCCATATTTCTGGGTTGGTATTAAATGTTATGATTTTGTTGCTGGTGATCGAAATGTGAAAAGTTCATATTATTTGTCAAAGAAAGATGCTCTAGAACTCTTTCCAATGTTAAAAAAAGATAAGTTATGTGGAGCGATTGTTTATTACGATGGTACTTGAAAAATTATAATTCTGTGTGACTGATAATGGGATAATGTGATTCTTTTTATTAAATACAGGACAACAAGACGACGCTAGAATGGCTTTATCAATTGCTTTAACAGCAGCTAGACATGGTGCTACCGTTTGCAATCATGTTGAAGTATTGGAATTATATAAAAAGCCTAGTCCAAATGGACCTGTATTGTGCGGTGCCAAATGCAAAGATCATATGTCAGGAAAAGTGTTTGATGTAAAAGCTAAATGTATTATTAATGCAACAGGACCATTCACTGATAGTATTCGTAAAATGGACGAACCTAAAGTAAAAGAAATCTGTTGTCCAAGTTCTGGTGTACACATTGTTTTACCTGGTTACTATAGCCCACAACATATGGGTCTATTAGATCCAGCAACATCAGATGGCCGTGTTATTTTCTTCTTGCCTTGGCAGAGAGGAACCATTGCTGGTACAACAGATCTTCCATGTGAAATTACACATAATCCAAAACCAACTGAAGATGAAATTCAATTCATTCTCACTGAAATTAAAAATTATTTAAACAAAGACGTTGAAGTACGTCGTGGAGATGTATTGTCTGCATGGAGTGGAATTCGGCCATTAGTTTCAGATCCAAACAAAGAAGATACTCAATCACTAGCCAGAAATCATATAGTGCATGTAAGTCCATCAAAATTAGTTACAATTGCTGGCGGCAAATGGACAACATATCGTGCTATGGCTGAACATACAATCGATGCTGCAATTAAAGGTAAAATTCAAGTGCTTATAAAAATACTATAGAAATTCAATGAAAATCATAAAAATTAATTTTTATATATAGCTTGTGATTTGAAGCCAGAAAAACCAGAAAGTCAAACAACCACCGTTAAAATTGAAGGTGCACATGGATGGACACCAACTATGTATATTCGATTAGTACAAGATTTTGGTTTAGAAGTTGAAGTTGCACAACATTTAGCTAAATCATATGGTGATCGTGCATTTGCTGTAGCCAAATTAGCAACATTAACTGGAAAAAGATGGCCTATTATTGGTAATCGTATTCATCCAGAATTTCCATACATTGATGCAGAAATTCGTTATGGAATTCGTGAATATGCATGCAATATTGTTGATATGATTGCTAGACGTATACGTTTATCATTTTTAAATGTACAAGCAGCACAAGAAGCATTACCATATATTGCTGAAATTATGGGTGAAGAATTAAAATGGTCAAAAGATGAGAAAGAGGTAAAATTAAAGAAAATTTTTAATCTTTTGCAATTGGAATTTATGTTTTCATTAATTTATGTTCATTTTTCTGTTATCATTTAAATTTTTAGAAACAAATTAAAAGGGCATCCGAATTTTTAGCGAACGAAATGGGACAAGTAGTTAATCGTGCTTCAAAAGAAAAGATTCCAATTAATTTGACCAAAGAAGAAATTACTTTATATATTAAAAGATTCCAACTTATTGATAAAGATAATAAAGGATACGTTTCAATTAATGATATTAGAAGAGCTCTTAAGGTATGTATTAAATTAAAAATGAATAAATTTATTAAAACAAAATTTAAATCTACATCAGAAATCCTTTAAAATATTTGATTTCTATGTGCCCTCATATACCTACTATGTAAAATGAATATAATTGTTTTTACAAATTTGAAAAAAGAAATTATTCGTTACAAATTTTTACTTTTAAAAAAAAAAATTTTTTTTTTTCTGAATGAAATTTTATATGTATTATAAAAATCTATAATGTATATATATAAACAGAATACAGGAATAAAAGTTAATGATCATGAATTACACCTAATACTTAATGAAGTTGATGCATCATATAATGGTCAATTGGACCTAACAGATTATTTACAGGTAAAATAATGAAAAATAATACAACAATAAATAAAAAATGTGGTTCACTGCTTATTGCTATATACGCTAACTGATGATCATTTAAAAATGAATTCATATACAGGAATAATATATGGGATGGGAGTATTGTTGGGTTTAAAATTTTAAAAATTTAAGTTTAAATGGGATTTTTTTTTTTTTTCTGATACCTACATATTCTTATTTAAATTCATTGACATCATTGTGTAATGTCGTTTCATTTTGTTTTATTTAAAGTACAATTATTTATTGAAAAAAAAAGAAAAGAAACAACTATGTCTATATATTGTGTCATCGGCGTCATAAACATACCTACATGTATTTATTTGGTCCATTTTATGTTCTCTTAATGACTTCTAATGCCAACTTTTAGAAGTTGAAATTTTAAAACAATTTTTGATAATAAAATAAAATATATTTTTTTTTTATTTTTAAATTAATAATTTTCATAAAATATTATAATAATATTAATTCGTTTTTGATCTTCACATAATTTTTATTATTTTTTGTGTTTCTTTTTCTCTTTTTCTAAAAAAAAAAAAAAAAAAAAAAAACAAAATTTATATTTAAATATATATTACTACTACTGTGTAATCTCTATAAAGAGTTTTGGTGATGCCGATGTTAGCGGCGAACAATTGCATGAAATTCTTCGAGAGATCGATACTAATATGAATGGTCAAGTTGAACTCGATGAATATTTACAGGTTAGACTAAAAGAATGATTTTGTTTTATAAATATATTAAATATTATATTTAATTATATTCTTTATTTTCATTTTTATTCGTTATTTAATATATATATACATACTATATATGTACATAATAAATAATACGCAAACGGTATATAGTATACATATGTACATATATGGTATCACTTCATAAAACAATCAGAGTTATACGTATACACAATTGAAAAGATACGAATTTATTTAAAATTGGAATATTAACATTAAAATTACGTTACCTATACATACATGTATTTACTCATATGATGATCATTATCATTTCATGTTAACATCATTCTACATCAAATTTAAATGTTTTGTAATGTTCTAACAAATTTTTATTTAAAGAAAAATTCTAAAAAAAAAAAAAATCAAAAAATATGCACAATTAAACAGCATAAAAAAAATACATTCATTAAAATTCGAAATTTTCTTTTAATTTACACACATTTTATTTACACTGATCATTTTGCAATGTTACAATTCATGTGCTTATCGCTTTATATTCAATTTGCATGCACATTTTCAAATAAAATTAATTTTTAATTATTTATTTTTATTTTTATTTTTTCTTCTTATAATATTTTAAAAATTGATCACATCACTATAAATAAATTAGATGATGTCAGCTATTAAAACTGGACATGTTGCATATTCAAGATTTGCTCGTATGGCTGAACTAGGTGAAGAAAAGCATGAAGCTGATAAACTTCAAAAATATAAAATAACAGTTGATCGTTCTGGAGGTGGATTGTAAATTAAATAATTTATACATTTTAAATATTAAATTTTAAGTAAAATAAAATATGAAAAGAAAATTACATAATACACATACTTATATTGAAATTTTCTTTATTATATATGTATGTATATGTATATAGTGTTTAAGAATGAATTATCACCATCATAAAAAGTACTTAAAAAAAAAGTGAGTATGTAACCTACCTATGTACATATTTAATTTCATATTCACCAAATTAAGAAAAAGAAAAAAAAAATAAGTGAAAAATATTTATGTAAAATAAAATATAGAAAACGAACTCACAAAAAAAAAAAAATCTTAACATATAAAATTAAAAATTTAGCAATAAAAATTTAAAAAAAAAAAAAAAAAAAAAAACATTTATCAAATTTTGGTGCAAAATAAAAATAAAATGTGCCAAAAAAAATTTAACATAATATTGCTTACAGTACTTTTTTTTTTATAATTGAATCAATAATTCTGTGTGTGCTATAGTCATGCCGGTAAATTAAAATTAAAATTGTCTAAATAATATGTGCCTTTCTGAAATGTCAGGACTTTTTTAAGCAAACATGACGCATATATTAGTCCATATAAATATTAAATGCTTCATAATCTATACAATCTATATAAATTGAAAGTAGGTACCTATATAAAAAGAAATTCTAAAATTTGGGCCAAAAATTTAAATAAAAAAATCAGTTAACTAACTTAACTCCAGTTACAATACTTAACAATGTTTGTAATAAAATAATAATAAATAAAAAATATTCTATAATCAAATTACTATTATGGTGAATAGATATAACTATTCATTCTTGTATAAATTTTTGAATAAAAAATGTATAGGTATATACATTTCATTTCATGTCAATACGCTTTCATTGTAGGACTCTTGTCTTTTTTTTTGTTTTTTGAAAAACAAAATTATTAATTATTTTCTCTTCTAGTCCATTATAGATACCTAAATATAATAACAAATACGAAGAAACAGATATTTTCAATTATACTAATATACCTATAATATTTTAAAATGTAATACCTACCAGACGTTTTTAATTATTTATTGATTCAAAAAATTAATTTATTATATAAAAAATTGAACAACATACCTATAGGTATTTAAAAAGTTATTTAATTATACTGTATGCATGTCCTGTAAGTATAAGGTATACATTTTAAATTTGTTTTTATATTTTCTTTCTTTTCACCAAGTGTAAGGAATCATGCAATAACAATTGTAAACACATTGTTATCCTTTCTAATCATTACAAAAAAAAAAAAAGATTAAATTAAATTAAAAGAACGTAGTATGTATACCTAAATAATTTAAATATGAAATTGTCTTAAAATTGATACTGTATAATAAATAAGTGAATGATCTATTTAATTGTGTAATTTTTAAAACAAAAAAATTTTTTTTAATGAAAAATCATCGATAATAGGTAGGTACTACCTGTATGTGGTTATTTACGTAAAATATTTTTTAAATCAAAAGAAAACTATATGCTGTATTAGACAACATTCTATTTAACTACAGATTATTGTATAATGTTCAGAAGGACAAAAACTATGTATGTATATATCCTACCTATATTGTTTAAAATAAAGACAATTTAATTTAAAAGAAATAATAATAAACAAAGTTTATTTAAAACTACCTATTATACCTACATATGTACCTATATACAATTGTGGTTTGTATCATACCTAACAATATTCTCCCAGCATTAATTCCTTTTGGTATAACGTACGTCGCGGATTCCTCCTTTTTTATAGTAACGAATGTCAATATGGACCATTGAATTTTATCAAATTATGCATTTGAATTTTGTGTATGTTATTAGGTATATAAACCTATGTATACAATATATTGTATTTTGAAATACAAATGATATTGGGAGTTGCGTAATACGCCCATCACATATATCCCTTTTCTTAAAATACTTGTATATTGTATATAAAACAATTTTAAAATCATTGAAGGTTTTCCCAACCATCATATTGAAAGAATAATATCTATTATATAATAATAACGTAAACATCATCAATATATAATATATATCACTAATATCCATTGTAAAATAAAATCATCATATACAAAAATTTAAGTGTCTCTTTCAAATATTCGGTGTTAGTTTACATACTTACATAAACGAGTAATTTTTTTACTACCTAGGTATTATTAGTAATTATTAAAGGTGCAATATGTCCATACATGCTAATGTATTTTATATTAGTTTAGTCTACCTATCTTTTATTCTAAAATTCAGAACTTTCATTTTTAAACTTCTTTCATATGCGGGATTCAGTTCACAATACAGTATTAAAGCTATCAAAGTGATTTTGCTATCAAAGGATAACAATACTTTGTTTACATTTTATTATCCTCCTTAATAATGGGGGGTACATTTTATATGCGTGCGTTATTGTTGTCAACAGGTTAAAGATGTAGAAGATAGTGAGTATATTAAAACTTTATGCCATCACCATGTAACATTTCTTTTATGTGGGGGCCGTGATAATAATGGGGTACAATAAACGCATAATACCAACACATACCAAATATTATTATTTGTTTTTGCCATATGACTCCCTATGGCTGGCTATATACTGGGTAGGTATATAAACATTAAACATGAGCATTTCGGGACAAAGACGCATCGTACGCACTAAACAGAGTATATATTATATGTACATAGGCATCTGTAGCTGTACTAACTACTAGTGTACTAGGCATATACATATATGTAGTCTACATGGTACAAAATATGTGTACAAGCACGTATAAGTTTGTAATGTAAAATATTCTAAAATTTTGCTTTTTAGCGATTGGTTCTTGTAAATTATTTAACATTATTGAACCAATTGAAAGTATGTTTATGTTATAGGTAACCTATTTTATTTAATTTAATTCTGAGGCTATCATTATTTATTGATGTGTATGTTGGATGTTTTTCTTGAAAAACGTATTTCAATTTGTTGTATACTTATACATGTATACACGGCAAAGATGTCCTTGCACTACCTATATGTATGTGTTATGTTTCTTATATACCTATATAATTCCTTATACGTCTTCTATGAAGTAAAAGAAGAAAAAGAAGTAGGTAATAGTGTTGTATTAATTTTGATTTGCATCATTTGGATTACCTATACAAATTGTTCTATACATATGGTATATCTCCATACATATATCTATATTTAGGTACATGTACGTATATACCTATAAATATTAAAAGCCAATGAAAATCAACTTCCAATAAATCCTATGTATTTTATATCTTGTATATATGTACATCCACCTGTATATATTAGGTAGTACCTAGTACATTTATTTATGTAAAATAAACATAACATATGTACGTATTACATACGATTTTATAAAATGTTAGACCCCATCCAAAATTGATAAAAATATCGCCACGCCAACCCCAATAATGATAATGTATGAAAATATAAAATAAAAAATAACTTTACTGTGTCTATTAAATTTTAGCCATTTATTATAGGTAAATATATAAACCTAAAATGCAATATCTGTTAATTGTAGCTTGTAGCCTATGGGAACTAATGTTTCAAAAAGCCGATTCAAGCCAACCCTACTATAATATGGGTTTAACGAAAAATTCTAAATGAGTATTTTTCGTGTATCTACAATATATATACCTATGCACACATACATATGTATGTATATAGAAAACACAGATGTACCTCTATCATTTTTGTTTATTATGAAAATTTAAATTTGGTGTACGTAGTTGCTAATCACTTTTGCTTAAAGGAAGATTCTTATTTCTTACCATTGTTATTCAACAGTGAAATGAAGCTTTAAGAAAGTCATATGTATCAAATTATCTATACATATGTATGTAGGTATGCCATATGTGTTACATATATTGGTATTATGTCACGGAGGTTATATCCATCCACATTATATCTACATATGTATGTAGGCATGTTAAATTCGAATTTTTTGGGGATCAATAAGGCTTGATTTTAAATAAGTTGTCTTTCTTTTTGATTTGTTTTTATAAACTTAGTATTAAAACAGGCGTGTCCGCCTTCTATTAAATATTTCATTTATCATAAAAATGAAAGTTTCTCAATTCAATCTAAGTGTACCTATCTTTTTCTTGTATACAAATTACAAAACTACACTGTTAAAAAACAAAATTGTTCTAAATGATCCGCATTAATGTAGTGATGAAAGTGATGAAAGGCTTTTTATTCCAGA
Source organism: Anthrax anthrax (assembly GCA_963971155.1). Taxonomy (NCBI): domain Eukaryota; kingdom Metazoa; phylum Arthropoda; class Insecta; order Diptera; family Bombyliidae; genus Anthrax; species Anthrax anthrax. Next base: position 953,191 of record OZ020118.1, on the reverse strand, counting down.
GAATCTCCTTTTTTTTTTTTTTGTAAAAATAGATACTTACTGTGAAGCTTGCAGATTGCAGAATTCCTTTTTCTAGTCTTGTTAACATTTCAACAGTTCTACTAAATAAAAATCTAAAGTTATACTTAAAGAAATTTTTAACAGTGTATGTGTGTACAAAGGTGGTAAATCGTTCAATGAACTTTTTGAATTAAAAGATATACAGAAGGACGATATACATATATGTACATACCTACGTGAATACCGAGTACCGACATTCAGATTTATGTGCTTTAATTTAATTCATAATAATGTATATACAAATGTAAACATTAATTACTTATATAAAGTCTTTACTTTTGCTATCATATGTACATGCATGTCCATATATTCTTGTAATGGCCAGTAAAATAAAAATAATAAAATAAATAAGTGAACAAGAAACATAAATGAAGCATGAAAAAAACAAGACTGTATATAAGGTTAGACAGTTTCTAACAAACACCCTCAATTATTTTCTTTGGAAATTTTATACACATAATAAAACCTCGTTTTCTTGTAATACGAATACGAAGCATTTGTTCATAAGAAAATTGTGTATGCAATATGCATTCATGCAACGAGATAAAGCCATATAGTATGGGCCGTAAGTAGATCGTTGGTCCTTATACGCTGAAACAAAAAAAAAAAAAAAACAGCTACGTATGTACATTATTTTACTTTTACTGGATAAATGTTAATGTTCGACAAAGCTTGTTTTTGTTGGGTAAACGACTTCAAGATTTCAGTTACTTTTGGTTCGGTTAAATTTTTGTTCAGTTAACAACACCCTATTGAAAATGTATAAATGTTAGGGGGGTATGGCATTCAAAAAAACTGGCTTTTTGGGTTCGTTTTTCATTTCTCCGTATAATAACAATGTACATACTGTCGTGCTATTGAATTTCGTTACATTCAAAATCATGTTTTACGGCCTAAATTTTTTGGTACATATACATATGTATGTACATGATACATACATTTAAACATGGTCATGTACGGACGGACATGTACAATTGTACATGTATATCTCACACCTCATTCTGCAATCTGCACCCTATTTTGTGTTTTGTTTCATCTAAAAATCTCTTCTTATTTCATTTTTATGAACTATTAAGTACTAGACACAATTTGAATTACTTTATTACCGACAAAAACATAATTTAGATCCACTTTGTTAAAATTTCATAATTAATTTTACATAGATTTTTTTAATAACCGATGACGACACTGAAATACATACAGCTAGAAAATATTTATGTCACATAATGAACTATATCAGTATTTTGCATAAACTACGTGTATTTACAATTTTTCTCTAGTCCTTTAGATCTTTAGTCGATAGTTTCAATTGTGTTCAAGCCTTTATGTTGATTTTCTTTACTGATTTTCCTTTACTATGCTCTTATTCGGCGTTTGCCTTTGACCAACATATTTTACTGCACATGTGTAATAAAATTCAAAGTTCAGTACATTCCGCCCTGTCTAAATTAAATTCATTTTCCACCATTAATTTATTCGTTCGTTCATAAATGTAGGCACAATCACTGATAAGTGATAGTTGAATAGAACACACAGTACACACACATCATCATACATACCATCATTTTCTCCGTATTGATTTCCTCGATATCACTAAGTACTGTAAAGCATACAGTTGTTGATAAACAAAATTTATATTTTCGTTTATTAATGTTAAGTCCAAGCGGGTTCAAGTTATATAAAAAAGGAAAAAAGCCATAACTACATTTTTATGAAATTTATTTTGAAGTCGGTCTTTTACGACACATTGGTATCCCAATAACACCATATTTTACCATATTTATCTTCCAAATTTACATGATATTTTAATAAAAATACAGGGTGGGCCAACTTGGATTGACTGATTTAAAATGCTTAAAACTTTTATAATTTTAATCTTTTTCGATAGTTGTAGGGTTTATATGAAAGAGAACTTATACTTCATTTTTTTTTTATTTAGGCACGTGTTGTTAATAGTGATGCTTCCTATTAATCTTTTGAGTTCAATTTGTATAAATTCGTCTTTTTCTCTCTCTACGCCAGTTTTACCAGATTGTTAGATGACTGCGTTTTATAAACGAAAGCAACAATAACACGAGAGTAAACATAAATCATAAACATTAATGATGTCAAACATTATGATTCCAAATTTTCAATTTTTGCACGAATATTTTATTTAAACACATGAATTGTTGAATCTGTTGAAATTCTCTATAAACTGCAAAAAAAAAAATTGAAACAAAAAATTTCAAAACACAAAAATTACAATTTTTTAAAAACAATCTGTCTAAGTTGGCCCACCCTGTGTAATACGGATTGTAGTTGTAGATTGTTGTGTAGTTGACTTTTTAAAATATTTTTTCCTTTCCATTTTTATTTTTTTTACAAGGGGGAAAATATTCGAAAAAGTAAAGAAAAAACATGACATCTGCTGTTTGCTTGCTTGCGCTCATTCATTTTATTTTGTTAAAAATTTAATGTTCTGCTTTTTGTAATTGTAGATTCACATGAAATGAAATGTACCCGTGTCCCGGTCCCGTAAACAATTTGAAATTTGAATGAGAAAATAAAATAAAGGCACATACATATTTACGGTGTGCCGTGTGATATAGTTGGCTTGTTTCCCCTTTTCTGTGTAACCTAGCTTTAGCTAAAATGATTTTAATTTTACTATATTATTATAATAATATGATGAATACTAGGTATGGGCATTGATAATACACAATACGTATGTACATATATTTTTTGCAAGACACATATTAGATAAAATTACAGACTTCTGTAGGATATATTATTTGGATTTTTTGAAAAGGGGTCGACTAGAGATGGTTTGATTGTATGTTCAAAAACACGATATATGTATACAGAATACCTACATACATATAAATGTGTTCACAAAAAAAAAAAAAATTATGTGCATGGATACAAATTTTTATATTGGAAGAATTCTCAAAAATTACACGTATGATAACCTAGGGAGTGTGTTTGTGTTTGTTTGCCTTGTTATATATGGAAATGCAACACGCGATATAAAAATTGATTGCATTTGTAGGCTGGTATACAATTTTTATTTAGTTTTAGATAGTAGTGAGCGCGTCGCGTCCCCTTTTTTTTAAATAATTATTTCTAGCTGTTATAAAGCAAAGCAAATCGTTAGCTAATCATTTTATTATTAACATTTCAAAATACGATTGAATATTTTTCAAAATTTGATACGACGAATATCAAATAAAAGGTGAATTTTTATTTTTCTTCGATATCAAAATAGGGCAAAAATTAATTTTTTATTATTATTTTTTTTTTTTTATACATTTTCATTGTACCTACATATACTTCATTATTATATCTTGTACATATCATACAGATACAATCGCACACATACACATTAATTAAAAAGAGATAAATATAATATTTTGATGGGGTATATCGTTCTTAGTCTAACATACAGGGGATGTGATATTTTCTAGACCGCCAGCGATGTACACATTTTGAAATTTTCATCAGCGAATACATACGAATTGGACCAGCCCAAGCTGCGTGTTCTCTTCTATATCGTGTCGTTGCATTTTGTGTAAAGTGTGTAAAGTAAAGAAAAAAAAAAAAAAAGTAATAAAAATTTTTTTCCTTTTTTGTTACGCGGTTACACATTTTATCGTTTTTAATTAAGCAAAATTTTTTGGCATATACCTATTTATATATATAGTACGTACATAGAATTTTGTACAGTGACCCAAACAAAACGAATTAATTTAATATTTTTTTGGTTTATATTTGCTTGTTGTTGTTTTATTTTGCTTCAATTTTTGTTATTTGATTTTTACATTAAAATCATATGAAAACGATAAAATAGAAAAACGAAAGTAAAAAAAAAAATGAAAAAATAAAATCGATTGATTTTCGAATAATCGAATGTATTGAATTAAAAAAGCAACAAAAATTAATACTGGAGAAGGTACATTGTTTTTTTTTTTTTTTTTTTTGTAAAAAAGAAAAATATTTTTTTTTTAGTACTGGTACTGGGACTGGGTACACTGGTCTGGTTTCTGGTGCTTACTTTATAGTATGTTAATATTACCAAGTATAAATAACACAAACACAATACACTATAGGTAACCTAGTATACCATAATTTTGTTGTTTTACTTATTGTTGCCTTGTCGTTTACCTTTGCCTGCTGTTGCTGCTGCTGCTGCTAACGAGTATAAAGCTAAATATACACGCTCAAGCAAGTTGTACAATTTGGTTTGATTAGGCGAAAAATTGTATTGTGTATAGCGTGGTCGGTAGACCAATTTTCAAATTTGACAAGCTGCTTGATGAAAATCAAAATGTTTTAATTTTTTGTGGGCGGAGCTAGAGTTTGACAAACTGGTTGTACTGTGTATGGTGAAGTTTGACAAACTTGAAAATAAAATTTCTATGAACAATCAAATTGTTAAAGTGCTAACAATAAACGAATTTTAATTTGATTCTTAAATCATTCGATTGTAATTAAATAATGAAATTTGTACGACGGTTGTGTAAACCGCTTGAGCGTGTATAGCAAAATATATATTAAACTCGAAGTTGGCAAGCCAGATTGTACAACTTGCTTGATAATATATGTATTAAGCTTAAAATATAATGAGAAAATATATTACATATACAAATATATTAGCTGCCCTGCCAGCCTATATGCTATGCCTGAGAAAAAGATATCGATCTTAATCGGACAGTGCACTGTAGACTGTTGTAATTCGTATGAAAGGGACATAAACATATCTATATAATCCTGGGTCTATATTGGCAATATTTCCATTGCCGGCAATGGAAATATTCCCAATGGAGACCCTATATTGCCGGCAATATTTCCTGAAGGCAATATTGCCATTGCCTCAGGGAGCAATATTGCTTCTTGAAATATTGCGGCAATATTTTTGACATTTCAGTATATTTGAGACTTCTTCTTCTTTCTGTTTCTTATAAATTTTAGAAATATTGCCGCAATATTTTGCCCACAACAAGGCAATATGAACTGTCAAATAAATATTGCCTTCTAGGGCAATATTGACAATATAGATGCACTGTAACATCACAAACACATATGTGCATACACACATTTTCATATATATATATACACTCATTTCACATTCACATCGAAATTATTCATTTTTCTTTATAGTTTTGCTTGTTACTTAAATTATATTGTGGCTATATAATATTTTTCTTTTTCATATTATAAATAATAATATATTATCATTTTTGAATAATAAAAAAAAATATATATTATATAGGAGTATATAATATTGTAATTATTCGGTTTATATACATAAAAATTTAATTAATAGAAAAATTTTTGCGAAAAAAAAATTTTTTTTGTTTTTCTTAATTAAGAGAGAAATTTTTCTAGTGGAAAGAAAAGATACTTTTTTTTTTTTTTTTACTTATTCTGTTTTTGTTTTTGTTTTTAATTTTTTAAATATAAATATGAAGTAAGAGGAATATGTATGTAAATTGTAATATGAAAAAATGATTTTTTTTCTTTTTTTTTTTTATTATCCAGTAAATAGTTTAGTGTGATTACGTAAATCAATTTGAGAAATATAAAATATGTATAATATTTTATTGTAATACTTTAGGTATATATACACACAAGAAAAAAAATAAAAGAAGAATTAATTTAAGAAAATTTTTATGTGTATAAAGATTGAAATTAATAAAATCAAGAATGATTTAAAAATAAAAAATAAAAAAAAAAAAAACTAAAACTACGAGTTTTCACCAAATGGTTAAAATAAGTGAGATAAAAACAAAAAACACTAAAATTTTGTTTGGCGTAAATTTATCACTAAATTTTATATGAACGTAAGTATCCACACATTAATTTTTTTTTATATTTTAGTTTATTTAAAAATCTTTTATTTTCCATTTGAAATCAAATAAAAATAGATAATTCAGTTTAAAATTTTGATTATTATGTAAAATCGTTTGATACTTCGATGTATCCTCTAGCTGACTGATGATAGTTGGTCTGTTGGGCGACATCAGAAAATTTCAATATAATGTTATATGTATATTTACTGTTTTTTTTTTTTTTTGAAGCCTAATGAAAGTTGAAAAAAAAAACAGATTTTTTTTATATTTATTTTCATATTTAAAGTAAAATCCTCGCTTGTATATATAGGTACATTCTTATATGTATATATAAATATTATCTTTAATGTTTCATGTAGTATATTTGGTTGGTTGGGTCCAAAAAGTCAAATACAAGGCCACACTTAGATGGTGGGTGTTTTCGAGTTCACACTCCTATGGGCGGGGGCTACTATATATACAATATACCTACATACAATTCATATTATATAGCTACATTACTATATTTTGACGCATTGTACCTATAATGTACATTGCTATTTTGCTCTACATTTCACTATACTATATAGATAACTTTATTATAATATGTTATTAAATACCTATTGTAATGTTAATGCTGACTATGCAAAAGCAAAAGAAATTTTTCAAAGTTTCTTATTCCTACATTTAAAATACAACCCAAAAATTTAATATCTATTACTATTTAAAAACTTACAAATAAATACCAACTTTTAAGTAGGTACCTACATTTTTTATATGTAAAGAAAATTTTAAAGGATAATGTTCAAGAACGCAACAGTTCCAAGAAAATTTAAGAAAATTATCTGAACACAAAAAAATAAAAATAAAAATTGAAGCCTAAAACATCAATTACCTATGCCAATACATGTATCCATCTACCTACATATACCTATAGTTTAAAAATTATGAATTTTACTTTTCACCAGAAAAACAAATTTAAAGAAGATAAAGTCAGAGAAAAGTATTTTACCTTCAAAGTAGGACATACATATATACGTGAATATACCTATGTACCTACATATTTTCAGATTTTTTTTACTTTTCAATTTACCATTAAAATGTACCTAGGTAAACACATATGTGTACATAAATTTTATTCATCCATATTCAGTACAAGAGAAAAATGAATGTACACATATGTATGTATGTATGTACAATAATACATGTACGTATATATGGGCCTGTGTATGATGATATCGATGTGTGAATGTACAAATTGATTTTCATACTGCTCATGCACTGTATTTAATACTGAAATGTTTTATATGTATATCAAACCAGTACTATACTCCATATACTAATTCGATGCAGTTAAGGTTTTATGGAAATGACATAAAGTAGTACCATTTTACGTTGCTGTGTATTGATATTAAAAAAAAATTCATCTCGTATTATATGATAACAGATTGTGGTAACCCTATTCGTGAGATGATCTTATTAGAAATTAAAAGAAAAGAAAAAGGACAGATAGACCTTAACTGCATAGAATTAGTGTATGGAGTATAATTCAAAGTAAAAACATGCTACAGAATTTACACAGTTGGATTGGAAATTGTATTTTAAAAATTTTTATTCAGATCTCAAGTAAAATACAGGAAAAATATGAAATTTCGAATTGTTATCGTATACAATAGATATCATACATGTTAATGACTTACTTAAGAATTTCTGTGTGTAGTTGTTACCTTGGTTATTAATGTCTTAAAATCTGTATGTTTTTATTCCCTTTTTTTCATTGACAATGCGTTACAGAAACTATTTAAAATTTTATTTTTCACAAATATCATTGATTTTTTTTAATAATTAAAAATAAAAAAATATATTTCCTCTTTAATTTAAGGTTTGATCCTCCGTTGAAGGTTAAGAGAAAGAATTTTATTTAAAAAAGAAATTTTATACTACCTACTCTTCATGCATCATTTTAAATAAAAACAAACATATTTTTTGCATATCCTATAAGTACATCTGTATTTTAAAAGATATTTGATTTAAGAAAAAAAAAAAAAAAAAAAAAATTGCCTACAACCTGTTCACATAAAGTTAATCACTCAGGATAAGAGTAATTGAATTGAAGCCAATAAAACTGGAGGCGCAACAGGGAAATGCTTCCACCGGTTCGGAAGTCCGAGTGGTCAGTGCCTCAGTGGTTGCTCAGCTACAGGCACAAGGACTACAGGTGCACAATAACACATAAATATGTATATGTACTGTACTTAGTAGTTTTTCTTATAGTTTTTCACAAATTACATTTTTTTTTTTAAATTATTATTTTCCTTTATTTATCTTTTTTTTTTTTTTTTTTTAATTACCTAGTTAGAAGAGATTTTATGTATATGATTCTGTTTTGTAGATTAACAATAATAGTGTACCTATTTATGACAATTTTGTTGATGTTTTTTATTCCTTACACAGTTTACATTTTGGTTTTATTTTTGTTTCTACTTTACGCCACTTATATCTATTTCTATTATCACTTTAATAACAGCACTGTACATCCAAAAAAGTCATTTTAATTTTAAATATTTTTCTTGTTTTTTTTTTTTTTTTTATTAAATTTTATTTATTTGTCCGTTGTTATTAATTTAGAAAAAAAAAAAAAAAAAAGAAAACATTTATTTTGTGTTTCTTATTTAACCAACTGATTTCATTAACTCAAACAAAGTGATTTTATATAGTGTAGATACTTATTTCTAATGTAAATTTTTTATTATATTTTGTATTTTATAGGGTAGTGAACTTAATGCTGCTATTATGGCTGCATCACAGCCACAGAATGCTACAACAGCACATCATATACAACAAAATCAATCAAATAATCAGCCACAGGTTATTACATTACAACAATTACAAAATTTCATACCACAACAAATGAGCACAATAACAACAGCAGATGGTACACAAGTATCAGCTGCATCATCAGGAACAAATCCTACACAAGTTAAAGCATTTGTTGCTAATCCACAAATGTCACAGCAAGTTTTAAATTTGCAAAATTTACAGGGTATACCACATCAATTTATACAGGTAATTTCAATAATTTGAAAAATTCTATTCAAATTTAATTAATGACAAATATGTGATTAATTCATAATTTTTTTTTTTTAGGGTGGACAAATTTTACAAAATCCAGGAAATGGTATGTTTTCAGTAGTACAACCTCTTCAAACGGTAACAGTAGATGGTCAAGAAGCTTTGTTCATACCAAATGTTGGGAATCCACAATTTGCTGGAGCACAGGTTTGTTTTACATATGTTTTGAATCTTTTTTTTATTATTCTGTCATACTTTTATTAAATTCTAAATATTTTTTCTTTGATTTTCAGGCTGTACAAATTAATGGACAACAAGCTTTTCTTACACCTAATGGTCAAATCATTCGTGCTCCACAGGCTGCTGGCGTGTTACCAGCACATCTATTACAAAATATGAGTCAAACTGTTCAATTACCAAATGGTTAGTATTTTTCATAAAGTAAATAGGTATTAATAAATTTATTTTGTTTTTTGGGGAATAAAGTTTTAAAAAGATATATTATATTTGTGCAAAAAGAAATGCGTACACATACTTAAAGCATAAAAAATAAAATATATATCATTGCTTTATTGTATATAAATACACGTACATTGGTGTATCTTTATGTCCAACATTTATATCTGTCTTAATTACTTGATTAACAATCATCCAAATGGAATTTTATAATTATTAAAAACAAAATTAGTTTTTGTTTAAAATTTTGCTTAATTTCATTTTTACACACAATTGTAAAATTTATAATTATAAAATTCTATCCTGTATATTTTTTTTTTTGTCTACATATCATAAAATACATACATTTATCATAGTACATAATCATTCTCACAAATTATTCAATGAATTTAATAATAATAATAATAATACAAATAAATCAAAACGTGTTTGTCGTTTTTTCTAACTAACCAATGGTTTTTTGCTTTCTTGCGAAAATTTCTTTGTTTTTCTTTTTCATTTATTCATTCACATAATACATACGAAAAAAAAAAAAAAAACAAACTGTCTAAAATGTGTCCTTATAAACACATGTGTCCTCATAACATAAAAACATAAAAAAATCTATCGTATCGTACTATGCAAAACTTAAATATTTGTATAGTAACTGGGCAAGCTACAATAACAATACCGGGAACAAATGTAACAATTCCAATCGCGAATGCTACTAGTATTACAAATGCAGCTGCTGCAGCAGCGGCGGCTAATACTGTTGCAGCAACATCAGCAGCTGCTTCAAATAATCATCATCATCAAGGTAATCAAAATCAACAGCAATCACAACAAACACAGCAGCAACAACAAAATCAACAGGGAGCTGGAGCACAAGGTGGTGGGCATCAACAATCGAATCAACAACAAGCACAGGGGCAAAATGCCCAACAACAACAACAAAATCATCAACAACATACAACTCAACAGCAGGCAACTATAACAATACCTGGTACTAGTATACAGATACCAACTTCAATAGCGGCTGCTAATGGTTTATTAGCAAATGCATTTCAAGGAAATACAAATAATTTTGCTGGAATTAAATTAGAAGGTGGGATCATTGTTTCACACCCATTCAATTATTTCACATTCATGTAATAGATATTTTCGTACTATGTATTCACTTCGTTATAATTTTTTATTAATTTTTTGTAATTTATAATTCATTCTGTATAAACTGTACATTTTGATATCTTTTTATGGTTTTTATTGATTAACATTTATTTTATGTAGATATTATTATTTTTCTTTGTTTGAACATTTTTTTTTAGCTCATTTTATTTCTAAGATTTATTTGGAATGCTAAATGGAGTAATTTGGTTTCATTTTTCATATACATTTTGTGAAATCTATTTTTTAAATTTATTTTTATAACTTTTTCTTTATTTAGTTTCGTTTAGTATAAAATTCGTACCTAAGGAATTTATATACGAATATCATTAGAAAAATAAAAATAGTAAAAATCAAAATTTCTTTTTCAGGTCAAAATATTCAGGTTCGACCAAATGGAACTTTACCACATGTCGTTCAGTTCCCAATGACACAAACAGTGCCTGTACAAGTGCCTATAACTACGGCTAATGGTCAAACAGTTTATCAAACAGTACATGTACCATTACAGGCATTTGCAGCATCTATGCCAGGTTTAATACAACCTCAAATGCAAATAATACCACAGTTCACACAGGTAAATACAGTTTACATATAATTTCAATTAATATATTAAATAAATATCGATAAATTATTTTGTGTAGGTTGCTAATATAATCACACCTACGGGACAAATTCAACAAGTTCAATTGGCCCCAATTAATCCAATGGCTTTGCATGCAGCTCAAGCTGCAGCTACTCCCTCAAATGTAATATTACAGCAAGCAGCACCGAATATAACATCGGTGGCTGCAGCTACAAATCAAGGTAACTCTGGTGCAACGTCAGGTGCTCTTGTTAATAATGCAGTTCAATCAGCTAACGTGCAAGCAGTTTCTGCTGCCACTGCCGCTGCTCAAGAGAATAACAACCAAACTCAGCCTATTACAATAACAAATGCACAAGGACAACAGATTACGGTGATTCCGACACAAGTATTACAACAGATTAGACCTACAAATGCAAATATTATACAAATGCCAAATATTCCTGGTCTGCAAGCCTTTCCAGTCCAGAATATTCCAGGATTAGGTAATGTGCAGGTATGAAAGTTTTGCGTAGAACATAAAACGATTTTAATTTGCAAATGTTGATTTGTTTTATCGTTTTTGACTGAACGTGTAAACAATAGGTAATACAAGCAAGTGGCGTAAACATGGGACAAAACGTAGCACCAATCCCATCTAGCGTATCATCAGTCTCAACATCTAACCCAACAATGATAACGGCAACAACAACACCATTTTCGATAGCTAACATTAAGACTGAACCACCTGATATAAAATGGATAATGTCAAGTACAACTTCTAACAACTCAGCAAATAACAGTGCTCAATCGGCTTTACAACAACAGCAACAACAGCAGCATCAGCAACAACTGCAGCAACAACAGCAACAACTGCAGCAACAACAACAGCAACAACTCCAACAACAACAACAACAGCAACAACAGCAGCAGCAGCAACAAGCTCAACAATCACAACAACAGCTACAAAATAATTCAAATTCACAAAATATAGCAAAAGTCGAAACATCCGGGTCAAGTCCAATTCAAATAACAACTCCATCACAACAGCAAAATTTCAGTAATCAACCGCCAACAGCACCAAACCAAACTTCAGTTAATGTCAATATAAATGTAAATGATGGCTTTAAAGAAGAAGTTAAACCACGGCTAAAACGAGTCGCTTGCACTTGCCCAAATTGTACAGAAGGCGAAAAACATTCAGATAGAAAAAAGCAGCATATATGTCATATTCCTGGATGTAATAAGGTATATGGCAAAACGTCACACTTGAGAGCCCATTTAAGATGGCATACAGGTTTGATATTTTTTAATTCGAAATCCATTGATTCAGATGACAGTAGATTTTTTTTCTTTTTACCTTTTAATTGAATATTATTTTTTATTACTTCTTTTTTGTTTATTTGAATAACAAAAATTTGAAATTTCTCTCTAATTAAAAACAGAAATTTAAATGAATAATTGAGTTGTTGTAAACCATTGTTTATTATTATAATTTGTTTTTTATTCTAATTTTCAATTTGAATTACTAGATTTTAAATATAAATTAATAACGTATAATAATAATAATTTGTATTTTTTAGGTGAACGACCATTCGTCTGTTCCTGGCTATTCTGTGGTAAAAGATTTACCAGATCTGATGAATTACAACGTCATCGAAGAACACATACCGGTGAAAAACGTTTCCAATGTAGTGAATGTAACAAAAAATTCATGCGAAGCGATCACTTATCCAAGCACATTAAAACGCACAACAAACCAAGAAATAATGTAAGTTAAAAATATTTGAAAAAAAAACTTTAAAACACTATAATAAAATCCAAAAATGACGGTTTTAATTAGTACTGAGAATATCTATTCTGGGACATTTTAATCGTCTTATATACATACATACACACCATATACATTTCGTACATGAATATGCGCAAAATCATATACTAGTAGAAATGAATAACAGTTATTCTCGGATCATATACTATAAGTAGATAAATATGTAATATTATGCAAATAATTGTGAAAAATCCTTCGTTAAGAGTTTAAATTTGTATTGTTAAGAATCTGTATCAATTTTTTTTTTTAATTAAATTTAATTCAGTTAGTTATATAATTTTATTTTTCTTTTCGTAATAATATGTGGTCTTTTTTAAGTTGAGTTTTCCTTTTTGTTTCATTTGATTTTTGTTTATTCATTTTATTTTTATTTATTTACTTATTTATTTATTTATTTTTTATTTTATAGTTTGATTCAGTTGTCGAGATGAAAATGGAGATGAAAACAGAGATGAAAACGGAAATGAAAACGGAGATGAAAACGGAGGTTGAAACGACTAATAAAGGAAATTCAAGTACTACAAATAGTACTACAAATAATTCACGACTCGTACAAATATCAACAGATTCAGTTACTGCTGAAGCATTATCATCATCGCCAGGTAAAGATGGTATTAATGGAAATACAACAGGATTGATAAGTATTAAATCATCTGGTTCACCAAATTCGAATGGTGGTAATAATACAACAACGACAGCAAATGCTGTATTTACAGTTAATGTTGATCAAACAAAAAATGGTGGTAATGATGGAAATACAGCTATTGTTGCTACAAGTACAGGAACAGCAGCTGGTTCAATATTATGGATACCAACATCTATACAAACACAGCAAGCTCCACCTCCACCACCATTATACAGCATCAAACAATTAAATGAAGCACAGGTTATTATCGTCTTTTAGATTTTGTTCTTCTCGTTATTTTATTTTAATTTTATACAATATTTTTCGTTAAGACCACATATTTTTAATTTTGGTTTTTTGTTTTTTACGTTTTGCTCCAAAACAATTTTCACTTTATTTTTGTTACCATTTTTTGTTTTTTAAAATTTGTTTATTTTATGGAAATGGACTTTAAAGTTTTTATTAAAAATTTATAAAAGTATGTAACTAAATTTTTTTATTTTTTTTTTATTTTTCAGGAAGCTGCAACATCAACACAATCTCATTCCTCAGATAGTAATGATAGTTCAGATGAAAAAATGATGATTACAATTGGTGATCAAATTGGTGATAATTCTAACTAGCATTCAGAAACACTGTTCATGGAGCAATTTGCTACCTCCTATGGTGGAGGAGGTAGTAAATTCCCCTTTGGGCAGTTTGATATTAAGTACGAGTATAATGAATAAAAAATTTTAAAAAAAATAAATAAAAAATAAAAAATTTAAAATAATTTAAAAAAAAAAAATTAAATCAATTTAAATAAATTAGAACGAATTAAAAAATGTATACAAAATTTAAAATGTTGTATATCGAAAAGCATAAACGATTTTAATGATCTTATAACATGGTAGCTAATAGCAAAAATGATGATAATGACGATTGATATTTTTTATTACTCTTGTAGTATTAATATTTGAAATATTTATATTATCTTAAATTAAATAAAAAAAAGAAATAATTATAGGTATATTGTTTAAAAATGTACAATATAAAAATTTATTATATGTACATTACACATTTTTCACACACACACACACACATGTGAATTATTAAATTGTACATACATAGGTACATACATATATGTATATGTACATAATTTTTCATATTATTATTAAATTAAATAATATTAGAGAAATAGATAAAAAAAAAAAAAAATTGAAAAAGGTTTTTTCGTATTCTTAAAAGAAAATTTAATATTTAAATTATCTTCTTTGAAAAGTAAAAGATGAAATTTGCATTATTATTCTGTTATAAAATTAAAATGAATTCTCATTTTTATATTATTAATTGTACAATTCGAATTTTTTAATTTTTGCATTTTTGTATTTTTATTATTATTATTATTATTATTATTTCAGTTTTAAATACATAAAATTGTTGTATACGAATTTGTTAAAATTAATTATAAATTATAAAATTATGTTCGTGTTTTCTTCCTTTTTATATCAGAAAATTGAATTTATATTGTATCTTATATTTTAACTAAAAAAAAAAAAAAAAAAAAAAAAAATAGTAACAATTTTATTATTAAAATGAAATTGGTAATTAATTTTACAATTAAAAAATTTCATACATTTGTAGGTACATACATACATACATACATATATTAGTTATGATAATGAACGGTTTATTATATCTGTAAATAAATGTAGGTATTATATGCATATACAAAAAATATTATCTTAAGATAGGTATCGTAACTAATTTTTAGAAAAATAATAATTAAAAAAGAAAAAGAACAAAATCTCCATAAAATATACATACATTTTAAATAAAAAATGAAAATAAAAAAAAATAAAATAAAAATTAACATAAAAATCAATGACTTAAATTTTTTAAATTAATTCTGTATTTAATGGATTAAAGACAGACAGTTGATGAATTTTTTGCTTATTTTTGTAATAATTCTAATATTCTATACTTGTATAGTGTATTATCTTTAATTAATTCATTTATATTATCTTCATTCATTCTAATTTTGATATGTTTTATTGTTGAATTGGTCTAGCTGCTAGAGTGCTGTATGGTGCTACTAAGCTGTTAGTTAGGCCTGGTTTGCTAGTTGGCAAATAAAATTTGATTTGATGCAAATTACAAAATTGCAAAACAAAACCAAAAAGGTTAAAAATTGAAATTTGTTTAAAATTTCTAAATTTGGTTTGTTGTACATATAAACATAATATAAGGACAAGATGAAAGTGAACTGTGAAGGTATAGTAAATCGTAAATGTTATTTCTATATGGAAAATAGTAGTAGCAAAGCAACTAGGAAGTAGTATCTAGAAATACTACTATTGAAGTACGGGGTCTAACATAACTCGTGGTCAGGGATACCCACTTTGATACATTTGTATCTCTTTTGATACATTTTGGACTTAAAATCCTAAGTGATACATTTGATATAACAAATTAGAAAATGATACATTTCTGTCTATTCAGATTAATTTTACTTTATTTTTACAACATGATGTCTTCTCTTGTTTTTAATAATCCTATTCCTAAATTCTAACTTAATTTTTATAAAAGAAAACAAAATTTCAAATTTAGATGTGTTATTTTGGTTGTTTTGTTGCCATTAAACAAAAATTTAAATGAATAGGTAATTGAGGTAATCATGGAGGTAATCTACTTATTATATGTACATATTTATTATTATGTTCTTGAATTTTCTAAATTTAAATGGAAAAAATAAATTCAGATTTCAGATTTGTGATAAAACGTTCTAACAAAATGCAAAATAAAGTCAAAAGAGGAAGTAAAAATAAACAAGTAAACAAACCATGTTAATTAAACCAAGGTTATATTTTATTTATTTTTTTCTACTTTTCTAGGTCTTGTCTTGCTTACTTTTTTTTAATTTTAAAGAAAATTGCTTTATTTTATTTGTTCAAAGTGTTTTGTATTTTGCAATGGAAATAAATACTTTTCAAAATTTATTGAAACTTTTTCTTTTATATAAATTTCTAAATTCTAATTCTACTTTATAGTTTATTTTTATAGACATAATATATAATATCGGGACGGCGCGAACGCCATTCCCGGCTACCAAAAATTTCACGCACGAGTTATCCGCATTAGGGATAATCGCGGAGGTCAACCCAACCGAAGTGCAATGGCTAGGCCTCGCTCCGGGGGAACCGCCTTGTTGATCACGGTAACCCCTGCGCCAGGTAAGTATGATTTTTTTTCACATCATTTCGAATCTATAATTTTCGATTATTGTATTAACTGTGAATTATATTTCAACAAAAAAATTTCATATAATTCTTTCTATCTTTTCTACTCTTTTTATTTCATGAATAACGAAACACTACAAAGTTGAAAGTATTCAGTATTGATTTGAGGAGGTTTGAACTTTGAACACATACACACAACACAATACAACAAAATAAAGCACAACAAAAAGCTTTAGACTTTTAAGATTTGACAATTTGATATATGTATGTATGTATGTAGAATTGTAGTCATATGAATTATAACATGATATGATATGATACCTTACAAAAAAAATTTTCATTAATTTATTAACTTTGAATATAATTCGCTACTATATGTTTAGTAAATTTTGACTAGTTTTATGTTAAAAGACGTATTCTGTACTCTGGCTTCTCTTCAGTGTCGAATAAATCTTTCGCCTTTTACTAAAGATTTCCGTGGAGAGGAGCATTCAAATGAGTCTATAAACAATTTTTTGTAAGTGCCCGTCGCAAGATGGGCCATAATTTATATTTAAATTAAACATAAATGAGAAATATTAAAAAAATAAAATTGTTTAAATACATTCACATTGTTTAAATACATTCACATTGTAATATACACAACACATAAACATAAATTAAAATATTGTACTGCGTAATGTGCTAGTGTGCACTACATTTACATTACATATTATATCTGCCTGCATATATTATAATTATGAATTTAAATCTAGTTAACTTATCCTACATACATATGTATGTATGTATGTATGTATATAAATAATAAAATAAATTTAAATATCGTAATTTTGACTATTTTGTCTAAAAAAATTTATTCTATTTAAACACCTATTTAAGTAACATTTTTTGTATATTTTATTATATTATTTATGCAGTTAATTAAATAATTAATTAATTAATTATCACTTAAGCTAATTAAATAAGAAATGGATGAAAATTATCAAGATGAAAATGAATCAGTCTCAATTCGAGCAAAAATTGTATATGGACTTAATACGAATGTAATAGGAAATATTCATTTTAATGCAAATGGTCAAGAAATTATATATCCTATTGAAGGTGTAATTGCATTTCATAATTATGATACAAATCAACAGAGATTTCTTAGGTTTAAAAATTTTATTTTAGTATTATTATGTTCAATTTAAAAAAAAAAAAAACAATTTTTTTTTTCTTCAAAGATTTCCAGAGAATATAATTTTGCAATATCTTACAATTAGTCCAAATCGAAAATATTTAGGTGTTTTAGAACAATCACTTAATTTCACTCAAGACAATGAGCCAATTAAGTTAGTTGATGATCAAAATTGAAAATTTGAAAAAGCAAAAAAAAACAAAAAAAAAAAATATTCTCATTTAAAATTTTTTATTTCAGTATACATTCAATTTGTATTTATGATGTGATAACATTAAAAAAACTTCGTACTATTAATATTGATGAAACAATATCAAGAAATGCTAATGTTGCTTTAATTTCATTCACATCCGATTCAAATGCAATGATAATATTAACAAAATCACCAAATGAAAAATTATTTATACATTTATTTAATACAGAAAATACAATTATAAAAGGATATCCATTATTATATAATAAAAATGGAACTGTTGAATGTTTATCATGTAATCCAATATATTCGCATACAATTGCTGTAGGTGGTAAAAATTTATTTCGAATTATGAAAGAGAATGATAAAGGATTTTTATCAAATGAAGAAAATTTAGATTGTAAAAGATATCATATAAAATCTTTGATATGGATATCAGGTGATATTTTAGTAGCTGGAACAAATAATGGAATGATTTTATTTGTTGAAGATGATGAAATCAAAATAAAATACAATGCATTAGAGGCAAATATTTATGATTTATCTGTAGATTTTGATAATGAAGAATCGAATGAAATCTCAAATGAATTTTTAAATGGTAATCACATTATACCCATAGAATCCTAATTTCCATTTTGTAAAAAAAAAAAAAAAAACGTACATTTTAGGTGATGAAGTTGAAATCAAAGAATTTGAAAATGTCCTTTGTATGACATCATTTAGAAATGGTTTTGTATATTCAATCTTTAATTCAGTATATGTATTTGAAATAGTATCAAAATTAAAATTTTTACGTAAAACAATTATACGAATTGAATTAGGCCCATATGCAAAGGAATTATATCAAATCATGAATGTAGCTATAAATCCTGTACAGGATAAAATCATTTGTACAACAAGATATTCTCAAATTTATATAAGCAATTTATTCCCACCTGAAACATCTAAAACGGTTATACTTGAATTTCAACCTCTTGGTGAATGTTTACATACTGATGAAATTGTAGCACTATCAATCTGTTCATGGAGACCAATTGTTATGACTGCTTGTAAGGAAATACAAAAACAAAAAAAAGTATTATAATTAAATTTTGAATTCATAAAATTGAGTATTTTTTATTACATTATTTAGCCAAAGATCAAACGGTTCGAATTTGGAATTATGAAACTGAAAAACTTGAACTTTTAAAAAGATATCAAGTTGATATAACAATGGCTGAGTTACATCCAATTGGTGTATTAGCAGCTGTAGGATTTTGGAGTCAAATTCGAATTATGAAAATTTATATTGATGATTTAATTGTAAAATACATAATATCATGATGAAATTTTTAATTTTTGTGAATCATGCGAATTAATTTATTTAAATTATTGTAGATAGCAAAAACATACAATTTTCCTGATTGTAATGATGTGAAATTTTCAAATTTTGGTCATTTTTTAGCTGTTGCATATCAAAATTTAATTGCAATCATTTCAGTTTTTAATTTTGAAATTTTGAAAAATTTAAAGGTGTGTTCTTTTCGTTACAAACAAATCACGTGTGTGTGTGTGTGTGTATTTTAATTACTGTTTTAATTAAATTTATATTCAGGGCCATTTCAATAATGTATTAAGTATAGCTTGGTCTAAAGATGACAAATATCTTGCATCTGGTGGAGCAGATGGTGCAGTATATTTATGGGACATTAATACTGGTGAAAGAATTCAAGAATTTGTTAATAAGGTAAATGTTCTTTTTTTTTTTTTTTTTTTTTTACAATTAAATCATTTTATTTTTGATTCCATTATACATTCATGTAGGAAATTCAATATCCTGCTATTGCTATGAAACAAGATAGCACAATTTATGCATTAACAAATTTAGGTACATTACGTGAAATATTTGATTCAAATTTAAAACAAGAAATAAGATTACTTAAAACATCATCATCATCATCAAAAATGTTTGAAACAGCTGATAATGATGGTTCATCTTTAATTTCTATGAGTCTTTCAAGATCAGAAAATTTTTTATTTATATCATCAAAATTTGGTCATATATTTAATTTACAATTACCATTTAAAGAAATTGTTAAAGAGAAACGTATTAATAATTATCGATATTTTACAAATGCAGTTACAAAAACAGTAATTACATATGATGATTTATATTTAATAATAGCAACTAAAATTGGTACATTAGCAATTTGTCAAATATTAAATAATAATAATAATAAATTAATTGAATGTAGTACAATATTAATTGATAATGATTTATTAAAAACAACTGAAATTTTAATACCACGACAACAATTATTTGATAAAATTGAAACAATTAATTATTTAGAAAATCGTATTAAAGAACAAAATAATGAATTTCGTCAACAATTAAATGAAAATGAAATTGTAATTACAAATAAAATTAATAAAATAAAAATTTATTATGAAAATCTTATAAATGATAATGAAATAAAATTTAATAAATTTAATAATAATAAAATGAATGAATTAAAATTAAAAAATGAAGAAATTATAAAAATTAAAATAAATTATAATAAAAAATTAAAAAATATAATTGATGAATATGAAATGAAAATTCAATTAGAACAAAATAAAATTAATGAATTAAAAATAAATCAAGATAATTTAAATAAAATTTATAATGAAAAAATAAATTTAACAAAATTATATTTACAAGAAACAATACAAACAATTGAAAATGAATTTAAATTACAAATTAATAATTATCGTAAATGTATAATAGATTTAAAAAATGAATTAAATGAAAATAATAAAGAATATGAAAAATTATATAATGAAATAAAAATTTCTAATGATTATAATTTAATTGAATTACAAAATAAATATGAAGAAATTTTAAATAATGAAAAAAATGAAATGAAAATTTTAATACAACAATATGATCAAATTAAAGAGAAATATGATAAAATTACACAAGATCAAGAAAATTTACATGAAGATATGAAATTATTAAAAATTCGAGAAAATCAATATAAAGCAGGTACACGTTACAAATTTAATTTGTTGTTATACAAATTGTGTGTTAAAAGCTTTCAAGAAATTTAAAAAATTTTAAATGGCAGTTACAAATTTCATTTATTTAAATTTTGAATTTACAAATTTTTTTTTTTTTTTTTTAATATTTCAAATTTCACTAATTACAGATTTAAATTTTATTCTTTTTATTTTTTTTCAAATTTCACAAATTTAATTAACAGATATTGAAGAATACAAAAATAAAATAAAAAGTGTCGAAGATGAATTAAATTTATTAACATTGAAATGTAATGAATTAGAAAATATTATTCTTGAAAAGGATCAATCGATATTAACAAAAGAGAAACAAATTCAATTAATTAAAGAATATCATGAGAAAAATATTGAAAATTCTTCATTAAATGATCTAGATGCTGCTGCTATTCAAACAGATTCAATGAAATATCAAAAATCACAATTTACTAAAAAAATGAATAAACAAAGACAAATTGATGATGTAAATAATTGTGATGATATTAAACAAGAAAATCCATTATCTAAGAAATTTATTATTCCTTATACATCATCAGTATCAAAATTAAATAAAATAAATAAACCAAATCAATTACTTTATTTTACTAATGAAACATTTAAAAAACAAATAATTATATTGGAAAATCATTTATCAAATGTTTATGGTGATATTCATGAATTATTAAAAATTTCTATAACAAATAATAATTTGAAAATAATAAAAAATTATATAAAAAAATTACATGAAAAATATGTAAAAGATAAAAATTTAAAAAAAATTTTAGATAGTATTGAAAATGGTGAAGTAGTTAATGAATTTATACGACAAAGAAATTATTTAGAAAATAAAATATCAATATTACAAAATCAAAAAAATTCTGATAATCATCATTATGAAAATGCTATTAATAAATTAATAGAAGATAAAAGTAAATTAATTAAGGAATTGGAAAAATTAAAAAAAAATTTAATTTAATTTTTTTAATTTTTTTAATTTTATTTTTGAATTCTACGTATTATGTACACGTTAAAAACAGAATCTAAATAATAAAAATAAAATACAAGTGCAACTTAATAAGTTGATTTCTTTCATTTTTCAGGTGAATATATCCATGTATTGCATGTGCTGATCTCTTTGTACGTATATATACAAAAAAAACTAAAAGCAACTGAAATATGTGCAACATCTAAAATTATTTTTATTTTGGCACAAATTTTTAAAATAATTTCCCTTTATTCGTTGGAATCGAAATTCTAGATTCCGTTTAATTGAGAAAACACGATTCATATGTTGGAACCATATATTTAATATTTATAAAAGCATCTTCTCCACCATGCATTTCAAGTACTTGTAATGTTTCATCAATTAAATCTCCGATATTCATGTTATTTCTTTGTCCATAATCGATATCATCACCACAATTTACTAAAAATAAATATAAAAAATAATGAATTGAAATTATCCAAAGTATAATATAGTAAAAAGTACGATCATTTTATAGAATAAATTTTACTAACAGTTTTTAGCTCGATATGAATTGAATATTGGTAATAATTGACGATAAAATGGTACCAATGCTGGACCAACTAAATCTGATGACATAACAAGTTGTTGTAGAATTTTCAATGTTGTACACATTACTTCGATATTTCTAGTATTGAGAGTATCTGGAACAAAAAAAAAAATTTTTTTTTTGTATAATTTTTTCATTCAGTAATATCTCTCTATAACCAGTGTATATATTTACTTTTAATTGGTAAAATTAATTGAGGTACAACAGGATGAATTTTATCACCTCCATGAGATAATAAATCTAAAATTCCTTGACGAGCATACGTTTTATATGGATGTTTTGTTTCAGATAATCCATCAAAAAAAAGTGGTAAATATAAACTATAATCGAGTTTATCTAAATCTATCTAAATTATTTTAAAAATTTAATAAAAAATAAAAATTATATTTTTTTATAATTTGAAAATTTTTTAAATTCTTAATAAAAAGGTAATGTTGCATGCATATAAAATATTCCTACATAAATATTACTGTCTGGTAAAAAAAAAATTTTTTTAACACTTTTTTTTTTTATATATGAAACACGCAAATCTGCGTGACTTAGCAAATCGTTACTCTTGTGGAGTTTTTTTTTTTTTTTTTTTAATGTAATTTTTCATGTAAATTATTTTGAGATAAAAAAATTAAACTTTTAAAATTAAAAGTTTTCGTTCAAGTGTAATTTAATGATAAACATTTTTCATAAATTGTATAAATGTGTGTATACCGTCCATGCAATCCTATCACCTCCAGCTAAATATTCCATTTTTATTGGTAAATCACCACGATCATAATACATTCGAAATGATGTCCTTCCACAAAAATTTCCTTAAAAAAAAAAAAAAACCAAGAATTTATGAACATACTAAATAAACACTATATCCTATAAATGGTCCTATACTCACTTTTTTGTAATTTTGGAGGTCCATCTAGAACTTTAGTATTTTTTTGTTTTGATTGAATTGAAAAAGGTGGTACATGTCTTACATTTTTTTGATTTTTTAAATTTCGTCTTTCACATGATGATGACGATGATGATAATGGAAATGAATTTAAAGAAATAATTGATGACATATTTTTTTTTTTGTTTTACAAAAGAATTCACAAAATTTCTAGAAATACAATCTTTTATTCTTTTATATGCTTAAATTGAAATTCCTTTAATTAAACTGACTACGTATGTAAGTATGTTGGTATGATGCACATTTGTGTAGAAGTGTTCAGATATTTTTTTATTTTTTATTTTGACGACTCATGTGTACAAATTACAAAAGTATTGTTACCATGGAAGGTATTTTAATAATTTGGATTATAAACAAAAATTCGTATTTAGTGGAATAAAAATATGAATCTAGAAGCTGTTAATATTGAGCCGTTTAAATAAGCTTGAAAATGAAAAGAATGATGAACACATGAATACCTTAAAATTTGGAAAATTGAAAAAGATAATGAAGAAATCATAATTAAATTTTCGTTTTTTTTTTTTCCTTTTTTGGTTTTTTCAAATATTGATTAAAATCGTTAATGTAGAGTTAATTCGTTATAAAATGTAGATGGCACTTTATGTAATTAAGAAAAAAGTTTGAATTAAATCACAATCACAATTATTGGTAAAATTGCATAAAATAGTGGAAGAGTGGTTAGATTAACTGTCAAATTCGACACAAATGCAAATGCAATTATAAATATGATTTTGAATGAATTTGTTTTTGGAATTGGTATTGATAAAAAATTATATGTACACTACACTAGTACACTATTCTAGTTTTAGTTTCCATAGAATTAAAGGAAAGGAATATGTATGTAAATGAATTTGATTTGTATATAGTTAATGTAGTTTGTGTTGTTTGTAGTTGATCCGAGATTCGAATTCAGTTTGTTTTTATATCGGTCGGTTCGGATTGTGATTATTTATGTAGATGAAATTTATCGTTAAAATTATTCAAGAAAAAATGTGTGAAATTACTTTAAAATTAATTCGAATTGATATTAAAAAATTGATAAATAATAAGGAGTTATTGAAAAAGTGAAAAAAAAATTCGTGAAAAGTTTATAGTACAAAGAAAAAATAAAATTCAATAAATTCATAAATAGTGAAAATTTGAAGCACCTCCATTTTGTTTACGATATTATTGATATTATATATGAGAAAATATATTTCATTTAAATTATTCAATTATCCTTTTAATTTGTTTTAGAAATATGTAGTGAAAGTGTTTTAATTTAAATATATAAAAATAAATTCAAAAAAAAAGTAGAAATGTTTTTCATGGGATTTAGATAATTTGATATTGATATATGTACGTACATATGTATGTTATGTATGTAACAACAATTTAGCTATAGTGTAGGATAATTCAAAATAATTCTTTTTTTTTTTTTTTGGTTTTAATAAGTGTATACTTTTTAAATGTTGCATTTTGTTCTGCTGCAGTTCATTTTTATATACAATTGTGAACTTTACAGCTGGTCACGTAGGCCTCTTCTTCCATAAAGTTTTTTCATCGATGGTAAGTGTACATATATCCTTTAATTAATTCTTATTTACATGAAAATTTTTATTTTACATTTTCTGTTTGAAATTAATTTTACGTTATGTCGAGTTCATATATAGATTTTTTTTTTTTTTTTGATATTGTTGAAATATTCATAATCTAATATAAATTGTAGGTTATAAAAAACTAGATACATAATTTTCCCATGAACATCATTAATATACTGTGTAGGCATATAAATAAAAGTAAAATGTTTATTATTAAGTGCATGGTATATTGCTATTGTAATAATTAAAATAAAAAATAGTAAATAATTTAAATTTGCTGTACAATCTATAAGTACAATACATGTATTTTGTAGGTACATTGTACATTAATGTTTTACATGGTTACACCTATAAAATGTGTATATATGTAAATACATTATTATTTTGATTTATTATCTTTTTTTTTTTTTGATGACTACATAGGGCATTTTCAGTACATTTTTTTGTTGTTCTAAAAAATTCACAATAGCCGGAAAAGATGCCCTTTTTGCCTTTTCTAATTTTTAGTCAAATATACAAAGCAAAGCATTACAAAGTCAAAGTACCATTTTGTTTTGATAGTTTTTTACCTTTAATTGGTAAGCAAATAAAATAATAAAATTTTACTATTATAAAGGAAAAGGCATAAGATCTTGCATACATGTGCACATATCCTTTTTTTTTTTTTGTTAGAAAGTATTTACAATTGAAAACGTTTTTATAAACAAATAAACGTTTTTAAACGATCACAAATTTGGACACAGTAAATTTGGTGAGTTAAAAGAAAAATAATTAACCTATAGTGTGTGTAAAAGTTACAGAAAAAAAAAATAATAATAAGCATGCATTAGAAAAGCATGTATCATAGTTACAGAGTTTATTGAAAATAAAAAAAAAAATAAATAATTTTATTTTATTTATACATGTACACTTGATTAATTAATTTGGTTACACAGATTTCACAACGTAGGCATTATATTTCGAATCATTACTTTATTATGGCATTTTCTTGTAAAAGAATTATTGTTTTGTGAAATAAATTTATTTATTTATTAGGTACTTTATTAACATAACAAAAAAAATTTCTTATTTAAGGAGAAATAATTTATTATATATTGTAGTATTTATTAATAAATGAATTTTATTAAATAAATAATTTATAAAATCAAATCATAACTAAAAGGTACATAAGCCTTTTAATAATCATATCGATTTGTACACATATTTAATCTATTATCATTTTTAAATATGAGACCATTAAATTTCATACATTTTTTTTTCGTTTTCTTAAATTGGTTTTTTTTTTTTGTGAAGGTACTTATACATTTTGTCGAGATATATTGGACTTTAAAATATAAATAATAATACTGTGTAAAAATGCCACCAAATGATTCACGTTATCCTCGTATTATGGTTTTTCGACCAACATGGGAGGAATTCAAGGATTTTGCAAAATACGTTGATTACATGGAATCGAAGGGAGCACATAAAGCTGGATTAGCAAAGGTGAGTCTGTGTAATAAGTAATGTACTATTAGAAAATGTAGGTAATTTGTATTTAGGATACGTAAAGCGAAGTACCTACTAGGTATGACCTATTGTATATCGATAATTTAAACAGATATTACTGAAATATAGTTCTCCTTTCTATTATGATCAATTATATCGTTTTTAACATACGGAAGCTATATTCGTAAGATTTCTTAATTTAAATTAAAATTACAGTTAATTTTTTGTACTGAATTAGGAAAAAAAAACATTTAAAAAATTTAATGACTATTAACTCTGTAATAGCCAAATTAATAATAATTGAATGCATCTAATTTCCAATTTTTAAAAAATAATAAATTTTTCCCGATGCAATAACTGCGTTCGAATGACTTTTCTGGTTTTATTTGCACAGTTCCACGATTGTTACATTTAATAGAATTTTCTATTTCTACTATTAGGTACTATCACACACAAAATAATATTACCTAAACCATCTTAAACCTAAACTGAATAAAGTGATAACATTTTTTTTTTTTTTTACCTACTTACTCACTTAAGTCCGTTTTGTTTATACCTTTAGTTAAATATCTTGAGGATAAAGTTAATCGGGAGATATCTTCTAGTTTGGTTTTCTTCATTAAACTTGAGGATTAACTATCTTTAGGATAGAAATACTTTACTTAGCCTTTAAAAAAATGACATGAAGCCAACTTCATGTATAATTTAATAATAATTTATGTGTAATTTACAATAACAACTTTTTTCACCTGTCAAAATTTTTAAATTAGTTATCTCAGGTATCAAGTTTGAGCTGTAGTCGAGATATCTATACGTATCATCTTAAGGATATCTCGAACCTTAACCACCGGTTAACTTTATCTTGAAGATGAGTCTTAACTAGAAGTGAAGAAACTCAAATCTTCGGTTTATCTTCAAGATAACTTGAAGTGAAAAAATCGGCTCTTATTTTGTTTCATTTGGAATTTAGTGTTCCAATTTAATTTTATTAATTTTTCATCGACATTACAATTCACAACTTAACCAATCAAAAGCCAGATAATTAATATTTTTAACGGTTCATTCATTCAAATTTCTAAGCTTTATGTCGATTTCAATGGAGGTTATTTTATCGTATCTTAAGTCAGGACCGTACTGAGAACTACATATTAAACAAATCATGCCAGTGGAATGCACTTTCATGTGTTTTCTACTTAACGAGATTTAATAGAATCATCAATATACGAATTATGACCTTTTCATATGTGCAATGTGCATAGGTAGGTACGTACCATGAAGTTCAACTGTGTAGACATGGGTTCAAATGATGTGTTGTTTGAGCCGTGAACGCACAGTTGAATATTTTTTTTTTGATCAATTGATTTAAATAGCGCCATCTATTGTTAAATAGCGAATGTAACAAATGTGAAGCAAATTTACCGTTTATGTTTATTTTTTACATATGTAGGTACCTATTTCGCATAAAAAATAAATTAAAAATCAAAGAAAATTATTAAAATTATGAAATCAAAATTAAATAAATTATTGAATAAATAAAAAATGTGTGTACCAGTTATGACGTCATAGACCGGGTTTAATGAACGACGACGTCACCAAAAAAATTGTAAACATTTTTCTAAAAAAAGAAGCATTTTGTTTACAAACATACCGTGTTGATAATGATAACATGACGTTAAATGTTTTTTGTTTACAATTTATTTTTTTTTACCTTTCATATACATATATTTATATATGTACCTATACCATACATATGCATAATGCATATACACAATAAAATATGTACGTTATATATGGTTGTTTATATGTATATATTTTAATACAATATTTCTAAACATTTACACAAAGTAATGGATTTGAGTTACTTGTTTGATGAAAAAAGAGAAGAAATGCAAATTGTTTGGGTCGTTGTGTGTGAACCAGAGGTATAATGTAGTTGTATTATTATACATATATGTATACGTATGTACCTTTATAATTTATAATTGGCATTAGGAGGAACTGAAAATATTGCGTGAAAATTGTTGATCGAAACATGTTATGATATTGTGTGTATAATGTATATATACATCACGTATCTTTTTGGCCTACACGTGTTAAATGTCCATATATCTATATATGTAATATGTATGTACTCGTAAGGGATCTTACAAATTCATTTCTATTTGATATAGAAATTAGAACAATACCATTGTGCTCATGCCTCAAGGTTACATGTTACATTTTATCGCACTCAAATATACCTAGTTTTGTTTCGTAGCACATATGTATAAACATTTCTTAAATAACGGTACATACACTAATTTAATATTTCCAATTTTCAATATAAAATGCACATTAGTTTTTGATGATATTTTTTTTTATAAAATAATTTAGGTTGTACCACCTGCTGAATGGGTACCAAGAAAAGGAGGTTACGATGATTTAGATGCATTAAATGTAACTATACCAGCTCCTATTTGTCAAGTGGTTACAGGTAAACAAGGATTATATCAACAAATTAATATACAAAAAAAACCTTTATCAGTAAAAGAATTTCGTGATCTCGCTAATACAGAAAGGTGACAAATTAATTATATTTTCGATTTTCATTGTTGTAATCAACATTTTTTTTTGATTTACTTTTATTTGAAGGTATTCAACACCAAAGCACTTTGATTTTGAAGATTTAGAAAGAAAATATTGGAAAAATATAACATATGTGGCTCCAATTTATGGAGCAGATGTCAGTGGCAGTATTACAGATTCAGACTGTGATGTATGTTTTAGATATCAATATTATTAATTTCGATTGAATTTGTAAATTTATTATTAATTTTTAGGAATGGAATATAAATCGTCTTGGAAGCATTTTAGATTATGTCAATGAAGATTATGGTATTAAAATTGATGGTGTTAACACAGCATATTTATATTTTGGTATGTGGAAAACAACATTTGCATGGCATACAGAAGATATGGATCTATATTCAATAAATTATTTACATTTCGGTGCACCGAAAACGTGGTATGCTGTACCACCAGAGCATGGACGTAAATTAGAAAAAGTTGCAAATAGTTATTTTCCAGCTAGTTATAATAATTGTAGAGCGTATTTGCGACATAAAATGACATTAATTAGTCCACAAATATTAAAACAGCACGAAGTTCCATTTAATAAGGTAAGTCGATAAATTTGTATCAGTTTTCTCAAGTAATTCGTCTTTGAATTTGAATTTTAGATAACACAAGAGGCTGGTGAAATAATGATTACTTTTCCATTTGGTTATCATGCTGGATTTAATCATGGTTTTAATTGTGCGGAATCAACAAATTTCGCAATGCCACGATGGATTGAGTATGGTAAACGTGCAACGCAATGTACATGCAGGTAAAATAGTTTAACAACTCGGCCCCGAAAAAACTAAACTAAACTGAACTAATTTTTTTTTCTTTTTTTTGTAAATTCTATTTTCTAGCAATGATATGGTAAAAATTTCGATGGATACTTTTGTGAAAAGATTTCAACCAGAAAAATATGAATCATGGTTAGAGGGTAAAGATATTGGTCCACATCCGGAAGATCCACCAACAATTGCACAACCAGCACCACCACCATCACCTCGTGATGTTTTAGTTAATAAAAAGTTAGTAAGGCTTTTAATCTGTTTTCTTTATTTTATACACATTTTTTTTTTATTTCTATCATTTTAATTTATAAGAACAAATTAACATAAATCATAATTGGCTATAAATTAATACTAATTTTTATTTTTAAACAAAATCAAAAAAAAATACCATTGTCAAAATTTTGTACTATGTATATATGTATGTGTGTAACCGAATAGTAATGCGAATCTTCCAAAACATTTATTTCAAAGAATGAAAAAACAATGTAATGATACAAACGATACTAGAAAAAAAACATTTAAAGAACGTAACCCAGATTTAGATTTAGAAGAAATCCGTCATAATCCAAATATACCAGATGATATTAAAGCTGTATTAAGTGGTGCATTAACATTAGACGATGAAGAAGAATCAACTGAACCACTTGAAGATGCAACTGCGGATATTATGCCAGTTGAAGATAAATTAATAGGTATTTAAATAAAAGGGAAGATAATTATTTTATTTATTTAACAAAAATATTTTTATGTTTATATAGAATACGATGAAGAAGAAGAAATAGATCTTAAGAAGCGTAAACAAAAACGTAAGACTGATTGTGAATACGATGATGATTGGTATTATAGTAATAGAAATCGTAATAAAAGATCATCAATATCAAAAAGTCCCCGTAAATCAAAAACAAAAGAGAAACGTGAAAAAGTTGAAGTAAAACGAAAAAAATCGAAAGATTCAATAAAGCCGACAACATCACAAACATCAGGAGGAAATACATCGACAACAATTACAACCATAAAAGCTCCAAGAGTGAAAAGACCTAAAAAAATTGAGAATAGCCAAGGAGTAAGCGGAAAAGGTATTTTCAATTTTTTTTTAAACAAACTGTTTTTTATTTTAGTTTTGTTTCTTTTTAATTTCTAGAATTAAAAATCTCATTAAAACCACCTGATTCAGAAGTACTGAAAAAATTGAATGAACATTTAATGAAACAATTAGAGCATCCAACATTGAAAATATTAAATCAACAAAAGAAATTTGAAGGTAAAATACCAACAATAAAGAAAAATGTTACCAATGATAAGACTGTTGGTACTAGTAAAAATGAAAAAATGTTATTATCATCTGAAATTGGATCAGTACCACTATCATCTTCGTCAAGTGATGGCAGCCAAACTAAAAAAAATTTCAGTGATTCATCAACAGATCCACTTTGTATTAATAATGTAATCATAAATGATTCTAGTCAAATAAATTATGACGAAATTATAAAAAAAACTAAAATTGATAAAACAAATTTAAATGATTATGATAATGGTAGCAATGATAGCAATAGTAATAATAGTAGTAGTACAAAAAATTCAAATAAAAATTCTCGTAATAATCGAAGAAATAACACAAAAAGGAATACAATAACAACGGCAATTGTAATTCCTCGGACACCATCAACTTCATCATCTTATGAAAAGAAGAAAAATGATGAAAAAACAACGACAACACCAATTACAACAAAAACAACAAAAAATTTTAATAAACAAGGTATGTGCTTGGTAAAATCATGAACGAAATTAGCCGTATAAGCAAAAAAAAAAAAATAAATAAATGGAATGGGATGTTGATGTAAATATTTTTCTAACATGTCTGTAAATTAATAGTAAAATTGCACTAATCTAATTAATGTTGGCAAAGACAAAAAAAAAAAAAAAAAAAATTCAAATAGAAATGACGAAGAGGTATAATTAAAATACAAAATTTTCTTTGAAAGTTTATTTACATACTTATGTATTTGTTATATATGTATATTATATATATTACATGTATTTGTTTATTTTTTTAATCATACCTCGTCGTCTTTTTGTTCTCAAAAAAAAAAAAAAAAAAAAAAAAAAACGTCACTTCACTAACGAAATATGTGTATGGCTTGCCTTATTGTAAAATTGTATGTTGTTTGTTGTTCGTTATAATATGATGAGAGTTAAAATTCTCAAATCAAAAAAACAAAAACAAAAATTATTTTCCAGATAATGTATTAATCAGACAGTCGATATTAACTCCACCATACACGCCACCAACATCTAAAACCGGCTATAATTCAAAGCCGCAAAATAATTCACCAATTAATAATTTGGGTAATAGTAGTAATTGTAATGTTAGCAAGATTAATCAACAACCAATGACAGCAATGACGATGACGACAACAATAAATCAAAATGTAAATACATCTACTAAAATATCAACAGATATAAATGTTAAAACCATTTATACATTACCGCCATTACCGCCACCACCACCCCCACCACCAGAAATTTCGACAATCATAAATGAAATTAATTTAGATAATGTTTTATCATCATCATCATCATCGTCTTTATTATCGAATTCAAATGAATTTCTAGAAACGTTACGAAATGGTACATGCAATATGTTAAAAAATTTACCAAATTTAACGATGACTGGTGATAAGCAATTAGATTGTGCTACAATAATAGCAGCAACAACAACAAATCTAATGCAAGAAAATTATTTGAAAAGTTTAATGACACCAATAACAATACAATCACCATCAAATTTATTTACAATTCAGCGACCATCAGATATATCACCTGTAACATTTAATTTGATAAATTTTCAACAGCAACAACAACATAATTCATTTAATGTAAAAAGTACACAAAACTTTAATAGTAACAATGGTAATGGAAGTAATACTGATCGATTTAATAAAAATAAACAATCTCTAAATGAATACACAAAAAAACGAGAACAAGCAGTGCCTATGAATAGACGAAATCAACCGTTTAATAATCAACAACAGGAGCAACAACATCAACAAAGAAATATGTCTGATTCGTCACCATATAATGATAGTAATTTGTATGTTTCAATAAATCCACAAAATTCGTACAATAATCAACAATCACCATCTATGATGACATCACAATATAAAGCACGTAAAAGGAATGCTAAAACAAAAAATGATGGGAATTCGATGAAAAGAAATAGATATTCACCATCATTGAAAAATGATAACAATATTTATGACAATAATTCGTCCTACAATTGTGATAATAACAGTAATAAGAATATAATTAAAATGACGTCAAGAAGAAAAAATGGACGAAGAAATCAACAACAACAACAACAACAACAACAAAAACAGCAACGATATCACAATGCTAAACAAAATCTCAATAGAAAACTAACGATATTTCATACAGAAAATTCAGAAGAATCACTGTTGATAACGTTTGATACTAATAATACTGTAGTAGAAGATAGTAATAAGGATTTAGTTAATTTATCAGCAAATAGTATTAATAAATTTAATGATGATAGTAATGAAAAATCTTTAGACTCACCAGCATCATCATTCTCAGATTTTTCAGATTTTATTGAGAATGTTGATAACAGCAATACCGATAATAAAAATTTATTTCATCAATCATCATCATCATCATTACAATCATTGTCTTCGTCAGTTTTAATGAATGGTCATCGTATTCATTATCAGAATGATAATACGAATACTAAAACATCTAATTCTTATCCAAATGATTGTGACGATAGTGGTGGTGGTGGTAGTAGTAATAATGTTATTAATAATAATAGTAGTTCTGAAAGAGTTACAGAAATTCCGAAACATTTATGGTAGTCTCATTTAATTTCTTTATTTTCTTTTAAAATTATTTTCAAAAAAAAAAAATTTTTTTTTTTATTTTAGAGTTTTCAATTTGTTTGTCGCTTTTTCTTTTAAATAAAATAAAATTATAATAAAACTGTGAATTTTAAGTTTTTCCTTTTGAGTGAGAAAATTATTTTTTAAAGGCTTGTATAACTCATATTTTTAACCTTTTGAGAGATTATAATAAAAAAATATTTTTAAAATTAAAAAGGCAATGAGTTATACAGTATTTTTATTCATCAATTTTTTAAGTTTATTTTTGAAAAATTTAAATTTCTTTAATTGATTATTATACAAATTATATACAATTTCAAAATGTACGTGCACTTGTGTTTTTAGATTTCGTTTATTTTTATCACATTTTCTAGTACTATTTTTCAATTAAATTTAATAAAAAGATCTATAATAAAAACAAAAAAACAAAATCTACTTATAATGTAATGTAATCTAAATGCAATTTAAATTTAAAAAAATTAGATTATTATTTAAATGCTAAAATTGATTAAAAATAAGTTTAAGTAATGAAAAGCAAAAAAAAAAAAGTAGAAAATTGTGAAAATAAAAGTAACTTGTATGAGAATTGTGTATATATTATGTATGCATGTATGTTATGTACAAGAAAATAAAATAAAATGTAAATTAAAAATGTAATGTAAAATTACATAAAATTTTAAAGAATTTTTAATTTTTTATAATTTTTCTAGAAATTGAAATGGGTGGGAATTTTTTTTTTTTTTTTGAAATTTTTAACATTTTATTTACGAAAAAATAAAATTTAACTTTACTATCACAATATAAAATAATTGTACAACAAACATGTAAGAAAACTTAGTTAAAAAAAATGAAAAATATGAATTATCTAATTGTACTATATTGTTGAAATTCAACTGTACTAAATTTTCCATATTGTTCTAAAGGATAATTACGTCCCTCAATTGGTGAATGGATACGTATTTGTCGCATATGTGTATCACGTCCATTTTGATGATTTGATATAACGGCAATTTGAATCATAAATGTACGAATTGGTTTATCACGAACATCTTTAATTGGAACAACAACCCATCCTATAAAATCAAATTTTAAATTACATTTTAAAATAAAAACTAAAATGTTATATTCATTTACTTTTATTTACCTGTTGGCTCTGATAAATCAATAATTTCAATTTCTTGTAAATCATTAAAATGTGTACCAGAACGTATTGATATACGACTTGGTGTATAACTTTCATCTAATTTATAATCTGTATAAATATAAATTTGATTAATTGTTGTTTTACGTTGAAATTGTATATTAACTAAATGTGGTAATTGTCCATCAGATTGCCAATACGTATCCATACAATTATCACGTAATCTTTCAACACCAAATCCTTAAAAAAAGAAAAAAAACATTTTTAAAAAGTGAACGACACTTGGATTGGTAGAATAGTGAATATTCTGCACCTGGTTTACATGTAGATAAACTCCATACAGCTTGTGAACCAACTTCACGTACAAGACCAGCTCTTTCTTCTTTTACTGGATCATCATCACCACCAGTTTTTACCATTTCTGTTTTGGGATCCTCACTTATTATTTATAATTAGAACGAATATAAATGAGAGATTCTATAACGATAATTGAATGTTAACGAAATCATAAGGTGTATAATTAATTATGTATGCGTATAAAATATTGTCAACAAAAAATGTTTAGATTTCTTAACACTTTGCTATTAACTTATGGGCATGGCGAAGTTTATCTATTTCTATATTTTTCCGTGATTTTTCTCAAATTTTTCTTATTTGGGGATAGCTGTCATTTTAGTTTATAAAATGACAGCTGTGAGCCGGTATTTTGTAGTTTGAACAATGATCTATAGATGACACTTTGTTTAGTAGGGAAATGAAAATAGTAAATCTTCGGAAAAGATATGCAGGCAGATGTCAATTTTTGTTTTTGTTTTTGCAAAATGTAAACAAACAAACGCACATTGTATTTATGTGTGGTAAAACTAGTGAATTTTATTGTACAATTAAATATACATTTTTTATTAAGCTATGTATAAAGTTTTTAATTTAAAATTAATGAAGATTTAAAAATAATTGAGAGGAAATAAAAATGACTGAAAATAATCAAGAAATTACAGATGAAAAATTTTGGAATGCTACAATAATCCTGTGTAAAAACCTTCCAGCAGTTTATAAAAAATTATCTGGCAGTGTTAATGTGAAAATTTATAAAATTTTAAATGGTATACAAAATTTAAGAATAAATGATTTTGTGTTTGATGATAAAACATCGAATGTACTAGAAAAAATTGAAAAAATAATAAACGCTAATGAGGGAATTGAGATATGCTGTTACGATAATGCTAATGATGAAGAAATGAATGATTACTTCAGATTTGAATCAAACAGAAATTCCATTCAAGGAATCGTTTTTATTAAAAAGCTTTTATTGAAATCATTTGAAATTGATGCAGTTTACTGTCTACAAATAATAAGTATGAATTTATTAAATGTCGATTGAAATATAAAAATTCTAAATTTTTTATTTGAATTTTTTTATATACATATTTTGTTTTTTTTTTATAGATTTCACTGAGAAGAAAATTTCTCAAATTTGTTCATCAGAAATAAAAGATTTCAAGCAGAAATTTTCATACGAAATAAAAATTATTAAAAATAAGGATAGTAATAGTAAAGAAATCGAAATAAATTCGATATTTTTAAATGATTGTTGTAGTCATAATAATTGGTTAGCGAATGTTTTAAAACCGAAATTTTTAAAATGGATGAGTTCACCTTATATAAAAAGTGAAAATCAAATAATTTCCCATAAATTAATTGATTCAGAGAAATTCTCTTTATTATATAAAAAACTTAAACAAAAATATGGCAATAATTTAATAAAAGTAACAGAGAAAAATTTAACTCATGTTTTCTATTCATTTTGAGTCAATCTTATTCGTATTTTGTTTTTTTTTCTTTTCTAGTCTTGGACTGAATGTACTGATCCAAAAAAATTTGTTTATGAGGATATTAGCATAGCAACATATTTAATTTTATTATGGGAAAAATTCAATGAAAAATCTGTAAATTTTATAGATTTAGGATGTGGTAATGGTTTATTAGTTTATATACTTAATTCAGAAGGGTATAATGGATATGGTGCTGATGTAAAAAAACGTAAAATATGGAATACGTATCCAATGGAAATACAATTAAAACTTTTGGTAATTTGATTTAAAGAAAAATATATATCTTGATTAATAAAATTTGAAATGACCGTTTTTTTTTTTTTATTATTTGCAGGAACAACTAATAAATCCAATTACATTTAATATGAATGAAATTGATAAAAATATAAATTGGTTAATTGGTAATCATTCTGATGAATTATCTGCATGGATACCAATAATGGCATCATTAAATTCTTACAATACTAAATATTTTTTATTACCATGTTGTGCGTACGAATTATCTGGTATTAAATATCAAAGAAAAAATTCAAAATTAAGTGTTTATGAAGATTTTACAAATTACATAAAAAATCTATCACAAACTCAATGTAATTTTATAACTTTGATGGATCGTTTAAAAATTCCAAGTACAAAACGAATTGCCTTAATTGGTACAAATCATACATACAATATTCAAGATTACAGTTCTTATATAAAAGAATTGAATAAGAATGTACTAGAAAAATGGAATGCTTCAGATAATTGCGATGATATTAATGTCTTCAGTACTAATAATCATAATAATAAAAATACAGACAAAATAAAATTACGCGAAAAAAGTCAATTAGTACGTAATTGTACACAAATTGATAAAACTATTGTCGAAAAAATTATACTAAAATTATTTAGAATTCTTTTAAAAGATAATGATAACGATGAAAAAAAACTTGATAATATTGATGATAATATCAAATACTGTGATTGCATAAATAATACAAAAAATATTTGGAATCATGGCATCACAGTAGAAATACCAAATTTAATTAAATACTTAAATGAAGATGAATTGAAAATTTTAAAATCTGAATGTGGTGGAATTAAAACATTATTAAAAAATAAACATGAGATATTTAATGTTAATGGTAATAAAATATCAATAAAATGTCCAAAAAAGAGAAAAAAATATTCAAATGATAAAATGGCATGTAAAAAACGAAAATGCTTTTTCTTTTATAATCATCCAAACAAATGTTTGTTAAATAATGAAGAATGTACCTTTTTACATGATGAAAATTAAAAATTGGAAATTTTATAAAATTTATTTTATGTTTTTATTTAAATTAAAATCACATAAATGAACGAATTCTTATTAAATTGATGGATTTTGTTGTATCTTATTATTACCGGTCTAATAGCCAATGGTAGGTTCTTGACATTAAATTTGTATTAATTTCTTGGGTATCATCTTTAATATTACCGTACCAATCTACATACTTGAGAATATCCTGGTGTCTTGTTGTATTCGACTTTTTTATCAATTCAATAATTTACAATATATTATCTGGGCTTAAGGATCATGTAGGACTAGAGTAGGAAAAAGAATATAATTTTTATTTTATTTTCTTGTTATTAAAAGTAGTAATTTTATGGTGTTTGTTTTTATATTTTTTTTTATTTATTTTTTGTTGTTTTTACATTTCAATTTTTATTCACTTTATTTAATTATATCATTTTTTTTTTTTATTTTATAATAATCTAATAATAATATTCGGATTTCGAGAGAGACAACCAAAAAAGAAAATAATAAAATTCATTCATAATGTACTTATAGATTTTACATCTTTTTTTTGTTTGCTTGTTTTTAATAATAGTAATTAATTAAATTTTTTTTTTTTATTTTTCTTTTCTTTTTCTTTCTTCACAAAAAAAGAAATAGATAACGAAGAAAAATAATATTCTAGATAAATAAAAATAATAATAACGATTTTAATATAACAGAAATAACAAAAAAAAAAAAAAAATTTTTTTTTTTACGATAAAATTATTCACAAAAGCAAAAAGAAAAAAAAAAAGTAAAAATAAAATACTATGTACAGTACCTACAGATTTATTATTATTATTTTTAAATATTTTTATAATTTTTTTTTTTTTTTTTAAATTTAAATTTACACAATATAAATTGTAGCTACAAATACCATACAAACAAAGAAAATGATAAGGAAAAATTAAAAACATGAACAATTCTTTTTTTCCTTTTACTATATAAAAAAAAAAAAAGACGAATTCTGAATAATACAATTACAGAAGTGATAATTTAAAATAAAATAAAAATTACAAAACAAAGTAACAGGAAAAATAACATTTAAATTAAATAAAAATAAATTAAATAAATTTAATTAACAATTTATAATAGTATTAATAAGTAATAGTTTATAGTATTTTTCTTATTTTTTTTTTTTGTTTTTAATTTACCATAATAATATAAGTATGTAGTAGTAGTAGTAGTAGTAGTAAATATAGTTGTAGAAGTACAGTGTAGTAGAATCCAATAGAAATTAAATAAATATATAATTTTTTTATGTATATATTTTTGTTTTATTTCCTTTAAAATTTATGTAATACTCTAAAATTTTCTTATACAATTTTTTTATTTTTTATTAATTTATGGATTTAATTTAAAACAGAAGAAAAATCGCTTGTAAAATTTATTGATATTTTTTATATACAGAGTTTAGTTATTAATTTGTTGCTTGATGATAATGAAATGTCGATCGTTGTAGTTATTGTCATTTCTTTTTGCCCTTTTATTATTTAGAAATTTTTTTTTTTTTTTTTTTTAATGGTAATAAGTTTTCTAAATAGAATAATAAAAATAATTTTTGTCTCTGCGTTTGTTTTATATTCAGTTGTTATTTTCTCCCCTTCTGTTTATCTTCCTTTTTTTTTTTCTTTTAACTTTGTTGTACGTTGGTAATTAAATATTACGTTTTTGTTTTTTTTTTTTTGTTTTTAATAACTGCTGTTTTATATGTTTTTTGTAATTTTGTTTTTTTTTTTTTTTTGTTGAAAATCTTTTTAAAGCTTTTTAATATTTATTGCTATTTTTTCTTTCTTTTTTTTTTATCTAAAACTTTATTTACTTTAAATGTTTTATTTTTATGGTTTTATATATTTTTTTTGGTTTTTACCATTTATCAACCACAGTTTCAGGAACTATAAAATTAACGAGAAAAAAAAAAAAAGAAGAAAATAAAAATAAAATTATAAAATAAAAAAAATAATAAAAAAATGTTGAACAAAATAATGAGAAAATTTTTTATTTTCCATCATTAATGATTTTTAAATATTAAAATTTACTTTTTTTAAAAATAAAATGCATCTCTTTATATAATTTTAAATAATTTTCTACATATTTTAATTTATTTGATAATTTAATACAAATTTTAAAAGAATTAAAATGCATTTAAAAGAGCTAGTATGTATGTGGATGCATACGTATGAAACGTTTTTTTTTTTTTATATATTTTAGATTTAAATAAAAAAAAAAAGAAAAATTTTTTCTTTAATTTTATTTGTTTGTTGTATATATATATAATGCATTTTCATTCTAATAAATAAAAAAGTGATAAAATTCATTACATAAAACATTAAAAATTTCAAAACTAGGACGATGGGGGTAAAAACCATAACGAATAAATTAAAATTAAAAAAAAAAAAATAAAAATAAAAATTTTACATTTTAAGATTTTTTTAAAGTAAACCCTTTAAATTTTTTACATTATTTTTTTGTTTTTAGTACATAGGAATTTTAATATATTTTTCTTATAAAAGGGATAACTCATAACCATACAAAAGGGACTGGTATAGTTTATTTTAAAATTTTAAAATTTTTTTTGTGTATAATAAACTACAATCAAAATGCATATAATCATGTGCAATACAACCAACAATTTTTCTAATATGTTCATAAATTACATGTTAGTTTGAAATCTACAAAAAAAAAAAAAAATCTTTAAATGTTTTGTTTTTTTTTTTTATGATATACAAACTACATATTAAATTCGTTAGTTAGGAGATGTATCTTATGCGTATTAGTTTCTTTCTCTATTGGATTCTCTATTAATAAATTCATTACATACACATGAATTTTTATTTTTCTTATAATTTTTTTGGTTTTCTACTATTAATTTTTTTTTTTATTTTTTAATTTCTATATTTAAATATATAAATTTAATAATTAATTATTTTTTGTTTTTTATTTTATTTTTTTTTTTTAACAAAAAAACTCCTAAAAATCTTATTATTTGAATTATTGTAATTTCATTTACAAGCAGGATAAAAAAAAAACTAAATTATATTAAATCATGTACGTATATATAATATTCGATGTAAGACGAATTTTTATTGTTGTTGTCGTTGTTTGTTTACTTTTTTCTTATATTTTTAAATTTTCAATTATTTACTTTAATTATTGTTTAAAATCCAATC
Source organism: Anthrax anthrax (assembly GCA_963971155.1). Taxonomy (NCBI): domain Eukaryota; kingdom Metazoa; phylum Arthropoda; class Insecta; order Diptera; family Bombyliidae; genus Anthrax; species Anthrax anthrax. The sequence goes on along the minus strand of OZ020118.1, from coordinate 911,725 downwards.
GAATCCAATGAGTATGGAAGAATGTGGAAATAAATGACGATATATATACGTTTTTTTTTTTTTAAAATTATCACATGCATGATTTCTGTATACAATGTAATCTTGCATATGAGTCCAAGGGATTCAATTTTCTAATTGGTTTAAAAAAAAAAAAGGATTATAGGATGTTTACTCCAACACATTTTCTTTAAAAATTCATTTAGTAGTATCCAATTTAATTGTATAATCGTTAATTTCTTCGTTGAATTTATTTTTTATTTTTTTCTTGATTTTACAAATTTTTATTGGGATGTGTATTAGCAATTTAACGGTAGCGGTAGTAGTAGGTAGAGGTAATGATTTTATTACTATACAATATATTTTATGATGTAAATAATTTATGATGCTTCTAATGGAAATTGGGATTAACTGTATGAATAAGAAAAAAAAAAGAAAAAGAAATAAAAAATAAAATTAAGGATAAAATTGTAAAAATTTCTACATATACTACAAAATAAGAATTGTATAAAGTAAAAAAATAGAATAAATTTTTTAAAGTACAGCAAAAACCATAAATAAGGACATCCATTTATGTAAATTGAATCAATTAAAATGTGATCAAAAATTAAATGCTCATTATATATTATTAAGTATTCATTTTATTAATTCCTTCAAAGTGTCCTTGCATACAGTTTCCACTGTACAATAATAGATAAAAATGTATGTATAGAATTTGTACTTACTGTTTGATTTGTTTGTTTGTTATTTTTAAAAAAAAAAAAAAATTAAAAATAAAAAACGAAAATTTCGAATTTTTATGTTTTAATAAAATAAAACTAAATTAAATCAAATAATTATCAAATGCACAATGATCATCACTCTCGATTCACAAAATAACAAACACAATAAATTTTTATTATTTCATTTATTCACTTATAATTAATGTAAAAAAATTAACGTCATTCAGTGTCTTGATATTGTGACGTTTTTCAGTAATTCAGATTTTATTTTTTTTTTATTAATTAAAATAATTTAAAAAAAAAAAGTAAGAAATAGGAATACCTTGTTCATGCATTTAAATTAATTTTCATTTCAACTAACTCGATCAACTACAAAAGCTATGAACGCTATGAAGATGTTCAAAAATACAAAAAAAAAAAAAAAAAAGATGAACATTTGAGCATGAACTGTTCAGCAAAATACATTATGAATGCGCAAAATACATGTAGATAGGCAGGCAAATGATCTTTGATGATACGTAATTTTTCGATCCTTCTTTAATTTTTCTTTATTTTCAATTGATGATAGCACAGAACCAATTATTTTATTTTTTGTGTATTTTAAATTTAAAAGAAAAAAAAATCATCTTTTCGTTTTGTTTTTTTGTCTCCTTTTCTATTTTTGTTTTTCTTTTTATATAAATTTTATTTTTATTTTTATTTTTTTTTATTTGTTTTCAAAAAACAAAAAATCTTTTAATATTAGGCAATCAATCAAATTTGAGTAAAATTTTTTATGTAGTATGAAAAATACTAAAAAGCAACATTAATTTTTTTTTTTTTCTATACTTAACATACATAATTAAGTATACTCGTGTAAACACATACATTTAATATTTCAAATTGAAAATATATCAAAATTATGTAATTTGTTTATTTTTGTTTTTCTTAATTTTATATTTTAACTTTCATTTTATTTGGGATTTATTTTCTTAGATTTGTAATTTTAACACACGTCTAACTAAAATATCTTTTATTTTCTTTTAATTAATTTTATTTTATATAAATTGTTCACAAATCAAATTGATTTATTCTATTTTTTTTTTTTAAAAATTTAAATCAATTGGTAGACTGTTATTTTTTTTTTTTTGTATGGAAAAAAATTCCCTAAAAATGAAATATAATCAATTCTTCTATAATATAATGCAAATTTATATAAAACGAATTCTTTTTATGATGCAAATTCAGATATTTGTCTAATATGTGTTTATCGCGTTATAATATTGCAAATTTACATGGGAATTTAATGAGTGATATTTACTATTTATATTTCAATGGGAATTTCGAAAATTATGTTATTTTATAATATTTCTCAATTTTTATTTTATTAGAATGGAATTATACAATTTGGTTTGTGAATAAGTAAGTTCATATGTTATGAAAGTTTTGCTATTTTTTTTTTCTCTCTTTTATAATTTAGAAAAGTATAACATCTAAGTAAAAATTTAGAAGAAAAAAATTTATAATTCCAATGAATTTAATGTTTTTTTTTTTTTTTTTGTAAGTTCTACACTCTGATAAACACGATTAAAGTTATGTGTCATGAATATTATTTTTGTATGTCCTTTTTCATTTATATATATTTATATTTCCTTTTTATTTTACAGTATATTTAATACAGAATTAGAAATTTATGAACTTGTAAAACTTGTAAACGTTATTTCTGAACTTTTTCTTTTTTGTTTTTTCTTTTTTTTTAATTACTATCTAAATCTGTTCTATTTTATTAATTTTTTTTTTTTTTATTATATTTTTAACAATTTATAATTATAATTTTAAACAATTTTTTTTTTTTTTTGTGTTTTTATTTCACATTTGTTATAAATATAAATTGCAAATCTTATTACAATTTCAAAACCTTTTATATAACATTTCGAAGTTGAAAGATTCAATAACAAAAAAAAATTGATGAGACTCATTCAAAACAATTTTTTAAATGAATCTGCCCTAATTTGTTTAAAAACATTTTTGTTCATAATTTCTTGTCTGATTTTAATATTTGAATAAAATATGCAATTTATATAACATTTTAATTTTTTTAATTTTTTGTAATAGTAAATATTATCTTAATTTATTTTTTCCTTTAATTTATAAATGATCCTATAAAATTTTGTTTTAATGTTAAAAAACAAAAAAGTTTATTCTATTAATTATTTTAAAAAAAAATTAATTATGTATTTACAATGAATTTTGGTTTTTTTGTTTTTTTTTTTAAATCTATGTGGGATTATTGATTGTAATACTTGTATAATGCATTATTTTTCAAAATTAAAAATAAAAGTAGAGATGTTCTAAAACACATTTTTTACGATTTCAATATCGAGAATTTTCAAAAATGAATTCATGGAACAACTAATCCAAGAATGCATAGTACGTATATGATTCATTATAAAATTTACTTTTATTTTATGTCGTTCAAAAATACATCACTATCAGTTTTTTTATGAGATATCCACCTTGTTACGATATTAAATTAAAATAACATCAACTGGATAATAATGAATTTTTGAAATAAGAATTCGTTTTTATTTTATTTTTATGCCATAATCTGTTTAGAATTTTTTTTTGCCTTTTTTTTTTTTTTTTGTTTTTTAAATTGAAATTTTTTTTTTTTTTAAATTAAATTAATAGAATAAACTTTAATATGTTCCTTTTTTTTAATTAAATTTATAACCTAATTGTAATATGTAATTAATTAGTAATAAAAAAAATGTTATTTCCTAATTTAATGTTGTTTTACCTGTTTGTTTTTTTTTTTTTCTTTCTTTCTATTTTTCTGTTATCTAATTACATTTAATCTGTATTATATTATTATTATTATTATTATTTTTGTTTTATTCAGATATTGATGTAAAAATTAAATTTAAAAAACAAATTATCATAGAATTAATTATTATGGTATTTAATAATAATAAATACAAATTATTTACACTTATATAATTTTTATTTATTTATTTATTTTTTTTTTTTCTTTTTAAACCCGCACTATTTTTATTTCTTTTTATTTTGATTAAATAATTTTTCGATAAATTTTTAAATATCTTAAAAAAAAAAAACGATTAATAAAAAGAAAAAAAAAAAACGATTTTCTCTTAATTCGTTATATGCGAGATTCACAGTATTTCAGTACGTTTATTTATTTTTTTTTAATATAATAAGAAAACTGTGTTTCTACGCATTTACTATTGTTCAATAATTACAATTATTTATTAATGTGCTTTTATGTGTTTTCTTGTGTATCTGTGTTTATACAAAGTATTCCTATCAAAATGTTGTAATTTTCAATATAAAATTTGAACAACAAATCCGGAATGATTTAGTGGCTTTGTAATTTTTGTGTTTCATCTTTTATTTTAATATTTTGTTTTTTTTTGTTTTAGTACTTTGAGTACTTTTGTTTGTATCTTAACGGAATGCAAAACTTTTGTAATCAAAAATGATAATATATACATACTTATGTATATTTTTATTGTTTTCTATATAATATAAATTTAAAAAATTGATTTGTCGAGAGAAATTTGTGTGTGTGTTATTCGTGGGGATTTTATTTCATTTTTTTTTTTTTTCAAATCTGTGGGATTGTTATGTTTTCCTCTTTTTATTTTATTTTTCAATTTAAATCAAATTTATTTAAAGAGGTAAAATATATATTTTTATTTATTTTTGTGTTTTTAGCATCTTTGGAGTTATACAATGTAAGAATTTTATATATTTTGTTTTTTAAATAAATAATAAAACTGATGAAAGAAAACAAAAAAATGAAATAAAAATTTAAAAAGAATAAATGAAAAGGAAAAGAAAATTATAAAAAGCAAATTGAAATAAAGCATGTTAGTTAGACTGTATTAATATATACATATAAAAAAAAAATAAAAAATAAAAAAACATAAAACAAAATCAAAAACAAAGAACCTTTACATCGAGTTTGTTATTTATGTTTTGTTTTGTTTTTTTTTTTCTTGTTTTTCATTGTTCAGCTTTTAGAGAACTAATAAATTTACTATTATAAATTACATATAACAATTATCATTAATCAAAGTTAAATAACTAATAAAGAGTTGTTATTATTCACAATTATTTAAACTAACAAAAAATAAAAAAAAAATAAAATAAAAGTAAAAGAAAATAGAAAAATTATTGCCAGATTCTTGTTTTGTTTTTTTTTTTTTTTTTCATTTTTCTGATTTAATGCAAAATTTTAATTTGGTTTATTTTTTCTTTTGCATTTGTATGTCTTGTTGAAGAAGTACACACGCACACACAAAGAAAACAGAGGACAAATTTCACGTTATTAATGACACAATACATAATAGAAAGGTTAATAAATTAAGGAATTTATTATGTTTAATTTTTGTTTTGTTTTTGTTTTTTTTTTTTTATTATTTAACTAAATAGCAAAAATTTTGTTTTTTAATTTTTTTTTTTTTTAGATTGGGGCCCAATAAATTAAGGCAAAAAATACTGCCCACATTAAAACTATTCCGTGCATTGTATAAATTGCACTCTCACCGTCTGCTATTTTTCTTGCAATGAATTTCAGCGTCTCATCTAGTAGTACTACAGGAATTGAGAATTTCATCACAGTTATCCATTCTTCAAATGTTAATGGTGTTACTTGGAAGACAGTCTATTTTGTAAAAAGGAAAAGAAATAGAAGTTGATAAATTGTAATAAAATTATAAATTTTCAAAATTTTTAATTAACGAAAAGTTTGAATAGAAAAAAAACAAAAAAAAAAACAAAAAATATACTTACGGCCAATACATCCACATGTAAGATGACGAAGTGAAGTGCGAATGAGAGAGCCATTGAACCTACTAACCACATATTCGACCATGGAGGCATTGAAATCAATGATTGATTTTCTGATAAGCTATTATTTTTAATAACAGGAAAAAAAAAAGTTAATTATTTATTTTTTATTCTATGAATATATCAAATATTTTTCATCATCTTCTTTTTTTTTTTAATTTTAAGAAAGTAAAATATACGTAACCTGTTCATAGCGTTTAACATTTCAATTGTTACTAATACAGATAATGCCATCGTCATTGGATGTGGATCATTAAAGATTTTACAATCGATGCCTTTGAATTCATCGCCACCACCAAGGCATGATAAATGATGTGTTAGTTGCCAATAAGTCATTTGTGGTCCATTTTCACAGAAAAGGAACCACCATGCAGCTGCTCCAACAGTTGCTGCACCAACATAACCACCAATAGCCATATACCTAGAAAAGTTTAAGAGTTATTCAATACTTATGTCATGATGTTCAAATTTAATTAAGTTATATTTGTTTACTTACCGGAAGAATAACCAACCAGAGATAAGACCTTCATCTGCTTTTCTTGGTGGTTTTTGCATAATATCTAAATCTGGTGGGTTAAAACCTAAAGCTGTAGCAGGTAGACCATCAGTTACCTAATGAAATAGGAAAAAATAATATTTATAAGCATGCCATTTTCTACCAAAATTTGGATTTTACGTTAACGTACCAAGTTAACCCACAACAATTGTACTGGAATAAGAGCTTCTGGTAGACCAAGAGCTGCAGTTAAGAAAATAGATACAACTTCACCAATGTTTGATGAAATCAAGTAACGAATAAATTGTTTCATGTTGTTATAAATTGCACGTCCTTCTTCAACAGCAGCTACAATTGATGAGAAATTATCATCGGCCAACACCATTTCAGCTGCAGATTTTGCTACTGCGGTACCAGAACCCATAGCAATACCAATTTCAGCTTTTTTCAAGGCAGGGGCATCATTTACACCGTCACCTGTCATAGCAGAGATTTCATTCATGCTTTGTAAATACTCTACAATTTTGGATTTATGGGCTGGTTCTACACGTGAGAAGAGACGAGCGCGTGCACAGGCGGCTTTTTGCTCAGCTGGTGAGAGATCATCAAATTCACGACCAGAATATGATTTTCCTGTGGTGTCCTCATCTTCACCGAATACTCCAATTCGTCGGCAAATGGCTTCGGCTGTAGCTTTGTTATCACCAGTGATGACAATTACACGAATACCAGCAGCCCGACAGCGTACAATTGAATCGAAAACTTCTTTACGTGGTGGATCAAGCATACCAACAACACCAACAAATGTTAGGTTTACTTCATAGGTGTAGAATTTGGTTGAATCTCCCAAGTCCATGTCGTCTGGTCTCATTGGATTATCAGCAGTAGCTAAAGCCAAACAACGTAATGTATCACGTCCTGTACCATATTGACGGGTGAGATCCAAAATTTTGTTCTTCAATGTTGAAGTCAATGGAACCTTTGATGTTCCGACACGAGCATGTGTGCAACGTTCCAATACACCCTCTGGGGCACCTTTAACAAACAATTTAGGTCCAGTTCCAAGACGGGATGGTTTTGTGGGTACACAATATGTTGACATTGATTTACGATCACGAGAGAATTCGAGTGTGAATTCTTTCTTCCATTTTGTTTCAATTTCTTGTCTAACAACGATTGCAGCTGAACGACGATCAAGTCCAGATTTAGGCACATTGAATGGATTTAATTTCTCTGCTAATACGACTAAAGCTGTTTCAGTTGCTTCACCGACCTTCTCGAAAGCTTGTTTAAATTCATTGAAATCAATAGCGGAGTCATTGCACATTACACAAATTGTACCAACTTCTTGAAGAACATCAAAATCTGAAGCTTTAGCTTTTGATCCATTCAAATATAAATCACCAATTGGTTCGTATGTAGAACCAGTTAATTCAAATTCTAAGAAATTGCTATCGTTTCCTTCAATTTTTTCGAATACAAACATTCTTGATACAGACATTTGATTTGTTGTCAATGTACCAGTCTTATCAGAACAAATTACTGATGTGCAACCTAATGTTTCAACGGATGGTAATGAACGCACAATAGCATTCTTTTTGGCCATTCGGCGGGTGCCAAGGGCCAAACATGTTGTAATGACAGCAGGCAAACCTTCTGGAATAGCGGCTACAGCCAATGCAACAGCAATTTTAAAATAATAGATAGCTCCCTTAATCCATGAACCACCATGTGCTGGATCATTAAAATGACCAATATTAATAGCCCATACGGCAACACAAATTATTGAAATAACTTTAGATAATTGTTCACCGAATTCATCCAATTTTTGTTGTAATGGTGTTTTAATTTCTTCAGTTTCTGACATTTCTGTACGAATTTTACCAATTGCAGTATTTAAACCAGTACCAACAACGACACCACGTGCTTTACCAGCAGCAACATTTGTACCAGAGAATAAAATATTCTTTTTATCTTGGTTTACAGCTCTTGGATCTGGTACTGGATCAGTATGCTTAATAACTGATACAGATTCACCAGTCAAAATTGATTGATCGATACGTAATGTTGTTGAGTAAATTTTTGTTATTCTTATATCAGCTGGAATTTTATCACCAACTGATATTTCAACAAGATCACCTGGTACAATTTCTTTTGCACGAATTTTTTGCACACCAGATTTATCTTGTCGTACAACTTTACCCATTTCAGGTTCATATTCTTTTAATGCTTCAATAGCTGATTCAGCATTTCTTTCCTAAAATTTTGAATAAAATGTAAATTTGTTATGAGTTTTTGGAAATTAATAAATAAAATATTTGACTGTTTTACCTGCCAAACACCTACAACTGCATTTGCAATCAAAATAAGTAAAATTACTAGTGGTTCTACAAAAGCTGTGAATGTATCTTCATGCTCTTCAAAAAGGGCTAATACCTATTTATTTTGAAATAAATAAAAAAATGAAATTATTGTTTATTGAAAGAATATTAAAAAAAATTTAAATTTACTTACAAAAGATATAATAGCGGCTAAAAGTAAGATTTTTACAAGAAGATCATCGAATTGTTCTAAAACTAATTGCCATATTGTTTTTCCTAAAAATATTAACAGATTTTATAATAAAAAGCAAAAATTATATAACAAAAAAAAATTGGAAAAAGACACATTTGTTTTTTTTGTCATTTTATATATCTCGCAAAATTATATTTTAGTCAGTTACTTACCCTCTTCTGTAGGTAGTTCTGTAAAAGATAATAAAAATAATTTAATTTAATTTTTCTGTATTATTTAAATGTTGTAATGATAAACATTATGTCTTACCATTAGGACCATATTTTTGTTGATTTCTTTTAACTTGATCCGCTGTAAGCCCTCTTTCTGGATCTGTATTAAAAAAATTTAAAACTTCATCGACGGTTTTCATATGACCGTCCTCCATTCTTACAAGCTATTTGATGGCAGTCCTATAAGTAAATAATAATAAAGTAAATGAGTATATAACAGATTATGAGATTTTAATTTTAAAATTTTAATAACATGTTAATGTTATGAATTTTATCTATTCGACTTTTAATATGGGGAGTTCGTTGTTAATACGGATGCGGGTATACCAGATAGTACAATTCATTCGTGGAATTCATTAAATTTTTTAAATTTGACAGTTAAATGTTTATTTATTTTAAATTAAAAGTAGTGATGTTGTTTTAATTTTAATTTTTTTCTCCTTTACACATATTAATTTTTTGTTATTCGTTTTTGTCATTATTATTCTGTGTATTTTTATATTTACATACATATGTAGTTCGAACATTTTTCTCATCATCACTTTGACAATCAATAATTTTCATTTCAAGATGATTGCAATAAAATAAAAAATAAAAATCATATTTTCTATTTTTTTTTTTTTTTTAAATTCTTGTTGCTATTTCTTAAAATAAAATTTCTTTATTTATTGCATTTATTTATTTTGGCAAATATGTATATCGAAATTTTAATTTTTTTATTTTTATTTTTATTTTTAAAATGATGAAAAAGAAAAACTAATTCTGTTAAAAATTCATTTTTCTCTTATTTCCAAGAAATTATTAATTTTTTGTTTGTTTTTCCAAATACATTTTAATTTTAAATAAAAATAAAATTTTTTTTTCTAATTTTATTTATCTATTAATTTTATTCTTGAATGGCTTGTATCTTGTATAAGTTTATAAAAAAAAAAAAAAATTAAAATTACTTTCTCGATTCTTGTGTGTATTTTTCTTTGTGAATGCAAAATAGTTGGTTAATATTTTTTTTACTGTTGTGTACTACAATGTGCTTGCATACATTTATACACCATGTGTGTATATTGTATAATCAACTTAATATGCTATGACGTGGTGTTTACGATAAAACTTTTTTTATTTTTTTGTAACTTCACAAAAACATTTATTGTTACCTGTATAATACCCGTGTGCATTATTACATGATATAACTTACATTACATTGTACAACGTGTACAAGTGTAGTAGAATAGAATCTTTATTATTATTATTTTTTTTTAAATGATAAAAAACAAATAGTTATTATAAATAATGCAAAATTTCAATTATTTTCTTTTGATATTTTGACCAGATAACACAAAAAGCATTAAATTGTGAAAGCATTTTAATTACTATTTCATTTTTCTTTTAAACAAAAAACAAATCTACGTTTTTTGTAGATAAAATTTAATTTTCATTTTTTTTTCAATTGAATTCTACATTCAAACCTGATTAGATGTAGTATCTAAATACTTATTTCTTTATGATTATTACGAAAATCAAGATTCCTTTATTTTCGATTTATACAAATGAATTTTTTTTTTTTTTTTTTAATTTCATATCAGACACATATTAAGTTGTTATTTAAAAGATTATTATTTATTATTACACAAAAAGAACGAAAGGAAAAAAAAAAGAATTCATTTCTATTCTTATAGCAACTTATAGTGTCATCATCACTATAAATTTTGTGTCGTCAAATTAGAATGTGCCACATATGATTTTGATTTGATGATACAAATAATAAACTACTTTAGTACATTTGTCGTACTACAATATGATGATCATGATGATGGCTCTATGTAATATGTTTATATGTATCCATATTACTTTATTCACTCTTTTTTTTATTAGAGAAAATTATAAAAATATAACAAAGAAGTCATATAATATTTTTGTTTGTTATAATGTAAACGGCAAGAAATTTATAATTTTTGATAAAAATTAATAATCCAGTAAAAAAAAACAGCTAAAATTAATACTCTAATATTTATCATTATAATGTGTGCGTAAAATACACAAAATATATCTAGGCATATGTATTGTTTTTTTTAGTTTTTTTTTAAATTCATATAAGTACATAGATTGGATCCATTTGTTTGTATAATTTGATATACATATAGATATATTTATATATGTAGATTTTTTTCTGTATATTTAAGTTATATATGTATGATTTTGTATGTAGAACGCTGCAAATTTAAACACGTGTCCCAAACTTAATGAAAAGGTATTTCATTAAATTGTTAAAACCTACTAGGTATATGATTATAGTGTGTAAAATCTCATCCCAATGCCAGTGAAATTTTGTGTAACACGTATGTATGTGATGTATACACAGTCAGATACTCAGATATATAATTATTATGTATATTTTGTAGACCTGATTTTTTATATTCATATATTCCTAGACATTTTTTTTTTTGTCTTTTATCATTATAAAGATGTACGTATGTGTTACACTTTACACCTTGTTTCAGATTTTTTTTTTTTTCTCTTTGTTAAGTTTACTTATTATGTTTTTTGTATGTGTATTTAAGATTGTTTTTACAATTAATTTTTTTTTTTTTTCGTTGAAATTTTATTTTAGTCACAAGATAATGCGTGTATCTAGATACAAATCAAATTAAAATTATTCGATAAAAAAAAAAAAAAAAAAAAACATGATATGTAATGATAATTTTAGAATTTTTAAAAAGTACGCAAAAATGATTAAAAAAGAAAAACTTACTAATACAATAATATTATTTATAATTTTTGAATGGACAATTCAAAGAAAAAATAAATAAATACTCCCTTATTTGTAAATGAAATGTTTTTATTCAACACAAACACACACAGTTAAAAAAAAAATAAATTTCTATTGATAAATTATGATATCCTTTTTTTAATTGTACATTACCACATTCAATTAAAAATGATATTTATAAATTTTATTCTTTTTAGGAAAAGAAATTCTTTTTTTTAATATATATAAATTTTTTTTTTGCACATGTAACACAAAAATATATATAGCAGTAATTTTTCTTCTTTTTTTTTTCTCTACAATAAAAATATTAGGTTATAAATAAGTATATTACAGAGTAAATGAATAAACGAAATATATTACTCATGTAATATTTAAAAAAAAAAAAAAAGAATGATAATAAGACGATTGCTAAACTATTTACGTGAATTAAATATTGAAAATTGATAATATAATAATTACAATAAGCAGACTAGTACACGATTATCCAATATAAAAAAATAAAAATGAATAGATATACAATTAAAAAAAATATATATAACTATAAAGAATATGTATATTTTACTTGTAATATTTTATAAGCAATATAAGTATAGAGAGTAATAAGAAAAAAAAAATGTACCAGCGACCAGCGATTATACTATAATGTATGTAGTATACCGTATACGTAAACGTACATATGATGACGATATGATTATGTTAATAATAATATTACCTTGTACAATATATGTGAATATGCAATATATACATATATCTATATATAGATTATTTATAATAAATATGTATGTATATATACATATGTGTAAATATATATAATTTAAAACAAAAAGAAAAAAGCTTAACAAAATCAGTAAAAACAAAAACTACTACTTTACGAACGTACGTAGAGTAGACCGAGTAGACCAACCGATCCCATAAAAAAATTTATGTAGTGAATAACAAAGAGTATAGAGATAAGAGAAAAATGTTCCATACAAAACTTGATTTACAGTTATAAAAATTTCCTATACGCGTTATAAGGTGCGAATGAAAAATAAAATTTTGTGGCTTGGAAAAGTCGATAGCAATGTTAATGGCCATAAGGATCCTTAAGAAAGATAAAGAAATCAATAGAAAGCGGGGCATGATATTTTATGATTTTTGTTTTATTTTTTACAAATAATTTCTCTAAATTCCCATTGCTTACAAAATTTAGCAGTTTATTTCTCTAATTTACTCAATGCTGAATGACGTAGTTACAAATCGGTGTGAATACCAACACATTGACAGCCATTTAAAAACATTAAAAAAAAAACGCACGTGGAAAACATATGATTGTACAACTACATTCGCAGGTAATATACTCTATCGGTGTAATCACTAATATTGTCGCACCTAATATCCCAATTTAAAAAACGCGTTCATAAAAAATACGTAAACAAACAAATATTACACATACTTAACCGAAATTCTCTGCTGAGTTTAAGAAAGTGTTATGTGTTTCTTTTTCATATAAAGGTTCTTTTTTATAACTTTATGCTTCTATTTATGGTGGGACTTTCACGTACAGGAAAATTTTTTTTTTTTTGGTTGCATGGGGAATAAAACAATGAAAACAAAAATAAGTCCTTGTTACTTCTGTGACGTCAGAGACATTTTTCTCTATATCTCTATTCTCTTTGGTGAATAATATGTAATGTCATGTCATGTTATGTGTATTTTACTTGTATTTTGTTTTTGTAATATACCCCTCATTTCTTTCAACTCAACTCAACTTGTTGGGTTGACGTTTAAATTTTAGTTGAATTTTTAAATGAAAAATAAAATATTCACAATTGCTATTTTTATTTACTACATATTTCAATTTTTCAGTTTACATAATTTATTACGATTGAATAAATGATTGAATAATTATGTGGCAGATAAATGTAAATATGTATAATATATATTTTTTTATATTTTAAACAAAAATTTAAATTAAAAAAAAAATTAATCTCAATCTTTAATTAGAATTTTATGAAAATTATTTATAAATTATTTTTTTTCTTGATTAAAAAAAAAACAACAAGAAATTGAACATGGATTAGAAATTAGAATTTGTATTAAACGGAAATAACTAACAACATTTAAGGGAAGTCACAAACGATATTCGATTCTCGAATTTAAATTTTTTATTTAATGACGGTTTTTTAATTTTTATACATGAATTTTCGTATTTCCGTGAAAATTCAGGAAGTAAGAAATATAACTGAATTTCTACATAAAAAGGGATTTTTGATGTTTTCATTTCTCATTTTATTTTTTAAAAATTGTATAAATATTGATTTTGAATATTATTTTACTTTTATTACTATTTCATAGCATTTTTACACATCATTCTAATTATATGTGATCGTAATAATATTTATTGGTCTCCTATTTGTCTGTTTTGGAATTTTTTTTTTTTTTTTTTTTTTAAATATTTTTCTTCTTCGCAATAAAATATTTACGTACATACATATGTACATGCAATCAAACATGATGACATATCTTATACATTGTATACAGAATATAGTATATACGTATGTTTCTGATTATGTAATAAAATAAAATTTATGAAAAATGTTTGTAACACAAAACAAAAAAAAAAAAAAAACATTCAATTACGTTTTTTTTTTCATTTGGCTGTTTTTTCGTATTTATGTTTTCAAAAATAAATAAAAAAAATTTTTGACTATTTTAAGAGTAATAAATTTTACATCAGAAATTCGTACAGACAATGAATAAATACGTACATGACTATTTATATAAATATATACATATTTGCCTTGTTATACGGTGTTGTACACAGCAAATTAGACAAAATATTTAATTTTTTTTTTTTGATTTTTTTTTGATTTTTCTTTAGTGCCACTTAATTTATCTATTTCATTTATTTTCTTTTTGTACATATTTTTTAAAATTGGAGAAAAACATTTCTGTGTTTTATTTTACCAAATAATTTACGTGGTAATTTGACGATTTTAGACCTTGAAAATTTGTAGTTTTTCTTATATTTTAATATATAATTATGTATATTGTGATTATTATACTGTTAATTTTTGTTTTATATGTACATACATATGTAAAATAAAATACGAATATAATATATTGTATGTATGTATGTACAAAAGATTTTATGACAAAAACTAATTTTAGTAAGTGAACATTAACATTTTTCCTTTTTTTTCAGATTTTTTTTTTCCAAAAATATCACGAAGTCCTGTCACTCAATAACGTGACGATAATAGATTTTCTTTTTTATCCAAGTATGTAAGTGAAACATACTTTTTTAATTTTTTGTTTTTTTTTTTGCTAGTTTTTTTCCTTTTTAATTTTTTTTTTATTTATTTATTTTTAATTTTAGTTTTTTTTGTGTTTGTTTTCGATTTTCAAAGTACATAGTCCAATATAATTATTATAATATGTGATACACAAAGAAAATAAAAAAATTTTTTTTTTAACTAAAAGATAAAAAAAAAAAAATACATTTTTTTGCGGCGTAGTAACGTTAAATTTTTTTTTTTTTCTTCTCTATAGCTATTAAAAATTAAAATAAGCTGACTCTATAGCCAAATTGCAAATATTTAGTTTTTTTTTGTTTTTTTGTTTTTGTTCTTCATTTCTATAAAAACATACAAATATGTATATGTATGTGTGGTTACACAATTTTTTTTTCTTTTTTTTCTGTATAATGTATATAGGCTTTATATACTACTGTAATAGTATATATGTACAATATATTTTTACAACACAATAATAGTATATAATATAATATGTATATGTAGTAATAATAATAATAATTATATTTTGCAATAATTTTTCATAAAAATTCGCGTGGGATAATTGAAAAATATTCGCTCTCCTTTTTATTACTTTTATTTTTTGTGTTTCAGTAAAAATTATCTTTGACTGCTACAAGAAGAAAAAAAAAAAATTTCTTTTTTTTCTTTCACATATGTAGCAGAAAAAATCTTTGCAGAAAAATAAAATATTGAATAAAAAATAAAATTTTTCGACAAAAATATGTAATGCCTATTTGTAATAATTTCATATACTATATATGTATATATTTTCTTCATAATATTATATTGAATTTAAATTAGTACATGTGCATGTATAACATCATACTTATATGCATAATCTACTTAATGGTCTAAGTATAGCAACGAGATGAATCCCTGCAAATAATTTATTTATTTATTAAATTTTTTTTTTTTCACAAATGATATTTTAGTGACATCAAAAATAATATTCAATTGCATATATGCATATGTATATACAGAGTGTACTTCGGTATATTTTTAAATAAATCTGATAAATATATTTCTAATATTTGCTACATTTATTATATTACATAAATTATCATTATTTCGCATGCGCTTGTAAATTCTTTAAATATATTTACTTATTTTTTTTTTAATTATATTTATTATATGTATGTATATAAAATAATAATTTTGCATAAGAAGCACATGTAATACTCGTGTTTCATTTAAAATAACAGACAAAAAAACACCAACTGTTTTTTTTTTTTTGACTTTTCATAATTTTAATTTGATGATAGATAAGTACAATGTCAATTTTCATATATTTTCACAAGCCTTATACGTATATATACGCATACTCTTTTATATTCACACCACCACCACCCTACCTCGTTGTTTTTTCTAATTCAAATGTTTACCAAGTAAATCATTTTATTGTACTTATGTTAGTAAATGCATACTATTTTCGACATTAAAAAAAAAAGAAATAAAAAATCATTTTAATTAAATTAGGTCAATTAATAATAATTTATATAAAATTTTTTAATTTTTTAAAATATTCATATATGTACCTATGTATACTTTATTATATCATAAAATATCGAATATGTGTGCATATTTTGTTTTAGATATTTTCTATAATATATAAATACCTAAATGTGTGTATATTTTTATTTTTATTTCATAATTTTGCATATACTTTATTTTAGAAAAAAAAAAAAAAAAAAATTATAGGAGTACAATTTATTTTTAATCCTCTGTGTATCTGATGTAATTACAAAATTTTCATTTATACATAAATGTATATGCATGCATTTAATCTTTTTATATTGTTATTCAAAATAGGGGTGATAGATATATAAATATAATACACACATATTCAAAATATACAATATAATTACAAGTACATATGTATGAATAGAAAATTTTTTGTTGATTTTGGTTCCGGATCAAACACGTGATCATATTTGCTAGGTCTATTTCTAAATATAATATAATAATACACAACAACGAAAAATATGTATAATAATAAAATTACTTTCTAAGAGATATGATGAGAAGTGATGATTTTAAATACACCTTTTTTTATATATACAAAAATATATGAGTATGTATACGTATATGTTTTGGTATATATTCATATATATACATGAACATGAAAATGAATATAGTACTATTATAGTAATACATATGTATGTTACATATGCCATAAATTCATTTTTGCCAGAGAGCCAGAATAAATGTTGTTGATGATGATTAAATTTATAAACATACTATATACTGATAATTTTATATATATGTATATGCATGTATATACATACAACATATTATACAAATGTATGTACACATGTACAGAAAAAGAAGAAAAAATTTAATTTTTTTTTTTTTTTTGTTATATTTTTATTTTACGTTATTTGAAAACATTTAAATACGATCACATAAAATTAAGATGATTGGTATTTAAAGAATATAAGGTGCAAAAACAAAATTTATTTCTGTTTTTTTCTTTTTTCTTTTTTTTTTAATTTAATTTATTTTTATTTTATTTTTTTTTCAAACACATATGCATGTAAAGTAGCAGAGTATATGAAAATTTGTACTTACTTTTTTATATATATAAATTTAATACAGTGTACGTATATATATCAATAAATTTTATCAAATATAATACCTATGTACATATAAATGTAAAAAAAAAATTGTACAAATTAATTTATATTGTTTATATGTATACTTGATGTATTTGTTGTTTATGCAATAAATTTTAAACTGGGAAAAAATTTTCCAAAGAAAATTCATTATGAAAATTATTATTACGATAAAACAAAAACAAAAATTTTAACAAAATTCAAAAAAAAAAAAAAAATAGTAAAATAAATGAAAAATACACAAATGATATTAATATTGAAACATTTGCTAATATGTTATACATGTGTATCTGTGACTTTAGCTATATATACACGTATATATAATATTATGGTGTACCCGTCCATATATACATCATCATTAAATAACACCTTGAAACGAGATGTGATGTTGGTGATATTTATAAATAGAATTTTTTGTTCAGTTCTTATTTTTATACGAATTTTCTTTTATTTATTTATTTTTTTTATTCTTGTTTCTCTGTTTTCTTGGCTATATAATATATTACTCTGTTACACAGAAAAAATTGTTAAGAAAAGAAGGAAAAGCATTTTAAAATTTTTCTATTTATTTTTTTTTCTTTTCTTTTTTCTTTTATATATTTTAAATGAAAAGTTGGTCATTAGTAAAATAAATGTAGTGTGCAAATAAACGTACATATATAGAATATATACATTCATGTTAAACATACATATGTATGTACATGTTATGTATATAAAAGGTGCAAGCACCTATCATCAGGGACAAAATGAATTTTGTAAATAATTTCAACAAAATGTTTGTGTATACCTATTCTAGTCAGCAGTCAAATAAATTAAAAATAATAAAATAAAAATGTTGAATTATTTCATCATTATCGTCATCATTTTCCATTATTATGTCATATTACTCGTATACGAGTATGTCTTTTAAAATTCAAATAATTAAGACATTATATGCATATGATGTTATATGCATAAACATATGTATATAGACATAACATTATGTGTATCTGTGATGTGTTGTGGATCATCGTAAGAATTACAAAAAAAAAAAAAAATGCAAACTTTCTGAGTATATTAAAAAAATATCTACATAAAATCATATAAGAATAGATTTTTGTAATGAGGTTTTCTACCATAATTTTTGCATTTAATATATGTAGTAACGTTGTATGAACACTTCTCTCTTATTTTTTTTTTCTTTTTCTTGTGGGATTTTCATTATTTTTAGAAATAGCTCAAAAATTTTATAATCCGTTTATATGTATAAGAAATATTTCTAAAATGAAATTTAATAATATCTCATTTTAATTAGAAATATTAAATTGCATATATATACGAGTATGTGCATATCCTGATACTATAAAAATCTTATATGTATATGCCATGCATGCATATATGTATGTAGAAATTTTTTATGTGTATGTATAGAAAATATATAAATTGCAATATGAGATTGAGAATATTTTCTTTTCTGTTTTTATATTACAATATAGTATGCAACAAAAGCAAATAAAAATAATTGTGTATAGAACATGAATAAAAGAAAGTTTGTTTTTATATAGTTCAATGCATCAGAGAGTGCATATAATAAAAATTAAATTTTTTTTTTTTTTGTACATGTATTTGTAATATTTGTATTGTGTGTAAATTAAGTACAAATAGCATATATGTATGTAAATTTGTGTAGACATGTGTATAGAAATGTATAAATAGCATTGTAATTAAATTATTATTTTTTGTTTTTTTTTTTGATTTTTTTAATGGTACATTGGCGATTAATTTTCATACTTGTATTGTATTATGTACGGATATATATATGAATGTTATTATGACATTTTTTGTACATTATAAATACATATGCATATTTATATCGTATACAGAAAATTGAATAATAACAAAATAACAAATTTGTATTACAAAAAAAAAAAAAATATATATATTGTAATCCTTGCATGTATATTTTGTATACGCTTGTGTGTATAATGAATATCTTTGTTTCTTGTTTCTTTTATCGAGATTCATTTATTTTCCGTATACATATATAATTACTATATTAACTACCTGTCTCTTATATGTATACAAAATTTGTATCGTTTTTGTTTTAAAATGAAAAAAAAAAAGGCAAATTTAAAATAAAATAAATTAGCAAAGAACAACAAAATATCTATCTTAAATAAAAATATAAATTTTGTTTTTTTTGTTTTTTTGTTAACTATATAAAATTTATTTATAATGTACACAGACAGTGTACGTTTGTAGATTTAAAGATTGTTTTGCTGCGCATATAAAATAAAATTCTTTATATTATTTTATAATATTATTTATATATATATATTTTCTCTGTATTTAAATATAAATAAAAATATATGAATTGTTACAGTATCTATATTGTTATGTATATTGATACTCGTGTATTCTCTGTGTACTATGTAATATAAATTTTTTTTTTTGCCTTATTGCTTTGTCTTATATATTTTTTTTTATTATTTAATTTTCTTTTTTTTGTTTTTATTATTATTATAACATTTACTATTTTATACATTTTATGCTCTGAATTGACGTTAAATAATATTTTAATATTTTATTTTTGTATTTATCTACATATGTATGTATGTATGTAAGTATAAAAAAATGTAGTTTAACATGTAGATGTATCATAAAAAATTTTTTTTTTGTATTTTATTTAAAATAATTTTCTTAATTTTTTTTTTTTCTTTTTTCGCTATAAATAAAATCACTTTTTTTCTATAATAAAATCTACTGTATATATATTTTTTTTTTCTAATTTATTTTCTAATTTTGTAGTTGTATATAAGAGATATACGCTCATACACGATGTTATAAAATGCCAGAATATCGTTAATTCATATACATAAACGTATTATGTAGAATAGAAACATTTTTAAAAAGAAATAATTCGTTATTTTATTTAAAATTAACTAAAATTCGCTTATTTATATACTATAAATTAGAAATAAATTAAAAATTGAATTTATAATTCAAATGGGTGTATATAAAATATTTAAAAAAAAAAATAATAATTTCAATTCCTGCTTTTCAAGGATTTAATTTGATTTCCTTATTCCATATACACACAATAAATGTTGATTGATTATAAAATGTTTGAATTTCTATAGAAAATTTTTTAAAACGTTCAAAATTTTATTTTTAATTTTTATTTTTATTTTTTTTCAATTTACACTATTCACAATTTTCTAAATGGAAAATCTTTACACAAATCTTTCAAGTTTTTTTTCTTTCAAGGATATTTTTCAAATTTCATTTTATTCTCACTGTTTATTCTCACTGTTTGTTCTAATTCCTTTTTGTTTTTTTTTTTTTGTTGGAATTTTTATCCTTTTTGTATCACTTGTTCGTTCCTTTTAAAAATTTTTTAAAATCACTACTTGGTTATTTTTTTTTTTTACTGGAAATTCTTTTAAGGGTTTCTGGTTTTATTATTGAATGAATGAAAATTTAAAGGAAAATGTATGCAATTTGTATATAAATATATAATAAAAATATATAAAAGATTAATAAAACTTACAAAAAAAGTAAATAAAAAATTGATAATTTATATTATACAGTGCCCGCACTTATCACAATGAATTTTTATATTAATTCCTTGTTAGGATTCTTTTTTTTTTTTTAAGTTAATTATAATATATTTTTTTTCAATTTGAATTTGTATATTAAATTATATAACAGGCCTTGGGCCCAGCCAAAATTTGAAAAAAAAAAACAAAAGCTAGGCAAAAGGATCGCACTTTTGAAAAGATCGATGTTGACTGATCTGAAGAAGAATATACAATATTCAAGAATGTGAATGATAAAATACCATCAGCAAGTTACACTACAGAAATATTGTATCTGTTTTTATTTTATTTAATTTTTTTTTTTTTTGTTCATTGTCAGTGTATTTGATGTTTTTGGTATTGTGTGTATGATGTATTTTTTTTAATATTTTTTTTGTTGAATGTATATTCTAGTTAGTATATATTGGATAGTGTGTATTAAAATCGACTACTATTATTATAAAATACTTATCATCAATATCACCATCATCATCATCATCATCGATATTTCATTTTACTACATCATATTATCATCATTTACTAATACTATGCAAAATTTATCAACACACGACAGGATAGATATACAATTATAAGATACATATTTACACACACACACCCCGATGTGATTTTTGTAAATATATTTTTTTATATATAAGTATATAAAGCAAAAATTACAACTGCTGTGTATTTACACAAATTTTTATATACATGTACAATATAAGATCATGTAATATCTAATACATTTATGTGTACATAAACATATATGTATATACAAACAGACGTATACACACATAATGAAGAAAACATTTTCAGTGGTCGGGTACTTTTGGCTATAGTCCCAGATAAAGTATTTTTCAATTTTTTAACCCGGGAAAAATTATACTTTTAGCACATACGAATGTTCATAAAAACGAAATTTTCCCGAAATTGTTTTAGTTTTATTTTATTTTTATTTATTTATTTATTTTTTTTTTCTTTAATTTTGAATTTTGTTTTTTTCTTTTTGTATTGTCTTTATTATTTTATTTTTTTTTGTTTTTATGATTATGAAAAACAGCAACAGCAGTATGATTAAATTTAAGAAAAAAAAAAAATAAATAAAATCAAATCTTGTGAAAAATGTTATTTTGTGTGGCAGATGATCGCATAGACACAAATGTGTTTAGTACACAACACATACGATAGCATATTATTATCATTCAAAATTATCAGAATATTGAAAATTGTAATATCAAAACAAGACTTATATCTTAGATGTTCTCTGTGTGATAATCATACAAAAAGGAGTATATTGATAAAAACAACAACAACAACAACAACAAGAATAATAATAATAGCAAAAGTAAATGACAATAACAAATATTTACAAAAAAAAAAAAAAAATAAATAAATAAATTTATATTAAAAGAGCATTAATAAAATGAACAAACAGAATTAGTAGCAATCATTTTTCTTATTTATTTATTTATTTTTTTTTTTTTTTTTTTACTACACTAATTATATTTTTATTATTCCCAGGGCCGTACTTAATTATGTGCATATTAAAAACAAACAAAAAAAATATATCTAAATTTCTGTTTTTTTTTTTTTTTTTTGTCTTTGTATTATTTTTTTTTTCTGTTTTAATTTTATTTTTTTTTCTCTTAAAAAGAAAAAACAAAAAAAAAAATTATATTATAATTAATAATTTAACATAAATACCTGTACATGTATAGATTGATTTGTACATGCATGCTATGAGTGCGCATCATATAGATGTCGCAGGTTTATGACATAAATTTAAAAAAAAAAAAAAATAAATAAATAATTATTTTGATTCCCTTATTTTTCGTTACGTATACACGTATATATACATTGTACAACAAAAATCTCAATAACTAAAATTATAATTTAACCTTATAATACATTTCTTTAAAATAAAAAAAAATAAAAAATTTAATTTATATATGTAATAATTTTCAAGGATAAACAGGACTATAGAATATTATTATTATGATTATTATTATTTACACAAATTTTCATATATTATCTTGTTGTTTGGCTTAAATAAAGGTGACAATTCATTTGGCTAATTAAATAATAAATGTATCAAGTTTTTGATCACATTATACGCGAGTATGTACATATTTTCATAAGTAAATATCAAAATATTTATTTAAATCAAATTAGGGTTATTTACATATGTATGAAGATAACCTTTTCAATTATCTAGATAAAAATCATATTTTTTATATTTTAAAAAAACAAAAAAAAATTTTTTTTTTTTTTTAAAGTCAACAAATACTTTATGAAATTTACATAAGAGATGTGTATCACTCTGTGAGTGACATTTAAAGGATATCATTGTAACGAATTTTTTTATTTAAAAAATTTGATTTACACTGAAAGTGGAAAAATATACAATGTATGTAAAAGATTGTGATCCTTTTCGATTTTTCTTAAATTTTATTTTCTCTATGTGCTGTATGTACATATATGCATGTCACCATTGGACCACATGAAATTTTCCTTACGAGTTATGCATCATATAAAATCTGATACATGAATAACATATGTACATACGTTAATGTGTAATAGCGTAAGTATATATAAAACGTAATTGTACTTTGGATTCTACAATCTAATTTAATATGTTTTCTTTTAATTATATGAAATAAAATGTAGAATTTTTGTTGTTGTTTGTTTTTACTTTAGTTTTTTTGATTTTAATCTTTTATATGATATGTCTGTCTTTGAATGTTGGCAATTAGTTTATAATTATTTAGCCTTTGACTACTGATTGGTATTTGGTATTTTGTAGTTTATGGCCATGACACGTGTGTGTATAAATGTATATTTTAATGCATACTATACATACATATGTACATACGTGTATATGATATTGTTAAATGAATTGAGAAAAATCAAATCAAATATACATATAAAATTGGAAAATTCATGTGATCAGGAAAGGAAAGTGTATTATTATATTAAATGGCAATCAATATATTGATTTTCAATTGTTAAATAAAAGCCAATTACTTTAATATTAAATTGAAAATTCACATAATTAAACAATACAATGTCAGACATTTAAAAATTTTAATTGAACAATTGATATGTTCATGTGTATGAAAAATCACTTTGATATTGGTATTAGTGTTAATGACGATGTAGTAATCATTATAAAATGTGACGTGATTATCACATGAATTTTTGTTATTTTTTTTTGCACACAAAAATCATTTTCTTATTCTCGAAAATATAAATAAAATTTAAATTACAAAAAAAAAATAAAAATAAAATAAAATGAAAATGAAAAAAAAATAAAATAAATAAATTAGAAAGAGAATAGAAAGTAATGCATTTTATAAAATAAAAATAAAAATTATTATGAGTACAAAAATTTAAAATAATAAATTAAAATAAAAACTGAATATAGAATAAACGTATGCGGTGTTACTGTGTAAAAAATTAAACTTTGTGCGGGTGAATGAACGGAAATAGAAAACAGCAAAATGACAAAAAAAAAAAAAAAAAAAAAATGTAATAAAATTTTATAATAATTCAAATGATTTCGAAAATAATTTTTTTTGTTGATAATTCAATTAAATTTATTAGAAAGGTAGAGAAAATAAATTTTTAATAAGTATATTGTGTGAAATGTATTAAAACATACGTAATGCAAAAAGATCATGAAACTTTTAATGCGAATTTCATACGTTTAAATTCAAATTTTCATTTCACATTATTTAAAAAAAAAATAAAATAAATTAATTAATTAACGTATTTTAAAAAAATTAAAGAAATAATTGATGTGTCTAGAGCATAAATTTATCACTAATTTTTTTTTTTTTAATTCCTCTAGAATCGTAAGGTTTCATATACAGTAAGGATGAATAAATGCTATGATGGAAAATACCGCGAATGTACTCAATACTCAGAACGAATATACTCTGTCTTAGGGGAAAATAAATTTAAGAATTTGGCTCTCTAGATTGATTTTAATTTAAGGTAAATTTTCTAATCATGTCGATACAATATACTTAGGAGTCCCCAATTATCAGGATTCTACAGTTCAAATTGGGTTTTCTTCTTCTTTTAGCGCTACAACCCGGGATAGGTTTTGGCTTCCTTGATAAAAGCTCTCCAGCAGTTGCGGTCTAATGTAGCTTGTATCCAATTAACCATTCCTAGCTTTTTAACATCTACATTCACATTGTCAATCCATCTTGTCTTCGGCCTGCTCTGATACCTTGTGGTCGCTGGCTTTGATTTAAAAACGCATAATATGCTAGTTTTCTCTCTTCACTCATACGCACTACGTGTCCAGCCCAATTCAATCTTAAGGATTTGACAAATCTAACAATGTCCTCGTTTTCCATTAGGTCACTTATGGGCGAATTGGGTTTTAGTGTCCTTAAAAGGAAAAAAAAAAAACAACTCTAACTTTTTTTTTTTTATTTTTTATTTAGTTATTTTTTTTTTCATTTTCAGATTTAGATTTTTAGAACATTAGAATAGAAAATCGAATTTTTTCTTTGTCATTTAAAAAAAAAATATATTCAAAAATTCAAAAAAATTAAAATTTTGAAAAAAAAAAAAAAAAAAAACAGTACAAGAAAATAAGAATAAAATTTTTATGCACATATGTTTGTTATAATATGTTGAATAATTTAAAAATTTTTCTCATGTAAAATATATATGAATGTATTCGTTCACATTTCTTTTGCAAAATACAAGTGTATAAAAAAATTTTTCATAATTTGTAACACTACTCAAGTATATTTATTACGTGTACATGTACGTTATATTATACATATTCACGTATAAATATATAATAAATATATTCTTCTTGTGTTCCAATATCTGCACAAAAGTATAAAAATAGTTTCATATTTTTCTGTAGGAAAATTCTTTCTTTTTTTTTTGTTTTGTTGGCATTATTTAAAAAAAAAAAAAATTTTTTTTTTTTTTTTTTTTTTTGAAAGTACATATGACTACATATATAATATTATAATAAAACACTGTGAAATTCACTAATTGTTTGTTGGTTCACCTTGTCTCGGTTGTATTATACACATGTACGTTATGTATACGTTTCATACATGAAAAACCTATACACATATTATGACATTTTTCAATTTTTTTTTTGTTTTTTGTTTCTTTTTATTTGTGTATAATAATAATAAAATAAGAAAATAATTTTCTTTTGATTTTTATTACAAATTTACATTTTAATATTTTATGTAGTAAAATGGTAAACAATTTTTTTTTTTAATTAAAATCTATTAAAAATTTATGTCAATAAAATTAAAAAGATGTGATTTTCTTTTTTTTTGTTTTCTGCTATTTTCTTCGCTTCGTTGAAAGAGAATTTTCTTTTCTATTTTTTTTTTTTTTTTTGAGAATTTTGTTTACGTAACAATTTAATGATAATAAATAAAAAGACAAATCAACAGAAAAAAGGGGCATAAATAAATGAAAATTTTTTTATTTTTTTTTTTTCGATTTTTTTTTTTTTTTTGTTTGATTTTTTTCTTGTCCAATTTCTATTATCAAGAAATTACTACATTATAATATATTGTATATAAAAATTTATTGCGTGGTTAGAACAAAATTTTTAAGTAAAATATTTTAATTAGTTGCCAAAAAAAAGACGAAAAAATCAAACAAAAAAAAAAAAAAAAAAAAGAAATAGACAAATAGAGGAATAAAATTAAAATAAAAATAAGAAAATTAAGCCATAAAATGTAAAATAGGCTCATAAAAATAAAACAACCAAAAAGTAAAAAAAAAAAAAAAAAAAAATGGGGAGAAAAAATTAAAAAAGATTAAATGTAAACGGTCATGTTAATGTTCTAAATAAGGGATTGAAAATCGCAATGTCGACCTCAACGTCATGTTCCTTAGGAAAGCTTAAATTTTGCCTGTTTGCTGTTATTTTCATCGCATCTTATTTGGTCATATAAGGCCATATCATAGGACTAAAATTTTACATATACATACACATATGTATGTCTTTACAGTACACTCAACCATTTATATACATATGTATGTATGTAGATATGATGCGTACATACCTTGAAATGTCCTCTGTTTAAAATCGTCTGTTTTATTTAATAAGATTTCATATTCAAAAATACGTATATACTAAATCTGAACATTGTTGTACATAATGAAGCATACAGATATGAGCTTTGGTCCATTAACAATGAAAAGAAAGAAATTCAATTTTAGAAAATGCAAAATTTTTTGAAAATTTCTTTTCCTCATTGTATGTACATATATAAAACTGCAGTTTATATAAAAACATTTTTATAATATACGATCATATCCATATGTGAGCGTATGTATGTATGAATTGAAATTTAAAGAAAACAACAATAAATTTTAGAAATTAAAAAAAGAAAAAAAAACTGTTATTATTAAAAATAAATCAAGGAAGCTTTTAGAAAATGATTATATGGTAATGATGATGATGATGATGCCGATGACGATGATGAATATATGATGATATATGAGCACAATCTGTAAAATTTCTTCTTTTATTTCATTTATTTTATTTTCTCTGTTTTTTTTTTTTTTGTATGTGTATTTTCGAGTGTATTTTTAATACACAATAAAAAATAATAATAATGATAAATAAATTAAGAAAATTTTGTAATTATTTATTATATATACAGTCTGTATTATATAGTAAATTATGTAATTATTTTTCTTTGTTTTAAATATTTTTTGTATAATTTATGAACAGTGAAAAATTCCTTTTTAGTTGAACGTATCCCAACGAATATCTCATATTAAGCGTTTAAATAATTTTTCTAAATGTTAAAAAAAAAAAAAAATAAATAAATAAATTCACCTTTGCTTTTATTTACATGATTAAATCAAAATGTAAAATTTTGTGCATATTTAAATTTTCTTTTTATTGTTATTTAAAATAAAGAAAAGAAAAAAAAAATTTATGAAGATCAATTTAAGTAGTTTTTGTAGAAAATTTTGTTTTTCGAAATTTTATGAATCATTTTCATATCATTTTTCATTTTTCCATTTATAAGTTTACAATGTAAAAATACAAAAAAAAAAAAAAAAAAAAAAAAAAAAAAAATAGAAAATTATGATGAAAATGCCATTCACACGTTTTTTTCAAATTACTGAAAATTTTTTTTTGTTTTTTTTTTTTAATTACAAAGCAAAAGAATGAAATGAATTTCTTTTATTTGTCAATCTTTTTAAAAATGAAAATGAATTTTTTTTTTTACAAAAAAAAAAAAAAACAGTAAAAATCGACAAGAAAATACTTTGCACAGGTAACCTTCGTATTATCTAGACAAAATATTCTACAAGAATTTTGCATTAAAGTAGGAAAATCAATTTATATGAAACTTACATATGTATATGTATCTAACGTTAAAAATTTGATTATTGGACGTTTGAGGAAGCAAACGTTATAAGTCTAGCACATTTCGAAAGGAAGATATTACAAAGAATATTTCTCATTCATCAAAATCAGGCAGCTGAGATAACTGGAACATGCAAGTCAGAGTGACCAAATAAGATCTTTGTAGGAAAGTATTGAATACACATCAAATTTCATAATACGTACAATAAGAAGTTCAGGCTCAGACTGACGAAATGACCAATCGCTTGTAAATTCTAACAAAAGGTCATTTAAATTTTTTAAACTTGAAGAATTTAGAAATTTAACGAACGAAACATTTGAATTTAGATTCTTAGAATCTTTTGAAGACTATACCTTTGTAAAAAAAAAAAAAAACAAAAAATTTGTAATTTGCATTATCACAAAATCACGTTATACGAAAGTTACTTGTATTCTATAAAGGAGTAAGTAAGTTTTTTCTTTAGATTTTTAAAAAAATTTTTTTTTTGTGATGAAAAACATCTGTTCTAAAAGCATCATTGATAAAATTGGATAGCTGATTTTGTATATATACACGAGAAAATTAAAAAAAATTTTACATACATATATTTAAATTAAAATTTTAAAAATAAAAATAAAAAAAAAGAAAGAAAACAAAATATTTATACAAATTTTATAAAAAAAAAAAAAAACGTTATTATGTCGTTCAAAGATTGAAAAATTTTTTGTAAAGTAAAACCACGTTTTTGTTTTTTAAAAAAAATTTTTTTTTTTTTTTTCGTTATTTTTTGTACTTTTTAATTTTTGTATCTAATCATTAATTTATTATTATTTAAAAGTATTGTACCTACATAATGAACGCTATATTACATTGGCTTTGACGTCAAACATATTGAAATTATTTTTTTTTTTTTTTCATAAATTTTTTTGAACTAAAATTCAACATAACAAAAACAAAAAAAAAACAAAATAAAATTAACATTTATTTCGAATATTTTTATACTAAATGGCTAAGATAATTTATTTTAAGTTACACATAATTCATACATAAATCAAACGAGTTTTTTTTTTTTTAAAGTGCTTTTCTCTTCATTTTTCTCAAGAAAATAATTTTTCTATTTTTTTTTTTTTTTTGTTTTCTAAATATAAAAAATTAGTTTTTTTTTCATTGAAGAATTTGTAATTTTTCTTTTCTTAATTAGTGATAAAAATTATAATCGATTAAAATACAATTAATTATTATTTTTTAAATGATACATACATACCATCACAATGAATAAATGATGTTACTCGTGTAAACATATGTACATAGTTTGAATGATGGAATTACAAATCCCATTCATTCATTACGAAATTTTTTTTTTTTTTTAATTTAATTTAGCTTCTCTAATAAGAAACATGAAAAAGATCAAATAAACAAATAAAATCTGTATTCGAACTAAATAAAATTCAATAAAAATACAGAATAAGCCACTTGTACATATGGGAAGAAGGCAGCTGCTTATATAATTACTGTACAAAATTAAACGAAATAAAAATAAAGAATAATCAAATCGGAAATTCATAGAAAATGAATAAAAGTCTTTATGAAATCACACACTTATGTAAATTTATGGTATTTTTAGTCTATATACCTATGTAAATTATATAAAATTTTTCTCATTAAAATTTTCAATTTTCATTTTAAATCAAAATAAAATTTCTTATATGTACGATTTATTATCTTATGCGATCTATTACTAAATCAAAAGGAAAAAAAAATCAAATCTCATTTCAATTTGATTGATTTGTGTATACATTAATTGACGTGAGTATTTGAAATGAGTTCGATGACATACAAAAATTAATCAACCTGTTTTTTTTTTTTTTTTGTTTTTTTTAAATATCATCATCACTATAGGATTTATTTCAAGTGTAAGTACATTTCATGTTAACAGGATTAAGATTTCAAACCCTAACAAGTACATGGTTTAAATGTCTTTATTTTTTCCTTTTTTTTTTGTTTAAGTAAAAAGGCAAATAACACTATAATATCTAGTTATATATTTTTTTAAAAATGCCAATTTTCTTTTATAATATTTGAAATTACGTTAATTATTTGATGACGTTAAAAAAGTTCACATATGACGCATTTTCATAGAAAAATTTGAAAAAGTCAAACGATTAAATCTGAGGCATAATGATAGCGTTTATAACAAAGACAAGAACAGCGTTAAAAATATATTTAATAAATTATTGACATCACTTGATTTTGATACCTTAATTTAATACCTTATTTTATTTGCAAAATGACGCTATCTCTGTCATTGACGCAAACGTTATCAATAAGGCGCAGCAAATTACTATCTTTAAAAGAAAAGCAAAATATATTTAGGTATTTCATTTTTAATATTTTTTATTTTTTATTTTATTTTAATTTTTGTTCATTTAAAATTAATAATTTTAGATTTTAGATCTAGTTTTTTTTGTTCGCATTTTCTTTTTCTTGAAAAAAAAAAATATAATAATAATTTGAGTATTTTATTTCATATTTTGTTCTTGTAAATTCTTTAAAAATTTTCTTAAAAATTAAATTTTATGATTAGTACCTTTTTTTTTTGTTCGTTTTTAATGAATTTGTTAAAAATTCGAGGCTCAATTTTAATATTTAAAAAAAAAAAAAAAAAAAAAATTACAATTTTTTTTTTTTTTTGTTTCAAAAATATATAAATAACATATCTATAAGTAAATTATAATTGAATATTATATTTTAATATGATCATAAAGATATAATCGTTTATTTTCCATTTTATTCACATTATTGAGCATGGCATTGCACAACAAAGTGGTAAACAAACTGGTACCATTGTTGCACCTGATTTTGATTTTGATTTTGATCTTGCTTCAGCTTCATATTCATATTTGGCTGCAGCTCTACCATATTGTCCCTAAAAAAAAAAATAAAAAATCAAGTAACAAAAAATTATAAACAAAAAACACAAAAAAAAAATCAATATCAATAGAAATGTTAACTTTATTAGTGGTCCAAAGCAATAAAAAAAAAAAAACAAAACAAAACTCACTCCAGCTCTATATGCTGCGCTACTTTCTTCCTTTTTCATAAACATTTCACGTCCTGGAGGATAATAAACTGGTGGTCCAGCTACATTTTTACTTGGTGGTGGTCGTTCAGCTGTTGCTACGCCAGTTTCAATTTCCTTTTTTCTAGTCACTTCAATATCTGTATGTCTAGTGCTTACAGTTTCCTATAAATGATACAGTAAATAAATAAAATTGCATATACATATGTATATTTATATAAGTTTTATTTATAGAGACAATGTATAGAATAAAAATTGTTCATACATTTCCAAGTGAAGCCATTAAATCGTCTACTCGTTTTGGTGGACTATCAATTTGTGTAACAGGTTCAGTACCATCCGTTGGGAATGGGGCTGGTTGTAATAATGGTTCTCTTTCACTTGTTGTTCGTTTTGTAGATGAATAACTACTGTAACTTATTGATTTTGGACCAGGTTCAGCTGGATATGGAGATCTAGGTGGCTGTTGTGGTGGCTGACCAGGAGGACCATATAATGTATTAGTGGTGTTTGTTGACTCATGATGTTTATAATAATAAGTAACAGGTGCACCGGGACCACCTGTTGTTGGTGGTGGTATTGTAGATGGTCCTCTGGAAACATCAACTACATCACGACTTGTTTCGATTAATGGTGTTTGTTCACTTATAATATTTCTATCTGAATATATGTTTGATGATTTTGACTCGCTTACATCTCTTTTTTGTAAAATGGTTTTTGTTGTTTTGATTGTTGGTGGCACATCAGTATCACTTGTTGTTGTTCTATAGCTTTCTGTTTTATATGTAACTGATGGAGGGAGTTCTCGATCAAGAGGACATGTATGCATTTGATTTGTATTAACTTCTCGTTTATATAGCATTTTTCTTGACATTGTCTCCGTTGTTATCGGCTCAGGTGGAATCTCATACGTATAAGTTCGAACTGTTGTCGTTACTTTTGTACCTGGTGTTGGTAGTATATCATCAGATAATGGTATGTTTTTCAAGTCATCTGCAATATTTTCACGAGTTGTAACCGTTGCTGTATAGTATGGAACGGTTTTATCTTCAACATATTTTTCAGTTCTTGAAAGTGTTGGTGTTTTCCGGATCTCAGTTTTTCCGGTATCTAAAATAAGTAATTAAAAACCAAATATTCAAATTTTCGAAAATTACGGACGATATCATAATCTTAATTTTAATTCTTTTTTTTTTTTTATACCCCCAAAAGAGACATCTTTTCTTGATGATGTCGATGATGTTTCAATTTTTTTCTCATAATGATGAGTTCTTTCGGTAGGCGTTGAAGTTTGCCATCTTGTTTCACTTAAACTTGGTGATGTAGCACCACTTAAATACGGTGATTTTCTACCACTTAAATTTGGTGATCTTGAATAGAGTAAAGTGAATAATATTGTTTCAAAATTTTAAATTTAATATCAATATATATTTTTTTTAAATCGTGTATACTTACAATCTTGAAGATTCTAGAGTTGATGTATGGGTAGACAGAGCGTAATCTATAAGTGGCAAAAGAAAAATTATGTTTAAAATTTTTTTTTTTTAAATTCATTTCATGTTATTTCATACCTTTTTCTCTAGCAGATATTTCACGTTCTTTTTTTAAATCTTGTAATAGTGCGTCCAATTGATTAACACTTTGACATGATTGTAAATCTGATGTACCATCAATACCACTAACACCACCACGACCACCACCACCAGTTGAAGATGAATATTGATAGCTTGTTTTATAAGATCTATTTTCACCCTATATTATAAAATTTAAAATATATGTATTACTGTTTTGTTTATTACTGTATTAATTATTATATACTTACAGTTCGTCCAGGACTTATTGAACGTTCTCTAATATATGTTGTTGTATTTGCTGGATTTAAATGTTGTACATTTTTACTTTGTAAATATTGACTTGTACCAGTTACACTATGCTGAAGATCATCTAAAAGATAATCTAATGATGATCAAAGCAAAAAAGGAAAGAAAAGAAAAGAAAAAACGAAAGGACATAGAAAATGGTAATGATTGAAGGACAGTAAAAAAAAAATAAAATAAAATAAAAGGTAAAAAGGACGAAAGAAATATAAAAAGAGAAAAAAAAAAAAGTAAAAGAAATTTAATAAGTATTTATTTGTTAAAGAAATAAATATTAAATAATGAAAATTTAAAATTAATAAAATAATGAGATTTAGAAATAAAAAAAAAAAAAAAAAATGAAATAACGAAATTTTACCAATATTTTCATTTAAATCATTGCTTGTTGATGTGGTTGTTGTTGGATGAAGCGTTCGTATTATATTCGAAGAATATTCTTCTCTTCGTGCTGTAGAAGTCATTCTGTATAATAATTAAAAAAAAAAAAATTTTTTTTGTTATTAATTAATTTGTAGTGTTTTTATTAATGAAACATAAAAGGAAGAGTGATTGGAATGAATGAATGAATTATTTAAATTTGTTTTTTTTTTTTTTTTTGTTTTTTTTTGTTAATTGAAAACTCAATGAATCAAAGTCTAGAATGGTAACACATCTACGAGTATTCATATATCAAAATAGAATATTATTAAATTTGCATATTTTTTTTATTATTTTCTTTGTAAATTGTACACACATTTATGTATTTTTTTTTTTTTTTTTTTAAATAAATTTAATTTGGCACTTGATGTAATCCAAATTAGGTAAAAATCAAAATATTTGAATTTTTTTTTTTTTGCGATTTGATTTGTTTTTCAATTGAGGCGTTTTATTAGCCACCCACAATACTGTAACATTTTCAAATATTGACCAAATTTAATTAATATGCTCATATATACAAGTATTTAATCTAATAAAAATATTTATGGATCTATATGTATAGACTTTGTATAATGTACACATTACATCATATAATGTAACACAAATAACTTTTTATATTGTTTTTCAATTTTATTTATTTATTACTTGGAAATGAATAATCTCAATTGTTTCCTTCAATTTTGCAAATTTAAGATATCAATAACTTTTACAATGATTTTATTATTAAGATATTGTATAGATATATGTGCAAATGTATTGCGTACAGGTTAATTAAATGGTATATACATTGAAATTTTACATCCGACACATTCATATACATAGGTACATGTATTAAGTAATAAACAGCTGATATACGTATAAAGATATTTTTTTGCACGGAATGATCCAATAATTATTGTACATGTACTCAAAGATCAAAAAATACCTGTTATCATTACATACGCCAACGCTGTCATGAAAATACTACTTTTTTGTTTCATGGATATATGTATACATATTTTAACACACATACACAAAAACGTGCCGTATCATACAAGCATACAAAAGCATGCATAAAATTAAGTTTGTATGTACGTTAAATTTTTTATAAACTGAAATTCGAGGAAAACCTGTATTTTTGTTACTACTTTTATACATATTACTTTTATTTAAATATTGAAATTTTATTTTATTTTATTTATTTATTTATTTAGTTTTTTTTTTTTTTTTATGTACATATATCGGCCTTCAAACATTTCTACATAATAATATATTATAGTATCAGACCTTTGTCCATGGATATATAAACATTTTTGTGTTGTGCGATCATCCTGTAATTTTTTGTAGAAGGGAAGAATTTCAATTAGAAAGATATTTTCTAAATACTCTTAATATACTTACATATTGGCATATTAAATATTATCAATAAAAATGCAGTAGAATTTGAAATTTTTTATATTTTTACATTTAAATTTTATGTACCTACATTTTATATACTTTATATTTTAGTATTTGGATAGTGGGCATTTTTGATAATAAAATTATTATGAATTCAATTTTCATAGAATTCTAAAATAGAACTTGCAAATAATTTTCAAATGGTTTTATAAATTTTGTTGTCCAATTCGATAATATGCAAAAATATTTTATTAAAAAAAAAACAAAAAAAAAAAAATCAGAAAAACTGATTTTAAAACATCTGATCATCAATGATGACGTAAATCTAATTCCTATTTAGGACAAAATTATTATTATTTGTTGATTCGAGTTAAATGAATGAAATATACGTGTTTTATATTCTATTTCTAGCACACATTTATGCATGTTTTATAGCACATATAAATTTGTAATTTAGTTCAATGATGTACATACATAGTAAATTTAATTAATTTACTCATATACTCGTAATTTATGTTCAAGATCCCAATTTGTCGATTTTATTAACAATCATTATTTTGTACACACATAATACAGTATATTTACTTGTAGAGATTTTTCAAATATAAAATCAATTAAAATTAAATTTGATAAATGAAAAATAAAAATAGAATATTCACAATGATGATGAGACATCATTATATCTTCTAAGAAATTTAATTTTTCCTTAACCTTTTTTTTTATTTTTATTTGTTAACATGCATTCATGTTTTGCATTAAAAAGCAAAAACAATTTTTAAAAAATGCATTTTATAAAAATATATACTTTAAAATACAACGACCATCATAACATTACCAACATCAACAATATAAGTATTTTATATTTTATGTATCTCAATAAATTCAAAAAAAAATTTTTTTTTTAAACTTTTTCTTTCGTGTGTACAAAATTATGATATGATGTCATAGTTGTGTAGGCATAATATTTTTTTTTCTTCTTCAAAAGAAACTTAAAAATGTGTAAAACTAAAAAAAAAAAAAAAAATTATCTATACTCGTTTTAGAGAAAAATAAAAATTACAAAAAAAAAAAAAATGAAAAATCGTTTTTTTTTTTTTTTCTTATGTTTTTCTTAAAACCTACACTTTATTAAGAATTGATGAACGAAAAATCTGTGCGTCATTATATTGTATATGATTTTGTTTGTATAGAGTATGTGTATGTATGTATACTATATGCACATATATAAATAAACTTAAATAATGTATAAAATAAATATGTGAAATGTACAGTGATTTTAAAAATCGAATGAACATAATAATAAAATGGTCATTTTTAAATATTTTCAAATAATAGTCATTTGGATGTGATCAAGATTTTTGAAAATTTTTAAAAAAAATGTCCGGTTGTACTTTTGAAAATTTTTTTATCAAATTTTTAATTTTGTTAATTGTTTTTTTTTTTAAAGTTCACTGTATGTTATAAAATTTTTATTACATGAAAAATAAATCATGTCAATTTTCTATACAATATTATTTTTAGGGAATAGACTATATAAAACAAAATGAGAAAATTACATTCAAAATTTAAAAAGGGGGAAAATAAAAAAAATAAAAAAAAAATAAAAATAAAAATTCAATTTTGTCGTTTTGACCTTCGCCTTCAATATGCGATCTTTTAAATAAAAATGTTTTTAAACCAAGTGTGTACATGCTTAAGTGTAAAAGCAAACAAAACAGTTTACTACTTTCATTTATGTTTTTGACAATTTGTTGTTTTTAACATTATTAACATTTTATTGCTAAATTTTCTTTTTGAAATTTTGAAATTTTGAATTTTTTTTTTTTTTTTTGAATTTACTGTATTACTTTTATATAAAAAATAAATGAAATTTTTTTTCAATCATTTTACATATCGGATATGTATATGCCGTTTTTTGTAAAAAAAAAAAAAAATTAAAAAAATTAAAAACTGTTGTACGAATATTCATCACACGTATGTATCTGTCATTACACCTATTATTAAATCATTTTATAGTTATGTATATGTACATATGTATGTACATGTACAACGTCTATATGACGGCAATTACATGTTATACGACGACAACAACGACAGGAAATTCAAGACCTTGCTCCACAAAAATATTAAGTGTTAAAAGAAAATTTTTAAATTATTACATTACAATAAATCATAAGAAAATGAAACATTTTGAAAATATACACAATTATAGGTCTAATAATGAAAAGTTGAAGAAATGTTTAAATATTTTATATTCTGTATACCCCATCCAATATGATATGGTTGATGCATTAAATCTAAATTTAAAATTATTAGTCATTTTTAATTTACATTTTTAACGTATTTTGCTGTTTGTATACACATTTATTAATTGGATGATACATATTAAAAATATTAATATAGATAATGAAATGCATTGAAATTTAAAAAATAAAAAAAATTTTTTTTTAAATTCTTATTATTAAAAGAGAAAATACAAAAAAAAAAAAAACCAAGAATATATGAAGAATTTTAAATGTTCATCATTGATATTATTATTCTGATAGTATAGCCCATTATATCACATATTGTTGGCGCATATGTTCGTATATATAAAATTTATGCAAAATTTTCAAAATCCCTCAAATGTAAAAAAAACAAAAAAAACCCAGAAAAATGTATTTTTCTTCATTTCTCATTAGTCTACTACATCACCATATAGAATCAGTTAAGAAAATTTATTTTCATTTTATTTCAATAGATTTTTTTTTTGTTTTCTTCTTTTTCTTTTGAAAAAGATATTTTTAGTTCTATTTTATTTTAATGATCTGTTGTATGTTTACAGGGTATTCAAAATCGGATTTTTTTTTAATACTGAATATAAATACAAAAATTCAATGATATCATAGAGGAAAATTCAAACTAATCAAATAAAATACCCTTTGAAATACCGTTTGTGTTGTATTGTATACCAGTCAATTAGTTATTATATGTCTTTCAATACTTTTTGTAGTAATTTTTTTTTTAAAAAAAAATACATTACGATGTTATCACGATAAATCCGAAAATCCCGGCCTATCTGATGAAGATTTCTTAATTTTGTTTGTTTGTTTAGTTTGTTTTTTTTCTTCTATTTTTTATTTTTCTTATTTTTATTTTTATTTTGTGGGTAAAAATAAAAAGATGTTGATCATGACGTATTCATGTACAATTTTCATATACGGGATATAAAGTTACTTTCCGTATCCGTTCTACAATGTTTTTTAATTACCATGTTTTTATGTTTTAAATGTATGAATACACTATGTATAAATTATTTGTGTATTAATACACAGTATATTTTCGTCTATATATTATTACTATACACAAAATTATAATTTATTAATTGTATTTGTAATTTGTTGCTATTATAAAATGATCATCATTGAAAAATTCATTCAACATTTTTATAATATTATTTTTCCTTTTTTTTTTATTTTAATTTCATTTTTTTTTTATTTTTTGTTCGTTTTTAAAATTTTATCAACTGAAGTGGTTGATTTTCATCTAATTTTTATTTCAATTTTTTTTTCGTTTTCTTTTAGAAGTAAAAATGAAAAACAACTGAAAATTGTTGTTTTTTTTTTGTTTTTTGTTATTTGTGTTGTACAGTCATTTGAATAGATTTTTGTTTTTAGATTTTACCATTTTTGGTAGCATTCGCATATACGTATATACAATCACCATATAAAAATGATCACATAAATTTTTAAATACTACATATATTTTATTTTGTATTTTTATTTTACTTGTTTTTATTTTCTATTCAGAAAAAAAAATAAATTTATAATTTTATATGATCGTGATCATTTTCAAAAGAAAATTCAAAAAATAAATAAATGAAAATTCACTTTGAATTTATTTTTCTTTCACTTTTTTTTGTTTTTTTTTTGTAATAAAAAAAAAAATAATAAACAAAATGAAAATTGCACATTATTTTCTTTAAGAAAAAACAAAAAAAAAAAAAAAATTATAAAAAAAAAACCGAAAAATAACTTACATAATTTTTGTAATAAAATAATTTTTAATATACAATTATAATTGTAATATAAATGATGATAATTAATTGTAGATAACAAATGAAAATGTATTACAATTATGAATTAATCAAAATCATATAAAAAAATTGCAATATTATAAAATGTTAACATATATTGCACACACCTTTTGTGTAATCTAGGTATTTAATATTATTAATAAATTTTATACACGTCCATATATATATAATTAAATATTTATATATGTTATAAATTATAATAAATACACTGCACAACAAGTGAAAATTACTTAGCACAGAGTATAGAAATATTAAAAAAAAAAATAAAAATAAATAAATAAATAAATAAATAATAATAAATATACAAACTTTTTTCTCTATGATAATGTATGTATGTAATAATAATCAATGATATGAGGACACACTGTATTCAGCACTAAATTAATTTACTAATCGCATAATAATTTTATATATGTAATAATTGAAAATATATTTATAAGAGATAAAAATAGATATGTATAAAGTATATATATGCAAACGAACGTCTATGTATGATATATTTGTGTGATACAATTTACTTTATAAGCAAATCTATTTCTCTTCTATTAATGATTATTAGAAAAACTTTTTAAGTAAAATTATACCTCTATAATTTACAGACGTACACAGCAAAGAAAAACAAAAAAACAAACAACAAAAATTAAAGAAAATTTTTTAAATATATAATTTTATATTATGTCTCGATTGTTGTATGTTCGATTGTAAACTGGTGCGTTTACAATACAATAAAGTCGAAGTTAAAATTGATAATGAAAAGACGAACAAACAAAATCTATATAGTGGTTTTTAAAGTATGTATGTATATATAGTAAAAGCCATTCAAAGTAATATGTTACTTTAAGAAAATATTTTTTTTTGTAAATGAGAAACATACAATATTTATATACTGTAGATGTGTAGAATGTATCATTAATTGTATGTATATAAAAAAAAAAAAAATGAATGAAAATAAAAATGATGACTTCACGACTCCACCTTATGTGTGCTATATATAAGAAATATGCCTACTTCAAACTTTCTTATACATTATTTTTCTATGTATGTATTTTTATATTTTTGTAAAGTATATATATTTTTTTTTCTTCAATTTTTTGAATTTAATAATAATAAAATCTTGTTGAAAAAAAAAAATGGTAAAACATTTATACCACCTAATTAGTGATACTGATGGGTAAATAATATATAGTTTTAAGATTTCGTGTTTAACTTCAATTTAAATGAAAAAAAAAAAAGAAAGAAAGAATTTTTATTATCTATGTATTGGTGAAAAATACGTTGTATTGTATTGTATGTGTTTTCTTATTTATATACATATATATGAGCTGATTATGTACGTACAGAAACATATGTATGTCCCGTATACCAGTCCTCAACAATATATGTATATTAAAAAGTATTCAACAAATTACATATATGTATATACAAGCGGATCCATAGATATATTCATATGATGATGATATGATAACCTTATTATCATCATCGTATCGTTTGTATATATTACAATACCCACAATACCCCACCACCCACGCATTTGATATTTATTTTTGTTTTTGTAATCATATTTTCCCTCTATACATATGTACATATGTATGTAGTTCAATATATTTTTTTTATGATTTAATTTTACTAATTTTTCAGCAGATTGATTATCTCACAGTTGTTTTATTTATATGGGCTTCAAAATGCATATACCAGTATGTATATGTGTGTGTGTGTAATATATGCTGGAATTTTTAATTTGGAAAAATATTGTACAAAATTTTCTAACAAAATATTTGAAACAAAATTCATATACAAAAGAAAATGAAAATATTTATTTTCCATTTTATACAAATTTTTAATGATCATAATACACGGATTTCTTATATGTACATATACATATGTTCTTATGTTTCGACATGATAACATATTCTTCTGATTCCGTTTACATGTGCCGTAATTTTTCTTATTTTAATTTAATTCAATCAAAAAAAAAAAAAAAAAAAAAAAAAAAATCTGTTTTTTGATTTTTTAATATGCTGATGATCAAATCAAGTTGATTGTTAATCATATGTGTGTTGTCAATTTCATACCTATACATTTACATTTTATGTAATTTTATTCAATCATTTAACTTTTATACCATTTTATAGTGTTACCTTTAAAATGAAAATTGAATATTGAATACATAAGTATTTGAAAATGAAAAAACAACGATCATGTACATACGTTTCATTATGATCTTTTGTGAACACATTAAAATGGTTAAGACATAGAGCAAATATGAAAATTTAATAAGTTTAAATATTTTGAAATAATTTTGTGTTCTCTAGTGCGATCTAGTTAATTTAACGCCAAAATATATGCTCATATGAAATTCAATGTTACATGAAAATTTTTCAAAAGATCATCAGTTTTCATGAAAATATATTTTTATAAAAATAATTTCGAAGATAATTTAATATCTGTAATTAATTGTTTTATTTTAATGTAATAAATAATTTGAGATCGTTTGAAAATAAATAAAAAATTTTGAATTTTATAAAAAAAAAAAAAAATAATAATAAAAAAAAAATGTAACTGAAAATTTAAAATTAAAGCACTAAAAAAGTGTAAATATATTTATCAAAGTTTTTTACCAACAGTTTGTAACGGAAATCATTTTTGAAAAAATCGTTCAATTTTACGATAATTCTTTAGATCTACATATATGTATTTTGCAAAAATTGGAACCTATTAGCCCCCCTCCCATTCATTGCATATGGTACCTACATATGTCCATATAAAGATTTATAACTCAATATATCACAGATTCAAGAATATACATTTCTATGTATCTATGTGAAAAACATCGTACCTATGTACATTAAAAAAAAAAAAAAAAAAAAAATTTTTTTCCGAGTATGCGCATCATTTTTAAAATCCAAAAATCATCATTAACATGTAAGAATTCAAATGTACACCTTTTTAAATGTGGGATATGTATATGTACACTGTTCGTTTTTTGTACCCATAAAAGCTAAAAAGTGGATATCCTAGTAGATGACGATGACGACCCATTCATGTTATATAAATACATATACATATGTATATCTATAGATTTTGAATAAACTTTATTTTATTTTTGATAAGCATACAAAACATTCTTTACACATTATTCTACAGTCATA
This sequence comes from Anthrax anthrax, assembly GCA_963971155.1. Lineage (NCBI taxonomy): Eukaryota > Metazoa > Arthropoda > Insecta > Diptera > Bombyliidae > Anthrax > Anthrax anthrax. Next base: position 869,303 of record OZ020118.1, on the reverse strand, counting down.
TGTATTGAAATAATCAAAAAAAAAAAAAAAAAAAAAAAAACATTTTCCCCTATTTTGCTTAAAGGCACAGTAAAAAAAAAAAAATAAAAATAAATCGCTATTAGGTTTTATGGGATTTAATATAAAGTGAAAGAAACTTTTACTCGTCGTATAATATCCAAAAAAGTTTTTCCATCGTTTGTCGTTTTTTTTTTTTTTTTTTTCAAATTTTATTTTGTTCTGTGCGTCTTTTTTTTTTTTGTTTTTTTTGTTTTTCTTGTCTTCTTCAAGTATAACTTTGGTGTTATAAAAGAAACATTTTATTCAGTTGGCTCATTAGTGTAGTCTGTTGTATACATACATTTAATGTGATATGATATGTAGTGTTTGATTCGGTTCCATATTATAATAAAAATAAATTTAAAAAAGAAAAATAATTTTTTTTTTTTAAAGTGTTGAAAAAAAAAAACAGTGCAGTAAATAAACTGTAAAATAATTTAAATTATCAATTAATTTAAAAATTTATAATTTTACGACAAAAATTAAATAAAAAAAAAATTTTTGCGTTTCTCTGGTTTCCTATACTTCAAAGAAGTTTTAAAATTTGAAAAAAAAACCAAAAAACAGAAAACAAATGAAAATTGTTATAATTATACGCTTTTGTGTTCTTTTATTTTAGCAACTAATCATAAACAATTAAATATTCGTCATTCTGATATTTAACAAGGATAATGTAGTTAATGTCCTTTTTTTTTTAAAAAAAAAAAAAAAAAATTTCTATTTCTATTCTTTCATTATTTTTTGTATGTAAAAATCTGTGTGTATGTATGTATGTGCATTATGATTGGTGTAATTAAAAAAAAAATTTTTTTCTGTTTTTTTTCTTTGACATATAACGTTTAAATTTTTTCTTTTATTTTCATTTTTGGTAATTAAATGTGGTATATATATACACATTTTTATTTTTATTGTATAATATAAAATGAATTTTATGTAAATACACACAGATATATGTATATACACCCACACACACACACACATATTTGCATACAATGTAAATTGCAAATGCGGTTTGGCCTACATAATTTAACATTTTATTTATCCTTAATTTAAAATAACATTTCATTTAAGAAAATAAAAGAAAAAACCACAAAGCAAGGAGAAGAAAAATCAAAGAAAAATCAGAAAAAAAAATAAAATAAACAAATAATAATTTCCCACTAATATTATGTATTTTATTTGTTGTATGTACATCGCCGTTATTATTAAATACTTTGTTGCTGTTGTTGTTATTTTTTGCTTTTAACTTTTAATTTTAATTAAATTTTCGTACATGGAAGGATGGCCCTAAGTTAAATATAATAAAAATTACGTGATACATATGTATATAAGCAGTATAAATTATTTTAGTATATACTTGAAGCATTTACTTTTTCTATTATTATATGATTACAAAAGAAAAATGATTATCTAAACAGACATATACCTACATACATACAAATACTAGAGCATATAGATATATGTATGTATATATGTACGTACATTTATAATATGCAGGGACACTATTTATCGTATGTACTTTCACCTTTTATTTGAGACGTATATACATATATTATACAACATACACATATTTTTAACATGATGATGATGACGGTAATGATATAAAACATATATACATATATGTGTACATTATGCAGTTGTAGGAGTTAGAATACGCGAATTTAAAGTATATATGTATATGTACAAGTATATATCATTATCCATGTTATATGAAATTACGTATGCTCCTACATTATTGAAATATAATATACAGTATATGGATACAGGTTGCATATACATATACAAAAGTATGTACATACATACATACATCTATATGCATACACTGTACATCGATACACACATTTCAAATCGATATCAGAAAGGATTCTTGAACAATTGTCCTTCATACTTATTTTAACAATACAAAAATATATATACATAAATATTTCAATAAATTCAAATTTTTGTTGTGAATTTTTATATATGTATGTACACACAAGTTTTTTTCTTTTTGAAAATTTTTCTTCTGGACAATATTTTTTATTTTTTTTTTTCGGTAAACAAATTAAAAAAATGAATAAAATTTTCAATTTGTTAAAAAAAAAAATAATGATATAACGTATTTTTGTAAAATTCTATTAAATTATTTTCTAAAAGGAAAAATGATAAAATTCAATAAAAATGAAAAAAAAAAATAAAAAATAAAAAATAAAAGAATAAATGAAAATTCTTTTCAATTTGTATCTGAATTTTTCTTTATCACAAGATTCGTTCAGTTTATCATTACAATAATTTGGTTAAAAAAAATATTTCTTGTTAATTAATTTATTTTTGTTTTTCTTTTTTATTTTTATTTTTCTATTAACAAGAAAAAGTAGCCATATTTAAAAATTCATTTTTTCTCTTCATCCACTTTCACGTTAATTATGTACATATATTTCTAATTCATTAAAATGTTGCTTTGCATACGTACAACGTAATTATACATTAATAAGCCTGTACAAATAATGTATGTATGTGCTTTGAATATGTATACGTATGCATATATGTACAAAAAAAAAAGAAAAAATTACGTGTTGCTTTTTTTTAGATTAATTGTTTTCTTCTTCTTCTTCTTCTTCTTGTTGTTTCTTCTCCATACCCATAATATATTTTATGGTAACAAGGGTATAATTTAGATTTTTGTTACTCATTTTCCGCTTACATTATTTATTTATTTATTTATTTTTTTCATCAATTATACTTTATTTATTAGTATTCTCATTTGAATGAATTAATAATAATAAAAAAAAAAATAACAGCAACAAAACAATTTATACACATTTTCTTCTGAATGTAATCAGGATTTATTAGAAATGGCATTTTACTTTCTCCTGGAAAATTTTAATTTTCCTTTTTATTTTTTCCTCACTAATACAAACATTTATAAATCAATTTTGTTTTTTTTTATTATTATTTATATTTTTTTTTATTTTCAATTTCTATTCACAAAATCCTATCACTCAAAATAAAACTAAAAAAAAAAAAAAAAAAAAAAAAAATACTACGCAAAATACAATTATATATGAACATTCTTTAATTATATATTTTTAATCTTTTATTAATTTTGATTTTGAACTTATAAAAAAGTGAAGGACAACTATAAATTATTTATGATTTCTTTTACATATTTTTCTTTTGTTTACAATTTGTTTTTTTTTTCCTTTTCATTGTTTCATTTTATTTATTTATTTTTTTTTTGTAATCTAAGTAAAAAAGAAAATGAAAAAATAAATAAAAAAAAAAAAAAAAACTAACAGCATGTAATAGAGCGTGAACGAATAATAATAAATAATAATAAATAATACATATTATAATTATTATTGTTCGGTACATTGTATATTTTATGAAAATTAAAAAAAAAAAAAAATAAAAAAAAATTAATAACGTGCCAAGTATTATTAAGAGTGTTACAATACGATTTTTATTACATATAATAATACCATTTTTTTATAGATAACTCTCTACAGTCTACACATATTACATATAACATTATTTAATAGTGCCATTCATTAGCATATCATTATATATAATAAAAGGAATCGATAAACATCAGTGTAACAATAAATTAATAGAAAAAAAAAACAAAAAAAAAATTATTATGAATTGATTAAATAGAAAATGGAAGAGGAAAATGAGATCAGATTATCAAAGAAATATTGGTAAGTAGAAATTTTACATTAAACAAAAAAAAAATTATTTAAATTTCAAATCACAAAATAAACAAAAAATAATAATAATATTGATTTACTGGTATAATTTAAATTTAAATTGCCTTTATTGAAAGCAATTTAGTATACGTCAGTGCTAAATCCAAAGTGTTAAAGCTATTTTTTTTTATTATCTCTATAAATCCTTAAAATCCAATAACGTATAACAAAAGAAGATTAAAAAAAAATTCGTCGATTTCTTATGCTTATTTTTTCTTTAAAAACAAAAAAAAAGAAAAAGAAAAAATAATTTTCTCTTGTATGTATATAACTTCATTAATTAAAATCCCCTTGCTATAGTATAAATATATTAAAACATGTGGGTGTCAGGTAATACATATAAAACATTGCACGTAGAAACAACAAAATTTTTGTACATACATGTATAAATTTTAGGGGTTGGTTGGATTTAGTTAAATTGTAAATTTTTCATCCTTCATTATATACTCCTCATTTTTAGTTATGATGTGTATACATATGTACATATGTATGTATATATGTTAAGACAGAAAGTAACGTACATACGTAATATGTATACAATAAAAATAATAATTTTATATTTAAAGCAAAGGCATATAAATATTTTAAATGACATGACTGCTAACTATTACACCTCATCACTGGTTATTATATGTATTATTATTAATTATTAACTGTAGAATAAGTAATTAAAATTTACATGTCACAATGTTATGTAAGAATCTCTCTATAATTACGTAATTATTATTATCAACATTTTTTTCATATATAGTTTATATACATATGAGCATGAATTTATACAGTTATGTAATTATAAAATAATTTAATTTTTTTGGTTTTTAAATAATTTAATTATAACAATAAAATTGTAATTGCAATTTTAAAATAATAATTTTGTATATAGATAATAAAATAAAAATATGTATCTGGTTTTAAAAAGCACGGCATTTACAATTAAAAGGTCAAAAGGTGGATTTATTATCGAATTATTTCATTTATTCAAACTAATCTCAGGGTAAAAAAAATTTCTTTTCGTTTTTTTTTTTTTTTTTTTTGTTTTTTTAATAAAAGGAAAGAAGAACGATAATTAATTTCCACTCATAACTTTTTCATATTAGTTTAGAAGAAAATCATATGAAGCAATTTAACATTTTTATATGTATCTGTCTGTCTTTGAAAGAAGGTCATGCATGAAAATTCGTTATTTTAAAATCTCAAAAAGGCTACTTTTTGCCGTAGATCACCCTTCACCAAAAAGATAGAGAAAAAAAAAAAAAAAATGAGAAAAATATCTTGAACGACTTAATTGTGGTTTTTTTTTTTTTTAATTTTTAATTTTATTCAATTTGTTTTTATTCAATTTATCGAATAAAAATTCATCACATACATATACGAAAATATGTACTTTATAAAAAATTTATTAAATTTTCCGAATACAAAAAAAAAAAAAAAAAAATCATCAATCCATTTACATTATTCACAATATAAATTTGATATTGTGTATAAAGATGTCAATCATCCGTAAACATATATATGTGCGTTATCATACGCTTGATTGATATCTACATATATGAACCTATGTTTTTCCTATTATCAAAAAAAAATAAATAAAAAATAAAATAAAACAAACAAATAATAAATTCAGAGATAAATCAATTGTAAAAAGAATTTATTTATTTTTTCTTATGAAAATTTATTTATTTTTTTTTGTTTTCTTTTTTTATTTAATAATATCTTGAAGAATTTAAGAAAAATATCTTATCAAGAACAACCGAAAAAAAAAATTTTTTTTCGCATAAAAGAAAAAAAATTTAAACAGTAACTCAAAATCAAAATAAATAAAATTTCAGTTCATTTCAATTATTTATGATGTTTATGTAGAAAATGTTCATAATGATTTATATAAAAAAAAGAAAAGAAAAGAAAAGGTAGCAAAAAGCAAAGTAAATTTTTCAATTTCACAAGAATTACAATGTTAGAATTTGCAGTAGACGATTTTTGATACACGTAAAACAAAAAAACAAAATTTTTTTTTTTTCCTTTCTTGGGAACATTGTAAATAAATTATAAGACGATCTAAATGTATTTTCTTTATTCATGTATGTATTTTTTCTTTTTCATATCCTTGTTAGAAGTTTACTTTTTTTGTTGTTTTGATAATTATTAAATTATCTATAAATAATTTAAAAATAACTTGTGGGGGTGTGCACTAAAATTTCGTAAATTTTTTTTTTTTTATATTCCATAAATTAAACAAAAACAAAAGAATTTTTATTATTATTTTTTTTTTTTATTTATACACAATTAAAGATACAATTTTTTGTATTTACTCCCAAAAGGTATGTGATGGCATGTCTGTTTTTGAAATATACACAATTTCAATTTATCCTGAAGAAATTTAAACAAAAAAAAAAAAAAAAAAAAATTGCTTTCTTCTAATCCAACTTATAATTACAACATTATAAGTAAAATATAAACGTATTTTTCAAGTTTTTGTTGTTGCTAAGTATTTTCTAATTTCGTGAATTCAAAAAGAAAATTTTTTTTTTTTTTTGATTTTATAAAATGGAATAAAAAGGTATTTATCGTTGTTTCAGGGGGTTTAAATTGATTCAATTTAAAAGTTTAAATTATATTCAGCTTATCTGCTTGGTTGATTCTTAAGGCACAAGAATTAATATTAATAATTTCAATAATAATTTATTAATCCTAAATTTATCCTTGTATCTATCTGTTCATGGATTTGAAATGAAAATATAATCAGATAAAATGATTTTTAGCATTTTGCCTCATAAACTACAATTTTATATATGTACACAAATGATAAACCAGGACATCAAAATTGAATCATCTTATTTTAAACTTTACAAGGATATAAAAGTAAAAGATGAAAATAATCCATTTCGTATGTTTTCTTCAACTAAATTATTGATAAGATATCGACAAAAACCAAAGAGGCAAAAAAGTAAACCTGGTGGCCATCGTTAGCTAGAAATGAATAACATCAGATTTAAAATTTTTTTAATGAAATGGAAATTAAGATTCTGCTGAATTCTAAAGTGCTGTAAAAGTTGATGATGATGTATGTAAGTCTAGCAATTTAAAAATCTTTAAATTCGGTAAAAAAAAAAAAAAGAAAATTATTTTTAAATTCGTAACCGTTGTAATCATTCTGAAAATTTAATTTAATTTTGTTTCCTTTCAGTTTTCATTATCAAAACAAATAAATATTATAAATTCATGCAAAAAAAGTCTAATTTAATTTTTGTCAAAAAGCATTTTTCTATAGTTTAAAAAAAAAAAAAAATAATTCCATTCTTGTAACAGAAATTGTTTTTTGTATTTATTGCATTTAAACAAAAAGGAAATAGAAAACAATTCAAATGATAACAAGTGTATCTATTGTATCTTAAAAAAAAAATGGACACAAAAATCCTTATGTTTATTTATTCGTTTTTTTAATTTTTCTCTATTGTTTTCTATATGGCCTTTTTTTTTTTGTTTTGTTATTGTTTTCTTGATGATGATGATTGTAGTGAGAAAATAATCATGGATGTATATCACGTAATAAAAAGATATGAAATACACATATTTTTTGTTGTTTATCTGAAAAACGACTTAAATCCTGACATTAACAATAAATTTTTTTTTTTTGTTTTGCTGTACTTTTCGAAAGGAAGAATGAACTTTGGGGAAAAAAATGTTTTTCATTTTTGTTATTTATTTTATTTTTTTTTCTTATTTATTTATTGTTCATTTACGATTTTGAACAATTTTCATTTGTTTTTCCTGTGCATGAGACAAACTATTCTGAAAACTTTTTGATCATTACAAAAAAAAAAAAACAAACAAACAGAAGGAAAATAAAGAAAAATGAAGGAAAAACAAATAAATTGTTTTAAAATGTTTAGAAATTGTTTTTTGTCTTTTTTGTCTTGTGAAAGAAAAAGAAAAAAAAATTATTTTGAAAAGTTCATATTAATACGTTTAAAAAAAAAAAAAAAAACAAAAAAAAAACAAATAAATGAATAAAAAAACTATAAACAATTTTCTAGTTAATATTACTGACTGCTGTGTAATACTTGTGGCATTATTATGATAATAAGATTGTCTATCTGTTTCTGTTGTATCAATACAGTCGACGTAAAATAAAAAAGACATATCTAAAAAGAATGATAACAACTTTCTGTAACTATGTATATAATTTCAAGCATTTTTATAATGAAAAATTTTAAATTTATCAAAAGTACGTGATAGATAACCAGGATTAGAAATTGCTATAATAGCTATTGATGAACTATTCCCTTACACAGATTACGAGCAGGGAAAACTCTTGAAAAAAAAAAAACCACAGAAAAACAGATAATTAGAAAAATTTCAAGACAATGATATTTTCCGGATAAAAAAAAAAAAAAATTAAATTGGTATATGAAACAGTTTTTCATCAAAAACTGTATGCTAAAATAGTGAAAAATAAAAATTGTTTGAAAAAAATTTGATTAATTAAACATCTGGTTACTATTAAATTCTGAATTAAAAAGGAATTATAAAAATGTGGGTTTTATGTTTAATTTGTCCTTGTGTAAATGTCCGCATAGATAACCATATAAAATGAAATTTCTATTTCAAGGAAAATTTAAATTAATTTTGTTGAAAGAAAATAACAATAATTAACACGCGTTTATTATTCATAATAAATTCTCTGAAAAAAAAAAAGAAAAAGAAAAACTGAAATTTGTTTTTATTTCATGTATATGTATAGTAACACCGTCATACACTGTAAAATGTTTATCATTATCTTTTGTTTCGAAAAACTTTTTTTTGTAAGTTGAAAAATCTGTTTTTGTCGTTGTCGGGTAGTTTATTTTCATTTTTTTTTTCATTTTTTTTTCTTTGTTTTCGTTTTCCTTTTGTTTTATCATAAAAAATAAAAACTATTTTGTGTGTTTAGTTTATTTCAATGTTTTTTTTTTTTTTTTTTTCATATTTTTATGACTACAATTTTTTTTTAATATTTCATTCCGTAAATTAACTAAATAGAAAGTATTTGTACATGTATGTATATACTAATACGCTTAGAAAGAATTCCATTTATACGAGTATATCCTTTTTTATACTTATTACATGTATATAGAAATAATGATCATAATGATATTATTTTTATATACACATACATACATATATCATAATATGTAATATAAAAAGTTTTTTATTTATTTGTTTTAAAAAGCTTTTCTTATATATACATACATGCATGCATACAGATATTATATGATAATATGATACATATTATTATTAATAACGAATATACACATTTAAGTATATATTTTGTGTAAATGACTTTTTATCATATATTATATTTGAAAATAATCTCATGAATACATAAATACCCTAATATAGATGTATGTATGCATGTACATATGTATGTATATGTCTACTTTAAGACAATATATTATTTTTGAATACTTTGAACTTTAGAAGATATTATATATATGTATATAACTCCCTCATAATGATTAAGGATTTTTTTATACACGAATACGTAACATACAATATTATATCTCCACATATGTATGTATAGATATAACATGTATTATAAGATTTAATCATTAAATATAATATGTGTATGTGAATATATACATTTTTTATATACATACATATCTCAGTGGATAATCACATTGGTTTACCATCATATGTATGTATATATTCTTTAGTCACATATGTATTTATCGTATGTATCTCTATGTACATATATCTATAAATTAATCAATAAACATACATACATATATTTATTTTTTTTATATATAATTATATATGTACATATATCTTCAGATACCTGAATATTATGTATATACAGAAAATATTAAGATATTCACGTAAGGAGTACACATATGCATGAAAGTTATTATTTTGTCGACCGAAAAAGCAGAAAAACAAAAAAACAAAAATAAAAAATAAATAAATAAAATAAAGAAAAAAAAAAACTTTTAACATAAGAATATAAATAAAAAGCCAAAAATAACATGAAGTTAAAGGCAACTTGATGCGTCGACTCAACTCTGAAATACTCATACCATTCTCCTAAATTTTTTTATAGGACCTATTTGGTTCCATGCTGTATAGAATATCTATATAAAATTTTATAACATTTATTTTATTTTATTTTATTTATTTATTTATTTTTTTTTTTTTTTGGGGTTTTGGGTTTATATACAGAACATATTATACCACATCAATAAATTTGTATGTATACATACATATGTATACATATGAGTCTCATAAAATAAAAAAGACAATTTTTATGTAATCATCCTTTATACACGTTATGTACATACATATGTATGTATATGCTTAAGGACAGATATGTAGCAACAAATATGAAAATGTACATACATATCTGTACATTTTTAATATATGTATGAATATGTACATATCATGTATGTATACATAAATGTAGATTTAAAAGTAAATAAATATATTTAAAAAAAAAAAACAAAATGTATATTTTCTGTTCATGCTTCTGTTATGAGGTTAAAACAGAATACATATGTATATCCCCATATACAGATAAACTATTTTATATAGTGATAAAAGATTAACCACCAACCCATTCAATATAACCCTTCCAAGTATGTATTTATTATTATTTTCATTATAAGTATCTTTTTTTTTTTTCAAGACTTTTACATACAATTGTTGCATCATTGGTATATGTATATAAACATTTCTAGTATTTATTTAATACTTTTCGATTCATGGTACTTGTTTTTTTTTTTTTTTTTTTTTGTTAAATAAAAAAGAAAGAAGAATAAGAAAATGAGCTTACAATAAAAAAAAAAAAAAAAAAAAATTCTAAGATATCATTATCATTCTATGAAAACCTTTTTTATTTGAACAATTTCACAAGGCCGTTTATTTTTTTTTATTTTTTTTAAATTATCTCTTGTGAAAGATGTTGAATCCTTTCTTTTTCATTTCTTTTGAAAATGGTTTTAAGGTTTTTCTTTATTTTATTTTTTTCCTGTTCGTTTTTGTTTTTTTTTTTTTGTTTTTTCGTAAAAATTAAATTTATTTTTGTTTAATTAAATTCATTTGATGTTATTTATGGGTCAATAAATATTATATTGACTTTTAATCAATGTCAAACATAGTACATACATACATAAAAGAAAAGCTACTTTGTATTGTAAACATTTTTTTTTTTTTTTTTTGTATGTTTACGTGATGTGTGTACCAAGATCCCATATGTGTTGTTGTATATTTTATGGATCTTGGTGTGTACCATTAAAAAAAAAAAAAAAAAAGAAGAAAATTTAAATTATTAATGCAATAATGGAAATTATATATTTTTATTTTTTATTTTTAATTTTTTATTAAATATATATAAACATAAAAATGAACAAAAAAAAAAAAAAATTAACATAAAAATTGATAAACTAAAATTAATGAATAAAAATTTGTGTACATATCAATGTAAGGGTATGCGTATATAATATTATATTTACAAAAAAAAAAAAAAGAAAAGAATAAAATCCCCTTGTCCCGTTCCACAAAATTCATGGGTTTTGCCTGTTAGAGGGTATACATAAGTCTATCAAGAAAAAAAATTTTTTTCTTTGTATATACATGTAATAGTAATTTAATCTCAGTTAGTAAATCATATCATTACGATTATGATATGACGTATACAGTACATATACTTAATATCTTCTTCAAAGATGATGATGATGATGATGATGATAGGCAATAATGATGATATCTCAAAAATTTATAAGAATAATAACAATATAATACCCAATCTCTATAAATTTTATATTTATACAGTCAACAAACACAAAATATATTTAGTATTTTGATTTTATTGTTGATTTTATATAGACAATATTCTCTTTTTCTGTGTTTATCTTAAAATTTATACAATGAATTCATATATGTACGTAAATAAACTAAAATTAAAGTTTATGACATTATATAAACAAAAAAACGATTTATGCACATATCTCTATGTGTGATAATCAAAATAATATGAAGTGATTCAGTTAACTTTTGAACCTTTGAACTTTTGTTATGCTTGCTTGGGAATGCACTATTGGGAATTATTTAGGTTACATAAAAAATAAAAAAAAATGATAAACTTAGCAACAAAAAAAAATTTTTTTTTTTTTGTTTTTTTTTTTTTGTTTTACTTTTATCCTTTGCATTCAACCGAGTTACAATAAAATATTACCCTGACTGTATACAAATTTTATAATACAACTGATATAATCCACTGTTATATGTACATATTATTATGATACATACATAGAAAATTTATTTTTCTGTTGTTGTTGCTATTATTGTAGATTTTGATATAAGTGTAAACTGTTGGGTGCCTTTAATATAATATCAGATAAATAATCGCAATTTATATAAATATACTTGTCTATATATATGTACAAAATTCAATGAGTTTTTTTTTTTTCTTTCTTTTTTTTTTTTTGCTTATATACACATGTAGTCAATGTACCGTGTGTGAAGCTTACACAATTCATTTAAAGAAAAAAAAAAAAAAATTTTACAATATATCCAACTGATAAAAACAGATGTATCTATATAAAAAAATTGGTTCATCTTTTTTTTTTTTTTTTTTTGGTTTTGCTTATCATACATCTAGCGATACGTATAACAGACACAAGAGAATATCCATTTACATGCATACATACATGAAAAATACATGTATACAGTAAGGTCTCGTTTAATCTGGTTATTTGATCTAATAAATATAATTATATATAATTTATTTATGTATGAAATGTAAGTTTCAAGTGGACGTTAGCATTTTGAAGTCGTTTTTCTTATTTTTAATTACAAGGACAAAGCAACAGGATTTAGAAAATTTTTTAAACTTAAATTAAACCTTAATTTCATAGACACGCTCTTCTAAATTTCAAATTTTTTGTTTTAATTAATTTATTGTTACACGAATTCCAGTTATAAAAATTTTTCTTATTACATTTCCTTGAAATAAAATATTCCTTATACACCTTATTGTATTGCATATTATATACGTTCATAGAATTAAAAAAAAAAAAAAAAAAAAAAATTAAATAAATATAAATCTCATCATATTGAAATTTTATTGTTCAATCTGATAAATGACTGTATTAAAACGATAGTTTACTATAAAATTTTTGTAATAAACCTATATATGATATTATTATTGTATGAAAATAATATACATAAAATAATATCATACATTGTATATAGAAAATAACAAATTGAAATTTCCTGCCATCAACATAAAAAAAAAAAAAAAAAAACAAAAAAAAAAATTTATTCTTATCTCTTCTCAAAATCACTTAATATAAATTTCATTTAGATTTATCACATTTAGTTCTATTTATTTGTTATAATAGAATAGAACTTTTTTGTTTGTTTTTTTTTTTATATATCATTTTGTACCTACATATATCATTCACATATACACATAAACCTTGTATGTAGTACTTTCATTGTTTGTAGTGAAATATAATTTCTTGTTTTTTTTTTTTTTTGTTATTTTTGTATTATTTAGCGATTATAAAAAAAAGGAAATTAAGGAAGAGTGTCACAGATTTTTCTTTCATTAAAGAAATAAAATAAAAAAAATAAAAATAAAATTATAGAAAAAATTTCAAAAAAAAAAAAAATTTATACATAAATGAAAATCGTTGTTATTTTCCAGAAATTATTTGTTTGTTATTTTTAAGTGAATTTACGAATTTAAAGGAAAATTACAAAGAAAAAACAAAAAAAAACAAATTGAAAATTAAAATTGATTTAAAATTAATATATTTGATTTTTTTTTTTGTTCTTAAAGAATTGAATAATTAAAAGATTTTTAAAGAATAAAAATTGAATACTTTAATTAATAATAATAAAAAAAAAATATATTCAACGGATAACGAAAAAAAATTTAAAATGCAATACATAATTTCACAGTATACATAAACGTACACGAGTACAGAATACATTAATAATTAGAAAGTGAAAATTCAAAAAAAAAAAATAAAATAAAAAAATAAAAAAAATAAATAAAAATAATAAAATCAAATAAAATAAAAGGATTCAAATTCTAAGAATAAGAAGTCAGTAAAAGAAAAAAAACAAGTGAACAAGAATAACAAATTTTTCAAATAAATCATAGAAATTCAAAATAAACAACAGAGAAAGGTTGGTTAGTTGTATTTTCGATTTTATTTATAAATATTTTAATTTTTTATGATAAATCAATTATGATATCAATACATGTAATGTATATCGTATTTAAAAAAAAAAAAGGGTTTCATGAAAAATGAATTTGATACTTATCAAAAATTTAAATCATATACCTTGTAATAAACATCATATACCTTATATGCATATACATATGTATGTAAATACTGATGTAAATGTGTGTATGTATGTACTTACACATATATTAACATATGATAATGCGTATGTATTATAGAATCATTTGAAATTTTCAAAATTTTCCAAAAAATAATCAAATTTTCTGAGTTAACGTGTAATATAGAATGTAATTTGAAACATGAAAACTCAATGAAAAATAAATAGTATGAAAATGTAAGAAAATACATTGAAAATTTTAACATGGAAAAATCAAGGAAAAATAATATTTTTTTTTATAATGAAAAAAAAAAAAAAAAATTTTTTTTTTTCATTTTTCATTTTGAAATAATAAACGAGGAGAATAGGTAATTCAATCTCTATACAATATATTTTATATTACGTGCAAAAAATTTCTCAATTATAATCAAATTAGATAATAAAAAACTATAATATACATACAAATACATACATACATACATATATGCATATAAATTGCCATTCATGTACACACAAAAGTGTTAAAATTTTATACATATATGATTATTATAACTGTAATACAGAAAAAAAAACATCATTTGTAGATGTTACTACAAAAGAATGTCTTAATGATTTTTTGGAATAAACATGTAACAAAATTGATGTTCACATACAACATACATGTACATATGTATGTATGTATGTAAATGCCTTTTTTTTTTAGAACATTACTGTATCAAATCTTATATCAACACGTATGAAAATCACTTGTGTTGTTGTTGTTTTTTTTTTTTTTTTTTATAAATTATTATTCGCGTATTTCTTAAAGTAAAATAGAACATACTATAATTTAAATAGTGAATAGCATGTACATTATTACAGGTTTTACGTATTTAACAACAACAACAACAATATTGCTACCATTTCGTAACGTAAAAACATTGTAAAGAGAAGAAACATTTTATTTTCATATTTGCATAAATATTATAAAACTCATGATTTTACTATGTACGTGATGTGTTAATGTGTGTGTGTGTGTGTGTATCTTTGCTGATCATTTAAAATTATAATATATAAAAAAATCTCATCCACTATATATACGGTATGCAAATAAAGTAGAAATGAATTTTTTTCATTTTTGAATTTTTGGTGAATTTTCTTTTACACAAAGCGTAAGTAAAGTGAAGAAAAACAAAAAAAAAAGAAGAAAATTCATATCCATAAAAATAAAAGGAATATCCTATCTATGTTAAACTAAAAACAGAGAAAAAAAAAATTCTTGTTGTTTTTTATTTGGGGGGGAAGGGCGGTGGTGGTGTTAATAAAAAAAATTTTGTTACATTAATTTAAGTTTTACATATATAAAAACAACAAGAAAAAAAAATTTTGTTTTTATTACAAAACATGAGTACATATACCTTTAATGTTTTGTTTTTATTAAGATTTTTGTTTTTCTTAAAATGTAATTATCATAGAAAAATATTAAATTTTCATGTATACGTGTGTAAATGTGTTACAAAATGTGTAGTTAACACATTTTCTCGTTTGTTTTCCTGATTATTTTTTTTTTTAAATTAAATTTTTTTCAAAAAAATTTTTTTTTTAGTATTTTTGTTTCTCATTAAAATCAACAAAATTCATTTATATATGACTTTATAATCTTTTTTGTATTTTTATTTAAAAATAAAAAAATTATCGTTGATAACCTTTAGGTGTAGTCGCTGTTTTTTTTTTTTTTCATATCTAAAATCTGAGATATTATGTTAGAGGTTGTTAAAGTAATCATAAATTTCGTGAATTAAATTTTAATAAAATTTTTTAAAAATTTTTTACAGTATCATATCGAGTATCATCTAAGGTGAAAATATTTTTTTTTTTGGTTTTTTTTTTGTGAATAAAAGGAAACCAGCAGTCTGATAAGTCTAAAAGTTTTAAAAAGTATTTTTCAAACTAAGTAAAATAATAAGGAAAACAAAAAAAACGAATAAAAGAAATTGTTTAAGAAAATTTTGTTAATAAAAAAAAAAAAAAACAGGGTTGAGGAAGATTAACAAAAAAAAAAAAAGAGGTAAATCGATTATATGTATATATGTTCGTCAGGATATTAAAAAGATTTTGAATCAAAATTATAATAATTACAAGATAGCTATAAATGAAAAAAGTAAAGAAAAATCGTACAAAAAAAAGGCCAAAAATTTATAATGAGCTTGTAAGGAAATGATGTTTTGAATTATTAATAACCGCAAAAAAAAAAAACCAAAAATTATTTTTTTCAGTAAATTTTTTCAGGATTTTTGCATTTCTTAAATCAATATGGTATATTTTATGAAATAATCAAAAATTGAAAAGTAAATAAAAAAAAAACAAAAAAATTATACAAAAAATTACGTAAATTTCTCATAAAATAAATTTAAAATGTTTATTTAGGATTTCAAAAAAAAAAAACAAAAAATTATTGAACTATTATGCTGTGTCAGGCCACGTGAATTCTTCTTTCTGCAAGTCATTTATTTTTTAAATTATTATTTTTTTTTTTTATTTATTTTCATTTTCATTTGTTCTTTCTATTTTTATTTAATTAATAATTTCGTAATGGAAAGCATAATTTACTACAACATGGTGTTACCCATTATACTATAAATTACGGTGTTAGATATAAATTACTAAAAAAAATAAAAAAAAAAACAAAAAAAGAAAATGAGAAATCAATATATCTAATTGATTTCAAGAGAAAGAACACATATATTCTAATTACTGTGACATAATTACAACCTTTTCGTTTTTATTTTGTTGTAAATATGTTTTTGAGTGTATATTCAGCACTTTGGTTATCAAAAAAAAATAAATAAAATAAAAAAAAAAAATGTGTACAAACATAGAAAAGTATCGTGTACCATCCATACACAAAATGAAATAAAATGTAAATAATTTCATTTAATTATAATTTCAACTTTTTCATTTTTTTTTTTTTTTTACTTTTTCTTTTTATTTAGTTTTATTGCTTAAGTAGACATTTTCGTGTTTTTCTCATTCATTATTACAAGCATTTTTTATTTCTATTCTATTTATTTATTTATGTTTACTTTTAATATTTTGTGGTTTTATTTTTTTTTTTTTTTTTATACATATACGTACTTACGTTTGCATAAAGTCAAGAATTTCATTAATTTTCCCAAGAATTTTCCTATATATCGTCAATTTGTTATTGTATCTGTTCATATTTTTGGTTTGTTTATTTTATTATTTTCATTTATTATTTATTATTTTTTTTTTTTTTTGGTTTTTAATCAATCATAAAGATTAATTTTATATAAAAATTGTTTACAAGTTCTAACAAAGCATTTAATTGAATTATGAAGTTTTTGAATACACATCAAATACACGGCATACACAAATACATGTACATACTTACATATGTATGTATATGCTCTGTGTATGGGGTATGAATGGATGGTATTTTATATGGAAATTATATTACGTATTTTCCGCTTTTAAAATTACTGTTATTATTTACTACTAATTTTTCTTCTTTTTTTTTTTCTTTCATTTTATCAATATAACCGACAATTAAATCTAAAACGAAAATAATTTAAATATAATAGCCAACTAAATTAAATGCTATTATCATGACAAAAAAAAAAATAAAAATAAAAATTATACTATATTGTACACGTAATAAAATTTTTTTAATCATAATATGGAAATATTATTACATAAAATTTTTTTATCAATTTATTATTTATTTATTTGTACAATTTATGGTACATGTAATTTTGTTTTTCTTTTTATATTTGACCAATTTATCGTACATTTACACGAATTAAATAAGGTGCATATAGAGTCCTTTGGCATTTTTTTTTTGTTTGTGTGTGTGTGTGGGAAAGTATATTCGAACTTCTGAACCATAATATAAGAAAATTGTGTACATATATGTATGTAAAACATATTGTAAACAACTCACATATATACACACACAGTTTTTATGAATTTCTTTGCAATTTCATACTTCAAAAAGGAAATAATTTAATTGCATATGCTTTCATAAAATACTTATATAGTACACGTACTGTATGTACATAGATCATATACACGTACATACGTCCCTGAACATTATATAAAAAGCTAAATAGAAAATTCTCTATAAAAAAATATTTTCAAATTTATAAAAAAAAAAATTTTCTAACCGTTTTATATCCTTTTTTTTTTTTTTTTCTCATTTTCTTTACGCACATGTATGTATACATATGTATATAACATAGACGATAGCCAACCAAAAGGGAGGCATTATAAAGTCCTCTCGACGACGGCCAAAATGCCGTCATCTAGTACCCTTAAAGCAGTTTATTTGCTTTTTGGGTTAATTGGTTTAATGGAAATTCATGGAATGAATTTACATGTAAT
Source organism: Anthrax anthrax (assembly GCA_963971155.1). Taxonomy (NCBI): domain Eukaryota; kingdom Metazoa; phylum Arthropoda; class Insecta; order Diptera; family Bombyliidae; genus Anthrax; species Anthrax anthrax. The sequence continues at coordinate 850,830 of OZ020118.1, read as the reverse complement.
GGGCCAACCACAACAGCAACAACAACAACAACAAACATGTCCAAATGCAGCTGATGTAGCACCATGTATATGTACAGTGAAAAAAAATGGTTTAGATATATTATGCGAAAGTACAGATTTACAACATATAACAAGAGCAATGGGAACATTAAAGGGCAAATCACCGATTATATTTTATTTAAAATTACGACATAATAATTTACCAAAATTACAAGGATTCTTATTTTTGGCATTGGATATACGTCATTTAACGATACATAATAGCAGTTTGGCAGCAATTGAAGAAACAGCACTCAGTTCGTTAGGTATGCAAAAATAAAAATAAAAAATAAAAAAATAAAAATAAAATATTTAAATTCAATTTTTCACTCTTGTATACATTTTATAATATTTATTTGTATGCATTCATATGTAAATATATAGGTAAAGGGCTCACACAACTTGATGTGTCACAAAATCAACTAAGTAATGTACCATCACTAGCATTGAAAAATCTGCATCATCTTTTAATTTTGAATTTGAATCATAATAAAATTTCTCAATTACATAATAAAGCATTTGAAGGTTTAGATACATTGGAAATTCTAACATTGTATGAAAATAAATTGACAAGCATAGAACCAGAAGCATTTAGAGGACTTGATAAGTAAAATAATAATTGATAAATTGAACATACATACATGATATGATATTACATACAGTAAATAGAAAATGATAAAATTTGATTTTTATTTTTTATTTTTTTTTATTTTCTAATTAATTAAGGAAATTGAAAAGATTAAATCTGGGTGGGAATGAATTAACACAAGTACCACAAAAGGCTCTGTCAATTTTAGATACATTAAAAAAATTAGAAATTCAAGAAAATAAAATTAGAACTATAAGTGAAGGTGATTTTGAAGGTAAAAATTGAGAGCATTGAAATTTTTTTCACATGAATTTTTTGTATGAATTAAACTAAATTTTCATATTTTTTTTGATATATAGGCTTAAAAAATTTGGATTCATTAATTTTGGCTCATAATTACTTAAGTAAAGTTCCAGCAAATGTCTTTAGACATTTAACATTGTTAAATTCATTGGAATTGGAAGGAAATTCGATTACATACATTGATAAGGATGCATTCGCAGGACTTGAAGGTTCATTTTTACATACATATAATCATCATGTATTTGTACATAAAATTACAAAAGAATTGTAATTTTTTTTTTTTTTTTTTAAATTATTTATAGAAAATTTACAATATCTACGGTTAGGTGATAATAATATTCATGAAATTCCAAGTGATGCTTTAAGATCATTACATCGTTTACGACATTTGGATCTACGTTCAAATAATATCAGTGTTATAGCTGAAGATGCATTCAATGGTTATGGTGATTCGATTACATTCCTTAATTTACAGAAAAATGAGTAAGTTAATGCGTATAAATACTGAATAAAATGGTTTTAGAAAATTTTATTTATTTATTTATTTATTTTCTTTCAAAATTTTATTTATTCTATTAGCATAAAAACTCTTCCAGCAATGGCATTTGAAAATTTAAATTCATTGGAAACATTAAGTATACAAAATAATAAATTAACACGTATACCAGAGGAAATTATGGAACCGATTATGGATACGCTTCGTGTTGTTGATATAACAGGTAATCAGTGATTTTTTTTCTTTTTTTTTATATATATAAATGTTGATATTGTATTTTTTTTTTTTTTTTAAATTTTATATGTAGATAATCCACTTATATGCTCCTGTGAATTAATGTGGTTTCCAAATTTATTACAAGATTTAAAAAATCGTGATGATGAAATGCAACAAAAGAAACGTCCAGTATGTACAATGGTTAATGAACATCGTGAATATTATGTACAGAATATGCCAATTGAACGTATGAATTGTATTGGTAAAAATTTGGGTAGATCAGCATTAAATAATGCTAATATAAAACAATTATCATTTAAATTCAATACAAATTATTATCAAACAAAATATGGACATATCACTGTATTTGCTTTAATTTCATTGGTAACTCAATTAAGTATTAATTGAAGAGAAGGAAAAAGAAATTTAAACTAAAAACAAAAAAAAAAAAAATTTAAAATAGAAAAAACTTTAGAACGTTTTGTTTTTTCTCTAAGAAAAAATTAAAAATATAATGCGGAAAAAGGAAAAAATTTAAAATGAAAAAAAAAAGAAAAGGAACACACAAAATCAATTTAATCACTACTTTTGTAAAACAAAAATATTGTACGTTAAAATTTTTCATAATACATATATCATGTCCATTAGTTCTTTTCTTGATTTTTTTTTTGTGTCAGTTGGAAATCAATAAAAAGAACACAATGGATATCTAAAATAAAAAAAAAAATAAATAAATAAAATTATGAAAAATTTTAACTAAATATAAATTTAAATATGTATTATGTATGTATAAAACAAAAAAAAAAAAAAACAAAAAACAAAACATTGAAAATTAAGATAACTTTCTAAATGTAGAATTAAAAATATATCTATACATATCATAATAATACCTAATTAAAATAATAAAATATATATGGTATGGTGATTAAGTTAATATGTATAACATAAAATAATATACATACATACATATATATATGCGTTAATCGTTTTACGATATAAGAAAGCTTATAAAATTTAAGTACACATATCACATGAAATTACAAATACATATCAATATACATTATAAAAAAAAAAAAAAAAAAAATATTAAGAAGAAAAAAAAAAAAAGAAATTAAATAGATTAAAATAAGTTCTTTTCTTAGGGAAAATGCAAAAATTTAATTGGACATATCATAACACCTACAATTATAAAATGAAACAGTGAAATCTTAGTAGAATTATTAAAAAAGATAATTATTTTTAAAGTGACAAGCAATCAATCATATTGAAACATTTGTGTGAAAACAACAAGAAAAAAAATTAAGAACAACATGAAATTTTTTTTGGTAATAATTAAACTCTGCTTAATATAAAAATATACTTTTCAGTATATAATTACTGTGAAATTAGGACAATTCAATGTAATGTTCTTTAAGGACATATGTATACAAAGAAAAACCGGTAATTACATCTATTTACAATCAAATAAGGTTTTCAAACATTTTTTAGAAAAATTAAAATTTTTCTCTTTTTTTTTTTTGAATTTGTTTTTTTTTTCGATTTGTACACTACAGTTTCTTATAAAACTTTTTCTTGGACCTAAGTATGTAGCATCTATGTATATAAACGGTAATGACAAGTATAAAAAATGTTTGATAAATTATCGATATCTATTAGATTGTCGATGTAGATGATATCACTAAGCCCCAACAGAGTTTTGAATTTTTCAAAATAAAATCAAATGGAAATATAATTATATATATATACAGTTTGCTCTAGCTGAATGAAATGATCGATTTACACAATATTTTTTTTACATCTACATTTTGCTATAATGTTTTTTCTTTAGTATACAACATTAAAACTGTAATAATTAGGGATGCTTTAAAACCTAAAAAATTAAAACTTGAATTAAATAAAAAAATAAATGAAATTATAAAAAAAAGAACAAATATACAAGCTATGATGCAAGATTAATAAAATATAGGAGTACTATAACGTATATTTGGTATTTTATTAACCTTATTAAATCGTAAGAATAATTAATAAATTATTGATATATATACATATAATATAGAAAACACGCATGTATAATGTAATAAAATAAAAAAAGTAAAAAAAAAAAAAAATACAGTGCAATTCGAAATAATACATATCAGTAAAATGAGTGATATTAATAATTTTTAAATTTTTAAATTAAATATAATTCATTTTTCTTTTTTTTTTTTGAGATAAAATTTTTATTCCAAAAGAATAAAAAATAACAAAATATAATTAATGAAACGTATTTGTCTTTGATATGATATTTAAACATTTTAAATTAAATTTTATACTTTTTTGATTATGTAATTTAAAGTAAATGTGAAAAAATCGTTAAGAAAGTAAAAACTATCGTAGTTGATATATAATAATAACAAATAAGAAAATGGTATGCAAGTAAAAATTTAAAAATATAAAATTTTTACAGTTTATAGGAATTTTACTTTTCAAGGTTCGATTTAATTAAAAAAAAAAAAAAAAAAAAAATCTCTCTTTAGCTGTTACTGTTAAAAATCTATTTTCTGTAATGCTTATCTGTGTACTTGTAATAAAATTTGTATTTCTTATTCAATTTTTTTTTTTTTTTTTTAAATTAAAGAAAACAAGACGAAAAATAATCTGCTAAGAATAAATAAAAGGTACAGATCAGGAAAAAAGAAATAAAAATCTATTATACGATTTACTTTTATTTTAATAACTTGTTTTGACTTTTTTTCAAATCAATATTGTTAAGTAAGATCAGTTGAAACTGAACCAGGAATATTTACATAAAATTTTGATTACATTTAGATAAAAATTTTATATTTCTGTTTTTTGTTCTATGTAAACAGTGACGATGAATTTTATAATTTTTAAATGTAACTCTTGTTGTTTATCTATTAATCTATGTAATATGAATCTTGTTTGTTTTTATATACTTTAAGTATTTAAAAAAAAAAAAAAAAAAAGAAGATAAAAATTTAAAAAAAATTTAATTCCATTTAATTCATATTAATATTATATTGCTCTTTCATGTGTAACAAAAACAAAAAAAAAAATGTAAGAAATTGTATTTCGTCATTTTATCTCCTTATTCTTAAAAAATAAAATAAAAAAGCAAAAAAAAAAATTAAATTTATTATATTTACTTGAATAAATTGGAAAAAGTAAAAAAGAAAAGTTGCATTTATTTTTTTAATTTTGTCCTTAACTTTTTTTTGGAAGTGAAATGATAGACACATATCCTTTTAATTTTTGCACTAATTCACTTTATTTAAACAATCTGTGTGGTTGTTTACAGCCTTAATTTTTTTTTTTTCTAACAAATTTTTTTTTTTTTTTTTTGTAATTTGAAAATATATAAGATACATACAATTAGAAAATCAACTATTCTGAAGATCCATGTTTCCTTTGGATTCGTTTTTGACGTTCTAAAAGGCGTCTTTCTCTTTCGTATTCTTTCATACGTAATACATAACTAAAAATATTTACAAATTAGAAAATTTTTCACTATTATTACCAAAATTAAGCATTTATTTTTATTACTTACTCTTCATATTCACATGTTAAATAATCGTGTTTTTCATGATGGCATTTATAAACAAATGGATAGGTATCAGCTCGACATGCTCTGTATTTTAATAATTTATGAGCACAATAATCACGATCTTCTAATGGTAATTTAGCTGATTCCATTTCTTCTCTTGTAGCGATCATAACTGCAACAAAAAATAAAATATGTATTGTTACTTAAGATGATCTCGAAATAATCTTAAAAATATTCAACAGCTGACTGTTACATGATAAATAAATATAACAATTTGCAGAATACAGAACAGAAAATTTTTGATTGTTACGTCATCGTATTGACTTTTTTTTTTTTCAACATTTAAAAATAAAGCATTTTACATTTCTCTGAGTTAAATTAAAATTGAATTTAGATATCATAATTTACCTCTTTCTTTTCTACCATTTGGAAAACCAAAATTTGGATCAAAACTTGGCTCCTTTAAGGGATGTGGAGTAACATCTGGTTTAGCATACAATGCATATGCATTACCCATTTTTGCTTTTCTTATTTGATCTAAAATAAATTCAATTAGATTTTTATAATTTTTTAATTAAAAGTGAATAAATTATAATTATCGTACCACTACAAAAAAAAAAACAAATTATCCTTTTCCTTATTTTTAATTTTTTTAATTAAAAAAGTCCAATTTTTTTGAACATCTACAATAGATGTTATTTTTTAGTATTAATTTATTAAAAAAAAAAATTTTTTTTTTGTATTTTTGACAGTTTGTTTTGTTCAATATTCAGATTCAGAATTTAATTGTTGTTGTAATTTGCTTTTCACTTATTCATCTATGACTTTCTCGTTTACTCTTTCACCGGTTAAATGCTTGGTTTGTGTATTGGCTCCAATTAATCTCTACCATATTTTTATGAAATCTCTTTGATCTACTAATATTTTTTTGTAATTATAATAATTAAACACCCTATCTATACCCTACTGTTGTCAATCAAATCAGATAAAATCTCATTGAAATTCAAACATATTTGAAAGGCAATCTATTAATGGAAGAAAGAATAAGAAGTGTTGTGTAGTGTAGTGTGTAGTAAAAAAAAAAAATAAAATAAAATAAAATAAAAATATGGATGGATGGAAAAATGAAATAAATATGTAGTAGAGAGAAGGATAATACATTCAAAGTAAAAGAAGAATTTTTGTTTGTAAAGTGCAATGATCACTAAAATATTTTGATATATACTTGTAATATCTATCTAGTGTTTAAATTAAAAAATTATTATTTTTTTTTTTAAATAGAAGAATTATGTTTTATTTCGTATTCAATTTAAATATAAAATTATAATGATAACTAGTATTAAAAAAAATGTAATTAAACAATAGTGGTTTTTTTTTTGTTTTTTTTTAAATTGAGAAGAAAATTTTATCAATACAATAAAATAATGATAATTAATTTTTGTGTGTGAATTCATTAGTTTTTAATTCCTCTTCCATTACCATCAAAAAAAAAAAGAAAAGAAAAAAAGAATTTTTTTTTTTTTAAAGTGAAAATTTAAAATGGTAATAAATTATCAAAAGAAGATTTACATCAATAAATGTAAAAATAATATTCTAAATAAAAATAATATTTAGAAGAAATAATGCATGTATTTGATATAGAAAATGTAAGAAATTTTTTAATTAAAATGTTTTATAATTGAAAAATTAAAAAAAAATTTTTTTTTTTTCTTTAAATTTTATAGATATATATATCTGTATTTCTACTCTATATCTATACAAAATGTATGAATGTATGATATAAACATATAATAAAATTTATAACATAAAACAGTTATATAGGTATATTACATGTAATGTATATGTTGTATCCCTACCAATAAATCTACCACGAATACAAAAAAAAAATAATATAAAATAAAATTTTGCAATCATATTAATTATATTTCTAGAAATATAGAATTTTTTAATCAGCAAAAAAAAAAGGGATTTTTCTTGAGAAATTAATGAATTAAAAAAGACCAGAAACGAGAAATAAATAAAAATTTATTGAATTTTTAAAATAATTAAAAATAAAATAATAAGAAAATATGAATATTGATGCACCGCCAGTGCCAACTCCACCGCAACCACCACCATCCATGGTTATACCTACACAACAACAACAACAACAACAGCAGCAACAACAATCTTATATGAATCCTTCACCTTCTCAAAATGGGACAATACCACCAGCAGCAACGATGACAACGGCGGATTATCATCACAATAATGGAATAATAAATGATATTGAACAAAATAAGAATGCAATGTATCATCAACAACATCATATTCTTCCTCACCATCATCTTGCCAATACATCTGCCTCATCATCAATGTATGCGCCACCAATGCCACCATCACTACCAACACAATCTGTTATGAATAACAATTTCGAACTTCCGTCCAATCATAATGAGCAATTAATGATGAATTCTGCTACTGGTACATCTGTTGATAATTCAATTACAAATCAATTAATGTCGAAACGTAAACTAGAAGACAGCATGATTGATGATAGTAAAAAACAAAAATTCGGTCAAGAATATTCTGAGAGTTCGACAAACTTACAACAGCAGCAACAACAACAGAATATGGAATTTAGTACATATGGCCTTCAACAACATCAACCGCCTACACATCAATTATTACACCAACAACATCAACTTTATCATAACTATCCACCACCTCCAACTAACTCAATCCCACCAATGATACCAACTTCAGAGAATATGAATTCAATGAATCCTTACATTGGTAAAAGTCAAGAACAACATCAGCAACATCAACCTCTTCCTGTTCCTGTTCATCCACCTGTCCCTTCAACTTCTAATCCACTTTCTGCTCCTAGCAGCAATGACGAAGTTCATGGTAATTCATCTAAAATTTTTAGTGCGGAAAATCTTCTAAAACCAGATGTGAGAAATGTAAATAACTCCTCCTTTGGTATAGAAGAGCAAAATATGAGTTCAACGATATCTGCAGCTACAACAGCTGCAACACCTGTACTATCAACAACACCAACAACTAGTACAAGTGACACAAAATTGGATGAAGCAATGAAAATTCATGAAAAATTAAGAGAAATGGGAGAGATAAGTGTAAAGCCAGTAAATAAATCCTCAGAAAGTTCATCTTCAATGACCAAACGAAAAGATGGTGAAGGTAGCAGTAGCGGATTTTCTGTTGAAATAAAAAAGAAAACAGTCGGTGATAAAACTGAGACTGAAGAAAGTAAACGTATAACAAATTTAAGAAAAAATATTCGTGAAGTCATGGACGAAAATCAATTAGATGCTACAACATTAGCAGCACAACGACAGGAATCCGAGAGATTGGCTCGTGTACAAGAGCAACAAAAATTAATAAGAGAATTACAAAGACAAATGGCCGTTGAACGACAAAATAATCGCACACAAAGTAGAGTTCTTTCACTGTTACAAGGACAAAACTCATTATTAAAAAATAATCGTAATGATCGAAGCATATCACTGCCGAGTTCATCAGCCGATATGTATGTTGTAAAAGGAATCGCTTCAGAAGTGACATTTAATAAAAATAGCGGATTTATTGATATTGATAAAATAAGTAGTGGTAATTTAACACCTTCGGTAAGTATTGCTCCAGTACGAAGGAACAAAGTTACTACGCCGACTACGGAGGATTCAATGTCTGATTCAGAAAGTAAAAAGGAAGTCGTTACAATCGTTGACAGTTCGTCTGAAGATGACTGTATTGTATTATCAGATGATGACGAAGATGTGGATGAGGAACCAGAGGATGATCCACATAATAGCGGATTACATGTTAACGATGCATTCAATGTACCCGATGAAAAAGGGCAAGTGGTGGTGAATATTGGTCATCCAGAAGGTGAACCGGACATTTTTGTTGCACCACAAATAGCGCGTGTAATTAAACCACATCAAATTGGTGGAGTTCGGTTTCTGTTCGATAACATAATAGAATCAACAGAACGTTTTAGTACATCAACTGGATTTGGTTGTATTTTAGCACATTCCATGGGTTTGGGAAAGACATTACAAGTTGTTTGCTTTTGTGATATATTTTTAAGGCATACAAATTCAAAATCTGTACTTTGTATAATGCCAATTAATACATTACAAAATTGGGTTGCTGAATTCAATATGTGGCTGCCAGAAGAACCAGAAAAGAGTCCAATGAGGGCACACGGAGAAGTTCGACCAAGAAATTTTCGTATCTTTATTTTGAATGATCAACACAAATCATTAACAGCACGCGCAAAAGTGATTTTAGAATGGGAACGAGAAGGTGGTGTTTTATTAATTGGTTATGAACTATTTCGTTTACTCAGTTTAAAATTATCAAATAAGAAGAAGAAAAGTAGAAAAATGCAACCAGAAAAGGAAGAAAAAATTGAAACTCCAGCACATAGAGAATTAATGGAAAATATTTATGCAGCATTAGTTCGACCTGGACCAGATTTAGTGATTTGCGATGAAGGACATCGAATTAAAAACTCGCATGCAAGTATATCCGTTGCTTTGAAACAAATCAGATCGAAACGAAGAATTGTTTTAACTGGTTATCCATTACAAAATAATTTGTTAGAATATTGGTGTATGGTAGATTTTGTAAGACCGAATTATTTAGGCACAAAAACAGAATTCTCAAACATGTTTGAACGTCCAATACAAAACGGTCAATGTATTGATTCAACACCCCAAGATATAAAGTTGATGAGGTATCGTGCACACGTTCTTCATTCGTTGTTAGTAGGTTTTGTGCAAAGACGATCCCATGCGGTACTTCAAAATACGTTGCCACAAAAGGAGGAATACGTCATTTTAGTAAGAATGACAGCATTCCAACGCAAACTATATAATGTATTTATGAATGAAGTTGTACGCACAAAAGCCGTACCAAATCCATTGAAAGCATTTGCAGTATGCTGTAAAATTTGGAATCATCCAGATGTATTGTACAATTTTTTGAAAAAACGTGAAGCAGATCTTGATTTAGAACTAGAAGAAGTTGAGGCAGATGGTACGAAAAAAGTTGCAATGATGGGAGCTGCTGTCGGAGGAATCCCAGGCCAAATGCCGATAGATCCAACGATGATGACTGCAGCAGGAAGAAGAAGGCGAGCAACTAAAAAATCCAAAGAAGTAATAAAAAATGGGAAAAATATTCCAGCTATTGAAGTTCCACCACAAAATATGCCAACAGATAATTTGCAGCAGCAACAGCATCAACAAATGCAACAACAACACCAACAACATCAACAGACGCAACAAATACATTCTCAACAACAATTACAACAACACCACCAGTTACAACAACAACAGCAGCAGCAGCAACAACAACAACCTCAGCAATTTCAGCATCAACATCAGCTTCAACAACAACAAATGCAACATCAACAACAGCATCAGTTGCAACATCAGCAACCAATTGTGAAAGAAGAAAAATCAAATTCTAATCCAATGACACCAACTGCGCAATTGAGTAATTTATCACTTACGTCATCATCTTCTTTGCAAGATTTGAAATTTAATACAGCTATGCAACAGCAACATCAACAACAGCAACAACAAAATCGATATCCCTCACAACAAAATGAAACAAATGGCATTAATAATTTCCCTTTACAAATAACGAATGGTCAGTCATCAATGCCACCACCATATGGTGTCCCATATGCCGGCTATCCGTCTTATGGTACTGATGGATCGTATTTTCCTCAGTATGATAATTATTATCAACAAGAACATTTTTCTGGTTCAGATTATGGATCGGTGGGTTACAATGCACAGCCACAGAATTCGTTTTGGGAAAGCAATTCAAGTTTCTTTGGGGGATATAATCCTGCAGCAGTAGGTGAATCTTCTTCTTCCGTTAACTCTTATTCACATTCAGATTCATCATTTGGAAATGGTACAACATCATCATCGTCATCATCAAAAGTACCAGAAACAACGACACAAAACGAAAAGCTACTACCATCAAATACGAGTACAAATGGCGGTAATATAAATCATGAAAATAGTTCCTCATCTGAGATCGTTGATTTAGATACAAAAGAGATAAAAACTGTCGAGACGACAATAAATGCAATGGAGATGCTTAAAGACTTGGACGAGAAAAAGAATATAAAAGATGAGAAGGGTGGTGTAAAAGAAGATGCAGATGGGAAGAAAGAAGGACATAATGATGATGAGAAACAAATAAAAAGTGAATTGAAAGATGAAGATATGCCAGTAGCATCTGAAAAAGAAGTTAAACCAGCAGCCAAAGAAGATGGAATACCATATGAATGGGCTGTAGAATTAATGAAAGGTTATATACCAGATTTATTAGAGAATTCACCAAAAATGGAAATCTTTTTTCGTTTGCTTGAAGAAAGTTTGAGATTAGGCGATCGTATATTAGTTTTTAGTCAAAGTTTATTGACATTAAATTTAATTGAAAGATTTTTACAAATGACCAAATTACCAGGTCTTGATTATAATTGGGTGAAAAATAAAACATATTTTCGTAAGTGATTCGATAAATTGAAAATTGATTGTTATATTGATATAAAATTTTTTTTCAGGACTTGATGGATCGACAACAGCTATCGAAAGAGAAAAACTTATAAACGAATTTAATGCAAATCCAGATATTCATTTATTCTTAGTTTCGACAAGAGCTGGTTCTTTAGGTATAAATTTGGTCGGAGCAAATCGTGTTATCGTATTTGATGCAAGTTGGAATCCTTGCCATGATACTCAAGCTGTATGTCGTGTTTACAGGTAAAAATGGAAACACTTTTCAAACTCAAGAAAAAAAAAAATTGAAAAAAAAAAAAACAAAAAAAAAATAAAATGAAATAAAACAACTCACTCTTTTTTTAGATACGGGCAGAAAAAGCCATGTTTTGTTTATCGTTTAGTTATGGATAATTGTTTAGAAAAGAAAATTTATGATCGACAAGTTAATAAACAAGGAATGTCCGATCGTGTTGTAGATGAATGTAATCCAGATGCACATTTATCAATTAAAGAAGTTACAAATTTATGTTATGATACTGAAGAAGATAGTGAATGGAAAGATATTGGTGATTGTAAAGATAAATATTTAGATATTGTTATGCAAAAAGTTATTGAAATGCATCGCAGTTTATTATCAAAAGAACCATTCCAACATGAAAGTTTATTAGTTGATCGTAAAGAAAAAAAATTATCACAGGCGGAAAAACGTTTAGCACAAAGAGGTTATGAAATGGAGAAGAGAGCTGCAACAAAACCATCATTTGTTTATCATTCAGTTAATACACAATATAGAGTAATGAGGACAGCAGACGGTTCAATTGTACATAGACCAGTTGCATCGGTAAATGCTTTACTTTGAAATTTTAAAATGAATCACGTAATAAATTGATTTTTATGTACAGGTTCGACCGATGCAAGCTGAAATGGCTGATAAACACATCTCAAGACCTGGAGGAGTTAGACCAACGCGTTGGATACCAGCTGAAGTATGGCAAAGACAGGGCATGACTGCTCAAGAGATGACTTTGCCATTGGGTAATCCATTTTTTTTTTTTTTTGCTGAGGTGATAAATACTTGTATAAAATTATAATGATTTTTGTTTTTACGTAGATGTCGTAATTCCAACAAGTTCTGGAGATAAATCAAATATAGTTTTAAAGGCTGGACAAAAAGTAATGGTATTAAAATCACCCAAGGGGATCTATATGCAACTTGAGAGCGGTAAAATCATTGCAATCAGGACTTCTTTTAAAGTGAATCAGAATAATCGTGGAGGAAATGGAGGAAATGGAGGTGGAGAAAAAGCAGAGGATGATTGTGAAATTACAACGCCAAATAGTGATGATCAAATCAAAAAAGATGAAGAAAAACTTGATGGTACACAAGAAACTAACTCGATTCAAACAACAAAATCGACTACAATGACGACAGCAACAGTTGTGGCAACATCTGTAGCTGCAAATCAACAGCAATCGTCAACAGAATCAGTAACAGCTACTATGGGTGGAAATATCAAAAAGGATAATCAAAATTTAAAAAATAGTCAGAATTTTATAGCAGCAAAACCAATTTACTCGGGTGGTACTGTAATTGGTATAGAAAAACAAAAACCAATTGAAGTAAATCCTCAACAACAGCAGCAAACAACGACAACAGCTGCGTTTAGGCCACAATCAAATATTTACTCACCTGCTCGACAGTTTGTTGGGTCAACTACGACGAGTAATACAGGTTCTAAAAATTTCAACGTTCAACATTTAATAGACATGAAAAAGCCATCAACTCAATCGTCTTCATCGAATATGAATCATCATCATCAGTATCCGAAAATTGCTCCAAATAACACAAACACAAATACTGATGATGTGGTCATGGTTGATAGTGATTCTGAATTCTACTCATCTTCACAGCAATTGAGAAAACAATCGATAATGTCTCAGCAACAACAACAACAGCAACATCATCATCAATCATCGAAATATCCAGGATTTTCTAGTGTAAGAGGAACAAAATTTGGGCCTGGAAATGTTAACGTAAGACCACATCATCATTCACCTCAAAACAATATGACAAATGTGAATATGGCGAACGTGAAGCCACAACATTTTCATGAAACAATAAATCAGAAATGGGAACGTGGTAGACCAACAGAGAATAAAAGTGCATTTCAAACAATCACAATCGATGACGATTTCGAACCACCATTACGTGAGAAAGTTATTTACAAACCAAATTTAACTGAACGTAAACCAAAGTCAATGGTAACAACGGCAAGAAGTGGTTCACAAGGAATTCAACAGCAACATCAAATTCAGTCTAAACAGCAACAATTTCAGCATCAACAGCAACAACATCAGCAATATCAACAACACCAACAACAGCCACAACAATCTTTATTGTCTTCAACAAAGCAAGATCGACCAATTTCAGCTGCAATTTCACCTGCTGTTATAGGAAATACGACAAGCAATAATGGTTCCAATGTTCCAATTTCTACTGCTACATCGATATCAAATAGATCATTTTATTCGGAATCCAATCAATCGTCTGTGAACAATAGAAATTCTGTTGGTCCTTTGAAACATTCGATGAGCCAGCATTTGCAATCATCCAAAATGCTTCCACCACATTCGCAATCACAAGGATCGATGACTTCTAAAAATCAATATCCCGAAATGAGACAAAAACAACAGCCAATCTTGCCACAATCACAAACACAATATTCTCATCAAAATTTACAATCTCAAACATCTCATCAAAATTCTCAGCATACGACACAAAAACATAGTGATTCGTCGAGATCTAACAGTATAAAATCTCCGAAACCTCCGTCTATTAAAAATATTCCGGCTCCATACCCGTCAATTTTCGCTCCACATGGGCAAAATCAAAATGTTCAATCACAGCAACAACAACCTCAAACACAAAATTCTCAACAGTTTACAACGACCAATCAACAACAACAGCAACAAGGAAGCGGCTCAAATACCACTTCTACTGCTCCACCTCCTACTTCTGTTTCTTACACGCATACACAAAACAAAGGGCAAGAGAAAATTCCAAATACTTCTGGTGAGTTTTGGAATTCATTAAGAGACGTAATCACACGAAAATTGACCGATGTTTCGTTTGCAGCAAATCATCCGGCAACTTCACAAGCAAACTTGGCATCAACAACAAAGACAACATCTGCTACATCCGAAAGCAACTCAACCTCCTCAGTTTCAAGCGAAAACCAGGTTAGTTCCGTTCCCGTAACTCAATCTCAATCACAACCACAACAGCAATCTCAATCTCAGACTCAATCTGAACAGTATTCTCACTATACCACTACTAGCAATTCATCGACAGTTCCTTCTCATACACCATCACAACAATATAGTGTTCCTCCTGTTCCGACCCCAACACCACATCTCGAAAGTAGTTTTTATGCACATCATGAATCACCATATCAGCACCATTATCCAAATTTGTATGCAGCAGCAACAGCCGCTGCCGCTACCTCTTCTCCCTATAATTATGCTTCACATGCCCATTCTGCTTATTCTCCTTACGCTTCATATCACCATCACAGTCCATATGATTTGAATTCGTACAGTAGTCCAACAGCAACAGCCGTCCCACCCAGTTACTCTACTCCATTACCACCTCATCATCCATCAACATTGCCAACAACACCCGATGTTAGTCAATATCATCATCAATATTCAATGTATGCCCCTCCACATCCGCCACCACCGCCAGCTACTTCTACTGTACATCATCAACCACCATCAATTTCTGAGCAATATAATTCATATTACCCATATTCTTATCCGCCAGCAGGAGCTCAATGGCGGCCACAATAAATTCATTGAATTTTTTGAATATACATACATATAAATACAATAAAAAGCAATCATTTTATTTCCATTATTTTCATTTATCTATACATATGTATGAACACTATACATTCATAATTACTAATTTTTTGGTGCAATATTGATTTTGTTTAATATAATAATTTGTATGTATTATTATAATTATTATCATCATCATTAATAATAATAATTATAATTATTTTCATAGTTTTTTTTTTTTTTTTTGATTTAAAATCGAAAAAATATTGAAAAATAAATTGAATTTTATTTATATACATGCATATTAGCATTTGTATAATGTAAATAGGTATTAATAATTGCAGTAGTGGTCTAATAAATAAAAAATACAGCGAGAATACGATTAATTAAAAATGATAATTTAAAAAATAAAAAAAATAATAATATGAATGGTATGCATTTAATTTATACAATGATAATATACATTATTATTACATATTATTACCATTATTATATAAATTAAAATTTATCACATAAGAAGAGAAAATATATCACATTCACAACAAAAGTTCACTACATAATAATACACATTTCATAATTTAAATTACAAACAAAAAAAATAAAATAAAATAAATAAATAAATAAATTTACTAGATACATAATTGTAACCACTTGTATTTAAGGTCTGTTTTCTTTTTTTGTTTTTTCTTTAATTATTAAATAAACAATTAAAATTTTAAAGAAAGAAAAAAAAAATTAAGATTCAGAAACGCATATGATAAAAAAAAAATTTTTTTTTTTTTAGTCTCGTTTTTTTTTCATTCTAATTGTAAACTAAAAAAATGATCATCTATATGTAGTTAAATTTGAAATTAAGAAAAAACAAAATAATTTTAAAAAAAATATAAAGATTAATTTATTCTATCTAAATAAGTCTTTATACATATTTAATTCAAAAAAAAAAAAAAATTCATAATAGAAGCATAATAATAGAAATTTTAGTATGAAATGCCGTCACATTAAAAATAACTCATAAATTAAAATGAAAGTTAAAATTCGAAAAAAAAAAAAAATCTGTTAAATTAGGAATTAAAAAATAGATATAAAAATAAAAATAAAATCGAAAAAAATATTACACATTTAATTTTATCGTGTTTTATCGTAAATGGTTTTTTTTGTTTTTTTTTTTTAGAATTATCGAAAAAGAGTAAAACGAAAATTTTTCAGATATGCATGAATGAATGAATGTATTAGAAATTTCTTCTCATTTGTTTTTCTAAATAAATTTGTAAAATTTGAAAATTTTCGAAAATAAAATTTTAATAAATTTATTTAATTTGATGAGATATATATACATAAGTACGTTGAAAAAGAAAATTAAAAGCAAAATAAAAATTTGTAATTTAAATAAGAGAGGATTTTTTTAAATGAAATGAAAATTCAATAATTTTGATGATCATTTATACCTTTTAAGGATTTTTAAAAGTGCTTCCTAAAAATATAAAAATGCGTATTAAAATTTTATTAATTCTTTTTTTTTTTTTCTTCTTCTTCTTTTACAAACGTGATAACTTTTAATTTTTTGTTTTTTTTTTTTTTTTTTTTGTTTTAATTAGAAAAGAAAAAGAAAACATAGTAGTAAATAATAATTAAAATACTAATTTCACTGCCTCGATTTAAATTACATAATAATTTACTAAATTATTTATGTACATAGTTAGAAATTCAATTGATTTTTGATTATGTTGTGTAATGTGTAATAACACTAAATTTCATTGTTTTTTTTTTTTTTTTTAATAATTTTTATCACTTATTTCAACAAAGAAGATGTAAATTTAATTTTGAATTTGTAATGCAAAAGACGTATACATACCAATTTCTTAAGTAAGCATATGTATTGTACATGCATTTTCAAAAAAAAAAAAAAAAAACAAAATGCTGGGGGTACTAAGAAATTGAATATTTCTGAATTTTTAAATTATGACAAAAACTCTTAAAATTGCCTATGCAGCCTTGTGTAAAAACATATACATATATACATACTGCAAATAAATTTCTTATGAAAGTTTTAGTCAAATGCGCAGTTATTATTATATTGATTGTAAATATTTATAATTTGAAATTACAAACATATTAATTGCGTTTATAAATTTCAAATTATGCTTGCAATAAATTCAAAAAAATTAACAAATGTTTAATCTATTGCATTTTTGAATACCCCTATTCTTAATTTCCTTATTATTTTCCTTATTTTTATTATGCACTCATTTATTGTATTTTAATCAAAAATGCAAATAAATTCTATATATATACTCAGATTAGTAAATTATATATTTCTTAGATTTTTATTCAAACATACATATACATATTATATTTTTTAAATTATAAAATGATTTTTTTTTTTTGTTTTTTTGTCCCTTTAATTTTAAATTTTATGCGCACAGCGCTCACGACTATAATATTATAATTAATAATTAATTGAATTAAATTAGTTTAATAATCAATTTTAATATTTAAACAATAAATTATAATAATAAACAATAAAAATCATATTAGTAATAAATTTAGTATTCTTAATATAAAGTACTTTATATATTATAATAATGTTATTTTGTAGTTACCACATACATATATATATATATACATAAAATTTATATTAAAAACACAAATAATAAAAAAAAAAAAACAAAAAAAAACAAAAAAAAAAGGAAACACAATTTTGAATAACATAAGAAAAAAAAAAAATTAACAAAAATAAAAAATAAAATGTTAAATGTTTTAGTAAAAATGTAGAAATTTAAATTAAATTTAAAAATAATAAAAAATAATAAAAAATAGAAGCAGTATTTTTCATAGAACATTAAAAAAAAAAAATTAAATTAATAAAAATTACATTTTAATACACACCTAACAAATACCATATTTGCAAATATTATACAATTATAATATAATTATATATTATGCATTCACATAATAAAATGTAAATTATAAATGAATTATTAAAAAAAAAATTTATTCTTACTACAATTATTATTAACAACAATTACTATTAGAAAGAAAAAAATTATTGTAATCATACCGTACGTAATTAATTAATTAATTAATTAATTTTTTTTTTAGATAACATGCAATTTCTAGTATATATAAATTATAATCTAATTTAATAATATAATAATAATATGAAAAAGCAAAAAAAAAAAAAAAAAAACAAAAAAAAATTTAGCATTTAAGTGTAATTGTATTTTATATCCTTTAATTCGATATTTTACAACAATAATAAGACAAAGAGAAAATTGAAAGAAAATTCAAATGACTTAAATTAGCAATAAAAAATTTTTTAAAAGAAAAATAATATGAAAAATGCATTGAAAAAAAAAACAAAAAAAAAAAACAATCGATACCTTTTTATAAGTTTTTTGTTTGTTTTAAAGTAATGAAAAATTGATGCCCGTATTCATATTTCGGTATTAAATTGCTACTGGTAGCTATTGTATTTATATATAATTATTGTTTGTTTGTTTTTTTTGTTTTAAACATAGTGTATATGTATGTGTATAACCACATGTATTCTTATGGAATATAAAAATTTTGTGTCATTTCTGTATTATCGTCAATTTTATTTAAAAATTTAAATACTGAAAACTGACAATCAAATAATGAAGGTAAAAAACGGATTAATTCAAAATTAAATTGAATATAGCCACAGGTAACTGATGAATGACGTGTTTAAAAAAAAAATGAAGATTAATATCATACCAAATCTAAAATGCAAGACTCAGGCACAAAGAAATCGACCTCAAGATTCATGATAAAACAATTAAAATTCAAATAACGAATTCAATTTCACAAATGCTACTAACGTTGAAATTACTTGTCGTAATCTCATGTACTTGTAATAAAGTAAAATTGAAAGTTATAAACGAATTTTAATAAAAATGATACGATTAGATTAATTATTAGATTATTTTCGAAAAATATTCAAAAATATAATTAAATACTCTTCTGTTAATACCAAATATTTTAATATTTAACTTTAATTTCGGGATAACATGAATACGGGCATGACTATTCCCATAATAATGTTTTTAATAAATCTGTGAAATCATTCGATATTTTTGCATTACATTTTTTCATGTTTTGTTTTTATCATATCTGTTTTTCCTTTATTTATTTTTGAATACAATTTTTTTACGCGTTTTTTTTTTTTTTTTTATTCAACAATAAGCCAAAAAAGTAAGACTGCTTTCAAAATAATTATAACATTACGTACATATGTACATATGTACATGCATACATAAAATAATTCAAATATTTATGTAGATCATAAATTGTGTTTTTAAATTATCTAAGAATTTCGCTTTTGTTTTTTTATTTAAAAAATAAAATGAAAATTACGTGATTGTAAAATGTAACAAAATGTTCCAGAATTAAAATTTCTATTATATAATTTGCATTAATATTTTTATGTTTATTTGATTTCTTTTCTATTTTCTTCTTTAATTTAGTAAACTTTTTTTTTTTTTTTAAATATCCAACTGTGATTTGTTTTTTGTATGTTTAAAAATTCGATGATATTCATATTTAAAAAACAAAAAAAAAAAAAACCGTTTTCAATAATTTAAAATATCTCGATTTTCTAATAAATGTATCAACTACTGAAATTGTGTAGTTAACTATCATGGAAAAGCAAAATATCTTGAATTTTTTTTAAAACGAGGATAATTTTATGTTTTTTTTTATTCTCTTTAAAATAAATTTAAAATTTTTAAAGTTTTTCAAATAAATAATTATCATTTTTTTGTTTTATTTTATTTTTTAACTTTAATTTTAAATTCAATGATGTAACATTGAATATAATTAAAATTGTACGTTGTACGTATATAAAATTTAAAAAAAAAAAAACAGAAATGATGCATACAAACACACTCGTATATTTAGATCTAATCTAAGTTAAAAAAAAAAAAAACAAAAATGTATGTATAGTGTTTACATGCATGTATTTATCGTAGATCCTTTAGTTAAAAAAAAAAAAAAAAAAAAAAATCCCCAATATAGCAATAACAGAAAAACAAATTGCGATCATTTCATGAATCAAATTTTTAAAATAAATTAAACAAAAAAAAAAATTTAAAATATATAAAAATACAAAATAATAAATTAGGATTAAATTAAAAATACAAATATAAATAAAAATTAAAAATAAAATGATAAAAAAAAAAAACATCAATAGGTATAAATAAACACAAGAAAATTGTATGTTAAAAAACATGCATACATAAAAATAAAATAATATGTCTTGATTATAAAAATTACTATTATTACTAATATACTATTATTATTATTATTATTATTTAAAATTACATGTGAATAATTGAAAGAAGAAAACGAATGAGTTAATAATTAAATAAAATAATTGTGTAGTTGATCGATTATATTATATAGCATTAAATAAAAACAAAAAAAAAAGATGATATTTAAAGAAAAACAAAAGTATAATAATTAATAATTAATTAAAATTACACCATAAAAATTTGAAAAAAAAATAACGTCTTTCTTTCTTTTTCGTGAATTGTTTATACAGAATATTTTATTGTGGACACCTCTTGTGACCATTTTACAGGATCAACTGTGTACACTGCATGTATGAATTAAGAAATTTTTAATTGTCATTTTGTGTATTTTCTCATAGCACAATTGTCGGTATAAGAATTAAGAAGTAAAAACCTCTTTTCTTAAGCTTAGTCCGAAGTGAATTAGTTAAGATGAAACAAAATCAAAAAATGATAATGCAAAACACATTAAATAGGATAGCTTACATACACTAAATAAAACCCAGACAAGTGACAACATTGAATAGTATAGTCAAAATGAGACAAACAAAAACAATAAAAAAAAAACGTATGTCCTTTTACACCCCACCTGAAGGGCCACAGGTGTAATCCAAAATTCAGAAATAAATTTGTAAATGATACAGTGTAGGTTACAATAAAGCAAATTTATGTATTTACCAGCAAAAAACTGCTATTACCAATTATTATCAATTTTATAAACAAATATCTTACATAAAATAAAAATTTTTTATTGAAGCAATTAAAAGATCAGGTACTTACCTTAGATTCCATAGCAACATGGGACTCATTGAATAGAAACAAACTTTACGAAGCAATGGAAATCTTTAGGGATTCCAAATGATGCGTCCAAATAATGTGTCAAATAATAACGTCCTTTTTTACACATCGTCCTCTTTTTACACTTTACGATTTCCACGAAATTTTACAATGTTTAATGCATTGATCACAGATCACAGATTACACTCTCTTTATTCACTAATCACTCACTTTATTCACTGATCACTCACTTTATTCACTTATTATCACATTTCAATCCAATTATTTAGCACGTTACACCGTTACACTGTATGACACGTAATTAAAATACACGATAAGCACTACATATGAAAAAATTCACTAAACCTTTTTAAATTCACTTAAAATTTTTCAAATTCACTAAATCACTTAATATTCACAAATTAAATATTCCATTATTATTTTTTTTTTTTAAATCACTTTGTTCACTAAATTAAATTCACTTTTTAATCACTAAATATCACTTTAGCTTTAAGCTCTGGTCACCAGTGTTGTCACTTGATTTGATACGTACGAATATTATTATTATTATTTCGAACTTATTAAAACAAAAAAAAAAATTAATTAATTTTAAAATTTTTAATATCACTTCCACGCGCCGATTATAAAAATAAAATTCACGAGCGACCGTACCAACGCCACCCGTCTCCTCCTACGTTCAAAAGACAACTAACTAAAATTAAAATAAATACTGATTTTCAACCTCGTCTCATCTATGTTACTGAGTACTGAACTGACTACTGAGTAAGTATTCTAACCAGTTCTCAAGGTCAGTTACTCAGTAGTCAGTACCAGTGTTGCCACTTTACCACAATTGTGTAGGACCTACCACCTTTTCGTTAAATTTGTGGTAGGTGCTTACATAATTGTGGTGAAGTGGCAACACTGGCACTGACTACTGAGTAACTGACCTTGAGAACTGGTTAGAATACTTACTCAGTAGTCAGTTCAGTACTCAGTAACATAGATGAGACGAGGTTGAAAATCAGTATTTATTTTAATTTTAGTTAGTCGTCTTTTGAACGTAGGAGGAGACGGGTGGCGTTGGTACGGTCGCCCGTGAATTTTATTTTTATAATCGGCGCGTGGAAGTGATATTTAAAATTTTAAAATTAATTAATTTTTTTTTTTGTTTTAATAAGTTCGAAATAATAATAATAATATTCGTACGTATCAAATCAAGTGACAACACTGGTGACCAGAGCTTAAAGCTAAAGTGATATTTAGTGATTAAAAAGTGAATTTAATTTAGTGAACAAAGTGATTTAAAAAAAAAAAATAATAATGGAATATTTAATTTGCGAATATTAAGTGATTTAGTGAATTTGAAAAATTTTAAGTGAATTTAAAAAGGTTTAGTGAATTTTTTCATATGTAGTGCTTATCGTGTATTTTAATTACGTGTCATACAGTGTAACGGTGTAACGTGCTAAATAATTGGATTGAAATGTGATAATAAGTGAATAAAGTGAGTGATCAGTGAATAAAGTGAGTGTAATCTGTGATCTGTGATCAATGCATTGAACATTGTAAAATTTCGTGGAAATCGTAAAGTGTAAAAAGAGGACGATGTGTAAAAAAGGACGTTATTATTTGACACAATATTTGGACGCATCATTTGGAATCCCTAAAGATTTCCATTGCTTCGTAAAGTTTGTTTCTATTCAATGAGTCCCATGTTGCTATGGAATCTAAGGTAAGTACCTGATCTTTTAATTGCTTCAATAAAAAATTTTTATTTTATGTAAGATATTTGTTTATGAAATTGATAATAATTGGTAATAGCAGTTTTTTGCTGGTAAATACATAAATTTGCTTTATTGTAACCTACACTGTATCATTTACAAATTTATTTCTAAATTTTGGATTACACCTGTGGCCCCCCAGTGGGGTGTAAAGGGACATACGTTTTTTTTTTTATTGTTTTGTTTGTCTCATTTTGACTATACTATTCAATGTTGTCACTTGTCTGGCTTTTATTCAGTGTATGTAAACTATCCTATTTAATGTGTTTTGCATTATCTCATCATACCATTTTGAACGATTTTCTTGTATATTGTCGTTGGTTTCTTTAATTTTGATTTTCTGCCTTTTATTTTCATTTATTTTGTGTAACATAATTTAAATTGAATTTTCCTTCTGTTAAATATCATTGTATAGGGCAATCAAAGAAATATCCCTTATACAAATAATCCACTCATAAAAATGTATTTAAATTTTTTTTTTTCTATAACGTTATTCTAACTCAAAGGGATTTAAAAAAAAATCTTCAAAAGTAAATAGTAAACGATTAAATTAGATTAATTAAAGAAAATGGTTTAGAAAGAGAAAAGGGTTATTCTTCTTTCCCTTATTTTTGTCTAATTACAATTTTAATAGAACCGTACATAAAACCCTTTTATGATCATGCGAATACAAATACATACATGTGTAATTGTCTCTGTTGTATATAAAATGAACAATTTTATTTTATTGTCCTGGATTTTCATTCTGGCCATCATGTACTTCGGTAAATATCTATCTTATTCTAGCATATCCTATACCTTGAAAATATTAAAATTATAAATACATTACTTACTTTTGAGCATAACATTTCTATCTATAGAAATTTTAATTTTCACCAAATCTAAAATCTTTTAGAAATTCTCTTGGGACATAAAGAAAAAAAAATTTCATTTCAAAAAACGACAAAAGTAAATTTTTTTTTTTTTTTTTTTAATTAAGTTTTTCATACAGAAATACATATATTTAATCGATTACAATTATAAGAGTTTACTTTTATAATTACAATACGTAAATGTATACAATTTGTTTTTGTTTCATTTTTTTATTTTGATTTTATTTTTTTTTTTTTTATTTTTTTTTTTTTTGAATTATTCATTTATTTATAAGATAGAGGAGAGTGCGGTATTATTACAAATTTTTTGGCTCTTTTAGTTTTAATTTTTTTTGTTTTTTTTTTTTTTTTGTAAATTTTTCGGTTTTTTTTTTATTAAATTTTTTTTAAAGTTTTCTTAATTGATGTTTTAATCATTAGAATTTAAAAATTATATTTTTTTCATTTATATTTTTTTTAATAAATTGTTGTGTTACAATGGGAAACATTTACTTTTTTTATTTAAATTACCTAATGATTGGCTTCTATTTTGTTTTTGTAATTTTTTCGTACTACTACTATGCGATGATGAATGACGTGATGATGATGATGTTGTTGTTGTTGTTGTTGTACCTGGAATTGATGGTGGTGTTGTTATAGTTGCAGCTGGTGTTGATGATGCAGATGATGTAATTTTTTTATGTGATTTTGAAGATTTATATTTGTTATCATCATCATGTTTTGTAATATCATCAAAAAATTCTAATGGTTCCAATTTTTGCATTGAATAACGTGATGGTAATTCAGCAACTGTACGTAATTTAATTAATGAATCTTCATCATTATCATCATCATCTATCTTATCATTTTTATTTTCATGAACGTTATCATCCTCTGTATCACTTTTTGTTATTTTCATTTTTGATTTTGTTATTATCGTTTTTTGACTTAAATTATCACTGCTACTTTTTTTAAAATTTTTATCATCATCATCATCAATATTATATTCTTCAATATCATCATTATTATCAAAACCAGAATGTATTTCTTGTATTTTTTCTTCTTGTTCATCAGCAACAGAACTAGAACTAGTTTCATTAAGTTTTTCAGCATTTGAAAACAGTCTATCAAATTCTTTTGTTAATTCACTAGTAAACAATGAAATTTCTTCTTCATTATATTCATGATCATCAGCATCATCACCTTCATCACCAGTTGTACCTTCTTTAGTGTGACTATTACTACTGCTACTGCTACTTGTAGTAATTTTTGATAAATCAACTAATTTAATTTTATTGGCATCAGCTAATAATTCAATTTCATTTATTTGTTTATTTCTAATTTCATCTAAAATTACATTATCATGAATAATGGTTGTGGTGGGTTTATCTGTTATCTGTTTTTCAATTTCTTTTTGTATATCGATTCGTTCAATATCATCAGATTTTGGTAAATTTCTTTCATTTGCTAAAAATTCATTAACAATTAATAGCACATTTTTATCATCAAATTCATTATCATCAGTAAGTGAAGGTAATGGTGGTGGTGAAATTGGTGATTTAGTTTTTTGATCATCAACAGCATTTTTTCCTTTACCATCATCGTATTTTTCTTCACCACATAAAATCGATTCAATTTTAAATTGTTTTTCATCGGATACTGAACCATCTGGTGTTAATGTGAAATCTTCAAAATCACATTTATTTACTGGTTTCAAATCATCTGGTGTTATCGTAAAATCATCGAAAATTTCTGATTTTAATGATAAACTTAATTTTGAATTTGTACTACAACTATCCATATTTAAATTTTTTACAGTATCAAATGCATATTCAGTTAATGTACTATGAGATCGTATCGTTCCACCGCTTGATGAATTCGTACTTAATAGCTCTAATGAACCATTATCAGTTTTATCACTAGTATCTAAACATTCTGTTTTTAATGTTGCTATTGTGGTTATCGCAGATGTTGAGGAAGCCTGCTCAATTTGTTTTACTACTTTTGTTTTTTCATTTACTACTGTTTCTGATACTGGTATTGATGGTAATCGTGACGGTGGTATATGCTGATCTGATGATGTTGTAGATAACTTAATGTAATCACTAACAGCCTTTTGTAATGATTCGCCACATTGTAAGCTTAGCGAACGATATTTTTTATTTGAAATGGAGTCAGCATCATCATCCTCTAAATCATCTTCAGAAGCACTCAAATCATCTTTTAATCGATGATCTTGTTTTGCTAATTCTTGTGATTCTATTAATTGCTGATTTTGTAGGCTACCATTGCTACTGTATAAAACTTCCTTAAAGGCACCATAATTTTTATCAATATATTCTCTTGAACAAATTTTATAAATTGTTAACACGTCATCTGAATTTTTACCACTATCATCATATGAACCAGTACGTTGATGACCAATTCTTTCTCTCATCATACTACTACTAGAAGTGTCAGTACCCGTTACACCTAATGTTGTTTTTAATATCGTTTGTTCCAAAGTAAATTGTTTATTTTCGAAGCCGTATTCTTCATAATCGCTTCCACTACATTTACTGCCCTCCGATGGCATTAATAATATTTCATCAACATCCGAATCTGTTGCAGTTTCAACAGTACGTTTGGCATCTATAATATCAGTATATCTGCCAGCAATCATACTGCCAGTTAACATCGATGAAGATGGTGTTCCTATACCAATAGCACCTCCTGCTATTATATCTCTATCATCCTCATCTTCATCATCATCAGCTTCTCTAAATCCTGATATATCGATTGCACCTAATGCTGTTGTTGGCCTTTCGTCAGCGTAACAAATATCATGATCATCACGATCATCCTCCTCCTCATAGTAGTCTCCATCAAATCCATCAACATCATCCTCCTCATCTTCGTATTCATCATAGTATTCATCCTGCTCATTATAATATGGTCCTCTATAGTGTCCACCAGAGTAATAGTATTCATCTTCAGGATGTGAATCATAATAATATTCTTCTTCTTCGTGATAAAATGTGTCCGCAGCTGGATGCGATGAAGATAAATAATGAAATTTCGGTTCACTTCTCTGTTTTAGTAGCTTCGCATTTTTATTATAACGACCAATTGTGCGTAATCCTTTCTTTTCTAAACGATATTCATGTTGACCAGATCCAAATGGTGGTCGTTGGTCATCAGTTTCATGTTTGTACAGACCACCAAAATCTTCTGAACAAAATTTCTCGTATAATTCAATGGCACTCAATCGAACACTTCCAGTTTTATTGTAAAATTCTTCAGATAACGGTGAATGACAAGTAGGCACAAGTTTTTGTTGCTGTTGATCAACCGATTGTGATTGCTTTTCACGTTTTGATGATTTACGACTAAATCTCAAAGGACTAGATTTCAATTTGCTGATGCTTATCTCACATGTCGATTTTGATGTTTCAGATAATTTCGCTTTTGTTGATGATTTAGATGTCAATTCATGATTTGAATGTGAAATTCCAGATTGCTTTCGTTGTCTTTGACTAAACAACGAAAGTTTCGAAAGATGAATAGCACGTTTCTTTTTCAATGGTTTTATTACATTTTCATCAGTTTTACTAGTATCTGAAGTTTTTTTAGTCGCTTTTGTTGCCGTTGTTATTGTTGATGTAGGTGTACTGATTGTAGACGATACAATCTTGGTCGTAGCATCTGTTAATGCTGATGTTTCTATAGATGACTTTTTATCATATAAAGCTGATGAACTAAATCTTTTACATTTTAGTAATTTATTAACTTTCTTAAATTTACTTAATGGATTATCGAATATGCTAGTACATTTAGTTATTCCAGTATCTTGTTCTGATCCTGTTTCTTGACTTTCAATGGGTTTTTGTTCCTGTTGTTGTTTTGATGCAGTCTGATCTATTTTCAAAATTGATGGACGAGAAATGGTTTTTTGTAAACGTAAAATATCATCACCAGCTTCACTGTCGCTGTACATCGATATCGACTGTGAATACTGATATGAATGATGACTTTTCGACGGTGACATCATTTCAATATCGCCACCATCATCACTTGAATCACGACCACGATAATGATAACGATTTAAAGACGATGGATAAGATAAACGTTCTCGCTCTGTTGGAGTTTCACCTACACGTGATGAAGAATAGACACGTACTCTCATATTTGATCCATTTAATGCTCGAACATCCAGATTATCGACACCAGACGATTCTGTAGCACCTATAAAACTCTTAACCACTCCGGAATCACTGTGAGCACTTGCAGCGCAACTCTCTGGACTATAAATTCTTGATAAATCCTTTGCTATATTAACGTCTGACGATGCTATAGTTGAATACTGTAAATTACCATCATGACTGCTGGATTGTAGGACCGTAGTGGCCATTGTAGTTGTTGTTGAAGTGATACATAAAGCTGTTGTTGACGTAAATTCGATTCTTGATGATGTTGTTGTTGGAGTTGGAGCAGTTATATCTTGAGTTGTTATAACTACACCGAAATCATGCTCTAAACTTTGGTTTTTCCATCTGCAAAAATCTTCACGTTTTTTCTTTTTACCGATCTCATCCAAAGTATCACCATCACTCTTGTATTCACGTTGTAGATTCGATTTCATAAGTTCTTTGTATTCTTTTTCTAATTGCTCTAAGTCTGCAGTTGAGTCAGAGAATACGGCATCAAGTTCATCTGCTGATTGATTTTTCGAACTTTCATCTGTCGTTGTTGTTGTTGACTGACGATAATGATGATATTCTCTTGGCGAACATAAATCCTCAAAATCACTAGAATTTTTGCGACTAAATACTGAAGAGGAAGTTACAGAACTATTTCTATCGGTGTATTCCTGTGACGACGATATCACTGATTTCATTGTATGAGGTGGTGGTCGTGTTGAGAGCTGTTGCTGTTGATGTGGCTGTTGTTTTTGCTGTTCTTGTTCCCGATGATGTTCTTCGACGCTGTCCATAGTAGATTTCGTATGAATTTGAATGTCAGAATTATTCTGCAATACCATGACATTCTTTTCATCTGAACCAATTGAAGAGATGATACCTTCACGGAATATTTCCGAATCAGTTCGTACTATTCTTTTCGATTTACGTAACATAGATTTTCTTTTCATGTATGAAAATTCTTTTTTATCGCTTTTATCTTCACCACTACCGGAAATTCCTGATGTTTCTGTACTTGATTTTGAAAATTCCACACTCTTAGTAGCACCTGTAGTTGATGGAACTCCGGTTTGTGCCGTTGTTGGTGATGAGGATGTTATAACACCATCCTCTGATGACGATCTATCAGGTTTGCCATTTGTTGCTAACGGTTGCTGCCTTTGTTGCCTTTTAATTCTGTCATCAAACATTACATGCT
Organism: Anthrax anthrax; assembly: GCA_963971155.1. Classification (NCBI taxonomy): domain Eukaryota; kingdom Metazoa; phylum Arthropoda; class Insecta; order Diptera; family Bombyliidae; genus Anthrax; species Anthrax anthrax. The sequence continues at coordinate 821,173 of OZ020118.1, read as the reverse complement.
GTTGTTGCTGCTGCTGGTGTTGATGATATTGTTGCTGTAATGAAACAGACCATTCCCCGGCTTTTTCACGATTCAGAAATCCACTAGTACTTAACGACCGTGATTTACGTTCAGTTCGAAAATGAAATTTACGCTGAATGCAATCATCAGCCGAGTGTTGAGTTTGTACACCTACAACAGCTGGTCCACCGCCAACACCAGTCCCACTAACGCTTCTAGCACCACTAGAGATTGGTGTTCTATGACGAAAAACAGCACCACGACCATCACTTGCAGTTCGAATTGAACTGATACTTTTATTTAATTGTTTTTTACAACTTTCTGGAGTATTTCGAACACTTGTACTTTGTATTGATAAAGTTGTTGTTGGTGTTGTCGAAGATGTTGTTGGATATTTAATTAGCGAGGGATGTTCACCAACACCAGCACCACCGCCTGGACTACCACATATAGTTACACCCATATCACCAGTTATCAATTTTTCATTTAGATTTCTTGCAACCTCACTCAATACTGATATTTCAGTGCCTAAATCGAATGTACCAACAGTCTTTAAACGATCTAATCTACCACGATATCCTTTACGTATTAATGGTTCATTACCACCAACACTATATAAACGTCCTTTAGTTTTTCTTTCTAATATTTTACCATTACGATCCAATGTATTAGTTCTTCTATATAACATTTGACGTTGTTGTTGTTGTTGTTCATATTGCTGTTGTAAATGTTGTTGATGTTGTTGTTGTTGTTGTAACAATAATGTCTCCCTTTTATCAATTTTATCAATACATTTTTTCACGACAACTCGGCCTGTATTTGATATTTCAAGTGGGAGATCAGAATTTTGATTATCCGGTGTTAAAGGAATATGCTTTCCTCGACCGAACGCTATAAACCTATATACGTATACGAATATAAATAATGTATTTAAATACGAAATATAATTGTGAAGATTTTTTTTTATTTACTTTTGATATTGAATTTAAATGAAATAAGTCAACATCTACATGATTACTATTTGCTAAACAAGAAAAAAAAAACTGAAAACATAAAAAACCCAAAAAATTTCAACAACAAAAAAAAAACAAAAAAAATGGAACCAGCTAAGAAATTTTCGAAATAAAAATAAAAGACGAAAATATAATTAAAATCATTTTCTTTTTTTTTATTATAATATTAGGATTACATCTTAATATAATTTAACACCAACTTAATAACAATAAAATAAATATAATACATAAATAATTAAAAATAATAAAAAAAAAAACAAATTTAAGGAAATCATTAAATTTACATAACATAAATTATCAATTTCTATTAAAATTATTTTTCAAAAAAATAAACACAAAAAAAAAATTCATTTTCTTTAATAAAATAAAAATAATTGTAACATATAGTATGTATAGTATATAAAATAGTATAGGAAAAAATTTACCACAGGCCGTCGTGTAATTCGTTTTCTCACTTCTTTTCTTTATGCTCTTTATCCAAAAAGTGTAGCACATAATGTAAAACTAAATCATAACAGTATTTGTACTCCGTCTAAAAGGAAAATCGTCAAAAATTATTTTTTATTTTTTTTATAAACAATTTTTCTGTATAAAATTTCAATTTTAATTACCATATTATCAACAAGTTGTGGTCGATGTCGTCTAACTGTTTTAACTGCTTGAAATACATCAACTTCACCATGTTGTACAACTTGTTCAATACAAGCATTTGCTGCACAATAAACTCCAGCACGACTTCGTCCATCACTGCAAAATATGTATGGGAAGAAAAAAAAAAAAATTTTTTATTTTTATTTTTATTTAATAATAAAAAAAATGTAAAATATTATTATAAAATAAAACGTACGGTGATACAACACAAACTGGACCATAATCAGTTTTTTGACGCCATAATTCAACCATATTCATTAAAAATACCAAAGAATTTGTTGATGATGGAACCTTAATCCATAAAATAAAAAAAAAATATATTTTAAGAAAATAATTATAAATTCATTCGAATAACAAATAAAATAAAAATTTTTTTTTTAAATTTATTCACCTTATGACCCATTGGCCAGCATGTTAATTGAAATAATTGTACAGTTTTTGTTGGTGCTTTAACGCCAGCCATCATTTCAGTTAATGATATAATCTATAAAATAAATCAAAAATTAATAGTCAATGTAGTAAATTCACTAAGTAATTTTAAAATTTCACAAGATATAAAATTTTACTTTTTTATTAATTTTAAATTCCCATTGTTTTATATTTTGATAATGTTTTCCTGAGGCAAAATGTACCGAAAATACTGGACCATATTTTTCCATTTTAGATTTTTGTGGCCAAAATGCTGGATATTGTTGCTATTAATAATAAAAAAAAAACGAAAGAAAACAAAAATTAATTTTCAAAAATAAAAATAAAATTTTTTTTTTTTTTATTTAAATATGTTATTTTTTAAATGTTACCGAATTAGGTGGTGGCTGACAAAGTACAACAACAGCTGAACATTCATGATCGTATACTAATGACCAAAATTCACCTAATGTATGCTTTAATGGCCATTCAGTAACAATATATTCACGTGGTTTTGTATATCCCTAAAAAATTTCAAAAATTTTTTTTTGTTTTTATAAGAATTACAAAAGAAAAAAGAAAATAAATAATAATTGAATTACTTACGTCTACAAAAACAGAATTAATATAATCAGTGAAGGCGTTTCCTTGAAAGGATGTAAGATATGGACGGAAATTATCAGCTGTAATTTACACAAATAAAAGACATAATAAAGTGAGTAAAAAAAAAAATTGTTCTTTTTATTTGAGAATAAAAAAAAAAACGAAAATATTCTTACGAGGAACACAAAGAACATCACGATTTTTTTCTCGATTGTCGGCTCTATGACCACCAGCACAGTCACCAATTGTAAATCTTTGACAAATTTTTAAAAATAATTTCGTTAGTAAAGAGGACATGATCTTCATATTTTTTACCAAAAAAAAAAAACAACTAAAAATTACCTAGGCGTTTGTTTACATATTTGAGCGTATTCCTTTTGATATTCATTCATTTTTGTAACTGGATCACGTTTTGCTTTTTGTTTTAAACGTTCAGATAATTCAGATACAGGAAACCATGTTTTACCACATATGATGTGTTCTTCCAATGTATCATAAACAAATTTGTACTGATCCTAAAGCAAAATAAAAAAACAAAAAAAAAAAAAAATAAGTAAAGCATAGGACATAATTGACATAATAAATAAATAAATAAATAATGCATATAAGGCATAGGAAATAATAAAAATTTAAATTATTGTACCGATAATCGTTTATAATTTGATACTAACCACATTCTCTATTAAACCTTTTCGTGATTGACGTAATTTTTTTAAATAACCAAAAACATGAAAGCAATCTTCTTCTTCAGCTAATTCTAAATTTGCATCAATTGCTAAATAAACACCAGAACGACCACCTCCATCACTTAAACAAAAAAAAATATTTAAAAAAAAAAAAAAATGTGTAAATATTTACGTCATTTCTATTACAAAAAAAAAAAAGAAAAAAAGAAAATCAAAAGATTTAACTTACTTGCAATGAACTAACATCGGACCAATCATACTTCCAACTTTAATAACATTACCTACAACAGCTCTAACACGTCTTCGAAATTCCAAAACAGCATTTGAAAAAGGGCAAGTATGTGAATGCCATTCAGTATAATGAAATTGTAATATAAGGCGTTCTTCAGTAACTATCTATACAATCATTAAGAGAAAATTCAGAAATACGAAAAATTATTAAAGGAAAAATCTAAAAAAAGAAAAAAAATTGTTTTTTTTTTTGTCATAATGTATGGACTTACATCATCAAGATTTTTCTTATATAATCTAAATGTGCGAATTTGAAAATTAGCTAATTGCTCTTCTTTGACTATATTAATATGAATATCTCCGTAAGTTTCATGAATTTCGGCATTTGGTGGCCAATATTGGACACACATTACCTATTATTAATGGAAAATTATTTTTAAATTATTATTTTACAAAAATTACATGCAATTAAATTTAATTGATTTACTTTTGTAAAATCGAATGTTTTTGTTAACATAACTATAGCACTAACATTCTCTTGCCAAACCATTCTCCAAAATTCGTTAACTGTTTCTTCAGTTGGACCCTGTGTTACTATATAAGCGTTGGGTTTTAATAGACTCTATTTAAAAAAAAAAAAAAAAAATTATAATAATTACATTTTACATATTTTAATAATTACATTATTTGAAAAAAAAAAAAAACAGAAAAAAAAATTGAAAAAGAAATAATATTACTTACATCAACATAAGATGCATTTATATAATCAGAATCTGCTACACCAGGATTTTTTTCCAATACAACACGATTATAATCATAAGGAATGCATTTTTGATTTTGATTTTTATCTAAATTATTTTTTCTTAATGCATGTCTACATGTATTTGTTTCTACTTTAACCGCTGTCTTAAAATATAATTTTCAATGAAAGTATATAAGAAAAGTAAAAAAACAAAAAAATACAAAAAATTTTTGAAAATTTCATTTACATATTATTTGTGGCAAAATAAAAAAAAAATAAAAATAAATAAATAAATAAAAATTTGCAGTGAAAATGCTGTAAAAAGTTATGAAACACTTTAATTCCTATCTGGTCCATTTAAATGTGTCTTATCGTATATAAATATGTATGTGCAAAGAGATTAAATTCGATTAAATTCAAAATTGAATTAAAGTAAATCAGAAGGAACTTTTAATGTACATATGTATATAACGATGAGTAATGTCTGTTAAAACCTTATTTTTTTATTTATTTTTTTTTCATTTTATTAAATCGATTTCGCTTAGATGCTTCTGATATTGATTGATTAAAGTAATTTTGATGTAAATTGCACACAACTCATATAAATGGTGTATGTGAATGTATGTACACATAGATGGGATACTGAACATACTAAAATAATGCATTAATTCACCAAAAAGCAAGTAAAAAAAAAAATAATAAAAAATAAAAACAGTAGATATGTGTAATAAAATAATAATAATAATAAATTGAGATAAAAGCTTTGTGCTGTATATTCAACTTTGGCCTTTTTTTTGTTTTTCCTTTTTATTGTACTGTATGTACATTAATGTGAGTAGACCAAGCAACAACGGATGGACACCCATTGGGAATTGTGTGTACATCATACTGTGTTCACATTGCATAAACATATAAGTATGTATAGGTAGAAATATATTTTTTAAGGCTTGTGTATATATATACGTAGATTTATTTCTATATACATATGGAGACGTAGGACATATTTGTGGAGCACCAATATCTGATGAATTAAAAAAAAATATATACATATATATATTTTGTTCGAATATACATACATATGTATATATAGGTATAATATACGTAATTGAGTATACAAAGCCTGACATACAGTTTAATAACACACCATATGTATGTATGTACATGTAAATGTTAATTTTTGTTAACAAACTAAAACAGAATTGATTGATTTAGCAGAAGAATAAATCAATATGCGAGTATAATTATATTGCCCAAGTAAATAAATAAAAGAAATATGTAAAAAATTTATTTATATATGCGAACATTAATTGTACAAAAAAAAAATTGTTGATGTCCATCATATCAATATTAATTTATTTATATTTTATTTACTCATTTTATTTTACATATATGTATGTATGTAAAAAAAAAAAAAATTAACTGAATTTTATTCAGGCCACTTTAAATGGACACTGGACAGTATATTCAATAAATAATTTTTTTTTTGTGTTCATCATTTTTAAAATATTAATTAATACATATCATATATATAGGCTACTCATTAATATTTAATTCATGATAAAAAACGGATATTAAAAATTCATCAGGAAAAATTTAAATAAATATGGAAATTAATCAATTTATTTATTTTTATTTTTATTTTTTTTTTTTTAAATTTTTTCATAAAATTAAAATATAACGTATTTTCAGTTATAAAGTGTTTAATAGATAAAAATAATTTTCTATATGCAATTTAAAATGAAAAATAATGAATCTAATATAACTCACTATACTGAATATATCAATTACCTGAAATTCTAATTTATATAAAACAGGAAATTTTCTCCGTTGTTCACATAATTTGACAAAATGCCTTAATTCTATTGGTTTATCAGGTATTGTTTGTGATAATGAATTATTTTCATCTGTAAAATGATTTTAAATCAAATAGAACAAGAAAAATAAACAAAAAATCTAATCGATTTATTTTACAAAAAAAAAAAAAAGAAATTTTTAAAAATTTTTGTACCTCTAGCTTCCAATTTGATTTTTTCTGTAAATATAATAAAAAAAAATAAAATAAAAAATAAAAATGATAATCAATAAATCAATAAAAAATTATTTACCATATTCAATTACCATTAAATTATGTTTTTTTATTTGTTTTTCAATAAATTTTAAAGAATATATTACTTACCAAATGATAATAAACCACTATTAAGCATGCTCAATTTAATTGTATTTGGTATTGATACAAGACTTGTTGTTGCACTAAGTGTCTTCTTCTTTTTTGGTTTTTCCAAATCTGCATATCTAGATGTTGATCTAAAAATAATAAAATCAATTTTAAAATAGTATGTATGATTTTATATTTAAATTCATTATAGACAAATTTCGGATAATGTGATATTTTAAATAACAAGATGTCGATATGTGAATACGATTTTCAAATTGTGGAAAATTATTCACATAATAACAAGATCTTTTCTTTTGACTTGGTTTCGTAACCTCCCCACATAATAAGAGCATTATCTATATTCTAATTTTTATATTTTCTTTCATATTTTCTCGTTTTAATATTTTATACCATTTTAGATATTCTAGAAAATTTAAAAAAAAAAAAAACAAAAAAACAAAAAGAAAACTATTTTTAAACTAATTTGCCCTTGGGGGAATTCCATATACTAATATAAACTACCATAATATTTAATCCATTTTCGTACTATGTAAAAATGTTTTTAATATAATATTACTTACACATTATTGAATAAAAATTATAATGATTGCTTTAATTTGTATAATAGATGATCATTGTGGTATGAATTCATATTAAAAAGAACAAAAATGTATTAAAATAAAAGATATCACACATTTTTCCCTTGAGATATTAATTTATATTACAAAAATGGTAGAATAAATATTATATTTTGGAAAAAAAAAAAAATTTTTTTATTTTATTTTTTTGAATTTTTATTCGACCAAAGACAGAAAGGCATTATGGGTTTAGGTTTTTGTTTTTTTTTTTTTTTTGTACTTTCATGCCAATGCATTTTAGGTCACATGAAATGTAAAGTAAAAATAAATTTTCTTATAATTGTTTTGGCTTTCACTATAATTATATTAACACATTTTAATCTTTTAGAGCATCAAAATTATAAACAATAAAGAAATTATGCATTTACGTAAAATTCTCATGTACATAAAATGTGGTTAAGACTACGATAGGTGTTAAAAGGGGCCTAATATGAACTCCATATGGCATATAGTACCTACTACCTAGATTATATACTAGAAAACAGTATCAAATATAAATCCAACAATTTACTTATTGACTTTTTAATTTTCGGTCATTACATTTCATGCCCTTAAAACATCAACGATACGATTCTTAAAAGTCCGTTGATTTTCATTTATAAAATCCTATAGTCCTCTTATGCCTACCACATATTGAATTTGTTTTTTTTTTTACATTCTTTGAATATACAAACACACATTAATTAATGTGTATTCAACTCAATAAATGGGGTATAAAGAAAATGCTCATAAATCTTTTTAAAATGATCTAAATATATCGGTCATAAGGTATACCTAGCTATCTACATATGTATATAGTTTAACCTCTTTTCCAAATATCCTTATGACTATTCGAATGCACGCAAAATATAGTGGTTTATATTCGTGGTTATAAAAATTTTATAAATAATGAAGAGACAAAAACGTGTTATGCATGTATTGAAGCTCATCAATAAAATTTACATAAATATATTTTCATGTCTATATAAATACTTATATATGTATATAAAAAAAAAACCTTAAATGTCATAGATATAAAGTAATATACTCGTATGTATCTATATGTTTAACTTTATATACACGTGAACGGATTCGTGCGAATGTGCATTTATTTATGATCGTTTCTTATTTTTTTTTTTTTTTTTTAATTCAAAATCAATTCTCTTCTATTTAAACTATTTTTATCAAAGTATAATTTATATTTTTTCACGCAAATAAAACATCATGTAATCTTTTATAGTCATCAGTCATTTTCATAAATTTTCATTTTCCTTTCTATAAATTTTTTCTTTTCCTTTTTATTTTTTATTTTTATTTTTATTTTTTTTTTTTGGTTGTCATCGTTTTATCTGAGCAATGACCTCCTTTTTGCACAATACATATATTTTCCTTTCCTTTTTTTATTATAATTTTTTACTTTTCTTTTTATTATTTAAGCAAAGCATACGTACATATATATGTATAATAAAATATTGAAGAAATATAACGGATGAATGAACAAGATCCTCCTTTATCACTTTTATTTAACATAAATTTGAACGGTTTTCCTTTTTTTATATAAAAAGGAAAATTAAATAAAACCACAAATTCTTAAAATTTTCATTTTGTTTTCTTTTTGCCCTTCATTTTATAGCTTTACTTTCATTCTTATAATTTTGATTACTTATTTTTTTTTCTTTATTTCATTCATATATATAGTATACAATAAATAATCCTTTTATAATATTTTTCCAATACATATACAAAAGAAATAAAAGAAATCCTGTTTTTGGATTTTTGTTACTAGAACATTTGAATATCTTTTTTTTTTCTTTGAGACTATATGTAAAACAGTCAAAAAAACATTAAAAAGGATTACGTGAATTGTATGTGTGTATATAGTACGTCGTGTCCTAACACTCCTTTTGTTAAAATGGAAATGAATTTTCTATAAAATATATAAGAATATATTTAACTAATATAATGATCTAGCATTCATCTCAAGAATTCAATGTAGAACTCAAGAAAAATCACATTTACATTAGATCAAATGTTATAGCATTTTCTTTTATTTTTTGAAAAAAAAAAAAAAAAAATTTTTTTTTCTTGATTTGCGGAATACAAAATATTTGCGCTATCTAATAAAACGAAAATACGACAGAATTTAATGATAAATGATTGAATATCTGATGATGAGTATTTAAAAAGTTTAGTTATTACTATGATTTAATTTTTTTATATACATGACCAAGGATTTATATTTTATACTGTAATAAAAATTTTCATTACATCAAAAGAAAAAAAAAATCACGAACAAAATAAAAATTTTCATGACAAAAATGAAAACTATGTAGTGAAAAAAAAAAAAAAAAATTCATATTATAATTTAGAAAATAATAAAAAAGTAGTTATGAGTATAAAAGAAAAACCAAATGCGCATCATATATGTATGTCTTTAATTTTCATTTATAAATGAAGCGAGTTTTACATTCTTTGGAAACAAAAAAAAAAAAAAAATTGTTTTCAAAAGAAACTTTTCTAATAAATCATTCAACTATTATAAATGTACGCCTGATATGAATACCAATAATCTGAATTTTTAATTTATAATTTATATGCCATTTCTTTCATTTCTTTCTTTTTTTTTTTTTAAATAATTCTATTTATAAATTTAAAGAAAATGTCAAGGATTCTTAATGAGACCAAAAAAAAAAAACTAAAAATAAAAATTCGATTTGTTTGATTTTTAGAAAATTTTAATAACTAAAAGAAATTTTTGAAGAGGATCGATGACCTAAACAAGTAGAAATCGTGCTCCTTGTTTAAGCATCTGGAATTGAAATTCCAACAAAAATAAAAATAAAAAAATAAATACTTGAAAATTTTTTGTTTTTCGACTGTCGTTCTCTAGAGTTCACCTTCAAATGAGGACTGTAGTAGACGCATGTATTGTGTTTAAGAACTCATCAAATCTAGTCGAGTTGATTTACTGACAACAAAAAATCCAAAAACTGGTTATCTAGTCCCAAGCCCAAGGTCACAAGTTCTAGTCTATTAGTCTAGTCTAGTCTATTTAATCTAACACTGGTTTATAAATCACCTAAAGCTTTACTGTAGTCATACATACATTCAGTGCATGTATGATAAAGGATTGTTTACAAAGAAAACCACATCAAAAATTTGACTACGGCTCATTCGCACTAATGTCATGAAAGCGGAAAAACTTAAATAAAATTTCAGCAAATTACGTACCTGGATCTATGTCTTCTCTGTGAACTGGAAGATTGTCCTGTACTGCCAGCAGCTCTTGATGACATTTTTATAAATTTTCAAAAACTTTTAAATTTTTTTTTATAATTTTTTATTTTATTATTTATTTATATTTTTGTAATTTTTTTTTTGTTTTTTCACTTTAACAAAAAAAATTATTCAAAAAAATTTTCCTATTTTTCTTTTTTTTTTTTTTTTTTCTCAGAGAAAAAAAGAATTTATCACTTTTATCCTTATCGTGTAATAAAAAATGTTAACAAATTAAAGTAACTAAAATCAAGAAAAAAAATTTTTTTTTCTTTCTGTTTAAAACAGTTCAAAAATATAAATATGTGTATGGTATGTTAATTTTTTTTTTTTGTTAGCGGACGGAAAACATTTACGTGCGGTTTAACTTTTTTGTTTTTTTTTTTTTTAAATATTATTTTTGTAAATTTATTTTATCTAGTATTTATGTAATTTTCATTACATTAACAAAACTTTTGAAAGGTAAATAAACAGGATAATGAATAGACTACAAAAATTATATATAAACTGCTTTCTATTCGCTTTTGCCTGTGTATCCGTTTTTAAAGATGCCGTAAATTTTATTTTATTTTTTTTTTTTTTAAATTTTAATTATTTTTAATTTATTTCACTTTCAATTAGATTTTAATTTCCTTTTTCTATAAATTTCAAAATTTTTTATTTTTTTATAAAAAAATTTTTTTTTGTTTTTTAAAAATTTTTACAATGTCCTTTACAAACATTTCATGTACAAAATTTTTATAATTATTGATTAAACAGTTTTTTTTTTTTTCAAGTTTCTATTTTAACTTTAATTCACTTTACATAACATTGACTATTAAATACTTGTAATTTTCAATTTAATAAACATAAACAAAAACAATGTCTCATATATTTCTTTGTTTTTATTTTTAACAAAAACAAAACAAAAAAAAATAAACAAACAAAAATATATTTAACTACGATTTTATTCTAAATTATATTTAACACTTTTATCTAAATTTCTTAGTATCCTTGTATGTACGTCATTTTTTTTTTCTTTTTAATTTTCAATTAAATTAATTAACTATAAATTGAAATATAAATTCTTGTTTTTTTTTCCTTTTTTTTTTTTTTGTATTTTAACTTTGATTTTATTTTCTTTTGATTTTCTTAATTTAAATATTGTATTATTTTTCCGTTACTCTTGAAACACAAAACGCATAACGAAACTCATTCAAACTGCAATAAGACAAAAAAAAAAAAAAAAAAGAAGAAAGTAAGAAAATATTAAAGTATAAATCGTAAATTTTCAATTTATTATTTTTATACAGGTAATTCTCGTATAGGATGATTTTAAAAAAAAAAAAAAAATGTGATTTTAGTATTTTTAAACCCGATTATTAATTCTAACAAATTCTTTAATTAAAGCAAACATATGTAAGCCCAATTGCCTTATTAAAACTGTAATATTATAATATGGCTCAATAAAACTTATACAAATTTCTTATATATATACATACTTATAACATAAATTACATAATTTAAATAAAAATAATTCTCTACGTAATACAAGGATTACCTGTATTTGTTTTTCTTTATTAAAATTTTAATTAATAAAATTTAAAAAAAATAAAAATAAAATAAAATAAAAAAAAATAATAAAAATAAAATAAAATAAATAATAAAAATAATAAATAAAAAAATAAAAAAATAAAATTTGAATTTTAAATGAATATTTGTTATTATTTAGGATCGTTAAATGTATCTATACAATCTACATAAATTACATTTATAGACACTTTTAAACAATTTTTGTAGAAAATTTATAAATAATAATTAAAAAATAAAAATAAATAAAAATAAATAAAATAAAATAAATAAAAATTTACAAATAATAATAATTTCAATATAACCATATAAAATAATTAAATTTTAATTTTCAATTCATGGTTATCATATTTTTTGAATAATTTTCAAATATATAAATAAATTAAATGTGGTTTATTTCAAAATGTGGTTAAATTTCAAAATGTAATTCTAATATAATAAAATCTTGTAAAATGTTATACATACAGTATCTCCAACAATTCACCGCACTCTCAGCTTGTTTTATTATTATTGGCAAACTTTTCAAAATTTAAAATTCAATCTCAATATTTAATAAATTTAAATAATATAATTTTTCTGTAAATTGTTTATGTATGAGTAAACATCCTAACCAAAAATTGTTTCATATAAACATGTAGAGATTTTAATTTTAATTTTTGAAAAACTAGCCAATAATAACAAAAAATGCTAAAGGTGCGGTGACTTTTTGGAGTAACTGTATATGTATAAAGTATATGAATTATTCTAAAAATGAAAACACACATAATATTGTATCCTTTTGGATTAATTGAAACGTAAACCAATTCATGTATTTATGTATTAGAACATTTTACATTTGATTGATTTATGTCTAATAAAAAAAAAGAAAAACAAAAAAAAAAAATACAAACAACAATAAAAAATGTGTTCTTTTGTACTCTATGAATTTTCTATGTATGTTCAAAATGTATACCTATCACATACATACATGCATTTAAACAAATATAAAAAATAAAAGGCAACTTAAGAAATCTAATAATCTTGCAAAGTGAACCCACGTAAAAGTTTATAAATTTTCTTTTTTGAAGTGTTTCTCTTATGTATATACTTATGCGTATAAAACGTTTACGTGAACATGTACATATATGTTTGTGTGTGTTTAATAATAATATATATAATTAATTTTATTTCATACATGTTATACACGTAAATTATACGCATTTACTTGTATACATACAACAATATCTATATTAAATGAAGAAAATTCTCTTTATTTTGTGATGTTGACGACGATGATGTTCGTGACAAGGAAGGTAATAATATCAAAAGAAATGCTCAAATTTAATTATTCTTGTTTTACTTTTACACTTTTAACATATAACATGTAGGAGTGTTTTTTTTTTTGTTTTGTTTTTTCATAAATTGTTTTTGTCTTGTACAATGTGCCAGTTTTTAATATATACAATAAGATGAAAGATACATGATGTAGAAATTTTTCTTATACAAACACATAACAAGTATTATACATACATACAAATATGTACGTGTAATATCAACAGGTTGTTAAAAATACACATATGAAATACCTTACTGATATGTTGTTTTGTTGTATATATCAATAACATATATCTTAGTACATAAAAGCATTTTATTTAAATTATATCCTTAAAATTTTTATTTTTTTTTTTTTTTACTATTTCTATGAAAACAAAATTCCTTTAGACATCCTGTTGTATTCAATCAAAAATATGTGTACATATAATACGCAAATGAATGGTATCAACATACTAACATATATGAAATGTTTGTGTACACATGTGTGTATACATTTTAATCCTTATTATTGTATAATGTGTTTGTATACGAAATACACACACACACACATAAATATTAATAAAACCAACAGAAGTAAAAATAATTAAGGATAACAATTAAGGTTTTTATGTAATATAAAATACTTATACATTTATTTTACAATAAAATTATTTTCATTCCGCAAAAGAAAATCAAAGTTAAATGTATAGATAAAAAAAAAAAAAAAAAAAAGAAGGATAAAAATTATATAAATATGCGTATCTTAAATTTACATTTAAATTAATTTAAATTTTCATTTTGTGTACCACAATTTACTATACACCTCCAAACATGTATGCATGGAGGTTTTATTATTATATGTTGATTGCGTAATGAATTTTGGTGTAATACCATGAAATTTTGAATTTATAATTTATGTTCCTTATATACCGTAGCATAACGTTAAATATATTGTAACATATACATAAAATGTGGCTGAAAATAATGTTTATTAGAAAAATATTTAATTTTTTTTTAATTTTCTTTTTGTTCAGAATGTTTTGGTTTTTTAAATTACCGAATTTTTGGATTTCTAATTGAACTTTAAAACACATACTTTAAGTAAATGAGTAAATCATATGTATGTAAATCTGTGCATATGGAACTGTTGTGATTCATTGGTTAAAATTCATTAATTTTCCTTTTAAATAAAATCATTTAAATTGATAAGAATCAACAAAATAAAATTAACGTTTTTTTTAAATTTATTTCTCATACAAGGCAAAAAAATATTGAAAAAATAAAAATACAGAAATTTGAAAAAAAAATAAATAAAAATAAAATAAAAACGAGTTTTACATACGTAAATGAAAAATCGTTTTTTTTTTCCTTTACATATTTTCACTATCATGAATAATAAAAATTATTTAAAATAAAATTAATTGCCGAATACATCAATAAAAACTACGCGTTTCATGTCCGGTATTGGGGTGCCATATACGATACATTATTAAAATGAAAAAGATTAGAAGTAAATTATAGTATATAAATGTAATATTCATATATGAATGTACGCATGTTTTATATATTTTAGACACACATATATAAACGAATACATGTACACCGGTACACAGATACAACAGATTACATGCATTTAGGTATATTACAAGAAATATTATAATTAGAATTTTTTATTTTTAATAAACGTAAAATCTAAAATTAATTTTTTTTCTCATTTTCTTTATAAACAGAAAAACAATTTTTCCTTCATTTTATCCTTATTTTGTGTTTCTAATTTATATTTAATATTTTTATATCACATAATATAGCCTTAAGGAAAATTATGACAATTTAACTTTGTAAAATGTGAAAAATGAGAAAAAAAAAAAGGAAATCTTTTTTTTTTTTTTTTTTTTTTGTTTTAAAATAAAATCTTCTATTCAATGTTGTACATGGTGGACAAAGTCGTGTTTTCACTTTATAGAATAAAATACACCTGTCATTGTGAATTTTCATGTTTTATATTTATTTTAGATTGTTTTTTGTGTTTTTTTGTTTTTAGCTAAAGTGTATATATACATTACGATTGATATAGTGTATGCCAGGATAATTATACAACATAGCCTGTCATCATCATCAAAAATGAACTATGTTGCAAAAGACTATGGACATTCAATACTACACGAATTCTTTATTACACCAGCTAACAATTACCCCATCGCCTTTTTTATATTATATACTCGTACATATATTTATATATATCATCATCATCATCATCATCATCATCATTATTATTATTAATAACATGCCCAATCATCATCCCCAATTGAGCTTTTTATATTTAAATAATGCGCCCTAAAAGGAATATTATAACCTAATTTTCCTTTTATTTTTTTTTTCATTTATTTTTTTTCATTTATTTTTTTTTTATTTTTGTTTTACATTTTACTGTTTGTATTTGTCTCTTTTGTTTTATTTTAATAACATGTACTTTAATATGCGGGATAGTATACATAAATATACATATACGCGTATTGTATGTTTGTATAATGTCTAAATAATCTTCAATCATTTTTGCTTTGTTTGTTTTTCATTTTTCCTTTTAGTCCCTTTTTTTTTCCTCTCGTTATTGTGTTTTCTCCCCTATATACATATATTTTTGCATTTTATTCCCTAAATTAAAAAAGAAAATTCTTTGTTTTTGTTTTTAACTTTTATTTTTGCTCTTTTAAAAAAATTAAACGACGTTTTGGTTTTTTTTTTTTTTTTTTTTGTTTTTTTGTAAGTCTGTAAAAAGCCCCCGTATAGCATGCAAAAATACACGATGTAATATACCATCACAGTATAATGAGAAAAAATGAAAAATTATTAACCCGTTTTTTTTTTTTTTGTTTGTTTTTCTTTTGTTTTTGTGTAATTTTATTCCTTTGTTTTTTTTTTTTTGTGAATACTTCTTTGTTTTTTAGTTATTTTCATATTTTTATCCTATAATGTATACAGGCGCTGATTGTTGTGTGTTACTTTTTAACTACATACACACACACACACACAAATGTATATACATACATATATTCAGTAGGGAAAAAATTAATGTACATGATATACAACGTGCATATATTTTTAATCAAATAAACCAATCCTTTAAAATTCATTATAACATATTTTATGTCTATGTATCTAAAATATCCCCATTCGGTCAATTTTTGCAACAATATAGGTACATAAAATGTATTTATATAGTGTTGTATTTGTTGTTGTTTCCCTTTTTTAATATTTCGCTTATTTCCATAGGGATTAAAAATAGACATTGTCGATTGCTATTATTATATGTATATTTATGGTAGAATATCTTTGAATATCTTCTTCTAGATTGGCTACAGTGTTATAGTAAAATTGTTTATTTGAAGCTAAATTAATCCTTCTGTCCTAGTTTATGTATATTGCCATCATCATATCATCGTCGTCATCATTATATTCCATATATATAGCCAGTTATCGTGTTGTTAAATTTTCTTTTTTTAAATTTTTTTTTTTTTTTTTTTTTTTTAAATAGGCAACATAAATACACAGTACATTGCTCTTTAAATGTTTTGTGGTTAACATGTTATTATAATGATAATTTAATGTTTTTCCTACACGGGGTTTATGTACAAATAGCATATAGTATATATGTATGTATGTACATCTAAGTTTCATGTCGTAATTGTAAATTGTTGTTAGGTGGTGATAGCAACAAGCGGTTTTCGTGAAAATTTGCAATTTTATTTTTACTCATTTCGTTTAAATGTTTTTTTTTTTTTGTTTTCATTTTGTCATTATTATTTTCTTTTTTGTTTTTTTTTTTTTTGTTATTTTGTCTTGTTGTGCATGTTAAAAAATGTAAGGTACCTACATGTAATCGCCTGGTATATATATTTTTTTTTTATCGTCATTAATTGAAAACATAAATTCAAAAGTGCATCATATATATATATTGTCCATGTACATGTGCATACATACATACATATATAGATCTATGCATACATGTACAATCTAAATAAAACAGCAGTCAGCAGCACATTTTTTTGTTGTTCTTCGCAATAACAAAATTCATGTACACTACTTACGTGTATATACATATCATACATATGTATATTTTTTCTGTTATGTATTAACTTGACAATGACACCGTTGTACATCCGCACACCTGTGCACATATTCCACTTATATATACAAAATAATATGTATGTATATGTCCTATCTTATAAAAAATACCTTACGCCCCCTTAATTGTCACATACATACATACACATTTAACATGCACTTTTCTCATGGTCCAGTTATTTGATTTTATGTACATACATATTTATACATACATATGTGCATATTCCTTTATACAAAATAAATCTGTGTGTATTTGAATTGTGTGAATTTATGTATATTGAATTTTTCATTACAAAAAAAAAAAACAAAAAAAAAAATTCGAATTTTCCATTTTACTCATTTTCTTGATTTTCACATTTTTCATTTTGCCTTTCCGTTGTTGTTGTCATTTGATTTCTTTTTTTTGGTATCATGATTAAAATGAACATTGCACTATTATATTACAAACCAATATAGGTACGTACCTAAGTATAGCTAAATAACACACACACACACACACATGTGTATAGCTAAATGGCACATACATATATGTATAAAAACAAAAATTTCACATGCATACGATTTATTTTTTCAAAATTTCTCATATACATATGTATGTGTGTACTTTCTCATATTTTCTCATATATTTTACTAATTTATTTATTTCAATTTTTGTTTTTCTCTAATTAATTATTTATTTTCCTTTTGTATTTTTCTATTCCTTTTTATATTTTTTAGAATTAATCTTTTGAATTCTAATAAATAAAAATGTACTTAATTCAAATGAAAAAAAAAAAAAAAGAAAAAAACGAAAAACCTAAAATCCGTAAATTGAATCCAATTCAATAACAATACAAAAAGAAAGAAAACAAAACAAAAAAAAAGCATTCTGATATAATACCTACTTTGTAAATTGTATTAGTATTATACAGATTATTTTTGTTATTTTTCTACTTATTTTTGTTTGTTGTAATCTTTATCTTAATTTTATTTATTTATTTTTTTATTATTTTTTTTTTTTAACGAAATTTTCTTCCATAAAATTTTCTTCCATGCTTTTTTTTTTTCTATGTTTGTTTATTTTCATTTAATGCAAGCTTATATGCTCTATTAACAAAATATGTATATACATACATACATACATGTATATTTTTTTTAAATTCATACATTGTGTAGGTACTTGTACATTTTTTTTTTTTTTTTGTTATATTATCGACTTAGAATGACTTTAAATAATTAAATTTGAAGGACATCGGAAATAAAATTAATTAAAAATGCATCAGTTTCATTTTGTAATTTTTTTTTTAATGTTTTTAAGTTTGTAAAGATTTTTTTTTTGTTTTTTTGTAATATTAATTAACCATGAACGCATATGGTATATGTGTATAACACACACAAATTCCATATAAATGTATAAATGCATACATATGTAAATTAAATAGGTATTCGTATATATGTATATCGCTTAATGAAATCAGATAAACAACAAAGTGAATATTCGTATCCTTGGGAGAAATAATTATTATTATTATTATAATGAAGAAAATATCTTTATAAAGTTAATATTAAAAGTAAAAAATCATTATTTAGATAAATAATAAAAAAATAAAAAATTCATTTTGCTTACTTATATACATACATATATGTACATACAATAACTGAAAATGTATACAGTAAATATTTATATTACATATAGAATCAAGTATTCTAATGGTAATTCGTTATTTCTCTGTATATCATTTACTAAGTTTTAATAAAGATATTAAATTTGATCTACATACACAGATATAATAACGTATACAATTTTAATTTTGTACATATTATCATGTATTTATTTGCATTAATTATAAATAAACATCATTTTTAAATTGATATTTTTCATAAAATTAAAATCTTTTACATATATTCTTATTCATTTAATTTTTTTTTATTTGTTTGTATTTTTTTTAATTCAACACATTTATATATTTCAGTTTCAAGTTTAAGGCAATTTTCATTATAAATTAAATTTTTTGTTTTTTTGCTTCTTTATGTACATGTATGTATAATTTAAACAATAATTAAATTAAAATTTTGTTATATAGTCTCTAATTGTAATGAATTTGAATTATTAACATTCACAATAGTTATAACACCGTATTTTATGTTTTTTTTTTTTTTTTGTAATTCCCAATGTGTATTTTATTTAAATTCAAATATTTTATAATTTTTAATTTTATGTGTATTGTGAAAAATATAATGAATTAATATATGATATCTCTCTTAGCCAAAATAAAAAATACCTATATTATCTATATATTCGTGTATATATATCCATACAGTATGTTTACCTCCCATATTTTCATTTATGTAGTATATAAAATTTTCATTTTTATTTGCACAGGGTATTTTATTTGAAATTTTTTTTTTTTATTTTTGTTTAAAAAAAGAAAATTCAAATTTTAAGGTTTGTAACTAACGAATCAAATAAAAAAGGATATTAAATAGCTTGCACGATTATTATAAAGTATATACTAAAAAAAGATGATTAGGCCCTGGCTCGATTTGGGCTGTAGCGCCATTGATGATGATATACTAAAAATTACTTTGACTTGTTACTTTTAAAATAATTTTTAAAAAATTAAAAAATAAAAAATAAATATTGAAAAAAATGTAATTCAGCCTTTTTTAGCCTGTTATAGACAATAAAAAAAAAATATTTTAACTTGAATTTACAAAAATTCATCTATTATATCTGGTAAGAAAATTATATGTAAGAGGTATATGAGGTTTCTTTTGTTTTATACAATTTTGTTTTTTTTTTTAAATTTTTATGTAAAACTTGCTTTAAAATTTAACATCAAATCATGAATGAGACACCCTATAATCTAATATCAACAGCATATACATTCAATATATATGTTAGCTATAGCTAGCTATATATTTTACTGTGTGAAATTTTGAAATAAATATTCTATTTATAGAATTTAGAAAAATTATTGTTTGTATGAAAATTAAAATTAATACACGTTTTTCAGCTAGACCCAACGTTTACAAACAACATATGAATGCCATATAAAATACAAAAAAAAAAATTTTTTTTTTTTTTGTAAATGTTTCTGCATATCATCTTTCGTATTTAAAACAAAAATCTGTAAATTGTATCGTTCTTTTATTTGAAATCAGCAAAAATTGTATTGAATGAAAATTTTTGTTTAAATATAGCAAAAAAAAAAAAAAAAAAATAAAATAAAAATAAAAATAAAATCGAAATAAAAATAAAAATTCAATAAAAATCAATTTTAAAATATTTTCATTTATCTAACTTAAATTTATTTTAAATAAAGGAAAAAAATTTATTTAAAAAATTTTTTTTTTGTTTTTTTTTGGTAAAAGGAAATGAGAAATTTTCCATGAAAATTTCAAAATAATATTCACAATGAATATCATCAATATCAAAATATTTTCTATAAAAAAAAAAAACGAAAAAGTAAAGTACTACAATAAATAGATACCACATGACATATTATTAATAACAATATGCTTTGCTATTACGGTGCTCTGCATGTGTTATAATATATAAATAAAATTTTAAATATTTTTTTTCAAATGATAGATTTTATTTTATTTTATTTTTTATTTTTTATCCAGATCACCAGGTTTTTATTTTTTTCCTAAAAATTTGTAGTTAATTTGTTTGTAGCTGTTCTTATACTTTGATCATTCATCTATTTTGCGTATGATATTTTTCCTTTCAATTCATGAAAATGTTTTTGATTTGACGTAAATTTGGAAAAATTCAAATATGTAATCTTTCAACAAATAAAAAAAAATAAAAAAAAAATCTTTTGGCAAAAACATATTTACGTAAATTTACAAATAACCGAATACGCTAAGCCATAAATAATTACGTATTTATATGTGTGTACTTTTTTCATTGAGAAAACAAAATAATTAAAACGGAAAAAGGAAAACCAATATTTGACACACAATCATATCAAATAAAAAATTTTTTTTTTATTTTTGCTTTGGTTTATGTTCATGTCGTTTTTTTATTAATTATAAAAAGCACAAGTATAGTAACGTGATTTCATGAATGTTGAAACTACATACATATATTAGTCAATTACAATTGATGATATCTCCTTGGAGTCCCTTTACATACCTACATACATACATATATAAACATATTACGTATTAAAATCTAAAATTATAAATTTATTCTTACAGCTAAAAACGTGAGTGACTATCATTAACAAACGAAATTTTCTATATTTAAAAGGAGCAGGATAACAAAGTCAATCAATCAAAGAATTAAAAAAAAAACAAAAAAAAATCTATTAATTTGGATCATTTAAATAAAATTGTTTTTTATTTGTAATTTGTGAAAAGGTTCTTTTTATGTAAACTAAAATCATTTCGTACATGTGCTTATATATACATACATAAGTACATACATATAATGTATGTATGTAGGTATACTTGTCATATTTGGATAGGCTAATTTTCTTTTTATTTCTCTCCCTCTTGTTTGTAATACAGAAAAAAAAAAAAAAAAAAGAAAAGAAAATTAAATTACATGTCACCGTAACGTATACAATAATAATCGTACTGAAAATTGTGAGCATATATACCACATATACATACATACCTACTTCATCATAAAACGGCCGAAGTGTGCTTTTGACCCTAATATTATTCTCTATCTGTTTTAGAATTACGTTTATCAGCTTTAGAAAATCAGTTACGATTATTATCGATTTTTTTTTTTTTTTTTTTTTTTTTTTTTTTTTTTTTTTTTTGTAGAAAAGGTATTGGAATTAAAAATGTTGTACTATTTTGAAAAGTCTTCTATGAAATTTACATATTTATTTGTATGTAAATTAAAAACAAATTGAAATTCTTAATCCTTATAAATATTGCTTTTTTCTTTTCTATTATAAGATTCAAAAAAAAAAAAAAAAATTAATTTATTCCAAATCAATTTAAATTTTTGAATTTTAAATAAGCGTTATTATTAAAATAACAAAAAAAAAATATATTTAAAACTTTTGAGTATTCATGTTTCACAGACAAGATATCATAATTGATCATCAAATTACTCAATTTTATTGAAAAAAAAAAAATGAAAAAGAAAATTTCAAGAAAATCTTAACGTAATGAATTCACAATATAATGTAAAATGAAATTGTAATACAAAAAAAAAAAAGAAAAAATCAATATACATTTCTTTGTCCTATACTTGATGTAGGTACATACAAGCAATCAAGAAAATATCTGACAAATATAGGATTAAAACCTACATGTACACATTACATATACGTAGAATACTTTATATTTTATTTACTATAAACAAAATATATAAAATAAAATAAATAAATAAAAATAAAATAAAAAAACAAAAGAAATAAAAATAAATGAATCAGAATCATTCAATTTATATGTATTAAAGAAAAAAGAGGAGATAATTTTAAATAAAATCAATAAAAATGTTTTTTTTTGTTTTTTTTATTTTTTTTATTTCTTTTAATAGTGTAGGGAAGGTGTATTATACGTATGTAAGGTATACGAGTACAAAATATCTTTGTATGAAAGAAATAAAAAAAAAAAGGTTTATAGCGAAAGATATTTAAAGATATATCCAAGTGAAATGAAAATGAAGATTTATTTATTTATTTATTTATTATTTTTTTAAGAATAAAACCTTCCATTGAACTTTTCAGGTTGTAATGAGTATGCATAAAGATATGAACACAAATTGTAAAGGATAATATAAAAATTATGAGAATGACAACGATTCTGAAAATGTCTAGTTATACAATTTTTATATATATGCACATATGTATACTTTATAAATGATATAAATTGTCGCCCATAATCTGACAACAATACCACAATATTTTTCTGTTTTTGATGAAAAATTTTCATTTCATTTTTATTGTTGTAAAGCAACTTAGAGGTGTGTATATGTACACATACTTGTAATAATAATAATAAAATTCTTTTTATTTGCTTAAAAACAAATTCATATATATTATAAATTTTATGCCATTTTTATTTTATTTTTTTTTTTTGTTTTGTCTACAAATAATATTTTATTATTTTCATTTTCTATATATTATGCTTTTCATTTTCATTCTTATTTTGTTGTACAATGTATGATTTGTATATACCTCATATTATTTCTATTATAAACAATTTATATATTTCTCATATTTTTGTAATTATATGTATGTACATATACATATACATATGTATATATAATTGCATATATGATATACATATGTGTGTTATATTATAATCATATACAATAAAGTAAAAACAAAGCATCATAATACAATGTGTATACGTAATGTATGTACATACATGTACGTATGCGTATACCTTATATATATGTATGTATGTACACAGTATATCATATTAACATATAATAAGTTTTTATTTATCTTAAATTTTTATTAATGGCTAGGATAGAACATCTTTTGAATACATAATAATAATAACATGGGTACATTGTTCACATCATCTTTTTGTAACAATTGCAGATTGTTAATGTATGATAATATACAGCAATGCGCAAAATAATTTGGAATTTCAATTTATCAAATTAAATATATGTACTATAACGTAATTTAATTTGATATTTAGAAATTTAGAATTTTTAACATGACATGTAAATTTATTCAAGATTGTAAATTGAATAAAATATACAAAAGAAAAAATCAAAAATTTATCATACATACATACTTATGTAGTATATAAGCCCCTTTCCCAGAAAATTTCTATTAAAAAAAAAATAAATAAATAAAATATATTTTTTTTTTATTTTCCAGTGTATACGTAGGTACACATAAATACGTGGTGGTGTATTAAGTTTAAGATTACAAATGAATATAATTTCATGTCATAGGTACATACATTATATTATATAATACAAAACATTTGAAGTAATACAACATCTATACATGCATTTGTATATATGTATATATACAAACCATATACGTTATATATATGTACATAATGTCTATAAACCTAATTTTAATAATATGACTTAAGTAATTCATTCACAACATCACAACCATTACAATATACAATATTTTCACTTCATCATTCTTATGTATTCATTTCCTTTTACATTTAATTTTTTTTTATATTATTCTAATGATGCAAATTACATGACTATATATGTTTTGTACACATACAAGTATGATGTGTGAATGTATAATAAGTAAAAGTAGTATATGTAGAAGATTATACACATACATATGTGATGTATGTGAATAGAACATAAATCCTTATTTTTACATGAATTTTTCATCTTCTGTTATTAATTTTCATTTTCACTATATCAAATATATTATTAAGGACATATGTACTATTAGAAAATATGTACATATATGTCATACGTGTACACATCATATACAATATATGTATGTATTCGTATACACATACATATATACCCATATGCATGCATAATAAATAGATATAAATAAAAAATTTTCTCATTTTAATTTAATTTTATTTGCTAATTTATAATAATCACACACAAAATTTTATATGTAAGGATATAAAGTGCGATCTAAAAGGGCGTACAAAATACAAATTTTATTTAAGTATATGTACATAATTATATTTTATACATTTAAATTATAAAATTGAAAATGTTTGAAGAGCAAAATAGCAAAAAAAAAAAAAAAAAAAAAGAAAATATTCCGCCCAATGCAAAAATATATAGAAATAAGAGGCAAAAAAAGAAAAAATAAAATTAATAAAATATAAAATAGGGACAAATCTTATAATGATGAAATTTGAATAAACAAATTGAAAAAAAAAATAAATAATAAATAAATAAATGAATAGTTTGTATGTGTGTGTTTCTTCCTTTCAATTTTAATAAAAAAAAAAAAAAATTTTCTAATTTGAATAATTTTAACAGAAATGTTATAAAAAGGAGATATAAATGTGTAAGGAAAAATTTGTTTTTTTTTTATTTACAATATAATACACTGTACTTTTATTATTTATGTATGTATGCATAAATGTATTTATCAATTTTCCTTTTTTTATTTTTTTATTTATTTTTTTATTTTTTTGTAAAAAGAAAATCGTGATATGTACATGTGCACTTAACGTACAACAGCAAACAGTATATTATATGATATATAGGTGGCATATAATAACAAAAAACGGAAGAATAGAATACAAAAAAAAAAATACAAAAAATGTGTGTTATATATGTATATAACATACACCATGTATCTATACATTTTGCTCTCAATTAAATTTTTTATATATGTGTATGTCTGTATGTGTTTATACATAACCTAGAAAATTTTCAGAAAATCTAAATTGATGAGTTTTCTCTCAATATATATGAAAAAAAAAAAAAAATAGAATTCAATGTATATGTATGAATTTTCTCTTTTAATGTTTTTTATTACTTTTTTTGTATATATATATACATGTACACAATGGAAAAATCGCCAAATGTATACGTATGTATGTATATATTGTACTACACTCCCTTACACAAATGATAAGACGTTATCATGAAAATTTATAAATATGTATGTAATAATATATTTTGAATATTTCTCTATTACTAGTTTTTATTTATTTTATTTTATTTTATTTTTCTTTTTTTTGAGTACGTATAATATACCAGATATGTAAACATACGTTTACGTATTCATTTTATTGTTCATACAATTTTTTTTTTTTTGTAAAGATTATACATATAGGAAAAAGTGCATAAGAAACTTAAGAAAAGGAATAAAAATTTGTCATAAAAATGCTAATCGATTAAAAAAATATATGTACATACATATGTGTACATATGAGGTATGTATGTAGATGTGAAAAATTATCATTTTCTAATATAATCAGTATATTCAGTATGTTTGTAATATATTTTAATGACTAATGAATGATTTATATGGACATATTTAAAATATACATCGTTATATACACATGGTAGTTTTATTGTGTATCCACATGTATCTATAGTAATTACTTATATGTATGTTATTACTAAATGTACATACATACATACCATTATATGTATGCACGTGAATATCATGTACGAGTATATATATACATATATTTACATGCCATTCAATGTAAAGTTTTTTTTATTTTTAATTTATCTTTCAATATGCGTTTACACACACATTTATACACATATACATTTGTATATATGCACTGTTTATATGCCTGCTATATACCACTATAGCGAATACATACATATATAATTAAATTTTTTATTCATTCCAACATTATAATATTTTTATCTTCAATTTAAAAATATAATGCAGTATATACAGATACAAGGATTTTCTTTATTATCTATTAAATTGTTCAAAAAAAAAACGATAGCTTTTTTCTACATTACTTTGTAAATGCATGAATGTATCAAAACATTTTGTTTTTTTTGTTTTTTTTTTTTTGTTGCACATCATAGAATTTTGAATAATAGAATTTATATTTCACCTAATTTTATTTAAAAATTTTCACATATAAAATACTTGTATATATGCATACATATGTACATATACGACATCTGATACGTATACGTATATTATTTTTTTATTCGTACGTTTTTATTATTTTTGTTATATTTTTTTGCTCATTTTTTTTAACTGTATGAAAAATGCTTTTTACTTAAAAAACATTTTCACATAATGCACATACATATATGTATGTACACATGTGTAGTACACTTGATAAATACAAAATATTTTGATGAAAAACTTAAAGTATGCGCAAATATTCATGGTACATGTAGGTATTATATGTTTTTGTGTATATATAGTATGCTGAAAAAAATTATTTTTTTTCTGATTATTACCAACCTTAGCATTTAATTATAGGATACTTCTGTTGGTTCAAAAATACAATTCAATTGATTTTGGATTTTTTTCTTTTATATATTTATTTTCAATTATAAAACTTTACGTTTAATTTATAATATGTTTTCCTATAAAAATATCGCACACTGTATAATTTCAAATAAATTTTTTATTTTTATTTTTTATTTTTTTATTTTTTATTTTTTTGTAAAAAGATATAAAATATACATACGTGCATATTCAATTTAGGAATTTCTTTTTTTTTATTGTGTATTATAGTTCTAGATACAATTTCGTATTGTAAACGTACATGTATTTATACATATGTATTACGGTATTACTCACATTGTATTCATCATACTAAACACCTAGAATATTCGGTTGAAAAAGTTAAAAACAAAAAAGCAATAAATATGTAACAAAAATGTAAATAAAATGAAAAAAAACAAAAATTATCAATAAAAATAAAAAAAAATAAAAAAAAAATAAAAATAAAAAGATTTTTATATTTAAAATAAATAAAATACAAAATGTATTACCATATGTGTATTTACCAACATGTATATTTAGTACAGAAATGTCTATTTATATAAGTATCATATACCAATACACGTGCACTTATTAACTAATTAATTTTAATTTTAATTTAAAAAAATAACAAAAACAAAAATCAACGTTTTTATGACATTGTACACTTTTTTGCGCTCATAATGCACATACACACACACACAATATAAAAACAGACAAAAAAAAAAATAAACACTTTAATGATCACATAAAATCAACAAAATAATAAAAAAGAAAAACAATTTTCTTTTTCTCTCTTTTAATTTTTTTTATTTTTTTATTTTGTTTTATTGAGAGAATTAGAACTCAATTAAAAAACGGCAAAAAAATATAGTATAAAAAAAATTTTTTTTTTTAAATTTTTTCTTTTTTAATAAATTCACTAATATCTGATGATAATGATTATAAAAATAATTTCATATGCATTTAAATTCTTCTATATATGTATGTATGTACCTCAGGAACCACTGTTAATAATTTTCTATTAATTATTTTTTTTTTCTAGTTTCTTTTTTGATTTTTTTTTTTTTTTTTTTTTTATTTATAAACAACAAACAAACAAAATTTTCTTTAACTACAAAATTTTCTTTTATTTTTTAATTTCTTCTCTAATTTTTTTTTTAATTATTGTAACTACACACAACAACAATAAAACATTTACACAAATACGTCACATATACATATATATAAATAATTTTTATTTTATTTTTCAAATATATATAAATTCGGACTTTCTCTTAGTTCAAAAAGAAAATCATTTAAAATTCTATACGTATACAAATAAATATAGTAAAATATGTTAGCAATTAAAATTTTTATTTTTGTTATAAATATGGTAATTGATAATTAATAAATGAATGGAAAATTCAAAAAATTGTTTGTTTTTATTTGTTTATTTTTTTTTTTTTTATCATTAACAAAATGTGTAATTTAAGGTACTTTTCTGTGTATACAATACGTGTCTGTGTATATATATATTTTTTTTTTTTTTAAATTTAATTACAAAATTAATTTGTTATAAATCTTATTTAATTCATTATTATGTGTACAGGTTTGTACATATACAATTCACGATTAAAACAAAAAAAAAAAAAAAAATAATGTACACATAAATACGTAAATATGTGCTATATTTTGCTATATATAAATACGTGTAACGCGTTATAAATCGTATGTATGTGTATGTTTCAACGTATATCAGAAATTCGTGTATTATATACAAATAATAATTGAAAGTTAACACATATTTTTTTTTTTATTTTTAATTATTATTTTGAATAAATTTCAACTATCACATACACATGAATTACAAAAAAAAAAAAAATTTGTTTGTTGAAGAGTTTTTTTTTGTTTTTAAATTTTTCTAAATTTCAATATTGCACAAATTAATAATTTTCTTTTAAATTTTCTTTTCGTGTAGTTTTTGTTTAATTTGTTAAAATAGTTTTTTTTTTTTTTTCTTTATGTATTTAAAATTTTTAGCAGATTTTTTTTTTGTTTGTTTGTTTGTTAAATTTTTCTTTTAATTTTTGAATTCAACGATTCTTCTCTTTTAATTAATTAATTTTATATTACGTTTTTTTTTGTTTTTTTTTTAATCTTTTAAAATTTTTATTTTTAATTTTTCCCTTTTTTTTTGTTTGTTTGTTTTTTGTTAAATAGAAAGTAAAAATTTTTAAATTCTTTTTTCAATATATATATAATATACGATACAAAAACGAAAATATATATAATAAGTGTGTATACGAGAATATGTGTATAAACGTTTTGTATTTATATTTTTTTTTTTTACAAATTTTTATTTTTTTTAAATTAATTAATTTTTTTTTTTTTAAAGTTTTTTTTTTTTTTTCTTTACTTGTAAATAAAATTTAGTCACAGATAGTTTAAGTGCTCCCGTTTAACTGAATAAATGTTGTCTTATTCTCATCATCATAACCCCAATTCAATGTTCAATATGATGAATTGGGGTTGGTTGGGATTTTAGTATACATACATATAACATAGGAGATTGAAAAAATTTTTTTCCGCTTTTTCCTTTTGTCTTGACTTTTTGTCTCTTTTGATATGAATTCCGACACAACAATTTATACGTAGATATGTACATGTACGTACATACAAGTACAAAACAGCGAGAATTTTCCGAAAAACAAAAAAAAAAACAAAAAGAAGGAAAAAACGTTGAAAATCTCACACATTTTTCACAGTATACTTTTCTTCTTTTTCAGTTTTGTTTTATACATTATTTTGAAATTTATATAACGAAAATATTTTTCCCCATTTCTATACTATTTACATTCTATATAACTTTCTTTTGTAATTGTATTTTTTGAATGTATATGTACATATAAAAAGGATGAATATGTTCTCTTTGATATTATATATATTAAATGTAAATGAATTTTCTTCAATGGCACAAGGTGTTACAGATTTGATGTTCCTTTTTAAGGGACATTTTTAATTTTAGGATATATACCGAATTTTTGTAATTAAAAAATAAATATTACAAAATTATACAAAATAAATAATTATTTAGATTTTTCATTTTGTATTCCTTTAATTTACTGAATGGCACAGGAAATATTTATTTGATCGGTAACAGCAACATTAACTGGTCTCTGAAGGAAATCGAAACAAAATAAGAAGTTCTTTGACTAATTAATATATGTATGTATGAAAATTTGTTATATTACTCTTTAGAAATAATAATTTTCACAATTTTCCGTCGGAAAATTTACTTGTAATCTCAGTAGAAGAAAATTTTTGAGAAAAATTTTTATTTCGATACACCCTGTACAATGAAAATATCTATTTCAATATTCAAGTCATATGTGCAAGTATAAACATACATCTACAAACATTCATGTTAATATATGTACATACATACATATAATGATTATATCTCTATTTAGACAAAAAAAAAAAAATAACATCGTCATCTATCATCATTATACTTTTGCCTCACAGCGGAAAATATACACGCAAACGGTGCACAAAAAAAAAAATTTAAAAATAATTTGTCTGTCGGCAATTTTCACGTATAACTTTCGTAGACATGTATTTTATATGCAAATATACATATATGCATGTAGGAGCACTTATAAATATATATTATGTAAATGTATACCCAAAAAAATGAGAAATTTTTTTTCTCTACTTCTCTTTTGCCAAAATTTTTTTTAAATATATAAAATTATAAAAGTCATATAATGAAAAACAGACAAAAAAAAATTAAATTTTCTATACGAAAAATGACGAGTATTAGTATACAAGAAAATTTCTCATTTATTTGTTTTTCATTATTCTATCTCAATTCATTCATACATGATGATAATAAATTAATAAAAAATAAGAATAATGTCCAATATATTATGTACACCTCTACATATAATAAGAAAATATTTTATTTGGTTTTCTGATTAAAAGAGAGAACCTAAATTATAAATTTTCAAAGTTCACGCAATTACAGAATACAAAGTGTGTGTGTGTACACTCTGTGATATCGGAAAATGTTTTACGTATACATACATATATGAAATTGTATACTTTAATATGTATATGTATGTACGTACATAAATCTACGTAGTATATGTAATTAGTATGAGGAATCAGTAAATATATGCATCGGTTTATTTTATATATAATTACACGCATTATTGTATACGTTACACATTGCGTGAGAAATTTTCTTTTTAATATAACACACAGGTATACTTACATAATACATACATATGTATGTACATACATGTAATCTCATTAAATGAAAATTTGGTGAGATTTAATGACTTTATAGCTGATAATTCCTGATACGCAAAATCAAAAAAAAAAAAATAAATAAATAAATTGGTAATACAAATTTGATGGTTTTCATTTTTATTTTTTTGAAAATTTTACATTTTTTACCTAAAGAATAAAAATTCGGAATTCAATATAACGAACTTTTTTCTTTTTTTTTTTTTTTTGTAAGTAAATATTTTTAAAAACAAATTTCAATATGCAGAAATTACAGAAAAACGATTTGAGACCCCAGTTTAGAGTCTGAAAAAGAAAAAAATTGTCAACAAGGAGAAGGAAACTGTGAATTTACGATATTTTTGTATATAAACATTTTCAAATTTGAATTTAATTAAGTAACGGTCAAAATTTCATTAAAATGAAAATAATTTTTCTCTGACAATACTGAAAAACATTTTTTCACAATTTCCTTTGTAATTAATTCGATACTCGTTAGATATAAAAATAATTGAAATATTGAAAATTCTTTCGTTATCTTTCGTTTAATATTCCGCCATATTTAACATATTTCATTTGTTTCATACAAAATTCGTTCATATTTGTTTCAATTTATCACATTGTAGCCAATATTAAAATATGAAATTATTCAGTTTTTTTGTAGAATTCATGTGAATTTATCATCCTTTTTGCCGCTATCGCGCTATTGTAGTTGTCCTTTGTCAAAAAGTACTTAAGACGTGAAAGAAAAGAAATCCGGCAATTTAATTGTCCAGTGTTTAATTAATTAATTAATTAATTATTAAATTCATATTAAAATCAAATTAGTGTCCAAGAGTTTTTATTTGTTACATTTCTAGAGGAAATTTTGATTTTTTTGGAATTATAAATAGAACAAAAAAAAGTGGTATGTGAAAAAAAAAAATTTTTTTATTATAACACTGAAAAAAAAAAAAAATTTCGAACTTCAGAATTGGATGAAAGAAAAAGAAAAGATTTTTCTTGTCTTGTCTTTTTTTTTTTTTTTTACATTTCCACATATATTTTAAGAAATCACATGGTAGTAAACTTGCTTTTGTTTTAAGAAAAAAAAAAAAAAAAAAAATTCAATAAAATTTAGAAAGTTTTACCTTGCACAGACAAAAAAAAATGTACTAAAATGCGTAGAGAATTTTTAAGACAAATTAAGATTTAATGTAATGTACTTAATTAAATTCAATATCTGAAATTGAAAAAGATTGATATATCATCCAAGAAAATTTAATTTTTACTTTAAGGTGAGGACTGCGAATTAAGAAAATGGAAAAATTTTAAATTTAGAAGAAATCAGCATGGCAATCATATTTTTTTTTTTTTTTTTCTTTTTATTAATTTCGTATTATAAAATGACGTACGTTCTGAATTCAGATCTTTACTAAAATTACTACATATGTATACAAAATTTGTGGGCCATATTTTATTAATTTTTCTTTTTCGTATTTTAATTTTTTTTTTCTTACTTCGTTTTTGTAATCAAAGCTTATATTAAAATGAATCAATAAAAGATTTCATGTCTGCTGTCCGTTGTACGTGTGTATTGTATACGTATATAATTACAACAATATGCTAAAATACAGATGTTAACGAATGAATTAATTTTTAATTCTCCTGTAATTTGGTTAGAATTTCGCAATTATTTTGCAAATTTTTATTTTATTTTGTAATCTTATGTATTTTATAAACAGATACTATACTATACAGAAATCAATCTGTCACGTATAAATTCTAAGAAATTTCAGTAAATTTGATTTTAATTGAAATTTTTGTTTTAGATGAGATATATTCCGTAGATATATGCATGTACATACATACATATGTACATATTACATACACGAGAATATGAACTTGATTCGGTCGGCCACAAGCAATATAAGATACATACATTGTGTATATATTAGATACACGTTATATGTATGTCTCTCTAATGATATGTTTATAACCTAAAAAATTTTAATAATGATTAAAAAGCAATGCTGCCTGCTAGCTGACAAAAGCATTTTCAAGTTTCATCAATATACACATGTATGTATATACAGTATACTTGATAAGTATATAGAATGATAGGTACATATATTCATTAATATTAAAATCAATAAACTTATATAGTACGATACGATAAGCAAAGCAAAGATCAGCATCAAATCGAAGAAATGTTTGAAATATAAGTATATAGGTATATTATTTGTTAACGTCATCGAATTATTTCATGTAGTGTAGTGTAGTGTAGGTGGCTTTAAATAAAGAAAATATTGTATTGTTTATCAGCTGAAGACAAAACAGCATTTTTTGAAGTTCAATGAAATATTTTCATTGATAATTTTATTGCTTATTCTTTACATGCTCAGAAGTTCAATTTTCATTATGTATATGATCAGTCCTTCAAGCAATTAATTTTCTTATTTTATTCATCCAATGAAATAGTATCTATTTCTTAGAAAATCAAGATTTATCTTCACAATTTAAAACGTTAAAAAAAAAAAATTTCTTTTAGAAACAGAAAAGCATTCTTTTTATGAGTAACAAAACAAAAACAAAAAATTTCTTTTATAGATTTAACAATGTCATCTAGTACTTGTTACAAATGTAAACGTCCAGGACATTTTGCACGTGAATGTCACAATTCTGGTGGAGGAGGTGGAGGTGGAGGTGGTGGTGGTGGTGGTGGTGGTGGTGGTGGTCGCGATATGCGACGTGGTGGAAATCGTGAAAAATGTTACAAATGTAATCAATTTGGACATTATGCACGCATGTGTAAGGAAGATTCTGAAAGATGTTATCGTTGCAATGGTATGTGTCATCGATTTGTTGGAAAATTTAAAAGAAAAACAGAAAAAAATGTTGAATTATTTGAGAGAGGCTTTAGAAGAAAGAAAAAAGAAAAACGAGTACCTACTGTTCTGGTTTAAAATACACAGATCAGAAAGACTTTAGTTGAATTGTCTTTAAAAGCCTTTAAACATTGCATAGAACGATTGAAGTAATCGGTTTGTGCAATAATCTCAACATTTGTCTGTATTGGGCTCTTTATTACTTTAGTCCAAATCAGAAGACCTTTCATTCTCTATCAAAGCACTGTCTCTTGATTCATTGAAAAAAAAAAAAAAAAATTGTTTTTTTTCTTGAGACTGTTCTTCAACTTTATAGTCAAAATTTAAAAAAAAAAATTTATATTTAATTTTTGGCCCACAAGAAATAACGTTTTTATATAATAAAAAATGTTAAAACTTTTCATATTAATTGTTATGTACAATATTATATTTATATAGGTACTGGACATATTGCACGTGATTGCAGTCAATCAGCTGAAGAGCCAAGCTGTTATAATTGTAACAAAACTGGACATTTAGCACGTAATTGCCCAGAACAATCAAACGATAATCGTTCATCAAATTTATCATGTTACAATTGTAATAAAAGTGGTCATATTTCTCGTAATTGCCCAGATCAAGAGAAATCATGTTACAGCTGCGG
Organism: Anthrax anthrax; assembly: GCA_963971155.1. Lineage (NCBI taxonomy): Eukaryota > Metazoa > Arthropoda > Insecta > Diptera > Bombyliidae > Anthrax > Anthrax anthrax. The sequence continues at coordinate 786,192 of OZ020118.1, read as the reverse complement.
TAAAATAGGACATATAAGCCGTGAATGTAACCAGAATGGTGGTCGAAACTAGAAAATAGTTTCATATTTTTTGTTTTTTTTTTTTAAATTCTTGAAGAAAAACACCACATACACACAAACACACAAAATATAAAATTTAATGAAAAACAAGTAATTTTTCTCTCTTTGAAATATATATTATATAAATATTTTTTTTTTTATTTTATTTTTTTTTTTTAATTATTTGTTTCCAACGAAATATACCATAAATAATGAGAAAGAATAATTACATGAATGATTAAAATAAATTAGTTTTTTTTGTTTTAAAAATATAAAGAAAGAAAAAAAAAACGATGTATTTCACTTAAAAAAAAAAAAAATTTTTTTTATTTGCTTATTATTGTGTAAAGAAAACAAAATAAAAGAGAAATTATATAAATATGTATGTATAATACTAAGAAAATATTATATATAAAAAAAAGAATTAATAATAGAAGAAAAAATAAAAAATGAAATAATCACAATACAAAAGAAAAAGAATTGGATGAAAAAAAAACATACTTAGGTTTTTATTTAATACGAAGAAAGGAAGTAAATAAAAAAAAGAAAACAAATTTAAATTTTTAAAAAAATTGTATTTATATTAATAAATATAAAATAACAAATTATACAAAAAAAAAAAAGTTTATAATTTTTGCTGCACCCTAAAAATAATATATATAAAAAAAAAAAAGAGACAGAATAAGCAGAGATTATGAAGAAAGGGAAAAATATTATTTTATGTAGTACTCTAAAATATTTTGGTGTGAAAACTATATTATTTCTTAGATTACAAAAAAATAATAATAAAATAAAAATTCAATTTAAATAGAATAGTAAACATATATATTGAAATATTGAGCGAAAGTTAATAATAAATTTAATTTCTTATTTTTAAAATTAAAATTTTTACATATATAATTTTTACTTTTTTTTTTTTTTCTTTTTTAATTCAATTACATACATTTTTTTTTTCTTAATTTAAGGAATCAAGAAGAGATCAATTTGAAATATGTAATTTGGTGGAATTGAGGGAAATTAAAAAAAAAAAAAAGAAAAATAATTTTTTTTTTTATACTACTTGACATGGCCAAATAAGATACTAGTTTCTACAGATAATAAAATAAACACACGAAAAGAAATCGTGAAGAAAAGATCCGTTTTATTTTTAAATTATAACATGAAAATTATCGAAAATAAGGGAATATTAACTTTTTTTTTTTTTTTTATTTTTATTTTGATGAGTGTTTAGTAGAATAGTTTTTCCACATTTATTTTTAATTTTTAACTTTTTAATTCATTTAAGAAAGGCAGAAGAATTATGTAAGAATTAAAAAAAAAAAAGGAAGAAAAGAGAATACAAGAAAAATCTTTCAATGTAATTGAAAAATTGTTAAAGATATTTTTATAAGCGTTGAATTTAAAAAAACAAAAAAAAAAAAAAGTAAAAAAGAAATAATTAAAAACAAAATTGTGATCCTTTCTAAATATTCCTACAAAATAAAAAAAAAAAAAAGTAAACGCATTGTAATTTGTGTATCGTAATTTGATTATTATATTTAAAAAAAAAAAATATATACATACATAAATAATATGAACAAAATAAAAACCTCAGTTCTGGAAACATGTATATGGTGTTTTATTATATCGTTACCTTACTATTCACTGTTTTATTATTATAAGTTGGGCAATTTAATTTTGTATTTCATGGAAACGAGAGCAAAGCTGTTTTTTTATTTCAATTTTCTTCTAGCAGCTTTCATTTGTATAACAGTTGGAGAATGTACATAGCTAAGAGAGCGATTTTTTCTTCTGGAAAACGATCAAAACCACATCAGAGTAGATCAGACAGAATCAACAACAACTTAAAATTCGAGATCCAGCAAGTTTACGTTTGGGTGCTTTTATTTTAATTTTTGTATCTTTTTCAAATTATAACGGTACGAGACAATAAATCGAAAATTCGATTACATATTCCGATAAATAGGAAGTTAATTTATCGATACGAATTATAATTGTTTTTGCACAGATGGTCGAAGTCATCGCTTATTTTCTTTGCCTACTCCGTTTGTCATTTAAAAAAAAAAAAAACAAAATTATTATGTCATTTGTTACATTTTAAATTTTAGTAAATTGGCCACAAATTGGTAATAAAAAGAAACAATTGAAATAAATTGTCAAAAATTTTTATATTTCAATTTGTAAACTTCAACAATTTAACAAACTACTCCTACACTGAATTACACAAAAAAATAGGTGGTGTATTAAACATTCTAAATTATTAAAAAAAAAAAAAAAAAATCATTAAATTTATTTAAATAATAATAGGATACTTTTTTCAATTTTAGAATGGTAAGTAAAAAATTACAAAGTAGAAAAATGCGTAATAATTTAAATTTTCAAGATTGAAAAACAAAAATAAATTTTACATTTAATGAATGAAACATTTGAAAAGTAATCATTTATTGTGCATACAATAAAGTCGGTAGGAGTATTTCATATGATGATATGTATAGTAACAGCAGTTAGGGTAGTTTTATGACGCTATCTACAGTTTTCGTGTTCATCATATTATTCCAAAAATATTCTAATTGTCATAAATTATTATTATGAAAATTGCGTGATAGAAAACAAAAATTATTGATCATTTTTATTTGTTTTTAATTTTTGACTATAATAAACTTAAAAAGGTTAACACAATTTTCTATTCTACAGTCTGTAAGTGAATTTTTAAAGGATCTCCCCTGTCATAATGAACAAAATTTCTCTTTATTTAATACCGAAAATGGAATAAGGACATCACTTAAAAGGCCATCCGTTTATTTACCAACAGAAGATTCACCATCTGAACAAAGTAAGTTTTATTGTAAATTCTTTAGGATTTCTCAAATGATTTTTACATTCATATTTTATTGAATTTTCCAGTTATAGTTACAGAAAAGAAAAATATTTTGTTAAGATACCTACATCAACAGTGGGATAAAAAGGTTTGTCATTTTATTTGTTATTGTTAAATAATAATAATCTAATTTTTTATTCTCTTTCTTTAAAAAACAAAAAAAAAAAAAACGAAGAGTCCACCTAAAAAACGAGATCATGCCATTGATATACCAGGTGGTGATTCAAATAATCGGAAAAGACCTCGTCTTGAGAGAGATACCAATTAAATAATTAATGATGATTAATAATGTATAATAAAGTACCCATTCAATCAAATCAAACTCAGATAATGAGCAGGAAAAAGCATGTTATCTCAAATAAATAGTAACTGGATGCAAATATGAATGAAATCGACAAAAAAAAAAAAAAAACAATGTTTTAGTTTTAATTTTTAATACACAGTATGTATGTATTTTCCTTCTTTTTTGTTTAATTAATGATATATACCTATTAATATTATGTATCTTATAAATAATCTGTATTTGAAAATAAAAATTATTTCACTTTTTTTTTTTTTTGTAAAACACTTCAGTAAATTGAAGAAAAAAAGTGAATAATGATAATAATAATTACAGGAATATGAACAGAAAAGTAATTATAAATAATTGTAATAATTCAGAATTTTTAGTCCTCCAAAAAAAATTTTTTTTTTATCTGAAAACAAGATTTTATTTGTTCTTAGGAAATAAGCATTTTTTATACATTTTTTTTGTAACAAGATTTTTTATTTTTATTTTGGATCAATTCAATTTAAATACAGAAGAAATAAACTATAAATAAACAGTAAAGAGATTATTTATGAAATAATCGAATAAAAAAAAATGGAAAATTTTTGTGTTTAAAAATTAATTAAAAAATAAATAACATGAAAAAATTAAAATTAATTGAAAATTATTTAATAAGAAACATTATATGTAAAAGAATTTTGTGAATAATTAATTAATTACAGTGTAAAGTTTTTTTTTTTCATTTTTTATTTTTATTCTTTTTCTTTTTCCGGTTTTGGCTCCCTTGAATTTTATGTACATTCAATGAAACATATTTAAAAACAGGCTCTTGTAGCTCCTTTGATTGTACATGCTGTTGCTTGTTATTACTATCATCCGAAATTGAATTACTTTTTCTCTTCCTTTTTTTCTTATTTCCAATTCTATTGGACTGAATATGCTTAAATTCGGAATTCGTTGTATCGTGGTCAATTGTAGATTCTTTACTTATTACAACATCCTCATTAGTTGAAATTTCAGTTTTATCGTCGATTTTTGGATTTTTTACAGATATTTTTTTCATTTTCTCAAGAGTTCTCAAAAGTCTGGCTTTATCATCTTTATGTACTGGATCATCTACAACTTGTTTATCTTCACTTTCATTAGTTATTGATTGTTTGACATCTTCAGAAAATGAAATATAATCTGTCCAAGATGATGAAACTTCAAAATTTAGTGGTTCTAAATTTTTGGCATTCTCTGGCACAAAAGCTCTTTTAACACTGCCATTTGATGATTGTGGTCGGAATAAATATAAATCATTTAAATCTATTTTTTCTTCGTTACTTCTTTTATCCATTTTTTCGATAGATTCTAGCTCTTCTGTTTGAATTTCAACTTTTTCAGTGATATTTTGACTCCGTTCACCATAATATTGCAGTACTTCTGGTTGTATAGGAAATTCTTTAGATTTTTTAGTGATCCAATTTTCAACTGATTTTAAAATTTCATTTTTACTGAATGCAATTACTAAGCTATGAATATTGAATATTTCGTGAGTGAATTCTTTTAAATTTGGCACACAAAGGAATTTCGTTGTCTTCATGTAATTTGATAGAATCATTTGAATTAGTTGATTTACTATGAATTTTGGTTTTATTTCTGTTGATATGAGAATACACGAACATTTCCCAGTTTTTAATTTACGCAAACATGAATTTAACCCTAATGTAATTCCAATTTCTTCTAGTTTCATCGGTTGTCCATTATATTGGTCACTTTTTACATTCAAAATAATTTGTTTTAAATCTTCTACATCGTTTTCAGATATTTCTGGCCTACAATAAAAAAACAAAAATTAAAATTTATAAGATATATTTAAAGATGAATTGGAAAATTTTAATTACCAATATTGAGGTATTGGTTGTGCTAAGATATTTTTAAATTTTGTCACATTTTTCTTTTTATTATTATTAGAATTTTTAGTTTTCTTCATATTCATTTTTATAATTAGAGGCACATCCGCAATCCGCACATTATTTATTTTGATTCTATTGCACTATAAGCTCAAGGCGCAAATCTGTTTACATTTATAACACGTTGTTTTTTGTTTTTATTTTGTTTTTGTTGTACAATCAGCTTAACTTTGACAGTTCTTTGAGGGTTTCATGATGTCAATTTGGTTTCATTTTCAAAATAATAATCCTTCATAACATAATTCATATCAATCTACGCTATTCTACTACAAACTCGAGGTCAAACTACCAGAAAAAAATGAGACATGATATATAAAACATTACATTATTACAAAAAATTACAAATAGGTAGCCCTGTTGGCAGTATTCCCGCGTGCTTTTACTTAAAACATTTTTTTTTCTATCAATTTAATCAATCAGCTGATAAACACCAAATTGAATTTGTTTTTGGTTTTTTAACATTTTGTAAAAAAAAAAGGATTATCGCGATTGACTATTAGAAATTTTTTAAAATTTAAAAAGAATTAAATAATAAAATTTGAAGAAAAATAAAATCAATATGTCAGATTTTGATAGTTTAAATAAAACAACTGAAGGTGATTCTGAATTACAAGAATTTTTAATGATTGAAAAACAAAAAGCACAAGTTAATGCACAGGTGAATACTTGATTTTCTTTTCTTTTGATATTTTAAAAATTGATCTTATTTCCTTTCTTTTTTATAGATTCATGAATTTAATGATATCTGTTGGGATAAATGTATAGATAAACCTGGTAATAAATTAGATAGTAAAACTGAAACATGTTTAAGTAATTGTGTTGACCGTTTTATTGATACATCCTTGCTAATTACAAATAGATTTGCACAATTACTGCAAAAAAGCAGTGGAGGATTATAACCATTTTAATGTCTAAACGTTTAAATATTAGTAAAAAAAAAAAAAAAAAAAATTAAAAAAATAAAACTATAATTACTGTAGCATTTAATTTTGACGTTTTGAAAGATGAAAATAAAAATATTAAAAAATTTATGTTTCATTTTATTTAGCATGTGGGTTTGGGGCGGGCCCTAGCCTAAGGTTCATTGAAATTGGGAACTTGGTCTTTTGGCCTCGAACTCGAACTGTTGGATTACGCAATCGAATACCATCATTACAATTACGTTACGATATTTCGAATTCAAGTGCCATTTAAGAATTGTTTTTTTTTTTTGGTAATTGTCGATCATATCTGTATATGTCACACAATACAGTATATTCTACTATTTTTGATGAATTCTGGTTAATTTTTTTCGATTTAAAATAATTATATGGATTTACATATAACATTCATGACCATAATCATAAGCAAGAACAAAGCAAGAGAAATGAAAAACGATTTTCTTTATCAACAACTTCAAACCATTTTGTATGATGTCGAACAGTTTAATATGATATCAGGCAGTGACAAAATAGTGTGGATTGTGGTTATGCTTGTGGTATTAAATAATTTACTATAAAATATAAATTATGATTTATGATTATGATGCTAGAACAAAATTAGTACATATTTGACATTATATATGTGTGTATATGTGTGTATGTATACTTTGTGTTTGCCTACATATATTCTATATACATATATATATATATGTATTATACCAATGCAGAAATAGGCTAATCCTGATAACCTGACCTGATGCAAACTGCAAAGCTTGTTGCTTGTTGCTTGTTGGTGTTGCACACTGCATCTCGCACAGTCGCACCGCACTATGTATGTACTTAATTACATCGGTTGCAGTGTTGCGTTTTGCGTTTACACTTTTGACTTTACCCTTTTTTTCTTTTTTACTCCATTTCATGATTTTTATTTAACCCTTTACAGTTACACATATCACATATTACATAATACATACATACATACGTACATATTACCATATATAATACATAACATTATTGCATTAATGTATTTGGCAGTTAAATTTTATCATTTAAAAGAGAAATTAAAATTTAATAATTTAAAAAAAATATATTTTTCTTTCAATATTTAAAAAAAAATTAATTTATTTTTAAATTTAAAATAGATCAAAATTTTGTTTTTTTAAATTTTAAAATATTATATAAATTCAATATTTGTTACATAAGTACATAAATTAATGACGGTTAGAAATTAGAATTGTAACCTTATTTGTTTTGCTCATTTTATTAAATTCAAAGATAAGGAATTTTTTTTAAAAATTAATTGAAATTAATTAAATATTTGATAAAAACTAATTTATTTAATATTTACAACAAGGCTAAAATTAAAATAGTAGCCTTGTAAAACAAAAGATCCACTTAACCACAACAATAACAATAACAGGATAAAAAAATTTTCGGTTTAAGCACGTTGTCAAGATCATGTGAAAATCTGCATGTCATGTGGAAATCTATTTACTAGCCTAAACAGGATTCATTACTAGAAGCTTAAAAAGTTTGTTTAAATAAAAAAAAAAAAAAAAACAAGACTAAGGAGTTAGAAAAAAGTGGTTATTAAAATGGATATTGATGGTGACCTAAAAGATAACAAAGATGCCAGTGGAGGTAATGGTGGTTGTGGTGGTGGTGGTGGTGGTGATGCTGGTACGTAATAAAAATTTTTAATTTTATTTTTTGCTATCTTTCGTATTATGCATTTTTACATAATACTTTCTTGTATGTACGCATACATAAAATGTACTATATAAGGGTTAAGTTAAACTAATTATTGCTTACCATGTATATCATTGGCAGATCTTTCAGCAATTTCAAGTGATCCATTGCCGGATGGTGGTACTATCATTTATACTTTTCAAAAAAAAGATGAAAATAAAAATATGGATAATAATGATAATAACGGTAATAATAATGATGATGAAATAAATATTGATAATGAAGAAGATATCACAGAAGCAACATTCCGTTATAAATTTGAAAATATATTTGAATCAAATAAAATACAATTATCACCGAAATTTTATATTCGAACATTACCATGGCGTTTAATGTTGAATGTTAAATGTAACATGGATTCAGTTGGTATTTATTTACAATGTAATGCCGAAAATGATAAATGTTGGTCATGTAATGCATATTTTGAATTACGTTTAATACCATATTCAAATGATAATGAAATGAATGTAATTAAATTTAGGCATACATTTACTAAGTAATATATTATAGAATTTTTTATTTTTCTAAATTTTTAATGAATACATTTCTAAATTAAATTTGTACATAATTGAATTTTAATTTTTATAGTCAAATGAATGATTGGGGATTTTCAAAATTTATGACAGTAACTGATTTAAAAAATTCAAAAAATTGTTATCTAAAAAATGATGATAATTCAATAATAATAGAAACTTATGTTGCTGCTGATGCACCACATGGTGTTACATGGGATTCGAAAAAATTAACCGGTTATGTTGGTTTAAAAAATCAAGGTGCCACTTGTTATATGAATTCATTACTGCAAACATTATTTTTTACAAATCAATTCCGTAAAATTGTTTATAAAATGCCAACTGAATGTGATGATAGTAATAAATCGGTAGGTTTATATGATTGGATATTTCGGTTATGAGATAAATTTTTATTTTATTTTATTTTTAAAATTTTTATAATATTAGGTTGCATTGGGATTACAAAGAGTTTTTTATGATTTACAATTTTCTGATACACCAGTTGGTACAAATTATTTAACAAAATCATTTGGTTGGAATGCAGTCGATTCATTTATGCAACATGATGTACAAGAATTTTTAAGAGTATTAATGGATAAATTAGAGAATAAAATGAAAAATACAAATTTAGATGGTTCAATACCAAAATTATTTGAAGGTAAAATGATATCATATATACGTTGTAAAAATATTGAAATGACTAGTCAACGTATTGAAACATATTATGATATACAATTAAATGTAAAAGGAAGTAAAAATAGTAAGTGCAAATTAATGCTGAGAGAAAAAAAGTTTTTCTTTTTTTTTTCCCCTAAATTTATCTAAAATACTTCGTAACAATTTTCTTCTCTGTTTTTCAAGTTTATGAATCATTTCAAAAATATGTTGAAACAGAAATTTTGGATGGTGATAATAAATATGATGCTGGTAAATATGGTTTACAAGAAGCTGAAAAAGGTGTATTATTTTTATCATTTCCGCCAGTACTTCATTTACATTTAATGAGATTTCAATATGATCCAATAACTGATAGTTCAGTTAAATTTAATGATTATTATGAATTCTATGAGGAGATCAATTTAAATCCATATTTAGCGAAAATGAAAAATGATTATGATATTAACAATATTAGTAATGATGGTGATAAAAATATAAATCATGAAATGATTATTAATAAAAATGAAAAAATTGAAAATGATGAGACAATTTATAAATTACATGCTGTTTTAGTACATTCTGGTGATAATAATGGTGGACATTATGTTGTTTATATTGATCCAAAATTGAATGGTAATTGGTATAAATTTGATGATGATATCGTATCAAAATGTCGAAAATTTGATGCAATTGATAGAAATTATGGTATAAATATTATTAATATAGATTATAATGGTAACAATAAAAATAATGATAAAAATGATAAAGATAATAAAAATAATAATAATAATAATAATAATAATGATGATGATAATTTAAATGATAAAAATAATAATGGTAATGCTTATATGTTAGTATATATACGTAAAACAGAAATAACAAATATTTTACAAGATATTAATATTGATGATATACCACAAGAAATAATACAACATTTTAAAATTGATCAACAATTAGAAAAATCAAAATTATATGATTTTATAAATAATACAATGTTAACAAAATGTATATACATTATATTAGATGAATATATTGAAACATATAGTGGTATTGGTTTATATGATAATAATAATATATCATATAGAACATTTTATTTTCTTAAAACAAAAAATTTAATTGATATTCAACATGAATTATCAGATATATTTAAAATAAAAATGAATAATTTTCGTTTATGGTTATTACATGAAAATGATAATAATGATATTGGTATAAAATTTGAATATATTGATTTTTTATCAAATAATCATAATAATGAATTAGAACAACAAAAACAAACAAAAATTTTACATTTATGTACTCATTTAGAATCAAATACACCAATTAAATTATTTTTAGAAAGAAATTATTATAATAATTTAATGAATTTAAATGATGATGATGATAATAATAATAATAATAATAATAATAATTCAGATACAGGCGTAATAAAAGAATTTCATATAAATGAAGATATATTAATATTTACAAAATATTTTAATAATAATTTAAAACGTTTTGATTTTATGTTTTATAAAACATATAAATTAAATACAAAATTATGTGATTTATTTCATTCAATTAATATTATATTAAAAAAATCATTTGAAACAATATATAATGTATTTCTTGAATATGGATTAAATATGATTGAAAAACTTAATATTAATAATACATTTAAAAATATTATAGATCATTATTCAATTAAAAGTAATGGTATTATATTAATATTTGAAGAATTTGAAAATTTAACGGATTGTGAACGTTACATTTATAGTTTACAACATAGAATCGAAATTTTATTCATTAATAAAAATGATACAAATGATTCGGGGTAATTTATAAATTTTTTCATTTTACATTATCAAAATAGAATATGATGCTTGTAATATTGTAATTGTAGTTAGCTGATTACAGCATGATTTACAACAGCTATAAGCATCACTTGTTTTTTAGCTATTAAATAAATTTTTATAAATAAAATAAAATTCTTTAGCTTTACTCTAGAACTTTGTGAAACAAATACATACGATGAGATGGCTTATGAAGTGGCCAAAAAACTTAACGTTGATCCATATAAATTACAATTTTTTAAATGCCAATGGTAATATAACTATAAATAGAAAATATATATATATATTTTTTTTTGTATTTTATTTTATTTTCATTTTTTATTTATTTATTTATTTTTTTTTTCAAGCTATAAAAATGCACCAGGCAATGCAATCAACTATTCAGTAAATCAAATTTTAAAAAATATCATACCATATAGTAGATATAAACCAATTCGAAAAGTATTTTACGAAAGATTACCAGTTAATATTACCGAATTAGAGAATAAGTTACGATTTAAAGTTGTTATGGTAAAAAAATATGATTATATTTAATTTTATAGTTTTTTTTTTATTTTATTATTTTAAAATTTTTGATTTAAAAAATTAAATTTTATTTTTAAGTTATCGAATGATATGAAAACATCCCAAGAAATAACTTTGTATCTTGATAAAACAGATACAATACATGAATTACTAAAGGAAGCTAGTAATTATTACAATTTTGATCCAGATGGAACACATCAACTACGTTTAGTCTACGTAACAAATTATCGTGCATATTTAGGTCCACCATTAAATGCATCAGTCGAAGAAAGTTTGTGTTTTTTTTTTTTAATTCCTTTTTTTTTAAAAAAATTAATTTTAATTTGAAACTCAAATTTATGAAATAATATTTGTTTTTAGTTCTCAATCAAGTTACAATGCATGATTTACGACAAAAAATTTATCGTATTGAAGAGATACCAAAAGATCAAATAAAATTAAAATCAAATGAAATGTTAATATCTGTTATGCATTTATCAAATATTAGTTCAGCCGGTTTTGGTATACCATTTTTTATAAAAATAACAAATGGTGAATTATATTCAGAAATAAAATCACGTTTACGTATTAGACTGAATGTATCAAAGCAGGAATTTGAAAAGGTTTTCATTTACATTTTTTTGTTTTTGTCTTTTTTTTTTTTTTTTTTTAAATTTAAATTTTCCTTTATTCTTTGTTTTTTTTGTTTCAAGTATAAACTAGTCGTTATACATGGCCATGAAATAAAATATGTAGCAGATGATGAATCTGTTGATTTTGTCGAATATCTAAGTTATGTGAATTATTTTGGATGCGGTAATTTAGCTAACAATTTTAAATATTTATTTCATGTGTTTTCTATTTCTTCAAAATATTCTGTAAAATTATATTAATTTTTATTTTCATTTTTTTTTTTGTTTATTTGCAGATGTTGATAAAATTTCATGTTTTGGATTAGAATATGCTGTTCATTCTGCGCAAAAACGTTCAATAAGCTCTGAGAAAGCAATTAAAATTTACAATTAAATTTCAATACATAATTTTTTTTTTTTTTTCGTTTTCTTGTATCTCTCATAAAAGTAAGAATTTTGCTTAAAATTTAAAAACCAAAAAATAAAAATTATTTTAACGTACATATGTAATATGGGAAGGATTTTTTTTTTTAGATCATTTCCATTTTTTCTTCATAATTAAAAATTGAAAATTGTTTTATAATTTGCATAAAAAATGAAATTGAATTGGATTCGTTATAAAATACTTCTTAAGACATAGAGCATACCAATAAGAATTTTATTTTAAATTTTCTTTTAACTTAAAAGAATAATAATAAAAAAAATAAAATAAATTTAAATTACACACGCAATATATATTTTAATATTTAAGTTTTTTTTTTTTTTTTTGTTTTGCTTTATTTCATGTAATAAAAATTTGATTTTTAATATGATTAAATTTAAATAAACATTTTAAATGTTTTGATACATACATATAATAATTTTCGTTTTCATTTTTATTTTATTTTAACAGAATAATTAATGCCACAATTACGTATGCAATAGAATATCACTATTTGTTGTTTTGTTGTCAAATTTTATAGGATTTTTAAAATAACGATCGCTTTTCTCTTTCTTCAACTGGATATTTACAATAACTTGCTAATTCTTTAAATGAACATGGTTTCTTACAGCATTCATCAGAAACTCCATGTCTTTGACGTCGTACTTTTGGAACAACAGCTCCACCACGAATTTTAGCTAAAAATGGTAAATGCCTGTATGGATATGGTAGATCTTCTTCAATATATTGATCATTGTAATAATCTTCAACATCAACTAAAAAAAAAAAAAAAAGAAACAAAGAATAAATGAATAAAATATAAAAATTAATTTTTTTTTTTTTTTTTCAAATATTTGCACAATTTTGTATGATAAGAATTTTTCCGAAGAAAAAAATTGTTTTTTTTTTTTTCTTACTTGATTTCTTTTCAAATCCGTTATATTTATTATCACAAATTAATTCTAATGCAACTGTTAATTCTCTACCACAAAGACGTTTATTTGATGCATCATTAAATTTTAATAATAATACAATTATTAAAATTGTAATTGTGATTGTTTTAATTAAAATGTTATTTCTTTTAGTAGTCATTATCTATAATTTAAAAAAAAAAAAACCAATTAAATAATTAATAAAAATTTTTTAATCTAATTTTCTAATAAATTTTTAAAAAATTTTCTAAAATTTAATAAAATTTATCTTGATGATAATATAGTATGTACCGTTATAATTTGAATAGTGTAAAAATACTTGTATATTATATATTTGATATTTTTGTTAATGTGATTTAAATATCTTATGTTTGTTTATTAATGAAACAAACTTAACTGATGATAAAACGTAAATTGCTATTGCTTTTATACTCATTTTCAATTAAAAAAATTTTCTTTTAAGAAAAAAAAAGGATCTTATTATGATGAAATAAAAAAAAAGGTTAAGAAAGAAAAAAAATTTTTCCTTTTTTTGTTTCTGCTTGTGTATTAGTCATTTATTCTTCTTCGTAAACAAACAAAAAAAAAAAAACAAAAAGGATAAATTAAAGTAAAAAGGGAAAGAAAATACGTAATTTGTTGCCTTTTTCTAAGTAATTCATAAAATACGTATTTTATTTAAAAATTTTCATATTAGATTATATATTCACATAACGTATACACACATATGTAAGATAAAAATACGCATTTCATGGCTATATTAAATACTATACATATTATAAATAATTTCATATTCAAACATACATAAATATAACTATAGGTAAGAAAATTATATGCGTACATAACATGATTGGTATAGGCACAATAATTTACATATGATGACATTGTAATACATGTGTATATTATTAATTCTACATAAGTACGTATACATTGTATGTTACGTACATCTCATAACATTTATTTTCTTTTCATTATATGAGTGTATGTATATTGTTTTATTTTTGTTCTTTTAAAAGATAATGCATATGAACAGATTCAATGATTTTTATAAAATAATTAAATTGACACCTGTATTTATGTCCCACTTATGTATGGTAACAAAATGTAGGTTTTTTGAATATGAATTAATTTTTTTTTTTTTTTTTGCGAAAATTTATTGAACAATGGCAAAGTATGTATGTAGATAGATAGATGCGTAAAAAACATGTAATAAGAAAAGTGAAAATAAGTTTTTGTTTAAATCAAGTAAAATACGATAAATTTTCCATCAATTTTCCCTTTTTTATTTTATTTTATTTAATTTTATTTCTGATAATTTAAAGTTCGACTGTTATTAAAATCGGATATATAAAGAACAGGAAATAAATTAAATCCAGATGTCAGTTTATTTGTTCCGGATCCTAATATGGTGTATTATGAATATGTGAAAAATAAATGGTAAAACGTGTTCTTTTTCTGTATTATCTCCATATACTTATTTATTTTTTGAAATTTTTAGATCTAGCCAGTAGATTTACCAAGCTCTTTCGAGTTTAGTTACATGTTCAAATCTTGTAGTTTTTATTGCTATTATTAACGTATCAGTTCGTAAAATTGTACATACAACGTGATCTTATCTTCTAGATAAGTACGTACTTACGTAGTTTTCATAAATTTTGATAAAAATAATTATAATGATCAAGTGAACGGAGATAGTGAATGGATTTGATCACTCGCTTTTCGATCATTCTTATTTCAACATATTATGTATGTATGAGCAGCTTATTTTCAAAAGTGATGCATGTTTGTTATTTAAAATTCTCTATATTAATCCTCACTGAAAACATGGCCAGATATGATATATTTTTTTTTATACTTTTCTTATAAATAAATTTTTTTCGGATCTCAAAGAATATTTGTCTCGTCTTCAAAAATTGAAATTTATAAAAGCAAATGAATAAGAAATAAGACTATAGACTTGAATGAGAACAGAATGGACAGGAATCCTATTTGCTTCTGGTCTATTTAATACTTACCTTGTGTTTGAAATCAATTTAAAAAAAAAAAACCATTTGTTACATTTTTTTTTAGCTTATTACAATAAATGAATTTTATTTGAAAATTTAAAAATAATTTACATAAAAATTTATAAAATTTCGAAAACATAATTACAATTATAATATACAAAAATTTTAATTTAAAAATAAAAAAAAAAAAAGAAATCGTTAAATGTGGTTGTCCGATTTTGGTATTGTAATTTAAATTATACGTGTATATGTGGTATATGTTTACGGTTATATGGGCATAAAATATGAAAATTGTGTATGTATGTAATATTTAAGAAAAAAAAAAAATATATATATTGTTAAATTTTTCTGTATAAACTGAGAGATTAAATATTTTGTTATATGATATGCTGTATTTTATGTACGGTATATAAAATTTTCGATATTTTTTAAAATTCATTTGTTTATCATATATTTTATGTATTTTATATATATACTACAACAAAAATAGCAAAAATTAAAAAAAAAAAACAAAAAAAAAAACAAACAATTTATTTTATCACAATTTAAATTTTTTCTTTTCTTTTTTTTTTTTCTTTTCTTTTAAATATGTATATTCGTTCATATTATCTATGATGTAGCATTATTTACTCTTATTTTTTATTTTATTTTATTTTTTATTTATTTTGAATTTTATTTTGTTTAATAATTTTTTTTTTTTTGCAAAATTTTAAAACAAAAATTGCAAATTATTTAACATTTTGCTTTATTTATTTATTTTTTCTATTTTTTTTTTTGTTTTTTTTTTTAGTAATAATTAAATTATTTTATGTAATCACGTTTATATTATTATTATTATTATTATTATGTATAAGCGAAATAAAATACTGTTCCTAATGTATTTTATTTAATGTATTATTATTATTATTATTATTGTAATAATTATATATCGCTATTATCCATACAAATTTGAATAAATTAAAAAAAAAAATAAAAATAAAAATAAAAATTACAGCGTTAATTACATTATAAGCTATAGGCTCTACATACATAATTAATTACATTCTATATATTATTTCTGCATATTAATGTGCAGAACATCGTTAAAGTTCTCATCGATCATCGATCTTTTAAATAATTTTTCTTAATGTATCAAAATTAATCAGTTCATATTCAATTTATACAGAATAAAGGCGTCTAGCCTTTAAATTACTCTTATGAATATATTATAAAAAATGCCACAAAGAGCGCGATATCACTTTCATTTTTTTTTTTTTTTTCAAAATTTTGTTTACGTATATATATACGTTATGTACATAAAAATTTTTCACTTTTTTTTATATTAATTGCAATCAAATAATCTATACTCGTTCATCATCTTCTTCATCACACAATATATGTATGTATGTATTAATTGCATGTGTACACATATTGTATATTATAAAGTGATATTGAAAAAAAAAAAACAAAAAACAATCTATCTTTCTGGTGCACAATATTTTTTTAATTCAGCATAACCACACGGTCTACGACAGCATTCATGTATTGGACCTCTTCTTGATGGTACACTCCAATAATCATCTGGATCATCAATTAATTTACTAAGAAATGGTGAATCAGCAGGATATTTATATCCTCCTTCTGAATATGTGTATGATCCTGTACTTTCAGCTACAAAGAAAAAAAAAAAAAAAAAAATTAAAAAATTAAATAAATAAATAAAAGATCGTTACAAATTTTAAATTTAAATTTTTATTTAAATGTTTATTTTTATTTTATTTTATTTTTTTTTTTTTACTTACGATATTCTCGAGCTAATGAATTATAATTGCTACCACATATTAATCTGATTGCATCATATAATGCAGCACTACAATAACGTTTAAATGGTACATCCGTTGGAGGATTTTCTCCTGTTATAATACCAACTGCCACAGACAAGATGATAATTCTTAAGTAAAGCATCTATATAGAAAAGTTATATTATTAAAAATAACCAATAAATGCAAAAAAAATATTTTGTCTATATTTTTATATGTATGTACTAGATAAACGGAAAATTTAGAAAATTAATTTTTCATATATGTATGTATGTACATATGTATATTAGGATATTTATATATGTAATCATTTATATATGTATGATGAATGTGAAGATCATTTTTGTTGATTTTTATGTATACATATGCAGTATGTATTTACCTCCATATTTTCGATGTAATGTATGCAATTCCTTAAGATAAATTATTTTACTATATGTTTTATTCACTAATCTTATATTCCTATGTTTCTGTTGTTTCTGGTAAGTCATTCACACGATCAAATAAATTTTTTTTAAATATTTGTTTTTTTGGGTATTTTTTTTTTTTGTTTAATTAAAAAAAAAATTGCAAATTGTTTAATTTTCCGTCTTTATTCTCAGAATATCATTATTAATTTAAAAAAAAAAAAATTTTTTTTTTTTATTTTTTTGAATTAATTAAATACGTTTTTTGTTATTTTTCTTATCACATTATTTTTTTTTTAAAAAATTTATAACGTAAATTTCATGTATTCCAAATAACTTGAACTTATTTAAAACAAAAAAACATTTTTTTTTTCTGCATTCATTTGTATAAATAACACAATAAAATTATTAAATCACAATTAATTTTTTTTTCTTTTCTCATTTTTTTTTTTTTTATATTTAATATATTATTATTTTTTTTTTCAAATTTAATTTTCTAAAAGAAAATAACTTTATGAAAATAAACAAATAAACAAACAAAAATGATCACAGGATTCCTCATCGAAAAATTAACAATATCAACGAAAATTTTGAAATTTGATAATTTATCAGTTTCACATTTTTTCCTCCATTTCTCATAATAAATACACTTTTAAATTTTGTTTTTGTGGTTTAATTAATTTAAAAAAATTTGAGGAAAAATAAATTTTTTTTTTTTTTTTAAATAGTTTTTATTTTGTTTATTTGAATTAATTATAAGAAATTAAAATTTTCATTATTAAAAATTTTGTTGTATTCGATCGAGGCTCTTTGTAATAAATGCGAAAGTTTTTTAATTTGTACAAGATTTCTATATATACCCCACCAATTTCATCAGTTGTATTTCAAAAAAAAAAAAAATAAAATAAAAATAAAAATAAAATGAAAAAAGCATCAAAAATTCATAACACAAACTGCCTAGATCGTTGTTAGAGTTCTGTTAAGTTGTTAAGTTATATGGTCATGATGATAACAACTAAATAAAAATATATAAAAAAAAAAATACAAAATACAAAATCGTATTTATTTTATTTTTGCTTTCTTAAAAATGAAAAAAAAAAAAATACTTTATTTGATTAAAAACCGTTGGCGTCGGCGTTGACGGTGGCGACGGTGTTAATATATTTTTTAATAAATTAATATGACACCGTCGTCAATATATGTACATATGAGAATTGAACATCACACAAGCGTTACTATATTAATTGATTTAATTATAATATAACGTTCTCAAATACTGATCATAGGTAATTTTGTATGTATACATATATATTTGATTTTATTATATTTTAAAGCATTCGATATTTTTGATTTTATTGTTTATTGATCATTTATTGCTGTATTTGTTCATAATTACGTCCCAATGCATATATGTACATATAACATAGGTATAGGCATGACGAAGTATTCATTTAGGAAATAGCTAGTACTGTGGTATAGGTATACTATATTTACATAAAATATTTTACACTTGCCATATGATCAATTTGAGTATCGCCGTATCGGGTTCAATCGAAGACCAAAACAACAATTAAATAAAAAAAATTAAAAATAAAAAATAAAAACAAAAAAACAAAATAAAAATATCAAAATCCATAAAATAATGAACAAAATGATGAGAAAAAGAACAATTTTTTCTTATTTATTATCAATTTGATGTCAACAAACCATGTACCTAGTACAGTCAAAATAATAGGGAAAAATAGGAACACAGGAAAAACAAAAGGGAAAACAATAATTTTGTAAATAATAGCTATAAATAATAATAATAATAATAAAATATAGATAGTAGTGATAGTAGACAATTTGACACTGTCCGACATAAATAATGTCTCATTAATTTATCATCATTTTTATAATCAGAAAATTGAAAAATTTTATACATACATAAAATTTGCAATCAATGCAATATTGTTAATCAATCATTTAATGTCTGTCTATTTCTTTTTATATATGTATATTTGATAAAAATTTGTTCATTATTGTATTTACACAATTCAAACGAATATGTTTTAGAGTACATTCAATTATATATAGTATACACTTATATACGATACAATTGATTTTCTATTTAATGTTTAATAAAATTGAGTTAAAAATAATTTCTTTCAATAAAATAGCAATTATTCATTGCAAAAATAGCTGATATACATATGTACATATATTTGTTCTGGTATTTTATCAGAATGTCAGAATTATCACTTAAAACATATTACATATAAAGTAGTACATACATATGAATGTCCTAAAATCCGTTACACATTTTTGTTTTATTTGTTTATTATGACAACACCCATTGAATTATTTTTTTATACACATATTGTATATATGTACGTTATTTTCCAATAGTTTGAATATTTTTTTTTTTTCTATTGAATTATTGTTGTATGTGTATATGTGTATATTTTTTTTTTGCATGATAGCATACATATACATATGTATGTATATATCATATTATTACCATACATAATTGGTTGTCGTTATCACTGTTATCAATCGTTAATATTTTTAGAACATGCATGCATTTATTAATATAAAAAATTATCAGTTAAAAAAAAAAAAAAAAATTTTTTTTTTTATTTATTTATTTTTATTTTTGGTAGTATGTAGCAATTTTTAGTTGACAGTGACATTTATCACAAATTCACAATAAATATATGCATATGTATGTATATATTTAATATATACATAAAAATGATGTGTGTAATATATGATGAAAAATATACATACATATATAAAACAGAAGCATAGATTTTAATGACGATGACAATAACTTGATATGATAATAACAATAATAAAAGTAATATTTTAGACAACATTTTTTGTTTTGTTTTTTTTTTTTTTTTTAATATGAAGATAATAATAAGAGGCGGTTATCATTTTTATTGTGATCTGAGTTAAGATCAAAATGTACATATACATATATGTACATGTGAACATTAAATGAATATAATCAAAAAATTTATTATATATTTTTAGATTTAAATTTCTATATGTATCTTACATACATCTTTGTATGTATTATATAAGTAAGTTCCTATAGTCTAATTAAAGTGCTAAGATATAGATCTTCATCATCGTCATCATTATGATCAAAACAAGTTACACAATTTAAACAAACCAAATAGACATTGAGTTCATGATGATAATTAAATTATTTGTTTTTTTTTTTAAATTATTTGTGTATTGTTGAGACTATAAAAAGAAAATTTTTGAAATCAATTATTTTAGATTTTGTATCTTGTACTTGTTTGTACATATGTTACATATGTATCTGACAAAAAAAACAAAAAAAAAACAAAAATCAGAACGCAGATATTTTCTTGTATCTTTTGGAGGTAAATTAAACGTTAATTAAGCGATTTTTTTAAATTGTAGGTAATTAACAAAAAATTGAAGTCAGATAAGCTAAAAGGTGATTAAATATATATTGTTTTACCAGACACAATAAAATACTTTATCAAATTGTCGATCACATTTGATATATGTACACTGATTGATCAATTAAACGATCATATAATATACAAATGCATATTATTTCCAAGAAAATTTTCTATTATAAAAAAAAATATATTTTGCATTCTTACTAGAATTTCTTAATATAATTAAACCAAGTAAATTCTGAAATAATAATTTTATTATTGTGATTATTTTATATATTATTGTGTTATTGTCATTTTTAATATTTAATAATAATAATAATAATAATGATATAGTAGTATTATATTTTATTTAAATACAAAAAAAAAAATGATTCATGTCATGCCAAGAGTTCAATGGTAAATTGAAATGTCTGGAATGGCGCCTTTTATATACATACATATTTAAAATATGAACATGTGTATGTACATATGTATATAAATGTACAAAATATATACTTATATAGTTAGTACAATTATTATTGTTATTAAATCGCTCTCTCTCCCTATATAGTATATTTATATATGATTTAGCTGTGCTAGTTACATGTGCTTTAAAAATGATCGGATCGAACTGAAATAACTTTCGACAACAAATAAACATTTAAAGAGGAAATCGAAAAATTATTACAATATTAAAATTTTTTTTTTTATTTTCATATTTTCCATATTTATTTATAAAATCTATATACCTACTCGTATATATATATATTTAAAAAAAAAAAAAAATTTTTTTTTTTTTTTTTTATTAATATAATATTTTAGAATTAGGGCATATTTTTAGTTAACAATTAACAAAGCAAAGTTCATAATCGCAATATTTTTTCTGTTGTTTACTAGTTTCTTATAATAGTTTTTTTTTTTGTTTTTTTTTTTTTTGTCTATTTTTTATTATTATTATTTCTTTTTTTTTTTCAGTAATTTGATTATAAAATTTCATAATTTATAGTGTTATTTCTCGTCTAAATAATTTACATGATTTATTCGCATTTTTTAAATCTAACAAATTATTATTATTATTTATATTATCAAAAATTTTTTTTTTTAATTTTTCTTTTTTTTTTTTTTTTTTTTTTGTACATAAAATGATAGGAAATTGATGAAAAAAAAAAATACGAGTATTTATATGTGTACATTTTTTTTTTTTTGAAAAGAAATTGTACTTATAAGTACTTTAAATTTAATATTTTGTATTCTATTTACAAAAATTTAAAATTATTGTATATTTTTATTTTTTCTTATATTATGTACACACATACATATTAACATTTTTTTTTTTTTTTATTTATGAAAAATTTTCCATAAAAACACAAAAAAAATTGATATATTTTTTTTTTATTTACATATACCGAATATATGTACATATATAGTATGTAAACAAATATGTGTATGGTACTTATGTACATACATATATGAAAATAATGAAAATACAAAATATGTACATATAAATTAAATACATGATGATAACAGAAAATGTATTTACTATAATATATGCGTTTAAGTATACATATAAACAATTGATTTTTATGATATACGTACATATGTATATATAAATTATTAAGTATAGTAGCATCAACTTTAATTTGAAGTAATTATAAATCAAATATGTATGTAGGGTTATCCGAAAGATATTGTCAATTTACAAATATGACATCAATTTACTTTATATGTACATTCAAAAATCTTGCCAGTATCTCATGTGTGCAGTATCTCGGAATGGGTGAATTTTAGTTAAAGTCATTTTAAAATCAAAAATAATTCAATCTTTAAAACAAAAGCTTATTTTTGAACACCCCCATTTGTGTAAAAATATTTTTGTATATTATTGTGTGCATTTCTATAAATTACATAGTATTTATTTTTTTATTTTATTTTATTTTTATTTTTATTTTTTATTATTTTTTCTTGTTGATAATAAGGGAAATATGTACATATATGCATATAAACAATGAATTACAATAAAATGATCTAAATTTTAAAAATAGATATGAATTGTATTATTTTTATAATTAAAAATAAATGCATGAGTGTGTAATACACATACCATACAAGAAATTATTATTAAATTTTACTTTCTTTATTTATTTAAAAAATAAAAATTTTATTTAAAAAAAAAAAATTCTTTTCTTCAGAATTGTTTACAAGCTCTGAAGTAATAATTTTGGATTTTCCACTTCAATAATAATAAAACAAAAAAAAAAAAATAATTTACGAAATTTTTATGCAAACAAAAAAAAAAAAACAAAGTAAACATTGATTAATAAATAAACAATCACACATGTACATATACTTATGTACGAAATGTACGTAAGTAAGTACATATTTACTTAGGTGCCATCGTGTGGGTGTACATCATAAATATTTATCACACTTGGTAACTTAATTATTGCAAATAATATAAATTTTCTTTTTATTGATCACATACCTACCTATTTATGAAAATGATGATTGAGGTAAATAAACGAAATATATCTACTAGTACACGCTGTTTTAATTTTTTTATTTTTTTTTTTTTCAAATATTTAAAAATAGATTGTAACGGCTATTATTGTACTATGAACAAGGTACAAAAATATTTGATTATTATTGCTAAAAAAAAAAAAAAAAAGACGTTGACCTTGGAATTTAAACAACATAAATGGGGAATAATGCTTAAATATTGTTAATAAAAAAAAGAAAAAATCCCCACAATTTTAAGTTTTTCATATAAACATTTCCAGGAAAGGCCAAAATATGAATATTTGGGTGGGACTTTCTTTTATCCAAAAATCAATGGAATTCTTTTTATGTAAAAAAACTTACGAAAAAATTATATACAGAATTTTTTTTTTTATTTATGGTTGTTTAAATGAATACGAGACTTTCTTCATTTTCGTTTTTTTCCCCTAATTTATTAGTTTATTAGTAATTGAAAGAATTTTTACGTTTCCTTTTTTTTTCTTTTTTTTTTACAAATTGATTAAATACATTCGATTTTTAAATTTTGTATATTTTTTATTTTATTTTTTTATCTATAATATATAATACAAAAATGTTGATGTTTTAAATATATACAAATTTAATTTATTAGGTATAGATAAAAAAAAAAAATGTAAAAAATGTTTATTATTTTTCTTTTAAATAATAGAATGTAAAATTGCACTGAAATCAATATTCATATTTGTATAATATATAGTACTATATATATAGTAATCTATATATGTAGTAAAAATATTTTTAAATTGAAATTACACCAGTAAATACATAAAATGATCTAAAAACAAAAAAAAAAAAATTTTTTTTTTTTTTGATAAACTTTCAAAGTTCAAGTACAACAATTTATTTATAATAAAAAAAAAATAAAATAGAAATAAAAATAAAATAAAATAATAAAAATAATAATAAAATAAAAATAAAGCAATATAATTAATTCAAATTTTATTGACATTGATTGGTATTTCTATTATTTAATTATTTAATTAGTATTCAAAAATATTTATTGTGTTATTATTTAGTTAGTAAACACAAAAGCATATAAAAATAAAAAAAAAAAAACAAATAAATAATGAAAAATTTTTTTTTGGAGAAAATTAAGAAAATAAATTTCATTTTTTATTTTCTTTAAAAAAAAAAGAAAATTTGATAATTAAAAAAAAAACAAAAGAATTTTATTTTATTTTATTTTTCCAATTAGTTATTCGCGGAAAAAAATAATAGAATTTTTTTTATTTTTATTTTTTTTTTAAATCAATTTAATAAGCAATACTGATAATTAAAATTAATGTATGAATTTTAATGAGAAAATAATTTGTCGTTACAATTTCGTTTGAATAATAATTTAAATTTGTTTTTTTTTTGTTTTTAAATAAATGAAAATTTTTTTACGCTTTTTTTTTTTTTTGTTGTTTTTTGTTTTTGATTTTATTTTATCTTACAATGTTGTACTCAATAATAAAATCTAAATTATTATGTATGTATGTAATTTAAATAAAATGAATATGCACCAATGAATTTCATTTTCGGTTTTTTATTTTTTTTTAAAATTTATGTTTAAATTTTTTAAAAAGAGAAAATTGTTTGTTTTTTTTTTAACCAACATAAGGATATGGTGCATATGGTGGAGGGAAGAAACCAGGGAATGCAGCTGCAGTTGGTTGAACAGGAACTGATGTTGTTATGAATGTTGTTAAAATAGTTGGTACAACATTTGTTGAATAGAGTGTAGTGTAAGCTGTTTTAGCACCAAATGTTAATTTTAGAATTTTACTTTGTGTTTGTGTAATCATAGTTTGGGTTACAATCGGAGCTGTAGTTAATTGAAATTGTGGCTGTTGCTGTGGAAATAATGGATTAACTGGTACTTGTGGTATAGGAATTGGAGGTAAAGTTGATGTTTCTATTTCATATTCAGTTTTACTAACAGTCCCAATTGGTCTTGAAATTGTACTATAACTTGTTGATAAACCATTTGTAACTGGTATTACATGTGATTCATAAATTGTTTCTAATTTAATAACAGGTTTTGTAGTTGTTAAAATTTGTGGTAACTGAGCTGCAGCTGGATTTAATAATCTTAAAATTGCCAATTGTTGAAGTTGATCTGCTGGAAGAATATTTTGTTGAGATAAAGGATTTGGTGTAGTTTTTTGAACTCCTTTTTTTGGTTTAGTTTGTCCCTCTTCTGTTCTATGTTTATCATTGTCCGGTAAATCAAAATCTGAACCAATATTTGCTAAATCTAAATCAGGTGGTAATTGACGAATTGGTTGAACATCTTCATCGTCTGTTTCTTCACCAAAATCTAATTCTAAATGAAGTTCTGAACCAGCTTCATCTAGTCTGCTGTTAAATTCTTTTAGCCTTTTCGATGGTACAAATTGATAGACTTCGGCTGGTGGCAAAGTTTTTGTAGCCGTTACCAAACGAGTAATATGATATGTTTGAACCAGAGTCATACTACTCGAATTAGCACCTTCTCGAACTATTGGTAGAATATGTGTTTTAAGCATTGTTTGGGTTGTGCTAAACGTTTCGGTGAGAGTTTCTAAAGGAGGTGTTTCCCCTTCACTGGATAAATACAAAGCAGGAAGAGTTGCTATACTTGTGTCCAAAAGATTATTTTCACGTTCAATACGTGTCGTTGGAGCAAGAATATTCTCAGTAAGTGGTTCAGTTAGAGGACTTGGAGACACTGTAGGTTCAGGATCTAAACTCTTCTCAAAAGTCGAGGTTACAGTTATATAACGAGTATTTTTTACAGTTCCAACCTAAGAATAAATGAATTGTCATGAACATTATATAAATGAGAAATTTAAATAAGTACTTGGAAAGTGTACGGTGTTTTGATTGTTGCTATTTCATAATAAGTATCTTTGAAATCTGAAGGAGTGGATATCTCAACATTAATCGTTTCAACAGGATAACGTCGCTCAATACCATTGTCTCCATTATCATTTAAAACAGGACCGTTTATAGAACCAGATTGTTCGAGATCACCATCATCTGACCTAGAGTTTACAGACGGGATGTCATTAGTTATTTCCTCTGCGTTAGATGTTGCTGGTGAGGTTACTGCAAGATCTTCTCCACCAGATTTTCTTATTGTTACTCTTGGTTTAGGTGAAGTCTTATATTGCCATCGACCAGGTGCACGATTCAATTTAAATTTGTATAAACTTGTCGATTGTTCTGGTTCCACAGTTGTTGGTTGTACTTTAGGTTTAAATCCTCGTCGAGTGGTAGCCTCTGTTGGAGGTGCTGTCGTAATTATTGAAGGTGATTTGAAACTACCGCTTCGTGAAGTCTTATGTCGCCGACTAGAATAAGAAGGCGTTGACAATTGACTGTATACCGACACAGTTGCAAGTTCTACAGAAGTAGAAGAATTGCGGCTGTATCGGCGACTATAAAATTTTTGATTCAGAGTTACACACGAGAGCAAGCATATTTACAGCATTTAGATTTAGTACTTACCTTTTAGGTTTGTTGCGATTTCGTGGTTTTTTTGTTCCTTGTGGAGATGAATTAGTAGTTGGAGGAGGTGGAGGAGGGGGTAAAATGTCCTTATGGTCGCGATGATCTAAATCTGATTCTTCTTTTCCAGTTCTACCACGAAATCTGTTCTTGAAACTTCCAGCCGGAGTTGATGGCCGACGAGACGATCTTACCAAATTTTGTCCTGCATTGCTATGATTTTCAATAGGATCTACACTACTAGAATAACTCGAATCTATATGATGACGACTAATTGGAGCGGTTGGAGCTGCAGTTTTTAAAATTCTTAGAGTCGAAGATGGAGATATGCGTGGTTTGTTATTATTTTTGATCACTTGCGACGAACTTTGAAGGACTTGAGCATATTTCCCAGATATATAAGTACCAAGAACACTTGTCTCATGTACGGTTGTAACACCATCTCTTACAACTGTGCCACTTAGTTTTGTTACCAAACCAGTTGGATGTGCAGTATCTTTGTTGGCAATTGTTGGATTACTTTTACCATGTGTTGCTCGATTTCGATTTTGTCCTTTAGCTGTTGGCTTTAAATTTATAACTTTATATGTTTCTTCAGCAAATTCAGATGGTTGACGTGATAGGAAATCGTACTCAGGTTCTCCAATATTATTTCCAATTTGTAGAACTGGTTCTGGATCACTGCTTGTTCGAATTTCTACTATACTTGAGAGTATTGGTTTATTAGTTGATTGGCTAGATGTAATGGTCACTGGATTCACAATCATTGGAGGTTTTTGCTCAACAACTTGTTCTACAATTTTGACATTTTTTTTCTTTCCTGATGTAGCCGATGATTTTTTCACATTTGTCACAACATTAACTTTAGATCCTACTACCTCAATTTTTGGTGGTTGTGAAGGGGTAACACTTGATTCGGCAACAACCTCAACTACTGAAGAAATTTTTAATTGTTTCACTTCTTTTGTTGCAGTTTTAGTTGGTGTTATTTCGGTTGGTATAATTTTATTTGTTTGAGGACTGGTTTGAATTACATTAACAACTACATTCGTTGTTGATGATGATGGTGTTTGTGTTTGTTTGGGAGACTCTATAAACAAAAAAAAACAACAACAAACAAACAAAAAATTAATAATGTTGTCTTTTAATTGGCATAAAAAAAAAAAAAAACAAAACAAATTATGTACCTGGCGGTGGAGCACTTTGAGGTGAAAATATCATTACAGTATTTCCAATAGTTGTTGTAAAATCTAAAAATCCATAAACGGTTTGTGTAACTAAGCCATTATTTATTGAAGATGAAATAGTTGGTTCAATTTCTTGAACTGGTGCTGGTGCATTTGGATTAACATAGACAGGTCCACTAGCATATGCACCAACTAAAAAAAAATATTAAAAAAAAAACAAACACATGCAAAACCAGATCAAATAAAAATCAACAAGTCATTAAATAAAATTTATAATCAAATCGATATGAAAAAAAAAAAACAAAATTAACACAAAATTCTAAGAAGTAGTAAAAAAAATTTAATTAAAATTCTTTTAAAAAAATTAACCATCCAATAATAGGTCGATCATTGACTTAAGAATCTCTTTCTTTATTTTTAAATTTATTTATATATTTTTTTCACATTTTATTGACTGTGAAAATTAATTTTATTAATAAGTACATTTTTTTTTTTTTTTTTTTTACACAAAGAAATTCTTTTGATAAGGGAATGTATGCATGTATACATGTGTAATATATATATGAAAAATATATTACAATTTGTTTTTTATTTTGGAAAATATTTTTTCATCACTATACATAATATTAATAATTTTAATTAAACAAAAATTGCAAAAAAAAACAAAAAAAAAATAAATAAATAAATAAATTATCACCGTGATGTCTACCAAAATGTCTGTTAATAAGCATCGATCATAGTTAAATCGTATGTACATCATTCGATCATACAAATACGTGTTAATTGCATTTTAACAGGTACATATAATGTATTTCTATAATTTTATTTTACGGAAAAATTGTATAATTAAATTAAATAAATAATATAAAAAAAAAAATAAAAAATAACGTTCGATGCCTTCAGAAAAAATTTCATTATTTTTTTTTTTTATTATTAAATACCATAAAGAGAGCAATGATTTTAATAAACACGTACGTATATATACATACATATGAATATGTTATCGAATGGAATTCGTTATCGAATTATCATTAAAATTATATACTAAAAATATTATTTAAAAATAAAAACCAATTTTATGTCAGAAAAATTTTAAAATAAAAAATCAAAAAAAAAAAAAAAAAAACTTGTATGTATACGTATATCGATAAAACAAAACAGACTTGTAAATAAAAACAAAATAATCAGATGTAAACAAAAATTAAAAAAGAAAGTACCAAAGTCCGTACATATTTTTGTATATTATGGGATCATTGTGGTCTAGTCAACATATATACTATGTACTCGTATAATATGTATATGACAAGTACATGTAGTATATGTCCAATAAACACGTACTTATACACATGTGTACGAAACTTTTTATAGACTTTATACTGTTTTTTTTTTTTTTTTTTGCTTGTTTCATTCCTTCGTTGTTTTTGTATTTATTTATTTATTCATTTATTTTTTGTTTTTATTTATATATTTTTATTATTTATTTATTGGTAATAACGTAACAATTTTAACGAGACTTGATTAACATTTTGTTTTTGTTTTTTTTTTTTTTGTTTTTCTCATTTAACTTTTTTTTGATTTTTTATTTTTTATTTTTTAAATAATTTTATTAATAATCATTTAATTATTGATAATAATAAAATTAAATCATCTGTAAATAAGGAAAAATGAAAAAATAAAACAATCATACAAATAGCTTTTGTATTAGCATTTGAAAAATTTTTCAAATACTTATTTTCTACGTGTGTATGTATGTATTTTGGAAGATGTAAGAAAGGACATGTTATAGGAAGGATAAGAAAAGTTTACACCTTTACAATAAGGTACCTACATATATATATTTCATTTTTTCATGTTTTTTTTTTTTTCTAAATTAACTATATACAAAATATTCCAGAAATAAAAATTTTTTCTTTACATTATTTATTATCATAAGAAAATAAGAGAATAATTATTTTTCATTTACAAATCTTTTCAAATAAATTTTTTTTTTTTTTTTTTTTGAAAATAATAATTTCGTTTATCATTTAACGTATGTATATTGTATAGTTGTTATATATACAAATAAACAATTTTGAAAAAATAAGTTATGTGTTCAATATTATAAATACTTGTACATGTGTATGTACACACTATCGACTACGACTACAATATAGGAAAATATGTGATAAATGCATCATATATGCTATACAGAGATAAGATTATTAATTTAGAGTACAACATGCATATTATACGACGGGGTATGTACAGTGATGTATATTTTAAATATTATGATTTTGTTTTTTTTTTTTTTTTGTAAACAAAAAATTTTCATTATATTAAATATTGTTAAACAAAAATAACACGTTATTTTAAATTATTAATATTTGAATATTGATTAGAAAATACTAATAAACAAAAATAATAGACATTAAGTTGAAATGTGTTTTTAATGGTAATATATGAGTAAAAATTTACAATAATATTTACAAATTTATGTACGAATTAAAAAATAATTAATTTAAATTTTGAGGAATATCCTTTTCTAAATTGCATTATTTTTTTTTTTTTTTTTTGTTTTTTTTAAATGCAATTTGTATATATAAATTTTATATTTCAATTTCAAAATTCAATTTTTACATTTAAAAAAAAAAAAAAAAAAAACAATAATTATTTAAAAAATTAAAATAAAATACAAAAATACCGACAAATCAGATTGTAACGGAAAGAATTTTTTTAATTTGTGTTAAACAATTTAAAAACAAATTTAAAAAATAATAAAAAAAAAAGGCATGTAATAAAAAATCGGAAGTGGAAAATCATTTTAAAATGATCTTAAACAGACTTATGCAATTTTTTTTTTTAGTTTTCCACAAGATTTAATGAATTTAAAATTCTTTTAGGAAACAAAAATGCTCAAGCTAAAGAACATTTGTAATAAAAAAAAGTGACAAAATAAAATTAACAAAATCAATTAACAAAACAAGTTTATAAAATGTTAATAAAATGTAAATCTCTCTAGATGCATATGTACATATATCCCCCAACTTAATTATACCCATCAGGTATAAAAGCATTTACATATACTCAATCCGATAACTAAAAATATGTCTCTGCATTTGTAAATATTTTTTTTTATAAGAATTATTTTATACTATATGGTAAATATTCTTGAAAGAATTACCTGAAGTATTATAAAAGAAATAAAAAATAAAAAAATAAAAAATTTGTAAGAATTAGCTTTGACCGTGCTTGACACTGCTGCTAATAATAAAAATTATAATCATATTTTGTAAATGGTGACGGTATTCAGAGTAATTGACAGAAAAATTAAAATGTTTTTTTTTTTTTTTTTGTTATTATTCCATTTAAAATGTGATAAACATATTCAATTGGATAAAATTTCAAGTAATTACATTATTGAATAAAATAAAAGATAATCGAAATGAATGAGTAACATACTTAAGATTGTTTCTTTTGCTTTTGTAAATATGGTAACCTTCAAGAAAGCAAGAGTTTGAAGGCTTCTTTTTATGCATTGGTATTCATGTAAGTATGTATATGGTATTAGCAATATTATGTATACTATGCGCTTTAAATGCGTACCTTACAAATTAACATTTATTATGTGTAGGCCTAGGCATATTTATATATATATAAAGAGGGACTTACATACTCTCAAGGGATTTGAAAACCCATAAAATGATCTTATTATTATTATTAAATTTTTTTTTTTTTTTTTTTTTAAATTATACAAAAGAAAAAAAATCAATTAGTAATAAATATAAGAAACTTATTACATATTGCATTTAAAAATTACCACAATTTCAAAGTAATACATAAACATATTTCAATGTTAAAAATAATTTAATAATGGAATTATATATATTTATGTACTTACTGTTACAAACAATTATCGATGTTATTATTGTGCTAAGTACTAAAAATATTAACGTCATTTTTTTTTTTTGTTTTTCTTTAAATATTTTTTTTTTTTTTTTTTATAAATGATGAAACTATATAACTAATTTGAAATTAATTATTTTTCTATTATAAATAGCATTTACTCCTATTTAACACGAATAACAATAATGATGTTGATTGATGACTATGATGAGAATGATGATGACGATGATGAATAAATGTATATCAATTTTCTGCTTTAAATTCAAATTTTTGTTATATGTCAATCGATTGATATTTTGACCTTAAAAAAGGATCTGAAAGAAAAAATAAAAAAAATAAATAAAAAATAAAAATAACAAAATTATACGAGCTAAATACATGAATAATCGTTTTTGTCTAAAAAATGAAATTTATATGTACATACATACTTTTGAAATTAAATTTTTAATGATAATTGAAAAACAGAAATATTGAATTTTTACTGTTAAGTCAAAAAATTTGAATTTCAATAACAATTTTGAAATTTTCATGTTATAAGATTTTTCGATTCGAAGAATACCCCCTCATCTGAGACTTCATGTCTTCGATATTTTTCTTAACTGTTAAGTCATTTTACATCCTCAAAAGAACACATTATTTTTTATAGTAAACGAAAAAAAAAAAAAAAAAATGTTAAAATTTATAATTATAACTTGAAATCTTAGTAAATTAAAATTTTTAATGTTTTGCCGACTTAATGCTAGCAAATATTTATATGAATATTAATGATAATTAAAAAAAAAAAAAACAAGTAATGATTATAGATAATGGCAGTAATTTTTGATGATATTATATTTTATCGGTACGTGATTTTATGTAAATGAGAATATTAAATTCATATTATATAGTAAGAACACAGAATATAAATTCATGAAAATTTAATTATAATTTTTTATAATTAATGAAAATTATTACAAAAAAAAAAATTAAAAAAAAAAAAAAAATTGAAAAAAATTTTCAATTGTGCATTATGTGCATCAGGCTTCATTTATATATTTATACAAGATTCTATACCCTTCGGATTTGTCTTTTTGATGTAACTTATGATATTTTCTTAATAAAAATTTTATTTTATTTTTTTTTTTTTATTTTTTTTTACAATTTTATACAACACGGATCTTGCAATAATAAATTACATAGACGACTTTTATGTTTTCTTTACATGTACATAGACGAGATATTTAATTAAATACATATCTTTAAGTTTTGTACCGTTGTTCAAAAGAGATATCATCAGATCATACAGGTTGTATTTATGAGTATATACATCCCATAATATAATATATACATACATATATGATCATCGTTTTGATATATCTTAATCGTATTTAAAATTCAAATGACAAAAAAAAAAAAAAATAAAATAACAAAAATACATATTTGAAAATAATTGAGAAGATAAAAAAGAAAAATATATATTTATAGATATGCAAATTTTTCAATATTGTCTACTATACTATATATAAAAATATTTCATTTATTTTTTGTTATTAATAAAAAGTATATACTATAAAATTTTATGTGAAAGAGAAAGTAAATTATTTGTGCATATACTCTATATAATGGATACATTGAGATTTTCATAATTTAACTAAAAAAAAAAAAAAAAACGTGTAAATATTTGTATACATTTTTTTGTCGTCTTCTTTAAAAAAAAAACAAACAAACAAAAAAAAATGCAAAAGGTAAGATATACAAACAAAGAATTCATTAAGAGGTTGATGGCATTGAAATGAAAACATAATCATTAACAAAATATTTATTTAAATTCCTAAATAATGGTGTTATTATATTTTTTATTTTTTCTTGAATATTTAAAAGAAAATTGAATAAATCAATTCGCACACACATGCTGTGTACAAAATCAAAATAAAAATCTTTATAACAATGTGGTGTAATTTATTTTTATTTTATTTTTATTTTTTATTTTTTTATTTTTTTTTTTTTTTGCCACATAACTTGACCTTAAAGAAATGATCCATAGTATTGTATATAAACATATAATTGCACACATTTTAATAGAAAGCGAATAAAAGCATCTTTACAACATTTAACATCATAACTGCAATATCATCATTGCATATACAATATTAAACAAACTTTCACCTTTTAATGAATCTCATTTGTTACTTTTTTATTTTGTTTTGCTTTTGTTTATAGTCGAATGCATGAGATTTTTAATTTTTTTTTTTATTTTTTTTTGAATGAATGACTAAATCAATTCAGTTAGAGCTGATTCTTGAATTATCGTTCAAAATGATAAAGTTTTAATTCAAAAATACAATTAAATATAACCCGCATAATATAGTTCCGATTTTTTTTTTATTTTTTTTTTTTATTTTCCAAATTTTTTTTGTAACAGTTTAAAAAATATAAATTTTAATGCTCTAATTGTGATCAGTGCTATCGTTTTTCTAAAACTTGAAAACAATACAATACGTTCAAAAAAATCGATTTTTATATTAAAACTTTTATGTTTCCTTCAAATGATTTCATTTAAATTTTCAAATTTCGCTTGAAAATTTCTAATAAGCAATTTTCCTTTTTAATTTTTCATTTTTCTTAAATAAATAGAAAATTTCTATAATTCATACATACATACATATATAAACCTGCAACTTTGTGTATGTAAAATTATATAACAAATAACTATAGTTTGTCTATTAAATGATCACCAGTGCATATTTTATGAAAGTATTTATGTATGTATGTCTTTTATCTTCTCTCGTTATTTCTAACAAGAGTGTTATGTTTAAAAGGTAACTTACTAGACAGTAAACAATAGACTCCTGGCTATGACTAGACTGCTATGAATGTTAGTCCTATTGCTATGTAAAAAATGAAGTGGTTTGAAAACTGTTTTTGTTTACTTTTATCTATGTTTCATTTACACTGATCTGGTCTGGTATACATAGCAATACCATAAAGCATACCAGTGTAGTTAGTTAGTTAGTATCACAGATGATGGTTGATTTGATAATGATTAGTCAGTTTAGTTGCTTTTTGGTCATTAGGGAAGACAGATGGTATTGTACAGCGACCGATCAAAATAAATATACATGTAATTCTAAAAAGTAGAATTTTCATACAATATAACAGATATCGAAAAGTAATAAAAATATTGCAATTTCAGCAAAACGTTAGCACTGATATTAAATAACAAATTTTCAAATTTTCTAGTAATATTTTTAATATTTCAATCAGTAAATTTTATCATATCATAATATCGGATATATTATTGTAATGAATTTCTTGACCTTCTTAATTTAAATAACAATACAAACTTTTTTTTTTTTTTTTTTGTATGTATATAATGTATACATGCCCATGTAATATAATGTACACAAACAAGAAATTGTTTTTTCTCTTAAATTAATTTTTTTTTTTTATTTATAAATTTAACATGAAATTTATGATTGTATAAAAGATATTCGCATGCATGCATATTTAATAAGATATTTTTGTTTTTCAAAACAATGATATACCATCGTTTTGTAATTTAAATTTTTTTTTTTTTTTTTTTTACTTAATAACTTTAAAATAATAGAAAAAATCTTTTATCGCTCTAAATATCTTGAAAACATCGATTGTATTTATGAATTATAACGTATAATTTAATGATTGATTAGTTTCAGTTTTAAAATGGATTTTTTTTTTTTTTTTTTTTTTTTGCCACAATAAAAAATCACAAATATCTTTTTTCTATGCTATTTTCAAAAAAAAAAAAAAAAAATTTCAACCAGGAAAAAAAAAATTTCAAATAACGCAAGTTGAATAGAAACTAAATGAGAAAAATGACAGTGATTTACCATTTTTTATTTTTTAAATATTTAATATTAATGCTTTGATGTGTAAAATCAAGGTAGATACATATTTTACAACTTATAATCAAATCAGTAACAGGAAAATAATAACGACTAATTACAATAAAAATCGAAATGCAAAATAAACGTTAATGGTGAAATGACAGAAATTGTATATTTAATTTATTCCTTAATTTTGTGATAAATTCTGTTTTATTTGTTGTAATTTATGGTTTCATGGATAAAGTGATTTTTTATTTTATTTTTCGTCATTTATATACTTTCATTTTCTGTAGACAGACATATGCACATATGTACATGTGTATGTGTTTCATGAGCAGTCATTGCGGATAATACATATGTATGTATGGATGGTATAAAAAGCTCTTAATACATACCATGGTATGTATGTATAACAAATCAGTTACAGATGCTTTAAATAAATTACAAGGTTTATTTAAGGATTTTATTAAGGATATAAAAAAGATTATGATATGTGAGAAAATTTTTGGATGATTCAAAATTTTCAATTAATTCCGATTTTCGTCAAAAAAAAAATTTTTTTTTATACGAAGAAATTTCTCAAATGCTAATATGAAATCAAATATAATTCAAGAAACAAATAAAATCTGTAAGTTTTTTTTTTTTTTTTTTCTTGACATTAAGGTATGTATTTATTTATTATTTCTTGTTTAAGAAAAAAACAGGTTAATTATTTAACAATAAATATGAATGCCAGTAAAATACTTGTAATTGAGATAAATAATTAAATATGGGTGTAACCTGCAATCAC
Source organism: Anthrax anthrax (assembly GCA_963971155.1). Taxonomy (NCBI): domain Eukaryota; kingdom Metazoa; phylum Arthropoda; class Insecta; order Diptera; family Bombyliidae; genus Anthrax; species Anthrax anthrax. The sequence goes on along the minus strand of OZ020118.1, from coordinate 749,567 downwards.
CTGTCAATCATAACGATTATTATTATTATGTCAGTACATTATGTCAGTTAAAGTAATTTGGCCTTTTAGAATAAAATTTGTGTTGATCGAATAACACGTAGACGATCAAGTCCTTCCTTTTTATTACAATCATTAATAGTGACCCGTAAAAATGGACTTTTACAACTGCCAATTTACTGTTACTAATACTTTATTTCCACTTAAAAAAAAAAACATACGCACGTTATGTATGTATACAAAATATAGATACATATGTAGCAATTTTATGTCTTAGATATGTAGGTAGGTACTCGTACATACGTTATGTATTATAAACAGTATTTTAATTTCTTGTAGAATTTAAGTGGCAAGTGGCAACATTTCAAAGTACACGAATACAAATATTATTTGCCATTTTAAATCTAAAATCAAATACTTTTAGGTACCTATACTTTTTATTATTAAATTCCGCATTTAATATCAATGTTATAATATTAAAAGAAAATTATCTTAAGAAGGAGATATAAAGTATGTTAACCTAGAGAGCATTTATTTTTGTTAGTTTGCATTTTGTATTGCATGCAACTGGTTTTATTAATTTAAATTTTTTTTTTGTTTTTTTTTGTTTTTTTTTTTAAATACTAGATACAATTGATATTCAGGTGTGATCGTGTATATAAATTTCATACATTTGTACATAATAGATAACTATTTAAAAAACAAAAAAAAAAAAAATCTAAACTAGGTCTCTAAACATATATTTTGCTTTTATTTTCATTTTTAATATGTAATACGTTAACCATGATGCTGGTTTTTTATATGTGGTACACGATCCACATATGCTCATGTGTGTTGCATAGAAAAACTAATACATACCTATGCTATATAATATTGAGCTAGTATTTAATAAAATGTCAATAAATAGGTAGATAGATATTTAAAATTTACAATGTATAATTTACCTTTCTACTAAGTTTATTTTATTTTATTCTACAGCTGACTCTATGTATAGATGGTGGACGTTCATGTGTGCATATAAGAGAACTGGAAAATGTATACACAATACACAAATTATAATTTCATATAATATTCAAATTGAAGAAATCACTTAAAATTTACCATTGTAGGTAATTCAGTGATACAATATTATATGTAATTTACCTTCTAAAAGTAACAAACTGTAATTTTAATATGATTCAAGGTTTTTTACACAAAGTAAATATACATGTGCAATTCATATGTCTGCACACAACACATCAACTACAGCTATTTCTTTTGGTTTTTTTTTTATATTCATTTTATTTTATAATAATTCATTACGTAAGTATAAATTAAAAAACAAAAAAAAAATCAGACATATTTTCTTACACTAGAATAAAATTTAATTCTACTTCTTAATTCTACTTTAATTAAAAAAAATTTTTTTTTTGTGCAAAATTTTTGATTTTTAGAATTTTTTATTTTTGTTACACATGAGTTTTAAAAAAAAAAAATTTTTTTTTTGTATGATTAGGGTGTGGTGGCTGGTACATATAACCCTGATATAACATTAAGTATTTTTATGTAAGCATTTATATAGACAACAGAAAATGTACACAGACCACAAAAAATTTGTACCAAAATTTGAAAAAAAAAAAAAATAAAAATGAAACGTACACAAAGTTACCAAACTTAACAGTTCAATTGTGGAATATTAGGGGAACTTTTAAAATGATTTATGTATATATACCTACATACATATGTATGTGTGTATGTATGTACATTTCGATAAATCAAAAAAAACAAAATTTTTTTTTTCAAACATTAAATTTCCAGACATTAAATTTTTAAAATATTTAATTGTTATTTGTTTACACCTTGTATGTAGTATCTTTGTTAAAAACCAAATTTTTATACATGTGTTTGTAACTGCTAAGCAATTCTTTTAAGCATGAAACATGCACACGTATGTACATATCTGCGTAAATATGGTGTATATTCACAAATAGCTTTAAGGCATAAATACTTTAAAATTTTTTCTCCTTTTATTTATTTTGTTTTTTTTTATTTATTTATTTATTTTTATTATTTTTTTTTTTTAAATATCATTAATTATACCATTATTTAGTGTGATTGTAATGTTTGAAGGATACAAAATTTATGATTAAATTGTAGGTGGCCCACATGTCCAAATGAATGTTTATTATAGAATTAATGAAAAGACCGAATGAAAAAAAAAAAAAAAACAAAAAAAAAAACAAAAAACAACAACATCATAAACCTTGGTCAATATAAATTTTGTGAATAAAATCGAAAACCTTTTTCACATAAATTTCGTTTACACCAGCTCATTTGTAAAAATAAACAAAAAAAGAAAAACGAAAAAAAAAAAAAAAAACAAACCATTAAAATTTGATCAAAAAATGATAAATAACATTTGCTAAAATTTTTTTTTTAATTGTTTTCTTTTTTGTATTTTTAAACAAAATTCTTAATGGTTTATCATATTAAATTCAATGGAAAATGTTCGACAAAACAAGTTAAAAAACTTCCTTTTTTCTTTTCTTTGGATATTTTTTGGATTTTTTTTGTTTCATCCTTTTCCGATACATACAAAATTTTCTTACAAGTAATTCTCGAATAACATAGTGCCTTAGCATAAATGTAATGCGTTTATTTCAATTTTAATAGTTCACATTTTTCGTATTTCTCGTAGAATCCCTCCTCGGACTTCACAAAACCCGATAACTTAAGCAAGTAGTCTCTCTTAATGTGTGATTTGAATTTCTTCTTTTCTCCCTAAACACGGACTTCTATAAAACTCAACCTCCGAGTTATAGGAAATTTACCTGAATGATTCAAAAGTCATAGGTTAAAAAATCATAAAAATTTCCAATTTTTTTTTAAAGTATTTTTATTTATTTATTTTTATTTTTTTATTTATTTAAAAAATGTCCATTTATCGGTGACAATTCATTTTCAATTGCACATAAATAAATTGTCTTTTATTTGTTGTATTATACTGTATAAATAATATTATTGTAGATATTTAAGATATTGTTGGAAGGTATACAGCGAAATACATGAAAACGTTGTTTTTTTGTAATAGTTAAATATTTTTGCATTTTATATAATAAATTTCATTTTTTACATCTACACAAGGTTAAAAATGTCTGTTATTTTGTAAATATACAAAATACGTAAAAATTAAAAAAATTTTTTTTTTGTCATTGATAATATTATGCAAAAAATAAGGTGGATTTCAAAAAAATAAATAAATTTTTTTTTTTTTTTACAATAACTCTTAACTGTGCAAAACAATAATATGGAAAGCCTTTCTCGTATTTATGGCAATGAGAAAATCGTACTTTAACGTATGTATATGGATAAAAGCGTTTAAATGCGTGAAATTAATTATTTTAAATCAGATAAAGAGAAATAATCATGAATTATTACAAAATAGAAGACACATAGAAGACAAATAGAAGACATTATCACATTTTGAGTTTAAATTTTTATTTTTAACGAGAAACCAAAAATCAAAAAAAAATTATAAATAATTGTCGTTTTTTTCTTGAGTTTAATTTTGTTTTGCATTTAAAATTTCAAATAATTTTTATTCATTTAAAATCAGAAAAATCTTAAATAAAAATAAAAAAAAAAATCAAAAAAAATTTTTTAGTTACTTTAAATATTCGTTCCACTAAATATTACACTAAAAACCTAATTTTTAGTTATAAATTATTGGGTATACACACACACACACACATATGTGTTTTTGTGGTAAATTTTTTTACTCTGTAATGCACACACATATAAACCTCATTTGTTAGCTATAATATTTTGTGATAGTTCTGGGTCATATCATGTTTCGTAATTATTTCTGTATTTTTATATTCTTTTATTGTTTATTACATAGTTTATTGTTATACAAAAAAATAATTAAATTTTTTTTTTTTTGCAGATTACGTATCATATGTTAACATTACATGTATGTATAAAAATAAAAACAGGTAAGTAACTACTTGTATAATTTATTACTGTACTACAAAAAGTCAAAATGTATTCAGTTTTATAACAACATATTCTAAGAGTATGTACACATACAGACCGAAATTAAAGTGTGTACACTACATACGTTTTATTCTTACAAGTGTATAATCATTATTTTGCTTTATTAATTTTTTTTTTTTTTTTTTTTGTAAAATTTATTTTAGCATTATTATACAGTAATCCTCGTTATTGTGGATTAATTTATCAAAAATCCCATATATTAAATGATCGTTTAGTATATATAAGTGTTGTCCTGTATGTGACTATAATTAAAGAATTTTCATAATTTTTCATATTTAATTATCTTTACATATCGAAATTATACAATTATACGAAGGTTACCTATACACTCTATATTATTTTATTTTGCTTTGCTAATTTCCATTTCATGTTCTTATACTATAAATTTTATTTTTATTTACGTATTTGTACACAATTTACAGTTACTTAACAAACTATATTTAATGAACGCGTGGTATTTCAATATTTTTAGGTATTTTAAGTTGATTTTTCTATTTTTTTGCTTCAATAATTATTTGTTAAATAAAGAATTTAAAATGTTAGCAAAATAACTAATATATGTAAACAAGTATATAATATACCTACACACAAAATGATTGCGAATTTTTGTTATGGTAATACGGTGGTACAATCAAGTACAATATATCTAAGTATATAACTAAAATATGATGTAATTCTATGAAAAATAATTTTCCTCAATTTAAGATACCTATTTTGAATACATTTAAATATTCAAAAGGGAAATTATGTAAAATATTAAGTAATTATGTATACAAAAAAAAAAAAAAAAAATTTTTAATTCTTTAAATTAAAACATTTTTTAGCGTAGAAACTATTTTAGCTGTTCATTTAACAATAAAAGCGCGTGTACGGTTTTTTTTTTCATTTTTTTATTTTTTTTCGAATAACAATATAAAATTAAAAATTATTTATAGAACAGAAATTTTTTCATTTAAATTATTTTCCTTCTTCTTGAGCAATTAATCACCTGAAAAATATTTTTTTTTGTTTATTTTTTTTTTTTTTTGAAGAAAAATAAAAAAAAAATAGCAAATCAAAAATTCATTTCTTGTCTTTGAAAATTTAAGAAATCTTGTACAGTTAATACCCGTTGGTAGTTTACAATCTGCTTAAACACATTTCTCACATATCATTTTGGTTTTTTTTTTCTTATGTAATTTAGTGTGAAATTAAAAACAAACAGAAGGCAGAAAAAAAAAACAAAACAAAACCAAAAAAAAAAAAAAATTGCTTAAATTTTCAAAAGACCTTCAATTTTGTTTTTTTTTTTTTGTTTTTTTGCTTTCTGGAGTTTTTGAACATAAAATAATCATAATTCATGAAATTTATTTAATTTGAACATTTATTAAATTTATCTGTACATTTTTTTTATTAATTTCATTACATTTTCATATTTATAATGAATATATGTACAATTAAAATTTTCGTATATATAATTTTTATACATAGCACGTACACACGTATCCATACACTTGAACACATATATTATGTGTATACGTATGTATAAGTGTACGTATATATATGTAAATATTGATATAGGTAAATAAAAAATATTATAAATTTCATTATTATTCGCGAAACCTTAATATATAAAATTAAAAATAAAAAACTAATTAACTCTTAATTATTATTATTATTATTAAATTTAATGTTGTATTACAAACATTATTTTCGGTTTAATTTATTTTTTCAGTTGATTTTTTTTTATCTTTTATTTTATTTTATTTTTTTTAATTTTTTTTTTATGCATTGTTCATATTCGTACATTTATGTATGTATGTATGTATATGTATTATGTACTGTTTATTCATTTACATGTTTATTTATTTTTCAGTTGTTTTTTCATTTATCATTGTGATGTCTGTACAGATGTGCAATAGGTATATGTATATTATTTACATATACAGGTAATTCGCGTTTAAAATGGTGATTGCGTTCTAAAAATTAGATTTATCGTAGATCCTTCTCATTGAGACAGTTCTTAGTTAACTCGATAACTAGAATTATAATTGCATAAATTATTCCTGTATGTATGTATGGATTTTGCTACCAAATTGATTGAGATCTGCTTCACAATCTTGATATCCTGGATCACTATCTTATTATCCTGGATATCTAGCACTTCCTTACAACATGATTATCATTCTTTGTTTCATATTCAAATATTTGATTGTCACAAGTGGTATCATGGCATCACGTTTATATTTTAAAAACAATGTAGAGACATACATGTGTGTGTCCAGCCAGACTGTAATGTACCAACGTACATATTTACATGCTTACGTATACGTGATTTTTGTTGTTGAATAGCGAACTTATTCAATATGTAAATTATAGAAATTATGTAATATTATAGAAATGCCAAAAGAATGATATCTTTGTATCTACACATAAAATTTTCTGATTTATAGAAATTAAAAAAAAAAAAAAAAAAAAAGATTGCATTGTTATTAAAATAAGAAAATACAAAAAAAACCAGAAAACGATAAGCCTATAAGAGAAATATTTGAATTTATAAAATCAGATAAATTAAATCAAAAATATCAAAAATTCGTTTCTTGTATCTTAGTGTTTTTTTTTTCATATTTCTGAATAACATTTTTTTTTTTCTTTTTTTGTATGTAATTTATTAACTTTTTCCTGCCATTTGATATACAAATTTTCTTTATTTTTATTTTTTTTTATTTTTTTCAATAAAACTGTTAATGATTTTTATGGTCCTTTTATTCAAAATTTGTATTTTTCTTTTTATTGTTATGTTTTGGTTCCGTAATGTAAAAGCATGTAAAATCTATAATTCAAAATGAAAAAAAAAAAAAAAAACAAAAAACAAAATGGCAATAAATTACGAGTATATATCAAAAAATAAAAGAGAAAATCATTTTAATGCAATATTTTTAGTATTTTTCATTTTCATTTTTATTTTGGGTATTTTTTTTTTTTGAATTTTTTGTATTTTTATTTTTAATTATATGCATTGTATCAGATTGTATATAGTAAAGTTATTAATGAATTGATTAATTTCCATTTCAAATATCCTATCTACTATCATAATGCATCACAACAATGAATTAATTAAAAATGCCAGATATGTAAATGCAATGCACACGTATTATAAAAATTTACAGAAAATATGAAAATTTTTAAATAATATAAATATGGACAATATATAGTAGTCTCATATATTAATTTTGACATTGCTCTAATATACTCGTAGTATGGGTATTGATGATTACAACGATGATGATGATGATGATAAAGTGATTTTGTTATATAAATATTGTTGCTTGAATTTAAAAAGTAATTTTACTTTATTGATGGAATGGCATTGACCTAACATCTAAATATAATAAAAATCTGTAATTTTTAGTTAAATGGTTCCGGTAAAACATTGACATCTATTTCAAATTGGTTTCCCTTTTATGATTTTATTTGTATATTTGTGTACATTTTTAACAAATTAATAAAATTGATTAAGGCTAAACACATATAAATATTGTGTGTATTTTTATTGTTGTGATCATAATGCATTTTTGTAAATAAGCACGTATACTGTATACACATTATGTATAAAAATTGTGTATATGAAATAAAATTAAGATAAAAGATTTGAAAAAGAAAAAAAAAAAAAAAAAAAAACAAGATCACTTTCGAAGGTCTTTCTTTATTGATCATTGAGGAAAAGTCTCTTTTTTATTTTTTTGTATTGTAATAGAGTACTAAAAGTTTTTTTTTTTTTTTTCATATATTTTCTGTTTTCAATTTTATGGGTGTCAATAACATTTTATTTAAGAAATTGATTATTTTCCAACTAGAGGACTACATACAATATGTACATAAAAATGTGTTATGTTTTGATGTCGTTTTTTTTTTTGGTTTTTTTTTTTTTTTTTTTTGATTTTCCCAATGGAAAGAAAAGTAAAAGTAGCCAAGCGTGTATTCATATTCTATCTACGAATATGCGCATGTAATAAATTACATTCCAATAAATAATTTATAAGTTATAATAGCTTAGGTTTAATGCTTTTGAATTGCATCTAACGTACAAAAAAAAAAAAAAAAAAAAAAAAATCTTTAGAAATACATGAATTTTTTGTTGTTGTTATATTGAAATACTGGACATCAGTAATGTTTTTTTTTATGAATAAATAACTTTAAAAAAAAAAAAAAAAAACTGCCCATTATTATAACAGAAATATATGTAATTGTTTAATAATTCATTTTTTGTAACTCGATCGTCATTAATATTAGAGTGATGTGTTACGGTTCAATTGAGTTTAATACTTTATTATACGTAATTGTAAATCATCGTTACAATTTTTGTTGTTTTTTTTTTTTTTTTTTAGTATTGTAGAGGAAATTTGAATTGGTATTGGAAAATACAAACATATTTTGCATTATATTGCATTTGTACATTTAAAAAAAAAATAGAAAAGATAATATCTTTGCATCATACATACATATATACCCATTTATCGTGTATATATTTACTGACCATTACGATATAGTATAAATTACTGTGGTACACACACAATTAAAGCTGTAAAAAATCACACACATTCATATGTAATAGACTTAATAGATATTTTATGTGGTTTTACCTTGTTTTATATCGATTCCATCATATATATCATATGGTCTACATACATAAATACGTTAATCAGTTCAATTGCTATAAATGTGTGTTGCAATAATTTATGTTATGTGTTTAGTGTTTACTATGGCGAGAAAAATACAAATAAACAAAAAAGAAAAAAAAAAATTGAAAAATGTTTTTACAACTAATACACGTTTGATTACGAAAAAAAAAAAAAAAATTGAAAATTGAAAATTAGCTCTATAGTAAATTGTGAAAAGTTACAAGCAGAACAAGAAAATTGTACACATATAGCGTAATTTTTGGATTGTATTTTCCAGTGTTGCATTTTTTTTTATTTTTTTTTTACATTGCAATAATATTGAAGAATGCATTGCAATCTTTGATTTTTATTTTTTAGAAAATATTTTTTGGTGTTTTTTTTTTACTTCTGGTTATTTAGAAAATTTAAAAAAAAAATGAAAATCGTTTTTCCTGTATTGCATACCTCAGTAAATTGTGTGAATATTGAAATAGCTTTCACCTGTTGCACTACAAAATGCTGTTCTAAGATACCAGGTATGTAACGTTTAAAATTTTTTTTTTTTGTTTTTAAAACAAAATACCTCTACGGCTTTTAAGTTTGACTGTTTTTATTTTTCTCAAAGGAATATGAAAAGAAATTGAAGAATTTAGTTATAGACCATAGTGTAGTTGTTCGGCACTTTTTTTCATTTTAAAGTATATAAGCACTTTAATATAACAATAATTGCCATATATTTTTCTTCTTCTTTTTCTTCTTCTATGTACTTACCTGTCTCTTCAACTATTTTAATGATTTTAATTCAGATTTAGTTGTTTTATAGAAAAAAAAAAAAATGTAAATTACAGACATGTGATCGAAACTAAATATGTACATATAAATGGTCTTTGGTCAATATGAAAGCCTATTATATACAGATAATTGTTAGTTGTGAAATAATCTTTGATAACTTGATTGAACAAGGAAATGCGTTATTTACAATAAGTATACAAGTATATAAAACGACCACACATATGTACATACCTTAGTTTAATAGTCAATTTTTAATGACGGAAGTAATTTTTAATTCATTCATTAAGAGAATAAAAAAAAAAAAAAAAAAAACAACAAAATACGAAAAGCAGTTTTTCTTCTAGCATATAAAATGCATTAATAGCAAAAAGGTTTATGCATATGCAAATCTATTAATTATAATTGACAAGATATGGTGATGAGATGCATAAAATTTGAACATTATATGCAACAAATTATCAAGATTTCTAGTGAATACATGTATACAGACAATTTATCCAATATGAAATTAAAAATGTTTAAGTTTATTTATTAACACCTATTCAAAAACATTTTAACAAATACACACCTATTCATATCTAATCAGGGCTATTCTGGTCATATTTAACAGATTTCACTAACTTGATATTCTGTTAACTTTTATAACAAATTTAAATTTTAAAGACTCAAAATTTTATAAATGTACATATGAAAATTAGCAGAATGTTAAGTTAGCGAAATCTATTAACAACAACCAGAATAGCCCTGAATATCAGTATTGTATGTCGCATAAGTATGTATGTGTAAATACTAAATATGTAGGTGATTTTTAATTTTGAAAACAAACATTTGAATACAAAAGATATATTTTGAAGTAAAGGTGTTGCGAAAGTAATCGTTTTTGTTTGTATGTAGATTTTCCTATCTTAATATGTGCATACATACATATCCATCTTAATATGATTTTGTTTTTTCTCAAGTATTTAATTCCTTACTATTTTTTCTTTTCTTCATTATTTTTATCTTTCTTTCACATGTGTAGTCATTGAGACAAGACAGGAATTACAAAGTATAATTACGGCATACCTACTTTTAGATTTTTTAGATAACACCTTTAATGAATAATAAAAAAAAATAAAAAACAGACATTTGATGTATGGCATACACGATTAAAAACACACATGCATATATACACATGAAATGATTTAAATATCCATTAAAAGTAAAACAAAAATAATTTCTTTTTCATATAGTGTCTCAATATAACTCAATTTCATGGATGGTACTGTGTTAATTGAAAATTACAAATTTTATGATCAGGTAAATTTTTGTTTGTTTATTATTACACATATGTACACGTATCCGTAAATTTCGTATGTTTTTATAATTTAAAATTATAAGTTAATATTATTATGTCAACATATATAAAGGCATGATTAAAATAGTAATAATAAAATAAATTGAACAGAAAATCAAATATTAGAAAGGTGTGAGATACACACATTAATTATAACGATTATTGAAATTTATTGAAAATTGTATTTATCTAATGTATATTATGTAACCTTTAGGCCTAGTAATAACGTTACTGAATCACATTATCTTCGTATGTTTATTGATGTGTTTATACTCTGTCCATTAATATTATGCACTTTAGGTCTTTGTCTGTCTTTTTTCTTCTTTCATAATTTCTAATTATGACTGTTTCATGAGCAGTATTATTACCACAATCTACAAAGCTTTTATTATACATCAGATGAATTTTTTAAATATCAATACATATAGTGATTAAAAAATGGTATCACTTTGAGTAATCTCCATAAGACTTTTAAGTGCATAATATTAGTGGACAGAGTATAGAAATATAATTTGATTAATAATATATAATATAATTATATAGAAATATAATTTGAGAATAATTTGATTAATTTGATAAGATCTTCAGTTAATTTTTCATTTAATGTTTATTTTAATAATTTTAAATTAAGTCATTTAAGAAAAAAATGAAAATTAATTCACTTTTACTTTTATAAGAAAATAAAATTCTGTAACGTACCACGTGTATCAATTTATATAAATTTGGCTCATAAGTCGTTCTTTATTAACAAGAACAGTGGTTCGCAGTTTTCAGTTTACGTATTTAAGATGCTTATAAATGATAGAATTGTAAGAAAACATAACTTCAGACCAAATTATGATCCAACAAAAATGAAGATGAACAAACATCTATTTGTTCATTGAGAAATTTGAAAAAAAAAAGGTCATCCAAGTGAATGGATATTTTTCACTTTACTGTGTGCCATGTACATTAGAATATGCATTCTAACAAAAACTTTTAAAGCTCATAATATTCTTGAAATACTCGTATGTTGAAAACCTTGAAATTTGCTGTTGTTTCTTTTATAAAGAAGCAAAAAAAAAAAACAAACATCCTTTAATTTTCATAGTTTTTCCACGTCATTGTAATTTATTAAATATTTTATGGTTTTTTTCTTTTTGTTTCTTCGTCTTCTTGATCATGTGAGAAAAACAACTATAATGAACATATTGTAATAAATTCAATTTATTTTATTGATTGGCTAGCAATGGCAGACAACGTACATATGTAGATGTATTTGTGTACTTATGTAGGTTAAGATCAATTTATTATTTAATTATATGCACACATCATATATACTCGCATTCTCATATACAGTCATTGTACAAAATTAATTATGCAATTAGATTTCTTTCTTGCTAATTTCTTGTTTTCGTTTGATTTTCATTTTCATTTTTTTTTTTAAATAATTCAAATATGTGTGCAGGTACAACACACCTACTACAATGCACAATTATATGCATACAAAATTTAAAATTGATTTGAATTTTTTTTTTTTTTTTATAAATTTTCCATGTGTTACGTTTTATGATTTGAAAATCTTAAAATATTGAATTTGAACAAACAAAGCAAAAACAAAAAAAAAAACGTTACGAAAATTTAAAAACCAATATATGACTGTTTTTCCATTAAATGCACAATTTTCCATTTATAAAAACAAAAAAAAAAAAAAAAAATTTCTATCCAAAACGTAAGAGGTAAAAAGCGTGTAAGTGCAAAGTCATGTGCATTATTTGCAATTTATTTTTTGTGCACAGTGCATATTATATGATCATAGTTATGAGATTTTTGTTTTTCTTTATTCAAAATTACAAAATTCAATTTTAAATTTATGATTTTCACATACGTACCGTATGTGAGACGTTTACAGTGTGTTCATATCGTCATTGATTTTTTTCTTTAATTTTATTATTTTTTTTTAATCGATCGTTGTAAATACCTACATTGCAAAATGTATAAAATTGTATAATTTGTGCATATAATAAATGAATCCTACGCATCAGTATCATCATGTAGCCTCTAATAAAAGGTCAAATTCATATACATATTTTTTTCAAAACAAAAGAAAAAAACAAAATAGAAAATTTTTATATTCAAGATACGTTTTCTTCGATGTGCAAAATATATTTGCATATTTTAAGTAAACAAAAAAAAAAACAAAAAAATTGCAATTGAAAAACCGGGCGTTTTTTTTTTTTTTTTTTTTAACAAAGAACCTATAAAGATTATAAATCGATTATAGTTTTCAGGAGTTCTTTGTGTATCTTATTGTTTTCTGGAATTATTTATCGAAACGAAGAAATCAAATTATCATAAGGTATAAATACGGGTTATCATCAGCAATTTAAGACTTTATGTTGGGTTTTCTTTTTTATACGCAGACCTACTGAGGTTTAATAGAGAGTTAATGATAATTACATATTTATTTATTTCTTCTTAAATGTATACAATGGACACTACTTATTATGTTCAACTACGTATATGAAGATTTCAAGTTAAGATGTCAAGAATACCAATTGTGTTGTACATACCATGCATGGTACACACGTTACCTATCAAATATTATCTCAAAAGAAGAATTTTTATATTGAACATAAATTTAACATATAAATTGAACAATGTGAACATAATTTTTTTTATTTTTTTTTTTTTGAAATTTATATGCAACAGAAGTATAGTATAGTTAAGTTACTTTGATATTTGATGTGTATTGTAAACAGATCCAATGAAAAGAATAATTATTATTACTGAAAAGTATTGGATTTTTTACTGGCATCATCGTTTAAAGAATTTTTTTTTTTTTTTATTCAAAAAATAAACTAAAATATACACGTTGATCGAATCATGTGACAATAACATAAATTTACATACATTTATGCATAGAAATTTTTTTTTAAACATTTTTTATACAATTTGAACATAAAATTTATGATATCGTTTATTCATGTATACTACAACCAGGTATACCAAAAGGTAAACATTATTTTTCCTTTCAACTTCTTAAGATTTTGTTTTGTTTTTTTTGAAATTATTTTGAAAGAGTACTGATATTTTCTTACAACCAAATAAGAAAATAAAATTTTTTTTTTTTTTTTGATTATACTTCAGGGAATCTCTTATAACATTTTAATATCTTTTTATTTTTTTTTTCTGTGTACAATCTACTATATATACATTTTACACAGAGAGACGACATGAATTTCTTCGTATTAGCTATACATATATAACGTTCAAGATATACATGTATAGATTGTCTATAAAATAACATAAAAAGTGGAGGTAAAAATTTTTCATGTACATTTGTAAATACTGCAAACATTACTTTTTTTTTTTAATTTTTTTTAGTGGGGAGTTATATGTTTTTTTATTTAATATTTTATGACCATTTGTTTTTTATGTAATCCCAATATAAATTGTGTACAAATGTATGTACATACTTGAGTATGTCCATACATATATATACAAATGTGCCATAATGTTGGTATATTTAACGATCAACAGTTTAAAAGTAACAATAATAAATTTTATAATTATTAAAGGTATGCATTCTCATATACGGATATGTTAAACGGTATATATGTACAACTGCAATAAGTTTGACTTCAATGTAAGTTTCTTATATACTACACATTTTGCTGTATATACAAAAAAAAAACAAAAAAAATCAAAACTAGCGAAAGGGAATTTTTTTTTTTTTTTAATAAGAAATCTAAATTCAAATTTAAACAATTTTTTCAAACAAGTTTTCAAAACTTACCTTGGAAGTTTTTCTAGTTTTTCTTTTTTTTTTTTTTTTAAATAAATTTTTTTCCCTCTGATTTTTATTTTCGTCGTTGTTAATAAAATGCACACATACGTACGTTAAAAATCAGATTATAATAATTGTAAAAGGAAATAAAATTTGTTTATTTATTTTTCTTTTTTTTTATCTCAAATGTGAATTAGATATTTATTTCTTAGAGAAACAAAAATACATAAAACGATCCTTTTTCTTTTTAAATATAAAACACGTATTCATGCATTTAAATAAGAACACATGTATACATACTTGTATATTTCGATTAAATACAATCACAGTGACAATATCTTCTAATACATTAAAAACAAATTACAAAAAAAAATAAAAAATAAAAAATAAAAATAAATCGAAAATAAATTTTTAATGGTGATGAATTGTAATTGCTTAAGTAATCGTGATGAATTTTCAAATAATAAATTACAATTTACCTTTTTAAAAAAAATAATAAAAAGTAACGTATATATAAAAGAACACAAAAATTATAGAAGGTATTTCAGATGTAAAAAAAAACATTCACTATAGTTAATTATCATTTAAAATTTTATTTTGTATTATTTTCTCTTGCATAATAATAAATTGCACCAATTTTACAAATTTTTCAATTAAACATTTTCATTAATTAAAAAACTGAAAAATGAAAAAAAAAAAAAAATAATAATAATAATTCTTAATTTTCACTTAAGAAATAATTTTACAGATTTACACATTCACTATATTTTATTTTTAATTGAAAAAAGTAACGTGTATAATGTGTGCATAAAATATGAATTTTTTTTTATTTATTTTTTTTTTTTTTAGTACGTAGGTAGTATTACAATTATAATTTTTGTATTCAATAAATGAAAAAAAAAAAAAAAAAAAATTTCGCAATAATTCACACTTCAACAAACACACATTAGATTACATTTAAATGAATTTATAAATTGTTATTGTCTGTATATAAGAATACCGGAATTTATTTTCTTTATTTTTTTTCGTTTTTCGTTTTTACTTTTCAATAACAGTTTCTCTTCTTTCACGAATTTTTATTTTAAAAATTTACCAATACGATTTAATGTCCGAAAGGAAATAAAATAACAAAAATAAAAATACATTAAAGTAAAAAAAAAAAAAATTTAAGTCAAGCAACGGAAAAGCAAAATATACTTTTTTTTTTGTTTTTAGAAATCGTTTTACCTAGATTTAAAAAAAAAATTTTTTTTTTTTTTTAAATTTATTTCCTATATTTTTAATTACTGTTTTTTGTTATTATATGATTAACCGATATTTAATATATACCAGTTATATGGTTATATTTTGAAAAAATCCGTATAAGAAACGTACAGATTTGACTTGTTTACCGTGCGTGCAATCAAGGTGTGTTAACTTTTCTAAAATAAGATACCAAACTAAACCGTCATCATCATACTAAAACTAATAATAATATGAATATATGAAATGTATAACTTGCTTTAGTTAAAAAAAAAAAGTCATTTTTGCCATTACCATTTTCCAACCTACCACCAAGTTTTTTTTTTTTTCTTCTTTTTTACTTTAACACTGTTGTTGTATTTAAAAGTATTCATAAGTTCATGATGTATAAGATTTCTTTTCGTTTTCATCCAATATAGCAGCAAGTGAACACTCTTCTCTACCAGCTTCAAAGACTCAATTCTCCGCTTTACCACCTTTTTTTTTTATTTTTCTTTTTTTGGTTTTTTTTTGTTTCTTACCAATTACCAAGCTTTCGATAGAAATAAAGTAACAATCAGTGAAATATCTGTAAGTTTCAACAAGGTTTCAATGAAAACTCTATATATTGTCGTTTATAAGACAATAAATTGTTTCTTTTTTTTCGTTTTTTTCATGTGTTCAGATATACACTTACATTTTGCTTACAGTGAATAAGACGTTACACTCTCTCACATAAGAAAATTGTTTGTAAAACGATCAAACAACTAAAATGTACATGAGGGGGCTTTGGGAAGGGTTAATCAGACATTCTGTCTCGATCAAAATAAAAAATCGAGAATATTTTTGTGCTTTTTATATTCAAAAAATTAATTTTTATCAAAGAAAATTATCTTCAAAAATTATTGATCATTAATTTTACGCAATTTATTTGATATATCCATTAGAAAAATGATGAAAATAGATTTCGCGGAGATCTAAACTTGTTTGTTATTAAAAGTTTTTTAAAATTTTTTTTTTATTCTTATAATTATTGGATGTGCGATTCGAAATGATCTTCAAGAGGATGATGATGACTAAAGATCAAATCCTAGCCTATCTCTCATTTTAATCTTTGTATAATATATTGATGTGGTACAAAAAAATAAAATTCCTTCTTACTTTCCAATAGATGATCAGGAGATAAAAAATTAAACATATGCGCAGATGGCCACAATAGCAATCAACTGAGAGCTATTTCAGATCAATTACATCATCATTTGTATCCATGCCATTTATTTATTATTTATTATTTATATTGGTCAAATGTATTACACACACGTAATATACAAATGATTCTCTTAAGTAATATACAAACATTTTAATTGTGATTTAATTACAATAAACTTCGGTTAACATATTTGAAATTGGTTTTTTACCACATGTATGTCCATTTATACGTGTATGTATGTATACAAAGTGCGTTTAAAATCCTATTTAAAAGCATTGTATGTGGGTGGAAACAGTGGAAAAGCATTATGGTATGCCATAAATATCAATTTTACAATTATTGCAATTTTCACAATAATTTACTATACATTTTGATTTAAAGTAAATTATGTTATCATTGTTTTGTGGTTTTAACATGATTTCATTTTTATGTACAGAAATTTACACAAATGTATACAAATATAGCAAAAAATAAAAAAAAATAAATTACATATTCATGTCCACCTTGCTACATTCCGATAAACTGAATTATAAACCGGTCTCTCTCTCTGTGGAAAACAAAAAAAAAAATTAAATAAATAAATAAATAAATGTTATCTAAACAATATCATTGAATTTAATATTGAACTATTTGAATGTACCACATTTTATATGATTGGTTCTAAACTGGACAATGTTCATATATGTTCTATTACAATGGAATTTATTTGTTACTAGATTACAATACCACAATAATACATTGTTTGATACTTAAAAAATTTTATACATTTTGTACATTTTATTCGTATTTTTATCTTTCATATAAATTGATCAGTTAAATTTTGCTCGTAATTTATTTAAAACATAAAATAACATTTTCTCAGGTAAGTGAGAATCTATTTTCCTTCTGCAAATTAAGGCTAAATGGTGATAAATTAATTTTATTAAATTTTTTTTATTAAAAATTTTTATTTTTATGATCTAACATACATAATATGAGCTTTCTGATTTTCTGTTAATAATGTCCCTTTATGCGTGTACAATTTATGTTATTTTTTTATTGTAATAAAAAATTTTTGCATATTTTAACCATATGCTCAATTATGTACATTGTGATAATTGATGCAACTAGCCATGTAATTTTATGAGATAATAAAAAATATAAAAAAAAAAAAACAACTGTGAGAAATTACTGATAAAAATCAAAGAATGAATGAAAAAAAAAAAGATTTCTTTATACACATACATAATGTATTCATCTCAGTCTTTGGATATATTTTGTAAACTTCTAGTCTGTTGGTAATGAATTAATGACCATCATCATATAACATAAAATATGTACATATGTTCGTTTTGTTACAATGTCGGTAGTAAAAAATGAAAATATTTTTTACTAACAATACCATAATAAAAATTTTCTTTATATCGTTGTATGGCTATTTAAAAAAAAAACAAAAAAAAAATTTCAATTTATATTTCCCAGAAAATTTCAAAATTTCTCAAGGTATATCTTTGTATGTACAAGGAAAACAAAATACAAATTTGTGTACAATACTCTTGTTGTAAAATTATGATTTATTTCATGTACATAGTATCAGTATTACTGAATGAATACAATATGAATGAATGTTACGTTAATTTCTTACACTGAATAAACAAACACAAAAAGAGTTTAAATCCGTGGTTTAAATTTTCTTTCTTGACACACGACATAATTAAGCAACTGTTGCAGTATAATCGTGTAAATTTATAAGAATTTTTTTATTTTTTAAATTTTTATTTTTTTTTTTATTTTCATCATTGCTTTATTTATTTTGTTTGTTAACGAATAATCTTAATTCTCAAATAATTTTCATAGATACGTAATTGTATAAAACAAAAAAGTTTTTCAAGATTTAATATTAGAAAATTGCAAAATATTACATAAAAATTTTGAGCCATTATTAAAAATCGCATTTTAAATGAAAAAAAAAAAATAATAAGTGAACGTAAATGAATGCACAATGCAACAATATTTATGAATTATGCGTACAATAGAATTAATTCTAGTTTATTGTGTCGTCTTAAGGGGAATTCACATTGAGAAAAGGTAAAGCAAATGCCCGTTTATTCTGAATACTTCTTGTTCTTACTTGAGTGTAATTTTTCAAATTGTAAAGGTATAAGGCAACTAAAAAATTTCCAACGATCTACAGTAGCTTGAAGCAAAAATAGAAATGCTTGAATATAAGTAAAGATAACCAAATCTTATAATAGACTGTAGTGCGATGAAGTTTTTAAAATCTTTGAAAAAAAAAATGATATAAAAATGCATAAACCTTTTTTCAATTGTTACCCAAAAAAAAAAAAAAAAAATTACTACCATTTATTTTTTTTTATAAAGCAGAAAAAAAAAAGCCCTGAAAATGGATATGCCAGGTACACATGTCAATAAAATAATTCACATTCTTGTTTTTATTTGTAATTAGTGGTTTGTATATTTCTTGTGGTATTACATGTTTTTTTTTTCTTCATATAATCATTTCTTTTTTTTTTGTTGCTTTTAAATCTGTATTTTTCATAGTTTTCTTTAAATTTATGTATTTTATAAAGTTTTTTTTTTTATTGTATATTACACTACAAATAATAAAAGTAAATATGTGTATAATTAATAAATTAATATAAAAATGATTTAATTACTATCATTATTAATTTTTGTTCTTTTTGTTTTTTTTTGTTTTTTTTTTTTTTTTTAAATACAGTCAATAAGTAACAATAGTCAATGTTGATTTTTTTTTTCTTGTTAAATTATTGTAAATATTTTTTCTTTTAAATTGAAACAAGTTAAATTTAATGAATTTTTTATTTTCATTTTAATTTTTTGTATATGATAAAAATAGTAGATTATATATAAAAACACAACATCTTTAATATAAGAAAAAAAAAAAAAAAACATTTCTGACTTCCTCGTAACATATTTTTTTTTTCCAAAATAATTGGCAGTTTAAGAATTTTTGTGTGTATCTATATGCAATTAATTTTTTTTTTTTTCCAATCTTTAACCCCATTTATTTTTTAATTCTTTTTAAAATATTATACAGTCAACTCTCGATGCGATATATAAATCGATAACGATTTTCTAACTAATCATTTCATTTTTAAATTTTTAATTTCTATCGCTAAAAATGATCTGTAGTATGAATTTTTTCTATGTACGTAATTTAAATTTTTACAATTGAAATTAAGAATTTCCTTATTTGAATAAAAACACATTATCATTTTCAATTACGAACTAATTTAATTTGTGCTAAATTTTGTGTATCTTATAACGTGATTTCCATACAAAACCGTATAAATTATTTGCATTTATGGAGGGTTGACTGTTCATAAAATAATTACTAAAAAAAAAATGAATAAGGAAAAACATTTTATAATAATTAAAATTCTGTATACAAGAAAACAAAATTATTCATTATCTTTTAGTTTGTCTTATTTAATTTGTTTTTTTTTCTTTTTTTTTTTGTATCTAGAAACTCATTATTACAATTAAATATTTTATAATTTTCTTCTTTATAATAATTGTTTATTTTTCTTTTCCTTTTTTTTTTTACTGTTATTAAATTGGTTATTGTCTTTGGTTGTTTATAAACTATTTACTTGTTTTTTTCTTTGCTTGTTTTTATTTTTATAAACAATTTTTTTTTTTTTTTTATTATTATTTGTATAATTTAAATAATTAATTCATTATGCTATAATTATTCAAATGATAAGTAAAAAAAAAAAATTTTATTTGTATGTCTTATTAGTATGCTTCATGTATTTTTCTGTTCTACTTTTTAAACATTTTTGTTTTTCTCTTTTCATTTTTTAGTTGTAATGTCCACGGAAGTAAAACGATGGTTAAATTAAAAGAAATTATAAAAAGAAAAGTACAATATGTAAAAAAAAACAAAAAAAATCATTTTATTTGGTTTTGCCTTTTTACACAATTTAAAAATAAATTCTCATTAACAAGTTTAATACATTGAATTTAAGTTTGGATTTCAGTGATAGTGTCTATGTGAACGTCGAAATTTTTTTTTTTTTTTCATAAATTGCTCATTTTACTGAGTCTATAAGTTAATTAACTTTAAATTTGAACTTATGTAAACGTTATCATTGAGACTAAGTGATTAGAGCTCTCTACTTTCGTTTTTTGTTTTTTTTTCTTAATTTATTTAAAATAAATAATAAAAAAAAAATGTAAAAAAATTTATAGGGAAAAACTTATTTTTTCACTTTGTAAAGGTTGTAAAAATATCTCGCTTTTTTCTCCAAGTTAAATCACTTTTATAATATTTTGGGCACTAAAGGTGTTGTTCTCTTAAGAAATCAGTGTTTATTCTCTTTCTCATTTATTTTTTTTACTAAAGTTTGTAAATTAGTAGATTTTTTTTTATTTTATTGTTTCTTTAAATTTCTATTCTGTATAATTTTAATATGAGCATAAATTCGATAGTTTACAATTATCTTTTTATTATTATTATTTTTTTTTAATTTTCGTAAGTTATACATATGTATAGTTAGTCAACAATAAATACATAATTTTGGTTCCATATTAATTAATGATAATTTTTTTGTTAATATTTATATACGAGTAAATGTATAGAATTTACAATTAGTTTTTAATTTTTATTTTTTATTCTTTCTCTCATCATATTTTCAAACGTAATAATCAATACATTTGTTATCAGCATCCTTAACAATTGATAAACAAGTACTTGATACATTCTCATTTGTGGTTGTTGTCGGTGATGAGATAATTATTGTCCCATTATTGCTATTACTATTTCCATTACTATTTATTGCTGTTGTTAATGCTGTTGTACCACCATTTGTTGTTACAGATACCGTTGTAGCCATTGTTGTTGATGATGGTGATGATCCTTTAACAACAGATATCAATTTTTTATCTAATGAATTTCTGGCATTTGATATTTTAGCTTTAATCGATTGACATGAATTAAATGATGGTGAATTTTTTAATTTTGATGTAGCAGATTGCTGTAATTGTGATGAGCCAGTAATTTTTATTGGAACTGTACAAGTATCATTAAATGATGCCGAACGATGAACTTGTGAATGAGATTTTAAATTTTGTGTAGTATTGCTTTTATCTATTGTTGATGATGATGATAATGATGATGACATTGATGTTGGCAACGTTACAGTGATTGTTGTTGTACCAATTATTATTGAATTTAATTGATGATTTTGACTGTCACTATTACTGCTGGCACTACTGTTGTTGCCATTAATTTTAAGTGGTGAAGATGTTGTTGAAAGAATTTTTTGCTAGGATGATGAAGCTGAACTGCGTGTTGATGATGTTGGTGAACCGGCACTAGTTTGAAGAGAGACAGGTTCTGAGCCGATTATGTTGTCTTGATTCATTTGCTTCATCATCTAAATATTGTTTTTTTTTCAATTAAACACAAAAACCAAATAGACAAAATGGATAGAAAGAAAAAGAAGAAAAAAAAAAATATTTTATTTATTATTAATTAATTTATTTTACTTTTAAAGTTACAAACCTTTTTGTACAAAATCATTATTATTGCAATAAAGTTTTGTACATAAAATATTTCCAATTTTATTATAATTTGATACATTTTGATTATTATTTGATTTATTTGGATGCTGTTTAAATTTTAGTTATAAAAAATAATATTTACAAAACAAAAATAAAATAAAAAATTAAAATTAACATAAAAAATTAATTAAATACATTCAAATAAAAATAAGATTAAGAAATATAAAGGACATAAATAAAACATGAATAACAAGAAGCATGACTGTATGCTTGATTGGAATTACAAATGCCTAGAAAAGCAACTTAAAAATTAAAATTAAAGATTTTCATTTTTTATTTTTTAAATGTCAAATGGATAATAAAAGATTTGTAGCATATTTTGTATTAATAAACATAAATTTTTTTTTTTTTTTTTGTTAAATGGAAAAATTAATCGAAATGTATGAATTTTGTTATGATATGAGGGGTTAGCATGAATTTGTTAGACTTACAGAGACATCAGTAGTAGTAGCATTTTGGTTAGAAGTAGTAATATTAGCAGTAGTAGTAGTAGTAGTAGATGATGTAACATGATCACCTGAAGCTCCCATTGGACACACCAAATCACTCCATTCATCACCACCTTTGGTACTTTTTCGTCTTTTTAATGAGAACTGTGATTTCTTCGGTGTCTAAAATATTTCAAATTTAAAATATAAAAATTTCTTTTGTAACTAAATTTTAAAAATTTTATTTGATTAACTAATTCAAAATGTCTCTTAAAAGCAAACCTTCACTTTAGATGTTAATGTTAATGGTTGATATCCAAGTGTATTTTCAGCATCTCGTTTACCCTGGATTACGTCACGTCCAAGTAATTCTTTGAAATGTGTTGCCAAATGACGACGCAATAAAGTTTTACTTGGTGGAATACTCAATAAATCGGCTAAAAGTTCAGCTGTAAATCTTGGTTCGTAAATCATTAAAGCTCCATGAACACCTAGCCAAAATATAGATGGAGAAAAATTCATTTAAAAAAAAAAAAAAAAAAAATTATTATTTTAATTATGTTGTTACCTGCTCCTCGAAGATTTGGTGCATATTCTGCCAAATCTACAACACGAAGCCATTCCATAACACGATATGCTGTCCATAGAGCTACTTGTTCATTTTCGACATTTTCTGAATTCGATCTTCGTATCAAACAATCTGGATTCCAATTATTTTCACGCATTACTTGTATGCCACGTCTCAAACTCGCTACATGTAGACAAGATGTAATATGCAGTGATGCTAAATCATCCATTGTCAATTTGTGCAACATTCTACCATCTAATCTAGCTACAGAGAACGAATCCTTATGTTGTGGTAAACCGATATCATCAAGCCATCGCATTACCTTTTTCATAATTAAACATTTTTCAGTATTCAAGTATAAAATCAGCTAAAAAATACATCCAATTACCCATGATACATCCAATTTGCCAGCATTCAACATCATCTCATCTGTTTCTTTTCCACTCAATTCAGCAATAGCTAAAACAATCTTTTTTCGATGTAATTGTGATTTCAAATTTAATTCCTTTTCAATATCAACTGGAGATGCTTCAATTAAATCAATCCCTCCATTAACCAACCATTTTTTCAAATCTTCCTCATAACATCCTAAACCCATTTCTTCAAACCACATACAAATTTCATTTACATTCCATTCTTTAAATGGTTTATTTGGTTTCGGATTTTGACTCCATCCTAATCTTGCTCCAGCTGTTGCACGTACACCACCACGTTTAAATTCACCTTCACCTGGTAAATCTTCTAAATTTCCACTATTGCTTCGTTTCATCTTCCCAAAAATACTACGTAATCCTTTACTCTTTTGTCCTAATGATGGTGATGTACCTGGTTGGGGAGTGAAACTTCGCTGCATTTCTAAGGCATCATCTATTACCTTTTCAGTTTCAGCTGTAAATTATTCAATGCAATACATGAATATTTATAAATGTATAAATAAAACAATATAATAAAAAGTTACAATACAAAAATTTTTTACTCATTTTTTTGTTGAAAATGTTTTGAGTATAAGAATTTTTTACCATGGATTTCTAGTTTTAAAGGAATGAAAGCTATTTTGCGTATCTAGCGTATTTTATTAAAATTTTAATATTATAAGCTTCACGAAAAAATAAATTAAAATTTTATTTTAAATTTTAAAATCTATTTATTAAAAAAAAAAAAAAAACAATGGCAGTTAGGTATCTCAGGAATTTGTTCTGCTTTATTGTATAATTTTTTTTATTTCTATTTAAACATTTTTTTTTTTAAAAAAAACAAATCATTTTCAAATAAAATTTTTGATTTAATTAAAAATTTCAAAAAATTTTATTTTATTTAAAGAAAAATAAATTTAGATTGAAAATGATTTCACACTCATTATTACAAAAAAAAAAAAAAGAAAGAAAAATCGGAAAACGTTTAGATGTTACTGATATACATAATGATATGAGAGCTTCGTTAGGTAATTATTTTACTAAGCCACAAAAATAAAATAAAATAAGAATTTAAAAAATTAACATAAAACAAAATTAAAAGAAAACAAAACAAAATCGAAATTTAAAAAAAAAAAAAAATATTCCAATAACGAAACCTAAATTTGGAACTGAATATCCCCTATGTTTGTTATTATTATCAACGATGAATCCTTTCGATAATAGATTATGATATGATTGTGAAATAACTTCACAATGATCAGAAGTAGAATAAGAAGAGTAAGAAGTAGGAAGAGAAGGAGAATATATTTTCAAACAGCCATCAACTGAAATTGAAAAATTTTTATATTCTTTTTTTTTTTTGATACATAAAAAACAAACAAAAATAAAAAAAATTTTCCACAAAATGAAATTCTTCTCAATGAAATTTATTTCATGTGTGTACATATATGTACGTACTTACCAAAAGCGACATTACGAAGTTTTGGATTTGCATTATTATCAACGGAATTTGTTAAATTTTGTCCACTAATATTATTCTGTTGCTGGGATTGTTGATGTTGTGGTGTTGATGTACTAAATGATGATGAAAATGATGTTCTTGGAAGACTACTAAAATGTGGATTGACTTGATGTCGAAATGAAGCCGGTGGTGTCTAATTGAAAAAAAAAAAAAAACAAAAGAAAAAACGTGATGAACGTGAATAAAAAACAAAATCTTCCCCCTTTTTTATCTGTTTTTTACATGATGTACGTATGTATGTACATACCTTTGGAGCATTAGGATTTGATGAGTTCCCTTGTTGTAAACTCCCTATACTACCATGAAATGTTGATGAATTAGTCATACTGTTTTGATGCTGTGGTTGCTGTTGTTGCTGTTGTTGTTGTTGTGAAGTTGATGTTAAAAATCTTGTTGAACCGACAAGTGGTGGCCGTCTTGATAGGGAATTATTATTATTATTTGTTTGACTTGCACGAAGTTCAAGATTTTCTCTTTCGAGTGCAGCTTGTTGTAATTTTAATTCACTCATAGCTGACATTAATTCTAATTTTTGGGTTTCTAATGATGATCTTGAAAGCATCTCCTACAATAATAAACAAAAGATTATAACATTATGCACATGCAATATATGTATGTATACGTCTAAATAGGAATACATAAGAGAAAAGAATCAAAATGAATGAAAGAATATGTTATACCTATTAAAGGATTTAAAGTTCATTATGTTTGAAGATATTTTTTGTAACATTGAATGAATGATATAAAATACATATATAAACATTGAAAAGACTTTAAAATATAATTTTTAATAGAAAAATCGAAGAATAAAAGGACAAGTTATGTACAGATATAGCTAAAGGTATATACATACATATTATTAAGTACATACATAGAATGAATAAAAAGAAACGCATGAAGAAAATTTTTGCAAGCGATAAATAAAAGAACAAAAAATATATAAACAAAAGTAAAATGTACTTTATTTTCTAATTTTGAATAAAGAAAGAAACAAGAAGAGAAAGAAAATATGTTTCATTTTATTGTATAACAACAAAAGAACGTAAGTTTTCTTCCTGTCTTGTTTACGATCTACTTTACATTTTAATTAAAATCTTGATTGAACTAAAACTTGAGAAAGAAAATTTTCTAGTTTTTTTTTTTCTACTAAACTTTCTTTTAATTTTTTTTTTTTTTTTATTATTATTAAGTAGACATTATGTTGCTATGTCATCAGTTTTCTAAATGACGTTGTAAAAGGAATTTTTTATTATGTAAAAATGTAAAAATGTAAAAAAAAAAAAATTGATATCAAAAGAATAGATCACTTATTTAGAGAGAATTAAAGTACATATTTTACATAATATAAGAAGGCAATTTAAGGTATCGTATATGCATTTGTGTTTGTGATTTATTTGCATATGTGTATGCACACAAAATATTAGAATTAAACATATAAGTTTTATTTATTATCACTTACTCTTTGTAACATATCTTCGGCATTATTCAACATTTGTGTCTTTTCTGTAAGGCTCTTTTCCAATTCAAGTATTTTATTATTCTGTGATGATATTTGTTCAGTTAAAACTTGAACTTGAACAGTTAAGGATTCTTTATCATTTTGTAATCGTCTTAAACGTTCATCGACATCAGGTCTCTGAAAATAAAAAGAAAAAAAAAATTAAAAAAAAATTGCAAAACTTTTTTTTTTTTTAAATAAAACAGAAATTTTTCTCAAAAAATTTTTTTAAACACTCTGATGATTATAAAAGAATGTAACACACTTTTTTTTTTTTGAATTAATTTTATATTTTCATGATCAGTAAAAGCAAAAACAGACAAAAATTGTTCAAGGAAAAAACAAATAAATTTTCATTTTTGTTAGTAGAATAAAATTTTTTTATTTCAAATACACAGGTTTGGAAATTTTATTTTTTTTTTTTAAGGAAAAACAAAAAAAAAACAATCACTCCCAGTTACTTATATTAACCTGACTTAAATTCCATGATGATAAATTCTTATGATTACATTGACAACAATTTGGTGTATGTCTATTACAACATGAACCAGGACCAGAATTGAAAAATTCTTGTGATGAACTAAGTGGAAGTGTACTTGTACTACCATATCGGCAAAAATCAGCATGTCTTTTGTAATAATCATGCATTCGTAAATCTTCTCGACTTGAATGATATCCCCAATATGTTGGATGTAGATCACAACCAGAAAATGGTGGAAGTGTTTGTGATGATGGTGGTGGTGGTGGTGCTTCCCAATAAGCAGTTGGTGATCCACGTCTATAACGTACACTCATTGGATACAATGTAGGATCATTGTAATAACTATCATTACAATCTTTATTATTTCGTTGTCCTCTATTATTTGAAATTTGTCGTTGTGATGCGCTTGAATCCTTTCCTTCATTACTCGATGGTGAATACAATTTTTCCTTTAAGGAATGTGTACTACGACTTTTTTGATCACGATCACGTCGATTATGATGACCGTGATGATGATGATGATGATGATGACGTTTACGATCTAAACTACTTGAAGGTCTTGGAGGTGGTTTACCAACTGAATTAGAACCACCACTACTATTAACTAAAGCAGTGGAATTCGATGATGATGATGCCGGTTTTCGATGTTGTTCCATTGATGTTTCAGAACAAACCCATGTAAAATCTTCATCACAGCATGTTGAATCGTCTAATAATATTAACAAAATTTAGGGACAAATCAACATAATTTTTTTTTTTTTTTTTGTAAATCTGTTATTGGAAATTAGTTTTGGGCAAATAAAATGAATTTTGAATATGTTAAAATCAAAAAAAAAAATTCCTTTTGTTTCAAATGAGTCTTTTTTGTTTTTGTAAAAACAGATTATGATCTGATTTAATTGAAAAATACGATGTAATTGTACACGCACAAACATAAAGTTGAATAATTTTATTGTTACATTTTATGTACATCCATACATATGTACATATTATTGCTTACTAACATTTACATGTTGGTGTTTGATCCTTATAAAATGATGACTCTTCATCTGAAGTACACCATTTACTTTCATTTTGTAGTGTACTAGTACCATCTCCTGTACTGCTTACAGATGAATCTGATGTACCTATACGTATATTGTATGTATATCAAACAAATGGGATTTATTTTAAGTCTAATAAAAATATTAAAAAAAAAAAAAAAAACTGGAGGGTGATAAAAATTAAAATCAACAATGAAAAAAAAAACAAAAACGCATTGTTGCATAATGTTGATATAAAATTCTAATTAAAAATAGAAAAAATTAAGAGTTGTAATAAACAAGTGTATTTCAAATAATTAAAACATAAAATCTTATTATTATGATTTGTTTTTTGAATATTTAATTTTAAATAATGCGGAATTTTTTCAAATGTTATTTGGAAATGCAATTTAATTTAACTTATCGATAATTATCTTTGAAATATCGAAAATAAACTTAAAAGCTAAAAAAAATTTACAATCAATCATTTTTTTTAAAAAAAAATATTTTGTTTTTTTATTTTTATTTATTTTTTTGCTTTTTTTTTTTAACTTTAAAAAAAAGCTTTAACATGAAAAAATAATGAAAAAAAAATTTTTTTTTTATTTTTATTTTGTTTTAATATTTTCTATATCTCTACATCCTTTCTATTATACATATGTGTTTATATTTTTGTGTATATATATACAGACCATCTTCAATTTCTTCATCTCCCTCTTCACCAGATGCTAATAATTGCCCATCATCATCATTACGATAGCATATGAAAGCAGCTATCGAATGATGAAATCCAAAATTTTGTAATTTTAATATTTTCGTTGATGGTAAAGGTGGTAATGGTAAATCAAAAAATTCTGTACTACTATCACTAGATATGCTTAATTCAAAATTATCTTTTTTATTATCATTGCTATTTTCACTGCTATCGTTATAGTTGCTGTTGTTGTTATTATTATCACTACTATTATTGGTACTGTTGTTACTATCAATAGCATCGTTTTTAGATGACATAATTTCCTTCTTTCTTTATTATTATTATTTTTTTTTTGTTGTTTTTGAACAAAATATTTTCCCTTTAATTAAAAATTTTCAGAACTCTAAAACATTCATGTAAAAAACGTAAACCAAAAAAAAAAAAACAAGAACTCTAAAAATTAGGTCAAAAATCCATTTTGGAATAGCTTTTAGTTTTTTTTTTCTCAATTTCCCTGTTTTATTAATTTTCTTTAATCATTAGAAATTTTATTGTAAATTTATTTTAAACATTTTTTTATTAATGAAAAATTATTTTTAAAAAAAATTGTTTTTGTTTTTTTTTTTTTTTTCACTTTCCTTATCATCACAATAAATAAAATATCGAATAGACAAACACTTTCATAGTCTATTAATTAATGAATACTGAAAAACAAATAAATAAACGAACAAAATAATTAACAAAATATTTCAACAAATAAAAATTGAAAATTAGTTTTTCTCATATACGTGTACGTGTGTAATATAGAATTCTATAATTATAAAAATATTCTTGATTAACAAATTTTACAAAATTTTAAAATATCAAAAAAAAATTTTTTTTTTTATTTAAATTTGTAAGTTAAATTACATATGTATGTGTACATACAAGTAAAGAAGAAAAAATATTGAAAAATTTATTCTCGTGATAGTGTGATGATAAAAATAAAAATTTCACTAAAAAGGGCCAATAAAAATAAATAAAAAAAAAATATTTTTTTTTTCGTTTTTATTGAAATACTTTTAGTGTAATGTATGATTTCTTTTCGTTTATGTAATTTTTTTTTTTTTATTTATTTTTTGTTTATTTTCTTATAAATATTCAAATTCAAATAATATTTTTTTGTCTGAGAGTTTGTCATTTCTCGTTTTTCATATACAATGCTAAGATGAGAGAGAAAAATATTTTATGAATTTGAAAAAAAAATAAAAAAATAAAAAATAAATTTAAAAATAAATTCAATACAACAGTCATAGTATTATAGTGAAGCGTCTTTTTAAGAATTAAATATAGAAAATATGAACTAGTATATAGAAATGGTTATGTACAATGGCGCACACCATTCATCTTAAAGAAATGTGGATTCGATGAAAAATTTTTTCTTCGACATAGGGTATCACAAATTTAATGAAATATTAATAATAAACATAAATAATGAATAAATTAGCATTATAATGAAATCCAGTATAGAGACACTGGTTTCAATTCGAGCAAAGACAAAAAAAAACAAAAATCTATTTTACATTTTTACCCACGAAATAATCAGCTTTAAAAAAAAAGTAAAATTGATCGAATCTACTTGCTCACAACATAGTTTAAGCTCCTTATATAGATGGTACTAGAAACTAAAACACCCTATAAGAATTTTCCTCATGAAAATGATATAAAAGAGAAAAAGAAAAAAAAAAATCAGGAAATTAATTTGAGACTTTCTTCATTTCTTAAAAAAAAAAAAATAATAATAAGTAAAAGTAAAAAAAAAGAAGATGTAATATACCAAATATTACGTGTATTCGTATGTACACATGTGTACATGTACATTAAATAAACATTGACGTAAGAACGCATATAAACAACATATTCTAACCACATATTTATAAACATTAGAAATTACATATAATGTAATGTTGCCAAATTCAAAAATGATGTTTATTCTTATTTATTATATGCACACATACCCGTACATAAGCGGCATTTATTTCTTTTATACTTAAAACAAATTAAATTCAATTTATATAAAACTTAATTCTCAATTGCATCAAAATAAAGTACGAAATAATTAAAAAGCAAAACAAAAAATAATATGAAGAACATTATTTTCTTTTATGTACATTTTTAACATGATTGTGTACTCTGTATACAAACTACGGTATAAATTTATAAGGACAAATATATGCATCTAAATTTAGTATTTTAATTAATGCGATTTGAAATTTTGAATGAAAAACTCATTGTAAAAATGAATTTAGAAATAATTACAATTTAATTTATTTGATTATGTACAAAATTTTCAAACTTTTACTTATTTTATTATATGTACATCAAAAGAAGAAAATACATAAAAATTTTTATACATATACATTTCAAAATCAGATGTTGTAAAGCCCTAAATTATATACGTTGTTTGTCTATATTTTCTATTCATTAAACATATTAATTTCAATTTCCTGTCTTTTGCTGAGTCTTAAATTCTTTTACAATTATTTTTTCATTATTCCCACGCATTTTATATTTTATATTTCTACGAATTTTATTTAATACATTTAAATGCTTTTAATGTCAATTTAGCACATTTCTTCAATATAAAATGCACATAGAATATGCAAGAAGATAGATTGCAAGTAAAGTAATATGACACCTTCAGCTAAAACTCCCATAAGCTGAGAGGTGCATAAGTAATTAATAAAGTCATAAATCATTCGTGAGTTTAATTCTGCGGAGTTCGGTCGATTTATCTATTTTGTCCGGTAATAGAGTTGAGTCAATAAAATAAAGGTGAAATAAAATTGTTAAAATTCATAAAAAAATTTGTTTTATTTCACAAAACCTCCAACAAATAAATTTGGTGTCAGGTGTGGGGTGGTTATATTTGTTGATATTATTAATAAAATATTTTTTTCAAAAATAAATAAAGAAATTTTTCCTGAAGTGAAAAATAAAATAAAGTGAAAATAAATACCGTTGGAGTGAATAAATTGTTTAATTTAATTGATTGAACTCAGATTTAAAAAAAAAAAAAAAAAAAAACAGAAAATTTTATTTACAAATTCAAATCGAATTTTAATCTGAGAAATTAAATTAAAAAAAAAAAAAAAATTATTTAACTCAACTTTTAACTCAACGACAGAGTAATAGCAAGGACAGAGTAACCAGAACAACACAGATCGAAAAAACAGACGCAGAAGATACACGAATCAACATTAACAACTGAACAACTGTAAGATTTTTCCATTTTTTTCGTTCCTACATCGTAATTATAATAAATAAATAAATAAAAACAAAAAATATATATTATTAATCAAGCCTTTTTCTAACGTTTTTTTTTTTAATTTAAAATTTCTTTTATTATTGTTCAAAATTGTAAAAGGGAATTTACTTTCATTATTAATCAATTACAATTTTATAATTTTATAATTTTATATACTTCATTTGAGTGAACTTGTATTTTTCTCTTATTTGTAAAAAAATAAAAAAATAAACAGTGAGAATTTAATTTAAGAAAAAGAGTGTTCAATCAATTATACAAAAGGGAATATATGTATGTAAATGTACTTTGTATAAAACATTAATGTAAAACTTTTTATAAACAGTGCGTTATTTCATGTTGTGTCATTTCAAGATTATCGTAAAATTATTGAATCATTCTTTTAAAATTTTTATAATCATAGTGTTATTTACACGAGTTTTATGACGGATAAAGAATTAAATAGTGATCTAGACAATACTGAAAACACTAGTTTTTTCTCCCCTACCCTCATTGATTTATCTGGTGAAAGTGAAGGTGAACCTTTCCGGGGATTTACTAACGAATTTACCCCTCAGTATAATAATTTTCACGATTTTAGTATAGAAGGTGAAGAAAGCCTCGCAATGCCTGCTACCTTAGATAAAGATTTCGCTCTAAAATTTATCCCTGAATTTAATGGGTGTCGCGAAGATCTTCACAAATTCATAAGTTGTTGTGACGTAATTCACGATGATAGTTTTGATCAAAATGACTCAAAAATGTTTTTAAATATAATTAAATGCAAAATGACTGGTACAGCATACAATATTTCAAAATATAAGACCTTTTCTAATTGGCCAGAGTTGAGGCAGCTTCTAGAAGAGCAATATCTAGAACAAAGAACGCTAGCCCAAATACAAACTGAGTTAGTGAATTGCAAACAAGGATTCCGAGAAGATGTTCGATCCTTTGCTAACAGAATAGAGAAACTATTAACCGATTTGAATGATGCATGTGTAGCTTCAGAGGGTGATCAAGCAACAGCGGTTATTGTCAGTTTGAACAGTAAAACTGCTTTGAAAGCTTTTGTCGAGGGATTACAAAACCCCTTAAAGTTAATTATTAAAGCTAGTCGGTTCAAAAAATTAAATGAGGCAATTGAAGCAGCCGTGGAGGAAGAGAAAAATATTGCGTACAATCAACATACAAAATCAAATCAAAATCCCAAAACCATCCTTAAATGCACATATTGTCGTAAATTAGGCCATAATGCTAGTACTTGTTACTTAAAACCAAACACAAGTGCACCTCGAAACCCTAATCCAACTAAGCAAGTTAAACCTGAATTCCATTCTCCTATGAACATGAGGGTTATAATATGTAGTTATTGTAAAAATTTAGGCCATCACATCAAGGACTGTAGGAAAAGAGCATATAATCAAGCAAAACGAAATACGGACCAAAATTCTAGACTACCACAGCAAGTTGAATCTTCCAAAACTCAGGGAAACGTGAAAGGCCCTGTAGCGAATGGGGGTGCTATCAGAGCCGAAAATTTAAAACAAACGAATTAAAATCCTCCAAATTTACGTTAAATAAACAGCCTAGTTCGTCAATACAAAATCAATTTATGTCAAATTACCTATGCCAAACGCTGGGTCAAAAGACAAATTCTGAGAAGAATTCTGGCTCGTCGAATAAACGACTTTGTAAAATTGATGAAACAAAAGTATATCAATCAACTAGTAATCGTGAACAAGTTCTTAATTCGTATTCCATTTCGTCTTCAACTCCTAAATCGTTAAATATTTTTAAAATGATACTAAGCAATAAAGATAAATTTGATATTGTAAAGTTATCAGCGGATTCAAATAATTCCGAAAATCTTTCATTGTTAGTTGATAGCGGCAGCGATACATGTGCTTTAAAATTAAAATGTCTTAAGGATAACCAAATCGTATATACACAAAAGAAGGCTTATTTAAAAGGGATTACCAAGGAATTAATTCAAACTCTTGGTGTGGCATATATAAAACTATTCATAGGAAATCAAATCGTTCAATATCCTTTCCAAATTTTGTCAGATAATTTTCCACTTCCTCATGATGGTGTCATAGGGCGAAACTTTTTACACGATTTTAAAGCCAACTTAAATTATGCAAAGAATGAATTATCACTGTTTTGTAAACAGAAAAATATAACCCTAAAATTAGATTGTTCACCACAAAAGATTAAAATTCCTCCCAGAAGCGAAATTTTTACTCGGATACCTATCAACAAAACAAAAGATTGCATATGTATATCTAATGAACTCTCAAATGGATTATTAGTATCTAATAGTATTTCAACTCCTATCAATAACTCGTGTATCATTTCTATCATCAATCCACATGAAAGGGAAGAAGAGCTAGATCCCAATGAAATAAAATTTATAAACGCTTCAGAATTTCAAATTTTAAACATGAATCATTGTACGACGCATAATTTTCAAGATTTTCAAAGAATCAAAAGAGTCCAAAATCAAATACGCACAAATCACATGACTGAAATTGAGCGTGAATCCATCATTAACCTCTGCACTGAATACAGTGAATTATTCCACATAAAGGGTGAAAAGTTGACATGCACGTCTGCCATTAAGCACAATATTAATACACCGGGCGCACAACCGATACATATTAAGCAATATAGACTTCCAGAAGCTCACAAACCTGAAGTAAGCCGACAAGTACAGCAAATGCTCAAGGACGAAATTATCACCGAATCTAGTAGTCCTTGGAATTTCCCCTTAGTTGTTGTCCCTAAGAAACCAGATTTAAATGGAAATAAAAGATGGCGACTTGTCGTAGATTTTAGAAAGTTAAACGATATCACAGTAGGCGACGCGTATCCCTTACCGAACATCACCGAAATTCTTGACCTCCTCGGTAGTTCAAAATTTTTCTCTACCCTGGATCTGGCAGATGGATTTCACCAAATTGAAGTGAATCCAGATGATAAAGAAAAAACAGCCTTTTCGACCCCATTGGGTCACTTCGAGTATAAAAGAATGCCTTACGGATTGAAGGGAGCTCCGGCTACCTTCCAACGTTTAATGAATAACGTGCTAGCGGGTTTACAAGGTTCAAAAATTTTTGTATACATGGACGATATCGTGATTTATGGGAAAACACTTGAAGAACATAATGCAAAATTAAAAGAGGTATTCGAACGATTAAGAAAACATAACCTGAAGTTACAACCAGAAAAATGTGAGTTCTTGAGACCAGAACTTAATTACCTGGGTCACATAATAACAGATAAAGGAATTCTTCCTGATCCTGATAAAACTGAATGCGTTAAAAATTTTCCACTTCCTACTTCACCCAAAAACATAAAAGCATTTCTTGGATTAGCTGGGTTTTATAGACGATTTATTAAGGACTTTTCAAAAATTTCTCAACCCCTTACTAACCTATTAAAGAAAAATCAAGATTTTAATTGGACTCCGCGTTGTACTGAAGCTTTTAACCTTTTGAAAAATGCTTTAATCACTCCTCCGCTCTTACAGTACCCCGATTTCAATAAAGAATTCAATTTAACAACGGATGCCAGTGGTTATGCCATCGGGGCTATTCTTTCGCAAGGTACGTACGGAAATGACTTACCAATTGCGTACGCCTCCCGTCTTTTAAGGAAAAGTGAAATAAATTATTCAACTACTGATAAAGAGTTGTTAGCCATTGTGTGGTCAATTCAGCATTTCAGGCCCTATCTTTTTGGGAAAAAATTCAAAATCTACACTGATCATAAGCCATTAGTATATTTGCATAATTGTAAAGATACAAATTCTAGAATGATGAGATGGAAGCTCAGATTAGAAGAATATGATTTTGATATCATTTATAAAAAGGGAACAACCAATACCAACGCCGACTGTCTTAGTAGAATATATCAAATGAATAAGATGTCGTTACGGTCTTCCAAACCCACTACAATAGATACAAACTCAATTCAAAATCTAAGGTCTGGAACCCCAATTTCAAATTCTGAGTTACCTCTTACTTACAAAAATTTTGAATATGATTTAGAAAATAAAATTATCACAAATACTAGGATACTGGATGATAACGATAAATTACCTCTAAAGGATACAAATCAGGTTATTGGAATTTTTAGTAATAAAGAATTTGAATTAGATAGCTCTACTATGTCGTTTATCACTGAAATTTTAAATCCCAACATTGTTCGATCACGAGAATTACCACTTCATAGTGCCAATGTTTTCACATCAAATTTTTCTTCAAAGGTAATAGTCTTAATTACACACTCAATTACTGAGAATCCAAATTATGAAGATATATTCCAAACTTTCGTTTCTTTAAAAAACTGTTTATTACAAAATCAAATTACAAAAATAGCTTTACCAAATCCTGCAAAGACTCTTACTTATAAACATTTAAAATTCAATATAGTACGAACAATGGCTAGATATATTTTCAAGGATACAGATATCATTATTACATTTTTCCATGATAATTACCAGAATTTTAATAAGGAAGATATAGATAACCTACTCAAAGAATATCACAACAATCCCCTTGGAGGACATAATGGAGTAAATAGAACATTCAAACGCATAAAACTAAGACATAGATGGAAGGGTATGTATAGAGATATACAGAAATTTGTAAGAAATTGTGATCTCTGTAAAAGAAACAAGATAACAAAATATACAAAAGAACCTATGACAATTACTACAACTTCAAAGGAACCCTTTGAGAAAATTTCTCTTGATATAGTCGGTCCATTACCAACAACGAATGCTGGTAATAAATATCTATTAACTGTCATTGACGACTTAACAAAATTTAGTGACGCGATACCAATACCCAACCAAGAAGCTAAAATTATAGCAGAAAAATTAGTAACTGAAATAATTTTTCGATACGGTACTCCAAAATATATATTAACTGATCAGGGAACTAATTTTACAAGTCAGATTATCAAGGAAATTTGTAAACTATTTAATATAAAAAAATTACAAACCACAGCCTATAGACCTCAATCTAATGGTTCTTGTGAAAGAATGCATAGAAGTTTAAATGAATATCTCAGATGTTTTATTAACAAATCTCAGGACGACTGGGATTCATGGATTAAATACGCAGTATACGTTCTTAATACAACTCCGAACTCAAGTACCGGGTATACTCCCTTTGAACTAATCTTCGCTAGGAAGCCAGAATTACCCTCATCCTTTTTCCGACCTCCTGAAATAAATTATAATTATGATATTTACGTTAACGAATTAAAAGCTAGAATGCAACACGTAAATCAGATTGCACGCGAAAACATAATTAAAAACAAAGAAAATTCAAAAAGATACTATGATCAAAGGTTAAATCCCAAAAGCTTTAAAAAGGGTGATACAGTTTTCTTGAAAGATGAAACTCCTCATAAAAACAAGTGCAAAAAGTTACTTTCGCCATGGACTGGCCCGTATAAGATTCTCTCAAGTAATAAAGTAAATTCCACTATTTTAATAAAAAATAAACCTATAATAGTCCACAATAATCGACTTAAATTAGCTTGATTTCGCAATAAACAAATTAGTAAACGATTAATCTATAATTAAAAATGTAAAACATATTAATTTAATCTTCAGCTTTAACTAACAGATTCTCATTACTCGTTCCGTAGGTTTATCGCAAAATGGTGTTCCTAGTCCACCCACTACTTCTTAGTATACTTCTTCTAAGTAAACAAAGTATTATTTGTAAAAGTCAGGACCAGAAACAATTTTTCGCAGTCGAAAAACTGGAGAACCAGTTTGGATTTATATACGAACAACTCGGTAACATGAAAATTTATAACGATCAGTGGAAATTTCTAGTACACATTGATCTAGAGGACATTAGTCAACAATTTTACAGAATAAGCTCATTGGTATCTAAAATAAATACTCTTTGTGAAAATATTGTTCAGACAAAATTAAATAATTTTACCGACGCAGTATGTAAAAATTCATTACCACATTTAGAACAAACAGTACTTGCCCTTCAGGCGCAAAATAAATTAATTAGTAATCTTTTGGGATCAGACGTAGATC
Source organism: Anthrax anthrax (assembly GCA_963971155.1). Taxonomy (NCBI): domain Eukaryota; kingdom Metazoa; phylum Arthropoda; class Insecta; order Diptera; family Bombyliidae; genus Anthrax; species Anthrax anthrax. The sequence goes on along the minus strand of OZ020118.1, from coordinate 710,996 downwards.
TTATTGGAATACGCAGGAAACGTGGATTAGTTAACGCAGTAGGAACACTAGCCAAACAATTATTTGGAACTTTAGACGACAACGACGCTCAATACTATGACAAACAGATACAGATTTTAAATGAAAATCAAGATCACATACATAATTTAATGAAAGAACAAGTAACAATACATGAATCTGTCATAAACCATGTAAATCAGACTATAGATTATTTACAACAATTGGATAGTAAATTGAACAAAGTTATTTATAAATTAGAAAACACTAACCAATTACAAAGTAAATTAACCATGATAACTGAAATAACGACAATGTTTATATTAAGTTCAGATCAATTTTCAATGGTACAATCTCATATAATTGATATTTTAACATACGCTATAGATGGCAAATTGCATCCTTATGTTATATCAGATGATGATTTGTTAAAAGAATTAATAAAAATTAAAACGCATTTACCTAATTCAGTAGATTTTCCTATTCATTTAAATATAAAAGGAATTAATATTTTGTATAAATTAACTAATGTTCATGTATTTTATAGCAATAAAAGACTCAATTTTTTGTTAACAATTCCTCTGGTAAACAATGTAGAATTCAAAATTTATAAAATCACAAGTATTCCAAAGAAGTATCACAGTAATACCTACGCCATCATCGTTCCTGAAAAACCATTACTCGTAATAGATTCAATAAAACTACATTATTTTCTCCTTGAAACAACTGATATTAATACCTGCCCAAAGATAAACAAGGAAGATTTAATATGCGAGCAAACAGTACCAATTCACACATCACATACGGAAAGCAATTGTGAAAGAAATTTATTTGATCCAATTCTAACAATACCAAAATCGTGTGCAAGTGCAACAAGAATAATGAATCTTCATCGTACATTATTCATCCAAATGGCAACACCGAACTCTTGGATTTTTATTGCACCTGTAAAAGAACATTTCAACATACGATGCGGGGATAAGACGATTGATACAATATTAGAAGGAACTGGTCTTTTGAAAATCTCTCCAGGATGTGAAGCTCGTTCTACTTACCTAATACTACGATCTAAGAACAACTTTAAGAGCAACATAACAATTAAGTACTCCATTTATACACAATTACCAGAAGAAATAGATTTAAGATTAAACATTGATGTAATGAATAAATTAAATGAACATAACATATCCACTGTACAAATAATAGACCAAAAAGAAAAATTAGAAAAAATTAGTGTAAACATAAAAGATTTTAAAGAAAAATTAGTACCATTGGAAAAAATACAAAATCATACAAGTTCAATTTCAATTTTAACTATTGTAATAATTATTATAAGTATAATTTTGTCAATTTTTATTGTGTATAAGATTCATTGTAAAATTTGTAAAGGTAAAGCGAGTGAACTCCAGGAGTTAAACAAAAACGAAACGAACAATAAGGATCAAGATAAAGAGAATATTGAATTAGAACCACAAAACTCTCAGTCCAAAAATCACACCGTCCCTCGGTATAATTTTTGTTCTTAACAGGGGAGGTGTTGTAAAGCCCTAAATTATATACGTTGTTTGTCTATATTTTCTATTCATTAAACATATTAATTTCAATTTCCTGTCTTTTGCTGAGTCTTAAATTCTTTTACAATTATTTTTTCATTATTCCCACGCATTTTATATTTTATATTTCTACGAATTTTATTTAATACATTTAAATGCTTTTAATGTCAATTTAGCACATTTCTTCAATATAAAATGCACATAGAATATGCAAGAAGATAGATTGCAAGTAAAGTAATATGACACCTTCAGCTAAAACTCCCATAAGCTGAGAGGTGCATAAGTAATTAATAAAGTCATAAATCATTCGTGAGTTTAATTCTGCGGAGTTCGGTCGATTTATCTATTTTGTCCGGTAATAGAGTTGAGTCAATAAAATAAAGGTGAAATAAAATTGTTAAAATTCATAAAAAAATTTGTTTTATTTCACAAAACCTCCAACACAGATAAAGAAAATGAAAATAAGAATAGGGATTTTCTTTAGTTTAAAAACAATGAAAATAATTCACAAATAAATTACATGCATCTAATCTATGAGCACAAAGTGTATATACTCGTATACACAAATTACACTGTTATAAAAATGTAATCGAAAAATTTAAGAAAATATTTCGTATCTCAATCTTGATAAGAATGTAGATAAAACTACAGAAAAAAAAGGATATCAAAAGGAATAAAATATGTTAAAGAAAATGACAAATTTTATCAAAATATTGTATATATGTATGCATATAGGATATTCCCTGTATTCGTTTTGCAAAAAATATTTAAATTTAAGATAAATATTGATGTTGACTTGTTTACTTACATGCCTAGACATAATGCATTTAAATGGGGAGATCTATATAAGAACACATTACACACTTATCTAAAGAGCAGTTTAATTCCCCAAAAACAAAAAAAAAACAGTTTTATTCAAATTTCAATCATAAAATATAGGATAAAATATTAAAAATTATGTCATCTCCGTAATATAGAGTTTATGAAATAAAATTTCCCTTATCTAGTTTGATGAAGATAAAATTATTATATTCGATTGTTTTTTGTTTTTTTTTTTTTTGTATTGTTTGATATTATGATGTTTTTTCATGATGAAGACATGACCTTATTTGAAATATCATAAACAGTTTTTACAAGAAAATTACTATATTTATGTGTATCTATATGCAGCATATGAGCTAAATACACATGCATAATTCATTTCAATTCATTTTCAATCACAAATATAAGAGATTTCGTATATTATTTTTAGTAATAAAAATAAAAAGGGGGAAAAAATAAATAAAAAATTATTAAATTTCCAATAACAGATTAGAAAAGGGTGAAATAGAAGAAATTTCATTGATTTTTCATACCATTCTCATCATCACTATTTTTTTTTATTGATGCTTCTTCAGATATTGGATCTAATGTATCTTTCTCTTGTGTATCGTTATCATCATCATCATCATCATCATCGTCCTCATTGTCCTCATTACCATTTTTATTATTGCCATTACCAACATCATTGTGTACATCATCATCATCAACATCATCATCATCATTTGTACTAATAGTACTACTACCACTACTATCATCAACATGACCAGCATTATCATATTCTGATGAATTTGTTGACAATGTCGATGAATCACTATTATCATCATCATCATCTTCTAAAATGATATTTTTACAATCATTTGAAGTAGCTGCACTATTCGGACATGATGAACTTCTTTCACTTGACAATGATTCACGTAATCGACCATTTTTTATTTGTTGATTATTATAATTCGATTCATCATATTGATGATGTCGATGATGGTGATGATGATGATTTTGATTATGATCCTTTGATTGTTTTTGTTGCTGCTGCTGCTGCTGCTGATCCAGATGTTGCTGATGTTTGTTATTAATCCGCTGATATGATGGAAAATTTGCTATCGGTGGCTTATTCCAATTACCATCTGGTTTTAATTCTTTTAAATCTTTTGAATAATTATAATTTTTAATTTCATTTCGTTTAATCGCTTTTTTAATCATTTTAAATGCATGAAAATTATGTCCTTTTTTTTTTTTTGCTCAAAATTTCAATTTACTTTTTTTAATTCACATTCAAGGATAAAACAATTAACATTTTTCTTAATGAACACATTTCACATTTATATTCGTTTAATTCGAATTTTTCAATTGTTTTTTTTTTCTTTCGTATTTTACATTTTATTTCACTTGAAAAAAAAAAAAAAATTTTTTTTCCTTTCACTCTTCTATTACATGTTTTTTTTTTTTTTTTAAAATAAAAAAGCTTGTGAGTATTTTAATGTGTCTACAATCTACATTTATAAATTCCTTAAAATAAATAAAAAATAAAAAATAATAAAATAAAATAAAATGAAGTAAAATGCAGACATCCAACTATCACGGTTTAAAATGAGAAAATCTATGACTTCATCGCAGATTGTAGATTTCTCATTCATTTTATGTACTACGAGAACTATTATCATCATTTATAGGTTGGTTGGCTGGCTATACATTAACTTTAAAAATTTTCTACTTTAGAATTTACATACATATGTAAACGTATTCTATATTTTATACATTCGATTTTTTTTTTTTTTTTTTTTTTTTTTTAACAAAGAAAAAATGGAAAAAAGAATATATTTGAAAAAATAGAAAAAAAAAAAAAATTTATAAAGTTTGAATCTAATTTTAAATCTGCTTGCTTGCGCCCAGGAGGAGGAAGTAAAATATGTATCTCTAATGGTTGTATGTTTTTTGGTTTTTTTTTTTTTTTTTTTTTTAAATAAAAGAATACAAAACTATGTAGAAAAGAAGAATATAATAATGAATATATATACGAAAAAAAAAAACAACAACAACAAGAAAAAATGAAAATTCAGCACTATATCCATCAAATTTTCATCATTATTATACACCCGTATACTGTGTATACTATATAGACTAAAAGACCGCTCAGAAAATCTACACACGTTACACATAATAGCCTCCCTTTCATATATATTAGCATTTTAGCGTACACTGTTTGGAACGTTAATGTTATTGTTCATACATATATGCATGTTGTATTCTCCAGACTCCCGAAATTTTAATAAACATTTTTTTGGAAAAACAAAAAAAAAAATTTTTTTTTTTCTTCTTCGGCACAAACAAACAGAAGTACACATATTAATTTTGTATATGAAAATTTCAAATTATGTACATGAGAAAATGTTAAGGATTTCAATTTTCCATTTTTTTTATATATACGTACTACAAATTTTTATTTAAACAAAAAATAGAAAATCATTTTTTTTAATTTTATTCGATGATTCATAATTGAAAATTTTAATTGAAATTTTATTTAAAATATATTTTAATTTCGATACTAAATTATTTTATCGATAATACACATATGTATACGTATAAAATTCAAAATAAAACCGACTTTTTACTACTGAATTTGAAATTATTTAAAAAAATTTTTAATCAAAATAAATCGTGCTTTTATTGCATTATTTTTTATTTTATTTTGTTTTTAAATTTATCGTATTATTGCATTGCGTTTTAATTTGATTAAATATCAAAAAAGAATAACTTTTATTATTAACGGAAATTTTTTTTTTTTTTTTTTTTTTTTTTAAATATTTTTTATAAATTTTCAAATATTTTCTTTTAATTCAATTTTTAATTTTTTTTTTTTCGAATTTATTGTAGTTAATAGTTCGTTTCGTTTTATGCTACTACATATTAAAATGTTAAATTCATGAAAACAGAGAGAAAGAAAAATTTCGTTTTTTTTTTATAGCATAAGAAAATGTTTTTACGATAATGAAATGATATTTTGTATTAAAAATGAGCGATATATGTATATGAACGCGTTATACCGCATGGATATAAAAGACTGTGCCAACAATGATGGATAGTAACCGCTTACATATTACTATAAGATGAATACGACCCCAATGTTTATAAGAATATTTTACATATTATGTACTCTGTATACGATGAAAATTTCTTATACGAGTATTTATACATTTTTCTTACATATATGTATGTATAAAATGTATCACACACATATATTTTCCAATTCAATAGTATAAAATAATTTCAAATGTTTTAACAAATTTTCTCAATTCTCAAATGATGATGATTATAGAAGAAGAAAAATAAAAATAAAAATAAAAATATTTTCATTCTCCTAAATTCTCATTCCCCCAATTGTATTCATCAATGTACTGAATTAACTGAACCATACGATGTATGAGAGATGAATATAAATTTAATGAAAACATCATCATTATTAAATAAGAAATATTTCATGTACAACACATATTTGTGTGTTTTCAATACTATTAAAAGAATCGATTGGCAATTTTACAATTGAAAAAAAAAATTTTTTTATTTTTTACCTTTCATTGCGTGCAATGAAAATGAAGAAATTTTCATGAATGCAAAATATCGTATAAAAAGTAAAACATTTCGTATGCACGGTTAAATTTGTTAATGGGTGTGTGCGGTGTAATTCTTTTTAACTGATTTAAATTTTCTTTTTTTTTTTATTTATTTTTTTTTTGTTTGTTTTACTTACCTCAATCTCTTTAAAAAAATTTTTCTTTTTTGATTTCTTTGAGTTTAATACCCTATTTCAAAAAATCACAAAAAAGAAATGAACATGATACATACTTATGTATATGTGCTTTATAGATATCACACACATATACACACATAATAACGTATATGTACAGTATATATATAAACTATATAATTGCAAAATTCCCACATTAAATGTCAAAATGATGTACAAAAAAAAAAAAAAAAAAAAAAATAGTAAAAACAAATGAAAGCGTTAAAATATAAATATACATCATTGTATGACATTGATATATTGTGCATTTTTTTTTTTTGTTTTTTGTTCCTTATACAAGCATATATGAATTCAAATTCTACATGTGTAAAATAAGATGTAATGCCGGGCACATATCACCCACACTATATTGTAATAAAACAAAAAACTATACAATTACATGGATGTTCTTTAGTTTTATTTTTTTTTTTAATTTTATCCTTCTCTTGTTGCACTTGTTTTGTTACATAAAAAGGAAACAGGAAAAAATGTAACATTATAAATGAAATTTTCTGTATTGTATATATCATGTGCTTACATACATATACTTTTAACGTTTCCTTTTTTTTTTTTTTTTCTTTTTTTCATTTCATTTAAACACTTTTCTTTTGTACGTGAAAATAAACGTATTTTGAAATGGATATCAATTACTTACATACATCATGTATGTATCATACAAATACGTCTATCTTAGATTTCATATTAAAATGAATTGAGGTACATTCAATTTTAACGTCACAGAAATTATAGGAAAATTTTTCAATTTTCTTTTTTTTTTTTCACAATTTAAAAAGAAAAATAATAAATTAATAAAAAATTATTTTTATTTAATTGACCGCATAAGGCAAAAGTAAAACAAAAAAAAAACAATTCATGATTTAACGATTTTTTATTTTTCTGTATTAAATGAAAGGATTCTATATATTTATTGTAGCAAAGGAACAACGTAAACAAAAATAATGATTAATGATACCTTTCTTTAGAAATACTTTATGTACAATGAAAAATTAAGTAAATATTTTATTTTCTTCAAAAATTTTTCTATTTTATTAAAATTGAGAGAAAAACAAATTTCTTTTTCCGGTCACTTGTGAAAAAAATTTTTTTTTTTTTTTGTATCCAAATAAAAAAATAATGTCACAAAAGTACATAAATTATTATAGATTGCTTTTTTCATTATCCTTTATACATGAAAAACATTTTTGAAACTATGAATTATAACAGTTCAATAAGTGAATTGCATTGTATTCAAGCATTTGTACGTGCTTTGAATGCAAAAGCAAAAAAAAATGTTGTTTTTTTTTTAAAGTGATGTTTCAGGTGAGTAGTAACAGTAAAGACATAAGAAGTTTAAATTTTCATATTACAGTGATACCATGAAATATATATATATGAAGATTATTTTAGGGCATTGAACCATCACTTTAGGTTGATATTTTACCCTAACTTACCTTAAACTTCGACTTTATTTTCAAAAAAAAAAAAAAAAAAAAAAAGGTCTAAAAAAGTTGCAAACGGTTGTGCAACAAACTGTTTAATGAAACTTAACTTATTTAAGTAAAGAAGGATGGAACAAAGCACTTTGGCAGATTTCTGCTAGGACGTCAAAAAAAAAATTGGAGTGAAGAAGAAAATTAAGCTGGAAAACAGTCAAGTTTATTTTTCAGTTCAGTTTCTTTTACAAGTGTTAGGTTTTTTTTTTTTTTTTAAATTAACAGAGAGAATTAGCTTGAAATATGTAAGTATGTACCAACATTTTGAATTACAAACCTGGTCATAAGTATGAATTAAACTCATATTTCAAGGTAGTATCACTGTTTACATTTCTGTTGAATTCTACGTTTAAATATTTTAATAATCATTATAAAATAAAATTTCTTTTGACTGATAAAATTTTTTACAATCAGTTAGATTTTTTTTTTTTTTTTTTTATTCCATTAATATGTAGACAAGAACACCCTATATCGCACATACATACATGTATTTTCTTCTATACACGTATATGATTGAAATGATGGAAAATCTATCAACCAAAACGAAAAAATTTTTTTTTTCTTTTACACTTGAACGATTGAATTGAGTGTACAAAATGAGAAACTATAAATATTTTTATATATTCCATTAAAGAAATAATTTTTATACAAAAAACAAAAAATAAAAAAAAAATATTTAGTCGAAATAAAAATCTGATTAAATCTTATTAAATTGTATATAAAATCAGCACATACATTATGTATCTAAAAATAAAATAAAAAAGTTAAATTGTTTAATATTTTGTTATTGTTTCATAATTTTCTATATATTTTTCTCTATACATCGTTGCCGTATTATTTAAAAATTTATCAAATCATTTAACAACAAATCTAATGAAATAATTTTAAAATAATTATTATTGTGTACACAGAGCACAATATATGGCATTCATATATTTTTGTTTTATAAGTGTAATAATCGATTTATTTTCATTTTACACACCCTCATAATGCATTCGATGTATGTATAACGTAATGAATAGATGAATTGTATTTAAAAATAATTTAAAAAAAAAAAATCTTTTGAAAAATTCATGATGCGTATTATTTCAACAATAACGTAAATCCTTTTACTCTTTAAATAGATTTAAATCCTGTATGTTTTTTTGTTTTGTTTTTTTTTTTATTTTTCCTACATTAAATTTGTATCGATATAATAAAAAAAAATTTTTCAACTGGAAAATTTTCACTCTCAATACGTTTAAGTTTAAATCTATCCTTTTTTGCATATATGTACATAGATAGTATAGATATTGAAACATATTACATTAGATACATTATTTATTTGTATGTACGTATATAAAATCATTTTTTTACGTTAATTTGTTTATAGAAAGAGATACAAATGGAGAAAAAGGGATTATAATTAAAGCTACAAAAAATTTCATATAAATGCATATCATACCGTGTACATATATGTACGTACAATTTGATGTAGTACACATGAATTGGTTTAGATTTTGTATGTTTACAAACATAAACATTGCAAATAAAAAATTTTTTTTTGTTTTTCTATTCCTTTTTATATTTTTGTTTGTATTTGAAAAAAAAAAAAAAAAAAAAAATTGTCTCATTTAATAGCAATTAAAATGAGGCATAGAAAAACAAAAGAAAAAAAAATAAAAGAAAGAAAGTGAAAATAAATTAACACCCTCTTTCTTTTTAAGTTCACTTACTGGTAAATGTGACTCCAACCAATTAGATATAATTCCTGCTGTTAATGGATCTGGTGATGGAAGATTATTTCCGGCTTGCTGTAATGCTAATGCCAATGATTGTGCTGTAGATAATACTGTTGTAGCTGGTATTTGACCTCGTTCTACAGTTGATACTGATGAATTTGTTGGAAGACGACTACTGGCACCTATTCAGCATAAACACAAAAACAGAGAAAAAATTTGAAAAAAAAAAGAAAAGAAAACAAATGAATAAAAGTGAATTTAAAAAAACAAAAAAAAACAAAGAAATGAAAAAAAAAATTAAATAAACCAAGTAATAAAGAAAATCTGAAACGGATATGACATAAATTTGTTTTTTTTTTTTTTTTTTTAATTAGTCAAAGTTCATGCTTTTATTCTATGAACTTAATTGCATTTTTATATAGTACCTTAATTTAGTTATTCTTTCATTTCGTTGCTTTTTCAAATAATTTTAAATTAAATTTTTTCGCTATCAATTTAAATTCTCCTCACAATATTTTTATAAATTTAATTTCATAGCAAGAAAAAAAGAAGAAGCAAAAACAACAACAACAAAAATTAAATAAAAAAATATAGAAATGAAAATTTTTGCTTATATACAGCAATTTTGCATTTTTAAGTCGTTTATTTTTCTTTTCTTTTCGCTTTTGCTGCTTTGCTACTGTTTGTCTTAATACCAATTCATTTTAGGTCAAGTGCCATTACATAAATACATACATGCAGAAAATAAAATTCTATAACAAAAGGAAAACAACCATCATCATGAGAATTTTCCTTAAAAAAAAAAAAAAGAGGGAAAATACATTTTTTTTGTCTTATGTACACTGTAGCACTCAATAGGTGCATATAATTGTGTTAATTATTGACACTTAGAAAATTGATATGATTATAGGGAAATATACGTAAATTGAAAGCGGAACTATGAATATTATAACTTTCCTTTGAGCACAAAAAAAAGGAGAAATAAATTAAAAAACTTTATCTTGCAAACTGAGATTTTTTTTTTGTATAGAAAATTAATTTTTAAATTCCGTATAGGATTATTACGTAACGAGTCTAAGGAACAGACAGTGAAAGGATGAGGCCTCCCCGATAACAATCGTAAACTAAGAATTTGTAGTTGAAGGATTAAAGCAAAATACAAAATAGAAAAATAGCGAATTCTGACGTTAAAGATGAAGGTCCTTAATAGACCATCATAGTGCCTAAATGATGATGATGACTATATAGTATGCAGTAGAACTGATTAATTACCCATAAAAATTCCAATTATCCTTTTTATTTTTCGTTTCTATTTTATAGTAATAAATTTTTCAATTTGTTTTTTTTTTTTGTTTTTCTTACATATATTACTTTGAAATTCAATTAAAAAAAATAAAAAAATGAATAAAAATAAAAATTGCAAAATCCTGAAAATTTATAAACTTTAAAAACTTTCAAGCTGAAAATGGCTAATAAACATTTTTTTAAGTACCTATAAAAACATTGAAAAAAAAAAACAAAAATCTATACACTTTAACTATAATCTGCATGTGTACATGCATAAATGTATTTATAGGACACAAAGTAATTTTTATATTATTGAAGTAAAATTCCCGAAATGGTATTCAAAAAAAAAAAAGAAAAAAAATATTTTTTTTTTATTATTACACCCACATTGAAAAATTGTATAGGAAGTATTAAAAAATATATAGTTAAAAGGCACGTACACACTGCATTATAGGAGTTCATTTCTTTCATTTTTTTTGCTTTTTTGTCGATATGTTACTAATGTGTGCATATAAGCTTTCAGGACAAAAATGTGAAAAAACAAAAACAAACAACAAGAATTTCAGAGTGCACACAAAACAAATTATGTCGAGTAGAACTAATATAGAAATGCTGATTTCATACAAACCTATAAGGATTGAAGTACTATATATAGTAACATACCAATGTAAATATTGTAAGTATGTATGTATGTCCAATTTTTAATATCCTTTTGTGATTTTGCCTTCAACATAAGTACATATACCATTTACTCGAATTACCAACGATTACTAAGCAAACTATGTGGCAATTGCATACACATTTACGTTTATTTTTACTACACATACATATACATACATGCTTGGATGGTTCATATATTTACAGTGTAAATATGTTATACACATATGGTAAATACACAATTATTGTATACATATGTATGTATATAATTCTGGGTAAAAAAAATTTTTGTATGTATACATACATTAAGGTTTTAGAAATTTTCAATACGCTTCAAATGCAAAATTGTTAAAAGGATAACAATTTATAAACATCAGTTTATCGTCATTATAGATTGTTGCTATTGCGAAATATTGTAAATTTCTCTTGTACATATAGAATATTACCGCAGGAGTAAATTGTACATATATACATATATTTAGGAGAATACCAAAAAAATAACAAAATAAGTAGGACAATAAGTAAAATAAAGAAATTTTCAAAAATTAAATTTTTATTTTATTTTTTTTTTTAATTAGTTTTAATTTTGGAAAATTTAAAAAAAAAAAAAAAAAGAAAAATCGACAAAAATAATTTGAATAAGAAAAAATTCTTTGTTTGTATATTATACGTACCATCTTTAAGTTGATCAAAGCCACCATTTAAGTGTGTTGTTAATGATGTATCACTATTATCACGAGAATTTGAATTACACGATCTAAATAGCCACCAACGCGTCATTGATATGAGATTTTATTTTATTTTATTTTTTTTATTTTTTTCTTAAATCGAGATCTTGAAAACTTTCACTATATTTTTATTTTTTTTTTTGAATTAAATAAATTTTTTTTTCAAATTTTCTGAATTATTTTCAAAAAAAAATTTTTTTTTTCTTTTTCATTTAAAATTATATTTCATGATTTTCATTTTTTTTTTTTCTACTATTTTAAAACTCAAGAATTGAAAACAAAAAAAAAATTTTTTTTTTTTTAAATTAAATTTTATAAAAAATTGTGACAACAATAAAATAAGAAAGTTTTTCATGTTAGAATTTCAAATCGAATTACAAATAATTTACAATACAAAAAAAATAAATAAAATGAAAATAAAATAAACCAACAATGTATCTTTAAATAACACTTAAAATTGATATTTAATACATTGAAAATATTTAAAAGTTATCCTTTTTAATCAGGTCAGTATAAAAAAGCTAGAAATGTTTTTTATTGCATCAAATAATATAATTGGTTACCATTATAAATTATTATTGAATATTTATATATTGAATTCGTTGAACATCACTTAAAAATAGAAAATCTTGAAAAGTTTATGAAAAAAAAAAAAAAAAAAAATAGAGAAAAAACATTATTTCCTACTTTTTCAAATAAATTGACTTTTGACCTACATATAATTTAGTAAAAATGTTCAATTAAATAAAAAACTTTATTTTTCATTTCATTTCTATAATTATTGTTTTTCTTTTCATTGTTATTTATATATTTTGTGAGGGATAGAGAAAGAGATTGGCGGTTAACTTCTGCAATTTTCATTACTATTATATTATCAATTATTTAAAAAAACAAAATTTAAGGAAAAATTGATATCCTCAATCGAAACAAAATTATTACTCTCAAAATATATGTACATAAAAATGATAATGTTATACTGATGGATGTTTCAAAATTTTGAAAAAATTTTCCAATAAGCCATAAAAAGAGACAAAAGAATGCTAAAAATATAATCGTAATATTTTATATAAAAAAATTGAAAAATCGAAATTTTGGAAAACCCTTTAAAACATAGAAATTTTTAAACTATTCATGCAAATATAATGTAAATTATTTTGAAATTATTTAAAATCTAGTATTTATAATAAATCTGTGTATATATTTATAAGTTGTACATGTACACAAGATTATTATTTTAATAAATTTTTAAAAAAATTCATTCATTTTTCATTCATAACAATCAAGTTTTTTACAATAATAAGTTTTTATACAATACAAAGTAAAATTGCATACACTGTCAAAAATATGCAAATATTCATTTATTTAATGTTCTGTGTTTTATTTGATGGTAAGATACATATGTACACAAACAAAAATATACTCTGTAACAAAAAACAAACAAAAATACGACAATATAATAAATAATACCGAAATACCATTGAAATGAGCATTTATGTACAAAAATTGCTTTTACGTGTCTAAATGTTATATTTTGTTATATGTATATTCAAGAAAATACATTTAGTATGTACATGTCTTTTATATATGTACTTATATTATTATCAGATCTATATTCGTACTTTCTGGTATGATATCTGTTTCCTTATCATGTATGAAAGTATACCAGAAGCCAACAAAGAAAAAAAAAGAAAAAAGCATTTTTTGGAATTTTCAATATTTATATACATATATAAATATGTAAAAGAAGAATAAAAGAAAGAAATACACAAGAAAATATTAAAAATTCAAATAAAATGTAAAATAGAAACAATTGAAAAACACGAGAAACAAAAATTATACCGAACATAATGAAAATTAAATAATAATAAAAAATTATTCAAAATGCACACACACACACAGATAATGGTGTAGTAAAAATGTCGAATTAAATATTCAAATGTGTATAGTATATGAACTGCATTCAAAACATTTTGCTAAATAAAATGTTGAATTTTTAATTTTAAGGATGAGAGGAAGAGCACTGGCTTTTATGAACCACATTTTTTTTTTTTTTTTTTTTTTTGTACACTTCATTCTCATTCTTACACCCTAAAGCAAAATATTATATAAGGATCTTGTTACAATCCTTTTTTGATGCACATTTGGGATGCTGGTTAGAGTGTTAAAAACTACGAAACCAAACCGTAAATGAAAAGGACACTGTACACAAAATTTATTTAAAAAAAAAAAAATTTTTTTTTTAATGAAAAAATTGTAAATAATGGTGTTGCTAGTTCAAAATTAAAAAAAAAACAAAAATCATATTTTTTTTCTGTTTTGGTTTTATACCATGTACTTAAATAATTAAAAGGAAAAATAAAGGAAATGTTGGAAAAAATAAATAAAAAAAAATGATGTCTAATTTCTTAAGATTGCTTTTATACTAGAATAGAAAAGGAGAGATACAATCATACATACTTGAAATTTCAAACTGAAAAATTCGAATAATTGATTTTAACATTTTATTTTCCCTTTTGTTTTTTTTTTTTATTTACTTTTTAATTAATGTAATGATAAATTAACAAAAAAAAGACGTTGAAAATTAGGTTAATTCAGTTCAAAAAAAAAAAAATTTTTTTTTTTTATTATTTTAATTAATTTGAAATTTCCTTTTGCAATAAAACAATTACGAAAATCCTGCATATTATAAAGCTAATAGGATTTTATAATTAAATTAAATTCATAATTTTAAAACTTATTCGTATTTATAATTACGTGAGATAAATAACGTTCTGTTCTGTATGTTATCATTTGAAAAATAAAAAAAAAAAAACAAATACAAATACAAAAATTAAATTAAATTAAAACAGGATATTTATATGTAAAATTAATTTTTAGTAAAAATATTTTAAAAAAGCAAGCCAAGCCCCACCAAGGGCTGTAGAGCAGATGATGATGATGATGATGATGATGATGATGATTTTAAAAAGAATCTAAAATAATGTATTTATGGTTCATCCTGTCATGCTTATAAATTTGCTATTAAGTAAAATTTTACTTTAATATTTTATATCATATTTTTAGCATCAGATGTACATATACATATATGTATTGTATAATATATGCTAAACTCTTAACGTACATTATTACTACATACATATATATAATTGCGCTATATTGCTGTCACACCGTTGAATAGATAATAATTTACTTATTTATTTCCCTTTTGCAAAATTTAATTATTTTGTCAATCAAAAAATTCCAAAAATTCCCTTTAGGAAATTGAATTTGCTTGTATGCTACTAGTTTAGTTTATATAGTACAATTTAATTATTTTATACATACATATACACATACATATGTATGTAATTTTTTTTAATGAGAAAATGAGAAGTGAATCACAGAAAAAAAATTTAAAAAAAAAAAAATTTAATGTCATATAACTAAAAATATGAAAATGAAAATTTTAAATAGTTTATTAATTTATCATGTATGTTGGTATAGAGTATAGACTATAAAACATTAGTACAGTATTATACGAAATCATAGTTCGAAAGTTAGAACCACTATAGATAGTTAAAATAAAAAAAAAAATTTTTTTTTTTTTTTGTTACTATTTTATCAATGACATTTTACTTATGAATGTCATACGAAAAAAAAATTACACCATTTGTGTAAAAACGTGACACTGTACTCATTTATATATGCAGTCTGAATTCTTTATACACAGCCTATATGTATGGATTTCTCAATTATTGTATATTGATTTTTTAATTAATACTGAATGTAAATGTAGTTATTGAGCAATGAAAGTTTTGATGATTTGTACATATTGTATACAATATAAATTTATATGTATACATTTCTACACAAAATGTAAAATACACAATTAAGATATTTATGTATGTATATATATACCAGAAGTATACATGAAAATGCATACATACACAAGAGATGACAACAAAGTGATATGTACAGACTTACTAAAATGTTTAGAAGAGGACATTGCACTTTTGTTATTATTTAAAAGCAAAACAAAAAAAAAAAAAAACAGCAAAAAAGTTAAAAAAACAAGAAATACGAATGCTTTTTATATGCCTTTATCTCTGTATTGCATATTACCGAATGTACATAAGGATATATAGACAGATATAGAAATGATAATAAAAATTTATAAAATAGGAATACAATAGGAAAACTATTTTTTGAATATATCTCTATTTTTCAATGATTTTTCTTTCGTGTTTTTAATTTTTTTTTCTTTTTTTTTCTGGCTACAATGCAAAAAGGAGTGTAAAAACAATTTTATATTTGATAAGTCTGATTATTATGATGATGACGATATACAGATAAAAAATATTTTCATCATATTTCATTATTTCCTTTTTTGTTAAAAAAAAAAAAAAAAAAAAATTTATTGTTATATTAAAATATAACACTTGAAAATTTTCACTCTTCTTACTTATGTCCTTAATGTTCATCATCATCATATTCCTTTAATAAAGTAAAAATTCGCCTTTAAAAGAAAATATAGAATTTTAACTTTTAATTAATGTTTCAATATATATTTCCATTTCTTATTTCATTTTAATTTAATTTTTTTTTTTTTTCATTTTATTTTCTCTGCATGAATCTATGATGTACATATACTCTGTACAGTGAAATATCTTTTTTGCCTTTTAACGTTTTGTTTTTTTTTTGTTTGTTGCTTTGACACATGTACTGACACATTTTGCTATTTGAGTATATGTCTGTGTATTTCTGATTATATGCGATAATAAATTGTATAATCATGTGTGCAGTACAAATCTTTGTACTCTAGATATACATAACTAAACCAATGTTATCCTTTGTATCATATACATCAACTGAATAAAATTGTAAGCAAAAATATATGGCAAAATAGACATCAGCAATGAAAATGATATATATGTAAAAACAAAACAGAATATATCAAATATTTAACTAAAATAAACACACAGAGACAAAAAAAAACAAAAGAAAAAAGAAAATTTTATATGTTATAATATGCTGACATATGTGACATTTAACGAGTTTTATATATTTCATAAAATGTATAAAAATTTATTTTACATACACATAAATAAATTCTTTGTATATATACATACATATGTAAATTTGTTGTTTATGAGTAAATATTTAACTGATGATGGGTACAAAATAAATAAATAAAAAATAAAAATATTGAAGATAAACATGTGAAGTTTACAAAAACTGAACCGATATGTTCGTTATAGTGTTCAGGATTGTACATGACGTGTTTTATCCAAACAATCAAAAATATCGTATATATATATACGAATACTACACTTTATTTAATGATCAAGTGTAAAAAAAAAAAAAAAAAAAAATTTTTTTTACAATTATTATATATCAAAGGATCTGTATTGCTACTGTACATTGTGGGAGGTACATTCATATGTGTACAATGAGGGTGAAAGGAAAACAAAAATATTACATTATGATAGTGTTTATAAGTAAAACAAAAAAAAAAAAAAAAAAAATGCAAATATCGGGTATACCATGTTCAACAAGTGTTTTGGTATATTGAATTATGTATATATTTTCTTTCGTACAAAAAAAAACAAAAAGAAGAAATATAAAATATGACAAAAAATATATCTACCAAAAAATAAATAACGGAAGACAGAAATATATACACACGTACAGTATTTAAAGAATAAAACAAGATATATAAAAATATAAATAGAAAAAAAAAAAAAATGATAAATATAAAAATATAAATAAAGGAAATAACCTAAGGATATTCTATTTCTTTTTCCTTCTTTTTTTAAAAATAAAATATGTATGTTTATATAGATGTGTAGATTGTGTAGATTTAAAAAAAAAAAAAAAAAAAAAAAAAAAAAAAAAAAACAAAAGTAAATACTGAAAAAAAAAAAGAAACTAAAAATAAAAATATATTTGTAACAATTCCATCTTTCCTTTTGGGTATAGAATATATATTTCATTTTCTTCGTTACATATACTTACGAGTACTATACATATATGTGCTTAGCTTTAATGTATGTATTTAAATATAGAACATTTAGAACATATTTCATATAAGGACATATAACTTAGACTTTTTAACATTATTTTTTTAAACATTTTTTTTTTTTTTTGATTTTTAAGAAAAAATCAAGTTTTTTGGAGAAGAAAATTTTCAACATTTGATGTTTGGCTCCATTCCATCATAAAAATTATAAATATAAAAATGAAAAATTAGTCTACTCATATATACGTACATGTATGTATGTATGTACGTTATGTTGTACATATAAAAATATCAAACAAAACAAAAACTAATGAATGAACATTTTATTTGAAATTATATTATTTTAGAAATGTATATAGACAAAATAATAAAATAAGGCAAATAGAAAGAAAATATGGCAAACTTTCTTTATAATTCATTTAAAAAAATTTTTCTTAATTTTTTCTTCTGCAGTTTATTGTAAATTTTTATAAAAATATATTTTGGCAAATTTTTTTTTGTTGATTTTTTTTTTTTTTTTTAAATATCCTGTACACATATGTATACTAAAATCAAGTCAAATTTTCAGTTATAGAATTTTAGTTAAAATAAAAAAAGAAAAATTGAAGAAATTTCTCTGCACTATGCATACGAATACAACATATACGTATATATGCATCATTTTAAATGTACAAAAACAAAAGCAAAATTTTTTTTTTATGTTTTTCCTGTTAACAAAAAAAAAATGAATATCCGGTAGAAAAATCCTACATTTCACAATTTGATTTTTCAAACAATAATGTTAAGGAGAAAATATAAAATAAAAAACAAAAATCTGAAAAATAAAGAAACAACAAAAGAATGAAGGGAATAATTCCTTTTATGCAAATGTGCATATTAACAGCACATTTGATTCTTTATTCATATACACGTATACTAGTAACTTTGTAAATAGGTACATGAAAATGTTTTTGAATTAAATCCTTTTACATATTTAAAAGTAACTGATGTGAAAATATACACATATATATACGTTATGTATACCAATATACATTAATATGTATTTTATTTACATATGAATACGTTATATTAAATAGTTGAAATTTTTTTTTTTTTTTTTTTTTTTGTAATAAAAAATGTAAAAATGTTAAATCGTTTTTGTTTTCATTTTTTTTTTTTTAAATTAAACACATACACATAATCGAATAGTATATTGTTACAGTGTATATTTATTTTAACATAATCATTTATAAACAGTATATCGTATTTATTACTTTTAATCCACTAAAACAAAAAAAACAAAAAAAAAACGTGAAGCAAAATTGAATAAAAGAAACAGAAAAACAAATCACTTTAGAATGTACATTATTTAATGTTTTAAAATGTTACATACAAATATATATGTATTATACATGTCGATTAATTACAATTGCGTTCAATGAACTTTTTACAAACAAAAAAAAAATATTTATACATACACAACATATCGTATTGTGTACTGTCTACACAATGTATTGTTTATGTACATAAATGAAGACTACAAAAAAAAAAAATTTAAATAAAACAATTGATATTCCCTGCTATTTTTGAAAATTTCATTTTGATTAAGCTGTATTTTAAATTTTTAGAAATTAAAAATCTAAAAAAAAACAAAAATCAACGAAAAATTCAATTTAAATTAAAAAAATATTCAAAATTTCATTAAATATCCAAGTTTATTCGTAAATTTCAATTTTAATTAAAATTCACTTTTTAAAGGAAAAACATTTGGGAATTTTATTTTATATTTTTTTAATTTTTGTTTTTTTTTTTTCCAGGATTTTTAATTTTGAAACAGATTAACAACACTCACCAAGAAATCATTTATTTTAATATCTTTTAAAAAGGATGTATTCGCATATTTGTATACATATTTTGTTTATTTATTTATTTATTTATTTTTTTAAATACATAATAATAAAAATTCATAACAATAAACTGAATAATAATAAAAATATTTATATAATGATGATAATAATGTTAGAATATAATTATAGAAAATATTTTATACTTAATATATTAACAACACACATAAAATGCGTATTTAAACTATCGAATACGTATACAAAACAGATAAAACTACATTCAAATCAAATAACAATAAATCGGTACTTAACGATTATTAAAAATTAAAATTAAAAAATAACATGAATACGATTTTCTGTATTATTATTATTATTATTATTATTATTAAGGTGTATATATATATCCTTTACATGTATTTTTATTTTTTAAATATTAAACACGATCGTTATAAACAGTTAGCTGGTTTAAATGTGACTGAAAAAAAAAAAAGTATATTTTTTATGTGCAACAGCAATTTGAACAAAAACAACGCATACGTATACGTATATCCTTATACTGAAAATGTACATATATGTACGTATACGATATATATGAATCCGAATACACAAGTATATGTGATGTACACATCATATACGCTGTTTGTATATGTAGTATTTTTAAATGTATGTATACTATCCAAGTTTTACAATATGTATACCTACATATATATAATACATGTTTGGTTTGGATACCCCCAAAGATGATGGATACATGTTTTAATATATCATACATACAAACATTATATGTAATGTACACGTATACATGAAATATTTTACAATAAAGGATTTTACAATAATATATGAAAAAGCTTTCAGACTTATACTACACTTGTTGTAAAATTTGAATTTAAAAATTGGAAACTTTTTTAAATATGTTTGTGTGTGTGTATCTATGAAACTTTTATATTATTCTTTTTCATACATCTTTTTAAACTGTTCATATATGCATATGTGTAATATATATATGTGCATCATGTTTATTATATTTGCATAAAAAGTCGTTGTAACAGGACGACGACTAAATACAACAAACAATACAATATAACATAAATTTTATCAGTAATTTTTTTTAATTTAAAGTCAGACACATTTATAAAAAAATTTTCGTTTACTTTCAATAGTTTTTTTTTTTTCAGATGGTGTTGACTGTTTTTTTTTTTTTTTTTGGATTTTTTGAATAGCATGTGCAAATTTTGTACAACAAAAAATCGTTAAGAAAGAAGATATAAAAAAATTTAAAAAAAAAATATATTTGTATTAGTTTACATGAAATTGCAATGTATAGTAATTTGTACGGTTGTGTTAGCGTAAAAATGCATTCAGATGTCATATACACACCTACATTGTACGTTAGTAAGTAATTTGCTCTTTTTTTTTTTTTTTGTTTTCATTATTATTCTGTGAAAAATCTAATGGAAAATTGTTGAAGCAATATATATAAACTGACTGAGAAAATTGACACACATCTAAATATACTATAAAAGACCGTACACTGACTTTTATGATTATGATGAAGACGATGACGATGATGATGATTATGATTACAATCATTCTAACAGGAAAACAGCTAGAAACATGTTCATATGTAAATGCATATATATATGCATAAAAAGCAAAAGTATTAAACCAGGATAATGTGGGTTGGTACAGGATCAAATATGGGTTGAGTAAAGTATCTACATAGTAGTATAGTAAAATTACAAAAAAAAAAAAAAAGACTTCCTACACACATAATAACTATAGAAATGTAATACCAGTAATTTTTTGTTTTTTTCCTGTTTTAAAAACAAATTCCAAATCCAATGTTCGTAATGTACTTTTATATTATACGTTGTGTACACAATACACACACACTCTCTCATATAGTCATATATACATATATATACCACATAAAAGGTAATTTTTTTTGTATAAGTAAGATATTAGAAATATACACAATATTTTATATGTATGGCATTAAAATCCATCTAATTTGTAAGATATCTTTTTCATGTAATTTATGTTTTTAGGTTTTCTACTTCTTTTGTCTTTCAGTTTTATATATATACATTTTTGTTATTTTTCTTTTTCACTAAATTCGATTAAAAAAAAAAAAATAATAATATCATTTTTTATGTACACATTATATATAAGGGAATTTTTTTTTTTTTTTTTATAAAATCTCCCCAGATCATTTTTGTTTATTTATTTAATGCTCTGATATTAAAGGTATCAGAAAAAAAAAAGAAAAAAAGAAAAATGTAGGTAAATAAAACGGAAGTAGATATACCTACGTACTTACGGAGAACATGCTTTTCATTATAATACAATATTCATGTATAGATACTTTAAGAAGGAAAATGCATAAAATGGGAAAAAGTAACTTGAGTGCAATTTATAGGTAATTATAGGTAATCATTTTAAGTTCTTTAAATTTACTTATATTATACCTAAAGAAACTTTTATTAGATATAAATTATAAAGTATGCAAAAGCTGAACATGTAGATGGCAACAACAAAATTAGTCATTTGAAGAAATAAAGAGTGGGCACAGACTATATGGTCTTAGATGATTTGAGAAAGATCAACAAAATACAAATCTACCTATAACGAAAAATAAAAACATTATACAGAAATGGAAGACCAAGTTGAAAAAGAAATGAATTTTCTCAAATTTTCTCAATTAGGTACTTGATAAGAAATCACTAAAAAAAATTTCTACCAACTAAATACATAAAATAAAATAATTTTCATTGAAAAAAAACAAAATTTTTAAAATAATTGCATTAATAAAATAAAATGTTCATGTTTTTACCTGATATAATGCCATCCATTTGTTGTAATGCTGCTTCTAACATTTTGCTAGCATCATTCTCATTTAAAAATTTTTGTTTATTTATTACTGTTGTTGTTGTTGTTGTTGTCACTTTTAAATTATTATCTTGTGTTGAAGATTTTGTTGCATCTAATTTTCCCATTTGTAAGATAAAACAAAAATAAATATTTATTTATAAGGAAAATTATTCATTTGATTTATGATACGTTTCACTCTATTAATTTTGTGAGTTTTTATTTTCTTTAATAAATAATTGAATTTCAATTACTCAATTACGATATAATGAACCTACGTATTGAGTTTAAATTGAACAAATATAAGATATGTATGTATGTAAGGTGTAGATAAAATTTTTTCGAAAAATATGAAAAAAAAAAAAATTCCGTCTTTTTTAAAATATTGTTTTCTTATTAATAATTTTTTTTTAAAATTTATCAAAAAATAAAATTTGTTTCTTTGTAAAAAAAAAATTACGTACTACACAATTAATATAAAATATATGAAAATACACAAAAATTTTATTATCTTGAAATTATCTTAGAAAAATTAGATTTGATATGATATGCCACCTGTAGAATGTTTTTTATTTTTTTATTTCACTTATTTTTTTTTGTTATTCTGTTTTTGCTTGATGTATTATACACAGAGCTATAAGTATACCGACCAAATATCACATATAATAAAAAAAAAACCAAAATATGTATACAATCAACAACCACTCAAAAATTGTTTTTATGTTAACACAACCGGAAAATTTATATTTGTTCTTATATGAAATACACGTACGTGTGTTTATTGTATTCATATACATACAATTTAATCAACATTCAATACACTATACAAAGAAATTTCACAGTAAAAAAAAATTCAGTCTTTTATTTTATTTAAAATTTGTGCAATTTTTAATGCATTCGTCGAAAAAAATAAAAACACGTTAATTTAATTTAATTTTAATATTTTTCGCTGCAGATAAATTAAAAATTTTATTCACTTTTACACATAAAACAATAAATTACGAACTTTCAACTAGTTGTTTTGCTATTGAATATTGGGTTTGCTGTTGTGTTGTTTTTGTTTCACCACAGTTGAGTTGTCATTTTTCATAAATTCTGTGTGGCAGCTGTGTGTGTGTGTGTGTGAAACGTGTAGTTTGAATTGAAATCAACAAAATAAATATATGATTGTCATTTTTAATTTGTACTGCCACTATAGCAATTCTTTTGAATCGTGTATATAGCATGCGAATTGCACTACCGACTGTAGTGATAAAACTCACCATAGAAGTACAAATTTTTAAATTAAAATAATTTTTGTTGTTTCGCTATTGCACTAATTCGAATTTCAATGTGCAACCATATTGCAACGAATGAACTGCAATTAATTGCCATATCCGGTTCCTAAATAAACGTCAGTTATAAAATACAAGTGCCCGAAATTTATAAAATGATTGCCTTGTTGTTCTTGTATCGTTTGCATCAAATCATCACATTAAATTAAAATAGACATAGAACATACTTTCAAAATTTAATATTAAAAAAAACAAAAAGTTATTAACGTGCAAATATTATCAGTTTATGTATTAAAAAATCGTTTAAATAAAAATGATATTATGTTAGGTAAATCAACAGTAAAATTTACAGTTAGCGAGGAGAATATATTACGTAAGAAAGGATATGAAATTCAAAAGAAAATTGGTCAAGGTGGTTATGCAAAAGTAACGTACAATTAAATATATGTACATACATATGTATTTTGCTCATTTACATTTTTATAAATTTTTAGGTTTATCGTGGTATATTTAATCAATCTGATGGTAAACATATAGAGATTGCATGTAAAATAATTGATACAACAAAAGCATCTAAAAAATTTTTAACGAAATTTTTACCACGTGAATTAAAAATTTTAACAAAATTAAATCATCCCCATATCGTTGAAATTCATAGTATATTTTATCGTAAAGGACGTTGTTATATGTTTATGCGTGTAGCTGAAAAAGGTGATCTATTAAATTATATTGTAAAACATGGTGCTGCACTAGAAAAATGGGCAAGAATATGGACAAGACAATTATCACTTGCCATCCAATATTTACATACAATGTTCATTGCTCATAGAGATATTAAATGTGAAAATTGTTTAATAACAGTTCATAATAATATTAAATTATCCGATTTTGGTTTTTCTAGGTATGATATTTATTATTTCGTAATTCGAAAACGTTTCACAAATTCATTATTATTAATATTATTATTCTTTTTTTCTTTTTTTTTTTTTTCTTAGATATGTTTTAGGTGTAAATAAGACTCCAGTATTGAGTGAAACATTTTGTGGTTCATTATCATATGCACCACCAGAAATATTAAAAGGTGAACCATATTGTCCAATTAAAGGTGATATATGGTCGTTAGGTGTTGTCATTTATACAATGTTAAATAAATCAAATCCATTCGATGGTAAAGATGCTAAAACATTATATAAAAATCAAATGGCTAAAAATTGGAAATTTCGTACAAAATATAATGGAATATTATCAACACAAGTAAAAACATTAATTGAAAAAATTCTAGAACCAAATGTTAAAATGCGTTTAACAATTGATCAAATATTAAAATCTGATTGGATTTCAATGGATCCAAATTTAACAAGTAAATTAATAGAATTAATTATTTAATTAACTTTTTTTTTTAATTTTTTTTTAATTTTTTTAAGCATTAACTGTCCATGAACATAAAGCATTATTATCAGCTATTGAAGAATCAAAAGTTTTGAAAACTGAAGAAAAAGAAGATAAACAATTCGATATTAGAGAATTAAAATATAATAAAAATAGTGGTATGTTATATTTTATCTATTTTATAATAACATCTTGGAGTTCAGTGATAATTATCTATATCAATGGGAAAGACAGTGTCCATTTTAATAGAAATATAGTGGATATCAATGGGTATATGAATGGATATCAAACATTTTTTTGATATTGTCACTGGACTCTATACTTAATCCTTCTATGTGAGTAAATTCAAGATCCATATAATATGCTATGGATCTTAAGTAAACTTATATTTTGAATTTCAGTTGCATATTTAAAAGAATTTGATCAATCTGGCTTTGATTTACAATTAATAAGATCAAATGTACATGAGGAAAGATTATCTGTTTAATGAGAAAAAGTATAAAATTTTTGAAAATTCACGTTTAAATAGAACCAAGAACGTAACGAAAATTTTTTATATATGAGTAAAATATTGGAAATGTATGACGAAATCATGAAAACAAAATTATTTCTTTTAACAACTTTATTGAAATTTTAGATAAAAAAACACAAAAATCATTTGTTTCATGTTTTCTTATATTTCTTTTTTTTTTCTTCACTTTATTTCATATAATCTAATATATAATATATAATTTTTTTTTTTGTCTTTTTTCAATAATATAATAATCATTTATAATGTAATATATAATATATTTTCATCTTATTTCATTTCTTTTTTTCCTATAGAATTTATTTATTTATTTTTTTCAAAATATTTAACAACAAAAATTTTTCTTTGTAATTTATAATAAATATAAAGATATACTATATATTTAATAATTCATCTTTTTTTTATTGGTATTTTTATTTATTTACTTCTTTGTTTTTTTTTTTTTAAATATATAATATATATCGCAAGATACAACAATTAATAAATATTCTTTTATATTTTTCTCTTTTTTATAATAATAAATTTTTCTGTTATATAATAATAATAAATAATATAATAATTCAACAAATACTGTACAGCCCTTTACCATATTTTATACATGTACATATTTTTATTTATTTTTATTTTTTATTTTTTTCGAATTTTATATTTTGTTTCTACTGTGTACTTTTTTTTTACAAAAAAAAAAAAAAAAAAAAAAAATCATATATTACAATTCTATAAATAACAAAAAGAAAATAATTTACATATACATTACATTTCTTTTCTATGTTTTACATAATTACATAACAAATATTTGAGCTGTTTATATTGAAAGTGTAAATCATAAATTAAAAAAAAACAAAAAAAAATTCTCACGTCGTTTTTAATCGCTATTGAACTACAATGATCTTAAGGTAAACATACAAGCAGTCTGTATACAATATCTCTGTACGAAAATATAATTAGAATTTGCAGATATAAAATTTTTGCTTCAAATGCAGTGTTGTTCAGTGTTACTATAGATTAACGTGTTCTATTAAAATTCTGATGTGTTTTTGGAATTATGATTTTTTATTATTTTTTTTAAAATAAATTATCAATTTTCAATGAAGTAGGGAATGTAAACATCTCAGAATTTATAAAAGTGAACTTAAAACACTTTCAAATTAAACGGCTCATATATCCCTTTTCTGTTTTGTATATTACTATATAACAAATTATCCTTTTATTTTTACATCATTTTTGTACCAAAACAAAAAACCAAATATATATTAAAAACAAACTAATTACAAAATATACAAATTAAAAACAAGTACAATTTATAGATTAAATTTTTAACATTTAAAAAAAAATTTTTTTTTTTTAAATAAATATTTGTTACATATATAAATTAAAAACTATAAAATTTACATTGGAATTTTAGCAATAAGTAAAAAATATACATTTTATTTATTTTTTTAAAACAAATTTTGTATTTTTTCCTTTTTTTTTTTATTATTAAAGGCCTCCACAAGATTTTTTTTTTATATTTAAAAAAAAAATTATTCATTGTTTTTCTTGTCTTATAGAATAAAAGTTTTAAAAAAATTAATAATTGTTTTGAACAAACGATCACATTTATTTAGTAAAAAAAAAAAGTAAAGAAAATAATATAAATCGGAATTTCATTTCACAGTATAAGTTGTCTTTATACAAATCTCTCTTTTAATATTAACATTTCCAATTATTGATTTAAGTAATTTCATTGAATTTCAGAAGATAGAAGGAATTTTCCTTTTTAATTTTTACTAATTCTTTTTTTTTTTTTGTAAATTACGTAAATATAGTACATGTGTATATTTTAAATTAAAATATATATTTAACGACATTTTTAATGTCCTGTATGCCTCTTTGTTTCATTATATGAAATTAAAGAAAGCAGAAGATAAAAGTGTAAATAAAGAATTTTAATTTAGTGTTTTTTTTTTTTTTTTTTTGTTTTTTTGTATGTTCCTACACTTCTAGTTATAAATCTTTTGTTTTATCTTTTCTTTTGTAAAACTTATTTAATGATTTACTTAGAAAATCACATGACAGAAACCAATCACTTTTTTTTTTTTAATATTTTCATTTCTCTTTTCTAATTTAAAAAGCAGCATTTTAGAAATAATCTCCAAAAATTTATGTCCAAAAATTTTATTTATATTTTTAAATCTATAATTTTCTTTGTTTTCAAATAGAAATTACTCTCTTATTGTATTATACTATAAAGTATCTTGTAATTATATCATTTTATATTTAATTTTTGTTTAAAATACCGTACTTTTATAAGAAAATTCATGAAAACAAAGATACAATTTGAACTTGATTTTACTTTTTTATAATTGGTACTATGTACGTACATTTAAAATATTTAATTTATAATTTCATTTATTTAATTTGTTTTTATTTTTTTTTTTTTTTTAATTTCAGGTACTAGCTTACTTTTGTTATTTCTATTTTTCATTTTTCATTTTTTTTTTCAATTTTTATATCTAATTATGTACTAGAGAAGAGAAAATCTATTAAAAAGTTGTTTATTTCATATCAAATTTATAAAACATTTTTTATGTTTTTTTATTCTCATAATTTAAAAATGTAAATAAATTTTTGTTTTTTTTTTTTTTTTTAAATAGCATTAAAAATTTTTAAATAAAATAAACAATATTAATGTGCTTTTATATAAATGAAATTAGAAGGATTTTTCTTCAATTTTTCATAAAAATTGAAATGTAAATAAAAATTTAAAAAAAAAAAAATGTAACAACGAATAAATTTCACAACAAAAACAAAAGAGAGAAAAATAAATAAAAATATATATCTTTAAACCGAAAACATTTTGGACGGAATGATATAAAATAGCTTTTATCTAAATTTTCTTGTATTGTGTGATTCTCTAGAATTTTTCAATTAATATTCGAATTTCAAACAAATTTTTTGTGTATATATATATATATATCATTGAAATAAATATTTTTGCTTTTTTGTTTATGACTCTACAATTATTATTATATTTTTGGTCAAATAAAACAGACCTTGTTATCCTAAGATTGCCGCTAAGGTTCACTTTTGTATGCTTTATACATATTTTATGTTTATCATTTTATTTATTTATTTATTTATTTTTTTTTTTTTTTCATTTTTTAAATTAATAATTTTTAATCCTATATTAGTGTTTTGGTCTTTATTTGTTGTTTTTTATTTCACATAAAATATCATCATTGTATATTTTAAAAGTGTTCTTTGTTTTACTATACATATCATTTAAATATTTTTCAAAACTACAATTTCAGGCAAGAAGAAAAATTTTATTTTTTTGTTTTTCTAAGTTCATTTTTGTTTAAATGTTTTTGTTTTGCTCTTAAATTTTTAAGTATAAAAAATACTGTGTTTACCTATATAATTTGTATTCATTTAAATAACATTTTATATATATATGTTTTTTTTTTTATTTTATTTTTATGGAATATTTTTCCTAACAGATTGATGTCTTTTATTTATTTATTTTTTTTTTCTGTGCTTTATTTTGTTATGTCTGTGGATAGTGATATCATTGATGTGATGTCGAAATTATTATATCGTGATGATAATTATTCGATATCACTGTAACTGTCTACCTATGCATTATATTATATTATGTACTATTATAACGTATCACTATCGTTAACGTAGACAGCTCTTTGTTATCCCTGCATCCCAGGGGTTATTCATTTTCATATGCTCTTATTTTTATTATGAAAATGCTATGCTTTTCTTTGAATTAAATATTTGTGTTTTATTTAAAATTAATTTTGATGACGATTTCTTATTTTTGTTTTCTTTGTTTTTTTTTGTTTTTTTTTTTTCATTTTTAAGTACAACATCTTTTTGTCCCTCATTTGTTTATTTTTTAATTTCTACGTGAGTACAAAACTATTATTCTATGTTGCTATGAAAAATATATTTATACTTCTATTTATATATTGTATATATAATTTTTTGCTTATACACTTTGTGTTTTTTCTTTTTTTTGTTGATTTTTTTTTTTTTCTAATATTTTATTTATATAATTAACAAAGTTATTTTTTTTTTTTTTTAGTTTATATGAAAATTAAAATATTTTATTATTTATTTTGTTTTTAAATATTTTTATTTATTTTTTTTATTTCTTTTTAAAGATGAGGAATGTGTAATTTGAACTACAATGTTTTTATTTTTATTATTTAATAAAATTTTTCTCTTTTTCATTTCTTATTTTACTTTGAAAATATGAAAAATAAACAAATTCTAAAATAAATATAATAAATTACAAAGATATTTTTCACATTTTTTCTGTCCGTCCATTTCTTTTTTATTAAACAAAAAAAAAAAGATTAAAAAAGCAATTTCCATTCATTTTCATTGATGACTTTTACTTAATAAATGTGAATTAAATTCATATACATTATTACATTGTTCACCACATATATTACATTTCCATGGATTACTGTCACTATGACATCCTTTATGAAGAAAATATAATGTCTGATCTGGAAATTCTATACCACAAAATAGGCACTGTAGGCATTTTTTACGACCACCAATTATTGATAATTCTGTATCTTGTCCAGCTGTTGATGTTATAATACCATTTGTTGATGTTGTTGTTATCGATAAACCACTACAACCACTGCCACCACCACTACCACCACATATACTAGTATTAATCACATCTGTATGAATATTAGCTGTTGTTGATGATGATGTTGATGTTGAAGAAGAAGCAGCAGCAGCAGCCGCCGCTATAGCAGCTGCAGCTGCTGATGACAAATTTGTTGCTGTTAAATAATTATTTGTCGATGCTGCTGTATTATTATTTTGATTTCTTGCAGCTCGAACATTTGCTCTAGCACATATTCTTCGTTTTAGATCTTCTCGTAAAAGAGATTTTAAAGGTGAAATCTATAAGAAAATTTTCAATTAAAAATATTTTAATTTGTTATTGCATTTCAATTTTTTACTTTTATTAATGATGTCAAACTGCTTGTTGCTGTAGATGATTCTGACGAATTGTTAATCCTACTGTTATTTGTTAAATGATCACCAGAATTTAAAATATTATTTTTATCAGAGAACTCTTCATTTGAAGGTTCCTAAAATATTTCAAATTAAAATTAAATCATACCATACATAACAAAATTTTATTTTTTTTTATACCTGCTTAATTGGTATTAAACTAATTGACGGAGTTATATGACTTTCAATTTGACTGTTTCTTGAATTTTGAACTAATGATGTAAGTGTTGTATGTGAACTAGAAGGAACATTTGAATTTGAATCAATTGATTGTGGTGATGATGGTGAAATGCCATTAGGCCCGTTTGAGGGTTTCACATCCAATGATGAATTTTTCGACATTCCTGTATCAACCTAATATTAAAATTAATTAAAAATTATTTTATTAATTAAAATTATTAAAAATGCTTTGGTAGAAATTTTTTTACATTAAATGAATCAACATTTTCTGCCATAGAAATTTCAACGTGAGGTGTTAAAAAATGCATTGGAGGTGTTGCATTATCAGTTGAACGTAATGAATCACCACTATCACTATATGTAGGCACACATGTCGTTGCTACTGGTAAACTTGTAGGGAGGTACTGTCCTGTATTTTGTGGATCCAATGCTAATAACAATGATGATGGTGCTCCTGGCCCAGGATTATCTAAATCGATACCGTGACTTTAAAAATTAAGAACAAAGAAAACAAATTAGAATAAATGTAAAATTTCATTTATGAATGAAAATCAATATTTTAGAAAATATTACCGATTAAAAAAATGAACACGTAAAGATTTCATAGTCCCCGCTCTATAACTACATAATGGGCAAGTTTTAACTAAATCGTGTTGACCTACATGCTCATTTTGAAAATGTGCTCTCATTGCTATTTGCCTTTGGAATCCTCTATTACATATGGGGCAGTGATAAGGCAACGTTTTTGTATGTGTTGTAAAATGTTCAGCTAAATGATCTTTGCGAAAAAATCTATACAGAAAAGTACACAAATTATTTCGGAAATAAAAAAAATTAAGTTGTATTTGTTTGTATTTTTATACCTTTTTTGGCAAACGCGACATTCATAAGGCTTAACTCCAGTATGCCTCATTTTGTGTCGCCTCATATTAGCACCATTTGAAAATTTCATATTACATACATCACATTCAAATAATTTTCTATTTGTATTCTGTGCTTGAGATTTATTTGTATCCGAATTTTCTGTAGAATTTGCTGTTGAAGTTGAACCCGTTGGTATTGAATTTTCATGAATTTCAGATGTTGTACTAGTTTCACCATCAACAACAATATTAGCAGTAACATTACCACCATCGGTGTGATTCTTTGTTTTTCCTGATGTTGTTGTATTGTTATGAAGAAGAATAGATGATCCTGCAACAGGTACTGTCTTTCCACCTGATCCAATATTTGTTGTTGTTGTTGTTGTTGTTGCTGCAGCTGCAGCTGCCGCTGCTGCTGCAACATGTTGTACTGCACATTGTACTGAATGTACCAATAATAATGGATGGGAATGTGTTTCGAATTTATCACATCTTTCACAGCGAAATAATGGTGTATTAATATCATTTGAATTTGATGATGCTGTAACCTTATCATTATCATTATCTTGATCTTCAGATGGTGATCTTTTTATTTTATGCGGAGTGAAGAATTGTTGCTGCTGCTCTATATTTATTAAAGATGTAATGAAAATTTAAAATTTATTAATCAATTTGTTTGTTTTTTTTTGTTTTTAATAATTAAAAAATTGTATTTAGTATTTTGTTACCTGTTCCAGAGTCAGCTTCGTCGGCCATTGGCTAAAACGATAGAAAAATATTTAAAAAAAAGTATTCTATTAGATTTCAAGTAAAATACAGTTTTTTTTTTTTTTACATAAAATGGCTTTTTTGTGAAAATTTTTAAATAAATACTTTGAAAGGTAGGTATCTTAAATTTTGTTTGTACACTTTTTTATTTTCATATAAAATTTTCATTGGGAGTCATCATTCTACATTTCTGTTACGTTTTTCTTTTATTGAATTCATCATTATAACGTAACACAAAAAATCAACCTCTTTTTTTTATTATTATTTTTTTTTTTTTTTAATTTATGAAAATTTTACTTTCATTTGATATAATATACAAATTTGAAGATCAAATAAAATATCATACATTTAACATATTAATAAAAAAAAAATTAAAATAAAAATAAAAATTCAGTGATGTAGTACAAACAAGAAAATTATAAATTTTTTGACATAAATTTTAAAATTAACTCTAAAATATAAAATTTATAAAAAAATTTTTTCTATACAATCTATTTATACATCCACACTTATCATATTTATTACAATATTAATGAGAAATTTACCTCTTTCTTCTTCTTAAGAAATCTTATGTGTATGTATGTATGTATAATATTAAATTAAAGAGTTTATAATTTTTTATTGTATATGATTTGTGTCTACATATATATATTATACATAAAAACA
Source organism: Anthrax anthrax (assembly GCA_963971155.1). Classification (NCBI taxonomy): domain Eukaryota; kingdom Metazoa; phylum Arthropoda; class Insecta; order Diptera; family Bombyliidae; genus Anthrax; species Anthrax anthrax. The sequence goes on along the minus strand of OZ020118.1, from coordinate 677,565 downwards.
TTTATATACATACATACATACATGTATGAATAAAAATTGTATAATGTGTAACCTCGATTAATATGTTTCAATGTAAAATAGTTATTGCTAAATTCCTTAAGAAAGATATGAGAGCAAAAGAAAAATACGATATTAAAAAAAAAAAACGTTAAGAAAAAGAAACATTTTTTTGTTTTTTCTGTTTCTGTTGCCTTTTTGCTTTTTGTATAATATTCATGTCAAAATACAAAATAAATAAATAAAATAAAGTGAAGAAAATTTAAAAAAAAAAAACGATTTTTCTTTTTATTTTAATTTTTTGATTTTGTTGAACTGTAATATTTGACCTAATAAAGATTATGATCAATAATAAATATTTTGAAATTTTTATTTAGTAGATATTATACAATAATATGTTTATAATATTATTTTTAGAGATATTATATGTAAAAAAAAACAACAACAAAAAGATCTAACATTGAGAAATTTTTTTTTTTTTGTGTTTTTTTTGTTTTTTTAAATGTATGTATGTTAAACATTTTTGGTTTTTTTTTTTTTGTTTGTTTTCTTAATTCTGTATAGTGATTTTGAATATTTGATGATTATTATACACGATGAATATGATGGTGATGATGACGAGTTATAATGATGTTGAATTATAAAACATAAAATCAAATAAAGGTGCAATAACCGAGTTGAATACAAAATACAAAAAAAAAAAATTATTTTTTTTCTGATAAAAATATCAATGTCAAAAGAAAGTGTAAACGAATAATCTTTTTTTTTTTTTTTAATCTGAAATAAATTTAAATTTTCATGTGAATTTTGCTTGTTTAAAAAAAATAAAAATAAAATAAAATAAATGGAAAAAGGTAGGTAATTAATTTTGTGTCGGTGGATTACGAAAATGATCAAAAATTTTCAAAAATTAGTTTATTATGTAATCCACATTCATTGTTGTTATCAGTAATTTCTTATAGATCACTTTCTTAATCATTAACACATTTAAATTACGATAATCAAGACAATCATCCATAATATGTAAGTACCTATGTAGTTAAGAAAAAGAATTCCATCTTTATTATTATTTTTGTAAAACATGCTTATATAGCTAAAAACTAAACTAAAATAAACAAAAAAAATTGTTTAATTTCAAATTTTTAATTATTACGAATTATAAAGAATCAATAAAAAATATATTCGCGTAGTAAAAAAAAAAAACAAGTTTTAGAGATTTTGTAAACAAATTTAGTCATCTACAATTAATCGTTTAAAATTATAAATTCCATAATAGCCCATCTCTACTCTCTATATAAAATGAGTAAAATGCTAATAAGCGTGTAAATGAGTCTTTTTTTTTCATGGGAATAAAACTAAAAAAAAATTAAAAATATTCAAAATTTTTTATTTACAAAACATGATTTACAAGACGTCCATTTGTTAAATTTTAAGTTCAAATTTTCCTTTATTGTTAAATTTTTTATTATAGTACTGGAAAACAAATTTATTTTTAAATGAAATCCTTTTAAAATTAATATATGAGTAAAATTTATAAACTATTTGTTAAAAGGATATCAATTGAAATGAGAATGTGTAAATTTTCATTTAACTATGATTTTTAAATAAATTTTAACGGTCACTTCAAATTTTTATGCTTATCAACAAATTAGGTAATTTTGATAAAAAAAAATTTGTATAAACATAAGTTCGTTTTTTTTTTTTTTTTTGGTATTTTTGAACTGCAGAGAATAACACCAAAAATAACGAATGATCAATTATTTTGCAAATAAATTTAAATTTAAATTAAATTTTTAATAACTGCATATATTTAGTCAATCGCGAGAATGATATCAAATTTAAATCAATTTTTATTATTATCGATTCGTTGCTTTCTGGAATAAATTTTCCAAAGACTTCTTTTTTTTTTGTTTTGTTTAAAAATTCATTTCTCTTTCAAATTCAAAAATAGAAATTTTCCAAATCATAAAACCCTGACCTATAAATACAGGTTTGTTTTACATACAACATATACATACATTTATGAAAAATCCAATATTCTTTTAATATAAATTGTTCATAACTTTCATGAATATGTACATACATATATGTACATACATGTTCTACACTACTGTTTTCAGATATGTGTGTACATCATATATTGATAATTTACAATTTCATAATCTAAAAAAAAAGGGGGAAAATAAAGAAAAAAAAAACAAAAAACATTTCTTCAGAATTAATGAATCTCATTTAGTAGTTCATTCAAATAAATTGCAAAATTGATTTTTATTTATGATCTTCTTCATATTAAATATAGCATATAATGTATTGTATGTATGTATGTATATGTGTTTTATTAAAAGAAAACTAAAAATATAATAATAAAAGAAAATTACAATGTGTTCCAAATAGTATGCCAACTATATGTAAGTAGGGAATAAAATAAGATGTACTATAATGTTTGTTAGCATTATTATTATTATTATTATTATGAAAACCTCATCATAATTACCCACATGAAGATTAAAGTAGGTGATACACATATACCATATAAATGTACACGTATCATGTACATGTGTGTATTATTTGAAATAATAATAATAATAAATGTTTTTATTTAGGTTTGCATGAAAGTCTAAAATACTAATATGAACTTTACTAAAAGCACCATGGATACTTGGCCTAATTTTTTTAAAAAATAAGAAAAAACAAAAAAAAAAAACAGATATATGTGTTTTATTTTGCTACATATTCTGCCTTCATTATCATACGTGTATGTACATTGTATGAATTTTTATATTTACGTGTACGTATGTATACATACATTTATTGTCAATCTCCTGTTGTATATATCTACCTATTTTCCTTGTTTTTTTTTTTTTTATTTCTTTTTTAAATTGAAGCACATGCATACGTGAGTACATATGCATATGTATGAATGCAAAATATAAAAAATAAAATAAAAATGTTTAAGAATAAAACGACAAAGAAAAGACAGAAAGCAAAAGGGTCTCTTCCATTTAACTAGAGCATATATACATATCAAAAAACTTTATGGGTAAGTATGTCATCAACAGAAGTAAAACGAAATATAAAGAAATATATATATGTATGTATATAGGTATGTATGTAGAAGAAAAAAAAAAAAAATTAAAATGAAAATGTTCTCAACCTGTTCCAAAGATTTAGTTACCCATTATATATGTTAGTGAAATGTTAATGTAATCGCACATCATCTATTAAAAATGCAAACTGGCATTACAAGTAAGTGAAACAATATACCTAGTATGTACATATTCAGTGTACATGCACTTTATGTGTACATAGATAGATTGCAACCATGTGTAGTAGCAAACAACAACAAAGTATCTAGTGATAGTAAAATAGTAAAATTTTGTATTAGATTAGCGATAGTAGTCCATCCATCTGCTATTAAATTCTCACACAAGTAAAATGCAATTTTATTACTCTTATTATTATAATCATTTTTTTTTTTTAATGTTGATAGATACACGATATCTGTACAAATTTTATATGCAACATTCATTATAAAATGCATTTAATAATGACAATGATGATGATAAAGATTAAGACGACGACGATAATGATGATGATGACAACAATATTAATGATAATAACACCAATGAATGAATGAGAAGAAGAGCAAAAATCAAAATTAAACTTTGACAATATGATGGCTTATCTTATATTCCTATAAAATTTTATAATAGCAACAACAACAACAATAATCTATATTATAATATTATTTATATATGCATATATCGTTGTGTACAACAGAAAAAAAAAAGCAAATTATATGTATGTACATATGTACATATAATAATAAAACTTGTTCACATTCTCGCTAATATATGTCAATGTCCTCTCTGTACGTTCACCATGACTCCATGCTCCAGTGCTCTCTTTTCTTTCACTTCTATTCAAAATACCTGAATTTAAAGAAAAAAAAAAGCAGATTGGTTTTTAGGTACACCAACTATATAGCATAGCTATATTTGCTACACCACCACAAACAGCTTATTAATAATACATGTGTATGGGACATGCAAGTATGTATAAGATTTACCTGTCGTATATTGTATAATATATACATATGTATAACATATACGTTACTTGGCTTAAGTTTAAATATATATACAGTGGAATTGAATGAACTTCAAAGCTTGAAACTTATATATTTTGCTGCAAGCTGCATTAGCAACACAACGTATAAGTGATTATTATAATAGATACATTAATCCACTAACTTAAGCTTAAATTACTTGGATATCTCCTCTATATACCACTCTATAATTTATGTTTCTTTAAATTTATATAAATTTTTTTTTTTCCTTCTATTCAAACATAACTTCTTGAAATGTGTATAATATATAATTACCATTTACTTCTCATACATATACATGTGAATATAAAATTTTCATATACATACAAAATGGCACAATTTCATAGATTTTTATTACTCAATTGAAATACAAAATGAAATATCATATAAGAAATAATCCAATCAAGCTTCATAGATTGTATGTATATACAATCAATTTTACTACATCCAAAATACCTACCCAATAATATAATAAAATGAACAAGAAAAACTCAATGCAATAGAGTTTACACAAAACAAAATATCAGCTGCTAAATCATCATCTAAATTAATGGATATATTAGATATATATGTACATACATACATATGTATTGGAATGAATTAACTTTTGAATGCATATCGCAGCCACTAGGCCTTGTATCTTTTTTACGAAGCCTTCACATGTGGGATAGGTGATGATTATACGATGATGATGATGATGATGCTGAGATTCATATTATTACATTGCTATATGTACATAAATACAATACAATATGGACAATATGTTTTACAATTTTTTTGTTAGCCTAGGTAAGGTCTAACATTTAATAGGGAAAAATTAACAAATATAAAAATAAAATGTACGTGTATAATATAGGTAATCTTTGCATGTGTGTAGTATAGAAAAAAAAAAAAAAAAAGAGAAATACAAATATAATGGACGAGTTATTCATTAAGCATTAAAGGCATTGGAGCACTTATAAATGACCTTATTTTGTAAGCAAAACACAATATATGTGTGTATGAATGTATTTACGAGTTACTTAAATGAACCAAAAGCCTACAATATATTATAAATAGTGAACATATAGATAAACCGAGTGCATCTTATATTAAATGTATAGAAAATTAGCTATAACTAGTTTAATTTATGAAAGCGCGTATTTTATGTTTCCAGCTTGTCTCTGTAATACCTATAGTGCCCTGTTATATATATATACTGTCAGACACACAGATACTATATATAATTTTGTTATTTATTAAAATATACATACATACATAAGTATATGTAAGCACATATCTAAACACAAATGAATATACGGCACAATCAACTCTGCATTTTTACGCAAAAAACGTTGAAAAAGATTGTCAAGAATTATGCAACTTAAAACTTTTTACCTTGTTTTGTTTTTTTTTTATCTTTTTGTTGCTGCTTTGTTTCTTTATTTTTATTTTATTTATTTTTTTGCTTTTGGGTTGGTTTTTTCTTGTAGTTTGAAATGTTTTACAATGGCAATATTGCATGTATGTACGTATATATATATATGCATGTGCGATATTCAAAGAATTCAGGTGTATTATTAATCAAACATATCGATAATGACAAAATAACAATTTGATATGATATTTTGAAAATGAAAAATTTTACTTGAAAAAAAATATCAAAAGTTCAAAATGAGATAATTGCCGTTATGACATAATATCACCAGGTATAAGAATGTAACAATATAACAACATAATATGTATGTAATGCCCTTTTTGTTTTATAAAATAAAAATTCCAAAATAGATATTAAGCAAAAATCTGGAATGTTGTAATGTTCAAAATTTTTATATCATATTTAAGATTTAAATAGAACATAAAATATGAGCTAAAATTTCAATTAATAGGAAAGTATAGTGGCTAATCAGTATTAATCGGTAATCATAGAATTGCCAATATGAATTTAAAAAAAAAAAATTTTTTTTATGGAGATGAACATTTTAAAAGTTTATCTAATCGAATAAATCTGGTTTGATTTAGTGATATAAATACACAAATTAATTTATCACCATACAATTTCATTCAGTTGCAATGTTACAAAATTAAGATCATCATAATCTTCTTTCTTTTGCCTCATATCTTTCATTCCATTCAATATGATTTTCAAGTATGTATGTAAGTATATATGTGTACAAACAATTTCATTTAAAAACTAGATCAAGTTATATATTAACTTATATGCATTATATATATGTATATATAGGTATGTATGTACATGAATAACAAATAACAATAGAAATTATGCTATGACCTATCTTTTAAACTTACCGAAACGATTTCTAAACGTTTCTTAAATAATTCTTTTTTAGGTTTCTTTTTTCTCTTTTGCTTCTCCGTTTTTGCTGTTTGTTTTATGCTGGTATATATATATATAGATTTTTATTTTATATTTATTATTATTACAATTATTGTTTTATAATTTTTATATTATTTTATTTATAGTAAATTTATTTATGTGTTTATTATTAAATTTTATAATGTGTACATATATATATATATGGTCTTTATTTATTTAATTTTTTTTTTGTTTTTCGTATTTTATTTTTTTTTTGTTTATGAAATGCTGTCTCACTTGGTTGGACGGACAGAGACGGGAAAAATTTACTCTACTAATATAATAAGAAATAAAAATGTTGCTGCTGCTGGCTGACTGCAAATGATTCCCATTGACCTAGATCGCTCAACTTTAAGTTGAGCAAGTAGGTAGGCAGCAGGCAATGTATTATATTGTACACTATCTATACACTTGTATTTACTATACTATATATTCAATATGTAGGTAGGTACATATATGTGATATTAATAGTAGATAATATATTGTGCAGCAGCAGCAAAGTAGATACAATATAACTCTTTGTAGTATATTTTAATATAGAGTTGTTTAATAGAAGGTAAAGGTAGATAATTTATACATATGTAAATCTATGGTATTATATAGTGATAATTTATACATACATGTATGTATATTATAACTTTTTTAATTATGTTATTTTATTATGCATTATAAAATATATAAGTATGTATATAGGTATCAAACATATAATATGCAGCACAATACAATTTAGGTAAAGTAAGGTACATACATATTACAAAATCATCATCATCATTATTATACACATACATAACTTAAAAGATTATACGATATATGTACGTATATTTCTACATAATATTCATATGATTATATATATGTTATGTATACATGTCTACATATACATATGTATGTACAATGTTATAATTCTGTTAATAGATTTATTCGTAAATTTTTTTTTTACATGGTTTTATTTCTTTTAATTTTGAAATTATAATTTATGAAGAGAAGTTTTAATTTATTTCATCATTTAAATTAAATTTTGGATTTATCTTTTTCTTTCATTCTTTTTGGCTTTTTGAATGAATGAAAACTTTCATTTTCATTTTAGGTTTCAAAAATTTTTTTCAGTTAATTCTTTTATTTATTATACATAGCTAAATTAATTATATCAAGTAATAATTTGTAGGTATATATTTTTCTCGTCTCTGTTTCATGTCATATGAATACTAAAAGTGAAAATTTATTTAAATATTATTAATTAATTTTAGAATTTCAATAAAACATATATTAATATCTACATACTGTTTTTTGTTTACATTGATTATTTAAATTTAAAATACTTTGATTATTCTAGACCTTACACAATTTCCCATTATTATTTTTTTTTTTATTGTAAGATCTATTAAATAACAAAATTATTGATATTTGGCAACCCACATTAGAAAAAAAAACTTTTAATCAAAAGCTGAAAAGTATATCAGCAGGTATATATATGTAGTATATAAATATGTGTACTATTTATATGAATTGTATGTATATACGTACATATATATTTTTGTGAAATACACAAACGCACATATATTACAATTTTCACAACTTCACGTCTATACAAACAACTATTATACCTTATTTATGTTTATATATACACATGACATATACGAATACGATACGCTTTTAAGACCTTTTTTTTTCTTCTTTTGCTTTTTTCAAATGCATGTAATTAGGTCAACAGGTTTTGAATTCATTTTCTTTTTATTTCTTTTTTATTTTATTTTATTTGGTTTCTTTGACTTCTCTCTCTTCTTTCCCTTTAATCGAAAAATATTGTAATTTGCAAAAAAACAACAACTAAAAAAATGTTAATCAAATATGTAACAATTTTTACCATAATATTATAACATTTTTTTCAACTGTTTAAACATTTACTTTTTTATTTTTATAACATTGAAAAATTCTTGTGTAATTTTCTAATTTTATAATATTAATTCTATTAATTTTATTTTGCACCCGCAAATTCTATCACAGATTTACATTTTTTTTTTTATTTCCTTTTAAACTGAAATTATTAATATTAATGTTTTTTTTTTTTTTTTAATTTCATTTGTGTGGTATGTTAATTCAAATTTTCATATTTTCACAAAAAATAAGAAAAATTCTAATAAGAAAAGCACTAGAAAACACCCATCAAATCCAATTCATCTTATTATAATTTTTTCAATAACAAAAACACGAATAAAAAAGAAAATTTCCCTTTCATAATTTTTTTTTTTTTTTGTATTGTTTTACACTACAAAATTCTTCAAATTTTTTTAAATTAAATTCAAAGAATTTTTTATGAAATCACTGATAATTTTAAAACACATTAAACAAAACAAATTAATAATTCGAATAAAATTAAAAATTTTTTTATTTTTTTTATTTTTAATTAATTAACAAAAACAAAAAGAAGAAAAAATTTCGATGGTAATACGTTTGATTGGGATAAAAAAAAAAATAAATTTATGTATTTCTTCTTCTTATTCATTTAGGATGGGTGCCCATTGCCCAGTATTAAATATACGTAGGACGTTGGCACGGGGACATAAGTACATACATATATGATGCTATGGTACAAACTTATATTTTGCCATATTTTGTATCCTCGAAAATATGTAATAGCTCCAAATAAATTAAAGTTGGGTTTGATGGGAAAATAAAAATAAAAAAGCACACACAACAAAAATATAAACGATAAACGTCAAATATGTATAAATGATTTAATTTCAGTTTAATTTTAATATATGTACGCTGTGTTGCTGTGTTATGTACTACATGTATTCTCAATGATATACGACGGCGCAAGTTTGATTTAGTTCTTTTTAATCATCATCATTATGATTTTATGTACACAAAAATGAAAAACCATTTTTTTTTTTTTTTTTTTTTGTTTTTGTGCTTATGACTTACATTCAAGTTACATAAATTTATCAGAAGTAAAAAAAAAAAAATTTATAAACTTTTAAAAAATAAAAAAAAAATAACGACGGTGGCAACAAGAAGTGTAAAATTTTCTGTTAAACGACAAATTAAATATAACAGACGAAAAAACACAAACGACAACCACGGTCCACCACGATTAACTCTACAATGATGAATGATCTAATAATGACATCAAACAAAATAACAACATGCGCTCTAAAATATTTCATTTTCCTTCATTCAAACTTATCTATATGGTATTTCAAACAACACACACTTGTGTATGGAAATGAAAATCGGAAAAATCATGTAGTAGAGGAAAAATGGAAAAATTATGTCCAAAACATGTAAAATGATAAAAGTCAAAACGATAATAAAAGATAAACACAAAACAGAATAAATAAAAATTATCACACAACTGACAACAGCATGTTTTGCAATTTTTCTTTAACAATCTTCTTATTTACTTTTTTCATATAAAATGTCAAAACATTACGTTTCACATTTTCTTATTGGTTTATTTATCCAACTGTTTATGTTTCTTATTAGAAAAAGAGGGGTGTAATGTTCAACAGTACCTTGTTCAGCATTAATGCACAAAGGCTGTGTCCGATTACACAATTTTCTTACTTCGCCGCTTACTTACAATGAAGTAAGAAAAATAGTAGACTTGTACTTGACAGTTGTTTACTTCGCTTGATAAGTAATTTTTATAGTAATATGTACACAAACAATACATATGTACCTTTTGTAATATTCGCTGGCTTCATTTTAAATGATGATCGTGAACTTTCAGAACATTTTCCATTTACATTATAAATAAAACACCCATCTTTAAATATAATAATATTAAAATTATACTTTTACGATGATTCATATTGTTGTGAAAGTATTTTTACGCTGAAACCATTAATAGAAATATTTGTAAACAAATAAGGGAATGACAGCTGTCTACTTAAAGTTGACACAAATGTAATTTGGTTGCCAAAAAAGTACCAAAGGGAAAAGTAAGGAAATTTTTCAAATCGGACATAACCAAAAAATCGATTCGATTCGATTTATTAATCGATGATTGAAATCGCATAAGATAATTTAGGTCTTTTGTTTATCATCTTTCTCTTATCCATACACATTTATCATTATGTATTTTCTTCATTCATGACATTTATTTATATCTGTTTTGTATAAATTTTGTTTTTTGTTTTTTATATGGAAGGTGAAAATTTTTTATTGAAGTTGAGGAATTGAAGAATTCTCAATTTTTTTTTGTTTTGTTTTTAAAAAAAAAACTTTAAATCCCTGAATAAATTTGGGATTTTATTTTTAATTTTTATTAAATTTGTTTTACGCTTATTATGAGTATAATTAATTTTGAAATTGAAGAAGTGTCAAAAATTTGTAAAAATGCCATACAAAACTCAAAAATAATTGTATGTAACGAATCCCTTGTAAGTATCTAATAAAAAAATATTATTACTTATTTTCTATTTTATAAAATATTCTTCAATTTGAAAATTTTTCTATTAATTTATTTAAGGTACGAATTAATATTGAACAAACAAAAAGTCGGCAAATAATTGTTTGTTTACGATTTCCAGAAAATTATCCAGAACAAAGTATATTGATTGAATTAAAAAGTCGTACATTATCAACAAAATTTTTAGAAGGTTTAACAAATCTATGTGAAAAACATATTAAAGAAATTCTTGGTAAACCACAGGTAAATTAAAATGTACACATACATATATAAAATTATAAATATAAAAAATTAACTTTTTACTTACAGATTATCTCAATATTAAAATTTATTGCACAATATTTAATTGAAAATCCTTTGTGTATAGTATTTGATGAAATTATTTCATTGAAATCACTAATAAATGGGACTGCTAGTGAATTAAAATTAAAACAAAAACAATCATCATTAATATTAATTGCACGTGGTGGTAAATATTATTTTAAAATAAAAGTTGAAATATTAAACGAATATCCAGATAAATGTATAAAATGGGAAACACACGAAAGCAATTTACCAATTGTATTATGTCGTTATTTAAATGGTCAAGCAAAAGAAATAGCAAGACAATGTGTCGAACCACCATTAAGGAAACTAAAAGATAAAAAATCAACATCATCATTTGAAAATTTTAAACCAGCACCAAGTTTATTGAAAACATTGAAATTTATTATAGAAGAAACTCAAAGTTTCTGTGAAGAAATTTGTCCAATTTGTAAAAGATTGGTATTACCAGATGAACCAGAGGTAATAATTTGTGGTCTTGTTTTTTCTTTTTATTTTGGAATTAAATTAAAATTTATTTTTTTTTTTTTTTTTAGAATCTAATAACTGATGATTCAAATCCAATGTACGTGGAAAGAATTTATTGTGGACATTTATATCATCAGGTTAGTTGAATTTTATAATAAGTATTACGTAATCGAATCTAAATTTAGTTTATTTTTTATTTTTAAGGGTTGCCTGAAAAAGTATATGCAAGAACCACCATTTCCAGCTGGTGGAAAGGTTTGTCCTTCAACAAAAAAGCATCCAAAATTTTATGATATATTTCGTATGCATGACATTAATACACAACAACCAAAAGATCAACGGCATCATCAAAATCAGCAAAATTCATCATCAATATCAGGATCCTGTAATATACGTATTGCACATGATCGTTGGGCGATTAATATAAAAGTGGCTGAAACACGTTGGGCACAAAAACAAGCAAGAGAACGAGAACTTGAAGAAGTTGTAGATTTTTTGCAATGAGCAACAAATCAAAAAATGATAATTCATTTTTCATTTTTATTTTATTTTATTAAATCTTTTTTCCTTTCTGAAATTGGATTTTTATCTATATACAATATGTATGTAACATTTATTTATTTTTTTTTTTCTCTCTCTACTGTCTGATGTAAGTATTTTCTCACGAGGTGGTAAAAATATTGTATGTATATGTATTTTTCATGTTGATTATTGAAGGTCACAATAAATAGAAACATAAATTACATATTATATGCACATCAGTATGTACTTTCTTTTTTTTTTTTTTTGTTTTCAAAAGAAATAAAATTATTAGTCCATAAGTAAATATACAAGATTTTTATTTTTTAAAGAAACAGTAATATCTTTTATTTTATTTTATGTATACAATAATGTAAAATGTTTTTATGTTATTATGATTAGGTATAATTTGATTCCATTTAGAATAATCAATTCAACGCTTGTAATTATGTAAATACTAGAATACTATCCTATAATCTGCGTAATTGAGAAAATTACTTTTTATAGTAAATTTTCAAAAAAAAAAAAAAAAAAAAAAAAACAATCGCCGACATCAACACAACAAATTATATTTTGATTTCTTTTGAAAATTGATTTAAATTATTTAAATTGTTTCTTGCCTTTAATTTAATATGTTTTTGATTTTTTTGTAATTATTAACAATATCTTACTATTTACATACGCGATTATAAGATAACATCATGCTGGTCATGAAAATGATGATTATACTGCATGCATACTACTTTATAAGATAAAAGCAAAAAATTTAATATTAATTTAAAAAAAAAAAAAAAAAACTCCCAGTTGATTTTCTATGAAAATCCATTATTAACGAATTTTTTGATAACATTTTCATTTTCATTTAATAGAAATTTAAATTTAATTATTTTATTTACAACCAAATTTTGTTTAATTATCTTTTTTTAAATAATTTACGCATTTTATACAAAATTCCATTTTTTTTTTAGTTGAAATTTTAAGTTTAATTGCAAAAAAAAAAAAATTTATTTTCTTAAAGTATTTTTCAAATACGCAATACACATTATGTATACGTATCTACCTGACTGTACACGCACATACATTATTAATTTTAATTTTTTCTTCGAATTTAAAAAAAAAAAAAATAAATAAAAAAAATTCAAATCTGTCGAAATTCATTAAGTTTATCAGTACCATATTAAATTGAAGCTTCTTTTTTTTTTTTGATCATCCAGAAGTACACCACTAACTGGATCATATTACACAATTTTAAATGAATTGTTAAATTACAACAGACTTTGTACATCACCGTCATAAGATTGAGTATATCTAAGAGATTTACGCTTAGCAACAAACCATTAACATTTTGAATTTGACTTAAGAAAGACAAAAAGGACAAATAAAAAATGCTTTTGTTGTTGTATTCAAATTACAACAATTACATTCTGTGTTCTGAATTCTTTTTTAACTTTGGTGTGATGGTCACAATCTTGTTATGTGCAGAAATGTCCGATACAGGACAAATTAAGAAGCAAAAGAGGAAAAAACTAAATATTAGTTAGCACTCAAGGTTATTTAGTGCATCATTTTATTTTTTATTAACAAAAAAATCTGTCAATTAATAAAAATGAATTTTTTTTTTTTTTTGTTTTTTTTTTTTTTTTTGTTAATATTAAATTTAAGATCGTACATTGCAAATTTCTATGTATATAAAATATACATTTTATATTCTCGATTTATTTTAATTTTTTCATTGAGTTATGTATTTGATGATCATTTAATAGCTGTGATTGATTAACTGACTGACTGACTGATCTGACTGACAATCCTGTATTATTTTAAATATGTAGGTATACACATAGTCTAGTCATAAGTCTGATTTTTATTTATTTTTGTGCTTTTTTGTTTTTTTTTTTTTTTTTTAAATATTATTTAACATGATGAGATGACCATGATGTTGTAGTGTAATATAATAAATTTGATGTTGATCATGACATCGTCAATGATAAAATTTGATCGTGGTGGGTCCTTAATCAAATCTCAATTCATATTTGAATTTATTTTCTGCTTTTTTTTTTTTTTTTTTTTGTATTTCTTTAATATTTATACGACTTGATTGAGAGTGATGAAGCTAAATTTAAAATTAATGTGAATTTGAATTAAATAAATAAAAAAATTGAAAAATATTTAAAAAAAAAAATTATTGCAAATTAAAATTATAATTTTGATGCTGTAATAACTTGAAGATTTTAAATGATGAACTTAATTTAGAAGAAATCTCATGAACTTTATCTTTAAAATGAATTAAATGTAAAGAGAAATTTATTAAGTTATGAAATAAATTCCGTTAAGAAGTCTCAGAAATTCGTTATAAAATTCAAAATCCAGTTTTTAATTTCTTGTATTTTATTTATTTATTTTTTTTTTTGAAATTTTTTAAGTAAAAGAAAAGAACCAGAATCAGCAACTGAATAATTGCTTCAAATTCCATTAAAATTAAAAATAACGAAATAAAATAAAATATACTGTATATGTATGTAGATAGGTAGGTAGAAAATAAATCGTAATGTGGTTTCAATAATTTCATAAATATTTTACAGATCATTACATCGAATTTTTATTTACAATTTTTTTTTTTTTTTTTTTGTAATTTTTCCAAACATTCGTATATATTTAAGTTATTATACCTAAATCAAACTGAACAATATATCGATAACATTATAGAATCTGCAAATAAACGATTACGTACGTATGTCGTCTGTATACACTTCTGTATATACATGTAATATTACAGTATAACTCGTGCCATGACCCTTATTACAAATAAACGATCAAACATAGGTATAGTAAAAGAGGAAAATTATGAAAATAATTCTTAGCCAGGTGCTTCGAATATAACTTAAATATAATAAATTTTCACATTTATTTGAATTTTATTTGATTTCGTTTTTTTTTTTTCTTTTTTGCTTTTTAATTTTACTTATTATTTATTTATTTATTTTTTTTGTTGTTGTTGCATAGTAAATGAAATTCGCTTTCATTTTGGATGTTTTTGTTTTTTTTTTTTTTTTAATATTTCGAAATGGTTATGGATCACTTGTTAAATTTACTGAAAAATAACAAACCCATCAATATGTAAAAATAAAATTACCTACTTGTAAAGGAAAATCAATATATGTGTACCACTTTGTATTTTACATTACATACATACTGATCCTATATATATTTTATTGGGATAAATTATATGTACAATTATATTGAATAAAATATATTTATATTCTTATTACATAAATAACATGAAATATCGATTTATTTGTACTACTGGCTATTACTATTTGTATATATGTACGTATGTATGTACTATATATAGAGAGTATAGTAGTAATATTGTTATAAAACAGAAAACAAAAAAAAAAAAGAAATTGAACCCTCTAATATTTAATCAACCATGATGAACAAAAACGAAAAAAAAACAAAAATAATAAAGAAATTCAGTTCCAATTTCAAATGTTTAGCATGGAATTACGTTTATATGTGTATGTTCTAATGCACGTATACACGCGTGTATCACACGTTTAAAGAAAAATATATACATATGATCAAAATCAATTATTTGTTTAGTTTATATATTCTTTACTATGTATGCGTAAAAAAAAATCAAAATCATCAGAGTAGAAAGAGCAAAAATCTATTCTAGAAGATTTTCAATTTTTCAAGTAGGTAATATAGCAATTATTGTATGTGTGTGCTCAATGAATTTTATTTAAAATCAATGAGAAGGATTTTATACCTACATATATGTACACATTTTTACCTTTACATATTTTTTTTTGCCTTTGAATTCATTACAATCAATTGATTATTTTTGTGTAATATCTATTGATTACACATATCTACATAAATTAAAAAAAAAAGGAAAATAAAATTAGAAATAACAAAAACAAGTGTCAAGGTCGAATTGGTTTTTTAATCCTTTATTTTTTTATTTTTGCTCTCTCTTTCTTCTTGTTTTGTTGTGTACTAATTTTTTTACTCATTTCTATATTTTACATACATAGAGTTGTTATAATTTTCATTCAAAAGGATTTTTAAATTGTAGATGGAATTCAAATTTTTTTTTCGTTTTTTTTTTTTCAGTCAAAAGGATATATTTGTAGTTTTTAAGTACAAAACGTTCAATATTATGAAATAAAATCTCATTATTACTACAAAAAAAAAAAAAAAAAAAATAGGAAAATCGAAAATATAAAAAATAAAAGTTACAATGAAATAACGTATATTAACGTAATCGAACCTCCTATTAGAATAAAATTTCTTACATCATTTAATTGGTTTAATTTAGAAAAGAAAACAAAACAAACATGTTCATACAATATTTCTTTTTAAAAAAAAAAAAATTAAATTGTGCGACCGGCTGATATTTTTATTAAGTATATTATAATTTGTTCACGTCTAAAATTATATCTAACATACACTTGTATGTATGTATTTTATGAGCTTAACATTTTCTATAAAATATTATTGAGGGTGGTTGGCATGTCAAAAGCGATGAATAATAATTTTCTTTTATTTTATTTTTATTTTATTTTTTTTTTTGTTCTATATTGACTATTCTCATGCTGAAAATACAAACAAAACTTTCATATTTTGTCAATTACTTATATTATTTGGTATGTATTTGATAATCAAAACTTATTATTTCATTCTATTTTAGGGGATGTTATACTTTAACATGCTTTAACCATTTTCTAATATATTTTATTTGCTTTAACTTATTTGGTTCAATATATTTTGAATTTAAAACTATGAATGCATGGTATTTTGTTCATTTATTTATTTTTTATATATAATCTCATTGAAAAAGGAGAGAGAGTAAATTTATTGTTAAATTCAATAGACATTAATATAAATCAACTTATGTACATGTCAGATATCATATATAGACAATCATACATGTACTGTGTATTTTAAGTGTGTATATATTGATCCAATCATATATACACGAATTCGAATAAAAACAAAAATTATAATTTTACGATGTAGGTATATGTATGTAACCCATTTGTATGTACTTTGTCTGATTTGAAAATATAAAAATTTGAAAAATTGCTGTTTCATTTATTTATTTATATACCATTTGAATTACAAGGTGTTCAAAAGAAATTAATTTATTTGTCATAATCAACTATCATACATATATAACATCACACATACATATGTATATGTAATCAAAGAATACATAAAATTTAGCAAGAATTCTTATGGGGCTTCAAAAATTTTTTTAGCCGATAGAGTGGTTCGGGCGATGAAAGAGGGGACGGCATGAATGATAGAATGATTTAGTACATTTGTTGGTAAAAAAAGGGATGTCGTTTTTTCGTATAAGAATATTCAAAATAAACTCGAGAATTTTAAGCCATGTACTTACTATATATATGGATGTATACATGTGTAATAATATATTACATACGAGTGTTTGTAAATATTTTCATACAAATTTGGTATCTTAACTATAAATTCATGGGTATTTTATATGAACGTGAATTAAAGATCAGAGACTAGGATAGTAGTAAAAAATTTGTAATTTCAGATTAACATACATACATACATATATCGTACAATATTTCATATACGTACATTACTTTTTTTTTTATGTCGATTTTTGTTCATATTTTACACTTTTCCTTTACTTTTTATATCAGACAAGAAAATATATACAAGTACGATCTATAAACCCATAAATTTGTATACGGTCGAAAGATGTGTACGGAATATTGCACGTACATATGTATGTATATATTGTATTTATAATTAACAAAATCAAGTCATTAAGTTTATGGTACAATTTTGTATAGGGACATATATGACTCCACGTGGAGTGTATACTTAAATTACATACTTACGTATACGATATATAATGCATTCATACGATCATATTTTTATTTATCATTACCTAAAAAGTATGAATTTTGAATACCCAAAAAATCAAAATTTAACATTAAACCGATCGTATTCAAAATATATTGTATTTCCCATACAATACATTACAATTTGAATTTACATTTTGTATTTCTATCCTCGTTTCTGATGTAATGAAATTTATGACCCATATGATCGTACAATTATGAAAAAATTATATTTGTTTAGGACGATAATTTGTTTGTTTAGGACAGAAGTTTTACACACGCATATATACGATAAATACGTACATTACAAAATATTCTTATAAATATTGCGCATAATATGTACACTTAAATTACATACGCACGTATGTGATACATATGCATACATATTCACATTCTATGCTGCTTCATGGGTATTTTAGTGGGTATTGAATGATTTCTTCTGAAATAATATGTACACTTAAATTACATACGCACGTATGTGATACATATGCATACATATTCACATTCTATGCTGCTTCATGGGTATTTTAGTGGGTATTGAATGATTTCTTCTGAAATAATATGTACACTTAAATTACATACGCACGTATGTGATAAATATGCATACATATTCACATTCTATGCTGATTCATGGGTATTTTAGTTTTTTTACATGGGTATTTTATTCTGAAAATTGCTTGCTTTTTTATATATTTCAATACATTTTCTTATTTTACACCTTATTTTTTGAATAAAACGGTAGCACTGGGTACTGATGTCAGTACCCAGGAAGAAAAATTTTTGAACGTCGAATTTGCACTGCTTGCAGTATCTCCTAGTTTTGGATTTCTGATGTAATGTAATTTATGATTAAAAAAAATAACGAACTTTTTTTTTTAAATGATTTTGTAAAAATTTTCTAAGAAAATTGGAAAATTAACGTATTTTAAAGGATATTTATATATGTATAAGATCATAAGAAGAAATTCGAGAATTTTAAGATATTAATAATCATCCTGTAAAATTTTACAATTAATACAAAAATATAATGATAATAATGTATATATATTGTAAGCAATGAATATCCATAATAATAATGCTTACCACGCAAGGACAGGAAAGGACAATAATACATGATAATATTACATTTGTACAAGTGTAAATTTTGTACATGAAATGTATACATACATATGTATGTATAAAATAAGTAGTTCACATAGAAGAAGGGTGGAAATGTATGTATGTGTTTTCAGTATTTAAAAAAAAAAAAAAAAATGTACTTACAACTATATTAAAATCAGTCAACTAAATATATGAACACCTGCCGTATACAGATATATTGTGGTTAATTGCTTTTCTTTTTTTGTATACACAGTGTATTTTTTTTTGTACCTATGTACATTAATCATAACACATCAACATTATATGTAAACATTTGTGTTTTATATCTTTTTATTTATAGGTATAAACATTTCTCATATGTTACTGTACTAAGTAGTGTAGATGACATTCGCTATAAAATTTTATCAAAATACTGTGTAAAGTGCAATGTGAAACATTACACAAGGATACAGTCAGTCAGGTTCACTATTTAAACAAAATAATTTTCATGATATCCGTTTTGTTTGTTTATAGTATTTTTTTTTTTTTTACTGCAATACATTATTCTTTCATCACAATATTTTTTTTTTTTTTTTTTTTTTTTTTTTGTTTTATTCACAGCATGTGTACAGATGGTCATTTCACGTAGACAAATATCGCACACCTACATTTAGAAAAAACAAAAACCCCAAAAATTAATTTCTATGTTTTATACATAGATAAATATATTGTATACACAACAAAAATATTGTTCACATATGCAGTATTTTAATGCCAAATTAATTGATGTATTAATAATGGAAAAAATATATATATTAAAATTTTGAAAATTCAGTCACTTCATATATTAGGTACTTACTGCAACGTTGTGTATATGTATTTGTTTTTTTTGTATAATTTTTTATTACTTCGATCCTTAAAAGGATAATGCAATATTATATGACTTTATTAAAATAACATACGAGTATTTATGTATGTGTGTATATATTGCCATATAGTGCCGGTATATGCCATATGAATAAAACGAAAGTTTGATGACCTCGTCCTTAAAAACAATTGCAAAAGAAGAAGAAGAAAAAAAGAAGACAAACGAATTTCATAATCGAAACGTTGACTTATAAAAAATTTTTCATGCAATATAAAAATCATCATCATTGTCGTACATATACAAACGTATAAGGACAAAATAAATGTTATATACATATGTACATATATGTATTAGGATAATAATATATAGCGATAGAATAGAAAAACAAAAATTAAGAAGGTCACAAATTTTCTATCTACTTTTTAAAGAAAATATGTATATATAACGTTTTTTCAATAGACATATGTACATACATACATATACAGTATGTATGTATACAGACTACATATACCTACTTATAATTTCGTATATATATATAATGTATAAGCACATTTAAGGATAATATATACAAAAAAAAAAACAAAATACCGTGTATGAGTACACAACAATAAATAAAATACATTGCTCATACATAATGTATTTATATAACAGAGCGTTTTATATATGTTTCATTTTACAAATGAAATATGTAGATAAATTTTACATATTTTCACGTTCTATTTAAATTCAAGAAAATTCAAGATTATCGCATGTATGTTGTATTAGTCATATATGCATTCATATATCTACATATGTTTGTACATGAGAGACAAAATATTTTATAAATAATACATGCATACATACATATGTGTACAAACAGCACATTTGTACAAATTTTGTGTAAGTACCTATATTTTGTATATTTACATTGGAATTTTTTATTTCAAGGAATTTTTGTAATTTTTAATTTTGGAAAAAAAAAATTTTATTTATTTATTTTTTTATTCATCTTCAATATCACATATACATATTTATAGGTATGTAATATGAATGTCTCTAAATGTTAATATAAACGTATGTACTCATATCATATGTGCTTTATACAATTGTTAATACTGTGTACTTAAATTTTATTACATTATACATTTTTAAATGTTGATCTATGCAAAAAAAAAAAAAAAACTTTATATACAATATAACAAGTACTCGGCCTCTCTTGCACGTATTTCTCATAGATGTAATTTTAATTTTTTTGTTGTTGTATATTACAAAAATATAGTACTCATATAAATGTTTGTAAAAAATACTTGTATATATGTACAATGTATAAATGTAACATAATTATCCTGGCACTACATATATAGCTACATGTATGTACAATACAATCACATAAAAAACAATAATACAAAATTCATAACACAAATGATTAGATCTACACATACATATGTATGGTAAAATATATTACAATATTGTAAGGAAGAGAAAAAAAAAAAAAGGATGATATAAGGAATCGTCATCATCGTATCCTTTGTACTATTTAGGACATTTTATAAAATACAACTTTGTATTGTATATGTCGTGTATTAAATGTCTGAAAAATTTCATTTTTTCTATCGCTTGTTAGACATACATATATACACAAATTTTATTATATTTTACATATGAACATATGTAGATAATATGTATCTGAAATCTGAACAGAAAATGTCACAGTAAGATATAAAATTATGTAAAAAATAAAAATAAAAAAAAAAATAAAATAAACGAATAAAATTTGTTCAGGAGGGCAACAAAAAAAAATATTATAAAATTGGCATCATTATTTTGTGCAATTATTTATCAAATTAATTTATTTTTTATTTATTTATTTTTTTTTTTTTGTAAAAAAGCACACATGTATGTATGTATGTTCATACGTAAATATAATGAACACACATGTACGCATATGTAAATATGCGATATGATATTAAAATAAAAAAAAATAAAATTAAGTATATTTATCGCTTTTATAATTTACACATTATACTGATACATGTATGTATGTATAGTGCCTGTCTGTGTATGTACATTGTATCAATGGCACAATTTTTATACTAAAAAATCTTTTCCATTTCTTAAAGAAAGTTAAAATCACTACACCTTGCTACAAACATTATATTACATACATACATACATATATGTATATATGTACGTGGGCATAAAGGTATGACACATAATATGTAAATCAAATTTTTTGAAAAAAAAAAATCGCACACATATATGTATGTACTTCACACACATACATACATGCGTTATATAATCATCAATATATGAAAATGATTCAAATGAGTTTATTTGAATTTCAAATACCGTATTGCGTTATTTTCAAAATAAAATATTTATGTGATGATTGGTAGAATATCAATTTTGTACACAATAAAATTATAAGGATGAACGGGGAATGAAAAAGGATACATTTAAATGTATTTTAAATTTTAGTTATTGTATAAAATTCAAATAATTTTATTACATATTATAATGCTGTGTATAATAATTTTTTTTTTTTTTTTTCTATTTAAATGAATTATGAACTCTTATTGTTTGTATAATATCACGAAATATAAATTTGAATTCACGTGTAATGAATGAAAAATTTTTAAAAACTTTCAGGATTTTTTTTTTTTTAAGTTAATTAAGAAAAATGTCATATGTACCTACATGATTATACTTGTACGCACACTTTTGCGTAGGCCTCCTGCAGAAAGATTTCTATTAATTGGATATATATGTACGTATACATACATATATGAAGACCTGAATCCTGATTCTTAAAAAAAAAAAAAAAAACAAATAAGACATTAAAATGACCATACAGACAATTTTCTCATAACGGGTAAATCGTGTAAAATATTTTTGAGTAACAACAACTTTTAAAATTTCGATTTTTATATAACTTACAAATTTTTAATATAACATGGAAAGATGATGGAGGAATTCTTATTTTAATTTATTAATAAAGATTGCTGGCATTTAGATACACCTTCGAAACACAAATGAAAATTGTATTATGAGGCATCGGGTGAAGAAAGTGAAGTTTGTATATATGAGGTTCCTGTGAGTCCCGTGAATTAATGAATGAAATGTCTCATAAGACAATTCACATGTCACTGAAAATGTCTCATATATGTCTCATAAGACAATTTTCTTACGTGTCTAGAAGGTTTTTAAAAGGCAGAAAGCTAAATTAATATAAAACATAATATTTTTATAATATACTAGGGTTACCTGCATTCATATCATGTTTGTAGGTAATTAAAATTAATTAGACAATTATTATTACTATTTTAATTGCCTATCTATATAAGCATTTTCATTTTTCATAGAATGTATGTGACTTTGTGAGTAGTTGAGTACTTAAACTTAAATTTTATTATTATACTTATGCACCTTTATAATTCAAATTCAGCCATGTAACGCATACAATTTACAATCATTAACAATTTATTACAGATTACAACAGTACAGACTACAGACAGCAAAACAGACAGACAGTTCACATGAAATTTTCCACATTTTCTTTAAATTCTCTTTTTTCAAAGAGAACAGCTAACCCCATTATAAATATGTAATTTTTAATGTAATATCAATTATCATGTGAATTTCTTATTCAGCTGTCATGAGGAAATAAACTGAAGAAAAATTTTACAAATTCAAAAGCTATTACACATGTAATAAAAAGCTTAAATTCAGAATTCAGAAACTAAAAAAGTTTGTGATTTGTATTTTTTGCTTTCGTACAACTTAATACACTAGCCACTCACATTATAGATACCACACCGCACAAATAATATAAAAATACGTACGGTGTACACAATACACATGTACAAAATTTCGAAGCATCCATCAGCTACAAAAGCACAACGCTCAAGTAGCAAACCAGAAAGTAATCAACAGGGAATGGTGAGTTTGTTGAATACTACCTACATATTCTTATTTCTTGTCATGCATGCATGTTCAATCAAATTCAATAGTGTAGTTGTAGTTATGGTTTTCGTATAGTTTATAGAGTTTTCTTTCAGTTTAGTGTTTTGTAGTCATTTCAATTTAGTTCATCTCTAAAATTCAAAACTCAAGTTCATATCATATTCAGTAATTCAGTCAGCCAGTTCAGTTGATCTTGATTTATATACTTGAACAGTTGAATTGAACACATACTATATAATTACACACATCAGTTATATATTGTGTTGTGCATAGATTTTTTCAGTATTTGAATTTTAAATGATTCTCAGTTCATTTTAATTTGTCGTTATCATTAGTTCTATTTGTTAAAAGGATTTTAATAAAATTAGACGTGTTTGATTTTTCTTGTGAAAGGAAAAAATATGAATTTTCAATAATTAAAAATTTAATAAAATTAAATAAAATTGTGTTTAAAAATAATTAGTGAACATTTTTTTTTTTTTAAAAACGTACAATCTAATTGAATTAATTTTCAAGTATTGTGAATATTGAACAGTAATTTATATATTTTTTTTTTTTTTTAAATATGAAAAAAAAAAAACGAATTTTATTTTTAATTAAATAAAATTTTTTTATATGATTTAAAAAAATTTTTTCGTCATTAAAAAAAAAAAAAATTTAACGGTTGGTCGAATTTTCCTGTGGTTAAAAAAAAAAAAAATAAATAAAAAAAACTGTGCCGGTTATTATGACAAAAATTCTTGTTTTGTAATCTGCATGAACAGAGGCATTTTGTTTATTATTTAAAAAATTTTTTTTTTGTTAAAAATTCAAAATTGTAGTTTTATCGGCACAATCCATTCAAATACATATTTTCAGTTTTTGTAACTTTTTTTTTTTTTTTTAAATTTTTTTCTTGTTCAAAAAAAAAAGAAGAAAATTGGTCATTAACATATCAATAATTTAAAGGACAATAATTAACGATCAAAGAATTTTAAACTTTTAAATATTTTTAATATATTTCATGACCATGCTATTGTTTTTTTTTTTTTTTTTTTTAATTAGATCCTTTATTATTTCTCTGAGTTAATTAAATTGAAATGTAATATCGCTGAATAAATTTTTGAATGATAAGAGAAAATCAACAGAAAATATTCAGTCGAAAGTTCAGAGTGAAAAAATCACCCCTTTTTTAGTTCATCATAATTGAAAATGTACAGTAAAGAAAAAAAACACATGCTTCCTTGTGAATTTAAAAAAAGGGGATGATTATATGAATACACATACCATATACCATATACTTATGTATATGTGGTCGATGTTTTATCGTTATGATGTTAATTTTTAGATTTTTTTGACATTTTTAATACATAAAAATTTAGTTACATAGATAGATGATTTCTGGTATTTCATTTTTTGATTTATTTATTTTGGTCTATTTTTGAGGGGTGAATATTTTGTTCCGGCTGGTTGCTGATTCAGTTCTTGATTTTTGATATTATTTAATAAAAAAAATCAGGATAAATCAGAGAACATTTATAATTATTGAGCAAAGTTGTATTTTATTTTGTTTATTTCATCTTCTTAAAAAAAAAAAAGGGAAAAATCATAATCAGCAAAAATAAAACAAAATTCTCTTTTTTGATTTTATAAAGAAACTTGAAAATTTAGTCAGAAATTAGAATAATAGGAAAGAATCGAAAAAAAAAAAAATTTTTTTTTTTTTTTTTGTTCATCCAAAATAAAATTCTTCTATTCATTCTGTATTATAACAATACATATTAGCATAACATTACATTTTAGCTAGAATTTTTGAGCAGTTAAGTTGCGGTTAATATCGTATACCGTCGCGAATACGATATGAATTTGTATTTATATATGTACCAATTTTCAATATAGGTGTTTATAAAATCATACGATATAATATGTAGTAAAAAGAGTTGAGTATTTTTGTGTTGTACAATACAATAATAATTATGTATTATCGCTTGTCGTTTTTATTTAAAAAAAAAATTTGTTCCTGGTAAAATGTGTAAAAAATGATGTATACATTATATTAACGGCAACTATAGGCTATATAACTGTAGAATCGCGCACGGTGTCATAATTAATATTTAAAAAATAATTAAAAGATTGAATTTTTTTTAAATTTTTTCATTTTTTTTTAAATTGAATTTGGATTTTTCTGTGTATTTGTTTGTCACTTTTATTGCCTTAATATATATGTAGTGGTGGTTGTACAAAAATCAAAATACAAAAAAAAAAATAAATAAAAGTGTGTAACAATTTTCTTCATATTACCAAATATTACTATGATTTTCAATTCGTAAAGAGTTTGTATATATGATGATTATATAATATCACAAAGTGGTGCTTAATTGATTTCTGGAAAATCTCTGACAAGCAAATATCACATCAGAAAGAGAAGTAAACACTATCGGATAGTATATGTGCATATATTTGTGTAACTTACATTAAAAATTTCTAAAATTAAAGAAAAAAAATAAAATAAATAAAAATCAGGACAATACAAAATATAATCTCTTGTAGGAGACGAAGATTTTCCTTTAAAAAAAATTTTTTTTTTCTTTTGCCATTGCGTGTGTACCTATGTCTAAAAAAAAAAAAAAATAACAATTAAATACTTTATATCGGACAGATAATAAATACCAAAACCTAATGTACGTTATTTTCACCACTAATTATAAAGTTCTTAACGTTTTTTTTTTTTTTTCATTCCATTAGTAGACGGCAAGGAAGAAGAAAATTGACAACCACTGCGAAAAAAATGATTTCACATGCATACACACAAATATAATTGTTTCTCAATATATATACATAATTTCTATACTTATATAAAAATTTGTAAATTTTCTAGTGTACAAAACGTGCATGAATTCGGTTAAAATACAATATACATATGTATGTATATAATACACAGAATACGCTGTGTGCTTTGCAATTTTATCAGCAGTAAAAGCTATGTAGCTGAAGCTTATCATATTATACATACATACATATGTAGTGTACATATCACACGATTCACAAATATATGTAAATATGTATGTACATGTATGTATATAATACAATCGAATCGACCGCATGGCGTATATGTACATGGAACATAAAAGTATATAATATATGAGAAAGGATGAAATATGTACATATGTAATCAGTAATGGTAATACATATGTATATAAGAATATATGAAAGCAAAGCGATATCCATTCATATGTATATAACGTACATTTAAGTATATAAGTATAAAATACATATATGCACACATATTTATCCATACATACATACATACGTGATATGTTCTCATATAAATTTTCTATTTATTCTAAATAATTCTTTTCCGAGTAGACATGTAACGTTTATTGTGCAGCATGGTAAAAAAATCGTGTTACCATATTCAATTGATTTAAGAGATTGCACTAGCGCTCTATAATATGCACAACTGGACATTTATGGTGAATTTAGGATCGCAGAAGAAACTCGTCGCGTACATCGTATATAGTACATATATGTATGTACATATGTATATATATATACAAAAAATTGAAGTAAAATAAATTTAGCGAATATGTGAATAAAGTTCGAATTCTATATTCTATATAAAACGGAGAGCATAAATGTATGTATATATAAGTATATAGTATACAAAAAAAAAAAAAAAAAATTATATATAAATGCGCTACTGCTACAATTACAATTTTTTATTTAAAAAAAAAAAAGCTTAAATTTCACCACAGCAACATTTCGCATAACATAAGAAAATTTCTTTTTAATTTTAATGTTGATTTCCGATTGATACGTTGAAGGATTTTAATTGTATAATGCCCGGCAATTCGTGAATATGAACATTTTAAAGAGGAAAGTGATAAAAAAAATTTTTTTATTATTTTTTTTTTTTTTTATTAACTATTGAAGTGAAATTAAGTGAAATTTAAACAATAAAAATAATTGTGAATTTTTAAAAACAATTTTGTACTATTCAAATAAATCAAATAAATTAAATTAAATAAAAATTAAACTTAAAAAAAAAAAAAAAATTTTTTTTAATTAAATAAAAATCAAAAAAGATATTTAAATTGTATTTATTGAATTTTTGAAAAAAAAATTCTAATAGTGATTTCGGTCAATTAAAAAAAAAATTACATATGTATGTGTTTATTTGAAGAATTTTTTTTTTTTATTAAAGAAAAACCCAATAATAAAAAGAAAACTAATTTTATTTAATTGTAAAAGTGTAAATCTGAGTTATTATATTTTTTTTTTTTTTAAGAGACAATAAATTAATTCATTATTAAATTTTAAACAAAACTGTGTAAATTTTTAAATAACTGTGAATACAAACTACAGAAAAAAAAAAAAAACTAAAAAAAATTTGTATGTACATATATGTATAAACATAAATTGGCCCATTTCCTATTTTACCAACTGTTACACATTTTTATTTTATTTTAGAAAAATAAATGAAAATATTATTTTTTTAAGGGTAATTTTATGTATACGTATATACACACTACATTTGGTGATTTTATTTTTAAATTTTTCTATAATTTTTTTATATACAATATACAACGTCATACATACACACACGTACACATTATTTTGATTTGATATAATCGCCTACTAAAAATTTTCACTTTTTCTAATCATTTTTAAAGTAGAACACATGTAGAAAATATGAATAATAGAATATATATACATAACATGTAGAAAAAAAAAAACATAATAATAAATAAAACAAAAAAAAAAAAAAGAAACAACAAATTGAATAAACATTTTTATTTGTACACACTCTCAGTATTCAAAGAGTTTATGTTTATATATACAGATACCTACACAATTAATACAATACGTAAATAGTAACAAAAAAAAAAAAAAAAAAGTGCTATTAAAAAATTTTGTCGTGTAATTTTTTGTGTTTCAGAGAAAATATTGTAATTTTAAATATGAGAATTAATTTATAAAGAACCCTTTTGAGCGATACATTAAAATTGCATAAATAAAAAAACAGAAAAAAAAAATAACATACCTAATTACACACACACACATAGTACATTATTGTTTTTGTTTTTTCTCTTATTGTAAAAATAAATTTCAATTAAAAAAAAAAATAATAATAATAAAATAATATTTTCCTATTGCTGCTAATAATGCAATTGCAATAATTAATTAAATTTTAAAAATCAAAATACTAGTTAATAATCTGCATACCCAGTTTGTTGTTGCTGCTGTTTGTTATTAAAAAAAAATAAATAAAAAAATATAATCAATCCCCATTCATACATTACCTATTTGTTATATGTATGTACCTATGTATATGTACAGTTTTTGGTGCAGTGTTTAATGTTAATACACAAAGAAAAAAAAAAAAAAAAAGAAAAACACAATTATATTGAATATCTTATAAAGAATACACACGTGACATACATACCTATAAAATATAAATCTTAAGAAATATTTAAAAATTAAATTGAATGGAAAATTTACAATATATTTGTAATAATAAAATTGCTATTAAGATTCTCATAATTAATATCATTTATAATAATTTATATTTTCATTTATTATATAATAATTATAAAAAATTATGTCAGCAATGTAATTGTATATTAAATAAAAACAAAAAAGAGAAATTAATATTATTAGCCGGCGAACTGTGATATGCAGCACTACAAGGATATAAATTTTATAATAATTAACAAAAAGGAGCCCGACCGGCTGTTGTTGAGGCGGCGGCCGAGAATCGTGTAGCTCTTGTGCTGCTCTGCAATGTGCCACAAAAGAGCTACAAAGTGGTTTTGGTCATCCTGGGGATGTGTCCAGGCTCTAATAATGACCTTGGCCATCCTTTTATTTTCTCCAATTTCAGGTAAGTTATTGTTTCAGATTTTATTGTTTATTTTTTTTATATTTTTCAATATATTGCCTTGTTCTATTTGTGTTTTTATTTTTTTTATTTTTTTTTTTTAATTTATCACAAACATGTCATGAAAATTGTTACAACTTTCAATTACTTTTCTGATTTTCATTTAAAAAAAAAAATTTTTTTTTTTTTTTTTTGCTGTGGATTGAAAGGTATACAAGTACACAAAAAATAAATAAGAAAGAAAAGCCTACATTAAATTTTGTCCACTCACATTTTTCACAAAATAGAAAACAAAACGTATAATGTCAGACATATGATATGAGGTGAGAAGGGGGGGATTTAGAAATATATTTTTCTGTTTTTTATATCTTTTATATTCTCATGTACATAATAATATATTGTTTTATTGGCTCATAGCCAAATTACGTTATTGCGGTATATCACAAAAATCTGTACATACATATAGTACATTTCTTCATACAATTTTGAATGTATGAAAATATGTATATAGAGGTACACAATATAGGATGGAAAGTATTAATTTTTTGTTGCTGTTATAACAAAAATTTTGTATGTTGTACATATGTAATATACATTTATTTCTATAAATCTACAATGTATATCTACATAATATGTATGTACATATATGACTTTCTATACAACACTCGTGATTCATTTTCTCCAGATTTAATATAAATAGGTAGGTATGTATATATATGTAAATGTACCTAGTATATGAATGAGATTGTATAGAAAACATATGTACACATTACATACCTACATACATACATATATGTATTAAAGTTGATTGGGGTATAGGGGTAGGGGTTATTGATTTTGGGAAGCACAAACATATATATATACACATATGTATGTATATTTCAAAGAAACGGAAGCAACAAAAAACATTGAAAAAGAAAAAAGAATTTTATTTAAAAAGATATCAAAAAATTCTTTTTTTTTTTTTTTTTCTTGAGGGTTATAAAATGTCATCTTCTGTATAAATTAGAAATAAATTTCACGATACAGTGGTGATGATAAAAAAAAAATAAAAAAAAAAATAAAAATAAATGAAAAATAAGCCAGATTTGTTATAATATATTTTGTAGGTTTTGTAGACAGTATTCATAACTGATAGTATAACTGACGACCTATATATGTATGTATGATATGCATGTGTATAATATATGTAAGTGCCCTAAACGCGTATATATACGTACATGAACTAAATATGTATAGGTACCTACCTATATGTAGGTACTTTGTTTTTATTAATTTATCATTAATATCTGTATCGTATAACTTATTGCACTGTATAAATATTTTAAATGGATTTTTTCGTAAATATATACCTATGTACGTATACATTTGGCTATTTAAAATTTAAATAAATGTAATGTTTAGCCTACATACATACATACATAAAATAATTTCGCAATTTATAGCTATATATTGTAAACATGCATGTTATTTGCTCTTGCATAATTTTTTGTCCTATATATAATACAATATATCAGTATAGGTATGTACTTAGAACATAACATATTAAGTTGTTAATATTCTTACACGTTTAAAACTGACATAAATAAAATCGATTGATTTTAAAAAGTGTTTGAAAATTTTGTTTTAATAAAATACAAAAAGTGTGTTATATCCAATATCCATGCATATATGTGGTACGCTACACATGTGTTATTCAGTATAAAAGTAGAACAATTCATACTTATATAGTATGTACCTATGTATGAAATTTATAAATTTTATACAAATACATTATACATACATGTACATAGGTATCTATGTAGGTATATGATTTTTTTCATGTTGTCTATATAATTTAACACTTTCTTCTTTTATTTGAAGGATGATTTTTATCTACACATTTTATTGATATGTTTGCACTTTACAAAAACCTACAAGCGAATACGCATAGGTAGGTACATTTATATCATATCAACAATAATAATAATATATGTAGGTACTCCTATGTAATAAGAAACCAGAAGAATTTTTATTTCTCCTAATTTTCATGAATGTAATTAAGTCTTTTAAAAAAAATTTTTTTTTTTTTTGTTTTTTGAAAATAAATTCCAAAACATAAAATTTTTTGTCTGAAAAAAAATTTGAGCTCATTTTTATATAACCGGATCAGATATTCCATTATTTAACCAAAGAAAAAAAAAACGAGTACTATATAAAGTCTAATATTTCAAAAATTTTAAACAAACTCATAAATTTTGTATTTTATGTGGACATAGTAGATCACCCTGCTTTTTTTCATAAGAAGGCTAACATTTAATTAATATGAAAATGAGTTTTTTTTTTTTTTTTTAAAAGAAATAAAGTTCTTGTTCTTATTTCTAAATTATTTGATTTTATTTCAACTTTTTGTTTTTGTGATGCTGTCAACGCAACTAAAACAATTTACTGGTTAAATTTACGATTCATAAATTAATTTATCTAAAGAAATTCCATATTAAATTTTTTTTTCTTACTTTGATGCTTTTTTTTTTTTTTTTTTTTGTAGTTGCCAAAAACAATTTTTTTATTATGAATTTATAATTAACACAAATTTATTATTAAAATTTAATTTTGCATAACGTTTTAATTTTAATTTTTTTTTCTTATTTTTATTTTTATTTTAATGCCATATTTATTCTTCCATTCTCGTACATGTGTGTATGTAAAATAAATTCGTTAGCTTTCCATATATATTTCTTATTTTAATGATATTTGTATGCCTAATTTAAACGAATTTATATCTTCCTACAAAACGTACATACATACATAGGTATTTTTATCTTTGTATCTGTATAAAAAAAAAAAAAAAAAAAATTAAATGAAAAATAAATTTGATTTTAATTAATTAATTAATAAGCAAAATATCATGTTATATTCTCTAAGTAAAAATACGAAAAAAAAAAAAAAGAAAAAGTAAAACACTCTTTCTTGAATTTTTGTACATAGATTGATCGATCAAATTTTGATAGGTTGAATATTAATTGATTATATTTTATTCAATTTATAAGTCTCCAGCTAGAGTCATAAAATGTGTTGTTTTTTTTAAAATTTTTTATTATCGTACATTTATATTCATATTTCTTGACTTTTCTCATTTTATGCATGAATGGTAGTATATAGATATGAATGGGGATATTAAAAATACATACATGAGGATAAAATTTTGTTTTGGATACA
Source organism: Anthrax anthrax (assembly GCA_963971155.1). Taxonomy (NCBI): domain Eukaryota; kingdom Metazoa; phylum Arthropoda; class Insecta; order Diptera; family Bombyliidae; genus Anthrax; species Anthrax anthrax. The sequence continues at coordinate 644,552 of OZ020118.1, read as the reverse complement.
CAACATATATAGCATAAGCACAGCATAAAAATTGATCTCTGTCTCCAAGCAAAAAATGGTATACAGTTGATATTTTTCTGTAATGATTTTCTTTTATTTCATTTTTATTTATTTTATTTAAAAATGTCCATATAATATGTACCTATACATATGCGTACAAAATATTCACTCCGGTTTTCAAAATTGTCTATATATTTATAAATGCTACATACGAATATAATTTGTATACGTAAACTAATGATGATTATTTTATCTTGCCAATATCTACTCATTTTTATTAATAATATGTATACATACATAGGTATGTGTAATATATTATGCTATATTTTTATTTTATTTTGAATTTTTGCATACTGTGTTTAAATAATGAAAATGTGTACGATTACACCAAGTTTTAAAGTAATCACATTTTAAAAAGGAAGTACAAAATATAATGTAATAGTTTTTCGTTGATATCACATAAAATACAACAATGTGTTAAATTCAATTTGCAATATGAATGTGTTTTTTTTTTTAAAAACACGTTTATTTTTTACTGTATCTAATGCATATCAAATGCATGATATTTTTAATCAATATCGTAATGCATTGATCATATTAAAAAAAAATAAAAAAAATAAAAGGAAAAATTGAAATGTCTTTGATATAAAAAAAAAAAAAAAAAAAAAAAATTGTACCTTATCCAATATTTATGATTATTGCTATTCTCACATTACTATATGTTATGACTTGTCTCCCGCTCAGTACGATATAATTTTTATTTATTTTTTATTTTTTTTATGTTTGGTAGAAAACTAGTTCGTTAAAAAAGATAAATCGAATTAAATATAAAATTTTATGTTTTTTTAATATTTTTCATTTATTTCAACACTTACACCTTTCTCTTCTTTACTTTTGATCCACATATGTAGGTAGGTATATAAACTAGCTTTATCATCACATTTAAAATCGATAAGTATCAACCACTGTTATTTATTTATTTATTTAATATTATTAAAAATTTTTTTTTTTTTTTTTCTGCTATATATATATGTAATTGGTATCATCTTACAGGTGATTTGTTCAAAAAAACACCATTATTATTCGTTATTTTATCAGATCGTATATTTTATACGATTCGTTATTACTGTATATATATGCATGTATATATATATATACTTAAAAGAAGAGCTTTTTATTTCGCGTAAATGATCAAACAACACAGACTAAATAAAAATAAAAATAAAATAAATAAATTAAAAAAAAAAAAAACTTGAGGCGGAGTTGAAAATTATTATAAATAATTTTCATGAGAATTGATTGACCAATAAAAAATATTACATGTATATACTTATGTACGTATATATATAAAAAAAGTGTCGTCATATTATAACAGTATAAAAATTAAATATTAAGATAAGTGATGAGTAGGTAGTTAATTCAGTTATTCTCTCTTGTACATTTTATTTATTTTTTTGTTGTGTTCTTGAAATAAATCAAAAATTCAAAACAAAAAAAAAAAAAAAAAATGGGGAGCTTAAATTCAAAAAGGAAATTAAATAAAATGTCTGTCGTTTAAAAAAGCCATAATTTTATTATTTTCACTTTTGTTTTTTTTTTTTAATTGGTCTATAATACAAATAAATGAAGGATTATTATAATACATACCTACGTATTCGCGGTGTACCTACATACTATGAGGAGTTTGTGGTTGAAGTTGAATTAGGTACTATATCATTAAAGAGCCTTCGTCGCTAGTACAGGTAATTTATGTTTTTAAACTTTGGTCTTTTAATCCTATTAAAAGAAAAAAAAAAATTTAATTTCTATTAATATATATATTACCTATATACAGATATACATACCTATATGTACATATATTACATGTTTCAAAAAATGATTGGTATTTGGGTAATAATAGTAACATATACACATATTCGCATTAATTGTATTATTTCAAATCATGTATTACATTTCGTGACTACATTAACATGCAAGGATAATGCACATTTCATGTGTATGCATGGTACTGAAATAATGAAATTGAATTTTGGAAATTCAATAATAATATGTAGGTATGTAGTGTACATAGTAAACATTATATAAATTAAAGGTGGGGTAGACGAAAATTAGTGTTGGTGTAAAAAAAAAAAAAAAAAAACCTAAATACACCGAATATTTAGGTTGGTGTAGAATCAAATGAAATTAATATTCATTAAATGTATGTAGAAGGATTATCAGGGACATATACATGTGTATATTTATAGAAATTCCCTTTCTTTTTAAAAAATAAATAAATTGATTCAAATTATGAAATCGATAAACTTTCCCATTTCGTTAGAGGCCGATGTAAATGGAAATTTTGGTGTTTCTACGTGAAATAGGTACGTAAAATTTTAACGACAGATAATTCATTAGCATTTGTACTTCTTTAGAAAATTATTATTTTATTAAGTGTTACAAGGATTGTTAAAGGTCGTTTAAATTTCTAATTTTTATCGTTTTTTAATGCAGATATTAATATTAAAACATAACCTTCAAGACTATTCTTATAGAATTAGAAATACCAACCTATTGATTGCGTTTGCAGAAATAAAATATGAAATGTTCCTTCATTGAAAGAAAATTCAAGTCATCTAAAGTACATACACATAGGTATATGTGTACGTGATGTATAATAATTGCAATGTGCCGGAAAATGAAAATAAATTCGCAAACGTGGTATACGCCTGTTTTAATTTTTTTTTTTTTTTTTAAATTAGTTTAAATAATATACAAACAGTTGAATATACATACAGTTTATATCTATATTATGTGCAATATATATACAACGTGAAATAATGATATAATAACGAAAAATCACTAATACAGGAAATGTAGTCCATCATATTATCAGTTCTCAGACTCGCTTCAATTTGCGATTTCAATTCATAATTTAATCATTATCTGTCTTATGAAAATACCTAACACAAAAAATAAATTTAAAAATATTTTTCTATTGTGATAATATATTCTCTCTAATGAATTATATCATTTATACATCTAGTTGGATAAATAGTATTTACACGTATTTTAAACATTATTGAATGAAAATCAAAAATCCAGACGTTAATAATATACTAATAATAAACAGGACAATGGACGAGGACGAGTCATCAGATATTTTTGAAGGGTGTGCAAAATAATATATTTGTATGCAATACGAATCATTAATGTACTTATATAAATACATTTTCTATAAATATTCATGTACATATATGCATGCATGTACATATACATACATACATAATATTTCGTTTTAATGGTTTGCTGCATTGTGTAAATTATTTTTGTTGAATAATAAGAGGGTTCGAAAATATATTAAAATTTAAAAATTGAGAAAGTATATATACATATACATTCGTAAACATATGTTTGTTGTATATGTGTATGTGATCTATGTATGTATTATATGCCAAGTACTCTTGTTTTATTTCGATTTATTTTTAAATACCTCATCATATATTACCTATAGAGTATAAGCAAAGAATATGTATTAGAACCAAGAATTCCAGTTTATACGGCAGAATTTACCCTATTTTTAAAACCTCTGATCAAGAAACACAACCTCCCATCTAAAAATATTTTTCGTAAAGAGAATTACTCTCATGTAAATTAAAAAACAAAAAAAATCAAAAAAAATCGTGTACATGTACAAAATAAATACCAATTTTCATGAATGTATGTGTAAAAATATTACCACCACCCAAAACTAATTACTTGTTTAGGATTTTTTCTTTTTTCTTAAAGACTATAAGATTTTTTACGCATTTGACCGATTTTAAGCATTTTAATTTTACATGTACTTACATTTAAAATACACGCGTTTGTATCGCAGTATATCAATTACCACATGTTCGTACATGTATTCATTTATCTCAATATGAAATGCATGCTTTCTAATAGAAAAAAAGGTTCTTTACTTTTCGTATATGTATGTATACACATCATACACAAACATTCATATGGTCATAAAAAGTGTGAAAAAAAACAATGTATGAAGATCATTTTTTTTATTGTACCGAAGTATTAAGAATAAATATACATATATACAAACAAACATGTACTATTTTAATGATATATAAATACGCATTACAGCTAATTGATATACTGCAATACAAACACGTACATTTTAAATGTAAATACGTGTAAAATTAAAATGTTTAAAATCGGTCAAATGCGTACAAAATTTGAAGTTCATGATATCATAGGAAATTAAACTCCACCCCATGTGTACTACAAAATATACGATCATCATAATAATAGTACATGTTTGTTTGTATATATATTCATCCTTAATATAGTACTTCGGTACAAAAAAAAAAATGATCTTCATACATTGTTTTTTTTTCACACTTTTTATGATCATATGAATGTTTGTATATGATGTGTATCCATACATATATGAAAAGTAAAGAACCTTTTTTTTCTATTAGAAAGCATGCATTTCATATTGAGATAAATGAATACATGTACGAACATGTGGTAATTGATATACTGCGATACAAACGCGTGTATTTTAAATGTAAGTACATGTAAAATTAAAATGTTTAAAATCGGTCAAATGCGTAAAAACATTTGAAGTTCATGATATCACAAAGAAATTAAACTCCACCCCATGTGAATTACAAAATCAATGCAATACAATAGTACAGTCGGCCTATAACAAAAAACCCTTAATTGTATGAAAATATTTCTATGAAATTTGAAATTTTTTCACAATTAAAAAGAATGATGTAATGATAAATATTGGAAAAGGTAGCACATTTTCGAGACTCCACTGTACTTTTAGGTATTTTCCTTATGTGTAAATAGAATTCACACATACATTCAAAGAATGAAAAATTGAAATTTAGTGATTCTCAATGAAGAGAAATACATTTTACCCCTATCTACTCTGCCCGCACAGCACCTGTTTCGATCAAAATTTTTGGGGTAAAATTAAAGCCTTTAAATCTACATCTCTCTAATACATCTTCTTTGGTATAAGTGTGGAAAGATATAGAATTCAATAGAAAAGGGTGAAAAAATTTGTCTTATTGTATATCGTGTGCATATACATAAAAGAAAATTGCGATGCTCGACTTATTTTTTAAAATATTATTGTATAGCATATTTTTGCCATATATATGCATACCATATGAATATAGTGAATAGGTACAAATATTTTTACACGAACATCGCATTTGTACTGTTGTATATTTCAACCCCAAATACTTATAGATGCTTATAGTCACTTTTTTTTTTGTTGTAGTTTATTTTTTCATTTATTTATTTATTTATCATGATTTTTATTGTTTGTTCTTTTTTCGTGTACGTATACTTACAACATCCCCTTTGATTGCTTCTCATTCTATAAAAAAAAATATGTAAAAAGAAATATACGATTGTTTGACGATGATAGTGTACGGGGTGGCATTATAATGTGTGTACTAATACTGATTGAATGAAAAATATGAAAAGTCAGGTTGTTAATATGTCAGCATGAACATTACCGTTATAACAACGAAATAATGTCCACACCATTTTTTTTTTTTTTTTAAATATTTTTGTTTCTTTATTTTCCTTTCATTATTGCTGTGTATGCACAGAAGAAAAGTAAATTTATCAAAAAAAAAAAAAAGAAAATAAAGAAAAGAAAAACAAAAAAAAAAAACAGTCGATTTCCAATCGGAAGAAGAATGTATTCAAAAGAAGTAAGAAAAAACAAAAGAAGAAAAAAACCATATAAAAATGATGTCTCAAACGAAAATTGAACCCGACCCAAACGAACATCGACCGGTGTAAAGGAAATTTCTTCCCTTTTTCATAATAGCACTTTTTTTGTTATTTGTTTTATTTTATTTTTGCAAACAATATTCTTATATTATGTTGAGTACTGAACATATACATACCCGTTGAAAAATTTCATATGTGTGTATGTAAGTATTGTAATGAAATATTCCACACATAACACAATTCATAAGAATGTATTTAATGTATTTTTAGGGCGGTGTTTTTTTTTTTCTTCATTTTTTTTTTTTTTTGTCTAAGAGTAAAGGTTAAGGGACTTCTTATATGGATTTCTAAGATTACGTAAAGAAAATATGTATGTATTTACATGTACAAAATACTATTGAAATTTATTTGTTTGTTTGTAAAAAAAAAAAAAAAAACATTATTGTATTATATTGTATGTATATACGGAAAAATCAATGAAAATTGTATGTTCTGTGTAATGTATATAAATATTGAAAATATTGAAAAATTGTTCAGAATTATTAATATACACAAGAAATAACTAATATTTAGCATTTAGTATTTAAAATTTGTATTTGCCAATTAGAAAGAAAAAAAAAAAAAAACTAATAAAATTCTGTATAATTTTCGATATATATACATACATAGGTACTTTGTATTACTTTTGTTTTAGTAATTCTTTTGATATTTTATACAACTTAATACAACATCAACCCTTTTTTGTAAAATCCAAGAGAACATTTTAGAATGAAATGTTTTTTTTTTGTCTTCAAAATAATGAAAACTTACTTTATAGGTACATACGTATACATAGGTGTGAAGATTAATATCTCTGATAAAATCTAAAATGAATATTTTAAAATAAATCAAATTTTTGTGCATTTGTCAGATACAATGTATATATCACAAAATAAAGGATTTAAAGGATTAAATGTGGTAGAAATAAAGGATATTGAATTGAATAGTAAATAACATGATCATTTTGTATTATGGTATTTGACAAATTTATTACATCATACAGTCAAAATAATAATAATGTGAACAATAAAATACAATTTGTCCATTATAATTTTGTGTGATTTGGTTTTAATTGAATTCCATATACCTACTTATGTATATTATCAACTAATTATGTGATGCAGTAGGATTACATACAAGTTTTATGTTTCAAAACCATTAATTTTAATGACAAATTACAATTCTGAACAATTTATATGTAATACAATGCTCAGAATCTAATTTATTTTCTTACCTTATTATTTGTCCAAATGTTCTCGAAAAATTCTATGAAGACAGATATATATGTATATGTATATAATACAAGAGATTTAATCGTCTCTTATATATGTACATATATAGTCGAATAAATCACTTGAAAATTTTCAAAAATAAATTTTTAAGAATTTTAATTATATTTTTCAATTTTCAAATTAATAACAAATTTAATTACATGATGATGTAATAAATATTTAAAATTTCAATAAAAATTATTTTCATTATCATCATTATTATATACAAATGATTTTATGTTCATTTACTGGAAATTATTACCTGCTGACATTAAAAATAAATACCAAATTTTTTGCAATGGAATTTAATACTTTTTTGTATTATATATGTACATGACACATACAATTCTTAAAATACAAAAAAAAGGAAAGAAAAGGAAATAAAAAAAAAAAATTTCTTTATTAATTTTTCATTTTTATTCGTCCGTGACCGCGAATATATCAGTAAAATGAAAATTTAGACAAAAATTTAAGATCGTCGTACACTTTTACATATGTATGTACATACAACAGACAAAACGGAATATCTACACATAGGTATTATATACCTATATAGTATAGGGAATACCTTTTGTTATAAAAATGATTCTCAAATTTCATATGGTTTCCCATCATAATTTCATGACAAATACACATGGTAATATGTCTTATCGATTGAATACCAAAAAAAATTATTTTTTTGACAAAGGATCTTTATACATATTTGGTATTAAAAAATTCATTTGCATATATGTATGTTTATATATACATTAATTATGCAGTATATTCGCAAATATAAAAAATTCATTTAAAAAAACAAAAAATTTCATTTAAGACGACGATACATTTTGTCGTATGGCATGTGCCCACATGTCTGATAATTTTTTTTTTATAAAGTTACATTCATTTGATTTGACATTTTTTGGCCGAAAATCGGATAAAGAAATAATGTAAAATTGTTTTCCTTTTTTTCCTTTAACATTAAAAAAAAAAAAAAAAATGTAAATGAACTGTCCATGATAAGAAATAAAAAAGGAAAATAAAGATATAAAATAATTTAAAGAAATTTATTCATGTGTATATTGTGTAAAAGATTTTCCATTTCATTAGATATCTGGTATTTAATGGAAAAAGATGAAAATTTGTAATTTTTCTTTTTTGTGTTTTCTTGTTGCTGTTTTAGAGAGTTTTTTTTTTATTTATTTATATACATAGGTATATATATATACATAATTCTCTGTTATGTATATGATGAAATTTACTTTATTTTACTTGAAAAAAGATTTATATATATTTTTTTTAAAAAATCATCTTTGATTTATTTGCGCATTTATATATGTACCACAATCTTTTGTGTTTTTAAACATTTATATACCATAAATATATTATGTGTACATACATACATATTTCATATAAATTTAGATCTCTGGTGTTTTTTTTTTTTTTGTTTTATTGTTTGTCTGTATCAGATTTTCCACACATAAATTTTTAAATTTCAATATATACATACATACATATGTATATCTGTAAAATTTTATACATACATATACGTGTATATATATCTTTTAGTATCGATCGTATGGTACGATTAGAAACATTTTATACAAAAATTTAAAAAAAAAAATTCACTAGTTTTAAAGTACGCAAATTATGCATACTTTAAATGCCGGCAGTGAATTATTACTGTTACTTTTTGTTTTTTTTTTTTTGTTTATTTAAATGATATTTTATAGAAAATTTCTTTTTTATTTGTATATTGTGCAAATATTTGAATTCAATTGATGGATTTAACACACGATTTTATTCAGAAGAAATGTTTAATAAAACATAGATAATACAAAATTTTTCCATCAAATCTATTACATATACGTACATATATAAAAGAAAAATCGCGTCTAGCCGGTATTTTTTTTTTTTTTTTTTTTTTTAAACATATAAAATTCTATTTGTTTATTTACGAGTTAAAGTTAAAAAAAAAAAACAACTGTGATGAATTCAAATTTGATTGACATTAAATTGTGAAAAAAATAAATGAGACAAAAAATATTCAGAATTTAAATTTTCTTAAATCTTTATCAAAATGTAAAATTTTTCAATTTTTCTTTTATACAATGTGAAAAGAAAACAATTAATAGATACATATATATACAGATTCAGTTTAATACGTTGAGAAAATTACAATAAAAAAAAAAAAAATTAATAATTGTATAATCTATATCATATGTACATCCATTCAGTCGGCGGAGGTGGTGTGTGTGACAACAAATTTTTCACTTTGTTTTCAATTTTTTCTACTTTGATATTTTGGCTAGCCAAAAAAAAAAAAAAAAAACAAAAATTATATTTTATTATTGTATGCATACATATATGAATTTTTTTTTTTATAAAAATAATCATTGTATTTACATAGCAGATGATCATGGTGGCGGAATGACGATCATGATATTAATGATGATGATGATGATGATAATGACGATGATGACATAGATTAAATTTAGTTATGAATTTATTTATAAATTTATTTTTTAAAAAAAATCTACATATGTATTGACGAGAAAAAAAAATTATATTCTTTGATGTGTAACATTAATTTAAAAAAAAAAATAATTTTTTTTTTCAAGATTTTTTTTTTTTTTTGTTTTCGGTTTCGAAAATATAAGAAATCATTTTTGAAAAAATTTTTATTTATTTTTATTTTATATATTTTTTTTTAAATATTCTAAAAACAAAATTCATATTAAATTTCAAATTGAAAAAAAAAAATCATTTTTTGTTTTTCTGATTTAATTTCTTTTTATTATTTAAATTTTGCTTTGTATGCATGTAGTACATATGTAATGTGCATATATTGCTATAGTACTAATACGTTGACACAAAAATTTCTTGACATTGTAAAATGAACAAGTAAAAGAAAAAAAATAAAAATAAAATAAAAATGCGAATTTGCATTTGATTCGATATCTAATACAATCACATGCTCATACATATATGTAGTACTCGTATATATATAGATATATCTATTTTACATTCACATTTGTATAATATTGATATGACCTTAATTAAGACATTTAAATGATTTTACGATGATTATGCAATGATTATATGTAGGTATAATTATACATGAGAGGATGCTGTAATTATGGCATTAAAAATAAGTTAAAAAGTATTCAAAAGAAGAGGTAATTATACACTAAGAAAAGTAGATACCTAGGTATATCATTTTGATGTCTCCTTTTGAAGTATTTTAAATTGACATACATACATACTTAATTGCTTTTTTTTTTTTTCAAATTTTTTAATTTCTGATTATGAATAAATTGAATTTTTGTTTTTCTCATAAAATACAAAAAAAAAAAACCAGATTTTTTTATAAGTTCTGTTTTGTTACAATCAATTGAATTTAAAAAAAAAAAAAAAAAAAAAAAATCGAAACATAGAATGTTTTAACCATTTATGGTATTCTTAGATGCAGGAATATTTATGTGAAATATTTCAATTTCTTATAAAAAAACGAAAAGAGGTTAAAAAATTAAACAAATAATGTGCTAACAATACGTTCATAAGAATGCAAAAATACAAGGAATAGATGTTTGGATGTTTTTCTTTAACATTATTATTTATTATTTACCTCATTCCTGTTATATGTACATCCTTTTGTTCATTATTTTATTTTATGGTACATGCAGTAATGTACATATACAAGTTAATCAATATATTATTTGTGTTTACACATACATATACCTATCTAATATTTATAGAAAATAACATTCATTATACGTACATATGTATACAACATATTTTACGATTTCACCTTTTCAGGCTTGGTCATTATTTATGGGGCTATATAATTGCAAGCATATTAAAGCATAAATTGAGGTATTTCATTGTATAGTCTGCTGGTAACTAAACAATTTGGTACAATAAATGTACTATGTACATAGATTGAATTTTTTATAGCTAAGGAAATGTGCATTCAATATATGTACGTTTATGGGTCGTTTTAAAAATTTGGTCGACTTCACTGTCCTCGACATGTAAATTAATTTTTCTTGGAAATTATTCGATGAATACAAATAAAAATGCAAAAATATCAATATTTAATTGATTTCTGTAAAATATGATCATTTTAAATTTCATTATTGTAAATAAAAAGTTTGTTTTTTTCAACATAATGGTTATGATGTCAACGAATATGGCGTGTCCCCGAGAGTAAATTTCAAGTTCAATGCATTTTTATTTCATTATATTTTATAAATTAAGTATTAATGTGACTACTATATTAAGCATTCATATCATAAGAAAACAAATGTGTCGAAAAAAAGTGATTTTTTTACAAATAAAAAAAATTAAATAAAAAAGTATTTTGTCCCTGGATTTTGTCCACTGCGTTACTTCCACTATGTTACTATCATAAAAGCGTTAATTTTTGTAAAAATTTTCCATTACGTCATTGCAGACAAACATGCATTCATGTACATACTTGTCGGTTTGTGTTTAGTTGTAGACAAGTGCGTAAGTATAAAGAAATCAGTCCCGAAGTTTTTTAATAGCGCGCGTGCCTTAATTCATTGTCTCCTGAGTTATCTTCAAAAACAAGCGTTTACAAATGCTTTTTATTTTAATTTTGAAGTAATATGTTCTAGTTGTAAAGTACTTTAAGATGACATTTATATTTTGATAATATTTTTAACAAATTTTTGCAAATATATATTTGAACATTTTTTGTCCCCTGCGTAACAAGTCCCATGCGTTACCCTTGCGTTACCTTTGTATGAAAAACGAAAGGAACATTGTAGTAACTTAGGGGACTTTTAGTAACTTAGGTGACATAATTCAATAAAATTTGAATTTATCCCATGCTTCTAGTGACTGAATTTTCAATTTTTGTTGGAAAATTCAAGTTTGTCAAGAAAATTTTTATGAATTATATTATCTCTATAAATGAGTTTATTAATTATGTATAAATGAAAAAAGCACATATTTTTTTTTTTTAGTTGTGATAAAAAAACTATTTCAAAAATAATAAGAGAGTAACAAAGTGGACATAAAAATAGATTTTTAAGAAAAACAATTAAATTGTTATTACCATAAAACACGCATATTATTTCTTCTTATGTTCCCAATAAAATGAAATAAAACTTAATTTTTGTTATTAAATATAATTTGCATTTTGTTAATTTTTAAGTTTGGTAACATAGGGGAAGTTTTGATCTGACCTGGTAGACAAAACATGTAAATTTTTGGGTAAAAATTTTTTAAAGTTAACTGCTACTATCCAAAAGTCCTTGTTTTGATTGCATTCTAGCACTTCTAATACTTGAAATTAATTTTATTCAAACTTTTTTTTTTAAAAATCAAATTTCAAAAGTCGACCAAATTTTTAAAATGACCCTTATATACATACATAAAAATATATTTAATTATTGTGTTCTACATACTCGCATTCTATGAATTTCTATTATTATTTAGGTACATTTATATATATACAAAGGTCACCTTACATTATGTTTTGTCATTACTATTATTTTATTTATCTGCATGCAATTTCTGTTGTACATACAGCAAAAAAAAAAAAAAAGGAAGACATTTCCCACATCTAAATATTATCCTAATGGATTTGTTTTTGAAATTATTTTCTCTTTTCATCGTTTACGTTATGTTTTGTTTGGTTTTTTTTTTTTTCTTCTTTTTTTTATGTGCATTTATGTTTTGTATCCATATAATTCAATGGTACATTACATACATACATATGCATGTGTATATATGCAGTATATATAGTGTACATATGCATATACCTATAGGTACATATGCATATGTACATACATATATATTCTTCACATACAATTTATTTTTCTACATTTTAATCTCCTAATGGAGGCGGATATATATATACGAGTATTACGTAAGCAATAATATTAAAAAGGATGAAAATTGATACATATTCGTATATTAAAATTCCAACGTGCTTCTGTTACAATCTAAGTCGAAGCATTAATAAAAGTTTGGTATTTCAATTAACTACAAATAATATTGCAAAAATATAAAATAACATACAAAGAAAAAACAAAATAAAAAAAACTACATGCATCATACGAGTATTTTAGGGTTCTTATTTCTTAACTACAAAAATTATGTCGTTCACAAATTACAATTTTCCTGTACGTATTTTGCAAATTTTACCTTTTATTGTACATAATTATTTTTGGTTTTGTCATAAAAAAAATTTTTTTTTTTTTTTTTTATTACTTGTTTTATATATACACTTTCACCCTATATTTTCTTCTTTCCCTAAAAATGTATAAAAATTTGTATACAATTTAACGTTAATATTAGAAAATTGAACATATAGGAAAATTACTATGAATTTGTAAAAGTCTAGGAAAAACTATAAATTTTTAATAAAATGCTTTTAGAACATCATAAAACCGATATAAATTGATTATTTATTTGTTTTTTTTTTTTTTTTGTGTTAAAGATATTGTTCAGATATAGAAAGAAGGGATAGTACAGATATGCTATTAATTTTTGTGTAAAATGGTTTGCCATTATCTCATTTAGGGGATTTTGCAAAAATATGAAAAATAATAAAAATCTCAAATTATTATTGAAATTTAATATAAAGGTGAATCATGTGATTTAGCACAGAAGTATTAATGGCTTTCATTTTATCTCTTTTTCATTTTTTTTTATTTATTTATTTTTTTTTTATTTTGGATAATTTATTTCTCATCTATAAATTATATTGAAGTTAGTAACAAATTGAGAAATTTATAATAAGCAACAAAAATATGAAAATTGATATTAATAAAATCGATAAAAAAAAATAAAAATGAATAAATGGAAAATACTACATTTCAATCTGTACATATAATTTTAATCTAATATTCGAAAAGAATGATAGAAATGTTTTCCTTGTGCCATATGTCATGTAATTTTATGATCATGATCTTCTTTTTATGACACAAATATTACAGTCATTTATCAAGTAAAAAAAGAGAAAAAAATGTAAATGAAAAAAAAAAAAAAAAAGCAGATGTAGTAAAGTAAACTGAAGTAAACAAAAATTTGTACATTTTAAAATAATTTGGATTACTCTTTGTATATGTATGTCCATCATTTTTGCAAACATATAAAATGCAGATGATATGGTTACTTTTACATATGTATGAATTCAATCTAATGCACTTGTATATTTAGTATAATTTTAATTATTATTATTTTTTTTTTTAAATTTAAAAATATGTACTTTATTTACATATATACAGCATGTTGATACAAATTCAGGTTAGCGTATTTTATATATTCTTGTTTTGCATGTGCCCTCATCACATGTGTGCATGTATGTTTTTTAACTATATATAAGTATCATCAATGAAAATTAAAATAAAATGCATTAAAAAATTGTGACGATATCGTATTCAAGTCGCATTCGATATGTACATGTATATGTACATTTTGCGTATGTATTTGTGTATGTTATTATGTACTATTTATATGGAAACAAGTTAAAATAATTTGAATGAAATTTCCGTGTCGTACGATATTTTATTCTTGCAAAGTAAGCATCTTAAAACGGAATATGACAATGACACCGCCATAAAAGTTTATCAGCATTACATATGTATATGTACAGATATATATATAGTAAATATATATAGACAATATATACATTTATATATACATTCATATATGTATGTATGTACTTTTTTAACTGCATTGATAATGTAAAATACAATATTAAATATATGTACATATATGTACATATGTAGAACACGCCATGCCTGCGTAAGCTTTTTTCCTGGTTTAACGTAGATACTTTATTTCATTTTTAAACGAAAAAACAAAAAAAAAAAAAAAACAAATCAACAAAATAGTAAAAGCAATGCATAATTTAAAAAAAAAAAAAACAAAAAACACCACACATTTGATTTCAATCGGATCATTTAGTTCTGTGGGAAAATTGAACAATTATTATTTTTAGATACATAAAGAACTAAGGAAAGGAAATTTCGTAAGGAAATTTTTTTTGTTTTTCAAATTTTCAAATCAATTTTACCGTGTTTTTAATAGGCCTCTACTTTCGATTTAAAAAAAAAAAAAAAATTAAAATTAAAATTAAAATAGGAAAATATGATTTTTAACTTAATTTATAAAATATACTATTAAACAGTGGTGTATTAAGATAAATTTTTTTTTTTTTTAATTAATTTTTTGACTCTGTTATAAAATTTCCTTTTATCATATATCTTGTGAATTTTTTAAAAAATATTAATTTGCATGACTATACACCACCAGTGATACCATTAAAATCCAGTCTGTGTAATTGAAAAGAAAATTCAATTTTTTTCTTCTTTAATAAATTGATTCTCTTTCATATTTTACTTCATTATTTATTTAAAACTCAATAAAATTTATTTTGGCTAAATTTAATATACACAAAACCGATATATGATACGATACAGAATATAGAAAAATAAGACGATATATTCACCTATTATATATATACAAAGAAAAATTGTAATCCTCTTATAAAATCCCTCAATTTGTCTTTTATGTGTTATTATGAATAGATCTTTTAGAATAATCCCTTGGATTTTGGTATCTGTAAAAAAAAAAGTGAAATTGACTTTATCAAAATACAAGTATGTGTGTACAAATATAAAAAATTTCTATATTCGTATGGAAATATATATACGCAACATGATGTAACCAAATTTGTATAAGTATATATATATAACATATGTACATTCATTCTTTGAGTATTTTATTTATGTCCTTATACACAGATATTTTATATCTTTTTTTATGTACAAGTATACAATTTTACATATCTATTAAATAAATAGAAAAATAATTTCTCCCTTGAGAACATTTTAAAGCGCCATAATTTACTGTTATTTATTTTTGTTATACAGTAGTATTGTACGTATATATCATTTAAAAAAATGAATAAAAGAAAATTAAATGAATTTTCTTTCTGTTTTAAACAAATGAATTCATTCTTTTTATGATAACATACATACTAACGTACACATTTTCTACTATATTGGATTTGAAATTGGAAAAAAAAAAACATATATGATTTCTTTTTTTTTTTTTTTTTTTTTCATTTTGTATAGGTATAGTTTTATTTATGTTTGCATATATATGAACACCTTATAAACACACGTCTCAGGTAATAAATCAATTACATACACTGATCGCCCCTTTTTATTGATTCACGCCTTTTATACACATACTTATAATTGTATTAACACTATCATATCAGTCGGTATGTATATAATATATACCTACATATTAATTTGTATGTATGTATGTATGTAAAGTGAAAATAAATGGGCTTTAATATGTTGTTATATTTATAGCTCCCTTGGGGCTATTTTGTACTTTTATAATATATACATTCAATTTTTTCTTCTTTACTTTATGCTATGCAGACAAAAATTGAGGCTAAAAAAAAAAAAAAAAAAAAAACAAAAAAATTTCCATAAAAAAATAAAAAATGAAAATGTGGTCGACATTGTGGTGGATCTATTGATGCATCTTAAATGTGTTAAAAGTAGTAATTTGTTTACATTTACAGTGTATATTTTAATGATTTATATACAAAATATTATTGCTACTGGCTATTTTGTTTTTGTGAGGAAAAATTAGAGGTTATTATGGACCACATTATTTTGTATGGATACATACATAAATGCGTGTATATAAGTTTTGTTGCTATAACGATGAGAAAATGTATTTTAAAATTCAGGCCTGTTGTTTGTATATATTTAAAATTTATAATACATAAATTATAAGGTAAGATGTTTAAATTGTGGTTTATTATCAATTCATAATTATTTCTAATAAATGAATGGAATTTTCTAAAAAAATGCAGCCAATTATATGATTTTTTTTTTTTTTGTATTTATTAATTTTCAATGGCATTGTGATCAGTGATCGTTACAATCACATAGTGATAATTCAATTTTATTTGTCTATAATAAATGATTAATAATATAGTCAAGATATTTAATTAATGATTTTACATGAAGAAAAAAAAAAAAAAAATTTTTTTTTTTTTAATATCTATGAAAAACAAACATAAAATGTATAATTTATTTGTTTTATAAATTTATTTTGTATTTTTTGTGGTTTTATTTTCCTTTTAATGGTGATCGATTGAAAAAAATATCGTAATAAATATGTACATATGTAATCAAAAGTATAATTGAATTGGAGACTATCAAAGGCTATATGTATAGGTATATTTTATGATTGAAAATAATTTTTTTTTTTTTTTCTTTTTAAATAAAATTTTACATATGTATGTGTTTGTTTTTTTTTGTTATATATCATAATGATCATGCATATTAGTTTTTGTATTTTCATTTAATATCATAATTTATATATTGAATGTATCTATTGTATATGTTTGATTATAATACATGTAATATATAATTTATCATCTATAAATTTCAATTGAACTCTATTAAATGTGTTAATACATACATATATATACAAAAGAGTCACTGTATATGATTACAATAAAATAGATAAATATAATAATATACACATTTACATGTGTACAATACGTGTAAATATATCAAAATATTAAATTTTTTTGTTTAAATAAATCGATTGATAAATAATAAAAATTTTCAATCCAAAAAAAAAAAAAACAAAAGAAACTCTTTTCTATAATTTTATTTGTTTTAAACTTATAAATAAAATGATTGTCATTTGTCATACTTATATGATCATCATTTTATTTTCTTCGTATGTAAATGTGTGTAATTTTTTTTTCTAGATAATTTTTAATTTGATCATGAAATATTTGTCAGTAGGACAAATTACAGTTATATATACTAAATTTTGATTATAGAATATCATCATAATGACAACATACATTACCTCGTGATATGTTTTATCAAATCATATGCATATAGGTACATATAACATTAAAATCATATATCAATATCCATTAGAGGTAAATAATGACAATATTGTAAGTAATGAGAATTATTTCCTATAATTAATATCAGTAGTATATGTTATTACAGTGATTAACGTAAAGTTATTATAATTGTTAAAATGCATATCCAAATATGTACACAAAATATAAATAAAGGTTCACATCAAAATTATTACTTTAATTTTTTTTATTATAATTTATTTTTTTTTTTTTTACATGTGACATACTCTATGCATTACATTCATTAATTAAAAAAAAACTAATGGAAATTATTTTGATTGACATGTTTATCATATGTACATATTACGTGTGCATACATATGTATGTACATATGTACAAATATTTCAGTATTAGAATTTATACTTATATATACATATATTCAATAAATAAAACAATAATAATAATCGAGAACATTAGTCTCTACAAAGCATAAATGTATGTATGTAGGTATATATTTAAATAATCTAAATTAAATGTATGCATGTACATAAAGTAATGAGTATATATGTACTAGAAGAAAAAATCAATATGGCCTTCAAAAGGTAATTTAGAATGACTGAAAAAAAAAAAAAAAAATTGTACGTCGCATATGCATATATGTACATAAGCTATAGCGATTTTACTGTATTTAATCATGATTATGTGTTTGTGTACTTAATGTATATATATATAGCTTAATTTTTTCTTATTTATATTTTACAATAATAAATAATTTTTTTTTATTGTTATAACATTTGAATTATTTTAAAATTATTCGAATATTTCGTTTTTTTTTTCTTTTGTATTGATTACATTCAATATATTGATTTTTTGCAATATTTTTACACGAAGAAAAATTTCCAAAGCTCTTCAAAAGCAAAACAAAAAAAATGCAATCATAAATTTTACATTATGTACCAGTTAAGTTAAGCAATTTGTATTTGTACGACTAAAGTTTGTGTCATACACTTGATTGTACGTTCTTACAAATATTATAGAATTTTTTTCCCATTCCTTTCGTTCGTCTCCTTTTGTTTTGTTTTTTTTTTGTTTTCCCTAGAAACTTTGTAATTTACTTAATCGAAAGTTTTGTAAGGTAAATGATTAACACATTATGCATTTGTACAAGAAAAAGAGGAAAATTTATTACTTATTTTTACCTCGTATACATAAATGTATGTACATATACATTATATACTACTGCACATACTAAACAATACAATTGTTTTCATTAATGGAATGCTAATTCGAAAATCGATATTTTAACAATGTTACATTATTTGTAAAAAAGAAAATAAAAAGCATAAAAAGTTCTTCTTTCGTTATGTAATAAAAAATTAAAAAAAAAAAAAGAAAACAAAACAAAAAACAAATTTTTCTCTAGTGCATTACTTACTTGCGTTACTTTTTATGCAGTTCAAATACATATGTACGTAAAGTATTAAAGGGTTCGTTGACCCTTTTCTTATTCAAAGGTATTTTAATACATGTATGTTTAAATTTTAACATCGTTCATTTTATATACAAAATTATAGTTTTAAATTTTTTTTTTATTTATTTAGGAAAAAAGAAAATAAAAAAAATATTGAAAATTGAGCTAAATAAAAATAATGAAAAATAAAATAAAATTTTTATTGCATGAAATATCAATTTAATATTATTACTTTAGAATCATATTTCTTCCTTCAAAGAAAACAAAAAAAAAAAAAAAAAAAAAACGATCAGAAAACCATTTAAAAAATTCGAATTCATCATCAGCTCCAATGTATGTACGTATATATCATCCAAACATGTGATTGCATTAAGTTTGTATAATAATAAAAATGATGAAATGTGTGCGTATTAGTTTTGACTCTTTTGGTTATAATAATAATATGTACATTGTTGCATTTATTATATTGTACTGGAAATTTTTTTAACTTGGTGGTACTTTTCAATTTATCAGATTTTTATTATTATTACTACGTTTTTTTTTTTGTTTTTTTTTTTGTTTATTTTATAAATTTTTATTTTCTCTGTATTTTTTGATCTTAATGTTACTCTTTATGTTGTATATTTTTTGGAACAAAAAAAACAACAAAAATACAATAAGTATGGTATGGCGACATATTCTGCATTTATTTAAACAAAACAAAATAATAAAATGAATAAATAATAATAACAAACAATATTTTGCCAATATCACGCGTAAAATTAATTATATATGTACACACATAAATGATGAAGTCGGATATTTTCACATTAATTATTTTATTTTGTTGTTGTCATTGTAAATCAATAAACATATTATACATACATATAAGTACAAACAAACAATAAAATATGTTGTAATTGTGTTGATTATATTTTTATTGAAAATAACATAAAACATACGTAATTCAGAGTACACATATACATATGTACATGTACATACAAAATTGTAGAAAAAAAAAACGAAGGTCTGTTTTACATATTATAAATACAACAAAATTCAACACATACCGTAAGATCCATACCACATTACAATACAAAAATACGTATGAAATTTATATGAAAATGATATATTACAGTATTAATAAATGTAATTTATGATTCTTCATTGATTGATTTAATATTGTGTATTTTAAATTTTATATTTTAATAACGATGAAGAATTCTGCTGTTGTTTTGTTCTTTTTTTGTTTTTTTTTTTTTTTTTTCTAACCGAAAAACATACACACGTCTTTATTACATGTACCAAAGTTTGTATATATCGTATGTGTAGGTATCAAAGCGTAACACAGAAATTCAAATCTTTTCAGAAATTGAAAAATGTCAACAACTATAAAACTTCACAATTAATTTTAATATTCAAAGAATTTAAAATGACACAATCAAAAAAAAAAAATCCACAAAAATAAATAAAAATATGATTAATGAGTCTTTTGTGAGGGTGGTTATTAAGAAAAAAAAAAAAAAAAAGTGGAAAAGAAAAATATGATGAAGGAGGAAAGAATCTTTTGAATATTCCGAAAATGTTTGTGGTTGCCTTATCATTTTCATATAAAAAGAAATATGAAAAAAAAAAAAAACAAAACAAAAATATTTTGTACAGTTGCTGTAGAGAATTTTTAAATTATTTTATCATTCATTGTTATTATTTCATATTTTATGAATTTTATTTTGTCGTTTTTTTAACATTTTAAGGACACACAGAGACGAATGTACATATACAAATAGAATATTAAAAATCAATCAAAAAGTAAATTTCATGTGTACTCATCTTCCTACAAGCATTGTAACTATTATCATGTTGAATATGAAACAAGCTTGATAATGATTTAAAAAAAAAAAAAACAAAAAATGAAAAAAAAAAAAAATGATTTTATTTATCATGAGAATAGAATTTTTCTTGTTTTTTTTTTTTTGTTTTTTCATTAAGTTTTTGTATGATCCACTGTAAATTCAAGGTTGCATTTAAACAAGAAAAAATTTTCTGCAAAAGCAGAAAAGGAAAAAAGAAATGAGAAAATTTAAAAAAAAAAAATTTTTTTTTTTTTTTTTTTAAGTGAAGTATACAAAGAAAAGTTAATCACGGAAGGTAGAAGATACTTTCAAAAGTGCAACATGACATTGAGTTCAAATATGTATGTATACACATAGTTGTATCCTTCACCGAATGTTATTATGTACACATACGGTATACATGTGTATGTCTGTATAATACCATTTTAATTTATTGTGAGAATTAAACTGAATAGTTTTCTTCAATTATTTATTATTATTATTATTATTATTATTATTTTTGTATAATCCAACAGAAACCACCATGATGTTTTTTCGTCATCATTATTACCATCATCGTAATCATCATAGTCGTGTTATAATAATGATATGATGAGTATTTACAGTAGTGTTATATATTATTAACGTTAGGTGGTATTCTGATTAGTT
Organism: Anthrax anthrax; assembly: GCA_963971155.1. Taxonomy (NCBI): domain Eukaryota; kingdom Metazoa; phylum Arthropoda; class Insecta; order Diptera; family Bombyliidae; genus Anthrax; species Anthrax anthrax. The sequence goes on along the minus strand of OZ020118.1, from coordinate 622,679 downwards.
TGTTCAGATGTTTGCGCTAATAAATATCAAAAAAACTTCTAAATAATGTATGATATGTTAAGTTAGAATATATGTACTACATACATATGTATATAACATAAGATACATCGTTCTATCAGAATATCTATAAAAGTCATATATTAGAAATTTTAATAAATTGTAAATGCGCGGGAAAAAATTATTATTATAATGTGCATAAAAGTATAAAAGAGAATTTATACAATTAGCACTAAAAAAAAATATATATAGTATATACCTATATAGATTTTATATTTAAACGTTAAAAGGTTAGAGAAGGAGGAAAAATACCTCGAATGTTTTTTTTTTTTTTTTTTTAAAGAATCACACAAATGCACATTCCTGAATTTTTAATTTCATTAAATCTTGTCTAGAGATGTAAATGAACGACAAAGGAATTTCATTTCATTTTCGTTGAAGTTATAGATAGATAATGAAGTCGACATGATACTATACAACAAAAATATTATGTATGTATACAAGATTGTATATATATTCTCGATACTAACATTTATTATCATATAAAAGGCAAATATTAAACGTACATACATATATGTATGTATATTAGGCATGATAACCAGGTACACTCGTGACTCGTCTATTCCACTATAATATGATGATGATGATGATGATGATGATGATGATGATGATGGTAGTTATATCATATTATATGATGATATATTCATGTACTAATACACATTAACTAATTAAATAACAAGCAAAAAAAAAAAAAAAAAAAAAAAAAGCACGCACCTTTTTATATACTATATATTGGATTGATTATAATTTTTTACTTATTATTATTTTTTTTTCCTATTCAAATGGATTATAATCAACAAAAATATATCGTATGATTTCTCTTATGACATATCCATTGCAATAATAAAATCCTAAATGCATATGTATGCATGCATATATGTACCTGCATGTATTTTTGTATTCCTCTATGAACAGTGAATATGGTAACTGTTATCTCGTTATCAAGTATTGATAATTTTAATTTTTGTATACATTTTTTTTTTTTTTGTTTTTTGAAAAAAGCACTTTGAGGTAAAATTCTAATAGCCATCAAGTTCAACAGTTTGTTCTTTCATTTAAAAAAAGGAAAAAACAAAAATTAAAAATGAAAATGCAAAATACAAATACTATACAATGTAGTATCTTCGCCTGTACAAATGCATTTATACAACATTTTAATGAAAATTATACAAATTTTCAATAATTATGCAACTTTAACCCTATGACCGGTTTAAAGAAAAAAGAGTCTTTAAATGCATGAGCATAAAAATAATTTTTTTTTTTCCATAAAATTATAAATTATAATATCTGAGTGTAACACATTCGTTGTTGTTTTTATTGAGTTCTTTGCTGACTTTTTATTACACCTTTACGTATTATGCTCTCACCGCGCACCATATACATATTAAAGTTAAAACATCCATTTATGTGTATACGGACTGACTGTATGTACTGACTATCTGTATAGGCTTATAGTTGTAGCACTTATATACACTTCCGTATCTTTTCTCTTCATTTAATTACTAATAGTTTTAATTTTTCTTCTTATTTTACCGTCTTTTGGTGGTGCCAATAAGAATGTTTTTTAATTAAATGATAGTTTTAGATTTACATCTAAATTGGCGTTGTATATTATAACGTTATGCGCAAAGCTTTAAAAAAAAAAAGTCATATACCAAAGAAGCCGCAATATGGTCAATTTTTATTATAATTTCACTCAAACAAAAAAAAAAAAAAAAAAAAAAATCAAACTTGTTTCATATCAAAATTCATTTTATGTATACATAGGTACAACATCATAAGAAGAATTAGCCTTTGATAAACGAAAAAAGAAGAAAAAAAAATTAAAATTAAAATTGCCATACCGCTTTAACGCTTTTATCGCTTGTTAATTTTTAATTTTCTCTCATTTTTTTTGTTTTTTTTGGATTTTCGTAATTTTAAAATTGATTTTTCTTTTCTGGTTTTTTGTGTTGTGGTATCATCATCTTTTTGTTGAATCAGTCATTCAATCAAATAGTTTATTTTGTAATAAAATAAAATTTTATCACTATTTGGACATTCATTGAACTCTTTATAGTTGTGAAACTTAATTACATCTACATACATACATATAGAATTTTTTGTTCTTATATTTTCATTTTGGATTAAAAATACTGTTTTATAACGATGTTGATGATGATGACACGATACATGGTACGGTACACATTATATTAACGTTTATTCATATAGTGCTGATGTTTAAATGCTGATTAGTAATTGCCATCATGATGGTGATATTGATATGGATCCAATCATGATCAAATGACACACACACATTCAAGCATGTGTTGTGAATACGTTTATAGAAATTCTAAATCATTTAATGGTTATTCGATTTTTTAATTTTCTTAAAATAGAAAATAAATTTTTTTTTTTTTTTTTTTGTTCAAAATTACGATAATGTTAAGAACTGAAAAAAAAAATGAAAATACCGCTGTGATTTTGAAGAAATATTTGTACTTAAATAGTATACGCGCAGATTTTAGTATTACATTTTGAAATTCAATATTTTAAATTCATGAATTCGATGAAATTTTTACAAATTCTTGTAATTTAGACATTTAAAAATGTGAAAAAAAAAAAAAAAAAATGTGTCGATTTTTTACATTTTTCTATAAACATTTAGATATTTATCACGTAAAATATGCATTCTTATTTCTGATCTCTTTGAATTAAATAGCAGATACACACATCTAATCTTTGTTTGTTTAATAGCAAATCAAGTGATATAAATACAAATTAAACGTCAAATATATAAATAAAAATAAATAATTGAAAATTTTTTTTGCACTTTGTATTTACAATTCTGCATCATCCTTCCCCATTTTTATATTCCTTTTGTACTTTAGGTATATTGTTTTTTTTTTTTTTTTTTTTTTTTTTTTAAATTCATTGACGTAATATTCAAGCGCCGCTCTATTCAAATCATTTAAAAATATAAATTACAATTGTAGATAATTATAAAAAAGTGAATTATGTTACTTAACATTTATTTTAATCTTTTATTTTAATGTCTATTGTGCTTTTCTTTGTTTTTACATGATTTTTACATTTTGATTTTGTTTATATTTTATGATCGATTATACCGATGCGATGGGGATGATAGGGTATATTTACAATATAGGTACATACACAACGAGGAGGCATTTGTGAAAAACGTGTGCTTCTTTTGATTATTTAAAAATTCAAATGTAGCACATGTACTTTGTATTTATTACCATTTATCAATTAAAATTTGCACAAATATCTGACTATATATGTAAACAACATAAAAATTGTATCTATATATTGAAATTTCACAGTATTCACAAATAAGTATGTATGTATGTACATATATGCATTCATGTGAGTGGACGTATGTGAATGCAATAATGAAAGTATCATTAATATGAATTTTATGATATAATATTTTAGCAAAGAAAAGACAACCAACTGCATAATTTTATTAACACAAATAATACCTGTACATTGCATGTACATATGTATGTATGTTTGTTTTTAAACATACATATACATATAAATATAAAAGCAGTGAACGTTAAAATGATCATAAAATTTATTTAAATTGTCAATTACAATTCGTAATAACAGCAGGTTTTTTATTTTTATTTTGTATATATATATGTATAGACTTTTTCAGACTGTATCTGTTAATATGCTTTCTGTTATTTATTTTATTTTTTTTATTTTTACCTAAGATACTGGAATAATTTATACCTGTATATATAAATGAGGATCAGAGGGGAAAATAAAAAGGGAAACAAATAAAATCTGATGTAAATTAATAGACTGAGAATTTTTTTTTTTAAAGAATTTCACTTGTGCCTTTCACAATTTGTTTGAATTGTAGGTTTTTCATTAAAATATAATGATGAAAACTTTTTAGGCTTATACAGTAAATTCCAATTAAATTTTTCAGTATATACATACATAGATAATTGATATTGCTAAAAGGTGAATATTACAAATTATGAAAAATTAAAATCTTATGTGTTTTTTTTTTTAAATAATAATCTTAAACCTACACAAAATGTCAACATATCATATCACAGGTACAAATGAATAAGGTTTGTTTTTTTGTTTTTTTTTGTTTGTTTTTCATAATGAATTTTCAGTGACATCTAACATGGTACATATCACAAATTTACAATCTACAAAATACACATTGAATTTTAGTTAAAATATATTAAATTGTTTTAATATGAATTTTAGTTAGATATATTTATTGTGGGATCATCTTATGTTAACAAAAACTTAATAAAAATAAATAATTCAAATTGTGATTTATAGATAAATTGTAATCATGAGAATTAGTTGAATGATGGTGTACATACAATATATGTATAAGATTTACGTGTTGTGTTCATTCATGTACAATTAAATATAGTTACATGTAGATATTTATCTAAATTAAAATGTACATATACACTTAATGTATTTTATATAATATAAGTATACTGGATTTAAAAGATTGTCATCATCTTTGTCTTAATTTGAATTAATAACAGAAAACATTTTTATATAATAATCTAATAGTATATGTATCTAAACATTTAAATAGATTATAATAATTTATCTGGTACATATACATATCATAAAATGCAAATTAAATTATAGTCATAACAAAATACATACAATGATATAATTTTTTTTTGTTTTTTTTTTTTTTTTAAAGAGAAGATTTGTAGTTTTATATATACAAACATTTATTGCAATAATCCTCATAAACATTAATTTAATATTGCAATAATTTTTAATTGATGATTTGAGTAGGTACATACATAAAACATTTCAATATACGAATGTTATGTGGGAAATATGAACATTTTTAATTAACAAACATTTTTCTTTTAATATTTTCAAAATGATTTTAAAGGAGTTTTTCGTGTTTTTCATCTTTTATTTATTTGTTTTTTTTAATTTCTGAAATACATATTTCTGTATTATGAACAATTTCCATACTTTGAATATCTATGCAAATTAAATAATAAATTGCTGTACATTTTAAATTTTAATTCATATGTACTTAATAATTGAATAATACACCAATTTGGGTGGGCTCGTGCATCCTATTTTTTTCCTGTTTTTTTTTTGAGCAGAATTTTTTAAAAATGTGATGAAAAATATAATTGACATCACACTACCACACCAGATTTATAAAATGTTGTATTTTATTTTTTGCAATTTTCTGCTTAAATGGCATTGAAGATTTTAAAAAAAAAAAAGTAAAAAAATTTTTATCTGATTTCATTTCGTATTGGGCGACTAAATGGCTGATGAAATTCTTATGTGGTTGCTATCTACAATGTATATGCATTCGATTGAATTTTTTTTTTCTGTTGTTGATAATGTGCACACAACAATGACACAGGCATGTGCATGTTGCATTTTTTTTTTTTTTTTTTTTTTTTTTTTTTTTGTATTTTGCAATAATTTTGTTACACATTTTGACCATTAATTATTCAACTGATCATTGTAGCACACAACCAATTTAATTAAAACATCTGTAATGCATATAATTAAATTTTGCACGTTTTTTTTTTTCTTTCTTTCTTTCTTATTTTGTACACCATTCACATTATAATTATGTAGAGAAGAATCGTATATAAACGTACGTGTACATAAAAATTTCTTATTCTTTTTTATATAGAAAGATGTGTCTTTGATCTGATAATACATACATTTAAAAGCGTCTGCAAATAATTTCTCTCTTTTTATATATTTATTCTTTTTTTTTTTTTTATTTTTATTTTTTTTGAATTTCTTATTTTATTTTTATATTCAAGATTTTTATTTAAGAGACATACATAGTTCAAGGTATATGGACGGGATACATACACGTATACATACGTTCATATTCTTATATACCATAGTCTGGTTCGATTTATCTTTCTATTTTCTTTGTGATAAAATTAGATATAAAATAAAAGAATTTTCTTTTATTTTGCGCCAAAACAAATCAAAAATATCTTTTCATAGGAATTATGAAAAAATTTGATATTTTCAAAAAAAAAAAACAAAAAAACAAGAAAAAAAAATGAATTTTAGAAAAATAAGAAAAAAATTTCAGACAAATATTGTACTCTAAAAATCTGTATTTGCTTTCAATATTTATGATTGTTATTATTTTATTATAAAAATATCCAGTACATCGTATTTATAACCATTAAAACTATTTATTTAAATTGATTTTAAGCATTTCTGTATTGATAAATTAATGACTATGTAGCTCATAAGATATATTTTCACATTTTTTTATTTTTTTTATAGAATACAAATAGAAAATAGAAAGTTTTTTGACTACTTTACATATGTTTTTCTGTATTTTATTATTATTTGCTGCTTGAATTTTCATCAATATCATCGTCATCATCATCATCATCATCATCATGATCGTCATCATATTCAAATAATAATAAGATCCTACATCTTTCATCAACAATAATAATCATATAAAATATTCTGAAATTTTTTAATACTCATATTACCATATTATCGTCTTATATCTAAGGAAAAACAAAAAACTACAAGACACGATCATAATGATCATTTTAATTTTTGTTGTTGTTGTTGTTATTTCATGTTTTCATGATGATGATGATAAGTCAATAAAACTTTCATTAAAATAATATCAATAACAGGATAAATTTAAAAAGCATAATATGTAAATGAAATAAATATCAACAAAAATAAATAAAATTTCTTTTAAAGTGTACTAAAAGCCACACAACGATTTTCTCATTTCATCATAATTTTATATGCATCACATGCGTTATATGATGTTTGTATACGAGTATATGTAATAGATTCAAAGTGATACTAAAATAATTATTTTTGTTATTTTCATTTTTAAATTTTTATTTTTAATTTTCTTTTTGAATTGCCTCATTTTAATTGTTACTTTTACTATGTATAGTGATGAAGTATGATTTGTTTTGAGTACTTAAAAAGTCTGCATATAAACAGCAGATATACAGTATATATGTATACTTACTTATTTGTTTATCAAACAACCATCATTTAGTAGTAATAACATACATGTAATTGCCGGAAATTTGAAATTTTCATAGAAAATTTTCATAGAAAATTTAAAAGAAAAATTTTAATATAAATATGTATAAAATTTATGTGTACATCCGTCTATATTTGGATGGAATTTTCTTATTATCTATTTTTCATAATACATTAATTTATTAATAGTTTACTAACATACAATAAAAATTTATTACATTTTAAGATTTTATAATGTTGAAATTTTTATTTGACCAAAATATTAAAAAAAAAATAAATAAAAAGAAAATATGCAAAAAAAAATGTATGAAATTGGAAAAATAAACAAAATATAAATTTGATGTGATTTATGATCGAACCATAAAAAATCAAAAAAAAAATTTATAGAGGTGCTTAAACACAGGAGGTGCTGCATACATAGATACCCAATTCTATATATTTAAAATTAGGTTTCTATTTCCCTTTCACTTTTCCTCCTTATATTATTCAATTTATTATTCAATTCAATAATCAATACATATTTTTTTTTTTTTTTAGTGTATCTATTTAAAATTAAATTCAAAAAATTGATCATGTTTTATATATTATTTTTAGTAGTATTTCATAGGTGTCACATGTTTGACATATTATATTTATAATAAAAACGCCCCCACGTGATCCTTACATACTTACATTCATACAATAAAATTTTCTATTTCATAATAAATAGTACAAGTAACTCCTATAAGAATTCAAAAAAAAAAGCATTCCTTGACGCCAGCTATAAACAATTTTCTTTTTCTTCTTCTTCTTCTTCTATGCATCTACGGTACATTTATGCACATTAAATTATTTTATTTTCAACAATTTCAAGGCGTATTTATTGCGAAAATTTTATACGGTACGGTGAAGAAAATAAAAAAAAAAAATAGCAACAAGAAATGGTTTTTTTTCGCTCACATTTAATTAAATTATTAAATTCTTTCTCATGATTTGACTATGCAGTGTTGGTTATTTTTAAGTAGTTTTTTTTTTTTTTTTATTTATATGCAAAAGAAGAAAAAAAAACGAATAAATAAAAACGAAAACAAATGGTAAGAAGATAAAGACCGACTTTGACAGAAAATAACGTAATACTTTAAACTTCATGATGATGATAATAATGTTAGTTTTATGTTTTCCATAAATTTTCTTGTGATGACCATCAAGGTAAAAAGAATCTCTTGTTTATATATGTACATGTATGTTCTGTATTAAAAATACGTGGTTGTTATGTTGCTGCTGATATACATACACGGTGTACCAACATTATAATTGTTTGCTTCGTTATCAAAATTAGTGTATGTATGAAAAACAAACTTGCTTTACTCATACTCCTGTTCTGTGTTGCAAATGTTTATTTAGTGGCTACTATAAAGGAGCTTGTTTTGTATATTAATTTGTATTCATTTCTTTTATTTTATTTACTCAACTGCTTATTTATTTTTTATTTTTATTTTATTTTATTTTTTTTTACCTTTAATTAACAATTCAAATCTGATCATAATAAGTTACGTAGCTGGCACAAATGTTGGCTCAAAAGGTGTGTTGAATAATTCACTTTAACAATTTAGACTCAGCTAGGAGCATATTGAATGAATGATCGACTAATATACAACCATACAGACCCAATCATACATTATATGTAAATATTTAAATTATTTCTAATGTTGCAATGATTAAAATCGAAACTGTGTTGCATTGATCGTGTATATATACCTGGTCCATATATCCTCTAAATATCCACAATTTACACCTGTGAAGAACATTAATTTCAAGATTTTACCATAGGCATTGAATTTGTTTATTTTTCTTTCTTTTTTATGCTTTTACACATATGAACATTTTTATTCATTTCCTTTTACTTGTATCACTTTTAAAATGTCGTTCTTCCACACATACAAAAAAATAACAAATCTGATAAATACAAAAAATATAAAAATTATTATTGTGAATACTTTGCACTATTACAATTTAGTGGCTAGTCTGGCTAGTTTTGTTTATATTTTGTTTTATTTTGTTTATGTGTGTATATTTACATATACATTTACTGTTAAATGTGAAAATAACCAAAAGTGAATAAACATATATTTGCATATATGCGCATATAATTATAAATTTTGATAAGAGAGTCGGTCGTCTGGCCAAGTGTAAATAATATAATGACCAATGAAATAGTTTCACCTTATTTGATCATCATGAAATGATTGTAAACAGCAACAGTCATGCGTTATATGTATCTTCCTTATTTATTTTCTACTTTCTTAATATTAACGGTTCAAGAAAATCTGATTGAAGGATTAATATAGATTTAAGATATTTAAAAAAAAAAAAATAATAAAAATACCTTTGGTAATTAACTACAACTTGTGTTCATCATTTTTGACATTTAAAAAACAAAAAAAAAATTTTTTTTTTTTTTTTTTTACAAAACTACAAAGTTTTAAATTTGCTGTCAATGGAAAAATTTCATTTCTTTTTCATTTCATTATCGAATACGGAATAAATCAAATTAACATACAAAAATGTGTACATGTCAGTGATTGTGATTTGAACATGTCGTCTGGACACATTGAAAACAAGTAAAATTATTGAATTAATCGAATCAGCTGGATATATGTACATATGTACACATGAGTATACAAACAAATTATGTACATACATATGTGTATAAAGATCCGGTGATTTTGTTGCAAATTAATTAATTTTAGTTTAATTTATAAATTTGTAATATTTTCGGCCTTTTTATGTTTGATTTGATTCAAAATGACGTTTCATGCTCTGTCTGAAAACGCTAATTACATAAAATATGTTGTACTTTTTTTTTCGTTTTCCTTTTTTGTTTGGTTTTTTTTTTTTTTGGAGACTCAAGTCGAGACTTTCTGTCATGTTGTTCCAAACAGAATTTATTTTCCTATATAAACCTCATTTGAATTTTATTTCCTTATTTAAGCTTTTATACATGCATGTAAAGTAAAAAAAAAAATAAAATAAAAAAAATAAAAAGGAAAACGGAATAAAAATTGAATTAAAAATTTCATTAAATTATGGTAATAACATTCCGTCATCATTATAATGATGAAATATGAAATCAAATTAATTATTGTTGAAATTTTAATGAAATTCTAAAATATGATGGATTTTTTTTTTTCTATGTACATAAATAATAAAAGGATAGATAGGATTCACGTAAGCATTGAAAAGGAAATAAAAAATGAGAAAATGGGGAAACATGTATAAATATTTACATATAGAATTCCAAGCTTGGATGTTGACGGCAACAATGATGACTACGATGAGTCATCGTCCCAAACATGATATATGTAAATGGCAGGAAGTGACATTGTATGTACCTATGATATGTCCTTAAAATAAATATGATAATAATTTTATATGTATCATTTCCCGTCTATATGAAGTTTATTTTCGCGACAAATTTTTATTTTTTTTTATACTAACCTTACGTACATATACTCGTACACATAAAAAAGAAGGAAGAAAACTTTTTCAATTTATAAAAAAAAAAAGATTAAAAATATTTATTCAACATGAAGATGAACTATCTGTTATATATGCGTATACAGTTAAGATATGCTCCAGTTAAAAAAAAATAAAATAAAGTTATCCTTTAGTGACATTGTTGGCTCTGTTTCCCTTCTACTATAATTTTAACATACATACTTTAGTAGAACGGGAAAAATAAAGAAAATATTTTTCCGCTATGAAAATTATAATACATTTGTATGTAGTGTGTGGAAGAGTAATCATTGTAGTTCAAAGACAACAACATACATTTTTATTCTCCTATATAAGATTTTGTCCTAATAAAGGAGTATAGGGCGACATGAATCTGTACTCTCCGTCAAATAGGCGCCGTTTGAATTGTACGTGATGAAAGGATATCATATACATATGCATCGAATGTATGTATTTATGTACGTATAAAAAACTATCACTAATGTTACATTTTTTACTACATATACTTATATATATGTGTATTGTTCATTAGTATTTTGGAGATGCCCCAGACTTATAGGAAGACATAAAGTTGAAAAACATTAAGCGGCAAAAGAATAAAATGATAACATGAATACTCGTATATGATATGCATATGTATCAATGAGAATTTAATATTTGAAATGAAGAACAAACTAATAGCATTGAACATTGAACTAAGTTTAGTTCAACTTTGTGTTCTTTTCCTTGTAACTATGTATATTAAAAATTGTTGAATATTTTCTTCAATCCTTAATGGAAAATTGGATGGTACTCGTATATATATATACCAAACACCCATACTCAATAAATATGATAAATATAGATAGAAAATTTATTACTTACATGCATACATATGTGTACATTTATACGTACATGCACGGATGAGGAAGTTTAACTTTCGAACTGTTTTTTTTCCAAACTGTAGAAAATGTTTCATTATTGTTAAATTAATCAAATGAAAAAAAAAAAAAAAAAAAACCAAAAAAACAGAAATACTATTAATTAGTTAATTAATTAGTATTTATTAATTGCCACATTTTAAAGTAGTTTTGAATAGTTAAAATATAAATTTCAGTTAAAAATGAAATTTAATTTTTAAAATTAAAAAACAAATGTGACAAAAAATTTGACTTACTTTCTTAATTATCAGATTTTTGTGTAATACATTGTAAGCAAAAAGGTAGTTTAATTAGTTCTTTGTATTTATATTTTAATTAAAACTTTGCCAATTTTTAAAGAAAAACGGTCAATAATTAATGGAAAAATTAGGCTTCTTGAAAAAATAAAAAAAAAATAAATTAAAATAAATAAAATGTTGACAGTTCTTGATCTCAATTTCTAAATAAAAGTAAATGGAATAGAAACATTGTAATGAGCTCTTATGGAGCCATAAAGTCGCCTTAATTTTAATGTTATATGTATGATACATTCATACATGAAGGACATATTAGGTCATGACATTAAATTCTTATTTTTCACCATCATTTTCTTCGTTTTTGTAAAACTTTTCTTATAAATTCGATTATATACTATTTGCTTATCAGAAAAAAAAATTTATTTTGTTTAACTTCGGAAAATAAAAAAAAAAAAAACATCTTTTTTGTACTAAATAAATTTCAGCATAAATTTCATTTTAATAAATATTTCAAATATGAAATTAAAATTATGTAAAAAAAAAAATAATGTGTATTTGTCACAACAATTTTTATACTAAAGGTCAACATTTATGATGTCGAATAGTCAATTATTAAAACAAACATTATTTGGAATGTGCTTGATAATAACAACGATGACAATTAAATGACGATGACGATGATAATGATAACTATATTACTCATGTCGTATAAATATGTACATGTTCATAGTTTATTCATTTTATTTTTTTTTTATTTAAATTTGATTTGACACTTCTATTTACAAATGACCGCATGGTTTAATTGAAAGATTAATAATTTATTCAAATACACATATTTTACCTCAACCTTAACATTGTCTGCATAATCATCAACCATCAACAGCAGCAGAGTAGATACATACATATATTGTATAAACAAATACCATACATATGTACATGATCTATTGTTGTACTCTATAATGTATGATGATGATAACGATCATTATGACTAAGCTTGACAGTTTTGTTGTGTTGTTATATTATCATACGTTGTTGTGGACCAATATCATTGCACAATCAATTGTGAATAGCATTTAAATTGTGTAAATAAAAGTGCGGGATGATTAAATTAAATTCAACTGTCATCGTAATTCAAATAATAAATAAAGAAGTACACAAATTTATAACAACATAAATAAACAGAACAAAAAAATATAAAAAAAATAAGTGTGAAAGCGGAGGATTTTAAACATCATAGGTACATACATATATTATGCACTACGTATGCTTGCATGTTATGTATTTATGTATATGTAAGCGTTTATGCATTAAAATTGCTACTTAAATTTGAAAGGAGACATAATTAGGCAATCAGTTAAGACTTATTATTACAGAATGAATTGAAATGAATGAATGAACTATTAATGGGTAAAATGAATAAAATATTTTACATACATATGTATGTACTTAATATCAATTAAAATGTAGGTAGTATTATTGTGCTATACAGCCATTGTGTATCTATAAGACATCGACATACACAATGAAAGCATCAGATCAGTTAGCGTTCAACACGGTTACTTAAATTACATTTTGTTGTAATTGCTCGACATGAGATGTAACACAATTTACTAATAATCAGGCGCCTTTTGTGACATTAATCATTGACAACAGTTGCGGCACGAATGCATTTTCTAATCGTTGCGTTTTTTTTTTTTTTTTTTTTTTTAAACTTACACCGTAACGCAATTGAAAAATGCAACAGAATAACAAAAATATTACTTATTTATAACATTATATATAGGTAACGCACATTTCTATTTATTTATGAGTGTTAAAAATACAAAAACGTAATGTAATACCTTTTCTTGTATTTTTATACCTTTTTTTTTCCCACATTTCATATGCACGCATCAATGTTTTCAAGTTCTGTTCTTTTTTTTTATTTTTTTTTGTCGTAATGCTTGATTTGAAACTACTATACAACAGTTTATTAATTTAAAATTGCAATCAATAATGTATAATTTGCAAATTTGTTCGATTGCTTACTGTTTAGTACGTACGTAGGTACATATTTATACATTTGACATTAACACAGTAATAATATTTCTTCGATAAATTTTTTTTTTTTTTAAATGTATTTATTTGTTTAAATTGCCTGCACTGCACCTCTTCGTTTTATATTACATACATACAAACATTTTATTATTATTATTTTTTTTTTTTTTTTTTGCTGTTGTATATTTTATTAATCTTCTTTTCCTAATTATCACGTCTCACGTATACGTATACATACATATATGGTTAACAGTGATAATAATATTTTACCATCATAATGCAGCTGCTGTTGCATATGAAAATTTTTAATGTACCAGAATAATTTAAGAAGAAGAACAACAACAACAAAAGCAATAACAGCCAGCGGTTTCTGTACTACATGTATGTTGTTTGCATAAAATGTGTATACATAGGTATAATAGCAATAATAACAACAACCTGAATATTGGACTGCTTTTCTTGTTGATCTTTTTTTTTCTTTAAATAAACAAGACTCTACTTTATTATAAAATATATGTATAGACTTTATATATATGTACATTTACCATAAGATTAAACATTTAAAGAAGGATCAGAATTTTGCTGATGGCATCTATGGATTAAAGGTGGATGAATATCATTTTTACCATTCGTTTATTAATAATACATGTAAAGATAATAGATGCTTCATATATGCATGTATGTACGTAGTATATTCGGAATTATATGTGTCTTTTCAAAGATATTAAGTGTGTTTACTTTTTGGACAAAGCGTGAATTAAATATGAAATATTGACCTAATCTAACTATATATGTATGTTATCACATATGTATGAACGTATACAGAATATTGATGCCATAATCTGCAATGTGTGCGAATATCATTTATGTACATTGGTTTGTATACATTTGTGTTATGTACTTATCTACACGTTGTAAACTTTTTTTATACAAACATGATTATGTACATTGAATGTTCTGCATTATGTTTATTTTTTCGCTTATGAATAAAAAATAGTTATTTGTCAATCCAATATGTACCGTAATGATCATCAAAATGATATTATTTACACTTTTTTGAATTAAAAAAAAAAAAAATAAATAACCTTAAGTCAGATCATGTCCCAGATTTCTCATTGTTTTGCAGAAGTGCTCTTAATCTATCTGCAAATAACACAAGTATTATCTTCCTTTTCCTTAAATAAGATTTTCCTGTACATGTTATTGAATTAAGTTCAATTACTTTTTCTTTTTTTTTTTTTGTTTTTTAGCGGACTTTTATATTTTATGTTGATAATGAATAATGAATGGATGATGAATGCATTTTCGTATCATTATCGTTTTCAAAGAAAATCCACAAACATTTTATTGCGGAAATTGAAATCAAGAATAAATCCTTTTCTTGTTTTTCATTTTCATTAGTTTTATATTGAATGCACCATGCGCACCGCATACGCATATGTTCATGTGTGTTCATATTTTGTAAAAATTGAATTTTCAATATTGAACATACTAATTTATGCTCTTTCAATTAAAAATAACCTCTTATCAATTATGAAAATTTTAATTAAAAAAAAAGAAAAATGAAAAATTTAATCTTTTGATTACAATTGCACCTGCATACTGACATAGGGGGGCTAAAAATTTATTTAGTTATTTTAACGCATTTTATGTGCATACATTTGTTTGTACAATCATGTAACAGTTTATGTAAGTTATTTTAATAATAATCGAAAAGTTTAAAATTCCTTTTTAATAAGGTCAGATATTATCTTGTTATTAACATGTTTTCCTTTTAAAATGCACTCATAAATATTTCTCATATGTATGTTCATAGCTTTAATAAATATAAAATATGATATAATTAGATACATATGTATGTATACTATATGTTACTTCTATTATAATATGCTTTTATGCAGCTTATGTTCATGCATATGGACACATGAACAAAACAGTATAACACACTTGGTATTGTTAAAATATCAGTTACTTCACATAAGGTGTATCATAAAATTTTGATTTTTTTAAAATTGAAATTTTATTCAATATATCAAAGATTTTAATGCAGAGTTTCTCAATCCTTGTGTATCACGTTTGTATCGGTCAATTTTTGTGTTTCTGTCATTACTTTTGTAAAATAAAAGTGTTACCTTTCACCTTATCAGTGTATATATAATGATAATACTTTATTTACAGTGTAAAAATGTTTGGAATCCCTATTTAAATAGTTCACATTACGTATATATGCACATATTCGTATGACTTTTATAACGAGCTAATATTTATACGTCAGTCATTACTTGTTTTTACTGCATTCATAAAATAAGTATTTATTTATTATATATCTACTTCAATTATGATATTACAAAAAACAAAAAAAAAAAAATAATATTTTTTAAACATTTTTCCAAATAGTCGCCATCGTCGTCATATATATACATATATTCGCATATATAAATAAATCAAATCATTATATGCAATATATATAGCAATAAATGTTATATGTACCTATGCAACACCTTACTTACGTATACGTATTAAAAATGCAAGATACATATATTTAATCCTATTTTCAATGATATTTCGTAAAAATATGTTGTTGTTGTTGTTGTTTTTTTTTTACTATTTGATAATCTAATAAATTTTCTTAAATATACGCTATTTTGAAAATTTTAATTTTTTTGTGATTTTTTTTTCGTATACATATATTTATATGTGCACCTTAGTGTAATAAATACATCAAGATATCAAAAGTTTATTTTCTTAAAATAAAAATTCAAAAGAAAAAAAAATTTATTTGAAACTTGCTTTATGAAAAAAAAAAAACATAATGAAGATGCATATAAAATATATTTACATATATCGTTTATATTTTAATATTATACTAGATAATAAGCATATATATATACGTATTTATGGAATATAAGTATATAATGTACATACATATGTAGTATGTAGATATATGACCATGGAAAACAGGAGGTGGAACGAATGATGATAATAATAATAATGATCACGATGATTACTTGATGTTTTACGTTTGATAATAACTTTACACTTTTAACTCAATTAAATATCAAAATATCATGAATTTTTGTCATATTAAATGTATGTGTGTGAATGGATGTATATAGATGCATTTAATAAACTTTTACAGAAAAATACAATTTGTATGAACAGACTAGAGGACTAGAGGAGAATATTGGATGAATATTTAGTAGATTTTTTTTTTTTTTTTTGAAAAACAAACTCATCTAATAATGCAACACGTACATATGTATACATTTTTAGAAAAATACATGGTATCACCTTTCATATCTTTTTTATTTAACTTTTATTTATTTGTTATTTTTTTTTTGTCTTCAGATTTACTTATAATTATTTTTATATTATTGAGAATAAAAAGAAAAAAAAAAAAATAATAAATTTTTTCATATCATCGCAGACATAACATGTTATTTTTAAAAAAAATATGTATGTACCTATACACATTATATTTACTTCTTGATATACTATTCTTGTACCCTGCTTGAACATATGTATGTATATGCATATATACATAGTAGTATGTATATTAACTTTTCGCAAGATATTTATAAATACACAATTTATATAAATAAATTCATCATCGCACGTATTATTATGTGTGATTTTTATTTAATAATAAAAAATAAAAAAAAGTATAGATATTTTTTTTCGTGAAAATTAATGCAAATAATAAGAAAAACAACATAAGAAAAATACATATAATAATAATCATCACAGACAATATGCTATTTTGCCTTGATAATTTCTTATACATATAAAAAGAAAAAGGGGAGAAAAAACGAAAAAAAAAAAACAAATTTTCATTTGAAAGAAATAATGATGTCAAAATGATATGTTTTTGTTGATTATAATAAAATTATACGTCTATCCCCATAGGTTTGTATTTTTTTTATTTATTTTTCATTTTATCATTATTATTAATGTACCAATGTATATGTCTATAGCGGTCTACTGCAAAAGCGGTTTATTATTTTGCAAATGTCTAAGGTGTTATATGCTTATAAAATGTAGTATAGTCCCATATAATTGATGGCTTAGCCTTAGCTACTACTCTATAATACTTTTCCTAAATGATTACCGTCACCACCATCGCGACTCCTCATGTATTAAATGCCTTTATATATTATTAATTTTATATGGCAGATAATATCTTTTTTTTGTTTTTTTTTTTTTTTTTTGTTTAAATACATAATATAAATTGTAATGTATATAATATAACAAATGTCCAAAGTATAATTTAGGTGCTGATAAATTATAAATTAGCCTCCTTATTTTTGATATTTTGCCAAATTATATATACGAACAAACATATGTACACGTTCATATATACAACAAATTAACAAAAAAAAAACGTATGTATGTATGTAGGTACTTGTAATTTATTCTCATTTACATAAATTTAGAATTTAATGTACATACATATGTATATACAAAAATTCAGATATCCTCATAATTATATTGTATCTTTTTATAGGAGTATATATATACCTATAATAATACTGATATTGCAGTAGACATTATACATAAATTTGAAAGATGGCTCACAGTTGGCACCTTTTTACTTGTGATAAAATTTCGTGTTCTTGATGTTGGTCACCACATGTGAACTATACGACATTATATATACACACGTATTGGATGTATGTACATATGTGCAGACCATATTATAATCTTCAAGATTTTATAATGTGCAAAATTAACAGCTCTCATTATATAAATAATCTAAAGACAAATTAGATTTAATGATGACACTGAAAATTTAATTAATTATACCTATATATATGTATATGCAAATAACAAAAACAAATCGAACAAAATAATTTTTTTTTTTTTTTCGTGGAAAATTAATGAGAATTTATCCATATAATTACGGAATTTGTGTTATATGATTATGAAATGAAATTATTTAACAGACAATAAAAATAAAGGAAAAATGGAATAAATGAATTTCTACAAAATGCAATATGTGTATTGTATTATATAGAAAACAATGATTATTTGGGCAATTTAAAAAGGGGCTACAGTGGGATTATTATTTATTTTTTTTGCTGCTATAATTTTATTGTTTATTAATTCCCTTTTTATAATACCAATTTTTAGTTCATCACTTCTTATTTAAAAAAAAAAAAAAAATTTTTTTTTCGGTTTTTTATTTGAAAAATAATTTTTACAGTGTGGATTGGGGATGATCGCCTTTTTATTTATGCTTCATAAAATTTTTTAAAAAGGGCAAGATAACAAAAATATCATTCAAGTATCATCAGATGCTTTTCGTTCATACAATTTTATAATCTTTTAAATTTTATATTTGTCTGCAAATTTTTTTTTATTGCGAAAAAAACAAATTAAAACGTTAAAATCAGAACACAGATACAAAAAAAGAAAAAAAAAAAAAACAGAAAACATTGCGGTCATTTTAAATCTCGACCGATTTAACACGACGCAGCAACTGTGACTGTGACAAAGATAAAAATAAGATAATTTTTATATATGCTTATATATCACATCAATAAAACACTTTATTTAGATTTTTATGATTTTTTGCAAATTTTGAAAAATTATGAGAAAAAATTTTATTTTGCTTTTTTATTTTATCGTGCACATTTCAAAAATACATATGAAGAAAATAAAAGGATTATATACTAAAGAATGATTCAGCAGATTAACAATAATGATGGTCAATTTATACGATCCAATAATCAAAGTCAAGTGAAGAGTCAATTTAAGTTGTTGTTGTTTTTTTTTTCCCCTTCTTAAATCTCATGGCAATAAAAATATCTTTATGTGATGCTACCTGTAATGAATATAATTTAATGTGAGTCGGACAGGTACCATATTTATTAGTACGTGCATAACACACGATCGAGAAAACCAAAAGAAAAAAAAAAAAAAATTCTTTATTTCTTAAGATGATTCTTGATTCTTTCATTTAGACAATATGACATATTAATTATATTGTGCTCATCTGAAATTTTATTGAGCGTAAATCATTTTCTTGTGCAAATATCATAAATAATATACACATAAAGTAGTTTTTTTATTTTTTTTATTGACATTGAAAATGAAAGAATTTTCCGTTTTTTTTTTTTTTTATTTTAAATATTTATGAGATACGTGTATATATATACACATATGTGTATATGTATGTCTCATACAATTTTTTAGAACAATCACACAAGGGGAGACAAATTATTGAGACATTTAATTGATAATGAATTAGTAATGTGAGAATGAAATTAAATCGTTTTTAATTTAATGACTGATTACACAAGAATTATGTTATTAAAGAATTTAATCACAATTTCTTACAAGTATATTTTTTTATCGAAGTAAAAAAAAAAAAATTTGTATTTGAAAATTTTGTGATATTCAACTTTATTCCACTGGCTAAGTAGAGAAATATTGGTTATCTGGGGCTGATACAAAAGAAAGCCAAAAAATTCAATAATATGAATATAAAGTATTGAGAATGGATCTTAAAATAGTTGAAATGAACAACTAGAACAGAAAAAAAACAAGACTCATACATCCTAGAACAGGTCAAGGGTTCAGAATAAACTATGTAGGTATGTGCATGTAATGCCGATGAAAAACGGTCTTACGATCATTTTAACGCAAAATATAAAAATTTAAAAATTAATAAACTTGCAATATAAATTACAGTATTGATGATCATCAAGTCCACCTACAAAAACATTTTTTTGATGTCTTACTTACACTATATTGATTTGATCATTATATTATCATTAAACGATTTTTTTTTTTTTTCTCTAAACAATCGCTATAATAAATGTTTACAAGCAGTCCAACCATTATCGCTATTAAATGCTCATATGTACATCATTATAATAATATATTATGTATGTATTACAAGAAAATTAAGTAATTTTCATTTCTTATAAATGCGCTTTAAAAATAAATTAAATTATTTTCGAACAGAAATTTGCATCTGTATAATTTTGAAATTAAAAAAAAATTTATTAAACGTAGGCGTTTAAATATGCTATTTTCAATATATTTTTGTACTATTCAATGTTAATTGAATTTTGAAATGACTCAATTTATTTTTTAAACTTTTTTTTTTTTCTCAAAATCAGAATATTTTTATACCTGATTTTTGTTTTTTTTTTCTCCATTATATAAAATGGAAATTTTTTTACGAATTATTTTTAATTTTTAATTAATTTTTTTTTTAATATTCCAAAAACAAAAAAAAAAAAAAATTTAAATTTTTTTTTTGTCGAATTTCAAAAACAAAAACAGATAAAATGTAAGAAAAACAAAAAAAAAATCAGATAAAATTTATTTAGTGTACTCCTGATCTATTTATTCATGCAATAAAAAATAAAAATAAAGAAAACGATCACATAAACAATCAACCACCCACCTACTATTGTTGATATTATCTTGACCTTTTGGTAGCTGATGTTGTTTTTTTTTTGCTGATGCTTAGCAACTAAATACCACAAATTAAATCATTTGCAGTGCATAATTATAAAAAACATAATACAGCGATATTATCTAGTATGTAATCCGTGTGTTTATATAAATTTTGGCTATTAATTTAATATACATATGTTTATTTTCCAATGTACCATAATAACATCACTACATGAAATTATAAAAAGATTTAAAAAAAAAAAAAAAAAAAATTATTTGTTGTTTAAAAATGCCTGGACATCTTTCATCTCATTGCATCTATAAAACAATCTTCAGGTAAAATAAATTCACGTAAATATATACAAAAGCCTGCAGGAAATCGATTTTCAACTAATGGAATGGAAAATTTATTTAAAAAAAAAAAAAAAAAAAAATGTATATTATATACTAAAAATTAAAAATAAGAGCAGAATCGAAATAAAAAAGAACATTAAAAACCAAATGTGGAAAATCAGTTCATTCCATTTACATGAGGCTTTTAATGTAAATGAGGCAGCAAAAACTAGCACATTTACATCAATTAATTGATAGATGAAAAGAAATATACCTACTCTTTAATGTGTGTGTGTATGTATAAGTATATGATGCGTGCTTTGTAAATGATAACAGTGAAATGGAGATAGTATGCACATACATACATATTATGTAGATACAAGAATTAAAAAAAAAAAATATATATTGAATATGCTGTTAACTGAACAAATGGTTGAATTAAGTGTGTACTCCACAATCAAAAAGGTAAAAATGACGGCGTCTTCGTGTAGGTGGTGGTGGGTAATCAAAGATATATCCCAGATGCGATGACAGATATATATATGTATAATTGCATACATATAGCTATGATACAATGTTTATTGTGGTAAATTGCGGCAATAATAGAAAGTAATTTTGTTTTGTATATGTGTGTGTGTAAAATGAAAACATGATGTAAGCAATGATACTTACTCATGTTACGATTACTTTATGGATATGTTTTGCATTTGATTAAATTACAAACGTATGTGTATATATGTAAATGATTTACTTTATTTGTAATAAACGATGCATGTAAACATTTTATACATAGCAAAATAATAAATTACTATAAAGATGAATGTTATTTGCTCAATTTCATTTCAAATAGTATATCTACTACATATGTACCTACTTATTGTAAAAAAAAAAAAAAAAAAGTATCTTTTCGTTTTTTGTTTTAATGATAATTTATTCCATTTCATTCAATGTGGATTTATGTAGATATTTTGTCGTTATAGTATATGTGCGTATGTACATATAGACCACCCGGGATAGAATTTAAAAATAAAAAAATATAAACATACATACATATATGTATGTATAAAAAACAAGCCAATTTATCGGTTTATTAGGCAGGTACCTAATTAATAGCCCGGCTGATATAATGATATTTTCAACGATTCCAATAGTAAAATCGTATGTAAACATGCATGTATTTAGTTGTAATAGGATATCTCTTATACATTACACAAAATTAAAAACCGCAATTGTAGTACAAAAAAAAAATAACTAAGATCATTCAGAAGCATTAGATTACGTAGGATTGTTGATTATTATTTTTATTTTTATTTTTTATTTTTATGTTTTTGTAGCTGTCGGATATTTAAACAAAACATACAAACATATAAACGTTCAATAAATATCACATCAATTTTCTTTAGTTTTCCTAACATGTAATTGTTTTGTTTTAAAGAGTATTTAACTTATGTTTGCCTAATCGTTTTTTAAACAAAAAAATAAAAACAAAAAATTTAAATAAAATCGAATTATATTGTAAAATGCTTTCAAATTCGCATCACTAAAAGTATATTTAAACAAACATGAAGAAGATTAAGAAACTTTTGAATTAACAATAAATTATTATTGTTCATGTTCAATTTGAATAATTAAAAAAATTTTTAAAATTATTTTGCAAATAACGATTTATATTAATTTAGGTATATTTCAAAATTTTCTAATAATTTAAATTGAAATAAACAAATTCATTATGTTTGTATTTAATAAACACATTTAAAGATGTATTCAGTTAATCGATTTTATTTTTTAGAATTTTGATCGTGAAAATTAAAAAATCAGTCAATTGAAATTTTTTTTTAAAAAATTTACTAAATAAAAAGATTATAAAAAAAAAAATTTAATTTATAGAATAATTCAATAAATAAAAACGATTATAACCTAAAAAATCCAAAAAAAAAATTATTTACAGTCAAAGTATCCATTTCTTTTGAAAAAAAAATAAAAAAAAAGAAACAAGGAATTCTGAAAAAATTTTTTATGAAATATGAGCATTTAACTTCCTGGTGAAAAATGAGTTTTGGAACCCTTTTTTTTTTTTTTTTGAATGTTGAATCATTAAAGAACTGAACAGATGTTTATTTAATATCGACAAAAAACGATGAATTATTACTGTTGAAAGTTTGAAGTTGAAAAAACCAAAAAAGAAAACAGAGAATCAACGATAGGTTTTTTTTTTGTATCCTTCTTATCGTCTTTGTAAACAATTAAGCTATTATTTTACCATACAAAAAGGAAGAAAAATGTTCTAGCAAAAAAATTTCCTATGGATATTTGCTTGTTTGTTTATTTATTTTTTTAAGGAAATTGTTATCCAATCAATTCGTCTGGTATTCGTATATATCGTAAGAGTAACTTTTTATTTTGTTTAATAAAAAAATTTATTTCAAAAGATGAAGGAGTTGATGACAAAAAGGATAGTCGGAATTATTAAACATAAAAATACAAGATTTTTTTTTTTTTTTTAACAAAAGGATAGTGAGGCACGTGCCTAAAATGATTAACAATAAATAAAAATAAAAAAAATACTAAATTTGTGCTTTATCAATACACGATGTGTTGAACACAAAACAGTAAAAAAAAAAGAAAAAGAAAATATATAAAAGGATATGGTTTACTGATGATTGGTAGTATTACATGTGCGTGTATATATATACGGATATCATTAACAATGTAACATTAGATAAATTACATTATTGGTTATTATATGAATCAATGAATTTATCATCATCATACGTACATACATATATGAATTACAGTTTGCCAATAATAATGATTATATTACACCCTTCATTTATTTTGAACAGTCTGTATATATTATATATGTATCTCGTATTACATTGTTTTGTCTGTAGTTGAATTAAAAAATTTAAAAAAAAAAAAACGGTTTAAAATGTTCATACAGTTCCGTTAAAGAATTTGGTGTCATATGCGGCCATATAAAATGAATTAAATATTAAATTTAATAAATAGCAAACTAATGTTATTGCATTAAATAATATAAATTTAGGCTTCTTAAATTTAATTTATAGTATTTTTTTTTTTTAACATACATATTTGCATTTTTATTAATTTATAACTTTTTGAAGCCATAATTATAAAATGTATTTTGTCTGGCCTATACCATTGGATATTTGTCTCTAGAATTATGTAATTGATACTTTTCATAATTTGGAATTTTTTAAATACATGTCCCATACATATATTAATTAGCATAATCATTTTCCTTTTAATTTATTTTTTTTTTTAAAAACAGGGACAAAAACCATGTATACCTTTCAGTGTCCACATTTTATTCAATCAAAAAAAAAAATTATTGTTCATTCATTTAACTAATTTATTTATTTATTTATTTTTTTTTTATCTTTATTTTACAGCTTATACGATGGATTCGGGCATAGATTTATTAGCAGAACTTAATTTGTATAGTAATTATAGTAATTACCACGGGGTATCCTTAACACAAGGCTATCATAACGGCAGTATGGCATTCCGATTACAAAGTAAGTAAACCATGTATATCCATACACATACATATGTATCTATTGATTTTTTTTTTTTTTTTTTTTGTTTTTTAATAATAAAATCTTATCTAGATGAGAATCAAAATATTTTCTAAACTAGGACACAAATTCAATTAAAAATAAAAACCACATGATTATCTCTCTGTAATATTTATTGAATCTTTATTTTAAAAAATTATTGATTAATATGTATCTAAAATGTTTATATTTTCATGTTTGTATATAATGTAATTTTGTGGTTACAAAGATTGATATCATAGAATGTGAAACATGCATTTATTCACAATTCGTATATAATTTGTGTAAGCATTCAATTGACCGCACATCATGTATTCATACAATGTTAATATAGCGTATATACATATATACAAAATAAAAAACAAATTATATAAAATCTATTTAATAATGTAACAATTTTATACCTTTAATCTAAATTGAATCGAATTGAATTGAATTTTCAATTTTTACATCAAAAAAATTATAGAAATATGATAGATAATGTTATACGGAATATTATAGTGTGTACTCTCATGTATCTGGAATGTACATATACATACATACATACGTAATGGGTATCTGTATATGCGTATGTACAGTTTCGATATAGTTTAATACGATTGTGGTCTGTACATGTACATATGTATACTGTGGTAAAATTGTGGTACTTTGAAAAGTAAAAAATATTTAATGAAAATTGTTTAAATGGCATTAAATTGAATCAGTTATTTCATATAGAATTACATTTTTATTTCTAAAGATTAAAAAGATAAAAAAAAAAAAAAAAGAAGAAAATGGTAAATGGATATCTTCATCATTAAAATGCATGCACAAGTACTTACGCAAACAATGTGCGTATTTAAAACCGCTCCCTTATTTATATTAAAATAAAATAAATAAAAAAAAAAATAAAATAATCATCATCTTCAATATGAGATATCTAGAGCAAAAGAAACTCATTTCTATCTGTCTGTTTTCTATTTTTACAATCAATTTGTACAAGTTTGTAAAGTACAGAAGAAAATGAAAGAAAAAAAAAAAAAAAAGGAAAAACCCAAGAATATTCTCGAAAGTACGTACTTAAATCGATATCTTAATTTTAAAGGACTTTTAATTTGATATAAAAAATTTTTAAAAAGCCGTCAAAAAATACTTTTAACACTTTATACATTCTGTGTAATTTGATGAAAACGAGAAAAATGAACATTGAAGATTAAAATCACTTAATTTAATTGAGTGTAGATGAACAAACAAGTAAGCGTTTAATTTTCCCATTAAAAATAAATAAATAAACAAAACAAAAAAAAAAAAAATGAAATTAATTAGATAAATTCTTTGCATAGGATTTAAAAGCATTAATTGAATGGGAATATTTAAACATTTTCTGTTATTTAATGATTCAATGATGTAATTAAGATACAGCGTAAAATGACAGGGAATTAAAAAGTTTTCAATTTTGTTTTTTTTTTTTTTGCTTTTCAAATTTAAAAATAAATTTTATTGAAATTTTAATTATGTAATATTTTGATGATAATGACTATGAAAATGACATTTCAATTTAATTAAATTCAAATTAAATTTCTATAGTTAATTCATAAAATGTAATTAATTTGATAAAATTAAATTAGTCATATTACACATAGAATATACATAAATAAAATGAAATGAATATAAAGGTATTCATTTAGATTGTCTTTAAAACTCCACATAATAGAAATTAATCAAATAGAAATGGATCACATACAATATAAAGTACTATATTTTGAGGTTTATAAATATAAACATGCAAACGTAATTACATAAATGAAGTTGATAAATTTCATTTCACTTTATTTTGATGTACAATACACGTTTATTTGAATAAAATCCTTAATTGACCTCTAGACCTTAACATATTGATTACACCTTTTCCATTTTTATTTTACTGAGAAGAAAACAGAAAACAAATTGTAACAAAGGACATTTTATTTTGTTATGCATACACATGTAACATAGTTATTGTGTATTAACGTGGTATTATCATCAAATTAAAAGGTCATCGTCAATCCTTTTTCGCTTTTCTAACTGTATAACATATTTCATTACATTATTAAACTTTATGTTTTTTTTTCCTGCGTCAATTTCATGTTTATTTTGTCATTATATTTTATTTATTTATTTTTTTTCATCCTTTCAATTACAAATCCTAATGGGTTTTATATAATCATGTAAGTGTATGTATGTGGTGTGTGTCGAAAGCGCATACACTCACAAGATTTCGTATATATACATACATACATGGTAGATGTTGATGGTGATGACCTGATATCTTCATATGGAGACTGTATATAAAGGATATATATAGACAAACTGGCGACAATCAGGCAACGATATCCAGACAGGATATCGTCATTCTCATATAGTCGTCGTTGTTTGCCTGCCATTGTTGTTGTCGTCATCATATATTGCCGGTATAATAGTACTCTCATCATCATCGTTTTATGTTATGTAATTATCGATTCAATAAATAATAAAATTATTAAAGAGTTTTTTGACCGTTTAATAAATCTCATGATAATTTTATAATGTTAACAAAATTTTTTTTTTTAACCAGAATACAAATACATAAATGTAAAACTTTTTATTAATTTTTTTTTTTTAATTTTATATTTTCTTGTAACCTCATAATTTTGAATTATTTACATAAATTATATTTAGAATTGAACGAATATATAAAAGAAAAGTATGAAATACAATTAATAGAAAAAAGAAAATTTTGTCAATGTATGCACGATATTTGATTGACGATTTTCAGACTTTTGTAATGAATGAAAAATAAAATTCTACAAGGATGGTGGATGCATTTACGTTATGTATGATATACCAATGTATGTACTTTTATATGTCGTGCACGTTATACATTTGTAGAATTAGAAATGTAACATGAAATTCTGATAATTGCTTGTGGAATATTTGGAATTCCTTTTTTTTTCCTTTTTTTCGTTTTTTTTTTTTTTTTTTTTTTGAATACCTTAACAATTGTTTGCGTTTATAATAAAATAAAAATAAAATTACATTTGAATGGATGGATAGTGGTAATAAATAAAAAAGGGTGGATACCAGTGAATTCATGATTGTATACATACATATGTCGTTTCTTCAATCTTTATAAAATGTAACGTGTCGAAATAAAATTTCTAAACGAATGAAAAAAATAAAATAAAATAAAATAACGAATAGATAATAAATAAAGATTATTTTTTAATGCGTTAATACACTTAATCTACACTCTGGGTATAGTTTAAGTTCTTTTAACTTTATCATATTGTTGAAATTTTTGAAAATATTTCAAATCACCTGATAGCAGTTTTAAAATTTCTAATTTTGAAAGAAAAACGTACTTGTTTCAAATATTTTCCATACTAAATTTGAATTTAAAATCGATTTATGTATATTCAAAATATATATTAATGACCCATTTAAAAAAAACAAAAAATGACCTCTAGTGTAACTAAACTGATGGTCAGAATGAATTGTTTACTTGATGTGAATGATGGGGGTCGCTTGATTTTAATTCTTTTACGAAAAATTTATATAATTTTGTATCTTGGCAACAGTAAGGATCAAAACAATAATTTTTTTTTTTTTTTTTTCATTTCCTTTTCTAGTTATTCTAATTTTTGTCATTTAATTTTTTTCTTTTTCTAGGACATATTTATTATTGGAAATAAAAAATCGAATTAATTGTGAATTTTATTATATTTAAACGAGTTCACATTTTATTTTACTGGTCGTATATATATAAACATGTACTGCTATAATTTTTATTATTTTTCTTTTTTTTTTTCATTTTCCTTTTGAATGACACGAAATATTGTTGTCTTTTCCTATTTTTATTTTCATAATATTTTTATTTTTTTGTTTTTAAGTACTAAAAAAAAAAAAAAAAAAAAAAAATGTTAATGTTGTTTTTCTATTTATTTTCTCATAAATTTTCATTTGTTATCAACAGAAAAACAGAATCTACTATAAATACGTACTATAATACTATGTTGTTATTTATGCATGTTGAGAAAATGAGAAAATAAATACGAGTACATATACATACATGTATGTGTGTGTCTATGTACATGGAAAAAGGCTATATAAGGTGATTTGTTCAGGAAATGCATAACAAAAAAATTAATTTTTTTTTTTTTTATTTGTGAAAAGTCATAATAAAAATTCACCTGAGCAAAAACAAAAAAAAAAACAACAACAAAATAGTTAAAATAAAATTTGTACTTCGTTATTTTTTTTTTTTTTTATTAACGTATATTAAATTTAAAATTTATATTTTATTTTTCTGTTTTGTTAGGATTTTTTTTTTTTATTATGTATGATGAGGACATAATAAAATCACTTTCATACAATATAATTTAAAATCGATTTTATTTCTATGAAAATAAGGAAAAACATCAACAAAAAATTTAACGTTATTTTGAATAAAACACAAAATTTGTATTTTTTTTTGCATTTGATTAAAATGCAATTTTCATAATATTCACATGCTTATTTTGTGCTTTTCAAGTGTAGTATTATAAAATGAAAATTGATTTTTTTAGGAGTTTTCAATTTTTTTTTTTGTTTCCATTTTCTTTAATTGAAATATGCTTAACATATTAAAAAAAAATTTTTTTTTAATTTTTTTTAAATTTTAATTTAAAATTTTTTAATTTTATTTCTTTTGTATATATAGCAAATGAAAGAAAATTATTAATACCAGCATCTGGATATTATCGTACAGTTGAATCAATACGACATTCAGCTGAATTTACATTTACAGCAATATTAAAACAAGATAGAGGCAATACTGGTTCAATAATAGCATTTTCATATGGTTTAAATAGGTATATTAATTTAATTAACAATATAATTTAATTAAATATTATAAATAAATTAAAAATAATTATATACAGTTCAACAAGTTAGTAAGTAAATAGTATCTAATTTTCAGATATTTAGAAATTGAATCAAGTGGTAAACGTGATGAAATACGATTTCATTATAATTATCAAACAATAAATGGGCAATTACAAATACATACAGAAACATTTTCCTATCAATTGGCAGATGATAATTGGCATAAGGTAGCACTTTCAGTAAGTGGACCAGAAATTCAACTATTAATTGACTGCCATCCATTATATAAGCGTGTTAATCATTTTCTACCAGATAGAAATTTTAGTGCTTCCAATATGCAATTATATGTTGGACAAAGAAATTCAAATAATCACAGTGTATTTAAGGTATGAATTATTTGGTTTGATTTTTGTTTTTTTTTTTTTTTTGTTTTTAGTTTATAGTAAAATACTAGAAGGAAAGAAAAAAAATTTTTTTTTTTTTTTGGTGTAAATTATTATTTATAGAGATACAGGAAAATTATTCTAATTTTAATTTATTTTATATGTACATACAGGGTTATATACAAAGTGTTCATGTGATAGCAAAGCCCCATGGGTATTTATCGCAATGCCCGCACATGCACGAACAATGTCCTACATGTGCACAGTTTAGTCTTCTACAACGTACTATAGATGAATTACAAAAAAATTTGATTAATTTAACACAAAGGGTAATGTTAGAAATTTTTTAAAAAAGAAAAAAAAATTATGAGAATTTTTCTCTTTTTTCGAGTTCTCTTTTTCTTTTTTTTTTTTTTAATTCAAAATTCAAGAATAGAAATTAATACATTTAAAATTAATATATATATAAACAATTATTTGTTTAAAATAAAAATAAAAATATGTCAATTTTATAATAATTCATGTAAAAAAAAATAATTACAAATTATAATTAGCTAGTGGCTGCAGAGAGTCGGGTATCACGGCTCGAGGAATGCGAATGTAAAATATCATGTAAAATAAATGGTACTACTAAGGCTGATGGTGTAGAATGGAGGGATGGATGTAATATATGTAGGTGTGAAAGAGGCAGTATTATATGTGAACCACTAAAATGCGATCCAACACCATGTAAAAATCCCGTATATGAGGATGGTGCATGCTGTCCAAAATGTTTAAGTATGAAATTTTATGTGATTTTTTATTTTAATTTCTTTCAAAAATATTTGAAATTTTTTTTTTTTTTTTTTTAATTTAGTTTTCAAATAACTGATGTATTAAAAATTGTTTTTGGTTTTTTTTTTTCCCAATTTTAAATATATATATAGAAAAGTGTTACCTTAGAAAAAAAGAATATGAACATGGTGAAATTCATATAGAAGGATGCCGTAATTGTTCGTGTCAGGATGGTAGTATGAGATGTGAAAAAATGAATTGCCCAAAATTGAATTGTTCATCGGGTGAAATAATATTAGCTAAAGATGAATGCTGTGAAGTTTGTAAAGGTGATAATAATTACAATAATTATAATATTAATAATAATAATAATAATAATAATAATGATAATAATGGTAATAGTAATAGTGATTATAATACAAGTAGATATAATAAATATAATCGTAATAATAATAATAATAATAATAATAATAGTAGTAATGATAATGATAACGATGACAATGGTAATAATGATAACAATGGTAATATTAATAATAATAATAATGAAAATGAAAATGACAAAGAAAATAATTATGATGATAATGATGATTATAATGATAATAATAATAATAATAACAATAATGATGATATTAACAATTTAAAAAGGAATTATTATGATGATGATCTATTACATAAAGATAATAATAATTTATAAGTTTTAATTTAAATAATTTTTATTATAATTTTACATTTATTACACATTTACATTTACTATATTATTAAAATACAGTGTTGTACGTGTATTAGTAGTAGGAGAAGGAAACAAAAAAAAAAAAAACAAAAAAAAAAACACCAGAAGAATATTACTTCTTTTTGAAAATTTTATCATATTATTTACATATTTTTACATTAAATATTAAAATTCAATTTATTTTGAATAAGAAAAACAAAAAAAACCATCAAATAATAAAAATTTATTATAATATGAAAAAAGGATTTAAATTGTAAATGAAAATTAAAATATTTTCATATGAAAAACGAAAAACAGATTTGAATTATTTTTTTTTTTTGTTTTTTCCATAACCATTACAGAATTTGCAGAAAAATTTTTTTTTGTTTTCAGCTTTTAAGAATCATGATGACTGGAGGGATTTTAATATTTGAATTATAGATTTTAAATAAATGATTTTAGTAATTATAGAATGCAAACCAAATATGTATCTTTCTTCTACATTCAACCAATATCGGAATTTTATTTATTTTTTTTTTCTTTTTTCATATTCATTTGATTTTTCAATTTCTTCAGTTAATTTTTTCACAACGTGTATAAAAACTTTATTGCTGGATAAATCAAATTTTTCTTGTCCTTATTTTAATTTTTAGGTTTCAGATAAAAAAAAAAAAATAAATTTCAACAACAGACGCATTATGCTTATACATACATATGTATTAATAACACAGAAAAGTGCTTTACTAACAATCATCATCATCATAACATTTCATCTTCTTCTGTTGACTCTACAGCTCGGTCTGAGCTTTGCCTTTTACTATAATTTATAACCAACATCAAATATAAAAAATAAAAAAAAAATACATATAATTCTTTTAAATTAATTTTTTTCACTAACAATAAATAAATATTCATAAATAAAAAATAACATAAATTTTGTAACAGATTTAAAGGACATTTAAATTTACATTCATTTAGTTATTAAAAAAAATTTTATTTAACAATTTTACAGATAACTCTCGTCTTATACAAATGCTGTGTTCTACAAAAATTTCGCGTTAAATGAATTGAACTATGCGAAGCTTGTTTGAAATACAATTACCCGCTTCAATTATAAATCGCGTTAAACGAGAGTTGTCTGCAAAATAAAAAATCCTTTATAATTATGTATTCATTTTCTTTAACTAATTTTTTTAATTCACTTTTTCTTTTTTTTTTTTAAATTTTTTATTAATAATAATAATAAATTTTTTTTTCTAATTTTTTTTGTTTTTATGCTTGCAAAATTTCTATTGTGGACAAATATACGGATTAATCAATAACAACAAACGAAAAATGCTAATAATATTAATTTTTAATACATCTGCCTACTATCTGCAATTGTAACCACTACTACTACTACTACTACTAAACTGCTACTGCTATTATCAAAACTATAATTATTACAAATTATTTATGCTGTGGAATTATAACAAAATTAAAAACAAAAATAATAATAATAAAATTATATACTACATAAAATCATTTTTATCATTATAACTGAATTCCATTCGCCATGTAATTTTAATCATTTTTATTGCATTTTTTTTATTTGTGATTACAAAATTTTCATTGCATTTTAATACTAATAAAAAATCATTTTATCATAAACAAAACAACGAATAAAAATATGTAACAATAATTTTTTTTTTCATATACTAACAAAAATGGAATAAAAACAAAACTAAAATTAAAAAAAAAAAAATAAATAAATAAATAAATGCTTATGGGGTTTTGCTTGTATTTTATTTTTTGAATAATAAAAATTTTAATTCATTACGCTGCTTTAAATATTAATCTCTATTCAAAAAATAAAAATATCAAAAAATTGAAATTAAAAAAAAAAAATGTAAAAAAAACATACAAAAAAAAAAAACAAATGGAAAAAAAATATGAAATTAAAAAAAAATAAGGGGACGACTATTGCTCAAAGGGACATGCATGCCATACTAATGCTACGTGTCTTAATTTATACACCAAATATACGTGTACCTGCCGCCAGGGCTTCCAAGGAGATGGGTTTCAATGTTCGGGTAAGAATAATCATATGAATACATAATCGTAGACATAACTAAAAAATAACAATAATAATTGCTAATACATTTCATTACCGCATATTATAACGCATACACATGAAAGGCAAAAAACTTCTTAATAATATTGAACTCTAGTAGAATCATAATAAAATTTATTATTTTTGTTTTATTTTCTATTTTTTTTTTTTTACTTTTCTAAAAGGGGGATGGAATGATTTTCTCATTTTAATTTCAGTTTTATTGCTTATGCTCTATTAAATATTATTGTATGTATGTATATTAAAATTGAGGGAGACAAAAATTGGGACAAAATTTTTTTTTTTTTTTTTGTTTCAATTTTAATTACTTTATGTAGAATAATGTAGAATCCGGAAATTTACTAATTTTTCTAACTACTTTAACTCTTAAACTTTTAAGGTATATTTCCTTTTTCCCTAAAAATGTGTGCATACAGAATGTTTCATAATGTAATTATAGCATTTAAATACTGATTACCGACTTTGATTGATAATGGCCAGTAATCCTAAATTTTTTTAACTTTCATTGAAATATGTTATTAAATTATACAATTTTTTTTTTTTTTTTCTTTAATATTACGAAACATCCTGTAGTATACAATAAACATTTAAGGGTATACATGCGTCAACAACGATATAATCATAAAAAAACACGCAATTAAAACATCTGATAAAAATTATTTTCGTTATTTTTCATAGTAAATTTATTTGATGTACATAAAAACAGATTTTTTTTTTTTTTATTACTGTATTTCAATATTATACTGATTCGTTCGTCATGATTGTATAATCATTTTCACTCAGTCAACGATTGAATATCAATTACTGGATAAAGAAAAGGATTTTTACTTTTGTTTTTTGCATTTTGTTATTAGCATGATTTTTTGTTTTTGTTTCTTTTTTTTTTTTTTTTAAATTGCACACAATAAAAATACTTCATGCGAAAAAGAACCATTTGTTATATAAATTTCTAAGGTTTTTTTCAAACATCAGATTTAAATTCACGCATATGTATGCAAATTTTTTAATTTGCTTTCATTTGCTAAACATTGAAAAAAAAAAAAAATTAAATTTAAAAAAAAAAAACCCCCAAAACATTTTTCTCATCATTTGGATTTTCTTTAGATATCGATGAATGTGCTCAACAAGGCGGCTTAAACGGTAATCACTGCCATTACAATACTCGCTGTGTTAATACACCCGGATCATATAAATGCGAGTGCCTACCAGGCTTTAGAAGGCTGGACAAATTTAATTGTGTAGAAATAGATGAATGTGCTAGCGGACAACATAGCTGTCATGAAAATGCTAATTGCATAAATACTCAAGGTTCATATCATTGTGAATGTAAAGATGGTTATACAGGGAATGGATACGATTGTAAACGTAAGTGAATTAAATTTATTTAATGTATTAATAAAAAGTAAAATCCAACATCGATTCATATAAATAAATTAATATTTTTTTTCGTTTTTTACTTTTTGAAAACATAAAGCTGTCTGCAATCAGACATGTTTACATGGCGGACAGTGTTCAGCACCAAATACTTGTACATGTCGTATGGGCTTTATTGGGCCATCATGTGAACAAGATTTAGATGAATGTGCAACTGGTTTGCACAGCTGTAAAGAATCATCAGAATGTATAAATATGCCTGGATGGTATTTTTGTAAATGTAAATCTGGATATCATACTTTAGGGCCAGAATGTATAGATATTGATGAATGCCTACATCACACGGATACATGCCATCCAACGGCACAATGTGTAAATACAGAAGGACATTTTGAGTGCCATTGCCCAAAGCATTCAGATAATGAATGCAAAATGAGTAAGTTATATCAATTGAAACAAAAAAAAAAAAAATTGAAAATGTAAACAAGTAACTAATTGATTTTTGTTTTCTAATGACAGGTTGTATGTTTGAAGATATTGAAGTACCAGACGGTAGTACGATATCACCGCGTAATCAGCCATGTAAAACATGTACATGTAATAAAGGTGTTATAACATGTGAAGAACCAAAGTGCAATTGTTCCAATTGGAAACCAACCTCAGGTCGGGACTTATGTTGTCCCCAATGCGATTCAAATGAATCATGTCGACATCAAGAATTAGATCATGTTGTATTCAGAAGTGGTGAACAATGGATATATCAGTGTCAAACATGCGAATGCTTAGTAAGTTTTAGTTAAAAATTTTATGCTTTATTTGTATTACATTTTTTCAATATGTATTTATAAAATTTAAATATACATACATATGTGTATCTATTATTGCAGTATGGTGAATTTGATTGTTGGAAACTTGAATGTCCGCCACTTACATGTGAAAATCCATTACCTCTACAACCGGGTGATTGCTGTCAACGTTGTCCAGATGATCCATGTAGTAGTTTTATGATAGGTAATTTAACATCAATTCACAATACAAAAAGGATATTATCATCATCATCATCATCATCATCAGCAACAGCAACCACACTAAATAATCACAACTATAATCGAGTTGGTAATGATGGTGGTAATTTATGTATATATGGAGGACATCAATACGCTTCTGGTCAAATATTTAATGATCCAACAAATCAATGTACGACGTGTGGTTGCAAAGTAAGTACCAAAAAAATATGTTAATATTGTTTTTTTCTTCTCTCTTTCCTACTCTTTTGCTCCTTAAAAAGAAAATAATGACAAACATTAATTAATTAATCAATTAATTTTCTTAGCTAAAAAAAAATGTTTTTTTATAATCGTGTACTAATTTTTTTTTTTTTTTCCTAAACTTAAATAAAATCTTAATCAATAATAAATGCCGCTAAAAATTAGCTTTATAAATTTTTCATATAAATTCAAGGTTATTATAATTATCAATTAGTCATTTTCCTTTTTATTTTAATAACACCATTAACATTATTAATACATGATTGATCTTTTTAAATACAATAATATAAAAAAAAAATGGAAAAATAAATTAGGAAAAACAATTTATTAAATAAAGAAAATTTATAAAATTACAAATAAAACCAAGTACAAAAAAGCTATTATCATTATCATCATCATCATCATCATCATCATAAATAAATTTTTATTTTCTTCATAACATCAACAAAATCTTTCAAAGAATCATCAACAGAAAAAAAGCATTTTCATTCAATTTTTCATTTTATTTTTGTATTCTCATTCAGTCAATGATGATTATATAATTTTGCTTATTTTTAATCTTTATTATTTAAATTTTACTAATTCATGTTTTTTTTTTTTTATTTTTGAAAGTTTCTGTTTTTTTTTTTTTTTTTTTATTGGAAACAAAATGCCTTTGTGTAACATTAAATGTGAAAAATCAAGGAAATTTTTATTTTTATTTTTGTGTTTTGTTTTTTTTTTTTTTTATTTTAATTTCTTTATTATACATTGAAAGGCATGAACATTTTTTTGTGTTTATTAATCATTAATTAATTAATTAATTAACTGTAAATTAACATAATTTTCATGAAAAGCCTTTAAAAAAAAACAATAATGTACTTATCGATCATATCATATCCATTTCAATTACACGTGTACATTATTCAATTCGAAATTTAACATTGTTAAAATGAAAATCATAAATTTTCAATTCATAATTTTTTTTTTTTTTTCATTTTTGTTCATGTTTTTTGTATGCTAGGTAAAAAATGTTTAAAAATAAAATTAAAAAAAATTGAAAATTAATTGAAATTATAGTGGTAATTTGCTTGAATAATTCATTTTAGATGCGATCATGAAAAAGGAAATTTAACAAGTTTATATCATTAATTCTGATTTTTGACTGTATTTTTTATTGTATTTTAACACATTGACGTCCGGCGGATACAAAAAAAAATTTATAAATATCCCTATACTAATAATTTAAAAAAAAATTAAATCTTTTCCAATTTTTGCCCAACGTTAACGTGTTAAATTAAATTTATCTTATACATATACATATGTTTCCGTATTCGAAAATTTTGGAAATTGTATATTTTATAGTCTCTGTAAAAAAAATCGACATTTTGTTTTTTTCCTGTTTTCTAAAAATCTAAAAAAAAAAAAAATTTTTTTTTTTTTTAAATTAATTGAATTAATTGAATTGAACGAGAACATGACCCCCCTCTCCCTTTATGTACATATATACATATTACTTAAATCTGAATTTATTATTTCAATAGAAAAGAATTTGTTTCAGAAAAATTTAAAATAATTTAGAATTTCTAATAATTTTATAACATTTACAAAAAAAACAAAATTAAAGTTTTTTATTTTTTTTTCTCGTTTCTTTTTTTTTTCTTTTTTTTTTCTTTGTGTTACCTGCGATATTTTTCCAGGTACCCTACTGTGCCCAACTGGTGAGCAATTCCGCGTGTTGTGTGCATCGGTAAAAAAACAAATCACTCTTTAACTACACATTTTTGTTTTCTTTTTTAATTAAAAAAAAAAAAAAAATATTCTTTTTAATTTTCTAAATATATTTATTCGTTGTGCGCCTTTTTATTGTATTCTTTTTGTTTTATTTTTTATTTTTTTCTTTTTCATTATGGTATACATTTTATTTTTAATTTTACTATATTTTCAATTTTTTTCTTAAAATGTAAAATTCATTTTTTATTATTGAGTATTTAAATTTTGATCTTTAATTTTTTTTTTCCATTATTTTTAGTTATCCCTGTTTCTTTGATTTCTATGACTTTTTTGTTTTGATTTGATTTTTATTGATTTAGTGTCAATGTTTACAAAATTTCCGTAACATGTAAAAAAAAAAAACGGTACTTTGTGTACAGAGAAATAAAAAATACAATAAATTAGAAAAAAAAAATAGAATTCAAATTGAAAAAGTTTGAATTACGTTATTTCCCTTTGTTTATTAGATTTTTTTTTTTTTTTGTGAATTCCAAAAAAAATTTTTATATTTTTCTTGTGGGACCCAGTGATATTTTTTATGTTTGCAACAGCGATAGCATTGTTATAATTTTTAAATAAGGATATATGTAATGGATATGGACAATTAATAAAAATTTTCTAAATGAATCGCTATTGTTGACGCAGACGACACTATTACTGTGTCCCAGATTTTATTCGTTTGTTTTGTTTATTATTGCACAGTTTTTTCCTTTTATTTCTTTTATTGATTAGTTGTTTACCTTTTGTTTTTATGTATATATATTCCAGTAGATTTATAATTTATGCACTATTTGTATTTTTTTTTTCCTTTTTTTTGTTTTAAATTGTGTGTAGAGTTTATTCTGATACTCTGATAATTGAAATTTCTTTTAAAAATGAAATATGAAAATTTTACAAATTTGTTGCTTTCAATCGATTTAAAAAAAAAAATTTAAACAGCGATTCTTTGTTTTGTATATTCTGCAAATATGAAAAAATAAAAAAAAAAAAAACGCTACGTATTTAAATAAAATTTTTTATTTTCTTTTTTATAATTTTGATTTTAATTTGCTGTAAGCATATCGATTTTATTTTAAATAAAAATTAAATGCCTGATTACAAAACAAAGATGCAATAAAAAAAAAAGAAGAAAAAGAAAAAAAGTGATGGAAATATGTAATAATGTAAAATTTATCAATTTAAATCTTTGGCTTTGAAAAAAAAAATAAATAAATACTTGCAACGCTTAAAGTTGAGAAAAGTAAATCCAGAATTTACGTACAAAATTTTGTATCAAAGAGAAATTTTTTTTTTTTTATTTAATTTTGATTCCTATAGATAATGTGTTAAAATTAGCATTTTATACATGAAAACCATCTGTAGTAATTCATTTGATATTTTCAATTAAAATTTCTATTTTTCTACATAAATACAAAACAATGAAGTACAAAAGAGCTTTCAAATATACATACATATAAAAGTAAAAGGATACAGGTATTATCATCCCTATAATAATTAAAAAAAAAAAAAAAGAAAAAGAAAATTACCAATGTACAGGTAAATCTCGTATAATGTGGTAGAGTAAACTTTGATAACGCGGTATCTGTATAGTTTAAAGTTTTACCTTCCATAACAGAAAAATTGAAATTTCACGTAATACAATTTGCATGATATTTGAACATATTATTCGTTTTAACAGTACAGAGATTTTGGAAATTTTTTCTATTTAAATCTCATGTTTATTATTCTTTCTTGATGATGCTTTCCCATTTCCTCCCCTCTTATAGATTCGATTAGGAAAATTTTTTTCATTTAACACAAAATCTCTACAAAATATAATCGCCGCATTATTCGAAGATTAACTGTAGTATTTATATTTTTATTAAAAATTTTCCCCAAAATATTTGAAAAAAATAATTTAGTATTTTTTCTTGTATTTTATTTTTAATTTTTTTTATTTTTTTGTTTATATCATTTTTTTTGTTACAATTCTTAAGGCGCGGATTTGAGAATTTTCCAAACTTTTGCACCTCGTTTCTCGGCTATTTATGAACCAATTTTTGTGAAATTTTTCACATAGATAGACGAAGTAAAGTTGTGGTCATTAAGTAAAAAATAGTTGTCAAAAAGGATTTCGTTTTTATTTTATAAGGATTCAAAGTTGACAAAAATCGAAATTTAGCTTTTCAATTGCACCAAATATGTCAAAAACTATTCAACCGATTTTCATGAAATTTTGAACACACATAGGTTGAAGGGAATTGTGGTCATTGAATGAACAGATTTTTGATAAAGCACTCCGTTCAGTAGAAAATTGAAAAAGAGTGGAAGCATGTTTCCTGAAAAAGTACTTTGACTTTGTTAGAGTTTATCTGCTATTAAACGTATGATTTATGTAATTTTTTCGATATAGACATAAAATTTCAACTTTTCCTAACTGATTGCAAAAAAAATCAATGAAAAATGTTTCGTAGTTTACATTTTATTAATAAATGAAAATTACTATTTTTTATATGAAATTTTCAATTTTCATTGCATATTTATTTCTGTTTCAATTTATATTTGAAAATTTTCAAAAAACAGTTCAGGCAAAAATTGATAGGTGGCACCAATAATATAAGTGATTTTAAAATAGTCCACATACAGTGCCGAATAAAATACATATGACCACTTTGCTAAATTGCAATTAATACATTTGTACTGTAATCTTCATAATAAACAACAATAAAACGAGATACTTGGTTTTAAATTATTACTAACAAAATAATTGAAAATCATAATAATGTTTGTATTGTAATTGTTGTTTATTTCAGAATAATATGAATTCATTTTTCAATGTAAATGAATTCATTATTTGGTTACAAATGTTTTAATTTGCACTGTATAGCCAATAAACGATTTTTGTATTTTATATGTACATACATATAATATATATACACGTAGACGTAGGTATATACGATATGCATATGATCATGTGTTATATAGTATTTGATGTACATGTGTGTATGTATACGCATAGGACATTGAGTGTGAGAAAAAAGCAATTAGAAGAAAAAAATTAGTTTTTTTTTCTACAGAATTTTTTTGGAGTATACATTCATACATACACGTAAATGTGGACAAGTTCACATTTTTGAGTACATTTTTTCTTCGGAATTTTTTTTTCAATTTTTTTTTTATATCAACTTTTTTTTTTATTTTTTTGCAAATTACAGATCAAGCCATAAATCATTTGTTTTGTATTACGTAATATACAATACATACATATACATACATATGTATGTATGAGTATGATGAATAAGAACAATAGAGATGTACATATGTACATACTTCTTTATCAATTGTGATGGGTATGTATAGGAAGTGCACCTGCACACAAATTGTGTGTTCAATGTTCGTATATTTATGTACATATGTACATAAGTACTTACGCATAAAATGATATACATTTGAATTCATACGTGACATATATACATATTTATTTGTTGTTTTTTTGATTATTAACGGATTCAACGGATTTTTAATTTTTACATTTTTGACTGAGCTGATTTCGATTTCAATCAGCTGTCGCTGGCTGCCCTTAATTCTTTTATTTTTATCTTTTTCTTTTTAAATTTTTTTTATTTTTTATTTATTTCCTAAGTTTTTATTTTGTCATTTTAATTTTTCTCTTTTCGTTATTTTCATTATTAAAGAAATAAAAAACAAAAAAAAAGCACACGGCACCTTTATTTAATAATCCTTATTTATAAAAGTTAAAAAAAATTTAAGAAAAAAAAAATGCATGCAAAAAACAATCTATAAGCATTGGAAAAATTGAAAACCAATTTATTACACACAAAATGATAATTTCTTCAAAAGTTTTTCTTTAAAATTCGTTTTTTAGCACTTGTAATGATTTTTTCTTTTGTACATTTTTTGTTTTTCCAAACTTCATTTATTGTATTTTATTTCAAATGAATATCTAAGTACAGAGAAACATGGACGCAGTAGATAAATTTTTAAAACAAAAAATAATCATTTTTCTACTTTTTCAATTTCATAAAGATTTTAAATTTTTTTTCTAAATTTTTTTTTGTTTTTTTTTTTATTCTAAAACATTTTTGCACTCAACAGAAATTAATTAATTTCTTTGTTTTTTATGTAATGGGGGAGCATGTGAACATAAAAAAAAAAAGATATTTTTCTTTTTCCCATCAATATTGAAAATTTTTGTATTTTCGTAGAAAAATCTTTCACACACGTACACATAGTATCTCAATCTTAATCAGAATATTTTTATAGTTTAGATTTGATTTTTTTTTTTTTTTTACAATGAATTGTTTGGGTTTTTGTTTTTCTTCTCTTTAAAAGTCCTTTTCTTCAATGATTCTTATACATATTCACACATCACTTTTTGAATTTAAAAACAAAAAAAAAAAAAAATCGAGGAAACTAAATTTTTATATTGGATTTTAAGAAATTAATTCAATTTGTATTAACCGCCGCAGCATGTGGAAATTCAGTAGACAAATACTTCTTTAATTTCTTATTCGATGATCTTGAATCCAAGTTTCAGCAAAAAACTAACAAAAAAATAAAAAAATAAAAATAAACTAAATTTTCTGTTTAGACTCTTATCCTTGAAGATTCACTCAACTTTGAATGAATTACCAGTGTATCATGTACTGGATCTGTGAACTTCATAATGTCGAGTCGATTTACCAACAATAACTATAACTTAAAACAAGGTTGTTGTAAGCCTCACATATAAATTGGGCTTATTTTTTCTACAAACAGCCCCGTTTCATTTGCAATCCAAATAAGAAATTCTTCTGTATTTGTAAAAAAAAATAACGGAAACTGATTTTTGCTACATAAAACTGATTTTTGAAAAAGAAACAAAATTACATGAATTTAATTTCAGGTGATTTTTTGTGTATTAGAAAAACTAAATTCAAATAAGGATGTTTCTACTGTATCTCTATATGCTGTGGGCAAATAAATCGAAATTGAAATAAAATTATGTTTTTTTTTTTTGCTAATTTAATACCACTTAAATACATTTAGCCAGATTGCGCCCTTTTATATTTGCACTTACAATCGTACACATTTCAGAAAATAATTTTTATAATAGTATGTTGCACAATTATTCCAAAATGCTCATACGCTTCAATTATGTGTGAAGTAATGAAGCTTTAAATACGCTTTTAAATGTAATATGCATGTTGCATTTTCTTATCAGTGTTATTTTATTTTGTTTTTTTTTTTTAATTTTAATTTTAATTTTTTTTTAAATTTTGTTTTTCTTTTTTTTTTTGTTTTTGGTTTGTTATTTTTATTTTTTTTTTATGTTTTGTTTTTGCTAAAACAACAAAAATATGCAAATAATATACAAAACACAAAATACATTAATTTATTATTTTATGCTATTTTTCCTATTAAAAAAAAAAAATAATAATGATACACACACACAAAAAAAGAAATGAAAAATCATATAAAATTGAATATCCTGTAATCAAATAAAATTAATAAAATGAATTATGTCGACTGCTGCCGATCATTATTTCAATTTGAATATGACCTATTTTTTTAATAAATTGAAAATTCGCAACGAAATTCCTTTTGTTATATTTTTCATTTCTTTTTTTTTCTTTGTACTATTTAAAAAAAAAAAAAAAAAAAAACTTAAACACAGTAAATACATTGTACCTAGATGCACATATACATTATATGTAATTAAATAATATGATAATATTTTAGAAATTTTATAACAGATAAGTAAAATTTATTTAGAGTGTACAAAGTATTAATTATATATAAAAAATTAAAAAAAAAATAAATAAATAATAAAAAATAAAAAAGATTTAAAAAAACAAAAATAATCTATAAAAAAGCGATTAGCTCGAGAAAATTATAAAATAAATTCTCGAATTGCATTTTTTGTAGATTATTTTTAGTATCTTTGACAAAAAAAAAATAATAAAAAAATTGAAACAAGAAATTTTATCTTTCTATGAATTCATTTCATTTGTATTTTTTTTTCTTTTTTTTTTTTTTTGTTTTTTTCTTTCTTCCTATTTCACAAAAAACAAAAAAAACACAAAAATTACCTACAAATCACAAATTTTTTTTTCCACACATAAATTTAATATAAAACACACTTTCCAAACAATTTTCTATTGAACAAACAAACAAACCAAAAAATATATTTTTTGTGAAAATTCATCACAATAATCAAATTATTGTGTGACCATCATGATATTGTGATGTGTGTGTAATTAAACAACAATATAGGATGGCCAATTGTTCTGCAGCGTCGATAATTCTTGTACTGATAATAATAATGAATCATATAAAGTGCCCATTATTGAACCTTCAAGTGTTACTACAACAGCAACGTCACCATCATCGTCATCATGGTCAACGAAAACAACATCAACAACAACAACAACAACAACGACATCAGCAGCAATTAAAAACTACAATAACGCAGC
Organism: Anthrax anthrax; assembly: GCA_963971155.1. Lineage (NCBI taxonomy): Eukaryota > Metazoa > Arthropoda > Insecta > Diptera > Bombyliidae > Anthrax > Anthrax anthrax. The sequence goes on along the minus strand of OZ020118.1, from coordinate 577,893 downwards.
AACAGTCACGACATTTCCATCACTATCATCATCGTCATCGTCATCATTATCATCATCATCTTTATCAACAATTAATTCAGCATCATCTTCAACATCAACATTTAGTAATTATCATCATTATCCGAAGGATGATAATAGTGATATCACGAATCTTCTTAATGTTAGTTCAGCATCGAAAACATCAGCACGAACATCGAAATTACAACATCAACAACAGCATCGTCGTTTTGTTCGGCAAACTAACGCAACTATCATTGCTAATCGTCGTAGTAAAAAAAATAATAAAAATAAAAAAAATAAAAAAAATAGAAGGCAACAACAACAACAACAACAGAAACATCAACAACAACAGCAACAACAGCAGCATCAAGAACAAAAAACATTATCGAATCACAAAAACAATAAAATTAATAATAATAATAGTAGTAGTAATCAGAGACAACGAAATTACGGTGGATATTAAAATTAATAATCAAACAATTTTATTATTATTATTATTTATTAATAATAGTAGTAGTACTTAAATTCATACTAGAAAACAATAATAAATAAAAAAAAAAAGATTAATTACAATTATACTAATTATAAAAATAATAATTCTAATAAACTTTAAATTGTAAACACATTGTAAATCGGACAAGGATTATAAATATGAGAAAATGGAGAAATTACGTAAATTACGAGAAAAAAAGGTCAGTAAAAAAAAAAAAATGAAAAACCGCTGAAATCTGTTTTTCTTTTTTTTTTGTTTTTTTTTTTTTTCTTGGATATAAGATATAACAGCAGCAACAACATTCAAATTTTGAAAAAAAAAAAAAAATTAAAATAAAAATAAATTAACTTTTTAGAGCTTTAGTAGTAACAAATTTAACGAATTAAAAAAATAATAATAATAATAAAAAGAAAAACATTTACTATAGATTTTAAGTAAATTAATTTACATTAAACTATAAACTTGTAAAAATAAAAACAAAAGAATAGAAAACTAATAATCAAAAAAAATAAATAAATAAAAATAAAACAATAAATTCTCAAATAAACGAATTGTAATAATTAATAGATGAATAAATGAAAAAAAAAAAAAACATTCTTAGAAATTACCATGAATTCTATGAATAAAATTTAAAATGAACATTTACAATTAATACACTAATTTAAAAAACAAAAAAAAAAAAGAAAAGGAAACTAATTAAAATTAACTATTGAATTAAATTATGTATATGTAATTAACGATATAAATAATAGTAAGTAGGTTAATTAAACAAAAAAAAAAAACAAAAAAATAAAGAAACAGAATTGAAATAAATGCGAAAAAACAAATATATATATATTGAAGAAACTTTAAACTTTAGAAACTTTGTGCATGCAATAATTATACAAGTTTGTATATTTTTTATTTTTAACTCGTTCTAGTAGTTGCATTGTAAAAAAAAAAAAAAAACAAAAACAAAAAAAATAGAATTTAGAAAATACAAAATCCCAAAATGAATTAAGTCATTTTCTTTAAAGTGGTATAAATAAAAAATTTTCAAAAAAAATGAATTTTTAGTAAATATAAATTACATTGCAAATATTTAAGCCTTGTTGTTCGTGAAAAGAAATTTCCTAAACAGATGAGAGTTTTTCTTTTCTATGAAAATTAAGTAGAAGATTCAAATACAAAACCATAAAATATCTTAGAATCTAAAAAAATTTAACTTATACTACTTTTAAGAAAATTACACTTAATTTTTCAAACAAAATATTTAAAATAAAAAGAATAACTACACATTTGAATTTAATGTAAAATTCAAAGTTGCCAATTTAATACTTGTGCAATTAATCGATCACTTAAGATTTTTAATAAAATGAGAAAGGAAAACCACAATTTTTTATATTACACATTTGAAAACCTAAAATGGGATTTTTTTTTTCGGACTTAATTGAAACAAAAAAAAATTAAAAAACAACAAAAGGCTGAACAAATTAACTACTAAACGAATTACTCTTAATTGTTGCTAAATACATTGTGGTAAGATTGAATAGGTAAAAAAAAAAAAACGTTATCAAATTCGAATAAATATAATCACTTAATCTAAAAATCTATTTTAAAAAAAAAAATGTATAAAGCGAAAATTTTAAATAATGAAAATTATTCTTGCTGTATTCTAAATTTTCAACTAATATTTCGAATTAACAGAATTCAAAAAAGAAAATTACAAAAAAAAGCTAAACAGTAATCCCACAAAATAATAAAAAAAAACATAAATAAATAAAAATAAAAATACAACAAATTTTTCAAATGCACAAAATAACATTTAAAATAAAACAAAAACAAAAAAGAAAAACATAAACTTCCTAATAGATCTGTAAGTTATTTACAAAATTTCACACAATTTCTTTGTATAAAAAATTAAATCAATTTTTATTTTTATTTTATTTTTATCTCTCGTCCTGAACCTTTCTAATAACTTTTAACTGATCTAAGTCTCTAAACAAATCGACTATGTTTTTATTGAAATTGAAGCAATTAAAATGATTTTAATTTTTTTTTTTTTTTTTATTTTTGTAATAAAAAAGAATGAGAAATTTTTTTTTTTTTTTTCATTTAATGGAAACAACAATAAATAAAAAAAAAATAAAATTCCAATTTTATTAATTTAAAATATCTTATTTTTCCAATACATTTAATTATTTAAACTGGTATGACTGATGTCTTAGAAAAAATCGAATATTTTGAATTATTAAAGACAAGGATAAAATATACATACTAGGACGAAAGATTTATAATTTATTTTATTTATAAAATCGTTATGAATTCTGATAAATTATACATATAAAAATGAAATATTTAAACACAAAATTTAAAAAAAAAGCAGTTAAAAACACATATTTAAATATAAACACACGCTAGACATAAAATAGATGAATAGAAGAATAAAAAAAAAGTGAAATTTGAATCCTATAGAAAAATAAATGAAATAGAAAAAGAGTTGATAAAAAAAAAGGACATGAAATTTTAGTAAAATTTAAACGATATAATTTTTTTTTTTTTTTTTTTTTTTAAAGTAAAAAAAATGTATTGTATAAAATGACGAATTAAAAAAAATTATGAATTGACGAAAAAAAAAAAAAAATGATTATTAGAAGGTATTTAGAAGCTCTTTACATTAATTCAATTGTTTAAGTGAAAACTCAAGATAATATCTGTATTATTTTGAATATCATCCCCAATTGCTATAGGCTCATTAAAAATATAATTAAGTATCAAAAGTTTATTTTTATTGTTATTATTTGTAATGAATTAATATTTAATTTCAATACTCTTATAATAATTATTTTCATTTGTAAATTTGTTTTTTTTTTCTTTTTTTTGTATTATTATTTTATATACATATAAGTATTCGTAGTATATCCAGTAAAAAAGAAATGTTTTTTTTTTTTTTTTTTTTATAAGTTGTGTATGTAATAATCATGTAATATATAATGCATATAGCAATATCGTGTTTTTCTTTTTATGTTTTTATCTTTTTTTTTTTTTTTTTTTTAATTTGTTCACATTACACTTACGTTTATATATTTTTATTTTTTAATTTTATTAAGAGGAAAAATATAAAATAAATAAATCATGTATATTTGATATAAATTACAGTAAAATATTTTAAAAAAAAAACAAAAAAACAAAAAACATGTACTTAAAAAAAAATCAAAATGAATAAAATAATAAGTAAAATACAATACATTAAAAAAATCAAAATTACACTATTATATTACTATAAAAAATAAAAATGTTTAAAATTTAAGGAAAAATAAAAATAAATAAAAAACTGTATATTTAAATTAATTTTTTGAATTAATTATTAATGAACCTATCATGAATTATGTATTTAAATTGTATTAAAAATGTATAAAAAAAAATTTAAAAAAAAATATATACGAAAAATCAAACGAAAATATGTTGATAAAAAAAATAAAAAAAAAAAGTTGATTTTCAAAATTTCAAATGAAAAGTTATAGTGCAATGGTACGTTATGATGGGTACTTTGCGTTTAATAAGTACACAATGATTCGTTCTAGCTATACTATATTCACAATGTTCGTAAATATTTCTGAACTTTACGTTTGTGAACAGGCAATTTTTCATTTAAATTGTTCTGAAATGTTTTGGAAATCAACTATATACATACAATGAATACATTTTATACGTATTAAACATTCAAAAAAAAAAAAAAACAATTGCATATAATAATTACATATATACGAAATACATATAAAAATGTAAAAGGATAAAAAGCTATACAAAATATACACACCAATTACGTATGAATGTACTGTATCATCATCGTAAAAAGAAGATATTTTAATATATATACGGTGAATTCTGAAACATCAAATGGCGGCGATCATTTAAGTATAATTATAAATTTGAAAATTATTCAATATCATCAATTGTATATTTAATTCATAGCAAATGCAAAAGCATTTAACGATATCAATGCACATATGTATGTAATTGCAAAAATCTAAACGATTTTTTTTTTTTTTTAATTATTTGATATGATCATCAAATCATTGACGTTTTAGAATTCACCCATCTCATAGTATCATAAATTATAACGTCGTACACATACACACACACACACACACGAAATGAATTCTAATTATGTATAATTAATTAATTACTAATAAAATAAAAATGAATTACTATATTATTAAAAAATTCAAAAAAAAAAAAAACAAACATATATTATTAAAATTATTATAAAGAAAAAGTTATGAAAATAAAAAATAAACGAAAAAACAAATGATTATGTAAAAAAGAAAAAAAAAAAAAAGAAAATGTTTTTTTTTTTTTTTTGGTCTTTTTCGCCTTTTATCGTTTAAATCGCAGAAATACACATTTCTGTTGTTAAAACAAGCAATTGATTGTGATTAGTCTATTATAAATAATATAAGAATCAAAAAAAAAATAAATAAATAAAAAATACACATTAAAATAAAACTTAAAAAAAAGTAAAAGTTAATGAATTAAAAAAGAAATCAAATTAACTTAATATTAGTTGAGCAAAAAAAAAAATAAAAATAAAACAATTAAAATTATTTAATCTAAAAGAAAAAAATGAAAATGAAAAAAAATTAATAAAATAACTTTTCCAATTTTTTAAAAAGGTTGAGAAAAGAATTTAGAAGAGTATATATAACATACATTATATATATATATTATGAACTATAACAATAACTAATTAATTAAATAAATAACAATTAAATAATTAATTAATAATAATAATAATAATAATAAAAAAAAAATAGATAATGAATACGATGAAATGAAAAATGAGTTTAATAAAGTAATAATAATTACAAAAAACAAAAAAAACAAAAAAAAAAAAAAAAAAAAACATTTACAGTTGATTAATTATTAAAAATATATATAAATAAATTATTGAAATCAATGAAATTAATAAATTGATATTGAAGAAAAAAAAAAAAATACATTCTGAGAAACTCAAAAAAATAATAAAAAAATAAAAAAGAATAAAAATAATAAAAAGGAAAAATAAATAAAGAAAATACAGAAAAGAAAAATTGTAATGAAATTTTATTTATTTTTAAATTTGTAGGCTCTTTTCATCAGCTTAACACAAACAAACCATTTGGTTGTTTCTCATTCTCGTTTATAGCTATCAACTTTCACTGTCTCGAAGACCCCGGTTCAGTGTTCGTTCAGTATTCATATCAATGGCATGCGACGAATGTTCTGTGCTGATGTACTGTATTCAACGTGTATTTACAACGGTTTTCTTTAAAATATTTTAAAATACTTATCATTTTTCATGCCATCTGTGTATGAATAAAATAAGAAATATTTAACTTAATTTGCGCACTTTCAGAAGTTAAAGTTCAATGTCAATTTTTTTTATTGTCAAATGTCAAACTATTAAAAATATTCAACAGGCAGCAACTTTCATTTGTGTACCAATAACTTATGTTCATTATATTAATTTTATTCTTATATTGTGAAAAACGTAAACAACTTGTCAATAACATTAAAAATTTGTGCAATTAATTATGAATTATTAAATAAAAAACCAGAAAATTTCAATTAAAATATGTGTAGACTGATAATGATTTTATTTATTATAAGTTTTTCACTTTTACAATTAAGTAAAGGTTTGATGCTTACAATAGAGAAAATATGATATGATTCGTAGTAAAAATTTTTATTTTCAAACAGGTGCAGAATATGTAGACGATTCGTGGAATGGTAAATGGTTTCCAAATTCACCAAATTCTCAAATAAATACTCATGACTTACATAATATACCCATGGGTATTAAAGATCCAAAATGTGATAATTCAGAGGTTTGTGTATTCCTCCAGCACAGATTTACTAACCTTTGTCGGATTCATTTTTCTCTGTTTTCTTTGTAACAGGACAATTTAAACATCGATTTTGATCCTACTAGTGAAATAGATAAGTTAATGTACACTTGCCTAGACAGATCAACGAAATATAAATCATCATATAAAATTCAACCATTACTACGAAAATACGTAACACCACCAACTTACATTGTATGAACAAATTATTCAGTTCTGCTTCAAATTACTAACTAAAAAGAAATTTGTTTTTCCTTTTCAGCCACTTCATAAATGTCTCAATGAATCCATTAGTTATGATGTTCGATTGCCAACATAGTGAGTTATAAAAAAATGATTTTAAAAAAATCCTTTTTACGTAATTTTCTTTACAGTGGTACACATCGTCCAAATTGGCCAAAATATGGTGAATACAAATATGTTCCAATACAACGATGGCTACATAATGTTGAGCATGGAGCTGTTGTTATGCTATATCATCCTTGTGCTAATTTCAAAGAAGTTGACAAACTCAAATTAATTGTAAAAAATTGCTTGTATCGTCATGTAATTACACCATCGAACAGATTGCTATCGCAAAGACCGTTAGCTTTAGTTACATGGGGAAAAAGTTTAGAATTATCAGCTGTCTATGAACCCCTAATTACTCAGTTTATTAAAGAGAATGCATTAAAAGGACCAGAAAAAACTTCTAAAAATGGTCAATATGATAAATTACTATTAGAAAATGCACAAATTGTGTCTGATCAAGACGATAGCACACTATGTCCAAAAATAACAAAATTAAATTAAATAATCAAAAAATAACGTATTTTAATTGAAATTATAAACAAAATGTATTTTTTTTTTTTCATTTTTTCAGTAAATTTATATAAGTATCATGAGGTACTTGAATATTAGCTACACTCCTCATTTTCTTTTTACCTTCAGATTGTTGTTTAAGTAATTTCATTCGTCTTGTAACATCACCACCATACTTTAGAAAAAAAAAAGGAAAATTTTATATATAAAAATTGTTAAAATAAAAAGTGATGACTTACCAATTTCGCTGTAACGTCTTTTCTATATGGTTTTATTGTTTCTCTAGCAATCACTTTACTACCAACACATGCTTGTATTGCAATTTGAACCATTTGTCTTGGTATTAAATCTTTTAGACGAAATACCATATCACGTCCAATTGTTTTTGCTTTTGATGCATGTGCTATCCTAGAAAATTCTTCAACTAATTTACTATTTAATCGAATATCTAATTTAACAATATTTGTTGTTTGATAACCACAATTTTCATAATTAAAACTAGCATATCCAGAACTAATTGATTTTAGTTTATCATTAAAATCGTAAACTATTTCACTTAATGGCAGCGTGTAAATCATTAATATTCTATCATTGTCAATATTAATAGATTTATCTAGGATACCACGACGTTCAATACAAAGTCCCATTATGGGGCCAAGATATTCACTAGGGGAAATAATTGTACCTTTAACAAAAGGTTCTGCATACTCTTCAACACTGTTTGGATCTGGAAATAGAGATGCATTTGATACGTAAATTGTATCAGTTCCATATTGCGATATCAATTTTTTATTATTCAATTTAATTTTATATGTAATCGATGGTGCAACAATGATTGGTTCAGCATCATATTCTTGTTCTAAACGTTGACAAAATACTTCCATATGCAAAATGCCTAAAAATCCTAATCTCCATCCTTGACCAAGTGCTGGACTTGAATCTATTGTTACCGTCACAGCGGAATCATTTAATACTAATTTCTCAATAGCGATACGTAATGCTACATGTTTTGATTGATCAGCCGGATAAATACCAGCAAAAACCATGGGTTGCGGCATATTAAATTTGGCTAATGGTATTATTTCGTCATTTTTTAAATGAAAAGTATCACCAATTATTGATTCTCTACTATTTCTCATATTACATCCAATTAAACCGACTTGACCAGCTGATCTGAAAATTGAAAATAAAATTTCTATTTTTGTTTTATTTTTATTATTTTTTTGTAAATCATATAAATTTGTTGAAGTATACAATTTCTCGACTTTTTCTTCATTTGGTCTTAGAATAGAGAGAGATTTTACTGGATAGATTTTTTCTGTAATCGAAGATTTGATTTCATCACCAACATTCACATGACCATCGTTCACATATACCAAATTCAAAGCTCCACGATATCGATCATACCAACTATCAAAACATAAAGCACGGAATTTTCCACTGCGATCAACTTTTGGTGATGGTACACAATTGATTACATCGACTAATAACTGTTCTACACCAGTACCCAATTTTGCAGATATCTGTTTGAAAAGGAACATTTTTTAGAATTTTATAATAAAAAAAATGAAATTATAAAACTCCCATACCCTTCGAACAGTTGATGTATCGATTCCTAAAAATGACTTTAAATCAGCACATACACCATCTGGATCAGCATTTTTCATATCGATTTTATTTATTACCGGCATTACAACCAAATTATTTGATTTTGCTAGCTCATAATTGGCAATCGTTTGTGCTTGTATACCTTGACTAGCGTCAACAAGAAGTATAACACCATCACAAACTGTAAGTGATCTAGAGACCTATAAATAAAAATCCCTAATTTAGAATTGAAATTGTTAAGCTATGGCATTCTCTACAATAGACAATACCTCACTTGAAAAATCAACATGACCTGGAGTATCTATTAAATTTAGCATATAAATTTCTTTATTGTGTTGATATAGTAATGTAACTGATTGAGCTTTAACAGTTATACCACGTTCTTGTTCAACTTGTAAACTATCTAAAATTAATTTTTTGGAATTTTTTTTAACGGCTCCAGTAATTTCAAGAAAACGATCAGCTAACGTACTTTTTCCATGATCAACGTGTGCAATTATACTAAAATTTCGTATTCTTTCAATTGGAATATTGCTAAATGCAAGAGATGACGATGAACAAGAAGTAATGGGAGTCACTTGAGGATAATATAATGATCTATTTTAAATAAAATAAATAAAAAAATTGAGTTTCATTTACCATTAATATAATTCTTGTAAATTGAATTTTTTTGTATGTTTACTTGCTTTATATGATTGATTTTCCTGGATTCATTGATCCTAGATATAGATCCATACCTAGAAAATGTAAGACAAGACGTGTAAACTAATCAGAAAAAAATTCAAAACCAAAAGCCAGAGGTCAAAATAATTTTCTAATTGTTTTTGAAAATCGCACAGATTTTATTATTGTGGAATTACCTTCTTAATGGAAGAATACACTTGGACTTGATACAAGTTTTTGATTTTGAAAAATTAACACATACCCAAAGGCACGATCCTTTCATAATTTCACATTAACAAATTAATTAAATTTCCGATAAATATTTCTTAAATCCATATAATTATCAATTAAAAACAAATCTCTATAAATATTACAAACAAATAACTACTATAACCTAAAAAACAATATTTTCACCTTTATTTGCTTAATTTTTGTTTTTTTTTTTTTTTTTTTTTTTGTTGAAAATAAAAATTTCCCTTTAGACAAATTATAAACAAAAACAAAAATGTAGTAGATTACCGGACTTTAAAGAAATCAACTGACATTTCCTGTACGCCATTTTACTTTGTTAAAAAAATAACGAATATCGGTTTATGTAAATTTACATTTTTCTTGAATTTTTATTTTAATTTTAAATTTTATTAATATTTATGTTATTTTATTTTATTTCATTTATTTTTATTTATTTGAATATTATTTTGGATTAAAAAAAAAATAAATTAGAAAACTTGAAATCAGTTTATGTATTAGTGTATTAAAAGAATGCACATAGCAACTAAAAATCAGTACATATTTAATGCAACATTTAATTAGTTTTATTTTATTTATTTATTTATTTATTTTTATTTTTTTGTAATTTTGTTATAAATTAAATTTTCTCAAGTGCTGAACATAATTTATGTTTTTTTTTTTTTTTTGTATTTTTCTGATAACAGTGAAATTACTCGAAATATCATTTTAGGATCGAGTGTATTTTTATGTGTGAGTGCATATTTTGCAATATCTTTTTTAATTTCAATTTGATAAACAAGAAACAAAAAAAAAGAAATTTATGATAACAAAAAGTTCACTAATAAAAACAAAAAACAAAAAAAAATTATTACATACATATAATTTTAGTCTCCAGATTATTGTTATTATTAGTATTAAATTTTTATTTTTCATTTGAATCTAAAAACCTCAAAACATGAAAAGATAAGAAAAAATTAATTATTTTCTTTTTGTAGATTTACGTCAACTATAATTAATAAGTATTTACATATGTATACGAGTATATGCAAGAAAAAATAGAATTTTATACAATATGCATATGTAATTAATTGATATATTTTTGATTTAATATAGAATTAAGAATTTTTAATCTAAAGATGAAGTATCATTTTACTATTTTCGTAATTTGAAAAAAAAAAAAAAAAAAGAAGTTAAACCAAAGTAAACAATGATCAGTTGTTTTTTTTTTAAATACAACAGTTTTGTGATAAGTACAATACAATATAATTTAACAAGCATATTTAAAATTTTTAAATGGAACAAAAAACAAAAACAGAATTAAATTAAAAATAAAATGCATATAATAGTGACGTGTATACACTTTAATGCCCATGTAAAGCCTATAATTGTATAATTTCAAATTCAAAAATATATTTTTAAATCAAGCACACACACACACACACACACACACACACACACACACACACACACACACACACACACACACACACGATAAATAAATGACTATTTCGTTATCAAACATGATAATCCTAATTGTAAATTATAAAAGTGAAAAATAAAATAAAGACAAAAAGAAAAACAATTAAAAAAATTAAGTATATATAGTATGTACATATGTACATTAAAATATAACATCAAATATAAAAATTTTATTTTCATTTATTATTTGATTTATTATTCGTGTGAATAAATACAATAAGCTTACGTATATATGCAACGCACTCAGCATATACGTAATCAACATACAATTTTATGTGTAGGTAATTGACTTTGCATTAAAAAACAATCAAAAATTTCTCTTTGCTACTAACCAAATACCAATCTAAACTAATCCAATAAAATTAAATGTATATGTACATGAAATTAAACAATAATGAATTTATAGTATATGTACATATATCAGCGCGCAGTGTATTAATTTTCTTATCAGTCAAACTTTTCAAGTACTTTTGTGGGAAATTTCACGTATAAATAATTATTTATTATATGTAGATTGTAGGTAGATACATACATTATTAATATGTTCTCGTGTACATTCTATTTGTGTCTACATATATTTTATTATTTATCTATATAATATATTCATACATTTACAATTTAATAAGAAAAATAAGACAAAAGAAAAATTTTTATTTTGCTATTTGAGAGATTGAATTTTCCAACATATATGAATACTTAAATATGAATATTTAAAAATAAAGAAAAATAATCAAATAATAATAATAATAAACAAAATCATATAAGATGTTAAGCAAATAAAACTTCCAAGGACATTAGGAACGTCTCTATAACATTATCAGTTTAAAATTCAACAAACAAAATAATTCAAATAAAATTATCAACTATAGCCACAGAAGAATTTAAAAATTTAAAGAAAACAACCAAAAAAAAAAAGAAAAACAATAAATGAGAAAGATTACCCAGAACAAACAAAAATTCACTTAAGGAAAATTCCATTCTAACAGATTTCTTTCTTATTTTTTTTTTTTTTTTTGCAAACTTCTGTTACTGATAATATTCTGATAAACCAATCATTACAAATCCTTGGGGGGTCAATACTGAAAGCGATTAAAGATAATGTATACACATTCATAAAAATAATACGATTTATATGAAAATGTAAAATAAAAATATGAAATTAAATGAAATTTTTAGAAAATACAAGAAAATAATTGTGATAAAGAAATTTGTGAATTCTTCACTTATCTTGAAGTGAAATTATAAAATATGAAGACCTATGTTTGTATCCTATGTACTGGAAATTTTTGTAATCATGTAATTATTGCAATTTATCAGAGAAGATAACGTTCTATATATCATACCGCATATTTTGCATTTTTTCATAAATTTAATTGGTAAAAAAAATTGAAAAATCATATTCGAAAAATTGGAAAAAAATTTTTATGAATTTCTAAAGTATCTACATATATAGCGAACGTTCGTATATCCATATGGATACTGGTGTACTTTTCAAAATGACTTTTAAAAAGTTCAGCTTAAATCCGGTGTTTCATTGATTAAGAAAAAAATAAATTGCAAAAACCAAAAAAAAAAAAAAACAAGTTAAATATTCTTACTGAAATTCGCAATGAATATGGTCATAAACACAGCATATCAAGCACCACAGATGTCTTAAAACTGGAAATTATCATCTGATTCAACTTTTAATGCTTTTACTTTTTTTTTTTTCTATGGTGTTGAAATATTTTTTAATTTTTTATTTTTTGTTTTATTTTAATTTTTCTTTAAATTCTTTTTAATAAAATTTCTTCTTAAGAAATTTTCAGTTTATGATACATTGTAATGGGTAGATATTAAATATAATTTCCAGTGGTTATAATAAATGAAGTGTAAATGATGTGCGGAATTCGGAAATACAGAAAAGACAAATTTTATTTTAACCCCATGACGAATCATATCATTAATCAAGATTTTTTTTTCCTTCTTAATTGCATGAGTTACAACTATAACATTTAGAATTTTATGAAGAATTTTTTTTTTTTTGTTTATACATTTCATGACAAAAAGACAGCCTACTTCCCAAAAAAAAAAAGATATAAAACAATTTAAACGATAATTTAAATTCTTATAATGAACTCTGTTCTAAAAATCGATAGAATACTGTAATTATAAAGACTCTCAATGAAAATGTTGAAAAATTTTATATAGTCAAAATTTTCATATTTCCTTCGTAAAGTATATTTCAAATTTTGTGGTTAATATTTTTTACCTAAACTGTAAATAATTTTATGTAATAATATGTTCAAATAAACGAGCACATGGAACTAGTTATTTTTTATAAGGTTGAATTTGTATATGCATATACACATTTATTCTGTATACAATTTAATTTAGCATTTTTATGCATTCAAAGTAATTGAGTATTAAAAGATATTAAAATATTGTTAAAATAAGAATCATATATAAATGATACCTTTTTCTGTTTATTTTCTTTTATTTATTTATTTATTTATTTTTTTTTTTTTAATTTTTTTACATACTACATCATATAAATAATGTGCCTATATGTGCTTATGCTTATACAGAAGCATCAGGCAGACCAGACCGCAGATTAGATCGTATACATATATATACCGCGTGTATTTGCATGTATGTATGTATTCTCTTGTTTTAGTATTATATATATACATACATATACCTATAGATATATGTACAATTTGCTTTATACTGATACAATTGTTTCAGTGTTGGTGTTAAAAAGTCGTCTTTGAGAATTTGCAAACTTACATGTATATTTTCATTTCAATAAAATAAAAATAAAAATAAAAATACAAAAAAATGATAAGAGAAATAAAAAACTACCAACAACAAAAACTTTTTTTAAATGTATCTAGTACGTGTACATGTGTGTGTGTGTACATATTAGAGATCTAGTCACAACAGTCACAGTCAACTTTTATATAGTCACAATCACTCAAAATAAAAAAAAATAATAAAATACTCGTGTGTATATAAATATATGTATGGATGTACTTTTTAATTTTTACTTAATTTACTCTTGCTATAGAGTACTTCATGATATATGTACTTAAACAACTGAAACATATACCTACATATATTTGCCTTATCACACACATGTTCAAATGTATGGATTTGTGTGTGTTTATGTTATACATACTTATATACATACTAAATGTGTAGATACATATTTTTCCTTCAAGTTTAAAATATATACATAATTATAAATGCTACATATTTTTACCGCTTTTTTACTTATATTTTCAATATGAAAATGAAATATTTTTCGTATTTTAGTTATCTTCAGACTTTCATATGAAACGGTTTTATTTAAGATGATCTTTATATTATTACTATTTAAATAGATAGATTTATTTTATTTCTTTTCTTTTTTTTAATTATTATATCAATAAAATATAAAATTATAAATAGACATCCATCATTATCATAATTAGTAAAAAAAAAAAAAAAATTTTCTTTTTATTTTAAACGATTTTATTCAGTTATTGTGCATAGTTTTTTTTTTTTTTTTTTTTAAAAATATAAGAAAATAATTTTGAAAAGGGAACGAAAAATTAAATAATATAATTATCTGTTGGCATGAAATCGACAACAGAGATTACTTAATATCTTATTTACATTTAATAAAAAAAAAAAAAAAAAATTAATTTTATTATAAAAACGATAAAATTTTAAAATAAATAAAATTGTTTAAAAAATTCAAAACTTAAGAAGAAAAAAAAATTCTTACCATCATTTAAATTATAATACCGAAGTGATTCTAAAAAAAAAAAAATAATAATTTTTGTGTTAAATTCTTTCTTTTTTTTGAAATTTAGTTGTGTATACGTGATGTTAACAACGAAAGTGTTTCATTAAATTGAAAAAGAATCTTAAGAAAATTCTAACTTATATTTCATCATCATTTTGTATATCTAATAAAGTGATTTGTATCTGTTAAACGTGATTATTTCTAATATATATGTACATATAAACAAAAAAATTCTTATTAATTTTTAAAATAAGAAACGGAAAAATAAAAATTCCTTTTGATTTTCTTAGAAAATAATTTGAGAAAAAGGAATAAAAGAAACAAAAAAAAAAAAAGAGAAGAGAAGTCGGTAAGGACAAAAATAAAATATTTAACACAAAACAACAAAAATACAACACAATAGCAGCGAGAAAGGTCATAAATTTTGGAAATATATTGTTTTGTATAAAATATTTCCAAAAATCGCGTGTGTGTGTGTATAAAATAAAGGTCAGTGCCTATAAAAACATGATCACTATAAATACTATTGGTATGTACATGTGTACATACGTACAGAATTTTATATAAATGAATATATTTTCTGTCACATACATATATACATATATGTATGTACTTTGAATTTTGTATTTACTTAAGAGATTCTGTTGCAATCCTTGTTATCACGAATTTTTATTTTTTATTTATATATTTTGTGAAGAAGAGATTGTCAATTTAATGCTTTATAAGCCGCTTTATCTGTACTTAAAATTAAAAAAAAAATAAAAAAAAAAATTATCAAAATTTTTATACATATTGCAATATAAAAAAACAAAAAACAAAAATGTAAAAACCATGAAAAATGATCATTATGAAAATTTATAAAAAAATTTTATTTAAATTTTGTTGCTATTTTATTTTGTGCAAAAAATATTTTAATTTAAAAAAAAAAATTTGTAATTAAAAATTTTCCATTTGATTATAGTCTTTAAATAAAATTGTCATTTTTGTTTTTAATAATTAAAACATTTTTTATGTAAATTATATTGATTTTGAGATTTCAATAATTCGAGTTATTCATTATAATGTATACAGACAAGCATATATCATTTTAAAGGAAAATCGACAATTTTATGTAAATCTTAGTACCTTAACCAACATGAATACAATTACTGATTTCAATTCAAGTACTGATCAGTATAGATTATGTTTACATGAGCAAAATTTAATATTGGATTGCAAAGTTGTACAATCCATCCATTCAAATTAGTTGAAACATCTTCAAAATACCTATAAATATTCTCATTTATAGTATTAATTCTTGTACGAATTACATAGAAATTTTTATTGCTAATCCATATCCTAAAAATATTTTTTTTTTAATTATGTATACAATTTTCTTTTGTAACTCTCATTAATGGGTTTCGTCTCTACGATCCAACAACTCTTACTACATAAACGTATGTGAATGGTACTTGCTTAAGTAAAACCCTTTTACTTTTTTTTTTTTTTTTTTTTTTTTTTATAAATTTGCATCAATACTGTGTATTATATTTGCACAAATGGTATTTTAATTCAAATATGTATTAAAATGACGTAGAATAATTCAATAAAAATATGAAAGAAAAATATTTTAAATTTGAAAATTTAATAACAAATATATGTATATATAGCAAATAAAATAAAAAAAAAAAATAAACAATATAAAAATACATATGCGATATAAAAGAATATATTTTGGTTATGACAACAATGATATGTATTATGAAATTATCAAAAAAAATTTTGTTTTTAATTTGATATACGAGTAATACGTAAAATTTGTTATGAAACGAAAAAATCCACCCATTGGAAACAGAGGTTGATAACGTCTTGATAGAATTTAATGTGAAAAAAATCTGCAAAATACGTATTTTATATACAAATAATTAATTATGTGCATGAGAAATATGAAATAATAAAAGGATCAAATAACTTTCAACATTTAAAACAGAAAAATATTCTTAACATTTAAAAAAAAAAGAAAAAGAAAAATAAACCAAACGATAAATTGATACAAAATAATAATAAAATTTTCATATAAATCAAAAAAAAAATTTTTTTTTTTACGAATTTAATCGCAAAAAAGGTCAAAATATAATTGATATATTTATACAATATCAATATAAATTCTCAAATAGAATGGACTTTATCCTTTTAAGTTAATCATTTTGAAAGAAACAAAAAAATCAGTTTTCCTTTCATTGCAATGAAAGACAATTTGTATATAACGGGAAGAGAAATTATAAATTCTAGTTCATTCACTTTTGTAGACTTTAGCTATCTGTCTGTATACATACATATGTATGTATCAATGCATATAATATAATGCATACACAATATAGAAATACATACATATGTATATGTGCAAATAATTTGCAAACTTATCAAAAAATAAATATTTTACACTATATGCGAGATACAAATGTATCTATCATTAATAAAACAATAGATCAGTTTTAAATACAGACTACAGACACTTAATTATTGATAACAAAAAAAAAAAAAACTGAACAATGCAAATACGAGATTTCATTGTTTTTAATTATTTCATTTTAATTTTTTCAAAATTTATTTTGATTAAAAAAGTGTCTGAAAATTCAGTTAACCAGACAACATGTGTGTGCGCATACAAGATTACTTAAACAATTTGAGTAAAATCAAATTGATCAATTTTCACTTTTTAAAATATACCGAAAATAAATCAAAATGTAAAGTGAATTATTATTTTATTTATAATAAAATTAAAAATTTGCATCAATTGATAATAAAAGTAAAATGAAACTATAATCATTTGAATGCGTATATAAAGATGTGAAGATCAAATTATATTCTTGTACGCATTTCCATGCACACATTTAAAATATAGTACATATGCACACACTCTCATATTTTAAGGCCATAATGTCAATTTATTATATTTTGATAAAATTAATAAAATTGTAACAGTAAATAAGGCTATAAAATAAAAAATCTAATAACAATAATAATCACTTTAATTATCATTATACCAATGTGTATTGTCACAAGTATGCACTCTGTATGCTAATGATGTGTATACATATGTAATGTGATAGTAATTTTAGTGAAAAATATTTACTTTATTTTAATTTTTATTTTTTTATTTTTTTCAAATTTTTATAATGCATTTAACAGTGATGATAAAAATTTAGATACATCTCTTACAATATGTGTATCTAAACACATTCGATCTTAATTTTTCCATTCTTCTGTATGTACTTTGCTTTATACAGAGTTTTCACAATCAGTTCGTTTTTTTACAAACAAACAAAAAAACAAAAAAAAAACCTCGTTATTTTACAAAACAGAATTCATTTCTTTAAAATAAAAATGTTTATTTAAAAAAATTTGAATTGTTTTTGTAAAATAACGAACTTAATCTGAAAAATTTTGTGTTATTAACCGTTACTATTTCATTTATTCAAATATACAAAAATTTCTAATTGATCATCAATTAAGCTCAATGTATTTAATATGTATATAAAAACTTTAAAAATGTACATATATGTACATATTTATTGACAACAGTGATATTTGTAAATAAATTTTAATTTTTTTAATTTTTTCTATTTCATGTTTATCATAAATCAATTTTTTATTAGAGAAATTTAATATAACAAAAAAAAAAGAAAATTCTAAATAAAATAATTTGTTTATTATTTATACAAGTACGCACAATGAGAAATTAATATCATCATTTTGTTTACAAGAATTTTTCTTTTACGTTATATTCAAAAAAAAATAAATAAATAAAATAAGATCATTTGATATGTTATGTGTATTTTATTAACGTAGGTACATTATTACAATATTTACTTATCTGGTTTAAAATTATGTTTGTTTATGAAAAATATTAAAATTAAAGCTAAGAATTTATTTATTTTAACAATTATATAAAATTGCATCTCGTTGAGAAAAATATATAATTTTATGTATATCATTTTGACAAATATTTACTTATCCTTGTAAATTGAAATAAATATTTTTTGAATTTTTTTTTTTTTTTTTTAGTTATTCTCATCTTCTTCAAAGACAAAAAAAAACAAAAAAAAACGCCATTTTCCATTTTTATTATTTAATTTTCTTTTATTTTTTGCGTTAAGCAAAAAGAAAAAAAAAATGTTTTTTTTTTTTATCTATAAATACTAGACATATTATTTAATGCAATGATGCAATATAATGTATACATATACAACAATTAATGCAAAATTTATTTTTATTCTACCAAATAAACTTATTTGATGTCCTCATTTTTAAAATGTAATGTGATTATGTGTATGAATTACAAAAAAAAAAGAAAAAAAAAAATCAGAAAAAATCAAAGATATGCTAGAATTTTAAGTAAAATTTATATACGTTACAATAATACAGATTACAGATAATCTTCGTATTACACGGAAATTAAATTAAAAAAAAAAAAATTTTTTTTTGTAGAGTAAATCGAGTTATGCAAAATTCATTTAAATTCATTTGAACTTTTGTATTACACGAAATGAAATTTCAAATGAAAAACGTTTCATAAGTAAAAGCTTGTGTTAAACAAGAATACATCAGAGTTTTTGTAAATTACTTTTATACTATATACAACAAATTCGTGATAAACGTAGATTAACTGTATATACATATACGCAAAGTTTGTTCGTTTGTTATTTGCGACAATTCAAAAAATAAAATAAAATAAAATTCTGTAATTGGTCATTTGCCAAAAGAAAATAAAATTTTAATAATACAAATGTACAGTACACAGATATTTTTAATTCAGAGATGTTTGTAATGTACATTGAATTCTCAATTATAGTATCTATATGTATATAATAAACGATTTAAATAAACTACACATTGTGTGTGAACAACATTTAGAACATTGAACTGTACAAATATGTTGTATACACACAAAAAAAATAAAAAAATAAAAAGTAAATTATAAAATTTCAATTGGCAAAAGGATAAATGAAAACTGATCAAATAAAAGTCAATCAATTGAAAATTGTAAACAGTTTCTAACAGATAATTTAATTACTTTTCGCTTGAAAATAAAATCGAAAGGGGATCAAAATTCAAAATATTAAACAGAAAAATTAAAGTAATAAACAAATTTAAGTTTTTATTCAGCATAGATAATATAGTTAGCAGATTTAGTTTTATTTTAACAGATTTAACAGCAGAAATTTATTATCGATTTAGCAAAATAAAAAAATACAGAAAAAAAAATTAAAAACAAACATCCTTGAAATAAAATTGAAAATATTTCTCTAGTCCTTTTTATATCTATTATACAAATAATGTTTATGTTAATACATGAATTATCAATACAATACCGCATAGAATATCATTATCACATTTATTGAATGTGTACAGATATGAAATTTGAACTACAAGAATATCATAACCACATCATTATATCGTATTTATACAACAAAAGATTAGAAATGTGTGTACATATGTATATGAATGATGATTAGCAACAACATTAACAATGTATTTATTTTTATTTTGCATAATTTCTAATATAAATGGGATATACAAAAACAAAAAAAAAACATCAAATAAACAAACAAGTCTCACATGACATTATTACTTATATATTATTACTATTTACTATTATTATTATTGATGGATAATTAATAATAAATATTCACTATTTTATAACATATAGAAATACTTATTTGCAAAATATGTAAAAAAAAAAAAAAATAAAATAAAAATAAATATGTATGGGATACTTGGAATATATACATATGTATATGTAGAAAAATAAAAATCAAATAGCAAAATAACAAACAAATTCTATTTTAAATTTAATATAATCAATATTTAGTATTCATAATTTCACATAGTATTCATAATAATTTTAAACGATGATAGAAACAAAGTATATATATACAATGTATCAGTTATCATCATATACATACATATGTACATATGTACACATATACATTGAAAATAATATATTTTCATTAACTTAAAGATTATTGAGAATTTTCCAAATATACATATATGTACATACAATAGGTACATTGATCGTATACATATACATGTGTATATGCAAAGTATATATAAATACCCAGCAGACAAAAAAAAATTAATAAATAAATAAAATTAAATTAATAAAATTGGTTCAATTTTAATTTATGAAAAGATACAAAAAAAAAAAGTCTCAAATACACATTAAAAACGATTTAAAGATACAAAAAAAAAAACTTTAATTTTTCTTTTAGTTTTAGTTTTTTTTTTTTTTTTTTTGAAATAATTTAATCGAACAATCAAATAGCAAAAAAATAACTCAAAATAAATATGAAATTTATATAATAAAATAATTTATAACATATGTACATATATTAGAATCAATTTTGTATGTAAAGAATTTAATAATCTGTACACAAGTGGCAAAACATATTATGTACATAAATGTGAAAAAAAAAACAAAGTTGATTAGCTCGTTTTGAATTTAGTGTTATAAATTTACGTATGTTTATAGAGAAAATTATATACTTGTATGTATGTATGTATTTACATAAGAGATTATCATGTCATATAAATGAGAATAAATTTTAAACAGTAGTAAACAAAAAATTTTTAAAATCAAATTTATAATGAAGAATTATAAATCCTGGGTGAAATTTAGTTTCCTTATAATTATCGCATCCTTTTGTGATGTTCCATTATTAGCCAGAATTCATCAATTTATAGTGCTCATTTAAAATCGAAACTGTTATTGCGAGGTGCCAATCCTGGTACAATATTTACATTTTGATTTAAGCAACATAATAATGGGGGATATTATTGCTATCACCATGCTTATATATTTAATATTCTTCCAAAACCAGATAATCGCAATGTATTTACATCCCTATAGTGTTCAGATTAATGTACTGGCGGTTATTTATTAATCACATGAGGATTAAATTCAAATTGATCAACGTTCTTCATTTAGACTTGAAATTGTTTAACGATGTTTTTCTTATACAATAAATATCCTCCAAATATTCTCAACGAAATTAATTATACATTGATCTCATGAAGTACAATGACACACACCCCACAGGCATTAGTAAAAATACACGAAATCAAAACAAATAAATATATGAAACTGTGAATATATATCCTTACATGTGTTTGTTTGTGTTGTTTTTCTTTTGTGTATAGAAATATTATACAGTTTGTAATTAAAATGGTTCAAAAATTTTTATACATCACTTTATGTGGTGTGATTTAAATTAAAAATTCAGATTTTCTATTAATTTATGCAAAATTGTATTTATTTATTTTTTTATTATACATATCATGAATATTGAATTCATTGAACAATAAAATAAAGTAAGAGGTATCTCAGAGATTAACAGGTGACCAGATGCAGGAATCTACATATACATTCATATGAGCAGTTTAACAAGTTTTTATTTTAAATTCTTGCTTGACACATTCAAAAAACAAAATTTTGGTTTTTTTTTTTTTTAAAATGATCATTTCTTTTAATTTAATTTTATACTTTTATTTCTATATACGATCACATATTATTACACCACTAAATAAATTACCATACTCACGTAATTAAATGATTATTACTTTTTGTTTATTTATTTCTTAATCCAAAAAAAAATTTTTTTAGTGAAAATTAAAATGAATTTATTTTATCCACTTGTCTATCAAAAAACAACAGAAAATATAAAGTCATAAGCAAACTATTTAGCAATGCAAATTATATTTCCGTTCAATTACCTTTTTGACGTTATCTTTTTCCTTAACATCGAAATTCTTGTATTTTGTGTTGTTTTGGTTTTTTTTTTTTTTTTTGTTAATTTTGAAATTGAAACTCAAGTCGATTTGCATGATACTTTGTACATACATACATACATACATACATATGTTATACAGGCAACCTTCGTATATTACGCGAATTTATCTACATTCGATCTACACTGATGAGAATTTTTTTTCTCAATATTTGCAACTATTTTCACAATTTAGCAAATTCGTCACGCTTTATTCGAAGATCATCTGCATTTGATAAATTTTATTTTGATCTTAACTATATTTTGGAAAATTCAATACACAGTATAGCAAATCAATTTTTATTATTAAAAATTCATATAGAAATAAGGGGAAAAAAATAAATTAAAACAAATAAAAAAATAAAATAAATTATATAATATGTAGATTGTAATTTTTCTCGCTTTTGTATATTTTTTTTCTTTTTAAAAAGATTAGAGAAGAAAATCAAAAACAGAAAAATTAACACACATGTTGATAATAAAATCAAATAAAAAAAAAAAAATGTTTGCTTTTAATCTATAAAAAAAAAAAAAAATTTTATTCTAATGAAATAAAAAAGAATATATTAAATATTTAAATTAGAGATATTTTATGTAATCAAATTTTTATTTATTTATTGATTTGATATATTTAACAGAACATCATATGCATATATTGTAATAACACACATGATTGATATTGTATACACATGCCTCAGTTTTAGTTTAAATATAGCAAATATGCATTAATGTTGAATTTAATTTGATTTAAAGAAAATTACATCAAATATTGCAAATTAAATTTTTTTACAAATTAAATTTTATTAGAAAATATATTTTGATATTTAATTAAAAAATTTTATCATTTTTCTTAGTTTGTTTTTAAATTGTAAAATGAAATCATAAATTTTTAGGTGTATTTACATAAATTTCAACGCCGATTTTATAAAGATCAAGATCAAGGTCGTTTCGATAAAAAATTATCAATTTTTTTTTTTGTAACGAATAAAATTCAAATTCAAAATCATTGAAAAAATTTTTGCATTATCATCACTGCATTATAAAATACTAAAAAACAATATGAGAAAAGAATTTAGAAAAATATATTTTTAGAATCAAGCATATAAGTACATTACTTGATCGTGCACAGAAACTTAATTAATCCAATGGTTTGTGTAATTTTTTTCCAGTTTTTATCACTTGCATATGCTATACACCTTACGTATACCTATTTGTTTAACAAGTAATTCGATCTGCTTTCTGATATTATACCTACCTCTTATAATAAGCTACTTAATAATGTTATATAGGTAAAAGATACATTCTTGTTATGAAAGATATTATCCCTCTAACATTCCAGTCAAACAACATTCCATTCTTGAGAATGTACAAGAATAGTACGGTATTTAAACATGCGATGATAACGATGATAATGGTGAAGGTAACACCTAATGTAAACACTAAAATAATATTTAAAAAAAAAATTAATATATCGTCAACGACCTTAAATATGCGTTCGCATATTATAGAATAATATGTATTAGAAGATATTGTGATTATAGTCATTATTGCAAAAAAGTATGGGTAGGTATATCTTGACAATAACGATGAAATGAAGATTGAAAATTTTTTATAAAATATACAGACGAGCCTCTCTCTAATCAAATTGACTCCCACTAAAAATTATTACACACATTCGTACATATACGTATACACTTATGTACGTACCTTGTCTGTTTTGCATTTGATTTTGTTAAGATATTTATGCGATGCGTTATTTATGGTCAGTTTATTATGTTAACATTATTTATTTTTTTTTTATATATTTTTTTTTTAAATAAACAAAATTCATTAAAAACTGTCTGTATTCTGCATTCTTTCGTGTTTTAAAATACCTTTAAGCATAATAATAAATTTATGAGATATAAATAAATAAATGAAAAATATTTTTTATATAAAGGATGCAATTGCATGCATTCCAATGTCATCATAACCTGTTATCGTCGTCGTCGTCACTATTATATGATCGTCACCACCATTATCATAACACCATCATGATCACCATTATCGTAACAAATATATTTACATACATATCGATACCACATTATATAGACAATGGTTCAATTTTATGATTAGCATTTTTAACATTAATTTGAATATATATAACCATATTTTGTACGTGATCGTTAAAATATTTATGATTTGCACGCGACTTTTTTAAGCTTGGCTACATATTTATGTACTCTTTTTGCCAAAAGCTATTTTTTTTTTTATGTTTTATTTTTTTCTAAGTACCTACATACATACATAAAATCAAGAAATTATTCAGTAAGTATTAACGTAACGTAACATACATCAATTACATACTTGGCGCTATATATTAAACCAGATTTTCATTCATATATTTAATTTTAATATTCGGTATGTTGTCACCGTATACAAAAGAAAGTTTCATAATTTTTTCATTCTTTTGATTTTTTTTACCTCTAAATCTAAGTTTTATGATCACTAAATCAATTAGTAACAGATTATTATTTTTTTGTTTTTTTATCAAAATATCTTTAAGATAACAACTACAGAGGCTTAGATTACAGATATGATTACAGAGGCTTAGATTTGGTTTAATAAATAAAAAAAACGAAATAGTGGGCCAAAAGTTTCTCCCATTTATTGCTGATTTCTAGATTCTCATAAATAAATCGATAGCTAAAGAGGAAATTTATTTGGCATTACTAAAAGGTCTTTATTGATTTGTAATTCTAAAATCTTGAATTTTTTTTTTTTTTTTGATTCCGTAAAAATGGCGAATTGAATAAGTCTCTGTATATTATGTACATATTAATTCAAGTCAAAAATGATTGACAATCTAGGATAAATATGACAAAAAAAACAAAACAAAAAAAAAAAAATTCAATAGAACATAATGTTCTATAGAGGGTCATTTTTTCCCATATATTTGTATAAATATTGATACAATTTGCGATATTATTGAATATTAAAAGAAATAAATTATAGGAAAATAATAATTGTTATCGTACAAATAAAAATTCAATTTTTTTTTTTATATTTTGTTTATTTATTCAAAAAATTTTTAATATTGTACAAACACATGCGTGTATATACAGTGCATATTACAGATCAGTATTTTTGTATCTAAACAATTAAAAAATTATAATTTATATGATTATGTTTATTAATAAAGTACATAACCATATTATACATGTATGTACATAAATTGCGTCAATTAGACTCATTTTTTTTTTTTTATTATGATGTGATGTGTATACGCCAACAAACCACAAAACTCAACAAATCTATATGTACATATATAATAA
The DNA here is from genome assembly GCA_963971155.1 of Anthrax anthrax. NCBI lineage: Eukaryota > Metazoa > Arthropoda > Insecta > Diptera > Bombyliidae > Anthrax > Anthrax anthrax. The sequence continues at coordinate 551,857 of OZ020118.1, read as the reverse complement.
TTTTTTCTTATTGTTATTAAATGTTGGTTAGCAACAATTTATTACTTATTCATTTATTAAATGGAAATTTTAATTTTCATTTTATTTTTTATGTATTTGTTTGAACAAAATTGATTATATTTTTTTTTTTATCTTTGATAAAAACATTTGAATATTTTTTATTTTGTTAAGCAAGAAAAAAAAAATTAAAATAAAATTAGATAGTTAATTTTTTTGTTGTTTACTTTTGAAGATAGGTTATATTCTTCAATAATTACTCGTTGAGTAGATGTTTGGGAGGGCATTATATGTATACTTAAAATATGTGCACATTTCATTGTGCTAAAGGTAAATGACCCAATTCTCTTAATTAAAATTAAATAAATAAAAAAATTAAAGATTGATTTTTATACAAATAAATTTTTTGTTTTTTTTTTTCTTAAAATTCAAATTATTCTATTGATCTAAATTAATTCAAAGAAAATTCAAGTTCGAAGCAGATTTAATTGAGGTATAATTAATTTGCAATAAAATCTAATATAAGATCGATATGTGCAAATTATCGACATGTACCTACATATATTTTGTATTACATTCACGTAAAAGCACAAACAAGCATTTTAAGAATTACAAAACAGATAAAATATGAATTTATTAAATTCAAGTTGTGTTTTGTTTTTGTAATTAAATATGGATTTTTTGTTTACTGAAAAGTTATCAAATAACGGAACACTTCCTGTGTCAATTGACACAAATACACACAATTTATTATTTTTATGCGGTGGTATATTTCGTTACAAAAAGTAGTTTTCTCAATTTATTTATTTATTTATTTATTCTTCTTTCTTGAAAGCCCTCCAATTTGTATGTACATACATACAACATTAAAAATTTTTACACTTAATGGTGATAGTGATATTATTAACACACATCACATAGATGTATGTACAACAATAGGAAATGAATGGAAATTATGGAAATTTTATACAACTTGAAAAATTTATGCACATAAGAAATAATAACGAACAATTAATATTTTATACATTTTGTCTGTTGCACCTGTATGAATGCATATAATGTATAGGTACATACCTACATAAATTTTGAAAAACTTATGCAATATAATTACAATTCTGTCAATTTAAAGGTCAGAGGATCAATTTTTGTTTTTTTTTTTTTTTGTTATATGAAAATGTAAAATACAGAGAAAAAAAAAAGTGTCTCGAATTTAAAATCTATGTATCTACTACATCTCATACCACCTAGTATGTAAGTGTGCAACATGTGTGCAAATTCATGACGCCTGTTCACCTTGAATTTCACTTTCAAATATTTTCAGGTAAAGCAAAAATATACAAAAAAAAAAAAAAAAGATCAAGAAAATTTCTTTTTTTTTTTGTTTTCTTTTCAATTAATTAACACAAAAACTGCATAAAATATAACAGTGTTAAATTTTTACTTGATATCTTATGAATGAATTTTAAGTTCGTTTTTTTTTTTTTTTTTCTTGTTTTAAACTATACATTTTATTATAAATTGATTTTCAATATCAAGAATTTTAAAAGAAACGAATGACGATAATTGCGACCCCGATTATTATAATTGACAAATTGAATGATTAATTGATCGATATTATTAGAATCGTAATTGATCAAAGCATTATCTTAATATCAATTTGTTTTTCTCTCTGATCATTCATTAATTTATTCAGTTTTTTTGTTATTCCCTTGTATCCTCATTGTTTTTTGCCCTTCATAAATTATTTTTTACTTTTGTTTTTTTTTTTTTTTTTCCAAATGAGCAATATCGAATCGTAATTAATAAAAATGAATAAATTAATTAAATTATTTAATAAGTAAAAAGCATAGACTGTAAAAATAATTCTCAAGAACAATGAATTGTAAAATTAATTATTTTATCTTCAATTTTTATTTTTATTTTTTTTTCTACTTTTTTAGATAAACAATGCCACCACAAACTACATCTGATGATTTAGCATCACCAACTGGTAATCGTGATAATGTTCAAGCAGCACAAATTGAACTTAAGCCATTAACAAAAACCACAACAACCGTTACTGAAGAAACCTCAGAAAAAAATAATAAATTAAAACCAACAAATGACATCGTAAAATCATCAGAAGATCAAGAAGAGCAAGGATCAGAAGAAGAAATTGCAGCAGTTGTTGTACCACCAGATGGTGGATGGGGATGGGTAGTGATGATTGCTTCATTCCTTTGTAATGTTATTGTTGATGGTGTTGTATTTAGTGCTGGAATATTTGCTGATGAAATTCGTACAGAATTCAAAGTAACTAAAGCGTATGCGACTTTAGTTAGTTCTCTTCTAGCTGGATTTTATTTAATGGCTGGTCCATTTGTTAGTGCACTAGCAAATCGTTACGGATTTCGACCTGTTACTATAACGGGAGCGGTATTTGCATCTGCTGCATTTGCATTATCATCTTTTGCTACAAGTGTTGAATTTTTACTCATCACATATGGTATTCTTGGTGGTATCGGATTTTGTTTGATATACATTCCTTCTGTCATAACAATAGGATATTATTTCGAAAAATGGCGTGCCCTTGCAACTGGAATCGCCCTTTGTGGATCTGGTGTTGGAACATTCATTTTTGCACCACTCACTAAAGTACTCATGAAACTTGCTGGATGGAGGGGTGCATTAGGTATCCAAGCGGGTATTATTTTATTATGTGCGCTTTTTGGTGCTGCATATCGTCCAATTAAACCTCTTCAAGTTCCATTAAGTGATGAAGAAGAAAAAAACAAAGAAAAACGAACAGAAAAAGAAATAACCACAATATCGAAAAAGCCAACTAATTTATTGACAAAACCATTGCCAGACGGAAGATTTGCTTACTCAATGCCAAACAGTGCGCACAATACGTATATGGGTTTAGCACAAAAATCTCATTATCCTACTGCAGCAGAAGTTTTTCGTGGTAGTACGGCAAATTTGGAACGTCGATTATCGAATATTTCAGGAGGAAATGTTATCGTTAATCAACAGCACTCCAATAAAATTGTAGAACACAAAACAACACCAGTATTGTTAAAAGAACTATCGACTGTTGGTGAAAACGAGGAAGAAGCGGAAAGTCAAAATTTGCTTCAAGAGAACAATTTAAAACCAACAATTGCGGCTGCTAGACGACATACAGTATCAGGCAGAAGACCAAATGATCAATTCAAAAGCAGTACAAGTTTGCGTCATGATCCAGACACTCGGCCGATGTACAGAGATGATGTTTTTTTCACAGGATCATTAATTCGTCTACCACAATACACATCTCAAACATCTTTAGGTTACCATATGTCCGTTACCAGATTACCGACAAAACAAGATTTAATGGAACAAAAAGAGAGAACTTGTAAATTGTGTCCAGAGGCAATTAAAAGAACGCTTTCAACAATGTTGGATACTTCATTATTAAAATCCCCATCCTTTATGTTACTTGCAACCAGTGGTTTCTTAACAATGATGGGATTTTTTGTTCCATTCAGTTTTGTAGCTAATAGAGCCAAAGATTCTGGTATGGATGGAAATACATCATTATTCATTATTTCAGCTATTGGAATAACAAATACAATTGCCAGGATAACATGTGGTCTGTTAAGTTCTTTTAAGGGTATTAATGCACTTCATTTGAATAACATTGCTATTACGGCTGGAGGTATTGCAACAATATTTAGCGGTTATATAATTAATGAAGTTACCCAATTTAGTTACGCTGTCGTATTCGGTATATGTATTGCATGCTTTTCAGCTTTACGTTCAATTATAGCTGTTGAGTTAATGGGTCTAGAAAAATTAACAAATGCATTTGGCTTCTTAATGTTATTCCAAGGATTAGCAGCAACGATTGGAAGTCCAATAGCTGGTTAGTAATTAATTTTATTCATATCTTGATATTTTTTCTTAAAAACGAAATTATTTACAAATTTTCTATTTTACTTTTCATTTAAATAGGAATTTTTTACGATCAAACTGGCAGTTATAATGCATCATTTTGGTTAGCTGGATCATTAATTACATTATCAGCAATTTTATGTTATCCACTTAATTATGTAAATAGATGGGAACAAAAACGAGAAAAAAATAAAAATGATAATATTAATAAAAATGGCACTGTTTGAGGAATAGCACAAAAATAAAATGAATAATGTATTTTTTTACTCGCGATTTAATGTGCAATTTTAAATAAACCAACATTGTTGTTTTCATTTTTTTTTTTAACGTTTTTTGTTTTCTATTTTTACTAAATGTGTAAAAATCATTATATGAGTTGAATGAAGGAGGATATTTTAATAATACTGCCTATTTTTACTTTTGTAAAAGAAATTGAATAAATTTCTTATATAACTAAAACGAATACGAGAAACATTAAAATTATGAAATTATTTTTAAACATTCAGGGCAAATATTTTTCAAAAAAAAAAAAAAAAAAAAAACTTTTTTTTAATTATTGAAAGGAAATTATAAAATTTTTGAATATTTTTTTTAATTGTCTACCGACTATAACATTCCATTTTATTAATGAATAAAATTTGTGCCTTTGTGTTAGAATAACATTTTAAAATAATGTGCTAATAAGTACTAGAGTACAATAAAAGTGCCTTTAAATTTAGTTTTTTTCTTTCTCAACCTAATCATGTAAACTGTCTACTTTTTGACTAGTAGTAGAATTTATTTACCATTTGGTTTTCTTTGAAAATTTAACTGAAAAAAAAAATTAAATAAGAAATGTTTGTATATACATACATGAAAGAATTTTACTCATTTATATTAATTTTAAATTTTATGGAACAAAAAATTATTATATAATTTTAATTAAAAAAAAATTGTCAACGTTTATAAACAAAATTCTATAACTTATTTAGAAAAAAAAACAATATCATTTATATTTTACTTATTAACTTTATATTTAATTGTATTTAATAATTAAAAAAAAAAAAAAAAAATCAATATCATGTTGAAAGCCAAAGTAGTAAATAATAGAATTTTAGATTTAAAAATTTATTAGAATAAGAAGAAAAAAAAAAATATTTAAAATATACATATGTAAATAATTTATACTGGATTGCCAAAACAATTACATATTGGTAGGTATTTTGGAATTAATTTTTTTGTGATTTTGATGTGAAATTCTGAATCATAAAAAACTCAATTTTGGAAGTACGATTTTTGTCTTCCTATCATTGAAAATTCTTTGCTTTCATTTCATGGAATGTTATCTCGTCTAATTAAAATTTATTATTAGAGTTTAATTAAAACTAAAATACATTTGTTTTGGCAAATATTAGAAATTTTTTATATTTAAAAAAAAAAAAAAAAAATTATTCTTTATTAATTTATAATTTTTAATATTTTTCACTCGAAATACTCATGAAAGACATTGACAAAATTTATCATGTGCATGCATCTGATTTTTTGCCAAGAGAAAGTTCGAGTGCAGAGTTGGAAGAATTGCATATGAAGGATAAATTTCTTTATTTATTTATTTTTTTTTTTAATAGAAAATAAAAAAGCAAAAACTTAAATACGAGTACATATGTAAGTTCTTAATTTTAATATAAAATTTAATGTATTGTAAATGAAGTGAAAAATTCATTGAAAATTTTTTTTTTAGGAAAAATAAAGTTTTTCTTAGCTGATTAGCTTCACTGTGATATGAGAGTAAAAGATGAAAAAAGAAAAAAAAAACAAAATCATATATACGAAAAACATATTATTATATTAGTTTAATTGATTTCTTTAAAAAAAAATAAATAAATAAATAAAAATAATGAAAACCCCATTTTCGTTTTATTTTAAATCTTTTCATTTGAAAACATTATAAAATGTAAAAAACAAATATTCTAGCTACTTATCTCATTTAATATTTTTTAAAAGCATGCGTTAATAGCATCAAATTCCTTCTCAGCTTTGTTTTCAGCTTCCTTTAATTTTTTCAATTTTTGTTTACGTTTTGCATGTTTTACCTGTTGTCTTTTAGCTTTATTTAATTTTTTACGATTTTCTATGACTTGTAATTTTTCAGATTTTTTCTTTTCAAATTTTTTTACATTTTTTTCTCGATCATCTACCTTTTTAAATTGTGATTTTATATTTGTATTTTTAATCCAATGTGGAAAACAACATGGTAATAAATCGTAATGAATATGTAATGGAGTTACTGTATTGCTATCGATGGGTAAATAAAAACCATTCTTAATAAAATTAATACCATATAATGCGATATTGTGGTAAACATTTTTTAAGCCTATATCATTTTCAGTTCTATTTAGTTAAAAAAATGAAAATTAAATATAATAAATAAAATTAAAATTTCTAATATTCTGTCATAATGCGGTAGAAATTTTATTACCTTTTCTTTTCGGTTTCTTTGTAGACAAATAATTTATCATTATTGTTGCAATTGTATTTCAGTAAATAATTGCCAATGGGAAATCTTTTTAATGTTGATAACACATTGTATAATTCACGCAATAATTCATTAGTATTTAAATTATGCAATTGAAGTAATTCAGATTCTATATCACTCAAAGATAAATTTTGATGCATTATTGGTTCTAAAGATTCAACATCGATTCGAACTGTAAAAATAAAAAAAAATAAATTATTGTTAAATTAAGCGTAAAAATTCAAAATGTAATACTTAAATATACGTACCTCTTTCAGTATAAGAATCAGGCGTTAAAAATTGTCTTATCCATTCTTGAATCAATTCAGTCTTTGTCATAATTTCAGCTCCAAATTCCTTTTTGTATTCTAATTTAAATGAATAATTAATTATTTTCATTTCATTGTAATTGTTTTTTTTAGTACATTTTATTGCATTAATTTTTTGTTTTGTTAAAATTTCAAAGTAATTTTCATTTGATTTTCCTAATGACCATTGAGCTACATTGTAATTTGTATTTGGATAGAATAAATTATTTTCACAATTTTTTTTATTGATTCTTAGGTTTTGAATAAATTCATTAAATTCAATTAATTTATAATTTTGATTTAAATCAACTGCATATAATTCAGTATTTTGATTGATTACCATTTCAGATAATCGATGATTATCATTTTTCTTTTGCATCACTGATATTTCAAATAATTGTTCATAAATTAAATTGTTATTTTTCAAATTAAATGATCTCAATGGTAAAACATCTTCAAATATTAGAATCGTTTTTGTTTCAATATTTCCCATTGAATTATCTTCTTCAATTCTGAATGGTATTTCAATTTCATTAAACTCTTGTGAACATAATAAAAATTGTAATGCACTTTCTGGTATTATCACATCAATGCATTTCTCAATTGCTAAAGATTTTAAATCATCTGTATCACTTTTTGTTATCACATTTTCAACAAATTCATGAATTTTACTCTCATATTCGTTACAACAGCTTTTCATTTTAGAAAAATCTACATCGTCTTCTATATAAATTATTTCTCCGTGTTTTCTAAGTATTCCATGATTAGCAAAAAATAAATCGAATTTATTATTTGTTTTATTTAAATTTGAGCTGTAATTGAATGCTATTGCTGTTTGTAATGAATAGGTATTCAATGAATGTTTCAATATTTCTTTTGAAAATACTTTTAAATACAATTTATATAAATCACATAAAATTTTATCACGTTGATTAAATTCATCTGTTCTTACTTTGAGTATTAAATGTTGTAAAAATTTATGAAATTCTTTATATTCATTATCACGTTTTTCTTTAGTTTCATTAATCATTTTATCATAATTTGATGGGTTTGCACAATATATTTTGGAATTTATGATTTTATGCAAACAACTAATATGTTCTTCCTTTGTTAAAGCAGATTTTATTGAAAATTTATTGTATAATTGGATATTTTGATTTTTATTGACTAGATTTATTGTATGTTCAGAATGGTCTATTGTTAAATTCTCAACTTTTTTTCTAGTCCTTGGATCAATAAATTCAAAATGTTCATTATTGTATTCATCATCATCATCCTCGGTATCACTATTATATGTTTCCACAAAAATTGGCTCAATTTCATTCAGAAAACAATATAATGAATCTTTTGGATCATTATCAAAATTTTTATCAAAATATTTACTTAGCTCTTGTGTTGAACATTGTGTATTCCACCAAAACCTAAAATTTTATTTAAACTATTAAATCCTAGTCAAAAATATAAGCAATTGGTCATAACCTTAATAGCGAACTGTTTTTTTTTTTTTTTTATTTATGTGTAAATAGAAACTATTTTTGTGACTTGTTATTATTTTTATGAAATTGTAATAAGATTTAAGTGTATATTTTACTTACCAAGGCAATTTTGTAAAATTTTCCATAATTAAAAATGTTTAGCCGGCATTAATATTAGCGTAAACAAAAGCACAAAAATATAATTCGAAATCGTCTATTCCTATTCCTATAATATAAATACTATTTTGTATTCTTGTGTTTGACATTTTACAATAAGCTTTATCTTATTGGAAATTGGAATAGTAATTTGAAACGAAATAGATATATGAAATAGGAATACATAAATAATTGGTAAATAAAGAAACAAAATATTAAAACAGACAAAAAAATTGTAAATTTCAAAATCAAATCAAGTCTCGAAATCGAATTCGAACAAAAACTGAATTTTTGAAATTTCATATTTTAATAAAATACTGAATTTTACTTTAATTTTAAATTCAATTTATCTGAAATTTAATTTTACCATCGTTAATTGAACTATCAATTGAAAAATTTAATTAACAAATTCATATTCGTTCGTACTAACAGCAAATTTTTGTTTTTAAATATTTCCAAACTCCATGTATGGTTTCAGTTTAGTTCAAATTTGAAGTTGGGCCAATGTTGTGCCATCTGCATGCTCAAAATTTCAATTTCATTTTTTTTGTTTTTGTTTTATGTTTTTGTCATGTTTTTGCTCTTTCATTCGTTGCTGTCTTTTTTGATTTTTGATTGAATGAATTTGAAATCTCGAAGTTTGGTTTTTTTGTTTTATTTCTTATTATTTTTTTTTTTTTTTGATTAATAGCAAGAAGAATATTTTATCGAAAGTTAAGTTGTATTGTAATTTGTATGTGATTTTTGAAAGTGAAGTTTGGTTTTCCATCAAAGAAGAAAAGAAAAATTGTTTTTTTTTTTTTTTTGTTAATTATATTTATTATTATCTAATATTAATAATATTTCTAAATAATGGCTGATAAAACAGAAATTCGTATGAATTTGGCAGCTGTTAAAAGAGTTGATCCATATGCAAAGGATATTGTAGATTCATCGGCACACGTTGCATTTTATACTTTCAATTCAGAGGAGAATGAATGGGAAAAGACTGATGTTGAAGGTGTATTTTTTATATATAGCCGTAATGCTGAACCATTACATAGCATTTTCATAAATAACAGATTAAATACAAATTCGTTTATTGAACCAATTACGGGACAATTAGAATTACAATCACAGCCACCATTTCTATTATATCGTAATGAACGATCACGTATAAGAGGTTTTTGGTTTTATAATAGTTCCGAATGTGATCGTATTGGTGAGCTTGTAGGACGTTTAATTAAAGAATGTGATTCGTCGAAACAGTCAATAACAAAAACTCAAGAGACGATACGACCAAATACAAACAACGTTGATATATTTACAATGTTAAGTAAAGCGCAAGAGGATTTCAATAATTCACAGAATCAGGCAAATCGTACGCAACCAACGGCAACGGCTGGACAAAATCTGCAAACACCTACTACAGCGGCATCAACGACAATAAATAATAATCAACCAGATGTGACGTCTCAAAGTGTAATGAATTTTTTCGCTGCAGCAAAACCAGCAGCTGCTTCAGAAGTACCATTATTTCAGCGTTTAATGTCAAAGCCGGTATCAGTTGATCAAATTGAGAAACAACAACGAGCGACTACACCCCAGGATGGTCGAATGTCACCGTCATCGTGCAATGCACATCATAATATTTTGAATTTAGGCCCAACACAACAACAACAACATCCGCCAATTTGTAATAATTCTGTTAGTGGTATCGAATCAGCTATTAATCTAATGCATATAAACTCACCTAAACCTCACAACCAAGATTTAGGTACTTCACCATTGGCGAAGTTCTTAGGTAATGCAGTAATGGCGCCTGGCGGAGGAGCTGTTATAGGTCAACAAACTAGAACTATGTCAGCATCAGAAATAGAAAATTCTCAAAAACCATTACAACAATTATTGAGGAAAGAAAGTGCTTGTTTAATACCAATACAGACAGGGCAACAGGCTGGTAGTGTATCTTCAAATAAACCGGCATTGATGCCTCCCACAATGTTTTTAGCATCATCATCGTCTGTATCATCTACAACAAAGTCAGTTTCATCAAAAGAATTATCTACACCAAATATGCAAATGAATTGCATACAACGACAACATTCTCTTAGCGGTGGTGATGGTGGCGGCAATGCATCAATATTAACATCGCCAACATCAGCATCGGCGGCGGCAGCAGCAATTAATTTTGGTCGACCAGAACCATTAACTCAAACTCAATTAGTACAAGCTATGATGTATATGATACAAAATGATCCAGATTTTATTAAAAAATTGCATGAAGCATATTTAAAATCATTTACCGAAATGGTTTCGCTTTAATTTTCTATCATGAAAAAATAAGAAACAAAACCAGAATTTACGAAAAAATACTAAATAACTAATGAATTTAATAATTACATTTTTCTTATAAATAAATAAATAAACAAAATTAGTAATATGCGGTGATTATTTTTTAGATAATGAAATAAAGACAAGAAAATAAAATTCTCGAAAAACCAGTGAAAACAATTAATCATCAATTCATCAATCAAATTTATAGAATTTATGAATATTCAAAACAGAAGGACGAAGAGAATCAATTTTATAGTTATATATTTTACAATAAACGGAAGGAAAGAATGAAAACTAAATAGAATGCATACATACAATTTGTTCTTTTTTTTTTTTTAAATTTTCATGTTAGACTTAAGATTCTTAGTTTATTTAACATTTTCAGTCATTTTTTAAAAAAATAGTACAGGTAATCCTTGTATTATGCGGGAAGTGTATGTAATTTCCAGAAAAAATTTTGAAGAAGGTAAAATTGCGAATCATATGGAAATCATGTCGTAAAAGTTTGTGTTAATAAGATTACCACAATTTTTTAAATCATTTTATATCGACACCGCATTATATTGGTATTACCTGTACTCTATTACATTTTATTACATGATAATAACATTGATATAAAAAGAAAATGCAAAATTGAAAAAGGACCTTTTCCTCGATTAATAATTTTATAATTTTTTAAAAATAAATTAATCATTATTTTGTATGTATAAGAGAAAAAACGCATACTATTATATTATAAATATTTAAATTAAAATGATTAAATACATTTATATATATTTTTATTTTCATTATTTTATTTCTAATAATTTTATAGATATTTTAAAAATTAATACATTTAACATTGTAAGTAAAATAACTGAATAGTTTGAAAAAAAAAAATAAAAAAAAGTAAAGAATATTAAAAAGAAAAATCAGAGTAAAAAGAAAACAAATAAATGATTTAAACAATTTATAGTAGATGATTGTATGTAAATTTCTTTTATTATTGAAATAAAGAAAAAGAAGAAAAATTAAAGATTAAAAAAAAAATTAATTAAATTGTAATTATAAATATTCAACAAAAATAAAAATTGTAAAGAACATTAAAAATTATATTTAATAAATGAAAATGTAATTAAATTATTAAAAAAGGAAAAGAAAATAATTAAATGAAAGATGAATGAATGAAAAGAATAAAAATTAAATAAGAATATAGAAATCAAAATATAAAATACAAAATAAAAAGAAATATAGTTATTTAAAGTCAAGAAAAAAATTAAAAAGCAAAACTTGATGAAGATAATAAACAGAATTTAAAGAAAAATAAAGATTTTTTTTTAATTTTATTCTAATTTCCTACATTAATTTGGTCTTAATTGAGTTAAAGATCTGGATTAAAGACGTTAGTTTTCTTTCTGAACTTTCTGAATTTCTGGATAAATTCAAAAATAAAATGAACATCGGCTAAAATTATTTTCCTAATATTGTCGGTAAAATTTTTCGCCTTACCTATATTTGTATGTTGTTTGTGGTGAAGCAAATTTTCCAGTGTTCAAAAATTTGAAAAAAAAACTATTTTTTTTTTAAATATATTTTTTTTTTTATTTTCATGATAAAATTATTTACGTATAATTTTTTTTTTTTGTTCATGTTTAAATGTATTTATAGTATATTTTAGGAGCATATTTCTTTAATCAGTTTTTTTATTATATCGATTTTTTTTTTTTTTATCACAATATTGTATGATGTGTATATCCATTTTCTGTTTTTACATTTTATAAAAATCTGACTTATGTGTATAACAATTTAAATGAGTAAAATAATATTTATATGTGTGTAATAATAATAATTGTAATAACATACAGAATTTTATATTATTGTGTATAAAAAGAAAAGAAAAAATAGAATTACAATTAAATTAATTTATCTTTAATAAAAAATAATAAAAAGGGGAAAAAAAAAGATTTCATATTCTAGAGAAAATCGTGTAGGTAAATAAATGATATTATTTAAACTAAAGCACATTATTCCCAGATTATTCAAGACTTTAATTTTTTTTAACTATTCCACAGTGAAATCTGTAAAGATAGTAAATCACATACTTATGTATGTATAACTCGACCACCATTTGTCTATTTTGGAAGTTGAGTACACAGTAATTTTTTGAGTTGGTCAAATTTTTCAAATGGCCAATATTAAATTGGTTTCACTAAGTATTATATTATAAACCGTATAATCTTCAAATTTCTATAATAGATAATTGGAAAATATGAAACGAAAATTAACAGTGTTTATAACTTTTTTATATTGATTTATTTATTATTATTATCAGATTAATTGAAATGAAATCGTTATTAAATCGTTAAATGCGAAAAATTTAAATGTAATTCATTTTCTTTTTTTTTTCTCTTTTTTGTTTTGTTTTTTTTTTTTTGCAGTCTGATTTTAATTTTGATTGATTAAACAAAAAACAAATTTTATAGGAACTAAATCCATATTTTTTTAATAATAATAATTCAATTTTTTGCTCGAAATAACATTTTTCTTTTTTCTCTTAACTATTTACAAATTCTTTTCTATGTTCAAGTAAAAAAAATTTTTTCTTGCATATACAACTAAAAAAACGTACACGAAATAATAAAAAAAAAATATATAAAACATAAATAATAATATGTATATCAGTCAGTTCGTTTATTCTTTTAATAATTTATTCTGTGTAATTATTTTTTTAAAATATTCTATTCCTCTTTTTTCTATTTTCTGTTGAAGAAACAGAATTTGTTCATGATTGGGATCTAATATTTTTGTATTTGATTTTTCTTTTCCTTATTTTCTTAATGAAAAAAAAAAAAAAAAAAATTTATATAAAAAAATAAAAAATAATCTCAATGTATTTTCAACATTTTAATTTTAATGACTTGGCTTTATTCCTTTAACTTAATGTACATACTTTTCAGAGACACTGTTTTGATTTAAGCTACGGTTACAGTAGATACGATTTTAAATTCAATTTTAAATCCTTAAAAACCTGAAAATGTACAATTGAGAAGTCTGCATTGCAATTAAAATTTCTAATTATTTTTTTAAATTAAATGTTTTACAATCTTATTTTTCGGTAAGAAATATATATTCGGAAGAATCCATTACAACTGATAAATTTTTTTGAAAATTAGAAATTATTTAAAATTTTGTCTGTTGTAACCATAACTTTTAATCACTTGGATTTTCATTTGAAAAATTTCTTTTCAAAAAGCTATTTATTTAATAAACATTAAAAATTGACAATATAATTAGAATGAATCCTTACAAACGATCATTATATTTTCTAAACTCATTTCATTAAAAAAAAATTCATCCGAATTTGATCTGTCTAATTACAATTTGATTTGTTCTAATGCACAATGCACACATATGTATGTATATGTGTATTTTTAAATCAGCATTTTTAATGTATGTATCTACTACTACTATATTACCGTAACTATTACAATTACATACAAGGGTTATATTAATTTATTCATTGTATTTTTTTTTTTTTTTTTAATGTGTGTAGTAGTATAAATTCATATTTTTTTTAAAAAATTGTAAAAAAAAAAAAGAATTTTATAAATTCTCAAATATTATTTAATTTTTGAACACATTCATTAGTAGTAGTGATGGCGATGCTATCACTATTATTATCTTCACTAATCCAATTTTCTGATATTGGACTAAGTATATCCTTAACATAAATTTTATTATGTTTATCTATTAACATATTATTAGTATTATTTGATGTACCTAATAATAAGCTATTATTACAATTAAAATTATTATTATTATTATTATTATTAACATTATTATTGTTATTAGAGCTATTATTACTATTTAAATTATTTAAATTTTTATAAAATAATTTCGAATTTAATAATGCATTACCAATCACATTATTGTTATTATTACCATTAATTAATAGTAATTTATTATAATTGCTACTATCATTAATTAATGTTGATGAATTTTTTATTAATTCACCAGCATCATCTTCATCATCATTGTCATCATTATTATCATCATCTAAATTAATTGGTAATATGGTTGTTGGTATTGGTGTTGTTGTTATTGTTGTTGTTGTTGTTGACTGTTGTGGTAATAGACTATATTGTATATTTAATAATTGATTTATTTTGGCCCTTGTCTCATTTTTTTTATCACAACATAAATTATTATCATTATTATTACAATTATTACTTAAAATACTATTACTATTATTTATATTCATTTTATTATAATTATTTATTGTATATTGTTCTAATAAATTTGATGATTGATTTTGTTGTTGAATATTATTATGATTTTTATTTAATATTTGTGCTTCATGATCTAATATTATAAATTTTCTATTAAAATCTTTAATTACTGATGTTGTACCACTAACATAACCAATACCACCATTATTACCATTACCACCAATTGTTGTTGTCAATGATGATGAATGATTATTATCTAATTTTAATGATATTGATGTTGAACGATCAGTACGTAAAATTTTCATAGCAATAGCAATTAATGAAAATAATATAACAGCACCACATATAGGAACAGCTATTGTTGCAATACGAAACCAATCATCATTATTTGAATGCCCTAATGATGAAAATATTGTTGTTGTTGTTGCTGTTGCTGTAGCTGATGATGATAATGATGATGATGATGATGACAACAAAGGTGACGATGGCAAAGATGACGATAATGATGATGATAATTTACTATGATTTTTTAATTTATTTAAATCATGATCATTCAAATTTTGATGGTTACCACTTAAATGTAGAGAATTATCAATGTTTATTGATGAATCTAAAAAAGAAATTTACAAAAATAGAATTTTCAACATTTTTTTTTATTTTTTGTAAGTTTAGAATTTCTGAATTTTTACCTATATGTTCACCAATATCTAATTTAATTTTTTGATTTTCTGGATTATCAATATGATTGCACATATCTTCGTGACAACATAATAATAGAAAATTTATATTATTATCATGATGTTTATTTTGAGCTAATTTTAATTTTAATTTTGTTAAACTTTTATCACAGCGATGACGTTGATGTCTAAAAAAAAAAAAAAGAGAAAAATTACTTTAGTCTTTTAAACACACAAAAAAAAAAGAAAAAGATAAAAATGTATCACTTACGAAACATTTAATAATTCAATACATCCATGACGTGTAACTGATGATGGTGTATTACTAAGACCACCACCACCACCTCCAATTGATGATAATGTATCAATTGTTACTACAGTTTTAGCTATTTCTGAAAAGCATCCAGAATTATTACCATATCGTGCTGTTCTACACATATATCCAGTTGAAACACATTGTGGTAAATTACAAAAGCAACGAATATCATCTATACATTATATAAAATAAAAATTAAATAAATAAAAATTTAATTAGTTTAATGATTATTATTTTTTTTTTTTATAAATTTTGTAGATATTAAGAGAGAAAAAATATTTTTTTTTTTTTTTTTTAATTATCACGATTTAATCAAAAAATTAAATAATGATCAAGTGATAAAGTTAACTCTTGTAGCTTAAAGCAATAACGACAAAAATAACAACAACAACATTGCATATAGTCGTATTGCAGATGAAATTGTTTTGGTCATTTTGTTAAATGTATGTATACATAAATAAATGGTGTTTAAAAAACTAAGACATGACAAACATAAGGACCGTACATATAAGACATTAAAATCTAAAATAAGAATTTTACATGGAATATTGTTAACGGTTATTGTACATGGTTGTTCGTTTTATTTTTATGTTTTTTTTGTTTTTTTAAATGTTGATCATTTCTTTGATGCATTTGTTTGTAAATCGTTTTTGGAATTTTAATGAATAGCTTGTAATAAAGATTTTTTTTTTTTTATAAAAAAAGAAAAGAAAAACATTTTCTTCAAGTACATGCAAGTACATGTAATTTTCTTTATTTCCACTTATTTTTTTGTGAAATTTTGTTTTATTGCTTCTGTACTTCTGATGGTAAATTTATTTATTTTTTTAGTTTATTTCAGAATCCTTTAAAAAAAACTAAAAACGACTTCAAAAAAAAAAAATTTTTTTATTTCCATATTTTTTTATTGCATATGTGTATATACATAAAGTCCGATCTTTAATGTGCACACATATATGAACAGCAAAATTTAAAGGAGATAAGTTATATATCTGTAAACATCGTAAAGTACTTAGTCTTAATATCATTACCAATAAAATCTACAATACGAAAAGAAAAAGTCCCCAAAGAAAACCAAATATACACATACATATATAAATACGAAATGTACATATATATACAGAGGTTAAATAAAAATTAAAAATGAAGATATGTAATCTCTATCTACGTATACGTAAGTTTACAAAACTTACAACAAGATACTTCTCCATATGCTCGTAAACCCATTAAAAAAAAAAAAAAAAAAAAAAAACAACTGCTCAAAAAATTACGAAAATAAAATAAAAATGTTAAGTAATAAACAACAGAAATGCAAAATGTTTTTTGTACATAATTTACTTGCTTTCATCAGAGAAAAGACAAAACAAAAATTGTAAATAAATAAGAATGCGCTTACATGCATCGCTTACATGCATAATGTCCACCAATGCTATCCCAGTCAAATTGGAGGCATATATACGCTTTGGCTTTGGGCTTTAGAGTATATGTTGACCAGATCGTTATAAACTTCATATCAAATGATGATTTTCCTCTAGCTAAGTATACCTCTCTAACATATCCATGGTGTATTAATGTACTAAACTAAAAGCTATCTGGACGAACATGAACAAGATCATGAGTTCTTTTATATATACTATAGGTATATCCCTTTTATATGTATAAGAATTTTTATATTTCTGTTGTTATTATTTTAAAATTCACGAAAATTGAACAAGAAATCAAAATGAAATTGCAATCCAAACAAAAAAAAAAACAAAATGAAACATAAAATCTAAACTGCAACAAGTATATATAAAAAAAAAAAAAAAATAGAAACAAAATGATACAAAGAAAGAAAAATAAAAAGAATTCTTTACCGCACAAGCAAATATGTTTGTTATTCATTTTGAAAGGTATTTAGGAGCCGTGCAATTGAGAAATGAATTATAAGACCTTTCAACCATGCATTTTTTTTTTTCGTTTTTCTTTTGTTTTTTTTATTTTTTTTTACTTTGCTCCTTCTTCAATAAAAAATCGATCGAGTAACTAATGCACTTGTCCTTATATCATATCATCATGAGGAAATTGAAAAGAAAATCAAAAGAAGAATAACAAGAACATGTACATATGCCTGATGTTGTTCAGTTTATAAAAAAAAATAAAAAATAAAAATATAGACACGATATTCTTTTCTTGAAACACAGAAAACCTCCAAGACCAATTCAAAGAGAACTTCAGAACCTTTCAAATAACAAAATTATTTATTTAGTTTTTTTTTCCCCTTTTTTTTTTTTTCTTTAAATATTGTAATAGCTTCTTTAGTATAATAATATCTGAACCTGCACGATCACTATTTAATAAAAATAAGAAGAAAAAAAAAAATTTTGTATCCAATATCCATGTACCTTTAACATTTTCTTTTCGTTGTTGTTTCTTTATGTTGGTTTTTCTTTGCGAACGTAGCATTACATACATACTATATTATAGCGATTATATTACATACACAAAAAAAACGAATTATTGTTAAAGGTAAATGATTTTTTTTGTTTTTTGTTTTTTGTTTTTGAAAAATTACTAAATAAAACGATAGAATAATATCATCAAGTAAAAAATATACAACATAAAAATTGCACAAAAAAAAAAAACGATTTTTTTATGTTTTTTGAAAAAACAAAAAAAAATGTTAAATTTTTGAATTTTTCTATTTGATTTTATGTTGAAGATCTGTTGTGTGTTGAGAAGCAATCTTTTATATAGTAGATGAAATGAAAGTGATTTTGTTTTTTTTTGTGCAATGCAAGGGGGGAAACAGATCCAAATGAATGATGGTCGGAGGAAAAAGGGATGATGATGCAAAGAATTTATATATCATGTTTATAGATTTATCTTGAATGCAAATCAGTTAATTAAGCGTAATACTACCGTGAGCAAATAAACTTTGATCATGCAAGCGAATAACTATATTTTATGTACATATGAGGATATATAGAGATATCTATATATTAATATGCACATATGTATGTTTTGTCGTTACACATGTATATATACAAACCAAATACAAACTCTGTATGTATATAATGTAAAAAATGATAGGGACACGATATTCTTGTTGATGTTGATTGTCGTCATCAAATATGCCTGAATTATACAAGCCATGGAAATTTTCAACTATTTACTTCTTCTTCTTGGTGTTTTTTTTTTTAATATTAAAATAAAGAAAATATATAAGGATAATAAAATGTTATACATATACTACATGTATCCATGTATACGTATATATTTCGAATGTATGATCCCCCCACAAGTGAACTGTATATATATGCGTGGTGAATTTATAAAAACTATTAATTCAACCTCCTTGAAATTCTTCTGGTTTGGTTTGTTTTTTTTTTTTTTTATAGACTCTGTCTAAATAGACGTTATAAAATTGATGTGATGTCGTTATTGTTTTTATTATCCAATTGAAAAAAACAAAAATTGATGATGTTTTATTTTATCTATACATACATTAGATTCTATCTGTTTTTCATGCATACATAAATATAAATACTGATATTATACCTACGTCCTATAAAAAAAAATTTTTATTTGCAATGTAATGCAATTATTTTGATATTGTTATTTTGTTTTGTTTTGATTGACATATGGTAGGATTTTTAAATGTTGTTTTCAACAAACGTTTAAAACAAGATCAAGAAAAAATTTTTTTCTTTTAGTTAAAAGTCAGATACAAACAATAACAAAAAATTTAACTGATAATATAACATAATGATTGAAAGCAAAGCAGGAGAAAAAAAATATATATAAGATATTTAATTTCATATCTAAACTAATTCCGCATATAATCGTACGTATATGTAGTATACATTATTGCAAAACAATTTAATTTAATTATCAAACAAATGACAGAATGATGTATATATACCAAAGTACGATCAAGATTAATTATATTAGAAATTCATTAAAAATCTTTTTTTCTGTTCATTTTGATTTTGATTTTCTTTTTTGTTTTTTTGTTTTTTATCTGAATCTTTAAAGGATTAATTAACCGATTAAATGCATTCATGCATACATTCAAAGAGATGCAAAAATTTTACATCATCATCATCATTTTCTTTACTGTTGTTCTTGTAAATGTTACAATCTCATTATATATATATACAGAAAAATTTTTCGTAATCGATTTTCAGTTCATTAGTTATTGTATTCGATCATTAAATTCATTTTGATAGTGTATCATAAAATGATGAGAAACACAGATCAACAGGAAAATGATGAGAAAACAAGATATTACAAAAATAAAAATAAAATAAATAAAATCTAAATATGGAATTTATTTTCAATTAAATTCTAAAAAAAAAAAAAAAATATTGTCAACTAAAGATACGTAAGCATCATTAATTTTTATATTTTATGTTTTCCTCTAATGATCGTTGATTTTTTTGGTTTTTTTTTTTAATTTTTGATCATTTATTTTATGATTAATTAGTCAAATAACTAAAATTCAAAATATTTGAGAAATCGATAAATTTTCAAAATTCATTTTCATTAATTTTAATAAAAATTTTTTCTTAAATGTATGCACATGTATGTATATATTTTCTAAAAATAGTAAACTAAAAAAAAAAAAAACAACAAAAATCATAGCGTTCAGAATCTTCTCATCATTTATACTTAAAAAAATACTAGATCATATCTAAGAGTTATATGTACATACAAAAATGATCATAGCACACGATTATATGATGAAGATCGGTGATTATATTATTTTCAAAGTTTATATAAAGTTAATAATTATGTTTATTAAAAACGATACATACATACATTGAGAAAAAAGATATGACAGATATTTTTGTTTTTTTTTTTTTTTTACTAGATGACAACATAGTGATTAGTTTCATGATGATGATGAAAATATAGTTTTTTTTTTTGTTTTTCCGTTGCTCCTCTTCTCAGTCATACAATACCTCCAACAATTCCCCCAACAATCTCTCCCCACATGTTATGTGTTTAAGTAATAATTTATTCTTTAATCAGATTCATTAAAATATAAACAAAAAGGAATTTAAGAAAAAAAAAAAAAAAATTTGTATATGAAATTGATTTGATATTTAGATTATATCAATGTTTTTTTGTTTCTTCTTTTATTCGTTTATAATATACAAAAATTATGAAAAATCAAAAAAAAAACATAAATGTTGTGGTATTTAAGAAAAACGAAGAATAAAAATGTAAAAATAAAAAATTCGAATTTTTTTTTTTTTTTTTTGTGAGGTCTATATATAGTATACAGTATACTCTGTTAATTCGTTGTTGCTGTTGTTGTTATCCATTATGTTTTTATTAACATAATGAATAATATGCATGTCATTTTATTTGTTATGATTTTTGTAGAATCTGTGAACTCGGTAATCCATTTGTACACATACAGTACACGTACGCATTTTTCTGTTTTTAAATTAATGAAAGATAAAAAATTGAAAAAAAAAACAAAAAAACAAAAATTTAAAGTAAAGAAAAACGACACATAAACCATACACAATAATATGTTGAGAGCATCAATGATACCATCAAATATCAACAAATCATCTTGACATAATTACCTCCTGCTGAGGTAACAAAACATTCTCTTTTGTATATATGGACTTCATATGATACATTCACTACAAATATACAATGACGATATTTTAAATGTTCGTTTACGCTAAGACAGGATTGAATATTAATAACTATCCATATTACCAAAAAAGAAAAATTAAAGACAAAAAAAAAAAAAAATCTATATTTTCCTTTATCGTCGTAATTTTTATTCTTTTTTTTTTGTTTTTTTTTTTTTTTTTGATATTTGAGTAATATGCGTTCGTGTGTATATACACATAAAAAAGTTTATTGAAATCAAACTAAACTCAAAAAAAAAACTGAAAATTTAAAAAGCTGCTGGAGATTTTCAGTATTTTTTTTTGTTTACGTTATTTCAATAATATTTCAAAAATTATGTGTACAATTAAAACAAAAACAAAAAAAAAAAAACATTTCTTGTTCTTTGTCTAATAAACCTTGAGGTAATTGATATAGGGTGGCGCAAGACCAAACCATTTTAAATATCCAAAAAAAGGAAATATAAATTCACCTTGTCAAATAAAAGCTATTCAAAACTTTTAAGTCTGCATGACTTCTAATGAACAGAAATCAATCTTTCAATAATTTTTTTAGATTTGATTAAACAAATTGATAAAAAAATTTTAATATCCTGATCAGTTTTAAATTTCTCAATAAATATTCTTTCGGAACATCCTGCATTTATTATAAATAATCGCATGTATTTCTCAGTTAATATTCTTTAAATTCATTGATGATGTTTATATGTTAAACAAGAAAATGCATAATGTATTTTAATTTTTTCAATCGATTTCAACTTTAGCTTTTTTCATCTCTTTTTTTTGCTTTGCACACAGTTATTTACTTTTGAATGGCCATTGGCATATAATAGCGGAGATAACAACTGCATATTTGAACCAAAAATTGAAAGGAATAAACATGAAAGATGTACAGCAACAAAGGAAGAAAAAATAATTAAGATTAAAACAACAAAAATAATAATAAAAATAAATAAATAAAATATTAAAAAAAATAAAAAATAAAATAAAAATTAAATAACAACACAAGAAAATTAGGTACCTATACTCGAGTTGAATTTGGAAACTGAAAATGATGATGATGATGATGATGATGGTAATCATAATGATGACGAAGGGATTTCTGTTATTTACATTTCAGTAGAAAAAAAAAAAAAAAAACTGATATCTTTGATCTTTGAATTTTATATGCATTTTACAAGGCACTAACAGAAAAGGAAAAGAGGCGGGTATCCAAAATATTGATGAAAATTTTCGTCTTTTTTATTTCATTGCGTGTGTTGCTTTTTTTTTCTGTTTGGTATCAATCTGAAATTACTTCTTTATTTTCTAAAGAAGAATAAACAACATTTTGGATGTTAATTGAAAAATTCTTAATTTTCATAAACTTTGATTTTCAAATCAAAAAAAATATCTCTATAGAGAATCCCACTGTTATCTCAGAGGAAAGAAAGATCGAAAGATCGATTATCAAGCAATAATTGCTGTGTCATTTGCTTATCAATTTGAAAATTTTCCCTCAATAATTTTATGATCTTCATTTTTTTTTTAAATATGTATCTTATATCTTGGTCCGTATACTCTTTCAACTGTGTAATTACTAATTAAACTTTGCCTTATTATTTTGTTACAAAAAAAAAAAAAAAAAAAACTTATTTTATAGTTACAGTAGCAATTATGATCAATTAGAAAAATTTATACAAAAGAATTAAAATTGACTAAATAACAAAAGAATGAAAAGAAAAACGTGGAAATTAAACCATTTGTTTAGAGACCAGATCAAAAATTATGTTATATATATATACTACATAATGATCACGATTTTAAAAGCCCTTAAGGTTTGTTGAGGGTCCGTCAAATCAAAAACATACCTAAAATCAGACCCACTAGACTGTAAAGTCACAATTATTGTTGACTGATCATTGACGATCAAAATAATTTTGTTGTTCTTAATTCATTTTTTTTTTTTGTTCTTTTTTTCAATATAAACATTTTCGTTTTTTCCTTTATTCTTTTTTTTTTTTTTCATTTTTGTTAGTTTTTTTTTTTCGTTATTCATGTTAACATCATTACTAACGATGGTTAAAGTAATTATTTCGCTTGAAAGATCAGCTCCTTCAGTACATATTTATTATTGTAGAACGTTTTTTTTTTTTTTTTTTTTTCATTTTCATCATCATCATAATAATATTTAAAATTTCAAAACTTTATTTCCAGCTAACACATCATCATCATCATCATCATCATCATCGTCATGCTTATGCCCATCTGCGTTCATTTTACCTTTCTTCTTAAATGTTGGAGCTGATATTCAATGAATAGTTTGGTCAACTATAACTACAGGTAATATGTGTATAGCATGCAGTTTTATTTTTTATTTTTTATTTTTAGTTTTTCAATTACAAAAAAAAAAAAAGATTATTAAAAAAAAGCTTAAGAAATACCATTCACATTCACCAATATGATGTTCATGATATTCAGCTTTTTGAAGCGAAAAAGAATGTGAATTGTGGATGCACATATTCATATGTAGAAGTATACCATGGGAAGGGAACAACGATTACAATGGCTTTTGATTTCAAATTTTCTTCTTGGTATCATATAGGTATGTTGTTATATGAGCATGCATGCAGAGTTGTATACCTATACGAAATTATAGTCGAAATCTACAGCCGCCGGTACCTAAGAACCCTGTAATTTGAGAAGGAAGCCGCTCGATGTAATTCTATTATTATTTGTTTGAACTGAATTTTTATGTATTTTTTTTTTTTTTCATATAATCACACATACACTTACGAAAAAGCATTCTATCAAAATAACTTCATGAATTCAGTTTGGTTAGCCTTAACCATAGGTACCATTTTATTTGAAATGATGAAAAGTTTCCTTGCCCTTAAGATCCCACGAGTACACACTTTTCTTTCCTTTCCTATACTAATGATTGTAAACATTGTAACCAGCATATTAAATGGTTGAATAAGAACTTAAAATTTCATTTGATTCCAAATAAAGGGATATACGTATGAATGTATGTACATAAATAAAACAGGATAGGATGTGATATGCGATTTTGGAACTTGAGACCTTTTGGAACTTTGATTTAATCGTCTTTTGTTCCTTAGTCCCCTCAATTTTACTCATTTTTTTTAAAGTTTTTTTTTTAAACAAATAAAAAAGAAAATGATAATAAGCCAAAATATCGAATAAACGATTTCTTTTCCATATGCTTTTTACATGTGATATGCTTATGTTGTTTGTTTACTGGCTCAAAAAAAAAAAATGAGAAAAGTTGTTTATATACACGTTTGTATATCTTCTTTTATGCTTGGTGGCTCCTATTACATTATAAATAAATTCTTTATTGTCATGCTTTTTGTTTAACAATTTTTTTTTTTTTTTGTTTTTTTTGCCCTCATTATACATACATGTACGTATATATATTAATTTTTATTTTTAAAAGTTACTTTGTCTTATTCATGTCTTATGTAAGTATTTGATGGAAGAAAAGACATAACTAGCAAATCTTTTATATATTTGGGTACTTGTTATGTTGCCTTTCCCTACTGCTTTTTTTTTTTTTTTGTTAAATGAAAAATACCAAACCAAACTGAGCCAAAAAAAAAAAAGAAGAAAAAAAAAAGGAAAATAATAATTGCACATTCTGTCCATCCCTTTATGTCTGGAACATTTTTTTTTTTTTGTTTCTTTTATAAAACTTTTATTTTGCCTTTCTGATTTTTGATAAATGATGTTGATGATGATCATGATGATGATGACGAAAAATGCAAATAAAACATAAGAAAAGAAAAAGATTAACAAACGAAAAAAAAAAATAATAATATTCTTAAACAACGATGAAAAGAAAAAAACAAAATGAAAAAAAAAAAAAACACACAACAGGATGCATATGCGCATGTAATATAAGATGAATCTTTAATTTTCCTAAATTACCTGCGGCTTAAGGTACCTTATAGTTATATTTTAAAGCAAGTAATTATGTTAAAAAAGAGAAAAAAAAACAAAAGATAAGAAATTTCATATGTCGGTGATGATCTAAAATTACAGTGTCCTCTTATGCTCTAACTCTGGTACACATATGACTTAATGCACATCAGTGTATATAGCATATATTATGAATAAAAGTAAGTAGATACATTTTTTATTTTGATTTTAAATTGAATAATATTCAGTTAACATCATCACATATCAGTATAGACATAGTATTTCAATGTGTATATACATAAAAAGTAGTTAAATAAATATATCATAAAGATTTTCTTAACTTGTATATATGCATGAGTACAGAATAACATCATATATGTATCTTTTGAAACTATAAAGTTAATTAGTTTTTTTTTTTTTTTTTTTTTTAATCTCTTCAAAGATCACATATTATATTTAATTATATAAACGAACATGAATCCACAAATTACAGATGCTAAGCTATGTTACATATATGCTGTATATCATGGACCAATTTTCTTTTTAATTTTTTTTTTTTTTTTTTTTTTTTTTGTTTAATTGTATAGGTATATAATTACAACAGATGAAATTCTAGAGGATTTTAGTAATAATGAAGAAACAAAAAAAAAATTTTTTTTATACTGATAAAGTTCTCATAAGTTTTAGATATTCATTATTAAAAATTAAATCATTTTTTTTTAAACATTTAAGAAAATTTTTGTCTATGTAGAATTTCAAGTGGAAAAACGTTTTGTCTAGATCCTGTATTTTTTATCTGATAATTGTAATAAATATTTAAAAACATTAAATAATTTCTATGTAATCATAAAATAATTTCAATTTTGCAATTTTGATTATACCAAAATTAAACACTTAAAATGAAAATTAAATTTGAATAACTATGAAAATTAATGAAAAATTACTTAGCATTAAAATGGTTTTAACTATATAGTAATATGTGTTAAGTGCCGTGACATTATTAATTCGCTGTACCTACATATGTGTATGTATAGAAAATTAAGCATATATGTATGTAGTTAGTTTTTATAATATGATCTGATGCCAGACATACAACCCACAGGCTTCTTTTTTTCTTTATTTATTCATGGTCTACATATAATGTATATATACAATACAAATGTTGTGTGATTTCAAATGCTTGTTACTAAACAGATGATGATGAATTAATATAAAAATTTTATTCATCCATGTACAATGATGTACATATATGCATATGTGTAATTATTGCAAAGATCTATGACAAGTAACATGCACAATATTTGCATAATTTATATATTTAATAAAAAAATAATACATATTAATGGATATATAGCACATGTGCACCAATGCACATACATATGTATGTACAAATGTAGCATTATTTTTATATATGTATAAATTATTCATATATACATATGATGTAACATATTTAGATGCAATTATTGAGGATTTTTCAATATTAATATGGTGTAAATTTATATAGTGTCTAATATGACATACATTGGTGTTAATATATTTTCACAGTATAATTATTTTTATACTGCATCATATTTGTTTTTTTTTTTTTTTTTTTATTGTGTGAAAAATAATCCTTTTTCGAGTGTGCACATATCGCATATGAAGTACCTGTGTATATAGATAGATATCTCTTATATTATCTATGTATGATAAAAAACCACAAATTTTCCATATTAGGTTTTATTATGCACATTATAAGATACTTTTGCTATCATTACATACTTAAGCACCCAATATCTATGATAGTAATGTAGATATATATAAATTTAGCAATATTATCTATTCGGATATTAAAGACTGTATGTAAAGATAAGTATATATATACTCATATGTACGTATGTACATAAATGTGGATTATTATAGGTATAGATATATATTGAAAAATTGAAAACTGTGAGTATGATCTATATCTTGTAACCACTTTAAGATTTTAATTTTTTTTTTTCTCCATATCACAAATAAAAAAAAAGGTGACTTTTTAAAAAAAGCAAAAATAGTAAAAAAAAAAATGAAACCAACAAATGGAAAAATATTCAATTGAAACCTCAAAGATATGCCAAGTAGCAAAGAAATATTAATATAGTGAAATATAACAAACGTACAATAGCTTCATATGACAATTTTCATGGTGTGCTCTTGTGGTAAAAAAAAAAAAAGAAATAATAAATAAAAATAATGGATATTAAAACAAAAACATTACAAAAATATAAAATAAAACAATTCGTATGCATGATACATGCAATTCTATATATTATATTACCAGTTTTGTATTATAATATGTGATATACAAGTATGGTAGAATATTGTCAACAGGGTAAAATGTATTTATGTATTATGGGTGTATAACGAAATAATATTATCATCATCAGACATTCATTGTCCATGAAATAAATCCAAAATGAGAAACAAATAAACACTATACCTATATTAAACAGAAATGCTTACATATGTAGAAAAATTGTAATTTCAAAAGAAAGGGATTTAGATATACAAAAATAAAAGAAAGAATTAGCTAATAAAACATTGTACATATAGACAAAGAAGGAACAAAAATAATAATAATAACAACAACAACAAAATAAGAAAGGAAAATGATGATGGTAATAATAATAGCAATAATAATAAAAGAAAAGTATAAAATATAAAAAAAATAAAAATGACTGTCATCGTTCGTCGACCATTTAAAACAGCTGCTTAATGTACTTAATACTTTCCAAAAGACAAAGCTATATAAAATAATAAGATACTTATATGTATACATATGTATGTATGTGGTAATACATATATAGTAAAGTTTTTAATAGAAACGGCAGCAGGCCATTATCGACCACATTGCAATTGCAATTGAAATTGCATTTTTACGATGCAACGATGTGGGAATGATGATGTTATAGTCATACATATAATATATAAGTACGGTGGATACTTATATACTTACTTTCACACATACCCACACTTGTATTATATATACTCACATATATAACGTGCATGCATATTAATTGTATGTACAATAATTTGCTGACGACGATGATGATGGTGATGGTATTGCAACGGTCGCGGAATTGCAATTTAATGAAATTCAATAAACAAGTCGACAATCGTTGTATTCATTACACCATCATATTTTAAATCGACTGGCGCCGTTAAATTAATTTTTTGCACTTTTTCCGTTTCATTTTATTTGTTAGTTTTTTTTTTTTTTTTTTTTTTTTTATTTCATTTATTTAGTTTATTTGTTGTTATTGTTGGTTTATTTTCTATTTTAATTTTATTACATGCTATTTGCTATTTTGCATATATTTTGGTTTTTTTTTTTTATTTTTTAACTATTATTTATCTTTCTGGTTTACTCATAATAAGGTGCCACTATAAAATGCATATAATGCAAATATTATAAGGTGATATCTATGCACAATTCCTCTAGTACATTTGATCATTTATTACATATCGAGTATAATTAATAATATACATACATGTGCCTATTTACATACATATGTATGTAGATATTTCTTTATAATCGTCTATCATAATAACCACCATATTGCTGCAGCTGCTGACACCACTACAGTCGCCGTCTTCCTGATCAATTGCTGGTGCCATGACCAATATCATAGTCATTGTCATCATGTAATTAAGCTGTCATCACTTTTTCCACTTTTACCACCCACTTCATCATTATCGCTACTAAACTTTTAAGACCATTTGAACCATAATTATGTAGGTATATTACATTTTGAATTGAAATGACACCAAAGATAGATTCCAACATTCAAAATATTTATGTTTCGTACATTTAAGTCCATGTACTCAATATATACCTATACATTTTAAATTAAAATACCTTATGTACATACATATTTATGTACAACAAAATTATAATAATATACACTCGTACAATCATCCATTAATTGTTTTGCATTTTGATAGCACCCGTTGTACCCTTTTTAATTTTTATAAATTTTCATTTATTTATTATTTTTTTTAATTTTACATTTTATTCAACATTAACATGTATACATATTAATATACAATTTTTTTTTTATTTTATTGTTTATTCATAGAATATAAATTATTTAAATTTGTTGCGTACATACATATTTTGTTGTTTTAATGTAACTACTTGGTGGTAAAGATATTGTAGTTTTTTAAATGTTTTTTTTTTTTCATTTTGTATCTACTTTATAAACATTATTTAAAATAAACTGCATAAATGCAATCCAATGAAAAATTCTGGTTCTTGTGGCCTGTCACATACACTACATATGATATTAAATTGTACGTACATACATACATACATATTATAAAGTTGTTATTTGTAATAATAATATTAAACCAGGGCCAATGCACTGTACAATTTACAATTATTATATATCCCATTTCAATTCATATCATATACTATAAGAAGCGAATAAATATTATGTCTATATAAATTGCATGGACATGAAGGTATGTACATATGTATGTACATATATAAAAAATAATAGGATATGTATAGCTATACTTTATCTGCTGCTACATATTACACATACAAAAATTCATACAATTGCTATGTACTATGTATTATGTGCATTTATAAATGATAAAAAGCTATGGCTATATAGCTACTAGAAAAGTTAAATTATTATCAATGTTGAATTAATAGTGATACATGTACACATTTATATATGTACATACCAATATTAATATAAACGCGAATCAGAGCTATAAAAACAAAAAATAAATAAAAAAAAAAAAAAAATTACAAAAAGTATCTGTTGGTTGGTGATCACAGCAAAATTTATTATTCCACGCAAGCAACTTCAATTCATTTTTCTTTAACGTATTTATATAAATTTCAAATTTTACGCATTTTTGCATTATAATTATTTTCTATGTATGTATAATAGCATTCATATATGTGTATGTTACATATGTTAAACTGTTAAAGCATATGCATGCAATGCAATTGTACATACATAAAATATTAAATAAAAATAATGAAAAAAACAAAAAAACAAAAAAAAAAAAGAAATAATAATTTATAAATGACATGATATGAAATTTAATAGCAACACTTGACAGCAGAAGCTGTAGATTTTCTGCAACAAAAATTATTGCATGTAAATACATTCATGTGTACATGTTTTATAATATAAACAAAAAATAAAAAATAAATATGAAAAACAGAAAATTTAAATAACAAAATAAAATAAAAATAAAAAGTAATGGATAATTTTTGTTTAACGCCATTTAATACAAATTTACGGTATACATAAAAACGACCTCAATTGACTTGTCTCCTTAATTTTGCAAGAAAATTAAAATGTTGTCGTCAGTTTTTCATATGCACTTTGTTTTTTTTTGTGGTTTTTCCCAAAATAATACCACATGCTACTATATGGGTAATTAATAAAAACAAATTTTTTTGTTTTTGTAAAATAAACGCAAGTCCACGTACACTTGTTTATAAAAGTTTTTTAGAATTTTGAAAAATTAATATTGTATAAAATAAAATTTTAATTGATTATAAATAATGTACAATAATTTCATTATATTCTCAAAAGTCTCTCTATGAATTTAATTTAATAATAAATTTTAATTTTTGTCATAAAATTGTTTTTTGCATTCTTGAAGCAACAAATGTTAAAGATGTTGAACAAGTGTTTCATAAACTAAAAGTCATCAGAGTATATTGAGGTCAAGAATAACAATTCAAAATATTTATGTATTTCTGGTAAAAAAAAAAAAATATATATTTAAGTAAATAACCTGCATTTGAATGTTTAATTTACAAAAAACCACATAATAAATTCTAATCTATAAGAACTTTAAAGTGATCATTAATGTACCTGCCACATAAACCATCATTACTATTATACGTACATATTATGTATACAATACAGAGTATTTATGTACACAGTCATAATTTTATAATATGTATTTCGCAATATTATTACTTTATTTTACCGTATATGGTATACGAAGTTGAGATCCATTAGATGATTATATACATAGTATACAAAATATGATATCTGTGTAAGTACATAATGGGACTCCATAAAATTTTTCATATTCCATCAAAAGTCGTTCCGCTATTTATCTTATGAATTAAATGGATAATTCATTTTTGTTATTTTATTTTAATCTTTGTTTCTCTTATTTTTTTTTTTTTAATGGTTTTACTTCCTTTAAAAGCAACACAACTGATTAATACAATTAACACTAAATGGATCCTTTTAAGCGCTATCTGCAAATGTCTTTAAAATATACATTTTAAACATTTTCTGACAATGATGTTAATACAATGACGATATATGATGACAATGATGTTGATGATGGTGATGGTAAAAGACGACAAGAATGTTGATGGCAAGCAGACGGACTGGTTATTTAGTTGGTTATTATTGTACGTTATGGTTTTGCTATGCTAAGTTAGATGATGATGACAAAATAAAATTATGATGATGCTGTTGTATTGAATATTGATGAGATATACATATACATACAAGCTTTTTAGTTGCTTTTAGTTTTTTATCAGTTAAATAAAAAGAAAACAATAACAAAAAAGGAAAGTAAAAAATGACAACAAAAAATTTTAAAAATAAAATTAACAAATAAAGTAGACATATTTAAATATCAGTTAAATCATTGATATACACTTTACACATATTTACATGCATAACATTATTTATTCATGTGTTCAATTATCCTTTTTCTTATTTAAAAAAAAAAAAAAAAAAAATTTTAATTTTCTTCAAAATCATATCAATATGTTTTATATTAATTTTGTGCCTCTTTTCCTTCATATATTGGCGTATTAGTCAATTCCAAAAAGAAGAAAAGAAAAAATCAGTTACATTTTACGTATGTACACAAACATTAGCTCTTCTTTAAATCAGTTTTTATTACTGTGCCTCCATAAAAGAAAAAATTCTACACAGATATTAAAAATTGAAATCCAAAATATTATTCCCAAACATACATACATATGTAGCATACGTAGTACATCCAACGAAAAATGTATTCCATTTAATACAGTATTTTCAATATTAATCCATTGAAAACAAAACAAAAAAAAAATGTAAAAGTAATGAAATATAGAAAAGATAACCAAATGCATTAGTACGCACATTTTAGCTTTAAACTGGGATTGTAGTACCTGTAGGAGAAATATGATAAGAATTATATACATTGTATATTGCCATCATGGATATGGCTATTATTGCCTTCAGGTATACATGTTATCTTTCGGTTCAATATAATATTTTCATCTTTCAACTGTTGATCTTTTCTTAAGCTGTCAGCGATGAATATCTATAAATGAAATCATATACAAACAAACTCGTACACATATAGTTAAAAAAAGTATAGATGAGCGATATATTGAACAATTTTAAAAAGATGGCACACACACACACACACACATAAGGAAAAAATACCGATTTTATCTCTCCATTATTTTAGAAGGATTTCCTCTTTTAAATTTCTTCTTCTTCTTTTTGTTTTATTTTTTTTTTTGTTTTCTTGAAATTTTGCTTTTTTTCATTCCTTTTTGATCATATACAGACTGACGAATTTTTATTCTTCTTATCAAATGCTTATCTTTTGGTTACAAAAATTTTCAATTAGTGTTTTCGAACTAATGTATATATTTTTGGTACATTTCTGTTTTTGCCTTTTTTTTTTTATTTTGTTTTGTTATTATTTGACAAGGTTATATAGATATTTACAGAAAATTATAATTTTTTCCAAGAAATTCCTCTTATGGAGATATAATTCTTTGAGAAAATTAAAAATATACTTTCTGATATTCTTATATATAATGTGCATACAGACGTTGTAAAATTTTCTTCAATTTTATTTTAATACTGAAAAAATGATAATAATAATAAAATTTATGATCATAATATAAAGAAGAATTTTTTTGAAAATTAACGTTTACTTATTTTTTTTTTCATGTATTAATGATTTTAATCAATTTTAATTGAAAATTTTTTTAAAATTTTCATCGACATGTGCATATACATGAGTAAATTTTTAAATCAAGATTATATAATCATTTAATTTAAAAAACAATTTGCGTTCTATAAAAAGGGATTTGAAATTATTAAAATCTAAAAAAAACTATGATTTAATATTTTCTTCAAAATTTATCATGATTTTGATTTTTTACAAAGACTATTTTAAAAACAGTACAGCCAATTTTATCTGACTAAGGTAGTAAGTCAAAAAACGAAAATTCTGACTGTTAATACAATTTTCCGATAAATGACCAATTTTCCCCTTTTCCTTCTGTTTTTGACAAAAACATTAATTTTTACCTTTTTATGTCCTAAATTTTCGAAATCATAATTACATATATTCAAATTCAATTCAATTTAATTCAAATTTATAAAATGAAACAAATCAAAAAATTAATTTTAAATTTATGTTATGACGACGTGAACTTGAAAGCCAAGATTCGACACGAAACATAACGCTGAGAAATAAAAGATAATAAAAAAAAAAATTATACAAATTTTGATTTTTTTGAATTAGAGTAAATTTGGATTTATTTTTAGATCCATGGACAAATAAATTGAAGTACTTACATATTTTCAATTATTGCAATTTTAGGAATATTTCGGTTATGCATTTTAATTTCAATCATTTATTTTATTATTTTTGAACAAATTAATACCATATAAAGAAGATATGCATAATTCATACAATTATTAGTTAGAATTTTTCATTTTTGTTTTTCTGCTTCCTTGATTTTTACTAATCTTTTTTAATTTTTCCCTAAAGTATAATATACAATAAATACATGAAACGCCGCTTTTATAAAACGTGTAATAAATAACAAATTTATAAATATACATTTTATGTGTTTACATACATAGTGAATGAACATATACATGCATACATAATGCAACATATAAATCGTTTGCTACTTTCTCTACTGGGATTTAAATATGTTTATACATAAAAATAAAAATTTGTATCTTTTAAATTTATTTTACATTCGTAAATTTGTATGTATATGTAATCATAATGATATATCTACAATATCTGTAACGTACATAATACAAAAATCTATATACATAATTCATAATATTATAAAATGTATGATTGTGCGGTGGTAATATACAGCAGACAAAGTATCTACAAATCACTTTGGTGTAATTTTACATTTAAATAAAAAAAAAAAAAAAATGTATATGCGGCATAGTACAAAATATGTATGAATTATACATACCTACATATATACATAGTATTTATATTAAAATATAAAAAAATATGAGATATATTTATGCTCTGTTATATATATGTATGATGTACATACATATACACACATATGGATATAAACGACATGGCATATGGATCATGTTACTTTTTGTCTGGTCTGACAAGAAAACTAAATTGTATAAGAAATAAAAAGTCATTCATTATTTTATTTTTTTCAACTTGTTTATTTTTCTTTTATTTTATTTTTTTTTTTTTTGTTTTTAATTTTATTATTTGTATTTATTTATTTATTTTTTTTTTTTTTTTTTTAAATAAATAATTCCAGACAAAAGTGCATAATACATTTACTTATAAGAAGTGTACAGCAAGATACTATGCGTCGTGTATACTTTTACATTGGTACTTATTTAATTGCATTGCGTATGTACATTTTACTTAACAATAAACAGTTAAATATTGTTTACATATGACACGATAACATGATATCAATAATTAATATATATACACATACTAAGTAGCTAACTAGGTAGATACGTACTTTACGTACATATTCACGCAAAAGAAATTGTGAAAATTCCGATGGTTTTTCTCTTTTTTTTATTTATTTTTTTTTAAACTAAAAGGTAAAAATGTTTGAATACGTGTAACACACCTTACATGAGTATTTACAGACATAAATATTAAAATCAATTTTTTTTTTTTTATATATATTTTTGTTCTATATGGCATAAAGAAAATATTCAATCAAAGAAAAAATGCATAAAATCTTTAACGGATGTATATAGTGAAGAGAAATTTAAAACTAGAAATTCTGTAAAAGAAAAAACCAAAAACTAAAACAAAATTTTTTTTTATTCCTTTTATATCGATTTTAATTAATCATTTAATTAATTTTTCACTTTTATTTTTCTTATAGTATAAATTTGTTTTTTAATTATCAACCTCCTTTTTTTGTATTTGTAATTTTAAAAAATGAATTTTCAACGAATAAATCGTATGATGATGGTATGATAGTAACAAATTACACAACAGAGTGAGAGACCTTGATTAAAATATATGTACATGTAATCGACATATATTCGAAATTTTGTATTTTCAATTTATCATTATATGTACATTTTTCATAAAATCTGTTTGTTTAACGTACAAAATAAACAAAAAAGAAAAAAAAAATAAATACATTTTTTTTTTTTTTTGTTGAGATACGTACAAATATAAACATTTAAATATATAGGTAAATTGTAAATATTACTAGAGAAGAGTCTGTACTTAGGTAAGTCTATCTATATAGTAATAAATACATATGGCAATGTAGATACATATTGTACATATACGTAATATTTACAACAGAAGGCTCACCTTTATAATCGATTTTATAAACAAATAATAAAATAATCACATCAACGTTTTACTTACATTTTTTTTTTATTTTTATATTCCTATGAAAAATATGTGTTTACATTATTAAATATGTATGGATATGTACATATGATGATACTAGATATATGTGTTGTATATATTGTATATATATACAGGGCAATGTACGTAAACATATTTTTATATGTGTACACATATAAAACTGTGTATTTATATATACATTGAACAACAAAAAAAAAAAAAAAATTAAAAATAAAATATTGATGTGGCGCCTAAATTATAGTTTAGATAAAAGATATAAATTGTATACATATTCATATTGAAAATATTTATAAAAAAAAAAAAATATATAGTTTTATATTTTGTTACGAAAAAATTTGTTGATTAGTATAAATAAGTATGGTACATATGTAATATATCATTTATGATTTTATATACAAATAAATTTATTTAAAAATTATTTGCTATACCATCTGTACTTTAAAGCAATAAACCAAATTTTCATTTAAATAAATACGAGTATAATAATATAATGAAAAAAACAAAAAAAAATTGCTTTCAAGATCATTAATTTTCTTAACAGTTTCAGTGTCGTTTCATTTTATCTTTTATTTATTTATTTATTTTTTTTATTTTTTTATTTTTTTTTAATATATCAAAATAAAGACATATACTAACTGATTCATTGAACAAGTTTACTTCTCAATTTTTTTTTTTTTGTTTTTTTTTTTTTTTTTTTTTTGAATTCAAAATACATTTAAATGTACAATTCAAAGTATATATATTGAATTACAAAACAAAAAAAAAAAAAAACTGAATTAAATTTTAAATAAAACGTCCTTGACTTTTAAGGAAAATGAAAACTATACATGATTATTAAGAGTATGTAAATTTTGGCAAAAATTGCTATTCAAAATTATTATCATTTAAATATTATTAAAATTTTGAAATTTTATTTGCATATAGTATTTACACTTGAAGATTTCTTCCAATAATATATTTTGCATTTAAAAATAATTAAATTCAATTGATTTTTACACAAAAATTTTCATTTCAATTTGTAGAAAATCGAATTTTCTATGTAGATAAATGTTGAATAATTTGATAAAATTCTTATATATTTCATATCTTATATTAAGTACTTGAATAATTTTTTTATATATATTTTATTATGTTATTTCTCTAATTATATTAGTATTATCAATAAATTTGTCTGGCAATGAATATGTACACATTGTACGTATATTGCATATGATATGATTATGCTTTTTAAAATGTACTGATATGCATATCAAAAATAAATTAAAGTTATTGTATTATTTGTGTATAGAGATATATAGAGTATGTACGTATACGCACGGCACTAAAAATTGCATATTTTCGGTTTTTTATTAATTTTTTTTTTTTTTTTTTTGTTTTTTTAAATATAATTTAAACATTAACAAAATTACATTCAAGAGTATTTGTTAAAATGCATACGTATATGTGATATGAAGGCGCCACTGTTTCGTATAATATAAGTACACATGACTTTTTTTTTTTTGTTGTCTTTTGATTTGGTATAGATATACGGATATCTATGTAAATACTTAACCAATATATCTCTTAATATACAACAATGTACG
Source organism: Anthrax anthrax (assembly GCA_963971155.1). Lineage (NCBI taxonomy): Eukaryota > Metazoa > Arthropoda > Insecta > Diptera > Bombyliidae > Anthrax > Anthrax anthrax. The sequence continues at coordinate 514,190 of OZ020118.1, read as the reverse complement.
TGCTTACATTAATATTGTTTTTAACGTAATTCAGAAAATTCGATAAAATCTGTATTTAAAGAGGAAAAAAAAAAACAAAACTTTGAAAGAAAAAAATAAAGGCGACAACTTAAATGTTATAATGTGCAGATAGATATATATATATATGCATTGTAATATGGTAATACATGATGTACACTTATATTTGAGTGCATTTAATGTTTGTAATATACATTAGATACGATTACACATAATTTTTTCTATAAAAAACGCATTGGATATAATATGAGGACTGGCGTCAGTCTAATATCTTTATGGTTTCACATTTTCTTGTTTTTTTTTTTTTTTCTCTAAAATATATATAAATAAGTAGAGTATCTATAATATTTGTATGTATATAGTATATATAATGTTTTACATGTCTCTAAAAATGTAACAAATACTTTCAATTCAAGAAACTGTTTACTCTTAAAAGTTATTCGACTTTATATGTATGTTGTTTTTTGTTACATTTATATATTCATTGCGTGAATATTGATAATGAAGAAGTATCTTTTGCCTTTTTTTTTTTCTCTCCATATTTTGATAAAAATGACAAAATAAAATTCAATTGAGAAGAAGTATATATATGAAGTGGGTGGAAAATAAATTCTGTTTCTATTTGTATGTTTCTTATTTTTTTTTTTTTTTTTGATTATCATTTAAAAAGCGGCTCAAATCTTTTTAAAATTTCTGTACTATAAACATATAGATATTGTAATCTGTATTTTATCACAATTATTAAAAAGCTAAAAAATCAACTAGAATTTAACAGTTTTAATAATGTTATATATTTTAAGATCATATCTTCCCTAAATACATATGTAAGTACAATTATATACATGCATATATCTATATATTAATGGTCTGGTTGTACATACGTACATTGATATTACACTCCTATATCAAAGAATCTCTATCTATCTAGTTAACGCAAATATTATTTTTTATAAAAATATCATTAATAATAAACAAGTAGTAGCTGTCAGCTCAGTATACACAATTATGTAGATACATATAAAAATTTTTGACTTTGATATTTATTAAAAACTATGCCGTATATATATCTACAACAATTGCCATTAAAAAAAAAAATTGTCTATAAAATATATTTTCCTATATCATTTTTAAAACTACTGAAACATAACTATAGGAAAAAAAAAGGGGGAGACCTGAGAGGGATTCAATATATAGTCTAGCTAGAATTATATGCTAAGCATATTTATATGCTATTATTATATTATATTGTTATTATCATTCTAATTTTTTTTGATTATCATAGCGACTGAGACGGCGACAGCGTCAGCGACAGCATGACAGTAACAAATACAATGACGCCGATGATGGCATTCACACAGTGTCAGTTTATAAATGTTATGACCTCAAAATGTTTGAATTAAGTATTTACATACACTATTTTTTGTGTTTAATATTTAAAAAAAAAAAAAAAAAAAGACAAAATTAAAAATTTGCTTAACATTAAAAATACAATACACATTCATATCATATTAATTACAATTAAAAAACAATTTTTTTTTTTTTTTTTCTTTTTGAATATTTAGAAAAAGGGTGTAACGACGTGTTAAATGGGGTACATATACACGTACAATATAATAATTGTATATTTTAATATTTATAAAGAGATAAAAATTCAATGTATAATTTTGCTATAATAGTTGATGTTAATTAATGAAAATGATTATAAAAATTTTATTTGATCAGAAAAAAAAAAAACAAAAAAAAAAAATAATAATAATAATACACAAAATAGAACATGAAAGACGGAAAATAGAAGAATTAAATAAAACAAAAGCCAATTAAAATACATATTAATATGATGTTTTTTTTTCTTTGTTGCAAATTTGTTTGTGCAATAGTTACTATAAAATGGTATCACAATTTTTTATTTTTTATTTTTATTTTGTTTTTTTACTAATATACTGTAACCAATATATAAGAGATATTACTATACATATGTAGAATTTCTAGTGTTTATATATATTTAAGAAAATTTTTAGATTAATAAAATATACCTAGATTATGTACATTTACGTACGTATACGTACATTTATGTTGGACATGTACATACATATGTATGTATTATGTTTACTGTTTGTATTAACATTTCGAACTTTTCATATCATATAATATTTTGAATTCATATTATTATTGTAATTATTATTAAATGCGGTTCTTCTTTAATATGTCATTGATGTCATCATTATTATTTATCAACAAATAAATATAAAATAAAAAAATAAAAAAAAAAAAACAATTTCATATTGTACTGTTGTATTATATGTATAGTACTTAAAATGATTTTAAAAAATAGATTATAAAATGCATCATGTAATATAATGCAAAATATAGAAATGTATATGTACATAACATACACATCAGAAATCATCTCATCTATCCGTTATAATTGTACAAGAAAATATTAATGATAATAATAAATGATAATTTAAAATTAAAAAAAAATAATAATAATTTTATTTTTTCTTTAATTTATTCTTTATCACTAAAACAAAATTTATTGCAAATTTTTTTTTTTTTTTTTTTTTTTTTTTTTTTTTTTTTTTTTTTTTTTTTTTTTTTTTATTAACATTTTGAACTTTTGGATTTTGCCTACAATTTATTTCCCCTTTGATTTGATTTTAATCCGCATTGTGCCATATCAAATTTGTAATTCAAAAAACAAAGAAAACATTCGATTTGTACAAAAATTTTTTTATTTATTTTAAATGAAATTAAAAAATCAATATAGCATTTTAATTTGAAAAAAATGCATAATTTATACATATGTAATGTTTTATCAGTTCTTTGTCTAAATATGAAAATTTTATTAGATAATAAATCTTTTTCATGCTATAAAGTAATCTTTCTTTGTCATTTTTTGTTTCTTTATTTTAATGATATTTATGACACTAATTTAAATAAAATGTACTGCATATACAATTCTGCATACATCCACCTTCATTATTATATATGATGATGGTGCTAACGTATATTGATATAGTAATAATAAAAACTGACAAAAGAAATTAGCTGGCTACCAAATTTTGTTTTATTTCTTTTTATATGCAATAATTTTTCTTTTAATGTTTTTAACAATTATTATAGATTTAAAAAAAAATAAAATAAATAAATAAATAAATAAATTTGAAAATGAATTCAATAAATACAATGGCCACCTATAAATAACAATAATTATATATTATTTGAAAGAAAATTTAAATATGTACGTTCACTATACTACCTGCCTCCACACCCAATTGGCGCCTATTATAACTTATTATAGCAGATAGAAAATAATTAGAAAAAAAAAACAACAAACAAAAATTAAAAATAAAACAAGAATACTTAATAATAGAAAAAAAAAACAAGCAACAATGTGTACATATTATAAGTAACAAAGATTTTGTTCTATTTATAATCTGATGCAATTTTGTATTTTTAATGTTGTTCATTTTTATGTACAATCATGAAAATTAAAGATTTAAGCTTTGAAATTATTGTGTGTGAATTATTGGGATCATTATGGGATGGTATACCATGACAATGGCATAAAAATTAGAATTCTTAAGAGGAAAATTGCTTTATTTATAATGTTAATGAGATTGATTTTCATTTATATGTATATGTATATAAACAGCCAAAAAGCGATATAATTAGTTTATAAGTACTCATATGACTACTGTTCCCTGTTCTACTATTACTTTAGCTTCTATTCAATATATTCATCACCTTTACAAAAAAAAAAAAAAAAAAATTATTTTTTGTTTAAATTCAAAATACATATGTATGTTCGTAATTCGTATACACTTTATAGTTAGATGATGACTTTATGATGATGATCATAAGGAATTTACTGGCGGCATATTGGCGACATATAAACTTTTAAACATGCGATCAACCAAAAAAAAAAAAAAATTTTTTTTGTTTCATTATGAGAAGCAAATAAATTAAACATCAAATCATGTTTATATTTGTACAATGTTTTTGTATATTATTGTATATATATATTATAATCATTATTATCATAAATAAAAATGTATATAGAGATACTTTGTATCTGTACATATTATTTGTTTATATAAAGTTGTTATGTTGATATAAAATGATTGTTTAATTCATTTGTAATAACAATACATATATCGAAAACATTATACATGATATTATAAATGAAAAATTTTTCTTTGCTTTTTACTTTATATTACATAGAATTGTACAACATAAAAGTGTATAAATTTTTAATTATTACATAAATTTAATGTACACATATTTTGTACATATGACATTGTGAAAAAATAATAAAAATTTCAAATACTTAGCCCACAGACGCCAATTATCTACAAGGCTCATAGTATATACAATAATATGTTACTGATCACAATAGTATTGGCACAAATTATCATGAATTTTGTATTTGATAACATTTAAAACAATTTCTCAGTTAGAATTTTATCAACAGAAAAAAGAGCGGAATTATTTTAAAATGTTCTAATTTTTTTTTTTTTTTGTTTTATCAACGAATTTATCAAAATTTATATTATTCCAGTCTACGTTTATCTTTAAAAAAAAAAAAAAAAATTTAGAGTTTTTTCGCTATTCAAGAAAATCAAGAAAGAAAAATAAAAGTCAAAAAAATGTAGGTTAACCGGAGTTTTTGATTTATCTCTGCGATTCAAAGATACATACATATATATATATATATACACTTTTATATGCATTTAGCCCACATACATATTTACGTGTTTATGAGTGCAATCTATTGTTTTATATATGTATGAAAATTTGTTATCATAAAAATTCATAAAAATGCCAAAATGCTTTTAACTCACTTCGATAATAACAAGTATTATTTGTTTTTGTTTACGCATACATACATAAAATACGTACACACGTACATATGTACATATTTTCTGCTCGTATCTTCAATCAGAGACTGTTATGGTTATTGTTGATTTTTCATCTTTTCTTCGTCCGTTGTTTTTTTTTGTTTTTTTTTTTTTTTGGTTTTCTTTTGAATTTCTTTTCATTTTTCATTAAAAATTCTGGTGACATTTTAAAATGATGAATTTTGTTTCCTTGTCATTTTGCCTTTGTTTTTTGTTTTTTGTTTTGAAAGAAAAATGCCGACATTCAACAGCAACAATAATAATGGTGCTGTTGTATCTTATATACCATACATACATAAGTAGATAGATTTTAGATTATGAATTGTTTGTTATTATTATAACGTTATTGAAATTAAAGAGGATTTTTCTTCGGTTTTTTTTTTCTTTTTCTTTCTGCTTTTTGTTTAATTTCATTTTAATATTATCTTTGTTTTAAGTATCTACGTACGAACACAATTACGTATATATATTACTTCATAACTGCAAATACATATATACATATATAAAATAAAAAAAATTATTAATAAAAAATGAATAATTATGTGTATACGTTATGTATAATTTTTGCCATAATTTCTTGATTATTTTTGTATATTTTTAATTCCATAATCATTTCCATATTATTTTCATGGTGCACTCAACTCGGGTCTCTCTTAAAAAACTCAGACATAAATCAGTCGGTCGATTCGATGGCGCCAGACGTATATTGAATCACTAGAGTGTGACGTTATAATTGACAAGCCAACAGGCAACATTTATATGTATGTATATTGTATTTTATTATATATTACATTTTATGTACATATCAATGGAAGAAGCAAAGGCGACCAAAATTAAACTAATGTAGGTATCTCTAATGGTATAACAAACTTGCATGTGTAAAACAGTACAAATGTAATATATGTAACGTGTAACATGCTGTAGTATAGTAAATAAATAGAAACAGATGATGATGAACATGAAATATAAAAACCCTACTGCATTGCATTGGTGTTGACGATAAACATTTTTTTAAAAAAAAAATAACTATTATAGGGGAAAAAAAAGAAAATTAGTGCATATCATGTAAATATAACCTTAAAAATAAACTAATAATAAGGTAGGTATATATTTAAGCGTATAGGATACAAACACAATACAATATGCATAGTTTCATTATTACATTACATGATCAATGTTTTATTTTTCTCTCCGGCTATGAATGAACCTCGAAAAACATATTGAATTGAAAATATAGAAAACTATCAATTAGTAAAAAGCCATTATGTAGGTATATAGAATTTATTGAACAAAAGTAACAATAATTACACTGTCGTATTTAATAATATCGTTTTAAAGCCATTTTCAGTTTTAGGCTTTTTAAAATGTACAACAAATTAGTAAAGAGCCAGTAAAGAGTCAAAATATAATTAGGTATTAAATACCTTAATTTTTTTAAATTTTTAATTTATTTTAAATTTAAGTATAATTTTATAACGATTATTTTTTTTTTAAATTTCTGTTACCTTATGTAAAGATACATACGATATACGTTAAATAATCAGTTTCGATTCAAACTCATACACACAAACGTAATTACTTGGTAAAAAAAATTAAATGTATAATAAAAGGGAATTTTGAAATTTTTTCAAAAATTACTTTAAGGATACATAAATGTTTCATAGAGTGAGACTTTATGTTACGCAATGTTACTCAAGTGCTTTTTTAATATTATATAGGTACATTTTTAAGTAGGTACGTACTTGAGTTTCGGATATCTTTCTGATGTTAGATATTTTAAATGTGAAATATTTTAGAATGTGAAGAAATAAAATTGCATGATAAATTTCAAATTGAATAAAAAAAAAAAAAAAAAAATTAAAATCTATATTCAACATGCAAATATCTAATTTATGTATATAATATAAAGGTGCTCAATGTTCACATGAAAATGAAACTTTATTGACAACTACGATAATCAATTATTTTAATTTTTTTTTTTACTTTTTTTTTCATATGTGCTATGCTTGTACCTATTTTATTTATTTCTTATATAAGAATTTATAATTTTAGTACGTACACTGCACGTATATAAATAACATATGCAGATACGCGTTCATAAAATCCACTTTAATGTTTGAATTTTTTAAGTAAATGCGAAAAATTGCATGAATTTAATAATACATGTATGTACATATAACAAACACTATACACAGTAGTTTAATGCATACTCATATTTGTACCTACATATGCGCTTGTAATTTTATAAGTATCTATTGAAATAGAGAAGAAAAAAAAAAGCAAACGAGCAATGCAAATTGCAAAAATTATTGAGACAGCGCCAATTCTCAAAGCTTAAAAAATATTTGCATTTAAAATGCATATTAATGTGTGGATATCTTACACTACACATTAAACAAAATTTATATGTACATAAGTATGTTAAGATAAATTACATGAAAATATTTACAATTCACATTTTACTAGTTTTATTATGGTTTTATTGTATAATTTACCCATGCATGCTCTCAAAGATTTTCTAATATGATAACTTGTTATTATTAAAAAAAAAAAAACAAAAAAATGAATTGAACTGAATGAAGTAAAACAGGCCAAGCATTTTAGATTTTATATTATTATATGTACATACTATGTATATACGTTTTATACAATGAAGAAAAATCAACAAAAATATTAGTACACGTACAAGTACACAATAATAATATAATAATAATAATAATCTCAAGCTATATATATAACAACTAAAAACAACTCAAACTTAAACTCATACCTATACATATTCCCCACAATATACATATATGTATGTACATATGTTATTCTATTTCTTTTATAATAAAATAAACATCTTTTCTAATAGCAACAATTTCCATTCATTTTTATCTGTTACCAATATTATACAAAATACATAACAATATAATAATAATAATAATATGCGCTTGCATGCTTGCTATGTAACAAAAACAACAAAACAACAACAACAACAAAATATGTATGTAGTACAATGTGTAGTCAAGAAACTTATTAAAGATGCAGTATTTTTGGTTGGCACTCAAGCCTCAAGGCACAAAGTATCTGTCTATCTATAAATTTTATATATATCTACATATACAACGTTTTCTTTTGATATATCCATACATACGTTCATGTATCATATATGTATATATGTTACATACAAAAAAATATTTGTGTTATATATCTGCAGCACATACAAGTATATAGATATATAGGTACATAAGTATGTATGTACAAGTATTAAGTGAAAGGCGCCTCTATTATGCCGGTTTCTTGGATCCAGTCAATTTGATGTGGCAGCAGGTAGATACACAACGTCAGCAACATCATAGCAAGACACAAGAGAAAAGAACAACAAATATAAGTAAAAAAAAATAAAAAATAAACAAAAAAGAAATTTCAATATGCCAAGACAAGATATAAAACTTCATCATATACGGCCTCATAATAGTATAAGATAAAAATTGAATACATGATGGACGAACCAGACGAACAGAGGATCAAGAAGAAACTGGGCATTCTGCAGTTAAGTAGCAATTGAAAAAGAATAAAATTGTTGTCTTATATTTGATGAATCTTAATTTATAAAGTGTTGTAAGTGTGCATCTATTTGCTTCTTTTGGAATAGATTACGGAGAAAAACTGAAATTTAAAAGACTGCAGTACACTCCAATGATCATTCAATATTTCAAATTCAAAATATAAAAACAAAAAAATATATCAGGCACGATCGATACATTACCAGATTGGTGTTGATTGACTAAAAAATTTTAGAAACTGGCACTAAATATGTTGATAGTTGATACCAAATTTAGAACAAAAATTTACTACAAAAATTCATGCATTAAGTCACAATGCATAATGCATAAATTGCATTTATTTAATATACATATACTAACGTATTACAAACAAATACATACTCGTATGTACGTATACAAATGAATGGCGCTATCATGCATATACGTACATGCATGAATATACAATTCATTTGTGTACGTATAGAGTTTATATTGTCATTTTGTTCATCTTCCTTGACCGATGAGAAAATATGCGTGTAAATGCAATCAACGTATAAGGAAGCGCCATAATAAAGTCAAAATGGTCAAGTCTATTCATGAAGTCTGTTTGAATATGAAACTATTGTACTGTAAACATATATACGATATACCTGAATACAGACATTGAGTATTCTGGGAATACAAAACAAGTCATTTTATTTAAAAAAAAAAAAAAAAAATACGCTCTATACACACAAAAACAACAAAAAAAAAAAATCCAGTCAAAGTATACCCTTAGTCCTACAAGTATTTTTCAGGATCTTCGAGTATATGAGATACGTACATACATAAATGTTGCATGACTGGTTTTTAAAGGATAATGATAAGCGATCAAATTAAAAAAAAAAAAAAATAATAATTTCTTGATCGTATCCTTACAGAAGAAAAACAAAAAACAAAAAAACGCATCATTAAATTTACAATTTTGATTATATTCATGGATTATTGCAGGCATGAGATTTAAATAAATATAAAATTGTAAATATTCAATTTCATTAATACAAGTACTTACCGGATATCATATTTTTTTGTTCTTCAACATCCGGTTGCCGTGAATCCTTTCGCATATCAAGTCCTCTTACAAAATGTTTTATTCCAAATAGAATGGATAGCATTAATATAAATATCGAGTAATTCATTTTAATTTTTTTTTTTTTTTTTTTCTTTAATTAATAAAAACAATAATATACAGGAATAAGGATAAAAAAAAAATTTAATAAGGATCTCTTTAGATTAGAAAGCACAATAATATTATTATTCACTGATGTCGTTATTTTTTAATTTTTTTAAAATAACAAAAAATACTTTTTCTTTTTTTTTTTGGAATTAAATCAAAAATTCTATTTTATTACTTTGATTTTATTATAATGATTTTAAATTGTAGATAAATTAATAATTTTTTTAAAAAAAACTCTCTATTTCACAATAATCACAAATTAATCAATATTAATGATTTATTTATATTTTATGTAATTGTTATGGTAATACAATATTATAACAACCGTATTTGATTTTGATAGCTCAATTTTTTTTTTTTTTTCTTCTTGTTAAAAGTAAATAAACTCTTGAACTGAATTGAGATAACAAAACATGTATAAAATAATTCAATATATACTACGTTGTGTGTACGTATACATATACAACCGTATACTTGCAATTGATTTTCTCTATTTTTTTTTTAATATGAAATATTTTATTATGTTATAATTTTTCAAAAATATTTTATTTAAATTTCTCTTTATTATTTATTTAAAAAAAAATAAATAAATAAAACACAAAACAAAAATGTAAAAATTATAATTTATGAAGATAATTTATACTATAAAAGAAAAATTGAATAAATCTATTTAAAATAATAATAATTGACCGTCTTCTAGACGGAACAAATCCGAAATGATTATTGAATTTGAAAATTATATTAAGCACAAAGCCAAGTCTCTACTCTATATAGAAATCTGAAATTTTTGAATTTGAATTTTCAATTCACTTCTCATGACTTTGCTTGCTTTGAAGAAAACTTCAAGCATTACTTCAAGAATTTTATTTTTATTTTATTATCTACTTTTGTTATTTAATTAATTCAGCTTTGAAATTCAGCGTTTTAATATACTACATACAAAAACAACTAAAAATAATAACAAACATATAGAAATTAGAAACCAGAAATATTCGAAATATTTGAAATTGAAATACAGTCGAACCTCAAACTGGGCAGCTGCTACTGTGCTACATTAAAGCAGTGTACATATATACACTTCGAAGTTAATAGAAACCTCAACGTTTTGGTTTAAAACTTTGCGTTTGCGTCAACCTTAAATATATAAACACAAGAACACAACATGTACATATATGTAAGTACTTACATACATTTTGATATATTTTTTGAAGTTCTGGATTTTACATTTATTCTTAACTTGAAAATTATGGACCACATCACACTACACTACTACACATTTTTCAACTTTCATTATACATTCAAATATTGTCGAGTCGATGTTTTTGAATTGACACAATCTGTGGCGCCAATCAATTCAAGTTGTAATTGAATGGTTTAAATTTTCTTAAATTTTTGAAATTCAACACAAAAATAAAAACCTATCCATTACTTTTCAATTTTTATGGAATTTATAAAATGCTATTGATCCAAAATTTATTGTCTGCTCACAAATTAAATTACAAAAAAAAAACCAGAAAGAATAACAAAACAATAAAAAAATCCATGTACAATTTAGGTATGTCGTTTAGTCAAATAGTCATAAAGAAAATGTTTTACCACTAATTAAAATCATTTTATTTGATTTTTAATTTGACTTGAGAGTTGTAAAACTAAAAAAAAAAAACAAGAAATTTAAAAATTGCTCATCTACATTATAATCTCCCAACTGAATTTTAAGTATCTTTTAAAATACAAAAAAAAAACCAAAATAAATAAAAACGACATCAACTTGAGACAATTCACTCATGCATATTTCTTGTCGTTTTCAAAGGTTTTTGTTTTTTTCCTTTTTTTTGCTTGTAAATCGTCTTTTCTTTGTTGTTATTTAAAACATAATTTAATTGGTTTTGTGCAAAATTAATATGCGCTACTTAACCATCATCAAAATTCCTCTTTCTTTTATTTTAAAAATACGAATTATAATTAACAGTCGAATATTTTTTTGTTTTTTTTTTTTGGATAGACGGAAAGCTACAAAACGAAGAGAGGAATGCCGAAAACATTTAATTTAAGAAAAAAACAAAAAAAAAAACTATTTTAAAGTTTACCAAAAATCATGGTTTATATTAACTGCATGCAGATAAAAACCGTACACGCATGCAAAGGCAAATATATATGTAGTCATTTTAATTCATTTTGTTTTCTTTCGATTATGCTTTCAATGCCCAAAATATTTGTTTTATTCATTCTTTTTTTTTTTTCTTTTGTTTTATCAAATTTTAACGATGTCTTTTATGGTGGATATACTTATTGAAAATAAGACACGAAGATGTTGTAGGCAAAAAAAAATCTTTTTTGAAAATCATATACATAATTTCTGGTTGATTTTTAATTTCTTTTCAAGAATCACGACAACGTATAGTTTGAGATTTGGTTTTGTTTTTTTTTTTCTTTTTAGATTTTTCATAATGCCATGCAATAAAGGGTTTTTAAGATGGTTCACGTTTAAGACAAAGAACCAAAAACAAAAAAAAAGGAATAAATTTAAAAACAAATAAAACCATATTAATACAAAATTTGAAATTCTGATTCAAAAGAGCACAAAAAAAAAAAAAAAACAACGAATAACAACATTTTTCCTTACAGATGCGTATTATATGCATAAGCATGTCTTTAATATTTTATATTTGTTTATTTATTTATTTATTTTTTAAAAATTCAATCCTTTTATGTGATCTCATATTCTGACGTGGTTTTTATTTGATTTTTAAATTATTTTCTGTAATTTTAAATGGAATACAATAAACTCTCTTAAAACACGATTAACTCAGTTCAAACGTACGTCAAGAAACTTTGGAAATGTTATAAATCAAATTAATTTGGAAAATGATGATCACTGTAAATAAATTTTTCAAAAATTTAAATAAAATTTTTAACACTTAAAAATATAAATTGAAAATTTGAAAATGAAATCATTGAACAAAGTATATAAAGGTGGAAGAACTTCTCAAGATTGCTAGGAGATCAAAAAAATAAGTTATAAAAGCAACGTCTTGAACGACGGTTGACTATAAATATTCACGTAATATTGAATTTCTATTAAAAAAAATCACAAGTAAAATATGTATGTGTACTCTTTTTTTAAAGTTTGATCGTAAAAAAAATTTTATAACTTAACTATCCAAAAGTTGATCTAAACTACATTAAGTAAATTAAGTACCCTAATTTAGGACGAAAAGAAAAAGCGAAATGTATACATATGTACGTACATGTAGGTAAATACGAGTACATGCAAGTACAAGAAAATGAAATAGACATTCTTATAAAATTTGTTTCTTTATTTTTATTAAAATTCGTTTCAGTTATTCCAAAAAATATTTTTTTTTTTTTTTTATATATTTTTATATATATTTTTTTTTCTTTTTTTTTTTTTTTAAATTTAAATTTTATATTTTATATATGTAGAATTTTTTTTTAATTTATCATCATTATCATTATTTAATTTTTTGTTCTTTCATTTGCTTTCTACTATTTGCGTAAATTAAGCTTAAATGTGGGTTTCTTTCATATTTTTTGTTTTTTTTTTTTTTTTAATATCTTATTTATTTTATTTTATTTTTATTTTTTTTTTTTGTATTTTTTAAATTAAAGTGTATATTTATAATAATAATCATAATAATAATAATTGTAATAATAATAATAATAATAATAATAATAATAGGTTCTTTTTGTTTTTCTTTAAATGTAAGTAATTTTTTTTTCTTTTTTTGAAATTACATTTTTCATTTTTTTTATTTTTTGTTTTTTGTTTTTTTTTTTTTTTTTTTTTTTTTAAATTCAAACTATAGAACTTCTAAATATAATATGAAAAGTAAATATATGAATATTTTTTTTTTTATTTTTTTAAATCTGGAAATATGTTTTGCATTTTGTTTTTGTTTAATTTTTAAAAATTTTCTTTTAATTTTATTTTATCTGTACCTAAAATATATTAAATCAAATTATTTGTTTTTATATGAATTTTTTTATGTTTCTATTTTCATTTGTGTTTATTTAATTTAATTTAATTTAATTTTTTTGTTTTTTTTTCGTATGAACAGCACATCCTGTGCTACAAAATATTCTAGTCTTTGTTAAAAATATTGATTCATTACTTTTTTATGACTTCAAATACTTGAATGATTTAAAGTACTCAGTATTTGTTAAATTTTTCTAGATTAGAAAATTATTGTAACACAGGACGTATGTCTATAGCATTATTATGCGTATTATATAATTTGAATTTAAACTTGTATTGATTTGCATTTTGTTATTGATTTCCAAATTTTGTAGATTTTTTTTTGTTTTCTTGTTAGATTTTAATTCCTTTATATTTTATTTGAATTTTTTTGTTCATTTCTTTTGTTTTGAATTTATTTTTATCTTTTTTTTTTTTTTTTTGTTTTTTGTTTTTATATCACACATTTTCCTTAAATAGTTTGGTCTCACCGTTCTCATATTACAGATAATAATTAATTAAAATTAAACATAAAAATTAAAAATGAATTATATGTAGTATGTATATTTTTAATTTATTTATTTTTCGTTTATGTTTGTTTTTTTTTAATGTTTTCTTTTTAATTTTAGTAATTTTTTGTTTTTTTTTATTTATTTTCAAAGAAAAAAACGAATAATTTTTTTTTTTCTTTTTATTTATCATATCACAATTGCACAAATTTACATTTTCGCATTTCATTTTTTTTTTTTTAAATTTTTTAAATAATTTTTTTAGTTTTTTATATATGTTTTTTGTTTTTTTTTTGTAAAATGTAAAAAAAATGAGTTAGAAATCTACAAAACCTATACATGCTAATGTAATAATAAAAAAAATATATATAATGTAAAAATTACACAAATATGTATGAAGTAAAAATATAAAACGAAATGAAAAATGAAAATATGTAATAATAATAATAATAAAAAATATTGTGAAAAATTAAAGTAATTATAAACACTTTATTTTATGTTGTATATAAATCAATAATTTCTCTAACGCAGGTAAAAAAAAAATAATAATAATAAACTAAACTTAAATTTAATTTCATTAGAATTCTATGTTTTAATTTCATTAGAATTCTTTTTTTTTTTTTTTTTTTTTTGTAATATATAAAAAAGAAAATTTTTCGTATTTTCTAATTTATTTGTAATTTAAAACAAAAAGAAGATAATTAATATGTTATATTTCTATGTTGTGAAAAATAATTAAATGGTACGAAAAAACTTAAATTTGGGTACTTTCAAAACATCAAATATTGGTCATGACGCTAGTCAAGTACATGTACATATTATATGCCTAACTAAATTGATCAAGCATAAAAAGTGTACGAAATGAATTTGTATTTTTAGCAATTCAAAATATCCTTTTAGTAAATGAATATTATTTATTTTGTTGATAATTCGTAAATATATGTATGATTGAAAGTACGCGATTAATGCTGTATGAAATATGAATTGGCTTTTACATTTTATTGTCAGTATCATTAACATATTTTTTTAGAGTGTTACTCTTACAATGTACACCAAATGTCGTGTTTTGAAAGCACCCATTGTAAGCTTAATAAAAAAAAAAAGGGGTATACACAAATCAAATTATTTTTTAATACTAGAACAAATTTTAACTCAATGAATAAACCATTCATCAATTAAACGGATTTGTAGTTCTAGTTAATGCAGTTTTATAAAATTTTTACAAATCTTTTAAAAAATTAAAAAAAAAACTAATTTTTTTTTTTTATTGTCGTCAATCATTTTGATTTTTTATTTTCTTTTTTAAATAAAAATGTAAACCAATTTTTTCAATTTTATATAAAATACTGATTTCATTTATAGATCCAAAAAAAAAAAAAAAGTATTTTTTTCATATTAAATTTTTTTTTTTTCTGTCTACAATTTACACGCCAATCGCACCATTTTTATCCTAAAATTAATTTTTTTTAATATTATAAAGAAGGAAACAAAAATAAAAAAATAAAATAAAAAAATAAAATTGCATTGATACTGAACATTTTAGAGCGCATTTAATTTTTTTTTTAATCTTAGTTATTTTTTTTTATTTTTTTTTAGATTCTAATTTCTAATACTTCTCCCCACTACTATCATTATCATCGTTCCATACCCGACTATTCGTCATAATTCCATTAATTTTTTATATTTAAATTGATGGAGTTTATAATCTCAATCTCATCTCCTTTGTTTCATTTTTTTTCTTTTTTTTTTTTTAGGAAAAATAAAATTCTTACAAAAATAAAGCATGAATTTCTAAAACACACATCAGCAATTAGCTCAATTAGAGATACTTATACAGAGTACAAAAAATATCAAATTAAATTCGAAATAACATCATTTAATGATTATTATAATAGAAATTGACGTCCCATATGATCAAATTTTTGTAACTATATTGTTGGGTACTCGAGTATGATCATCGGTCATATAATCATCATTTAACATTTTAAAATCCAACACAGAACTTTAATGTGCTTTAGAAATCATAATTTACATTACATATGAAGAAATTTAAAAAGATCATAAAACATATTTTATACCCCCCCTATATAATATAATAGCATAGTATTTCTATATTTCTATACATTTAATTTTTCATTTTTAATTTTTTTTTTTTTTTTTCTTTTGTAAAATTCCACATACATTAAATTCATTTTGTATTTTTTGTTGTTCTTGAAACCGTATTTCTGAATGTCAACAACATCTTTTCAGGAAAAAAAAATGTCAGTTTTTGAATGATTGAAAAAAAAACTGAAAAAAAAATTTATATTCAGTCAAATTAATAAATAAAAATAAAATCTACCATTGAATATAACATAAAAATTAAATTAAAAAAACAAAATAAAAAAAATAAAAAATAAAATCTATGTTAATTTTCTTCATATCACTTCATATTCTTCGTTTCTATCATTCTCATTATCTACTATATAATATTTTGATATATCCTTTTGTCATACTCCTATTTTTTCATATTTTAACTTTACATTTTAATAATGATTAAAAGTTTTTTTTTAGTTTAATTTTCCTTTTTTTTATAATTCTGTATGCATGTACACGTACATATGTGTGTGACATTGAACATTGGATTTTTTTTTTTTTTTTTTTATTACAGTTTTACTACAAACCACATAGCATTTCTATTATTTAAAAAAACAAAAAAAAAAAACAACTTTTCTCACATTTAATTCAAGTTATTGTTTTATATCTGTGTTGATTTCATTTTCTTTCCATTCTTTATTCTGTTCTCTACATTGTCACGTTATTACATGATATAATTAAAAATTTCTTTGAATTTAATTACAATTTTCTAAATTTCTATATTTTTTTACAATTTATATTCAATCATTTTTATTTAGTTTTTTTAGTCTCTTATTTATGTTATCAGTATAATAATAATTCATATTATGGTTTTAACTTATCAAGCTAATTTTTTTTTTTTATTTATTCATTTTTTTCTTTTTTTTTTAGTTAATTTGGCAGTTTTATCGCTTTTATAACACACTTTTGTTTTTCTAGTTTTTGTTTTTTTATTTTGTTTAAAAATATTTTATGTTTTGTTCAAAAAAATTTTCCTTTTTTCCGGCTTTTTTTTTTTTTTTAATTATAGTTTTTCACATGCAAAATAACAAAAAAACAAATTTAGATAAATTTTAAATAAAAATAAAAATGTAATTTTGTTTTAAAAAATGTATTCCAGAAAAACAAACTATAAAAATTTTAGTTTTCTACATTTTTCTTTCAATAAATTTGCCAAAACATTTAATCACAACTTTTTATCTAATTATTATTAAAATCCTTTACATTTTCAAGAAAGTTTTTTTTTTTTTTTTTAAATTGTTGAAAAAAGAAAATATCTACTAGTAAAAAATTGCAATATATTTCATTAAAAAAAAAAATAAATTAATAATTCAATACCAATATTTCTTATATGTATGTATGTATACAGTAGAAGCCTCCACTTGTAAAGTTACTGGCTTATAATAATAATGAATTGATTAATGTGAATAAAAATCAAATTTCTGAAGAATTTTGATTATATTACATTTTAATATTGTATATGTATATATTTTTTCGCATTACACTTTTATAGATATTGGATTCCAGCATTCTCTTCAGCATCTTTGTTGCATACGGTTTCTACTGTATTTATTACATCTTGATTTTTAAAAATTTCTTTGATTTGTTTACTAAGTTTCTCAATTTTTTGTTCATAATAATAA
Organism: Anthrax anthrax; assembly: GCA_963971155.1. Classification (NCBI taxonomy): domain Eukaryota; kingdom Metazoa; phylum Arthropoda; class Insecta; order Diptera; family Bombyliidae; genus Anthrax; species Anthrax anthrax. Next base: position 496,282 of record OZ020118.1, on the reverse strand, counting down.
TAGTAATAATAAAATATTTGTTTTTTTTTTTAATATAATAGTAAATCGATAATTAATTACAATAATATAATTAATTATAATCATTAAAAAAAAAAAAATTATTATACAATATATAATAACTATCATCATCATAATTATTTTCATCATTTCAATAGCAAAATATGTTTTTGCTCGAAATAACATTTTTAAAATTTTTTTTTGTGTTTTTTTTTTTTTAATTTTCAAATTTAATAATAATTATAATATTTAATATAATTACGAATTTGTTCATTTAGTTCATTTTTTTAATAATACGAAGCAATTTATTTGAAATCCTTACGATTATAATATACACGTCAATTATAATGAAAATTCGATAATTAGTTTTTTTTTTAAATGTTTATTAATTATTATAACATGTATTTAATGCATGCACATTTTTATTTATTTTTTTTTAATTTGTTCATTATTCATTACGTTTAAAAGAAGAAATAACTACGCTCGCATTTTTTTTTTTTTTTTTTTTTTTTAATTTTATAAAATAAAATGTAGTTTTAATATGTTTGTGTGATGGAAATGTTTTTTCTTTTCATATTTAATCAATGGACGAATTTATATGAATGTAGAATAGATGATGAACGAAAAAAAAAAAAGAAATTATAATTTTGTATGATTTTTGTAAAGATTGAATAGAAATGTTTTGCAAATTTATCCATATACATATATGTAAATGTGTACAGTAGAAAATAAAACATTACAATAGTGGCTATTGTACATTGCAGCCTATTAAAACTCAGTGATTTACAATCAATGTTAAAAAATAAAAATGACAAAGGCAAAAAATCCTGATAAAGAATTTAAACAAAAAAAAAAAAAAAAAAAAAATACATTCACGAAAAAAATTTACGCGATATTTAGGCCTTTATCAAATTTTGAAAAATTTTATTTAAGAAAGTATTTCTACTGTAACTTTATATGAAATGACTATTCTTTTAGGAAAAAATAAATTTTTTAGCTGCCAAAGTTCATAAAAGCAAAATGAATTTTTATTTTCATGTTTTCTAATTAGAAAGAGAAAAATTTTCATTATAATAAAAAAGATTATTATTTTTATAACACAGAAATTAAGTTTTTGATTTGTTTTCATTTTAAAATTTTAAATAACTAGAGTAACGTTCATTTTATTAGTCAAGTCTAGAATCCAGTGATAAAATTTACGTTAATGATAGCGGCAGTGTTAAAATTATGTTGTCAAATAAATTTTTGTTGAAAAATATTATCAAGCCTATGCGTATAACCCAATTACCATCCAATATATATTATATGTATGTATGTATGTATATAAAATAAAGCTGTCACTGTCGTTGACACAAATTCTATCACTGGTATCCAAATTTTAGTTTTACTTTTTTTTTTTTTTTAAATTTTTGAAATATGTTTTCATTCAAAATTATCTAATGAATACAGTATTAGTGGTTTCTGGCAATATAAATTTTATTTTTAAAATACGCTATATACGTTTCATCTAGTTTATTATCATTTTAATAAGTTCATTCGTATTTTTGATTTTAATTTTTTTTTTGTTTTTTTTTTTCTTTTTTTCTTTTTTTTTTCATTTTAAAAACTGAAATTTTCCTTTAACGTGTTATTTAATGGAAAATTGAGAAATTATTGAAAATTTCGTTATATTTAATTTTACAATATTTTTGGATATTACAATTTTTTATTTTTGTTTTTCTTTTTTTTTTATTTTAAAATTCTAAAGCGATATATCAACATTTTCGCTTATTTTCATGTTACTAGAGTACTACTAAATACATAATTTCTTTCTCCAATTAATTCAAATTTTAGTTTTTGTCTTTATTTACAATTGTTTTTAATTTTATTCATTTTTTAATGATATTTAAAATGACAATGATGTAAAATATAATTTCTGTGTATCTCTTTCTCTGTTCTTAATTTTGTTTTATATTTTATTTTAAAAATATTAAATTTTTTTTTTTCGATTTGTTTATATTTTCTTTTCTTTTTTTTTTTTTTTTGTTGTATTTTTGTTCTCTTTTTTAATTTTTATTTTAAAAGCTCTAACAGTTTTTTTTTTCTTTCTTTCTTCAAAGTATACTACTATTTACTAATTTAATTTGAAATTTTTTGTCAATACATATTTATTTTGTTATTCATTCTGTAAAATTAAATTTGTATGTATGTATGTACATGCTGAACAGAATTTATTTCTTTACAATCAATTCATGATTTTAGCTAATATTATAATCTATTATTATACAAATTACGGTGGTTGATGGGATGATTTTATTTGATGTTGTGAATGGTGTACAGGTATATTGAATTATTTTGTGTGATAGTCGTGGTGGTTGATTGTTATTGTGATAGCGCAAAAAAATTATATTACACTGGTGCATTTATTTTTTTTATGATCACAATTTTGTATTTTAAATGATTTAATTATTATTTTTTGTTTTCTTTCATTTTAAATTGTAAAATGTTAATGTTAATTAGATATATGTAGTTTTCTAATTTCAATAAATTCCATATTTGTTTGTTTTAATTCCTATTATTATCATTAATATTCAAAAAATTTGAACAAATACAACTATCATTGATAGAAACTATTAACGTTTTATTTCTATCATGTAATCATCGATTATGTATTGCTAGATTTCATATTTTTTTCTATTTTCAATTTATTGAATTTGATAAAAATTCTTAAAATTTTCAAAGATTTTATTTAAATGAATTTTGTTGTTTTTGTCTTATATATATATACATTCATCTTTATCACCTGTGTTTTTGTTTATCTTTTAAACTGATAGATAATTTGAAAATTTCGTTTTAATTTCTTTCTACCAAAAAATAAGAATGTGGACATTTTCTTAATGATGAGATGTAACATGCAATTACAATACAATGATGATGGTTTTTATTTTTTTGCTGTGAAAATAAAAAAAATTTTTTTTTTTTTTTTTTTGTTTTTGTTTCTGATGATGATCTTAATTTTAGTTTTCTTCGAACATGTAAATTTTTATTAAAATTTGATTTAATTTTATTTGACGATTTCTAGTACGTTGTAAATTTTTAAAAGATTTTTATAATTTAGATGATAACATTTATTGTATGTTTTTAGTAATTTGGGATTTTCGTTATATGTACATATATTACGATTTTTATGAACTGTAATTTTTTGTAAGGTGCACAAGTACAATTTTTTAAATGTATTTTCCAATTTATGTGTTTTTTTTTTTTTCAAATATTTCAAAGTGTAAGCAACACAAAATGTTCTATTGTTTTCAAGAAGAATTATTGACAACAAATATTTGTATAAAATTTCTTGTCCTGTTTAATTGCACATAAAATAAAAATTTTTCTTTTTAAATTTTATATAACTATATTGATGAATTTTTGAATCATAAGTGAAAATCTTTTAATTATCTATTTTTTTTTTCGAATTTTTGTCTATAATGTTGTAGCAAGGAATAATTCGTTATCATCATCGTCATTTTCATAATCATTATAACAGAAATGATCATATTTCTATATTATTTTATTATCATCAACATCATTAATATCGTAATCATCATCATCATCAATATTATTATTATCATCTATAAGATATATCTTCATTACGATAATAAAAGCATAAATTTCTATCTACAATCATCATCTGCATCATCATCATCATCATCATCGTTATTATTATTGTTATCATCGATATTATTATCATAAAGATTAAAATTTTCAATCTTCTATTAAGGTATATTTCAATCCCAACCATTTTCTTTAATCATATGAGCTAATTCGATTATATATTTGCCTTCTTTATATTTTTGACTTGATTCGAATGCATGTTCCTGTAAAAGTAACAAAATAAAATTAAATTAAATCAAAATTATAATTTTTAAACAAATTAAAGAATACAAAATAAATGTATTTACATATTTCCATCCCAATGGAGTTTTACAACATTCACAATAAATATCGGCAACAGCATGAAGACCCGTTAATAGGACACGTTCTTCAGCTTGACCACAGGCAACATTTACTCTAAAATTATATTAAACATACATACAAATAAATAAATATAAATATAAATGAATGATATAAAATAAAAATGTAAATACGTAGATATAATGTTTTGTTTAAAATGCGTATGTATATAAATCACGTGTATGTTATATATAATATATTATGTGTAAAGATATATAAGTTACAAAAGTTTACAAATGACATGTGTAAACGTAAAGTATGTAGGTATATTAAAATATGCTTGTGTACTTTAGATTACAGGATTTTCAAAAAGGAGAAAGAAAAGATACACACAAATGGGTATAAGGATCCATAAGAAAAAATAACATAAAATAAAAATGAAACAAGCATAAAAAGGACTAAAAAAAAAAAACAAGAATTATGTGTGTATGTGGTAGTAATATATATATGATAAAATTTGAATATATATAGTATGTTTATTTTGCGTCGTCACAATTAAAATCACATAAACATAACATATATAATATATGTATGTATGTATGTATGAGTAGTATATACTTACACAGAATTAAATAAATAGGCACGACCTTGACTGCCTTGAAAAGACTGAAAAGAGAAACACAAAACAAAAAAAATTTATATATGTATGTATACCTATATATAATAAAATCAAATACATGAAAAATACGAAAATAAAATTAAAATATACTTTTATATACATTAATATTCTTGTACTGCTAATAGTATAATGATATATATAATAACCATAATGATAATAATGAAGAAAATTTAGTAAGGGAAAAATCAAGTTAAATACAAAGGTTAATAATCTAACCCAGCACGTGGAAAAATCTAATTTCTTATCACCCGCCGCCGCCCACCTCTACAAAAAATTATTAGAAAAAAAAATATATGTATATACATATATACACATTTTCATATTTATATATTATACACACGGGTATGAGATTCATAGAAATTTCGAAAAGAAAATTCAAATTAAAAATTGAACGAAAATTGAAAATCTGTTTAATGTACTTTACATACATATGTATGTACATATATATAAGAGAGAATTACGTTGTTATAAAAGGATGAATGTACGGATATACGTAGTATTTATGTATACTTATATTGTGTATCTTGTAAGGACATACGGATGACAAAATTAATAAAAATTTTAAATATTAAAATAACAAAAGAAAATACGAACAAAAAAGAAAAATCTAGCACATGCCACTAAACATAGCAACAATTTATTTCTCCTTTAAAAAAATAAAATAAAATAAAAGTAAGAAAAATTTAATTCACGTGAGTTTTCAGTAAAAAATTGTTAAAAAAAAAAAAAAAAAAATTAAAAAGAAAAGAGAAAAAATAAAAATAAGGATTTTTTTAAATTTTAATTGACTAGGTGGAAGTAGCGATTGATAGTGGCTTTGATAGACGATTTGATACATTTGTTCTAAATTTTTTTATAAATTATAAAAAATCAGAATTTATTCACTGACAATATCGACATGAAAAAAGAAAAAATGATAAATTGTAACTGAATATGATACAATTAAAAGTCTATATTTTAAATATTGTAAATTTTCTACACACGGGATGTACTGAATATATCACATGCAATTAACATGCAATTAAATTTATTCCTCCTTTTATTGAATTCCTGTACATTATTATTCACTTGTTTGTCTTTGTTACTTTTTTTTGTTTTTTGAATAGTGGAAACAGGATTTGAACCCTTTTTTACGTTTTTTTTGTTTTTTTTTTTTTTTTGTATTATTTCCTTTATTTTGACGATGTGAAAAGAAAATGTGAAAATATCATGGTATGGCATACTTTTTCTGTTTGCAATTCTTTTTTCCTTTGTTCCATATAGTTTTTTTTTTTTTTAGATTCCTTTTTGAAAAGCGATATGATAAAAGCATTTGAATGTAATACAATATATCATAAAGGAAAATCCCACTCATTCATTCATAATGCCAACATAAATAAATAAAGAGCACACGAGAAAATTTTTTTTTTTACAATAAAAAATAATAAAAAAAATAGGTATAAGGAAATAAAAGACCTACTTTACAATTATATGTAATGTATGTACATATCAAGTATATATATACATATATGCATGATATAACTCTCTTACAATAAAATATAATAAATAGAATTTCCTGTGCAAAGGCATGCGTGACAATTAACATTATTTAATTGTAGCATATAAAAATGAAAATTTAAAAATGGAAAAATTGAAAAAAATTATTTAAATTACAAAAAAAGAAAAATGTAAATATATCCAATTAGAAAATTGCACATAAACACTTGTTTTAAAAAAAAAAATCTTTAATATTTAGAAAAAGAATACATACCTTTGAGATTAACTCATCATGGCTAGCTAAATGCGCCCTACAATGGACGCATGAATATGTTCGATTTGTTGGTGGTAAATATGCTTGAAATGTTTTAACCATTGTTGTATGACCGTTTGATGTTGTTGTACCGTTTGCGTGGCCGTTGGCCGCGTCCTTGTTTTTTTTATTTTTTTTGATTTATTTAAAAATGATTTTTAATTAAAAATTTTAAACAATTTTTTGTATTTTGAAAAAATTTTTATTTTGTACACGTTATAAAAATCTGTTATTTTTAAAATTATTATTTTTTTTACTACGTTAATTTGTCTACAAAAAAAAAAACTGAAGAACCCTGGTTGTTTTGTTTATTCAGAGATCTGAACTAAAATTATAATAAAAAGCAAAAAAATAAAAAAAAAAAGAAAAAAAAGAAAAAAATAATAAAAGATGAAAAAAAATGTCAAAATTAAAATAAAAAAATAAAAAAACAAAAAGGCAATGAACGAATAAAAATGCAAGCAAATGAAGTAAAAAAAAAAAATGTTTATTCAGTGTCAGTGTTTTAATGTATGATCACTACATTATATGAATTTGTACAAAATGTAGGTATATGAAAAGAAAATACAATACCTGATTCTCCCTATTCGAGTCCAGGCCGATGCCGTTCGTTTCCCTACTTTTTGAAAAGCAGAAACCTATTTTCGCAGTTTTTATTAAAAAATTTCTCAAAAACGAAGAAATATTGAATAAATTTTTTTTTTTTAATTTTTATTCCTTGTGTGAATTTTTGTCAACGTAGTTTTTAATTTATTATTTTACTTCTTGTTTTCGTTTATGTTTTTTTTATTTTTTTTTATTTTGCAATTATCAATGAATGCGCGAATATAAGGCTTTTAATGGCGTTAAATTCTTGTTAAATTTAATGTAAATAATTTTTTTTTTTTCTCTTTATAATCTTTTTAATTTTATATGTGATTTTTATCGTTTAATTAGCAGCAATATATGAATAATTTCTATTATAATTTTCACAATATAAATTATCTTCTTTTATTTTTTCCTATAATTTCTGCTCTTTAATTAACTGTTATAATCGCCTTTTGTTTTTTTTTTATTGGATATTTAATATGTTATCAATCAAATTTGTACGAAATTTTCATTTATATTTTCTTTTCTTTTTAATTGTTATAATAAAATTCATTTAAAATATCAAATTCAGATTTTCATCAATCTAATTATACCATAACAAATATTTAACAATGAAAATATTTGTTGTCGTACATCCTTTCAAAAATAATGTACCTAATATGTACATACGTTATGAGATGATATTTATCTTTCAAATTACAAAGAAAAATCTTTATACAATACAGTATAGCAAGTATTATGTATCTTTCAATGACTTAATGCAATTAATAAAGAGAACAAGTAATCTAACAGATACAAGTTATTTGCAAGTTTGTTTATAACTTTTCTTTTATTTAACTTTTGTTTTCTTTTTTCTTGAATTCCTTTTTTTTTCTTTTTCTTCAATCTGATGCTCAATTTTAATCATCTATTGCCGTGAACGGCAGAAGGCTTTCGTCACAGCCGCTTAATCTGAAATAAGAATTTAAAAAAAAATTAATTAAATTAAAATCTTCTTAGTGACCAGTGTGATTAATGAGAGAGAACAAAATAAAGGTTAAAAAACTTTTTAACATTTTTATATAATATGTATAGTATGTACATATAGGTAATCCTCGTAATACATTTCTTTTTGAAATTACAACTCAATATGAGTCATTAATTGAAATCATTTATAACGTTATGTTTACACAGAAAATACGATATAAAAATCCACGTTTAAACAATAATAAACGTAAAATCATTCTTATCGAATTAACATTTTCTACGAGGATTACCTGTATTTTAGAATATCAAATAATTACTAGACTATGAATAATTTGTCATGTAAAAATGATAAATGAAAGAAAAATTAATGATTCATCTAAAAAGCAAACTTCTCTTTTTCTATTTGTGTGTGTTAGATTGTTGGGTAGAAAATAAAATGTCTATTGCTAACAACAATTTCCAATGATTCACTAAGCGATATTTACACATGTATATACCTATATGTATATTTTCTCATTGAATATTGCACCTCTATTAATTCGCGTATAAATAAATAAAAAAAAATATTCATGTGGAAATATGAAAAATAAGAAAATAAAAAAGAATGTGTGCTTCATCGGAAAACCACAAATAGAATTTATTCATCGTCATGAAATTTTGTTGTCTTATAATTCTTTCTTTGGAATTTCCTTTGGAGCAAAACAAAAACTATCTTTATCTTCTTTAAGTCAAAAAAAAATTTACAAATCATTGACTTTAAAAAACATAAAATGACAAAGATGTTAATCTGCTGATATGATATCTCAGAATTTTAGAAAATTTCTTCGAATTTTCATTTCAGTTTATAGTTAAATGATTGAATAGAGTGATATGTTAGATATTATTTACACAACATTAACGTTATTTTATTAATCAATTAAACTTAAAAGCCAGCGATAACCGTTGAATATATGATTTTCAAAGCTTTCACATTTAAATATCCTGATAAAAATGAATCTCCTGATCGTTACAAGAAATCTTTAACGATACATGTACGAAATAAACGGTATCTAATAAAACATGATAGCAATTTTCAATTACAAAATTGATTGATTATCCTTTTCAGTGATACATATTGCTAATATTCTGGTATATTGCGTAAATGCTATATGTATACGCTTAAAAACACAGAATATTTAATAATGTAATCAATTTTGAACAATTTTAAAAAGTATAATAGCGTTAATCAATTTGTCAAAATGCCAATTAAGTAGAATGAATTCAAACAAATTGAAACAAAAAGAAAAAAAAAAAATTATATAACGTACAATAAAACGCTGTAAATATGGACATAAAGTGGTGTTGTACGCTATATAATATGGAACAGATAATATGATCATCTATATTTTATGTTACAAGCCGCCCACATTGTATACTATCAGATATTTGTGTTCATAATGTTTACTGGAAAAATTGATATTTAAAAAAGGATGAAAAGGAAAATTCATAAAAACATTAAGAAAACTTCATTATCAGTATGAATTTAATTCGATTAAAAATGGATTTTATGTTGTTTCACGAACATATTCAAATTGAAAATTTTCTATTAATTGATTTTTTTTTTTTTACATTTGAAATTAAAAAAAAGAAACGAAATTGTATCTATTTAGGTAATTATCTATAATTCATTCCATTCTATCCATTAAAATTAAAATTATTGTGTAATGAAAAAAAAAAATTAAAACGAAAATATTTCAATCATTTCGTTATAAAAACTGAATTTTTATTATAAAAAAAAAAAAAAATGTTCCGTTTTTATTTAAAATTCTTAAACAACACACATAAAAATTTTTCTTTACTAATTTCAAGGTTTTCAAAAATAAATAAATAAAAACGACAAGAAATCAGAATAAAAACGTAAGTATATGTACACGCTTGTAGTACGTACGTACGTTCCGTATTATGTGATACAGAACACACACTTACTTTTACAGATGTTTCCAAAAAAAAAAATTTTTTTTGTGTTTTCTTGTTTTTATTTTAATTTTTCTTTTTATGAAAATTAATTTTCTCGATGTGTTAATGTACATACATGTATATTTTGTTTTCGTAAGTCAGAGGGGTTCTTAGTTCTACATATATTTACGAATGAGACCAATTTGTGTATGCCCGCTGATGTTCGATTGTACGAAACGAAAATTTATCTATGATTACTTGCAATCAAAAATATTATCATATTCTCTTGATTATCAATAAATGATTTTAATTGATATCTTTACCAAAAAAAAAAAAAAAAAAATGATATTTTCTTATGTGGTTTAGAAACAAAAAATTGTTGGGAATCCCTGACATACTATCGTGAAGTTATAAAGTGAATAAAATTTTCTTTGTTTTAAAAAGTTTTGTGTATATTCATTAAAGGTATAGATAAATTCTTTTTTTTTCTTTTCATACAAAATCTTATCTGACCTACACTAACAAGAAACTGTTTGTTGTTTTTTTTTCGTTTATAATAGCGGGGGAGATAAAAACAAAAAATGTGTAGTAAAATAAAATTTACTTAATATAAACAGTAGAATATCTTATACAGAAAGGTGTATAGGGTACAATGATTTTATTGTTTTTCCTATTTTCTTTTCTTTATTTTTTGTTTTTATAAAATAATTTTTCATGATTGTGACTAATTAGAAAATAAAATTTATCTTTTATTTTCACAGTTGATTTTTTTTTTTTTTTATTGCGATATTATATATTATGTATTTAAAAATCTAAATATGTATTTATTTGTATCACATTACTACAACGTAGTAAAGTAATTTAATATGGAAATAATTTTTTTTTTTTTTTTTTTTTTTAAATAAATTTATTTAAAATTCAAAAACAGTGTGTGGTGACCTGATAAAAATGATGACTGAAATTGATTCTATACATAAATTTGAATAAATAATCAATAATTTAATTAAAACAACGAAGAAAAACTGAGATAAGAAATAAACAAAATAAAAATAAAAAAAAAAAAATGATTTTGTAATGCTGTGTACAGCTGATTTGTAAATAATAATATCGGATGTGTTAATTAATCGCACATTTGTTATTATGAATTCCGTATTGCGAATTAACATTATGAATATGTAAACACAACACTGACTTAAGTGACCATGTGTAAACACGACATCAATTACAATAATAACTAGACTGAAATTGGCTTGAATTCAAACCATCGATGAAAAAGAATAAGAAAATCCAATTTTTTAAAGAGACAAATTTTTCGTCATTTGTCGTTATTGTGTTTACACTATAAACTATTTTCCCTTCTGAAAATAAATATTTTATTTTGCATATTGTTGATACTGCACAAACAGTAAAACAATATATTTTACTATGTACTTACGTGATAATAAGATGTTGATAATTTCAACAAAATACGATTCAAAATTAAAAGAAAATAAAAACAAAACAATCAAATTGGGAGGTGGCCGACATTCAAGAAAAACATTCACAATTTTATTTGTTTTATTCAAAATGAAAATTTTAAAAATAATTTTTTAGAGATTTCATGTTATATGAGGAGAATCGTCTACATGTCGTCTCCCATCGACTTTTATTTAGAAATAATTTTCAATGTCATCGACATTTTAATTAAAAACAAAATAAAAACAAATATCTACGGATACACATAATAATATGTACTTACTTACATTTGTATGTGGATTTTTTTATTTTACATGAAAATTTTTTTTCTCGAAAACAAAAAACAATTTATATACATAAAAATAAATGAAATGTAAAAATAAAAATATGAACCTACATAAATTTCTTTTTTCTTCTATTTTTAGTAACAAAACAATAAATTTCATTCCTTTGTTTTACTGATTTTTCTTCTTTTTTTTTTTTTTGCGTAAAATGTGCGTGTACATGTCGCGTTTTTGTTACCTTTATTATTAAAGTGTAAATTGATGTACATATTTGAGTACACCCTATGTATTAATTCACATCATAGACGATATTTTAGATACATTTTAACATACAAATACAATGTGTTACATTTTTCTGTTCATTCTCAAATTTCATACATGCATGTGTTTATTTATTTTTTTTTTTATGATTTTCATGAAATCTATGAAAATGGCAAAAAAATAACATTTATAATGTTCGTGAATTATTTACGATATTATTGCAAATAAATTCAAAGAAAAAAAAACATATGAAATAAAAACGCAAAATAAAAAAAAAAAACAACATATTTTCTTCATCGATCATTAACCTGAAAAGTCGTCAATTATTTATATGTACACATTGTAAACATAATTTTGTGCGTTGTTTTTTATTTAATTTTTTTCGTATCACTGATATAAAAACATCTCATTTGCAATACAAATAACTGTCGTAGAAGTCGACATCGATGAAATATGAAATACGAAATTGGACAAATTTTTAGTTTAAAAGTTGGATATGTATGTAGATATTTCGAAATTTTTACTTAGACAATAGATATTCGAGTTTCGGTTTCGCATAACATGTTTTGTACCTAATGAAAAATTTTCATGAAACTTCTAATTCGAAAATTATCTGTATAAAAATACTTGAAATTTTTTTTTGTTTTTGTATTCAAGTATGTGATTTGTTTTATCAATCTCACACACTCGCTAATATATTAATTGCATTGCATATGATTATCAAAGTTTTTCTTTTTTTTGTTTTTCTCTAATTTTATTTTTATATTTTAATTCAGATTATTCTCTGTTTTTGTTTTGAAATTTTAATTTCAATGTAAACAAATCAAAATAACCGTATTAATCTGGCTTTTATTTGTATTTTATTTCACTTTTTTTTTTTTTTTTTTAATATTATTATTGTTTTTTCCGCATACACAGTATTAAAATCTATGTATGTATGTATGTTGTGTACATTTTAGTATTGTAGATATGTATTTGCAATATTTATATTTTATTTTTAAATTAACGGATTCAAAATACAAAAATCACATATATATAAGTATGTATTATTTTGTATACATGTAAGTACATATACATATGTACATACTTATGTATGTGATAGGTAAATAAATGAAGTGAAATGATAACAGATTAAAGTTTTATTTTCATAAAAATTAAAAATAAATATTTTATTATTACCTATAAAAAGGAAAACAAAATACGTACCTACGTAGTGAAAATAAACTATGTATTTATACCGGGGTAGGTACTTACGTTCATTATCATAACACGTAGAATCAGCGTTTATCATTATTATCGCAATACTGATCATTTTTAATATATTATGTGAAATATGCATTGTAAATAAAGAGAAAATTGATAAAGTAACACACACACATAAACATTACTTTATCAGAAAATTATTCGTATGTACATATACAAGTGTATCAACAAAACCACTATTTAAATTTATTTATAATTTATCTGCGCGATTAATATATTCTACATGATTCTTTTATTTATTTTATTGTTAATTTAATATATGTTTACTACCCCTATTAGCTTCAATGTATTAGATATCAAATCATACCACATTTTATAATTACATATGATAACGATAAAAAGCACAGTAAATATGGTATTAAGTGATAATTTTATAATTATATTGTGTGTGATAGATTAATATAATGTTAAGTATGATTTACAAAGAAAATACACGGTGATTCGGAAAATTATTATTATTCCTAAACTTAACATTTATATCCTTCGAAGGAGATCAATTTTATTTAACAAGTGTAAAATTTAAAAAAAAACATTATATTTTTGCATTGTTTTATAAAATTTTTGTAATCAAACATTTACAATTTTATAATTCATGATGAAGTCATGCTTATTTCAATTTACGTACAAATTGGTTTCTTCATATAAAATTTAAAGATTTTGTCCTACGTTTTTTTATGTATTTAAATTTGTATTCATTCACCCTATAGAATAGTTTACATTACATTGTTCTTTAAAGAAAGTACATAATACTTTGTGCTTTCTTATCACTGCTTATAATAATACTCAATAAAAATTATTTATGAACATTTGCTTGTATCAACCAGTTCATGAACTTAAAAGCATGTACTTATATAAACAAACTAATCACATAAATATAAAAATTATAAACAAAAATAATATAAAGACAAAGCAACGTATATAGGTACATACAAATAAAAACAAATAACATTTAATGTACGTATACAAAAAAAAAAAAAAACGTTTCAATTTAGATGGATTTATCAATTATCATTATCAAAAGCAAAAACAAAAAAAAACACCATAATTAGAAAAGTTTTTCATATATTGTAAATATATTTTTGTATACGTACAACACAATGAAAAGAAAGAAAAAATGATTTTTTTTTTTTTCTATTATTTTAAATATCAACAAAGCCCACGTTTTCACGTGTCAAATACCAATGTTTGAATTATATTTATTATTTTTCTATAATATTTTTTGTATGTATTTCTGTATTTTAACATTAGCAAAATACAATATCTTATACATATGTATATATTTCGTTTCATTCATTTTTATGAAAATTTTGTTATTTTCTGGATTACGTTGAAATTATAGAAAATTTTTAAAAAGAAAACTAATAAATGAAAAACAAAATAAAAGTAATAAATGTTTATGTTTACATTTTTTTTTTTTTGTTCTCTTGAATTTTTTGTTTTTTCTCTCTCTCAAAAAAAAAAAAAAATCTCTTTATATTAAAGCAGTAATTAAAACTTGTAAACTACTTATGTATAATTAGCAACAGAGTATGTGTATATATATATCAAAGTTTAAAAATTTTTATATTTTGTAAATAATAATAAATTTATTTTTTTTTGCAAAAAAAAACAAAATAATTCAAATGAAAAATAAAATTTATTTCATGTGCGTATTTATAAATTCATTAAAAAATGGGCATTCACAACTGAACAGAGTACGCAGTACAATGACAGGAAATACATTTTTATTAAACAGAAAAAAAAAATTTAAAAACAATAAAAATTGATAAACTTTATTTATAGTTTTATAGCCAATTCAATATAACATGATGTTGCTTTATTGATTTGAAAACAAAAAAAAAAAAAAAAATTGTTTAAGTTTAAATAAAATTTGACGAAAAATCGAATTTTATTTGAATGTCATTAAAAAAAAAAAAAAAAAACAAATGGAAAATTATCTCTTTTTCTTTAATTTGAGATTATACAGCAATTAAGTACGCTTATATTGGAATTATAAAATATTAAAAATTGTATGAGTATTTTTATATATACTTTTGTGTAGAAATATTTTTTTTTTCTCTATTTTTTTTTTGTAAGTTGTTCGCAAAAAATAAAAATCAAGTTTTAGGTTACATGTAATTTTGCTAAAATTACATACATACTGACAATATGGCCTACGTATACATAATTCATTTTCATTTTGTATTAATATGGTAGAACACGATAAATTTAAATTGCTTTCCAATAATGCGAATATCAACAAATGACATATTATGATAAAAACGAATTTTATTAACTTCAAACAAATATTTGAAAATATATGCATGGTAAAGAAAAAAATTACATAGAAAAATTCTCTCTCAAAAAAAAATTGTAAATTATAAAATATGTAGATAAAGATGTACGCATATTACATAATTCATTCATTCAAAGTACAAACATAATTTTTTGGTGAAAATTATTGTTTTCCACATGTACGCGTTCTTATATGAGAACCCTTATAGGTTAATTGAGATCATCAGAAGTATCAAAATAAGTCGTTTTAGATGAATACATACAATATAGAACACTTAAGGATACTCCTGTCCAATTAATTTTTGAATAGTGCCCTTTCGAAAGGCGAAATCTACATATAGATTGCTCATAAGAAATTCATGTACGTACATATTGAAGCAATAGAAAAAGATAATTGGAAAGCAGGTTGTAAGGTTGATATTGATTAGTGTCTTCTTATCAATTTCCTCACAAACTGTTATAAGGATATAAACAAAACTAATAAAATATCTACAAAAAAAAAAAAAAAATGTGAAAAAATTTTGCAACATCTGTACCGGAAAACTGATGAATAGATTCAGTAGGAATGCGTTTTAGTAAACACAAACAAATACATGATAAAATGAATTTACGACAATATTTTAGCAAAATGTTTAACATATTAAATTAAAGGAAGCAGTAACAATGAGAGAATTTATAATAATAAAAATATGTAGATTAATAACAATAACAACAGGAAATGCAATATTTTCTTTTAAATGTCAAAATTTATTATTATTATTATTATGTTGTCCTTTAAAAAAAAAATACAAATAAATTTTATTTTTACACAAATCTTTTCAAGAGCAGTGTGAAAATTTGCATTTATAAATTTTCTTTTTCCTTTCACTTTATAATCGTTTAGCAAATGTTTTTCATTGTTTTCTTTTATCAATTTTTGTATTTTCTTTATACAAAAAAAAAAAAAAAAAAAAAAAAAAAAAAAAAAAAAAAAAAAAAAAAAAAAAACAAATTCTCTGAAAGAATTTTATTTTCATTTTATTTCTTTCGTTTTTCTTTCATGATTACTCAATATAGAAAAATTTTACAATAATGCAATTCTCTATAATCATGGTATCATGAAATATATGGGAATTTTGCCAAGGAAACAAAATTTGTTTCAAAAATGTAAAAAAGAAAAAATAATGTACAGATGGCCCTCGTGTTGTACTAAAATAATGTTTAATCAAAAGCTTAGTGTTATGTGAAACTCAAATTTAATAACATTGTTATTACAACGATAACAAAAAATTATTCGTGTCAGTTAAAAATTCGCTATAATATGTAAATTATCAAATTCATGATATTAAAAACAAAAGTACTACTTTGTACGAAAGTTAGCTGTAGAAATTTAATAATAGTATGAATATAAAAATATTTATATATAAAATAAAAGAAAATGAGGAAAAGTTATTTTAATAATAACTAATATAATAATAATTATAAACAAAATATTTAATGAAGAGATGAAGCAAAAACAATGTACATAGAACAGTATTTATTTATATTTTAAATATTATTAGCAATTTTCGTTTTTTATTTATATATATATAATATGTGCATGTGTAAGTCTAAATAAAATAAAAATCAATTTAAAAAGATATTCTAATATATAAATAAATGTAATGTACCATGTGATCTTATAAAAATTGGATCATTCATTCATTTCAATTTGTTTTACACTCTCATGTGCATTTATATTTATTTAATTTCACAGGTACGTATATATATGTACAATGTACATATGTAGGTGTGTAATATAAACATTTTCAAAAAAAAAAACAAAAAAATCTTAAATTATGTAAACATAAAAACGACGATTCACATATTTTTGTTTAAATACAGTGCTGGGCGAAACTGAAGGCACAATTATACTTTTGAAAGAAAATTGACAATATCTCGTGAATTAAAAAAGATTTTAATTCAAAGTAAAAACATTTTATTTTATCTTAAGATACTTATTTATCGTACGTTGAAACAGATTTTCACTTGTTTTTACAAATTACTAAAAAAAAAAAAATTAAAAATTGTCAAATAGGTACTTTTTGGGCTGGACAAAAGTAAAGGCACACATAAATTTTTATATAAAAGTCTATGATAAAAATTGTTTTTCTCTTTCTTTCAAAACTACAATTGTGCCTTCAGTTTCGTCCAGCACTGTATATACATATATGTACGTCTTCCTAAACTATATTACGTATTCACATACAATACATGGTACGCTAGATTTAGAGACAGTACTGTATTTCCTTACGTATATATATGAGAGATATAGATGTTCAACATAGTGTTTATGGATTTCCTCATTTTTAATATTATAGTTTTTAATTTGATTCCAATTTATTATATTTGTATTTAGCACATACATGTACGTTTAAAAAAAAATATATACATATGTATAAAAGAAAATTGAAAATTTTATTTTGATTGACCCAAGAACAATTCTGTTATTTCAATTTCAATATATCAATCAATACAAAATGTTATAAAATATTTCCTGGTTTTTATATTATTTTTTATTGAAATGTGTAGCAATTTTCTTAAATAAAAATTTTTAAAATATGACAAAAGATACAAATAAATTAAAATATTATATTCATCGTTTATAATAAAAATAAGCGAAGCAATTGAAAAAAAAAATTTTTTTTTTATTTCTTTTTTGAAAAAAAAACATTGATTTTGCTATTAAAATTTTTTCATAATTTTATTTTGATTTCCTGAAAATACACATAAACGTATATAAAAACAAAAATTTATTATATATATACAGAAATTAATGCATATGGACATGTGTATGTGTTTGAAAATATAAACAAAATAATATGGAATTACGTAGGTTTTGTTTGTATAATTAAATATTTTATATTTATCTTTTTTTTTGTACGTTTGTTAGAAATTTACGTATTAAAAATACATTCTGACATATTTTATGCATTTTTTTTTAAACATTTTTGTTTTTGTTTTGTTTATTTTTCTATATTTTAATGTAATGTACAAGCAAGTACGAGTATGCATTTAATTTAAGTCAAAGTTTAAATTTGATTGTATATTAAATTGTGATTCAATAGAGATTCAATAAACAGTCATTACATGAAAATTGAAAAAAAAAAAAAATTTATCAAAAAATATGTAAAATGTAATAAAGTGTATTATGCAATTTTAAATAATATTATATTGTATGATCATCATAAGATAACGTATATAAGTAGGTATATAGTATACATTTGTATACGTCTTTCTATTATGGAATCCTATCGTACGTTATTATCATTTTTGACAAAAGGTCAAATGAACCATCAAATCAAAAAGTACAGCATTTGATAAAACTGATCTAACACGTATTTGATTAGATCAAATGAGAATTGATAAGAGCTTAAATAGTGTTATATTAAGAAACTTACTGACAATCATATTAAAAAAAAAAAAAAGAATTGAGCCTTGTTGTTGTTTAAGTGGCTGCACAACTGCAATAGAGTTGCGCCCAATTAACATATGTAGTTGCCATTTTGATGGCACATTTGATCGTGAGTAGCTTCCCTACGGAAATTAACACAGAGGAACTCAGCTACAACCAACCAGTTGAGCCAAAGTAACAGACGATTACTGATCTGCACTTTGTGGAACTACAATCAAAATTTATCAAGTAAAACCCATGAAACTAACATATTGGAATATGTACCTATGTATTTAAAATGTCTACAGAATTTTTCAATTTAAAAAAACATTTTTTTTTTTTTTTTTTTTTAAATGCGAAAAAATTACAAATTAGACCGTGAATAACATTTTAAACGAAAAAAAAAAAAAAAAATTATCATACTATAATAAAATCGATATTATCTATCAATATTTTCATTACATACATACATATTTCGTTTTATCACTTCCTTAACCTTCAATTTATTATTTTATTGTATGTACAAAGCATACTACCAATCATACCATAAATGTACATAGCAACATACATGAAACTTTAATGTATGTAATAAAATTATTTACAAATAATAATAATAATAATAATGATCAATATTTAATATATGAATATTGTTGTTTCAATCAGCCAGGCCAGCCAATCAGACATTTAACTAAAGTTTATGATTATAATTTTAACCTTCAAAAAGTAAAAATTGTTGATTTTTCGTGCTTTTTTTTTTATTTCGCTTATTAGATTTTAATGAAATACTAAACTTGACTAAACATAGATATATTCTGATAGTTTTCTTTCATTTGTAGTGCGTTTTATTTGTTATCTATACTTTTTTATGTATATAAGTGTATTATCTATTCGTATATAAATATAATTAGGTAATTTTCTACACACAACTAACGACTCATTTAAAAACTAACAATAGAAAAAATGTGATTTTTAATTAAGTATGTAATTTTCTATTATTTACTGTTACATTTAAAAAAAATATAACATAGGTAGATATTTGTTTTTTTGTCATTAAATTGTACATATGTATGTCTAAGTGTGTGTAGGTACATTTTAGAATATGGAAAAATGTGATTTGCAAACAATTTGTAACTTATTTTCCTAATCCCTTTTTCTAAGAAATAAAAAAAATCCATTAGTTTAGCTTATAATTAAACCCAAAAGGCATACCTAGGTATGATTAATTTTTAAAGATAATGTATTTTTTGTATCTTTCCCTGATTTAATAAAATTTATCAAAATAAAAAAAACAATTTTACTAATTTAAAATGTAACACATGTCAAGGAGATCATTCCTCAATATGAACTTTATACAGTCATTGAAGAAAAATTATAGCATTCGTTTATTTCAAATTTTAAATCTGAAATTTTTTTTTTTTTTTTTTAAGAGTTTTACGTAAAATATAAAAATTGATTTCTTAAAATAAATTACAAATAGGTAGGTACCTACTTTATTTTTATATACCTACATTCATATTTTTTTCTCTTTCTTTTAATTTGTTGTTATCATTTCATCTTCATTTAAACTACTTAACATACTTTCACGAAAAATTTTCAAGGAAAAAAGTAAATTGCATACTTTTCATGTTGTATTTTTGACACCTTGTATTATATACTAACTAACCAAGTAGCAACCTATATAAGGTGTGTGTATATATGTACATATGTATGTACATATAACTTTTCAATATATAATATAACATTCATATACATATACTTATGTATATGTGATATCTGTGTGTACGTTTAAAATTGATTAAACAACAACACGTTTTGCAACAGGTTAATTGTGCAGCAGCCATCAGCTAAATATCAAATGTGGGGGAGTGTGGGGAAGTAGCTTCTATACCTATATGCTATATATAATAGAGAATCATTATCGTCAGCTATTTTTATGTTTTATATTGTATAAGAATTTTCCAATTCATCATTCGATTCATTTTCATTCTTTAAAAAAAAAAAAAAAATTCACTAAATCCTTTTTATATTGTTGTATTATACACGATTGATGTACATATGTACATAAGCATTCATGTATGTACGTATGGAATATTTTCTACTTATTGCATAGGTGCTGTACAGCAATTTATCATTTTATTTCTTGTTTCCTTTATTTCTTTACTTTTTGTTTTTAAAACTGCTATACATAAGTATATAAGTGTAAATTGTTGTTGATTTATTGTTCTGTTTGTTCAAATCCGTGACCTGATATTGAATCGATTTTTATGTATATTTTATATGTGACATATTATATAAATTACACAGCTTAGTTGTACTATTGTATTGCAATATTCAGTATACGTATACCCTTAAGAAATTCTATTCGTTGAAATTTTTATTTTTATATTCGTTTAAATGTACAAAAAGCACGAAAAAAAATTATTTAAAAACGAAAAAAAAAAAAACAGTCAATATTTTCTGTTTATTTTTTTCTTGTTTCTATTCACTTTATTTTATTTACTTTTTTTTTTATTAAATTACAAAAAAAAAAAAAAACATATTGAGGAAAAGGAAAAGCGCAATGAAATAAAAACAAAATGTGCAGCAGCATATTATATACCTACATACATGAATTTCTGTACATACATATACGTACACATATAAAAATGTGTACTTTATATGTATACCTAAAGGATATTATAACGTGTGTACAACATGCTGTCAAGATTAAATGATGCCTGAAGTGAAAATAAATAAAAAAAAAAAAATCCTTAAAAATAATAATTTGAAATAAAAGGACAATAAAATTCGAAATAAAATAGAAATGAGACGGAAAAATATAATGAAATTTTTTCTAAAAATAAAATTAGAGAGTAAAACGTCACATTAAGTTTTACTTCCTTTTTTCATATTATGTACTTTTCTGGAAGGATGTCAATATCATACAATATAGATGTGTGTACAATCAAAAATTAAGAAGTTATTTTCGTATTTATTTTACACAACTGAAGTGAATTAGACGCTAATTGATCAGATTGAGTCTCAGTCAGCTTGATATCATATAGAGAAGAGGACACATTGCAATTGGACACATGGCACATTGAAAGAGGATAATTGAAAAACTTAAAATATGAAGAAAAATAAAATCGACATGTCTGGAGACTAAGGAGTCCAGGACAAAGAACGTTCATCGGCTGAACAAATTGTATATTTGTTAAATAGGGGTTGGTTCGCCGTTAGGAGGACAGGTGGTACCTCCCTAGTATTAATTAATAAAATTGTAATAAAATGAAATAAAAATTAAAAATTATTTATGAATTTGCCTTTAAATGAATAAAACGAAAAGGTAATTCGTGTATATAAATGTCAAGGAATAAAATTAATTTTTTAATAGAAAATGAAAATGTCAAAAGCTCTTGAATCAAAAGTTTTTTTGGGTAGCAACAAAAACTCCAAATATTGAATTTAAAATATAAATAAACAAAAATATGTACACACATTTTTTTTCTGGGTTTTATAATAATTAAGTATATTTACGCCCAACATCAATATGTATCCATGTATAAATTTGGCTAAATCAATTATTTATTTTTTATATGTATACATACATACATACATATCGTATCTTTCCAGAAGCAATTTTGTATATCCTCAAAAAATTACATGTAGGTATTTTTTTTTTTTTTTTAATTAATTTTTTTAAAAAAGTGCCAATACAGTAAGTAAGGAATATGTAAAAATGAACGAAAATGTTTGTTTTCATAAAAATGCGTTTTTTTTTTTTTTTGCCAATCGAAGTTAAAAGGTCAAGTTCATTGGCACTTTCTTGTCGTTATTTTTATTTATTTATTAACAATTGGCTCTATAGCCATGTACGTGCTATGTTCTCATTCTTGAGTAATGATATTTTGGTTTCCTACTATTGCATATTACAGTAGTTTTATAATTTTACACATTTAGTAATAATTTTGTATCATATATAAATGCTTTATCAATGTTTTATTAATTAAAATTTGAACAATTAATTACGAGTATAATGTTGTAATATGTACGTATACGTACAACTTGTATTTTTATTGCATTACGAAAACGTTGGATATTACGTTTTAATTAAAATTAAATTTAAAAAAGAAAAATTAAAGAATACAGTCACATTTTTTTTTTTTTTTTGTTTTTTTTTTTATTATATTTTTATTTTTATGTTTTTCTAAGTTTAAATTGTTAGTGTGAGTAAACATTTCTAACTTTTAAATGTGTACATTTTGTTTCTGTATAAATTAAAAATTTTCAAAAAATAAATAATACTATATATTCTTAATTTTCTATACAATATGTATAGCGTATATTCACAGTCAGCTGCTTATTATAAAAATATGATATAAAAGCACAACACATATACATATACAACAATTAACATTTTTGTTGAATAGTGTATTACGTTGTGTTCTCTTATAGAAGAGAATAATTATATATTTTTATATTTGACTATATTTATTTATATTTAATGTTTTTTACTTTTTATTTTTTTATTTATATATATCTATTTTTTTTTTTGTTAATTATATTTTTAGTTTCAATGGTAATTATACAATCTGTTTTCACATAATGTGTACATCTAGAATAATTATGTATGAATAATTTAGAAAAAAAAAAAAAAAAAAAAATTTTTTTTTTTGTGATCTCTACACTCTACACAGTTAAAAATATATTTAAAATTTTTATGTAAATTTACATTCATACACATGATAATTATAATAATGATATACACACTTATATAGGTACGTAGGTATACCTATTTATAAGAATTTTAAATTAACATAGGCATATAATTTTGAATTATATTTAAAATGTAAGCTAAATTTGTAGCATTATAAAAACGGGGTGTCTCTAAGTCTGGTACATATTTTAGATCATGAATCATTTTTGTATAAAGAGCATAATAAAATTTTGTTGTAAACACATACAGATCTGATGTTTTGATGTACTACAGTAGATAAACACAGAAAACACCCTGTCTGCATTACTAATAAAGAAATGTATATATAACATATTTCAAATAAAAGTTATATAAATAGCAAACTGCTTTATTTTTGTTTGATATTCTTATTTTCAAAATTAAAATTTAAACAAAATTTACACGTTCAATGAGGTCATAGAAAGGTGTCTGAACTTATGTACCATATCATGTTTTAAACTAAAATTTTTTGTTTTATTTTGATTTTTAAAAAAATACTACGTAGGTACTTAACATCATAATATTATATAATTACCTATCTCTATATTTTGTATAGATAGGTATATAAAGATATTAACATGAAGTAAACAACATTTTCATTTTATTTATTCAATAACAATTTTTACAAAAAAAAAAAAAAAAAACCATAAATTATTGACACATGTACTACTAATATTTATCAACTTTTATATCTTTTTTATGGAATACCTACATACAATCATTTTGGTCAAATTAAAAAAGAAAATTATTAACATGATTTGTTGTGTATACAGTTTTTTTTTTTTTTTTAAGAAATAAAAAAACATTGTATTAAATAAAAAAAAAGATAAAATTTAACTCACCTCATTTGAACGAAATGAAATGAAAATAAATAACAAAAATACATTAAAAATATCTATACAAATTTCGACATAATAAACACACAGCTACACAACAAAAATAGGTTAGTGTACGGTTTATCAAATTAAAAAAACAAAAAAAAAAAAGAAGAAAAACGAAAATGATTTGTTTTACATTACAAGGTCGTCGTTGATAACATTTTGATTTTATTTTTGTATGTGAGTGTATAACATTTTGTAAACACATCTTTATAAATTATTGTAAATCATTCTCTTTTCTATCATTCCCCTTCCTTTAGGATTCCACTTTTTAGTGTTAGAGAAGACTGACTGATACAAAGGTAAATAAACTATTTATTGTGAAGTCACATTCAAAAACATAATGAAATTGTGGGGCACAAAAATAACGGTTAATAACATTAGAACATCTAATTTGTTTTGTATGAATCATTAAAGCTATAGTTATTATTTCCTAAAATTTTTTTTCTTCCACTGTTTTTGTGATACCGTTTTTCCATTACACAGTTGACCGTACCTACATATGTATTTATCTAGACAAGGTACAAATTGGAAAAATACAGATATGTATCTATACTCTATAGGTAGATACAAATACTATGTACTTATCTACAAAAAAATAACCAAAAAAAAATTTAAATTTTTGATAAAAATAATTTCATGAAAAATTGAAATAAGTACCTACCTAAATGTAACTAACTAGGTACATACCTATTTTTATTAAGGTAAGAAAAAAAGATTGTCTCACTATCAGTTACAAATTTACAATTATGTATACAACATGCGTATGTACGTGCACATGTCCCCATATATACCTATATACCTATTTACATATGTATGTACCTACCTATCTGCTTTTAAATTCCAAATGCATATTATAATAACTTCTATTAGTAATTATAATATTTTTGTGAAACGAAGCAATAATATTAATACACAATAATAAAAAAGTAGGTATGAATACGCTTTGGGGATTGGAGGTTTTTTATCATTCATCGTTCGTTGTTGATATGTATATACGGGTATTTTTTTTTATTTAAATAAAATGGGTTCGATGCTCCCCAACATTTTTATCGTTTGTTCTGTTATGTTTTGTTCTGTTTTGTTTAATTCTGCTAGATTTTGTCGACCCGACTGTCCATGTTTTTTTTTTGTTTTTCCTTTAGTTTCCAACTGAAAACCACAGAAAAATAATAAAATAAAATAAAAGATCTCTTGTCTGGTTCGGGTTCGGTCTGATTATTCTTTTTCTTTAAAAAAAGAAAATTATCATGATGAAGGCAAACAGGCAGCCAGTCAGACCCAAAGCAAATAAAACTGCATAACTGCACTAAAATTAACAAACAAATATCCATATCATATCCGTATTTCGTGTGTAGTTAGTTAGTACTAAAAAGTTGGTCTGGTACACGTTTAATAATCTACCTACATACATACCTATATGTAATATTGTACCAATGTAGCAATAGTAGATACCTACTTATAACTATAACATCTTCTTATTTCTTCTGTTTAGTTACATTACATTACATAGCATGAAACAAAAGAACAAAAGATGTAGAAATTGTAAGTAAATAAGTTGAGTTGAAGGACTTAACTCTTTTTTTTTTTCTTTTTTTTTTTTTTTTAATTATAAAACTCATTTCTTTGTTCTTCATCTTTATCATTCAAGCTTCAGAGTAAAAAACCGAAACACGTACAATACGACTCTGTCATATAAGTATAATAATAAATGTTGATAATTAAGCTAACAGCACAAATTCAATTTTATATTTAATCGTCGTCAAGTCAAGTATCCAACCAATATATTATAAAATTTTCTTATTATTATCTTTTATTTCTTAGTGTATTTTTATTCTCGATTAAATATTTTTATTTTTATTGTTGTTGTCGCTTTTGATTCAAATGTGCATATATATACAAAATATAAAATTTAATACATGTCAGATTGTAACAAAATCATTTTATGAATTTAACATTTTTACATCTTGCCAACTTTTTAATATTAAATATATTGGTGATAAGCAAAATTTATTTTTCTTTTAAATGAAATTAAAAAATAAAGAATACGATGAATACATATGTATGTGTTTTCTTCCAAATCCAATCAATGTATTCAGTCTCTGTAGTCAGTCAATACATATATTGCATATTTAGTATTTGGTAGATATTGCTTATTTTTTTGCAAGATATTTTAAAACATTGCAATTTGCAAATAGAGAAAAAAAAGAAGAAAAACAAAAGAAAAATACCTTCTTTTGTCCTCTTCAAACGTCTGATTCAATCATTCATGCACAAAAACATTTTATAATCTACTTAATAAAACACTTTTTTGTATTCATATGATACAACCAAATAACAATTTTTTTTTTTTTTTTTTGCTTTTCTGCTGATATTGTTGGTTGGTATACGTATGTACCTATATATATATTCCACTTCGCTGTACTGAAATTAATTCTATCGATTCTTTTCATTTCATTTCATTTGATATAGCAGAAATGACGACGAACTCATTGATTCGTATATTTTTTAAAAATACATTTATGTGTTTCTGTGTCTACATAACATAAAACACACAACTTTTAATAGTGGCTTTACTGAAATAACATTAAAAAATTTTTGAACTGTTGCAATAACATTAATGATAATCTATTCGAATCGATAATTTCATCAAGTTTTATAATGAATACATAAATATTTAATATGTATTTTCATATTTAATACAGAAAATCAAAAAATCAAATGATCCAGAAAAATATAATGCAAAATGCAAGGTAGGTACCTACATACATATGTATAAGAACTTTTTTTTTTTTTTGTTTCTAAAAAGAATTCATTCTTTTTTTTGCGTCCTCTCATTGTCCTTGATATTTGTCCATTGTCACTAATGGCTATCAGTATAATTTTATTGTAATTTGAATTCGAATCATATCTATAACTTTTGTATATTGCATAAATATTTTTATTCTGCTATCATTCATTTTATTATTAAAATATATGTAGGTACCTACCTATTATCTAAAGGTTATAAATCACATATGATTTTGATGATGGACACCTTTATAGTTATTCGTACATATTATCATGTATGACATGACAAGATCAAAACCAATAAAATAATGAAAAAAAAATAAAAATCATAGGTAGGTACATTGTAATAGAATATGTGTTAAA
This sequence comes from Anthrax anthrax, assembly GCA_963971155.1. Taxonomy (NCBI): domain Eukaryota; kingdom Metazoa; phylum Arthropoda; class Insecta; order Diptera; family Bombyliidae; genus Anthrax; species Anthrax anthrax. Next base: position 468,710 of record OZ020118.1, on the reverse strand, counting down.
TAATACACCACAGAATAACTTGATGAATTGATGGTGCACTGTGGTGGCTCGGTCATTGAATTGGTGTCAATAACATGTAAAACTGTGCAAAGTTTCCATTAGACAAGGTCTTTAGAACGGTACTAACTAACTAACTAGGTAAAGTTTCATTCAAAAACATTTTTAAATTTTATCTCACTTCAATATTAATAAATTATTATGTTGTTTATTAAATATATTAATCATATTTATATACATACATACATATAGGTATATGTACATATGTTATATATTTGTAAAGTTGTCATTATTTAATCTACAAAAAATTTAGAAATATTATCATATTGTGTGTTTATTAAAATGAAATACCTACATACGCTGTCATGGAATTAATGTCAAAAAGAATTGTAGCTTCTCTGATACAATTGCATATACATACAAGTAGGTACATATATTCTATTTTGTTTTATTTTTTATTTATTTTAAAAAGAAATATAATTCTCTATGGACACATTTACATGTTTAACAAAATCATATTATGTACACTTTTATATGTATAAAAAAAAATATATGTAGTAAAAAAACACCATGATTGTATATTACCTACATGTCAAATTTTGATATCACGAATCATATAAATTACTTTACATACATACATACATATGTACATTTAAGTAGACATTCTCCATCACCCCGTACTTTGCTTTTTGTACATTACTACTTCTACTCTACCTACCTGTATTTATTTATTACAATATGATATGATATGTATAAATCTACGAAATAACGTACATATGAATGTTTCTTTTCCTATTGTAAATTATTGTAATGTAATATAATGTATAATACCACATGCTAAGCTAAACTAAGAATCGACTTTTATATTATATTATATTATGTATATCTCTTGTAGTCATACCAAACAATATTATATTTACTATCAAATCAAACAAATTACTTTATGTACATGTACTTGTTTTGTTATATATATTACATAGTCATTGTAAATAAAGTATATTTTTCTATCGATCATATATGTACTTTATTTTATATTCGAATTTCGTGTACACATTACATTACAATAAGAATTTAATATATATGTTTATATATGACCACATACATATATAAAACTACCATTAAATTTGTTATCGCTTACACACTGTATATACTCAGTACTGTATGTATATGTACATATGTACATATGTATGTATTTATTTGAAAGCAAGCATATATGTACATAAAAGTAATAAAATTAGAAAAAATACTGAAAGGTGGAGGTTGGAGAAGAATAGGTGTATACCATACTGTATAACAACAACAATAAACGGTTCGGATAATATAAATAATGAAATGACATAAAAAAGTAATAATAAATAAAAAGAAATATAAACAAGTTTTTCGCGAAAACAGCTGTTGCACATACCCGCTGTTGTTGTATTATTGTATGTATATATATTTTCTACTTGAAAGTTAAAGCACTCCAGCCAGCCACTTCATATATGTATGTATATGTGTACGAACATATATATATGTATATGCATTAAGGTATATAGAGGTATATAACTAGCATTTGTTAAATGGAAAGAAAAAAAACGTATGTTTGTATGTTTTTTGTTCGAATAAAAATAATCCACATACATGCATACACATAACAGTACAATTGTGTCTACAATATACACACACATATTTTTTTTTTTGTTTTACTGTGTAAAATAGAAATAGATTTTGTTGTCCATATACCTATATATTTTTATTTCTACAATAGCAACAAAACAGCCTTGTAGACTTTATATAATGTTGTATCGAATAATGGTTTCATTATCTGTTCTATACATGTGTACATATCGAATATAATTTGTTTTTGTTTTTCATATAAATGTACCTTACATGTAATACCTTTACAACATTTTGTACATACACCAAATTGTAATTTCATATACATACTCTTGTAACTTGTAAAAGCAAAATGTATAATAACATCTAGTTGGTACAATGTGATATACCTACCTTAGTGGTAATAATGCAGGTTATATCTACATACAGAAAGTTATGTATAGGTACATATAATTGCTTTATGCCTAATATAACTGATACCTGAATATATAGGTAAATTGTGTAAATTTATTTAGGTATATGCACTTATAAATGGCAAAAATACTTGATTATTGTACAAAAATTGCTGCTGTTCTGCTCTGTTATTGCTATGGCTACGATGATGTTGTTTCGGTTACGTTACGGTTATATTTCTTGATGGAATTTATTTTAATTTCTTTAAAATGAAATACATAATAGACATTTTATATAAGTATAGGTATAATAAATTTAAAATTATAAGAAATTTTCTTCTTTGAGAATTTATATAGTAAAGTACTTATGTATGTATGTACATGTATGAAATTTATTTTAATTTGTTTTTTGCTAACATACACAAACATGAATATGTGCATAAAAATCTAAAGAAAATTGTATTTATGTAGACAAAAAAAAAAAAAAGGAAAAACAAAATAAAATCGAGAACAAGGAAAAATAATTTTTCCTTGCATTTAAAAGGTGTTTTAAAAGCTTATAATGTCTACAAGTTCTACACTTTTATGGCAAATTAATAACTAACAAACAAATAATGAATATTTTACAATAATTTATCATGAAAAAAAACAGCAGAAATAATAAAAACAAATAAATGAAATTAAACACATATGTTACATACATTTTATATCAATTACTCCGTGTAATCTTGTTATAAATAGAAAGAATTTTTTATTAAGTATAGGTATGTAGGTACATTGATATACACAATACGGTCTATGTATCTTATATCTATACATAAAGTAGGTAAGTATAGTATATATCTACAAAATACGAATTGGTGGCTGTGCTGTATTACTGTGAATAATGTTTTATTTTCTTTCTTATAAACAATAAAATGTGAGATGTATTCAAACGCGTATAATGTAATTTACTCTTTTTAATTTGCATACACATGTACCTATATGCTAGAATTTGTTTATTATATTCAATTAGAAAACCTGAATAATTCTTCTTTATAATAATATTATTTTATTTTCAATTACGAAAAAGAAAAAAGAAACAGAAATATTAAATTGTAACTACTTAGATATATTATGTATGTACCTATATGAAAAGTATTATTTTAATATGCCTGAGATTATTGTAACGTTCTTTTTGCTTTGTTCCTGTTAATTTCCGTGTATTTATAAACTCTTCTAAAGGTTAAATTTAATTAAATGGTATTTCTTTTGCCTTTTTCTTTTAGATAATGCACCTACATTATAATCTCATTGTAAAAAATTAGATACCAGACCTAAAAAAAAATAGGGTATAATTAATTACACAATAATGAATGTATGTATGTACGTATGAAAATTTCAATGTTTTAACTTTAAAGAGCAATAAACACTTGATTTATTTTTCTTAAATTCTCATCACACACCTATCAATAATTATTATATTTTATGATCAAGACTATATTATAGTGATCACATTCTACTACAAAATTACAAAATTAAATTTTTATTTTTATTAAAAATTATTACAACACACAGGTATAACATTTACATACCTTCTCAAACAAAAATGTTTGAACTGTTTTATTTGAAATTAATTTTCTTTCTTTCACAAAAATAAACAGTTTTTATTTTATTATTAAGAAATTTTCAGTTTTCATAATTTAATAATACCCAAAAATAAAAAAAATAAAATTCTTTTTTTTTTTTTGGATTTATAAAGTAAGAAAAAACTTATTGCGTTTTAATAAAAAATTTTTTGTTCATGTAAATATTTGTATAAAAAAAGTTCTCTTTATATTTATGATTCTTTTTTTTGTATTTTTAATTATTTAATTCTTTTTAATAATTTTTCAAATATAATTAATAAAATTTTTAAATTAAAAACACACGAAAAATAAGAAAATTATTTAAAATGTTACAAAGAATACAACACAAAATTCATTTCATTTTTTTGTTGCACTGTAATAAAAAACACTTATAAAAATTCTCTTTTTTTTTTTATATTTATAATAAATTTTTAAAAACAGAGAATTTATTTTGTTTTTTTTATCATATTTTTTTTTTCTTTAAATTTCTAAATTTTGTATAAAAATGTAATATATATAATTTTCCTCTTATTTTATTATAAATAACACTACGTCGACAGCTAAATTAAAACTGAATCTTTGTAATCCTTCGTTCTTTCAATTTAATAATAATATAGCAAAGCAATAAGTCAAAGTGTATGAATTGAATGTGAAATGTGAATTGTGTATTGTATACAAATACGTATTTGTTTTTTTTTTTTTGCTTTTAATTCAACAACAAAAAGCTGGATATCCCACACACTTATATATATACATATGAATATGTTTGTATACATATTGTTTCAATTCAATACTACCAAGTATCCCCTTTGACGTTGTCGATATTCTATGTTCTGTTTTCATTTATAACTACACAAAAAAATGTTTCATATTCCATTTTATTTCTATTCAATTTCGTTCATTTTTTGTGCTTTTGATTTATTTACTTTTTTTTGTTTTGTTGCTTTTCGATATCATATCGGTAGACATCTGTTTTTTCTACATCCAATCGTATATATGCATATATGTACATAATGTATATGTTTACGTGTATTTCGTATCTGTATATATATATACATACATATATGTATATTATTTACTTAATTATAATAAGTGTATTTCTATACATTAAAAATTCGAATGCAACATTTTTCACAAAAAAAAAAAAAAAAAAAAAAAAACTTTGCACTTTGTAGGTACATATGTACATGCAAATTATAATTTAAATAACATCAAATCAAAATTATAAAAAAAAATAATAACGAACAGATTTAAAATGTAAAAAGCAAAAAAAAGCAACAGCCATTTAAATTTGTTTAGAATTATAATCAAAATGTAAATATAAAAGAGCATATATGTACATACATATATACATATTTGTATGTGAATCTTGTTTAGATAAAAAATATAATGGAGGCCTGAACATATATATATACAAAATATTAAAATTTGTACAAACATGTGTGTGAGTACGAATCGATCATATGGTCGCAAACATATTTTGTTATTTGTTTTGTTTTGTTTTACTTCTTAAAAATATCCCATCTGTTCATTGATTTGTATACATACAAACAGATTTATGTTTCATTTTCATTTCTTTGTTTATTCTTATCTCATAATATTCCTCTATTGTTGTCAATTATTTTTATCATATTTTAACGTAAAATAATTGCAATTTTAAAAATTACTTTGAATTTTAAAATTTTTTGAATTTTTAAAAATAATTTAAAATGTATACAAAAGTTTGAATGGAAAAGTTTTGAACAATTTTCTGAATTAGGAAAATCTATTTCAATAATTATACCCGTTCCTTTTGCAATACATATTCTTTAATTTTCATTTCAGAGAAAATTTCAATTCCATTTCATTTTTTTTTTGTTTTTGTTTTTCTACTGGCACTGGCATGGAAGGGAAGATATAGTTTCAATTAAAATGAAAAAAGGTACACACAGCTGTATGCTTACATATTTTAAAAACAAAAAACATATGTTTCGTAATATGTACAATTTTGTATGAACATTTTGTAAAAGACTTTAAAAAGTCGTATTATATACATATATGTTTGCATGTAACCATAATCATTTAACCATATGGTTATATATATACATATATGTTGTGCAACCAACAACGGCGTGCACACCATCATACACACATATCAAATTCCTACTCCTACGTACAAAATTTTTAAGAGCTTTTTTCTTTTTCAAAATGTAAATGAACGATTTTGTTTTTTTTTTTCTTAATGAAAAAAATTTTATAAAGAAAACGTGAATTTGAAAATTTTCTTTTTTTTTTTTTTTTTTTCTTTACTCTATTCTATAATCCATTATAATAATTTTATTTTTTCTCAGAATATAAAATTTTCGTTTAATCAAATTAGAGAAATGTGTATCAGAAAAAAAAAAAAAACGTTGAAATTCATTGACTTTGATGTAAATTTTGAATTTAAAAAATTTGAATATGTTAAAATGTAAATCAAAGTAAAAAAAAAAAAATTCATATAACAACAGCGATAATTTATTCATTTTGATATTTTATATGAGTTCTTAATTAGTGTAGTAACATTATATGTTTTTTTCTTCTTTTCAAAAATTAAAACAAAGAATATTAACTATTCATGTATGGTTTTCATATTTTTTTTTTTTTCACAATAATAAAAATAATGGATAATTTACAACTAATTTTAAATGTTTGAAAATCTTTTGTTCTTTGAAATCAAAGTACACACATATGTATGCGTATATTTATTTTGTGTAGGCATATTAGATATTATAATACTTATAATACTGAAAAGAAAAAAAAAAAAAATACGTTGTAACTTAACTTACAACACAACTCCCATCATATTACATACAAAAAACATATGTAGCTAATTTTTCATTTTAACTGTGATCATTTTATATTACACATACTGTTTTAATTAATTAATTATTCATGATGAAATTTACTTTGTACCACATAGTAAATTTATTAATATTTATTATTTTTGTTTTCTATTTAAAAAGAGTAATAACGTGTATCTAACTTGTAACTGTCTCTATTTAGGTACGTATGTATATAACATTTTTGTATGGATAATGAAAATACAAATTGACTCTGTTATAAATATGTTTAAGAACAAAATAATACGCACTACACAACAACAAAAAAAGTAAATTAGGTAGGTAGTTATTAACTTTAATTAATGCAACTTGATTGCATTAATTTGTTGACTTGGTCAATTGCTTACTCACAATTACTAAGAAAACACATTTCATTTATGATTTAATTTCAAAAAAAAAAAAAAAAAATTTTTTTTTGTTTTTAGTGCAAATTTTTATTACCACACCATTTACTTTTGAAAGGATAAAAATAAAATAAATAAAAATAAAAGGAAATTAAAAATGTAGTATTAAGGACATCAAAATAAACAAAAATAAAGTAGGGCAAAAATGAATAAAATAAGAAAAATCATATAGGTACATACATAAGTATGTACAATAAAACCACATCGATATACACTTTTGTTTGTGAATATAATGTAAACTACTTTTCCTTTCAAGGATAAATACATAACAGTATATTATAAAATGTTTTGTAAGTATGTATGTAGGTATACGAAGTAAAATTGGGCTCTTGGCACAAAAAAACAAAAAAAAAAAAAAAAAAAGAAAGCGAAAAATGCAATAACAAAAAAAAATATGCAGAAAAAAAAATTGCAATAATATGAAAAAAAAAGCTTTTTTCTTGCAGGAGGCTCATCTTTTCCATTATTGTTGTCACCTTCGCCTCTGCACTTGACAATCATATGATTTATATATATACACGATCCACAAAATATACCTACATATGTACATGCCTATAATAATATGCATGATAAAAGCTTTTGCTCTATTTATTTTCATATTTTCAATAATAAAAGTTTTCTCCTTTTATGCACTTTTTTTTTTTTGTAAATTCATATTTATTTTCCTTTTATTTTCAGTGCATTCACAATTATTGAAAATTTGTATACAAATAGGAGTATGCAATTATTCGTTTTGTACATGAATGCATATTTTATAAAATATTATAAATTTTACTTTTTTTTTTTTACATTTGAAATTCTCCATGGTAATAAAATGTATAAATGGTCATAACAAGTATGAGAATTTTCGATACATTATTAAGGTAAATATTAGTAACAAAAGGAAAAAAGCTTTTCAATATTATTAAAAAATAAAAATTAAAAATAAAATGTATATAAAAGTAAAAATTTAACTAAAACATCAAAGAAAAAAATTTTTTTTTTTTGAATTCTGGTTCTTATTCGTGTTTTTAAAATATAGAACTTTAATTTACACGTATTTTATGTTATTAGTTGCTTTTAATTTGAAAACCATTTCAAATAATTTGATTAAAAAAAAAAAAAAATTTTCTGATCTATAAATGTACCTTACTTACCCATACAATACTAATGTGGCAATGATTAGCTCTTATCTGAAAAATAAAAACAAAAAAAAAGAAAAACACAAAATGGAAAAAATAATATCTGTATTCTGTATACATGTACTTAAGCAAAAAAAACAAAAAAAAAAATTTTTTTTTTTAATTATAAAAAAAAGAAAACGTAATAATACTCTTATAATCTATAACATGTAGTCACTAATTAGATTTATTTTGTAATCAATAATACAACAAACAATGAGTGTTTTAACAAAAAAAAAAAAAAAAAAAAAGCAGATATACAATCCTATATAGAATCAACTACATATGTACATGAAATTTCAATAATTTATAAATAAAAACAATGAGATAGAAAAGACATAAAGGAAAATTTACATATCATATACATTTAAAAAAAATATACATACATACATATATTATCGACAATGGCTTTGTTATTAATTATAAATTTCAATTTTCTTTCTTTTTGTTTTAAAATTTTATGCCATGGTTGTTCATTATTATTTTGTATTCTCTTATCCGTATTTACAATAAACCACATTTTAAATTAATTTCCTTTTTAATAAAAAAAAAATTAATAATAAAAATAAAAAGTAAAAAATGGAGATGAATTGAAGCATAAAATATTTAATATTACACTATAAACACAATAGTAACACAAAGAAAAGAGATTTCTTTTTATTTTTTCATTTACCTACATGGTAAACCATGTTAATAACATATAGAGGACTTCAAAGGAAAAAAAAAAGCAATTTTTCAATTAAATGATAGCAATTTATATGTACATACATATGTATGTATATACATATATATACTGGATGTGTAGCATGTGTCTTTATTTATTTAATCATTTTTTCTTTACAAGACCTCTTGTACATCATTCTAAAGATAGAATTTTTAAATAAAGTAAAATTTTTTTTTTATTTTCAATTTGTCTTTACCTAGAACACAAGAAAAAGAAATAAATGAAAAAAACTAAAAAAAATTTGCTATCATGTATACAAATGATGCTTTCGTTTAATAGTATATATACATACAAACAATCCCTCACGATGATGGTCATGGCCATGCTTGATGCAGGATGATATTCGTTGCCTGCATGAAAACTGCATGTGGTATTTTTTTTTTTTGTATTTTCTCATTATTTTTTATATAAAATACCAGATGCTGGAAGATGTGATGAGATGGAATATGTATTTGTGTATGGATAATATTTTTCACTCTGACAAACGACGACAAAAAATATTCCATATTTTAAATATAAAATATATTTATATACGACAAAATATACATATACATACGAGTACTGGACTCGACGACGACAACAATTTTGATTATGGGTAAAATGATAAAGATAATGTGAAAAAAAAGGATTTAGTTTAGAACAAAAAAAAAAAAAAAATGAAAATAAAGAAAAACTAAAATAGAACCAATAAAATATAAATTCTTTAATCTACAGTACAAATTGTGTGTCTACATGATATTACACACATGTGTGTATACCTATATACAAATGATAAAATTACAAGTGTAAATTTGACATAACAATGACAATACAAACTACATAGTATACTGGTACAGTTTTTGGGAGGCAAAAAATAATTTTAAAAAAAAATTTCAAATCTTGATATGAAATAAGAAAAGGAAAAATAAAAAAAATCATTTCCTTTGTTATATTGACTTTTTAAAAAAATTGTACATATATTCGTTCACCTTTTTGTACACACATAAATGTAAACGATTTTTTTTTTTTTTCATTATTTAACTTTTATATTTAAAACATAAAATTTAGTGATAACGAAAATAAAAAAAAATAAATGAAATTGAGCTTGCGCTTTATATACTGAATAATTTGTAATGTTTTCCATAGACATACAGTATAGTGTATAAGTGCACAGAGTAAATGCATGCATGAATAAGAAAATTTTAAGAAAGAAAATCGAAAAAACAAATTTATTTTTCTTTATCTTTGTAACATCATATATTTATGTATATATATACAGATAAACAGTAGTCTTTTAGTTTTACATACATTCAAAAAATACATCACACAAAATTACTACAGTAGTAGTTTTCTTTTTATTTATTTTTTCTTTAAAACTTTTTCTGGTTAAATGAAGACAAAAAGAAATTATCATCATCATAATTATATCTAGCCATAGAGTTATAAAGTTATATATACATACATACATATATGAATAACATGAAAGATAGTTCAATGACTGTATATATAGTAAAAATAAGTGTTAAACAACATCATCATATCAAATTAAAAAAAAAAAAAAAAAAAAAAAAACAGAAAAAAAGTTTATGTAAGTATAAAGTTTATGAATGCATACTAAATATACATACTTTAATATTTATGTTTTAGTATAGCAACAGAGAACATTATATATAGATGAGTTAAAATAACTTAAGCACATATAAAATGTATCTGTATCATCATCTAATAAAAATATTAAAAGGGCAAATATATGTACATACATATATGAGGTACCAAAACACTATATACATATGTATATCTCTGATAATGTATTGTACATTTATGTACATCCATCTATTACCATCAGCAACAATAAATGTCTGACTTTAACTTTAACTGAAGTAAATAATAGCAGTAATATACGTAGATTTTTGTAGTTTTAAAATTTCTTCTTTTTGTTGTTTTTATATCAATTTCCAGACGACAAAGATTTATAACAGAAAAAAAAAAGAATAACAATAACATGAAAATGGAAAAGAAAATATATTTTATATTTTATATATATATACTCGTACATATGCATATATGAGAAAACATAAAAAAATATATGTGTAAGGAAAATGTGTAAAAACGCATTACATTATTATATTATGATTTTCATCAGAGGCACATTCATTTTAATTCAAATAAAAATGACTTCTTATATAAGCAATTGGCAGACAGTTTTATTTTACCTTAAAGCAACTTATATACAAAACGGTTGCGTATTCATAGTTATTTATATGGTTAGAAAAATGATATTTTCTAGAAGAAAAAAAAAATATATAAAAAATATTCGCTATTATTCTTTTATTTATTAAGATTGTAATCAAAATTGAAAATAAATTTTGTCATAAATCTTTTTATGATATATACAAGTTATTTCTGGAATAGTAACTAATAAATGTAAATTTTTATATATATACAGTACAACACATGATATATGTATTAGCAAATTTTAAATTTTAAACGAATAAGTAAAAGTAATTTATTATTTAAATATCGTTTCCTATTTTGATCTTTTGTTATAAAAATAATTAAAAGGTTTTTCAATTTTTTTTTTTTATTTTCTTCTTGTACGCTATTTATTCTTTTTGACATGGCATGTAAAATTATAAAGCTTAATGACCCCATATTCGTGCTTAAATTGTTTTATAGTTGCAAAATCTTTTTGTATCTAAAGTAAAAAAACAAAAAAAAAAAAAAAAAAATGAAAAGAAAATAAAGATCTCTTTTATTATTATGTATTATATAAATATATACAAAAAACTTTTATGATTTGCACGGGGTCATTTCACACAACATTTATGCATTCATCATATGTGCTAAAGCCTCTTTTTATGCATCTACTTTTTATATAAATTGTGTAATCTGTATTATGTTTATGTAAATATGTATAATTTAAAAAAAAAAAAAAACAAAAAATACTTTTCATTTTTACTTTATTTCTATCATAAAAAAATTTAACTTCATGTATATGTTTTCCTCTTTTTTTTTCTTTTTAAAATCATGAAATATGTATCTACAAGGATAAATCTTAATAGTATCCATATGTATTATGTAGGTATGTAAATCTGTACTCTACAATGTATTTTAGTTTATATTTTGTATATATTTACTGTAATGTAAGATTTTTCATTTTCTTTGAAGAAAACTGAAAATCCTATTTATTTTAGCTACACGTACATACATATTTCAATTATAATATGAATTTTTGAAGAAAAAAGAATTATGAGTTCAGTTTAAATATATTAACTATAGATTTTATGTGTAAATGGAAATATGTACCTAGTTCTTATTATTAAACAGCTCTTTTGTACTTAATATAGGTACCTGGACTTGGATACTACCAATACTATTTATTATAGTAGGTATTTTTCTGAAAATTATAATACCAGTATGAAAATCCTTATTTTTTTATTACTTCGTAATTTGTATATACATATATATACATTTCATTAAAATTATATTAAAAAATAAAAAATATATTATCAATTAAAATTAAAAAGAAAAATACTTAAAATACAATTTTAAAAATAAATTATTATCTAGAGTGAAAAGAAAATGGGAAAAAATCTTTTTTTTCAACTGGTAACAGTAATCTAAATTTAATAACCAAAACTACAATATATTAATTTACGCTTTCTCTCTTTTGCACCAAAATTCTGGCCTCACTATCTATTATTTAGTAATTACGAAGCGATTTTTTTTTTTTTTTGTTCATTTTTCAATTTAATCATGAAAGAAAAAATAAAGTTCCTTTTTTTTTTCGGATTTTCATTAAATTTTATGTCTATGCGTAATAATAATTATGTCTCCCATGGGCCTTATAAATGTTCAGTTTTTCATTCAAAAGCAAGTAAATCACAATTAAGGAAAACAATACAAGGTAAACGAAAAGCTATAGCAAAAGGGAAAAAACAAAACAAACGAAAAAAAAAAAACATTTACAATAAAAAAAGGAATATAATATTTTCCCTGTAGATAAAATTAAGTTAGACGACGCCACTGGAATCTATTAACTTTGTTTTTGAATACTATCAATCCCCATACTCATACCCCATAGTTCTTTGTTGCTGTTGTGTATTATTGTTTTGTTTTTGTTGTTGTTGTTGTTTTTATTATTGTAGGTACTGTCATACTGTTATTATTATTTTACATGTTTTATCACTAGAATAGATTGTGTATTGGATTGTACACATTGCAATCCATATAAATTTATGTTTTGATTTAACTATACACATCATATGTTTTGTTATTTAATGTTTAGCTCTTGGCCTGGTGACTACATATACGTATGTGCATATATGTATATCTTTTTATGGTTTGTTGATTTTTATCTTTTATTCATATGGATGTAGATTTTAGGTATGTGCATGTATAATAATATATCTATATAGTATTCCTATGTACATACTTATATATAAAATGTTTTCATATTAAAAATGTATAATAAATATGTACATAAATTTTGTTATATGATGTATACAGCTAAGCCACTAAATATAGATATAGATAGAAAGGCAAATATGTATATATATACGTATACATAATTTTTTTTTTTTTTTTTTTTCAAAATAATATATACATATGTACATATATCTATCATATGTTATGTATGCATGTAATAATTTTCCAGTATATGTATACATTTACAATTTACATATTGATCTGTACCTACATGATTTTTTTTTTTTGTTTGTATACATATGTATAAATTCACTCATATACATAAAATTTTAAATTAAAACAGCTGATTAGTATAGATAAAAAAAAAAAAAATATGTTTATTATGAAAATGAAAACATCTGATAATACGCATGCGTATATTTAGATGAATTTTTATATTATCATTTATTATTATTTTATTTCTCTACATACATATACATAGGTACCTACATAATATTCAACACACTGTTATAATCGAACGTTTTTCTTATATAAAATATGGCTGTAACTGTATATAATAGATATACAATTGTATAGGTAGGTACATTTATATATATATCTTATATAGGTATGTAGATTTTCTACAGTTCTATAATATACACATATGTATGTATGTACAGTTCCATATAGATATGTACATATGGGCTTGCATGAAAGAGAAAATTCATACATATACTGGTATAAGAAAGATAGTAATCATAACAAAAACATAAATTTTTTTTTGTTTTTTTTTTTTTTTACATAAAATTCAATACATATACACAAGATGGAAAATATACCTATTATGTTATTTTCTTTAGAAGTTGGAAAACCAAAAAAAAAAAAAAAAAAAAAATGAAAGGAACATTTTTTGTTTTTCTTGATAAAAATTAAGTACACATGTACATATTATGTATCTACATAAAACAAAATAATAATAGGAAATAGAAAGAAGAACAGAAAAAAAACAAAGAGAAAAAAGAATTAGAACAGATTGTTATCAAATTAAAAAAGTAACAAGTAATCTTATCATTCTCATTATCGTTATCATTGTGATGTTAATTTTCATTAAAATCACGTAAATTTTATATACCTAATATGTAGGTAGGTACATTCCTAATATATAAAATTTTTTCTATATTTTTTTCAACATTAATATGTGGTCCATCATAAAAGTGATGAATTACATTTTGAAAATTATTTTTCCTTCTTAAAATTTTTCCATCAATTTAAAGAAATTTTTTAGATAGGTAGGTACTTACATTACGTTGAAAATAAATTAAAACAGAGAAAAAAAAATTAATTAAAGTAATGAAATACATAATTATCATTTTATTTCCTTATATGAGTAAATTTTGTATATTTTGCGTTTTTCATTTAAATTTATGGATTTTAAAAAAAGGCTCAAAATCGTTATCATTTACTCTGCTAAATATTCAGTATAATAACTGTATTTAATTTTGCAATGAAATCATAATGCAAAGAATCAACAACTCAACAAGACCCAATTTACTCAATTAGGGCACTTTTGTTTTTTATTTAATTTTTTATGTATTTTTTTTTATATCTAGATATAGCGAAGATTAACAGATACACATTTTAAGATAGACGAATAAAATGTTATATAGATATATCTACAACAGATGAGATAAATATTTTTTTTCTTTCTATTTATGTCTATAAAATCTAGGCTAAAAAAAATTTTTTTTTTTAATTTTTTGCCATATGATGTAGGTATACCATTGCATTTGGATTTTAAGATTTAAGCACACACACATACACAGATGTTATAATAAACTTAAATATATTATCTAGGTGAGGTGCGTATATGTATATATATTTTCGTTAATTACGTGTATAAAAAAAAATACTGTATAAAAGCAATTACCTTGGCCCAAACATTGATGTACATACATATGTGGTATACCTATGTATATATACACATAATATTATGGGCACAATAATATTTGAGTTAAAAAAAAAAAAACACTGAAAATTAGAAAAACAAAAACTAATATTTTTAATGTAACCAAAATAGTTGTGTATCTATTATATGTGTATAAATATATATATACCAACTACCATACAGCCTATATGATATACATATGTACCTACATGTAGGTATATTATCGTGTATATTGCATATGTATGTATGTAATGTGCTTTCATAAATTTGTGTATTCATATTTATTTTTTATTATTTTACTGTTTTTTTTTTTTTTTAATCATTTTCTTTTCTTTTCATATCTCTTGATACTATTTTTCCAAGTTTTTATTTTTCACTATAATATTACAGTGTTTTCCTCAACGAAAATGTTTGTATTATAAATTTTTGTAAAACAAAAAATAAATAAATAAATAAATAAACTCACCTCCATAAGCAAACTGTGCTTAATAGCACCTTCACCATTTGTTGTTAAAAATGAAAATAATAATCTTCAGTTGTATACAGGTATAATATGTTAGATTTTATGTATGTATGTATATTACAAATATACAAAAATAAAATAAAATAGCAGTAATATTAAGATAATTTATGGCTTTCGATCGTTTTTGTTTTTTAAATACTGTATGTTAATCCACCAACGACGTCCTTGTTGCTGTTATCGTTGTATTCAGAAATAGGTAGTTGTTATATTGTTTGTGGTGTAATAATGATGAAATGGATCGGATCACAAACTTTCTTGATATTTTTTAAATTTTTTTTTTATTTTTTAATTGAATTTTGAACAAAAATTCTTATTACATAAAATAAACAAAATGACAATTACAAAAAATTCATTCACAAATTACTCTGTAATGTAATTATTGTTTTTTTTTAATTTTTTTGTGGTAATCACTATCAAGTTTTTCTCTTTTTATTTCTATAAAATAATATTTTAATCAAAATATGCTATTTGATGAACTTTCTGAAATTTTCTTCTTTTTCCCTTTCGCTTTTACTTATGTTTTGTATACACTTTTCTTATAGGTATTAATTTGTTTTTTACTTTTCGTGTCTTTCTCTGATTATGTATTTTATTTTATTTTAATTTCATTCCCATTTAATTATTACATAAAAAAATTTTTTTTTTTTTTTTAAAAATATATTCATTATTAGTTGTAAAAATATGATATTTTTTTTTATGGTAGATATCTGATGTATGTATGTATGTTTACAATTTTACAGAGAAATACATACGTACAAGTGTACCTACCCACAATATATCAAGATTGCGAAAAACCAAAACAACGACACACAAAACCAACAAAATATTATTTTTAATTAATCGATAACGCGAATTTAACAAAACCAATGTGACAAAAAAAAAAAAACACACACACGAAAACCAAAATATAATGTTTCTTTTTTTTTCAGTTATATGTATTATATGGTGTTTATTTATTTTTCTTCTTTGCTTTCTCAGATATATTTTTTTTTGTTTTTTAATTATTATTGTATTCCCTTCATAATATTACGCAAACTGAAAATCACTTCTTTTTCTTTAATCACTTTTCATTTTATATTTTAAAAATACAGTAAAAAAAAATTTTTTTTTTTTGAAATAATTAATTGGCAAATAACAGCTAAAATATAAAAAATTAAATAAAATTCATGTAAATTATTTGACTTTATTTTTATTTTTATTTTTGTTGTCTTTTCTTCTTTTTCCTTTTCTCTTATTTTTACTGGTTTAAAACGTAATTGATTTTGCATTTAAAAAAAAAAAAAAATGTTTTTTTTTTTCTGTATTTTTCGTGTTACGAATTATTATTCACAAATTTTTGTATTTTATAAATTTGCAAATTGTTTGAAACTTCTTTTTCTTGTTTTTGTTTTTTATTGGCATAAAACAAAATTACAAAATTTTAGCACAAAAGAAAAAAACACTCTTTTGTTTCGTTTTATTTTTCTTAATTTTTTTTTAATTTTTTTTTTTTTTTAGCCACCATACACTAACAGAAAAATTTCCTTTCAGATGCACTTTTTTTGACTTCACTTTTGCTTCTGCCTTCTGCTTTGCTTTTGCTTTTTTATGTTTCAAAATAGCAATAACATTTTTATGTACATACATATGCAACTTTTTCTTAAAATTTTTTTTTGCTTATTTGATGTTTTCTCAATCCCCAAAAGTTTGTTTGTTTTTGTTTTGCTGTTGCTGTGTTTTTATTATTAAATCAAGTGAATGAAAATATATTGAAAATATTAAAATATACCTGATGATTTCTATCTCTTATTCATTCACTCATTTGTTTTTTATAATGAAAATTTAGACAGAGCCAAATGGAATCCCGTTTTCTTATTCGTTCTGTTTCACATAGAAAAATTATAAGGGAAAATAGTATGGATTATGTTGTTTTGTTTTTAATATTCAATACTGCGAAATTACAAATTGCATTTTTCAATTGCATTTTAAATGCATTTTCACTGATAAGAAAATTGTTTTATAAAAATTTTTTTCATTCCAATCTCCACTAATCTACAAATGTAATAAAAAATTTTTTTTTTATTTTGTCAAGCACATTATATTCGATTTCGAAATTAAATTGGGTTGGAGTCATTAATGAAAATCTGTTAAAAATGTAATTTTTTGCATGCACATATGTACTTGCACAGTAAGATTTTTCATTTTATCATTCAAAAACAAAAAGTAGACTGGAAAAACTGATAACATTGGAATTGTAAGTCAAATTTGATTTGGAATTATTATTTTTTCCATTGTATATCAAACAACATGAAATTTTGTTTTTTTAATGTTGGTATGAAATCGAACTTTTCAACAAAAAAAAAAAATGTTGATTTAGTGTTACCGTTGCATTGTTCCTTTGAAAAAATAAATACAAAATTCTTTATTTGATATCGCAAATAATTTTTGTAATTTAATTAAAGTTTTTTAAAATTCAAAAAAAAAAAAAAAAATTGTGTTCTCATTCTTGTGATTTAATTAAAAAATTTCCTTAAAAAAACAAAAAAAATTCTGAAAAAAATTAAAAATTTCCTAAAAAATATGAATAACTGGTAGCACATAAAAATAATTCGCTTGATATCATCAATATCATTACTGATTATTACCATTTCACCATAGAGTAAGGAAATTTCACCAAACTAAAATCATACGATTGTTGAATACATGTGCATGCATACATATATAGGTGTTCGAGGGTGTTCGACAACACCAACTACAATTTTATATTTATATTGTGTATTGTATAAATAATATTCATCATACATATGTATGTACGTAATATGGTACTAATAAATGTCTGTATATAAAACGAATATCAATATATACATACTTACATAGTATACATAACTCGCACTGTTCCGTCATATTTCACTTCATTACAGTACGTAAATTCATAACCAATAAAAAGTTGTAAGAAAAATAGAAAATAATAAAGTGAAATATATAAGTAATAAAAATAAAATAAAAGAATAGATTAATAATAATTATTATACATATTGTAGTACTATTAAAAAAATAACAACAGAATAGATATAATTACATACATAGTGCATAGACAGTGGCTCATATGTATATTTGTAAAACTTGGCGATATGTAAAATATTTCAATATACAAATTACAAATAGACGTCAGATACATCGGTATAATTTATAGCGAAGAAAAGAAAATTAATTACATATATATAATAGCAAACCAATAGCAGCCCCCAGTGCACCCAACAATATCAGCATCAGCAGAATTAAGATTAATATTTCTATTTTACTTAGTTTCTAATCAATTAAAAAAAAAAAAAAAAAATAGACACTTGTGCAACCGTGTATATTTATTTTATTTATTTTTATTAATTTAAAAAAAAAAAATTTATATAAATATTTGTTTAAATATTCACGAGATGATAATTTGATAAAATTTAATGTTTTTTTTTTTTTTTTATTAGACAGAATCATTAGAATCTAAAAAAAAAAAAAAAAAATTAAAAAATAGTGTGTTGCAATAGTGAAGAATACAACAAAGTTATAAAATTCATTTATATATACGTAGAAATAAATGATTTATTTTAAAGTGTTTTAAAGAGTTAAAAAGAAAATTTTTTTTTATCATTATACATTTGTAGTATTGAAGATATTATCAGACAGAAAAAAAAAATGTTTCTTTCGTAATTTGTAGATAGGAACAAAAAATAAATTAATATATTTTTGGATAATTTATAGGTAATATCATTGATTGTTATCATTTAATTATGAAATAATAATAAATTAAAAATAATAAAAAAAAAAAAAAAAACTTAATTTTTTGAATAATTAATTGAATTAATATTCAAAAAACTAAAGATAAGAAATATTTGAATTTAGTGAATTTTAACAAGCATAATTGTTATCATTTTATTTGTTGTTAATTTTTATTACAATAAAAATCCTACATTTAATTAAAAAGTAACAATCAAATAATTAAAAATAAAAGGAGGAATAATGTCTGAAGAAAACAGCAAAAAAACACTCAATTTTACAACAGAAACAGTCATGACAAAACCGTTCCCCGTACGTGGTAAGTATCTACAATTTAAAAAAATACAAAATAATCTTTAATCTGTGTATTTATACGCACTTTGATACTCTTATAAATTTTTAAATTTTATCATTCAATATAATAATACAATAACAAATGGGTACAATCAGATATAATTTATTAATTTATTCAATGTGTTTTGCAGTTAAGATTTTCAATTGGATATAGATACTTATACATTAAATGATAAGATTAGAAACAATAGTATGATAAAAAACAAAAATTTTTAATTTTAAACATGAGTTGTTTTAATGAAACAAATCAATTTTTTTAAGTTCTAAGATATTTTAAGTTTTATATCTGTATTCTCTACTAAACTCAATAAAGTTCCTTGGCTTCTATAAAATTCTTAATTTTGAAATTTTATTTAAAGTCTTTTTGGGATACTAAAAATTATATTCTTATAAGACAATTTCCATAAAAAACCAGATTTTGATAATTTCGACTTTGTACCACTTTTAAACAAAACGGCTCATACCTACATATATTAATTTTCAATGAAATCTCAAGAGTACCTTATATTAAATATTGATGGTTTTATTTTTGAAAACTAGTCTAGACTCTTCAAAATAAACATTACTTTAAAATCAAATTTATTTATTTTATTTTATTTTTTATTTCATTTTAATCTCTAATATAGGTACTTTAATCTAATTAATGTTTATAACTTAATTTTGTATATATATTAGGTATGTTATAATTAATGACATTGACGAAATTTTCCCAAATAAAATAAAAAGAAGACGACAAAACAAGACAAGGTACAAGCCAAGTACAAGTTAGTCATAATTATCAGAAATGAGACAAATATTTTGTAATATATGTACAGATAAAAATACGCATTAATTTAAATTTAAATGTTAAAATTGATATTTTTATAATTAATTAATAATATCTGGTTTTTATTAAGATTCTTATTACCAAATAACATACGTTATTTACTAAATATAATGTGTATTTATTTAATTTAAACTATGAACTGTGAAAATTTCCATTATTCGATTTAAATGAAAATGAAAGAAAATATAATAATGTATTATAATACCCTAGATTATTCTATTATAGATCATATTATTATATTAAATGTATGTACATACATACATATATTATATTCTTTTCATCGTTTCAAAAGATTGATTTTTATTTACATTATTATCAATACTCTGTATTTCCACATAAATTCACAATTTAAATTGCGTAAATATTATAAATATATGTACACACAAATGTAATCATAAGCGAATAAAATTTGCCATTAAATTTTTTCTAAATTTTTCTGTGAGATTAAAAAATAAAAATAATATCAATGTATGTATTTGTATATTTATTTTTATATTTATTGATATAATCTTCATCATTCACCAGTCGAGTGTTTGATAATTGATTTTATTATAATACATATGTGCTTGAATAGTACATTTTATAAATAGATATATGTATATGTACGTATGTATTAGGTATCATCCTTTTTTCAATCCATAATAATTATGCCATATATAGAAAAATAAGATTTATATTTTAGTTTTATTTTATATCACATTACTCTTAAGTAGATATTAATAATTTTATATTTTTTATTACTTTAAATAATTACGTTCCATTGTAAAGACTTAATCGATATGATTAATTAAAACTTAAAAAAGTAATAGGACAGCTTTTATTTTTTTTTTAAACTGCTTTATTACTTAATTATTTGTTCTATTCAATTCACAATCCATTTGGTCAACCTGCCCCATAACAATTATAAATTATAATGATGTTCTACATGATTTAAATGAAAAAAAAAGTGATTTCAATAGATTAATAATTTAAAAATCATACAGTTCATTAAAATAATTTACCACTATTTATAGTGTAATAATTACATTTTGAAATGGTCAATTATTAATAAAAAAAAAAAAAGAAAAAAAAGATTATTATTGATAGTTTACGTATGTAAACACGCACGTTATTGTGTATACTTATTTATTTCCATTATCTGCAATTCTATAGATAATAAAATCAATTATAAACTTTATAGCACACATATCTTGCGTGTAATATACACATGTAACTCGGGAATGAATATAGTAGTACAGATAACAAAAAAACAAGTTAATTAAAAAACTAAAAAAAAGGCTTCACTGTATTAATAGTGATGATAATATGTGTACACACATGTTAGTTAAAATTACAACTTATTATTTTGTTTTTTATACAATATGCTTGATTAAAAGTTTATGGAGGAAAATTGTATATTTTTAGAAAATAAAATCTATTTTACGTCAAAATAATTAAATTCTTCTTTTTTTTTTTTTATTTGTTACAATATGAGTAATAGAAATAGAAATCTTATTAAGAATAATTTAATTTGTATCAATTTTAATTTTCTCAATCATGGATAATGGCACGTAGAACCTAGAAGGAAAAAAAAAAAAAAACTCATTTATGTTTCTCAACATAACTTTTAAACATGCATAAACAGAATTTTGTTATCGACTTGAATGCATTATTTATTTATTTTTTAAATAATAAAAATCACGTTTTTTTAAATACATGTTACTTATGGTTAGAAAATAAAATTCACATTATGTATGCATATGCATTTTATATGATGTTATCATCCAATGTCATAAAAATTTCTAGTGAGTTGTTTTTTTGTAAATTGTTTTAATTTTTTTGTTACTTCATTATTTTAGGTGAACGTACGGTCAATGATTGTTCTGTACCTCATGTAATAGCTATGGTTGGTTTACCAGCTAGAGGTAAAACTTATATATCAAAAAAATTATCAAGATATTTAAATTGGATTGGAATTAGTACAAGAGGTAAAAAAAAAACAAATATGTAATAATTATTTAGAACCATTAAAAAAATAAATTAAATTCATTTTGAACATGCAATTTATTTTTATTTTATTTTCTCTTTTTAAATATAGTTTTTAATTTGGGTGAATATCGTCGAAAGGAAACAGAAGCTTATAAAAGTCATGAATTTTTTCGTCCTGATAATGAAGAAGCAATGGCAATACGTAAAAGGTGTGCATTTAAAGCATTAGAGGATGCATGTAGATGGTTAAAAAGTCAAGATGGTCATGTTGCGGTAATTAAAAAAAAAAAAAATAAAAAGAAAGAATACCAATCAATTTATTTATTTTTTTCCATTTTTATAATTAAAGGTATTCGATGCAACTAATTCAACATTAGATAGAAGAAAATTAATTTATGATGTTGTTGTTAAAACTCATGGGTTTCGTTTATTTTTTGTTGAATCAATTTGTGATGATCCACAAATAATAGAACAAAATATAATGGTAATATTATGATTGCATTTTTTACTGTATAGATGAACTGAAAAATTAAATTTTATTTACATTTTGTAGGAAGTTAAAATTAGTAGTCCT
Source organism: Anthrax anthrax (assembly GCA_963971155.1). Lineage (NCBI taxonomy): Eukaryota > Metazoa > Arthropoda > Insecta > Diptera > Bombyliidae > Anthrax > Anthrax anthrax. Next base: position 445,649 of record OZ020118.1, on the reverse strand, counting down.
GATTATGCTAGCATGAAACCAGATATTGCATTAAAAGATTTTGTTCAAAGAATACAACATTATGAAGAAAGATATCAATTACTAGATGAAAAATTAGAAAGTAATTTATCATTTATGAAAATTTATAATACTGGTAAAAAAGTCGTTGTATATAATAATGAAGGACATTTACAATCAAGAATTGTTTATTATTTAATGAATATTCATATAACACCAAGAACCATATACTTAACACGGGTACAAAAAAAAAAAAAAAATCAAAAAACACAAAAAGATTAAAATTGAAAAGTAATATTTGAAATATTTAAATATTTTTTGCCTTCCAGCATGGTGAGTCTGAATACAACATAAAAGGTTTGATCGGTGGCGATTCATCATTAAGTGAAAGAGGAAAACAATATGCAAACGCTTTAGCGTCATTCATTTCTCATCAGCATATTGACGGTTTACGTGTATGGACATCATCATTAAAGAGATCAATCGAAACTGTTGAAGGCATCGATGCACCACAGGAAAAATGGAAAGCATTAAACGAGATTGATGCTGTTAGTTAAAAAAAAATAACAATAAATGGATAAATTGTACAAATAATAAAATAATTTTAACTTTTTGATAATTTTTACAATAGGGCATTTGTGAAGAAATGAGTTACGCTCAAATTAATGAAAAATATCCAGAAGAATTTCGAGCTCGTGACCAAAATAAATTTGCTTATCGTTATCCACGTGGTGAAAGTTATGAAGATTTAGTTGCCCGTTTAGAACCAGTCATAATGGAATTAGAAAGACAAGGAAATGTTTTAGTTGTTTCACATCAAGCCGTTTTACGATGTTTATTAGCTTATTTTCTTGATAAACCAGCAGGTAAAATAGGATTAAAAAAAGTTATTTTCAAAATGGATCATTTTATTTTTTTGTTTTCAAACAGATGAACTTCCATATCTTTATGTGCCTCTTCATTCTGTGATTAAATTAACTCCGGTCGCATATGGATGTAAAGTTGAACATATTAAATTATCAATTGATGCTGTTAACACTCATAGACCAAAACCAAAAGTAAACATTTAAAATTCTATTCAATTTTTATAAAATATTTTATTTCCGATTTTATTTTTATTTTTTAATATTCAGATACCTGGAGAAGTTTGCAATTTACAGGAATGTAATGGAAATGTTAAACATGATTAATCATGAAAATATTAAATAAATCAATAAATATTAATGTAAATAAAACTAAACGACGATATAATGAAATATAAACAAATAATTTGAATTCTTTTCGTATACGATAAATATGAATGATATATAGAAAATTAATCAAAAAATTTTATTTTATTTTTTTATTCTTTTGTTTCGTTCCCTATTTCTAAGGAACTATAATCAAATAAAATTCCATTTAACTGAAAAAAAACTGGCATTTTTAATTATTAAATTTTTAATAATAGTATTCTGGAAGAATTTGAGGAAATTTAAAAAAAAATTTTTTGTGTAAATCTTACAAAATTTAATTATTCTATTATTATAAAAATTAACTTAAAACTCTGGATTATACATTATTTCCTCATACTATGTGTTTGATTTAAACATACCAACAGCAAGAAGTAGATTTCGTCTTGTAAAATGTAATGTAATAAATGGTGAAGATTTTGTTGGAAATGATCGTAATAAGTACGATTCACCATCTTTAACTTCAACGCCATGAGATGCATTATTACTCTGTGCTAAATAATCTTCACATAATTTTGAAAAATCCCATATTTTTAAAGCACAATCTAGGCCACCTACAGTATCATTTTTTTTTATTAGAAAAAAGAATTTTTTCTATTTATTTCGATTAAAATCTTATAAAACATTACCTGATGTAAGAATGTTTCCATCCCTGCTAAAACATAAAGTGTGTATAGTTCCAGTATGATTGGCAAATGTTGCTACAAGCTGCCCATGCTGTAAATCCCATATTAACACGTTACAATCAGCTGATCCAGATGCTAAATATCTGCCACACATTGAAAATGTTAAACTATAAACCGGAGCTTTATGACCAGTCATTAATCGAACATGATTGCCAGATAAACAGTCCCATAGTCGCACTGTACGATCACTTGAACCTGTTGCAATGTAATTTGAGTTTGGATGAAATTGGACGACCTAAAAGAATACAAATTAATAATTTTAATTTTAAAAATCTAGTTTTTGTCCTACATCGACATCAGATAGATGACCAACAAATATACGAAGCGGTTGATGAGAATCTGTTGCCCATAAACGTGCAGTTTTATCGTTAGAACCTGTCGCAAAGTAATATCCATGTGGTGAAAATTTCACATCCCAAACGGGGAATAAGTGACCTTTGTAAACAACCTGAAAATGATGTTAATGTTAAAATAACATTAAAAACTAGTGAATTTTGTTACATACAACACAAGTCCATGTATGAAAAGACCATAATCGAATGGTTGTATCTTCTGAACATGATAATAATAATGTCTTGTCTGGTGAAAATGAACATCTATAAACTGGACCACAATGACCAAGTAAATTTCTTGATGTTTCTGCTGTTCGATCGTCCATCATTCGTACCATGATATCTTCAGCATCTCTATCAATTTCTTTTAATTGATCTACAGGTTTCATTTCTCTAAGTTTCGACGGCGTCAATGACCAAACTTTAATATTCGCATCGGCAAATCCAATTGCCAATAGACTAGAATCGTCAGATACTTCCGCACATGTCACACAATTTGCAGCATTTATTACTGTATAAAAACATACAGAAGGTAAAAAATTTTTACCAAGGTACACACGTTTTGATGCTTCTCTCAATGCTTTTATTTTTTCTAATTTTTCGGCATCTTTCAGTTCTGGTAATGGTATTCTATCATGTGGTGGAGCATTCGGATCAGATTTCGATTTTTTCGAAAATAATGGATCCTTTTTAGCTTTTTTCTTTTTTGGTTTATCTGGTGCATCTTGATCGACTTCTTCCTCATCTTCGGGTGCAGTTGTAAGAGTTTGAAAATCAACTTCTTTTAATAGTCCATAATAAACTCGTATTTTATTATCTTGTCTTTTTGCTTCACCTAACATTGCACCAGCCGTCGCCTCACATTGAGCTTTACTTCTTGCTGCACCCTCATACAAATCAAAATAAATATATTTATTTATAATTTGTGATACAATATCTAATTTTTTATCTTGTACATGACGTTTTAACATCGATAATGAATCCCTTGATATTCGAATTGTGAATTTATCTGATTCTAATGCATGTATTAAATCACTATCATCCATTTGTGAACGTTTAGTTATCAATAACAACTGTTTAATATCATCTTCATAGTAATATTCTTGAATTTTACCAAATTTTTGTAATATATTTTGTGCTTGTTCTTCATATCCACTATTCATTAATTTAATAAATATATGCACTAATATTGGATACAAAATCATTGTTAATTCATGTTTGTATATATCTAAAGAATCTTCAACGAATTTTTGTAATTCAATATAAGCATTTTCATAATTTTCTGGATCATTAACATCAATTGTTGATATAACTGAATTAACATCAGTATCTGTTGTTTCATCTGGTTCATCTTTAATATTTGCTTCTTGTCGTAATAACTCTTCGGTGGCCTATAAATCAATGAAAAGGTAAATTATTGTTGTAATGCTTGTGTCTATTGTTTTCGAGGATATTTACCTTTAAATTGTACTTTCTGATTAATTTTAATACGGCTAATAAATCTCTTTTATCTTGGGATGCACTCATTTTTTATAGTTTTATTTTAATAATTACTTAAATAAATAAAAAATTAAACTTATACGAAAGCGTCCAAAAATATTAATGTAAAATGCAATTGAAACGGTAAAGAACACGAATTTTTTGACACATTTGTGCTTCTTCCGACTTCTTCTTTTTTATTGTATGAATAAATTACTAGAACAGAAAATTGAAAAATTGTGGTACACCAGACAAGTAAACATCGATTTGGTACACATTTTTTTAGATTTTTTCTTCGTAAGCAAACTCGAAGTAAACACAAAATATCATCAGCAAAAATGTCAAAAATAACTAATTTTATCGGTATGTCATGATTTTGGTTTGACTTTAGTTACAAACTAAACGTTTTAGTTAAATATTGCGGTCTGTCTATACACTATAATACAGTTTAACCAATATACAATTTGCTTGCTGGTGCTTTACTGTCAGTTAAAATTTGGAAAAAAATAAAAGGCAGAGTTCAAATTGCCATGAAAACAGTATAAAAGTGATAGTAGTAGATTGCATTGCATATTATTTGTATGTTCGACAGTCGAATAATTTTTTTCTGTTTTCCGAATTTTATTTCGAAAAAAGTAAAAAAAAAAATACACCAAAAAACACGAAAAGAAAGAAAAGTTTACATTTTACATTTGAATTTTTTGAGTTGGTAAGGTAGAAAAAAAATTTTTTTTTTTTTTTAAATCACATACACACATACTACATATGTATATGTACATAAAACCATAGAAATATATCGCATCGTTATCGTATCGTTGAACATACAGTGATGTACACAGTATAATTTTTGTCTCTTTATAGAAAATACAAATGAATAAATAAATAAAAGTATAATTTATATCTTGTTCAGCAATTCATTGAAATAATTATTATTATACATTTTATTATTACTACATACTATCATTTTCTATCGTCACACAACAATGTTTATTTAATGAATTTTTATTGCGATGTGTTGTATGTACATGGTGGAGTGTATCATTTGTTCGTTTATATCGTTTATACATAGTGTAAAATAAAAAAAATTTTTTTTTTTTTTGTATAGTAAAAAGAAAAAAATGGGCAGCAATTAATTAGTATTTTCAAATTGGATACGAGAACGAAATAAAAAGACAAATTAGAAAATTTTCTGATTTGAATAGAAAAGAAAAAAATTTCACCAAAATAAGAAAATAGAAAAAAAAAGTGAAAAAGTTCTTCAAGTAAATAAGTAACGAAAATTCTAAAAAAAAAAAAAAAAATAAAATGAATAAATAAATATACATAGAAAGAAGCTAGTGAACCAAAACCAAAAAAAAAAAAAATATACACATATATTTTTTGTTGTATTTTATTTTCAAATTGGGAAATTTCTTTTTACTACATACATATATTGTGTGTGTGATGTGTGTTTGTTTGTGGTATGTATGTCAATCCACATATGTGATGTGTATATGTGAAAAAATTTAATATAGTAAAAAAAAATTTTGTAATAAAAAATAATTTATAATTTCATATATATATAATATCAAGCGTATTTGTTTTTTTTTTTTTTTTAATTTGGTGCTGATGGTGTTGCAATAATTAAAATATAAATTAATTTTTAAGATTTAAAGTGTAATATACAATTTTATAAATATAAAAAAAATTCTATTCTTTTGTATAAAAAAAAAGAAAAAGAAAATAAAAATAAATCTAAAATTATTAGTTAAAATAAAGAATACTATTAGGAAAAAAATGGCGGATCTTGAAGCTGTTTTAGCTGATGTTAGTTATTTAATGGCTATGGAAAAATCAAAATGTACACCAGCAGCAAGAGCTAGTAAAAAAATCGTTCTTCCAGATCCTAGGTAAAGAAAAAAAAGAAAAAAAAATCAAATTGTTTATATGTTTCATATGTAAAACAAAAAATACATAATCAAAAAATTATAATAATCAACTAATACATGAGATTAAGAATACATATAAAAATGTATGTACAAAGTGCAAATCATTTATAATTCGAAATATTTTTCGTTGTTTTTATTTTAATGTGTCTAGGTCGTTTATATCAAAAACAAACATAAAAGCGCACACACTATCATAAAACATAACATAAACTTTTAACTCATATATATAACTATAACACCCTAATAGTATGTACAAGTATGGATCTACATATATATACATAGAACCTGATAGAACATAGAAATTGATTGATTGATTTCAAATGAAATTTTCTTTATGCCTGAATACTGTCGGATTTTTGGTATGAATCTATTTTGATAGCCTCTGGGCTTGCTTTTTTTCCAATGTTAATTACATACATATAGGTAACAATTCCGATTGTATATTTGGTAGGGAAATGGAAATAATAATCTCTCTCTATCCCCATTGACTTCACTATAGTTGAGTTGAGAATATGTAAAATTGTTTGATGTGTTAATTAGATTTATAAATAAAAAGAAGTAGGTATTTGTTGTTATTTCTATATTTGCTTTTTATTTGTTTTTTTTTATGTTTTATTTGTGTATAATATATTCTGATGATGTACAACATACAGGTTACAATACAGGCGTGTTCGTATTTGGGGACTCATATGAGAATGCATGCATAATATCGTTGTACATACTAGATCGTAAAATGGACAATACACCTGTATAGTAAAAGGCAATATACGTAAATAATTAATTAAGTAAAGGTAATAGACCCAAAGCAAGTGTACCAATTCAATATAAGAATTTTGTACACCGCGCCTCTTCATTCTATTCTATGCATTTTAGATGAATCAAATGGATTTTTATTATCCTTTTTATAAATTAATTATTAAAAGTGATATTAATCTATATACTTATGTACATCCATTCCAATTACAAATAAAAAGCTATCAAAAATTTATTGATTTTCTTTTTCATTTATTTTTATAATTTCTATCGAATTGGTAACCCGATTATTACAACACATTTAAGATTACGTATCTAACTGTAATAATATAAAACTAAATAAAATACTATACATGTGCGTATATAATATCTATCTAAGATAAAATTAAATGAAAAATATTTTTCTATTAACGTAAATACAATAATTTATAAATTATACCTACACGACGTACATATGTAGATATACATACATACATACATAAATATGTATAGATATACTTTACACACATAGTTACAGTCAATAATTTCATTAAATATTGATGAAAATAATTGCTTATACACCATTCATTCATTTATTCAAATATAATTTTCTTTTCAACAATATTTAAATATCTAAGCTACACTTATTTATACATATAGGTACATACTATATACATTATGATGATAGATCTTCGTAGGTATTGTGAATGTACATACAATAGAACAAATAGTTAATATATTCACATAAAATGAGTAAAATGTAGATTGTAGTGTAGTAGATATTATAACTCAGTTTAATTAAATTGAAATGTTTTTTCACTTTTATGTAGGTAGGTATAAATGTACATTATATTTCACATACAGTATCTATATATAGACATTATCGTATATACATGTATATGTACATAATTGCAAAAAATATAAAAAATTTTTTGTATTTACGTGTGTATATACGAGTATACGTCCTATTCACGGTAGGAGTCATTGGCCTCAATTTATATTTTTTGATCCTTTGTATATACCTACAAAACTACATACAAGATAGGTACATAAACATATACATACATTGTCTTTACATATGTATACGTATTGTTTGTTATAAATTGTTGATGTAGGTATACTGTATATGTGTTTATTGGGTATCATTCATTTTATTATTATTATTATTATTATCAGCGTTATTCCTATTATTGTCATTTATTAATATTATTACTATTATTCTTTCATATAACATCTAAATGTTAATTAAATTCAATTTTATTGCTAATACGTATATATATATATATTTTTTTTTAAATTTTAATTAAATGTTTGATTAATTACTTTGATATTTTGAAAGAAATATACTTATGTATAAAGGAAAAATATTTAAAAAATGTGCACAATAAAAAACGCCTACTTACTACCTTCATTTTTTTCAAATGAAATTGAAATAAAATAAACCTAAAGATACAACTTACATACGTATATATGCAACGTATATGTATGCATGTATATGAAAATAAAAATATATAAGGATTAAATATCTAAGTATTTTGTATACAAATATGCACGTACACGTATTCATAAATATTATTTCCATGCATAAATGTCGACATTTGTTAATAAAATAAATAAAAAAAAATCTTGAAAATGTAGTAGTCACTTTGACCGTGACATTTTTTTTTTTTTTTCAAGAATACATTATAATATATAGTACACGATTACATAAATATGTATATGTATTTATTCAGAGGGAAGAAGACGTATTTGTTTATAATTCATATATATACATAGTTATTGAAATATTTACGTGTAACATACATTTTTAAGAGTAAGAAAAAGGACATATACGCGTAATGATGCATGTGCATGTATGTGTACACATATAAAAAGATATGTTACTTACACAATATTTTTTGAAAAATGTAAAAATTTACTTTATTTAGTCATTGAAAAAAAAATGTACATACATACATATTATATCCTTCATTAAATTTTGTATAACAATAGAATTCTTTTTACATATTTATCATGGTCAAAAAGTCTGAAAATCTTACATGATGATGATATCAAAATCTAATGAATAAGAATACAAAGTGTGTACAACTTGGTACAACGTATTCTAGAAAAAAAAATAAAAATAAAAAAAATCTAGTCTACGTAATCTATGGTGTAATCGACTTCAAAGACAAAAAAAAAAAAAGGACAAAAAAGAATCATAAAAATTACGACATGTACTACTTACTATGTATACACGTTTTGTAGCTGCAAGGGAAAATAAATAAATAGGTACCTATAAAAAAAAAAAAAAAAAAAATCATTCTTGAAAATGACCTTAAATAAATAAATAAATTTAAAAAGAAAATCATTTTCTTTTAATATTATCAAATTTCTCTTAACGACCGCCGTAACAACAAAATCTAATTCTCATTTTTATTTGTAAGTGAAAATTTCATTTAATTTTTCATCATTTACATTTTTTTTTTTTTTTAATGTAAAACTTTAAAGAAAAACTTAAAGCAAGAAAAACAAAAAAAAAAAACGAAACAAAATAAAAAAGAAAGTCAAGTAACAAACATTCATCAATAAATGGAAAAAAAACAAATGTGAAGTAGCAGAAAAAAATAACAAGTATTCTCTATTCCTTGTTTTTATTTATGTTATTGTTGTTGTTGTCCTTTAACACTTTAACCTACATTTTACAGATATTAAATTTTTTTTCTGCTACTGTTTTATTTATTTTTTGTTTATATGTACATAGGTACAACACAACGTGTTGTATATATATCTGCTATTGCTATATATTTTTTTACAAACCTGAAGTTTTCTCTATTCATATGTACGTATACGTATACGTATTACATACATACTAGATTCTCTCTGGTACGTATCTTATAAATATGGTGTACTATACGTACTTGTTCTACTTACATATACTTACACACACAATATTTGCTTGAAACAAATTTAAAAATTAAATTAGAAAAAGGGGACTAAAAAGAAATATGGCAAAAAAATACAACCAAATGATGAGTACAAAAAAATAATAAATAAATAAATAAATAAACAAAAAATAAATAAATAAAATAAAAGCTATTCTACTTCATAAACTGTTGTTTTTTATTTGTTTGTTGTTATTCTATCTATCAGCAGCAGCAAACTTTAGAACTCCTAGCTATATGCACATCATCTATGTGTGTGAATGTGGTGTCTATATGAAAAATAAAAATAATGATTACATTTTTAACATTGTTGTACTGTACTGTACTCTGTATAGCGTACAACATTGAATATGTACTGTGTATTATAATAAACATTTACCTTCAATTTAATTTTGTAATTATGTAGACTTCCTAAACAGTTTTTGTTTATTTTATTTTATTTTTCTTTTTTTTTTTTTTTTTTATAATTATATTAGATTAATAGAATTATTATGCACTAGAACATTTAATTCATGATGATCAATCTAGTATATACAGGTCTTCTATATATGTATAAACAAAATATCAGCAGTTTAATCTTCTTTATAATATATCCGCTATTATATGGTATTAAATACAAATTTTCCTTTTAGTTTTTTTTATTTTTATTTGATATTTTATATGTTATCTATTGATTACAAAAATTTTTACTTATCTAAGCAAAAATAATTTTTACCTTAATCATGGCTTTTTTTTTTTTTTTCATTTTATATATGTACACATTCTTTACGTTTACGCACATATATACGTGTAGTGAATGTGATGAATCATTTTCCATCAAATCAAAAAAAAAAAAAACAAAAAAAAAAAACAATGAAATTGAGTACCTATTTGATTTTATGGTTTTTAACTTTATTTCATTAAATATGACCATATTTGATTTAAAAAAAAAAAAATGAAATACGAAATTCATGCTATTCATGATACACACATATGTGTACATATATGTGTTAGGGGTTACTAAATAATAATTCATACATTTCTTCAATATGAATGATACGAAAATTCGTACCCTCTTATATTGACTTTGCACAATTTTGAATGATAAAATCATCATAAATTTTTAAATACATATTTTATAGATATTTTGTTACAAAAAAAAAAAAAAAAAAATCAGATTTATCAGATTTACGTATGTATGATGTATATATTTCAAAAAGAATAAATTTTTTGATTATAATAAAATATTGAAGAAAATTTTAAATTAATTTTCTATTTGTACCAGATTGTCTCAATATAGATTTTGTGCGAAATGTGAAGATTTGGGATAGATGAATCACTCAGAATCTAATGCAGTTAAATCCGTTTTCTGATATTTGATTTTTGCAAATATGTTTTTTATTCTGCGTCAGAAAATCTTCTGATCACATTAATAAACAAAAAAACTTTGAAAATTATTGTATCAATATTCTTTTATGGGCTTAGTCACATTAACTTCTGAGTCGCTCAATTATGATCACTAACAAATATTTTTTTTTTTGTTTTTTTTTTCTTTATTAAAAAAATTAATAATTTTATTTTGCCTTATTTTCTTTTACAGTGTTAGGAGCGTTATGTACAAATATCTGGAAAAAGAAAATGAAATAAGTTTTCATAAAATTTTCAATCAAGTTTTAGGTATGATTTTCGTAACAAAAATTAATTGTACAATGCATGTAAAAGTACTCTTATATGTGCTTTATTAATTCCTTTGAATTTTTTTTTTTTTTTTTTTTTTTTCAAATCAACAGGATATTTATTATTTAAAGATTATTGCGAAAACGTGTCCGAAGAACCCATTCCACAATTAAAATTTTATGAAGAGGTAAACAATATTTTATTTTTAATTTTTCAAATAATATAAAATTTAAAATATATTTTTATTATTATAATTTTGAAATTTCAGATAAAAAATTTCGAAAAAACTGAATGTTACGAAGAAAGAAAAAAATTAGCAAGAGAAATTTATGATAATTTTATAATGAAAGAAATATTATCGCATACACATGTAAGATAATAACAATTTGTTTTTTTTATATGTATTTTTTTCTTGGTTTTAAAAATTTAAAACAAATTTTAAATTATTTCATATTTTCTTATTTTAGGATTATTCTAAAGAAGCTTTAGCGAATGTACAAAAATATTTAATGAAAAATGAAGTTCCCATTAATTTATTTGAGGTATAAGAAAAATGTTAAAAATTTCTATTTTTTTTTTTTTTTTGTTACTGATTTATTTGTTTTCCTATATTCTTGCTGATTTTTAGCCATACGTAGAAGAAATTTTCAATCATTTGAAAGGAAAACCATTTAAAAAATTTTTAGAAAGGTAAAACAAATAGAACAATTTAATTGTTACATCTTTTAAAACCTTAAACCTTTAAAATATAACTATATATTTTTGCTTACAAAATAAATTTTCATTTTAATTTCTTTCTCTTTGTTACATTTAGTGATAAATTTACTCGATTTTGTCAATGGAAAAATTTAGAATTAAATATTCAGGTAAATAAATACAGAAAACAAGAATCCTTAATTGCAAATTGGATTTTGTTTTTTATTCTTTTCTCTGTAATGTTTTTAATTGAATTGAAATTTCATCTTATTCATTTTTTTTTTTTTATGTAATGTGCATTTACCTATAGCTAACTATGAATGACTTCAGTGTTCATAGAATAATTGGACGTGGTGGATTTGGTGAAGTTTATGGTTGCAGAAAAGCTGATACAGGGAAAATGTATGCAATGAAATGTTTAGATAAAAAGCGTATTAAAATGAAACAAGGTGAAACACTGGCATTAAATGAAAGGACAATGTTATCACTTGTTAGTACTGGAGTAAGTTAACAAAAAAGTTTTTTTTTTTTGGTTTGTTTTTAAATTTTTGTTTTCTTTTTATATTGGGTAATTTGTTTTTGGTATTTTAAATTCATGATTATTTTTTTTTGTATTTTTCGTTTCATATTTATACATCGTCCGAGTGTAGGTTGACTGCCCTTTTATAGTTTGTATGACATATGCATTTCATACACCAGATAAATTATGCTTTATATTGGATTTAATGAATGGCGGTGATTTACATTATCATTTATCACAGCATGGTGTATTCACTGAATCTGAAATGAAATTTTATGCAGCTGAGGTATGTATTATGTATGTATGTAGGTAATAATGTTTTTTAGTTTGTAAGTAATGGTTTTCTTGTATGTTATTATTTGCTTGTGTGCATGAAATTTTTGTTATTTCATGTGCTCATTATTAATTAGTATGTCACATTTAAATTTGTTACAGAATTTATTTCTTTTTATTTTCTTTTATATATTATCTCTTTTTTTTTTTTTGATTTCTTTAGGTAATACTTGGTCTAGAACATATGCATAAACGTTTCATTGTATATCGAGATTTAAAACCTGCCAATATATTACTTGATGAAAATGGTCATGTTAGAATATCAGATTTAGGTTTAGCATGTGATTATTCAAAAAAGAAACCCCATGCATCTGTTGGTACACATGGTTATATGGCACCAGAAGTATTATCTAAGGGTACACCATACGATTCAAGTGCTGATTGGTTTAGCTTTGGTTGTATGCTATATAAATTACTTAAAGGACATTCACCATTTAGACAACATAAAACCAAAGATAAACACGAAATTGATCGAATGACATTAACTATGGTAATTATATAGATTTAAATATTTTTTTTTTTTTTAAAGGGGATTATTTTGAATAATTTGTTTTTAATTTTTTTATTTTTATTTTAGAATGTTGAACTTCCTGATTCATTTAGTGATGAATTAAAAAACTTATTGGAATCATTATTGCAAAGAGATATCGATAAACGACTAGGTTGTAAGGGAAGAGGGTAAGAGAGCATAATATAAATATTAAAAGAAATGAAAAAAAAAAGCAAACTTGCCACTTTTTATTGCAGAGCTGATGAAGTTAAAGAACATCCATTTTTCGCGGGTATAGATTGGCATCAAGTTTATATACAAAAATATACTCCACCATTAATCCCACCGAGGGGTGAAGTGAATGCAGCCGATGCATTCGATATTGGATCATTTGATGAAGAAGACACCAAAGGTATTAAATTAACAGAAGCCGATCAAGAATTATATAGATATTTTCCGTTGACAATTTCTGAAAGGTAAAAACAAAATAAAAATTTGAGCCAATTACTTTAATTATTTTAATAATTTTAATTTTTTTAATTTTTTTTTTTTTTGAATTTATTTTGTGGTTGTTATAGATGGCAACAAGAAGTAGCTGAAACAGTATTCGAAACTGTTAATATAGAAACAGATAAAATTGAACAAAAGAAAAAAGCGAAACAGAAACAACGTTTTGATGCTGATGAAAAAGAATCTGATTGCATTTTACATGGTTATATTAAAAAACTAGGTGGAGCATTTGCTTCAGTGTGGCAAACAAGATATGCAAAATTATATCCAAATAGGTAATGAAGTCTAGATCTAGACGTAATTGATTTTTTTCATTGTTTTTAAAAAAAATCACTAATTTAATTATCCATTTTTTTACAGGTTAGAATTACATACAGAGAGTGGTAGCAGCAAGCCAGAATTAATATTTATGGATCAAATTGAAGAGGTTTCAACCGATTTTGTTCAATATAAAAATGAGCAATGTATTCAAATACGTTTTAGAGATGGTATACGTGATGGAAGGATGATTTTAACAAATCCTGTGAGAATTTTAATTTAAAATTGAATTATAATCAAATTTATAATGCAAAACTTTTTTTTTTCTTTTCTTTGTGATTGCAATACCGTTTAGGATGAAATTGGTTTAAAAGAATGGTCACTATCATTACGATCAGCTCATAAAGTATCACAAGAATTATTAGGTTCAATGGCACGTAAAGCTGGAAAAATTTATGGTACTACTGATCGTGATATAACAACAACTGGAGGTACTGGTACAGGTGGAACTGGCGGTGGTATTGGAACAAATAAATCATCTGTATTAATAACAAATAGTGGTAGCGGTGCAAGTTTAACATCAAAAACAACAAATGGGTCCAACTAGCGGTTACTTTTACGATCTCGGTCATGTTTTATTGAACCGAATCGTTTAAAAGAAGCAACTAATAAATTTAAGTGCAAAGATGCATAATTAAATTATTAAAAAAAAGATGAAAATTTAAAATTAAAATTAGCAAGAGATAAACCAAAAACTAAATTAGAAAAAAGATAAAACAAAACAGTTTTATAAATAAATTTAATAAAAAAAAAAACTAAAATCTAATTTTTTTGGCTCACAAAAAATTTTATGTTCTAAAAAGCAAGAAAATAAATTTTTTTAAAAACATACACACCACCAAAAATTAAAAGAATTTAAAACTAAATTTAATTTATACAACAGAAAAGAAGAGAATCAGCATAAAAATGAGAATAAACAAAAAACACTTTTAAACTACGAAATAATACCAAAATAAGAAAATTTTTAACAAAATGAAGAAATTACGAACAAAAACATAAGCAAAATACAAAAAGAAAAAGAATAATGATAAAATTGTCTAATTAAAATTTAAGTGATAATAAAACTAGGCATCAAATATTTAATTGAATAAAATATAAAATTATTAAAATAATTAATAAAAAAAAATATGAGGAAATAAATAAATTTAAAAAAAAAGAAACCAATTATCACGATAAATACGAAACATATTATTTATGTACATGCATGTAATAATGATTATAGCAAATTTTAGAAAATATTTTAAAAAATAATAAAATAATAATAATAATGAATTTTATAAAACGAAATGAAAATAAAACGTTAATTAACATTTTCAATTAAATAATAAAGTGATGAAGAAAATAATAAAACAAAATAAATTAAAAGTGTGTACTAGCGGAAAATATATTAAAAATTTCTTGTTTCATTTTTTGGTAAGAATTTTTTTGCATTTTTACATTGTAATTTTTAATTTTTGAGCCGAACTGCTTTTATTTTGTATTCTAAAATCATTTGAAATATAATTTTGCCTCGCATTAAAACGCAGAGCTATTAGTTAAAAAAGAATATCAAAAGTATCATCAAATTGTGATAAATTGTACAGTGTATATAATTTTGGCTAAGTTCTTCTGACTTATATCATTACGACAATATTGATAAAAATGTTTGCAGATCTCTAGAATTGTAAAATTATTAAAATTAATTCTACATTCAGTTTTCTACAAACGTTAACTTAGCTTTGGTACTTGCAATTCAATTTGTTGACCTTTTGTTTTTTTGCTTTGACTGAAAACAAATAATCTATTATTAATTTTCGGTATTTAATTTATTTTGTATACCAAGAAAATATTAAATACTTTTACTTATGTATACTGCTAAAAATGCTATTATACCAAAATTTAATTTGCAAAAAAAAAATTATTTTTATATTTTGTTATTATTGTTTATTTCTTTGATTTTTTTATTATTTATTTTATACTTTAAAATTTTTTAGAAAATTGTGATAGATTTCTAGTGAAAATGAAAAAAAAAAAAAATTCTATACATGTATTGGACAAAAAATATAAAAAAGTGTACACGTAATAATTAAAAAAAATTTTTTTTTGAATTAAGGGAAAAAAGCAAAATAAAATTAATGAAAATGTTTGCATTATTATTAAACAAAAGTAAAAATAAAAATTAATAAATTATTAATCTTATTAATAATTGTGTTTGACAATCTATAAATGAATTAATTAAAATTAAAATGGCAAAAATAAAATAATTATTAAAATTTATTATCTGTGAATAAATTTTTTGTATATGCATTAAATGCATAATTTTCACGCTAAAAATTACAGTTTGAGTAAAAAACAAAAGAAAAAAAAAATTAAAACAAAAAAAAAAATGAACAAAAATTTATGTATGTAAGTAAATTTAAATGTGTAAAACAAAAAAAAAAACAAAATTTTGTAGTAAAATAATTTTTTAAATTTTTATTTTTTATTATTATTCTGATGAAAATGATTTTATAATCGTAAGGAAATGTAAAATGGAACATTAGATTGTTTGTTTTGAAAAAAATATGACAAATAGAAGGGAAAAGCATTTTTTTTTTAAATTTTGGATGTACGTATATGTAATCGAATTAAAGGTAACTCTTGTATTATATGGAATTTCAATTTACACTCCATAACAATTTGTGAATTGCATTAATAAAAATGCTACATTATACAAGAGTTACTTGTACTTTTTCTTTAAAAAAAAACAATTACAGGAAGAGAAGAAATTCAAGATATTATTTTTATTTTTTTGTAAGCATTTAAAATTTATTTACCAATCTACATATACATATATATTAGTTTATTACTTTTATTTTTTACATTTAGTAATTTCGAAATATTTCTGATTTTATTACAAAAATGCTGCAGTCGAGTATATTAAAATGGTTAAAAAGATATAAAATTAATGCCAAATTTGTTATACTAAATTATAAAATTTTGAATACAATAGAAAAGTTAACGATTATGAATGTAGGGACTCTATGTCTTTTTTTTTTTTCAATTAACCAGTTTTTGTGGAAATAAGACATAATCTAATCAAAAATGCAAAAATGACTTATAAACCTTTGTTTGCCAAAATACCAGATTAAGACAAAAACAGGAAAAATTTGATAAATTGTTTTTTTTTTTTTTTTTTTTATTTTTTTTTTGAAAATCTAAATGAAACAAAATGTGTTCAATGTTGTCAAAAAAAAAAAACAGCAAAACTAAAAAAATAAACGTTTTTTAAAAATTCAAAACTGAAAATTTTTAACTTTAAAGTTACAAGTATGTATGTATGTATGTAACTTAATAAAATGTAACAAAAAATAAAATAAAAAAAATTACAAAGTCAAAGATAAAACATGACAATTTCCATACAAAATAAAAATAGACATAAAATATTGTATACACAATAATAAAAAAGAAGATTTGCAATAAAAGCTTATAAACAATAATGTACAATGCATTTTACCATTAATACATAAATTATTTATTAATTAAATATTAAACAGTTCAAATAATAAATAAGGCCAATCAATGAAAATAGACAATTAATCATCACAACTCACAACATTCAAATACTCTAATACATACCAATTTAAAAAAAAAAATAAAAATATTTCTTTAATTTTGTTTTCTACACATTTAAAGGTTCTTTTGGGGGAAATTTAAAATTTTTTTTTATAAATAATGATGCATTTTTGATTACAGATATCATTTATATGTATTTGTATTACAATTTTTAAATGTGTATTAATTTTATATTTTGCTAAAAATTTGTTTGTAATTTTTTATTTTTCATACAATTTTTTTTTTTTTTACTTTTTTTATATGAGTACAATAAGAATAAGAAAATACTACATGAGTCGTTTATGTTGAAAGTGATGTAAATCTGAAATTTTCAAAATTGATTTTTTTTTTTTTTAAATGTAAATTATATGTAAATTATAATGATGGTAAATTTAACGGTTTAAAGAGATCAATGAGGTTTTTAAAGATCTAGAGAAGATCGAAGTAGAAAAATGTGTATAGAAAGTGTAAAAAAGTTACGAATTTTATAGCATTCGAAATTTTATTTAAATAGTTAAAATGAGGATATGCGAATATAAAACTCAGAATGCCTCAGAACTGAAAATAACGTTTTATGTCATTTAAAATAAACATCCTGGCTCATACAATAACAAATTAATCAGAATTAATTGACAATAAAAAAGGGAATATAAAAGCAAGCATTAAAAAAATATATAAGCAAACAATTCGTATTGTAATTTTTACTTAGGCCTAGGTTTTACGTGATGTTGCAAAAAGAAACTATTGCTTCATTGTTCCGTAATGCTTTTAAAAAATTTAATTTAAAGAAAAAAATTTTCTTTTTTTTTGCTTTTATTTATACAGGCCTAATTTGTCCTTTGTTTCATTTTTGCATGTTGATTTAATATAAACGGGAATTACTTATTTAGTTGAAAAAGAAAACAAAAAAAAACAATCGGTAGATTAAATTAATTTCATCCTGTACGAACGAAAAATCATTTTTTTTTTTTAACAAAAAAAAAAAAAAAATCATAATAAAGCATTTAAAAAATTCATTCATATATTTTCAGTCATTTAAAAAAATTAAAGTAAGTTCACTGTATCATTATTGTTATTACCTTTTCATTAAATATAAAACCAAAAGCAATTAATTCATCATTCATTAAGAGGAGAAATTATATTTTAGGATAATTAACGTAGATGTTTTATACAAATAATATCCATTACGTATATTTCATGTTTTCTGTTAATATAATAATCAGTAGATTTTTACTATATAAAAAAAAAATAATAATAATAACTACATTAAAAATTAGAACTTTTTCTTTTCAAAACAGAAAATGAGATAATCATAGATAATAGAAAAACAAAACAACAAATGTAAAAGGGTTTCGTTTTCTTTTTATTTTCTATTTATTAAGATAAAATTTCAAATGTTCAGAAATGAAGTATTTTTGAAATTTTTAAAATTGTATACCGTGAAAAATTTCTAAAAAAAATATTTAAAGTGAAGTTGTTGTGAATAAGTTTTTTTTAGTAAAGTGAAATCAAATACACAGTTGACTGCATGCATAAGTTTTAAACTTTAATTTATAATAACTCAATTCTTTGAGTAAATGATTAAAATAAGATTCACTGCATTTCTGAACATCTTGAAATTTTCTAAAAAAAAAATTTTTTAAATTTTCAAAAATGTTTTTTAGGTTTTTTTTAAAATTTACTATATGTGGTCATAGAGAGATTATAAAATTTAACTGATTATAACCATACGAGAATTAATTCAGTAATAAAATGAAAAACAAAAAAAACAAGTATTAAAAAGTATGTGAGAAAAAAAAAAATAAAAATAAAACAAAGTTATGTATTAAGTTATAAATTAGAATGAACAATAAATTCATTTACATAACGTGTAGAGTCGATCCTGCATTAAGTAGGATTAAGTCGAAATAGTAGAAGAAGGAAAAGTAGAAATATCTAAAAAAATACAAAATAAAAGTTATACGTATAAACGAATACATACATATATGATATAGTAGGTTTTCATGTAATTTATATAGAAAAAAAAAATATATATATATATATGAACAAAAGATAAAAAAAAAATATTAAAGCGAAGTAAAAGTAATTAAAAAAAAAAAAGCTCTAGTAATTGATCGAAAAGTATATGAAAAGAAAATTTCTAAAAAAAAAAAAAAATTTATTTAATAATATATGAATAAAAATAAAAAATATGATAGACAATTAATTTTTAGTCATTTTTAGGTGATACTGTTTATAGTGAAAAAAAAAGAAAAAGAAGTAAATAAAAACTAAAAACTAAAATAACAATAAATTCAATGGAGAACAAAACAATTTTATAATTATTAAAGAAAGGATAATAAAATACATACACTATAAAACAATTATAAAACACATTTTTCTAAATAGAATTAAAAAAAAGATTTAAAAACAAAAAAAAAAAACAATAAAAAAAAATAATTATTTGTATTAAGGTAAAGAATAAAAAAAAGAAAAGAAAAGAAAATTAAAGCAAATAAGATTATTACTATGATTTTAAAAAACAATAACCAGACACAATTATCCGTTAAATGTAAATGCAGGCAGGTAATTTTCATATTACGCGATGGTTTACAAAAAAAATTTTGTGTAATAGATAAATTATGTTATAGTAGCTCATGTTATAAAAGTTAAGCTGTATCGAAACTTTTGGTTTGTTCACCAAAATTTGTATAAAACGTGTTATATCGAAATCATATTATCCGAAAATTACCTGCAGTGATAAAAAAATTTAAAAATATAAGACTAACATATAAAAAGAAAACAGAGACAAAACAATTATTACTATTACAAAAAAAAAAAAAAAAAATCATAAATGATAATAATATAATAATAATAACTGAAGTAATTTTAAATTAACGACAAAAATACAATACTGAAGAAAAAAATACGAAATAAAATTAAAATAACAACATACACATAAATGAATGAATGTATGTAATTTAATTTAATTTTATTTTAATTTTTAGCAGCGTAGATTGAGCCATTTATTTTCAAAGTGGTCTTTAAATGAAAAATTTTACAAGGACGAAATTTTTATGTTAATGCTCGTTACAAGGATATAAACTTTGAAGTAATCAAAATTTGTCATTTAAAGAATGCAATTATAAAACTCAAAATTTTGAGAGACTTAATGCCTCGGAATTAATTTTTTTGTTTTGCAATTTCGGCATAAAATTATAATAAAACTTTTATTGCAATTTCAGAAAGTGAATTCTGTGGCAATTTCAAAGTAAATGGCTCAGTGATGTACAGTAAATGCATGAAAAGCAGTTAAAAATATTTATTTTTTCTTTTAAATCATAAACTATAAAATTATAAAATAATGAAAAAAAATTCGTAAATAAAATATAAAAAAACTGAAAATAAAAATTCATCACTGTATGTCGTTATAAAAAAAAAAGAGAAAAGGGAAAGCAAAAATTTTATTTTAATTTTTAATTAAAAGAAAAAGAAAAAAAAACAAAAAAAAAATTAAATTAGAAAAATAAGAGTAAAAATAAAATGTAGAAGCAAAACAAATAAAAAAATAAATATAAATAAAAAAAAAAAAAATAAAAGCAAATTTTATATAGCTAAAATATTTCTTTTTGTATTGACAAAACTAATTAAAAAAAAAAAAAAAAATTAAATAAAACATAAAAATAGAGAACAAATCGTGATTATATCTGTTAACTTATGTATTAAATAAATAATAAAAATAAAATAAAAATAGAAAAAAAAAATAGTGAAAAATGAATATATGAAAAATATAGCTAAAAAAAAAAATAAAAAAAAAAAAAAATTAATAATTGGTTGTTCTAATTTTCCGTCCTTTCTAAATTTCGAAATCATTTAAAAGAAGGAAGAAAAAAACCTTTACACCTAACCAAAATAATGTAGACCGCTCAGGTCGGATGGGTTTTCGTCTGGTTTAAAATTTGTCCATAAATTTTTTTTTGAACCGTTGTATTGGTCCAGTTATCCTCCACATTACTCACCTTAGATTTGAACATCGTTCCGGACATTCTTTTACCATATATGTCTTACCCAATGTCTTACCCAATGCTCTGTTAATATGGTTAAAAGTGCCATCACTATAGAAATTGGTTTATTTTTTTTTAAAAAAATATCTAACGCAGCAGTTTCGTTAGCTGTTTTTTTAGCTTGTGAAAATTTGGATTACAAAAATAATTTTAATTAGTTTAAAAAAACAACAATTTTTTTTTCCAAATTACTTTTGTATTTTTTTTTTTTGTAATTTCTTAGAAAATTTTCATTATACATTTTCACATACCAACGATGATAAAACAAAAAGGAAATACGGACATTTTCTTGTTTTTTGAAGTGATTGCGTTGCGTGTTTTTTTTTTTCTGTAATTTTAAAAGTTTATGAAATTTTGAAAGAAAATAAAAAAAAAAAAATAATTCAACATTTGATTTAAATATCCATCTGTATTATAAGTTGAAATGTTGGGGTGCATTTTTTATTTTCGTTTTTTTTTTTTTTATCAATCGTTGAGTGTAAATAAAAGTAAGTTGAAAAGAAAAAATCAAACAAAAAATAACCTAAAGTTTTTCTTTCTTTTATAATGAATTCTTGTTTTTTTGTTTTTTTACTTCTTTCATTCCTTTCTTGTATTCTTCAAAATAAGGCCAAATGATAATATAAATTGAGATCATCATAATACAACGTTTTCTGCACAATATTTTGTTTGTTGTTTTTCTATCTTTTTTAATTCATAAAAGTTTAAGTGAGTGACTTATTAAAAATTTATAACCGTCTTTTTATGTACATAGTACATACATATGTATATAAAATCAACCATGTAATAGAGAATTATGGCTTAAGGTGATTTTTGAATTTTCTATAAAAAGAAAATAATAAATAAAAAAAAAAATCTACTTTCTTGTATTCTATTTTCCCACAAATGATAGAACAAAAATGAATATTTACATTTATGAGAAGAAGGAAAAACAAAAATCTATTTTGTATAGGGAAAATAGTGTAGGCACTTAAAAACAAAACAACAAGAGGATAATAATATCGCATAACATCATATTTCAATTTAAATAATAATTTACAAAAAAAAAAAAAAATTATATAAAAAATAAAATAAAGAAAAACTTGAAATATGCAGAATGTGAATTATTTGCATATACCTTGTATTGCTTATTATTGGCCTTCTATATCCCACTATCGTATTCAATTTTAAACTCAAAATAGAACTTAAAAAATAATGATAAACTTAACAAATCAGAATAAAATAGTATTCGAATTAGGTTATTTTTCCTTTAAATGAAAACTACAAAAAAATTCGTTTTTTTTTTTGAATTTTCTTTTTTTTTTTTTTTACTGCTGCTGCACTGTACTTAAAATGTTTTCTTTTTATTTAATTTCCATTTTTACTAAATTTTCTTTTTTTTTTTTTCCTCACATTACAACAAATAAACAAAAAAATATTTTTATCTTTTCTTTTGAATTTTATTCAATCTTGTTTTTTTTTTGCTTATTTTCTTATTTTTTTAAATTTTTAGTCAGTTTTAGTTGTTTTTTATTTTGTTCCATTTGATTTACTATAATTCTATTTAATGTTTTTTTTTTTTTTTTTATTTAAATATAAAAAGAAAATTTTTGCATCTACTATAATTGCCCATATGTACTTACGTATATACATTCTGTGCAATAAAAATGTTATAGTTTAGTGAAATTTCAAATATCGTAGCCTCCAGAAATTTATATAATGGAAAATCCAAGAATCTTATTAGCAAAAACGACTTAATATTTATCTGGGAAATTAGTATAATGATTTTTAAAAATTTCGTTAAGTTAGAGCATTTTTATGGCACAGAATGTTATACATTATTAAAAAAAAACAAAAAAGAAAAAAAAAACAAGTTGTTGGAGGGTATTGACTTAAGCCACAATTTTGCAAATTAGCAAACTAAGTTTAATGTGAAAATTAATTTCATTTAAATTTTCTTCGTAAAATCACTCGTAAATTCGTTACGAATTAATTTAATTACGTTTTTCAATTTATGAATTAAAATTTGTTTTGTTTTTTTGATATTCAAAATGCATGAAGACTTGAGTATTATTCTAATTTTTTACGTTATAAAGTAAATACCCTCCTAATACGCTCTAATTTTTTTTTTTTTTTCAAATAAAAATATAACATAATTTCTTTGCTTTTGTCGTACATAAATCGGTTATTACATTTTTTTTTTGTTTCTTTTTTTTTTGTATTTTAAAAAATAATTGATAAAAAGCTATAACTATATTGAATGTTAACATTTTCGTTTTTTTTTTTTTTAATTTTTAGCATCTATTTTTTAACATGCATCAGCTTTACAGATTTGGCTCTTCCTCTTTTCTTATTTATTTCTGAGCAAACGCTTCCCAATTCCTTACTGTTATCCTTTTTATTCGATTCTCTTTAATAGCTTCTTGTTATCTCTATTTGAGGTGACCAACAATCTACATACTTTCCCTTAATCAGGTTCAATGCTTTTCTATAATTTGCATCTAATTTTACATTTTATATATATATATATAATTTTTTTTTTTTTCTTTAAAACATTTATAAATTTGCAATGATATACACATACACATATTTATCTTATGCACTTTTACTCTTTTTTAATTTTTTATTTTTTTTTATTTTTTTATTTATTTATTTTGCTCTAAATTTATTTAAATCAAAAACCAAAAGATAAATAAATAAAAAAAAAAAAAAAACGAAAATAAAAAATTGAAAATTTCTAAAATGATAAAAGCTAACTACTATTCACTAATAATGGCAATAATTTAAGTGCTATAAAAATAATTGTTGAATATTTTATTGTTATTGTGAATAATATTTGATGATAACAATACTGTTGGTGGTAGTGGTTTATCAATGATGATACTCCATTTCGTCCTGAAAAGGAGAAAACAAATATAAATGAATACAAAATTTGAAAATTGAAAAGTAAATGGATATAATAATACAATCGACAATTTAAATTCATGAAATTGAATTGTGACTTGTTGCCTTTTCAATTTATTTATGTAATTTTATAATTTTCAAAAATGAAAAAAAAATAATTTTTTTTTTCTACATAAAACTTAAGTTATAGGTGTCCTTCGAATAAAGTAGATAATTCAAATAAATTTATTGACAATTATATTTTTTTTTAACTGATTACGTTCATGTAATTTAGTTTCACGATTTTAATCAATTCATGAGAAATCCATGAGATGCCTGTATAGTTATTGCCATTTTATTTTGGTTACGGAATATTGGCCTATATAAATAATCGATAATAATCACTTTTCTGGATTTTATTACATACATAAATTAAATTTTGTCCGTTATTGAAAAATTCCTGTTTTATTTTTTTTTGTGTGTAAAAAAAATTTTTCATAATTTAACGTTTTTCTTTTGTTTTGTATTTTGCATACAAATAAAAACAGGACACAATATCAGGAGAAAAATAAGAAAAAAAAAAAAAATCGAATAACCACATCACATAAATGATTAAATTATTCCTAGAAGAAAATGAAGGGAACACCAGCAGAACAAAAAGTACATAATTGATTTTTGTTTGAATTTACATATTACAACAGAATATTATGATATTTAAAAAATTTTTTCAATTATGAAAATATTTTATCGAATATTGTACACGAATATACTCGTACATACGTGTATATATAGATATATATATATAGACATATTTGAATTTTATTATTGGAAAATTTCCTGTTGTTATTATACATTGTTGTAATTTTATTTAAATTGAAAATTTTGCTAATATTAAAGATAATATTTGAATTTTCCAAAAATAAAATAAAAAAAATCTTTTTGAAAAGATTTTATATATAATTTGTGTTTTCTTCTTTTTTTTTTGTTTTTGCCTCGTTGGTTATCTGTATTATAAAAAAATTGTATGTACGCGTATGAGATACAGAAGGCATTGAAAATGAAAACATAAGTACAAACCTGATATAACGTATATATGTATATGTATATTTAAATTTACGTATAGATACATGAATGTGTACAAAATTACATAATAAAATCTGTTATATTACACAATTATATTACAAAAATCTTTATGTACATATTCATCTACATACTCATACATATACATACATATCTTAAAAGTTATCTGTAAATATAGTATTTTAAAACAATTCGTAATTTTGTGTTATCGATTGGAATAAAATTTAAATGGAAATGAATAAGAAAAACATTTTATTTTATTTTATTTTTTTTCAATTTCTTCTTATTTCTTTAGTATTATAGATATCAAATGTGAATCACAATAAAATACATGAATATATCTTAGTTATCTCAAAAAATTTAATTTTATACATATGTATGTATGTATATGAATTTTTTAAAATAGATAAATGGATATATCTTTATAAATATCAAAAAAAAAAAAAAATCAAAATATTATTTTTATTAAATCGTTTATGTAATCATCGTAAACATTTATATGTTGTACATATATGAATATTATATCTGGTACATAATACAGTCTAACACATCTTAAGTAGTTTGAGATTTTAAACATACGTATATTTTTGTATATACATATATTCAAATGGCATGTCCTTATATGACCTTTCATACAAACTTAATCATTTCAATGTATTCGGATTAGAAATTAAATAATAGAAAACGTGCGTAAATATGTATGTATGTAGTCTGATATTTTCAAATTAAATGAAAACTTATTTGAATTAAATATGATAATGATTTCATCATTACGATATGTACGATCTGTTTATCAAATCTCTTGTGTTTTTCAATAAAAAAAATTTTTAAAATTTTATTTCAGTTGCAATGGCACACATTTAATTTGAAAATATTACGAATACTGTTGGTATTGATACTAGGGTATAGTGTTCAAAATTTGTAGTTTTAAATCGACCTGACATATATGTACATATGTAAATGAAATTCATAGTTTTGTTCTTATTTGTTGTTTTACTTAAAAATTTTCAAAATTGTTCAATTCTTCAAATTTTGAGAAATTTTCGTAAAAAGGATAATACAGATGTTAGTCAAATATAATAAAATTATGAATATAATGTTTGTATCCTTTTTAGCAAAATATTGTTAATTTTTAATACTACTATATATGATTTTGAAATATTGAATTTTTTTTCTAGCATTTGCATTATTTTGAAGATTTATTGTAACAAAATTAGATGTTTGTCTTTAATACAAATTGTTTAAAAAATTTTCAAATTAATCTATCAAATGTATTACCACACATCATACAATTTCATGTCCATATATGATGTATACAAGACTTTATTCTGCGAGTACTATGAAGAATTTAAATAATTCACGAATATTTATGTACATACATACATATATGTACATATGTTAGGTATATTGTACATATGTACATATAGTATCCTAATATCCTTAATAGCCCATCTGATGTATAAATGATTTTCTGTGATATTAATTTATTAATTTTCTAGAATACTATTATATGATATCAGATGAGATAAGCCATAAATATATTCATTATCATGTATTTATGTTTGAATAGTTTTAAATATTATTTTTGTGATATTTACATACGTACACGTTGTACGTACACATACATATATATGTAGGTGTACATAATATGACATACACACAACATGTAATATATATGACGTGTGTGTACACATATCAAAAATATCTCTCTGACAAATTTTATTTTGAAAATTTTTGCATACATACATATTTAATTTTTCATTTTATTTTGTTGTTTTTTTTTTTTTTATTCTTTTGTTTTTTATTTTTTTTATTTTTTATTTAAAGAGAAAATCCTATTTCACGCAATTTTAATTTATTATTCAATTGAGTTGAAAAATCTATTGTTATACATAACATATGTATGTATGTTGGATGTGTATACTGTACATATGTATATGTTTAAAATCTGTTTTCTACACGTGTATGCTTTTAAATGATTTTCTTTTGTTTTTTTTTAATTGTTACGTATCTGTATATACATATACATATGTATATGATACGATTATGTACGTAAAAAAAAAACCTAAATAAATAAATAAAAGCGTATTTGTAAGGTAAACACACAACAAAACAACAAAAAAAAACAAAAAAAAATTAATAAAAATTAAATAAATCTTTGTTAGTTATAATTATAACAAATTGTAAACAAAAAATAAAAAAACAAAATTTGTAGAATTAAATATTATACAATGTTATGTATCCATACGTGTATGGACGATAATAATAGAAATAAAATAAATCCAAAAAACAAATTACGCATACAATGTGTATTATTAAATATTCAACATATATGTACATCATGTGCAGGGTGTATCTCAAAAAAGTGTTACTAAATACGTTTTTTTTAAAGTTCAGAATTTTTTTTTTTTTAATTAGAATTTTTACGAGAAATATCATCTAAAATATCATGCTTTGAAAGTTTTAAACAGGTAAAGAACATGATTATAATGTAATTTATGATAAGAATACTGTACTTTGATCTTAGCCTTCTTAGCCATAAGGCCGAGAAGCGAAAGATGGAGAAGGAGAACTACAACGGGCAGTAATCTGGAAGATCTTTCATGTACTTCTGACAACATAAAGTATGTCGTGTTACTAGCCAAAAAGATATACGCCATCATGTAGAAACATCGGGGATGAGGGATTCAATAATCTTAACTTAGAAAGCTTCAAAATTTAGATCTAGGCTAACACAACATGTAATTAAAAATAAATTTGTAATCATCCTACGTATCTGACTAACCATATTTTCAAAAAATGCATCACTGCCTGTTGCAAAATCCTTTGAAATATTTATAGCTGAGACATTTAAGTTCTAAATAAAAGAAAATAATTTTTTTTTTTTTTTAAATTCAAAATCATAGGATATTATCTTGGTCCTTGAAAGAAATTAGAAAATCCAATATAAATTTTTTTAATGTTAAAAAATTGTATTTTTTTTGTAATTTTTACGTTTGGTGGGTAGAAATAATTTCACTTATTTTAGTGGCAATGATTCTGAGATACCCTTTTGCGTGTATATATACATATATGTACACCCAAAAACAATATATACCATTTTTGTTTTAATTATAATTCAAACAAAAATAAAAACAAAAGGCTTCAAAAAATCCATTTTTATTTTTTTTTTGTTCATTTTAATACACAAATATCGATTAAAACTATTTTTATCTTATTTTTGTTTATTTTCATTTTTTTTTTCATATACATTATTTTATCTGTTCGAAATATATAATTTTTTGTTTTTTTTTGCTTTCTTTCTTGTTTTTCAAAATTATTATGTTTACCTAAAAATATACGTGGTACATACACATAAATTAAAACAAAAAAAAAAAAACATATTTGTATATATTTTTACTTAATACATTTATTTTTGTTGTATAATGCCAAAGAAGATTAGAATATTATGTATATTTTTATAATCTGATAAAATATGTATATTGGCACAGGGTGTGTATGTGTATGTGTGTGTGTGTGTCGGTGAAAAAATTTAAGAGAATATTCAAACATTAAATGTTGTATAAAAAACAAAATGAAATCTATCTAATGTAATATTAGATATACATTTATTAAGCTGTTCAAAAGGACAATATTAAATAATCAGATTTATTTATATACATACATACATATATACATAGCTACAGGCTATTATTTTATGGTACATTTACATCCGTTTTTATAATAGAAGAATTTAATAGCTAATACACAGAGAAACACGTACAATATTAATAACAATAAATTAAAATTCAAAACAGAATAAAATGATGATCACCCCATTAGCCAAAAAAAAAACAAAAAGAAAGATTGAGCCAACACCTTGTAAATAATCTGTGAATTCGTGTGTTAATTATGTAAACACGTATGTTTTACGTACATAACGTACATACATGCATTTATGTACAATATATACAAGCAGTATAAAAAAAAATTTTATGTTATAGGCATTTAATGTTTATTTTGATAAAAGATTTATCGATTTCTCTGTATATATCATATCCTATTTGTACGTATGTACATGTGTTTATTATAATGTTGTAATAGAGATAATAGATAAAAATACCAGGAAATATTCTTTTGGGGGTTAAATGAATGTATATATACATATATTTTTTTTTAATACATGCATATAATTTTTATGTATAAATTTTGGATATTTAAGTATACATACATACACATAAACATGTATGTATGTACCTATATGTGTACAAATATAATTTTTTTAGACTTACCTATCCCCTCTTCAGCTTCTAATCTTGATATTGCACTAGATATTTCATCTTCGTTTGGTATAATTGTTGTTGTAACACCTTGATCTGGATAATGAGCAAGGTAACAAAAAAAAAAACCATAAAAATTCAAAAAATAATAAAAATAAACAGATTTTTTTTTATTCTATATAACACCATCATTTACCACCCACTACTTAAAATAATTTATACATACCATAAAATAATGTTTCTCTTCTTTTTGTATAATTAGTATTAGGCAATGTTAATATACATGTAATTGGCATCGGTGAATCAATTTGGTCCCTTGGAATTTTAGCTTTAGCAACATTTGAATATAAACCATTTGAATTTCTACTTAAATCCGATATAATTGCCAATTCATTTTCACCTAACCTATATTTATACAGATTTTATATAATAAGACAAAAAAAAAAAAAAAAAACAAAAAATAAATGTTTATTTGTTTAAAATTTGATTTAAATTTTCTATCTAAAAAAAAAAAAATTGCAGTATTCTCTTACATTATAGCTAACGATGGTGCCGGAAATACATCAATTACAATGCATTTAATATCGACATCATTTTGTTTTAATTTAGCACTTAATCCAAATTCTGTTTCTGGTACTATATACATTACATATACATACGTTCAGTTCACACAGATTTAATTTAAAGAAAAAAAAAATAAATAAAAAAAATTAAAAAAATTTTTATTGATTGAAAATACAAAATAAGTTTTTTTTTTTGTTTTTTTTTTAAATTTACTGATAATTTGAAGATGTCCTGATTTTTTATCAGTTGATTCAAATGTTTGAACTAAACATGTATATTCACCAGTCATATTCCATTCTGGTTTATATATTGATATTGCACGGTGGTTATTCTCAGATGGTAGATATGTTGTATCAATTTTTGTTTTCATGAAACCCTTAAGATATATAAAAAGATAAAACAAAAAAAAAAAAAAAAAAACAAAAACAAATTAAATACGAGTATTAAGAGCCCAAGTAAATAGTAGAAATGTCGTTTGATTTCAATTAAAGATTTTCTTCTTTCTTATTAATAATAAAAATTCAAAAGAAATAAAATCTCTATTATAAAATAAAACCAAAATCTTTCCCATAATCCTTTTCTATATTTTTCATTTATTAACAAATTATTTATTTCTGATTTTTCTCTTATCTTGTCGTATATTTATTTATTTTATTTTATTTTATTTTTTTTTTTTCAAATTAAAAATGAAATCGTTTACGTTGACACCAATCAAACCAATACAGCATATATGTATGTATAGTAGAGATTTTTAGTTTGTTGTGTTTTAATCCAATCGATTTACCATGATGATGATCATCATCATCATCATCAGCAGAACAGATGAGTACGACAACGATATAATAACAACAATAGCAAAATTTTTTAAATAAACTTTCCAATTAGTTTTTTGGCGTATTAACGTATTACAAATTTATTGTAAACGATTTAATTATCTAGGTAATTATTTACTTTATTTCTTTTGTTTATTATTCGATTTTCTTGTTATTTTATTTTATTTTTATTTTTTGCTTTTAAATAAAATTAACTGTCATGAAAGTTTGAGATTAAAAACAAAATAAAAAAATTTTTTGTTTTTCCTTTCTGTATTTTATTTGAATTGTTGCTATATTATGTGTTTGTACTGTGTAATGCGAGTTCACATGCAAACATATTGTATAGGATACTATTTAAATGCCTGTGGATATTTATATTTCAATTTTTAGAGAAGATAATTACTTCCATTTTTTATAGTTAAATAAAATAGGAAAACAACAAAAATAGATAAAAAAAAAAAAAGATTGTTGGCTTTTTACATTATACTTATGTATCCGATCAAACCATATTAATTTTTCTTTTTGATTTTTTTCTTTCGGCGGTTTATTTGTTTTATATGCAAGGATTTTGCAATTTAAATTCTATGCATACTTTTTATATCCTCACTCTATATAACACGTTATATACGTTACATGCAATATGGTGACATCATGTAACTATCTTTCTATTATTTTCATTTTTATTTTTTTTTTTTATTTATTTATTTAGAAATATTTATTGACACAATACATAGGTATACATATGTATAGGTATAAATGTGTATATTTTATGTGTGAAAAATAGTATAATGATATAATAATAAGTATTCACACATACGTGTACACGTATATGTGTAGGTGTATAAAATTCTGAACATACATTCACATATGCTGATATTACATGAAATGTATATGTATATAATTGCTCGTGTTCGTATGTACATATAGTTACAAAAAAATATAGGAAAAGCCGTACATTAATGTACATTATGTATGTATGTAAGTGTATATACATTAACTATTATAGTTTTATTATTATTATTACCAAAGGAAATCCTTTATTATTTGGTATCCATTGATATATTGATACATTATCTAAAAGCCATTTTAATACGAATCCACTCTCTTCTGGACCAATTTCATATTCACAGTCAAGAATTAATGGTTCTGGATTATTTTTATTCTCCAATGTATATGTTGGAGGTATTTTAAGATTAATAATTCTCACGGCTGCTGATTCTGTAATAATAAAAAAAAAAAACAAAAACAACGAGTAATGCAAAAAATTCTGTATTAAAACATAGAGGAAAAAAAAAATTAAAATAAAATAGAAAATGATGATAACATAATAAAATGATAGGAAAATTTGAAAAAAAAAAGGAACTATAAATGAGATAAAAAGCCATTTTTTGTAAGTGTATGCGTGTGTGTGCAACTATGCAAAGTAAAAAGCAATATTAGAATAAAAATTAGTTGTACAATTACTAAAGTGAATGAATTTTATTCCCTGTACTGGTATAGTACATAACTAATTGATGGTTTAAAATCCATTCTCTATATTATAGACAAAAAAAAAATACAATTGCAGGTTCATTTATACACCAGCTACAACATGGACTGTGTAGTATAATGGATAACGTTTGTGTATTGGGGGTGTTGGTTAGTGAATTATCAGGGAAAACCATTTACAGATATTTCACCACCACAGTCCAGAAATATAAATGTGATAAGGTATAATGATGGTATATGCAGTTTAAGCTGATTTTTTAATGAACTGCTTTTTGTATGCCATTTGAAATAGACGAACAAAAAAAAAAAAAAATTTAATTTTTTATAAATTCACAGTATTTAGAGAAAATTCGCTAATTTTTTTTTTTTTTTTTTAAATTGTAAAATAAATTATAACAGAAAGTTTCGAATATTTTTTTTTTTTTTGTTAGAAATGACAATGAAAAGTTAATTTAAGTATGACGATTATCCTGATGATCCTTTGATGTATGTTTACACTTTACACAGAATATTATATGTATGTATGTACATATGAGATTAAACTGCTAGTGAAAATGTGTATTTTTTTTTTAAATTCTCTGAAAAATACAAATTACTTAAATCATCCAAAATAATTTATTGTTAATGTTAAATTCCTTTTATTATACTGAATTTTGCTATACAATCAATTTTAGTTTAGCAAATCATTAAATTAATCCATGAAAAATCGAATACCAAAAATTAATTTTGTGACATGCTCATGGATGTACAGATAATGTGAAACATTTATTCGAATATATTCAGATACATATATGTATGTATGGATGCATAGATATTTTTTGTATGATATCCTTCAAAAGAGCAACAACATACGTACGTATATGCATTTGTACATGTACATATACAAATGTAAAGAATTCATATATATAAATAAATTGTCTATATTTTTTTTTACTATTTTTTTTATTTTCACTTCTAATACTCTAAAATGTGGAATTAAATCGTAATTCACATTTAAAAAAATAAAAAAATAAAAAAAAAATAAAATAAACAGAAGTGTAGAAGGATAATAAAAATAAAAAAATATGTATTTTGTTAAATATTTCTTTAGGCGAAAAAATCAAATTTTCAAATGAAAAAAGAAAATTATTTTTTTTTATTTTTTATTTTTTTAAATAAAAATTTGTTTTTATCCTTCTTAGAAGTTTTTTTTATCCTTCATGATTTTTTTTTTCAATTTAAATATTCTACCGTTTTTTTTTTTTGCTTTGTTGTTGCATTCAATTTTATTAAAATAGAAAAAAAATATTTTTTTTTTCTTCACCATTTCAATTTCAAGTTTTTTTTTTTTGCCATAATAAATACGTGAACTATAATGTGTTAAATGGAGGATATATGTACATACATCCGTATGCACAGACATCCAGCTGTGTTGAAAGAAGAAGAAAAAGAAAAAAACAACCTGAAACAGCAATGAAAATAATTTTCGTTCAGCATTGTTAGATTTAAATAATGATTTTTATATAAGCAACAAGTAGTCTTTCATCATACCATCATCATCATCATCCCCATCATTATTACTCCCGTAATAATCATTCTCATCATTTATATACCCATATGTTTGTATGTATTCCTTATGTATGTATGTACGTACATATAATAAAATCATATGTACATATGTATAGTTGCTATATACTATATTTTGAAGGCCATACAATATACATATGTATATGTATATGTGAAATAAAAGTTCCTTCATGCATACGAATTATAATTTATGCTTCTCAATTCAGTTCATCATACACACATATGTACGTATTGCCTCATATAGCATGTATGTATATACCGTGTATGCAATATGCACAATAATCAAAGATATTTCGTATATTTTAAACTTTTATGGTACACACATACACATGGTATGCACTATAAAAAAAAAAAAAAAAATTGTGCACTATAAAATTAGAATTTTCCAGGAAGGTTTTTCATATTTTTTTTTTTTTTTTTTCTTTTAGATATCTGGAAAATTATTTATATTCAGAATAAAATTTATACATTATATTTTGTGTGCATTATTATACATTTTTGTATGTATTTCTTTTTTATATAATTTTAAATACATAAATTATTAGAAAATGTTGAAATGGTTTTTCTTTTTTTATTCACCAGACACAATTCCTGTTTCTTTTATTTGAATTTTCTCTCAAACGTTACTTGGTCGTATTTTTAAGTAACGAAAAATAAAAAAAAAATAAAAAAAAAACAAAGTAGAGGAAGAAACAAAGAAGTAATGCGTGTGCATAAAAAGTGACATACACCATTTTCATATAAATTAATTTTTCGTTATTATTTTATTTTTCTTCAAAAAAAAAAAAAAAATGTTGATTTTGTAAAACTGGTAAAACTTTGAATCCGTTGTTTTTTTTGTTTTTGTCCTTTACATTCTGTAACCAAAATGTTTTTCTATCATTCTGTAATATTTATGTGAATTTTATTCTATTTCAAATTTTCAGTTAATTTTTTTTTTTTCGTTTTTGATTGAATCTTTTTTGATAACAAATACATATGTATAGATGTTTTCTTCAGTTCAATTTTTATCCAAAGAAAAAAATTTATTTTACAAATTAAATTTGACCCATGAAGGTTAACAGTATTCCATTAATTTTTTTTTTTAAATTTTTTTTTGTGCATGATTGTTTGAAAAAATCATGCATTTTTCTATCGGTGTCTCCTTATACATACCAAGCATTTTATGTTCACATTTTAGTATTCTGTAGTTTTTCTATAAACTTTTTAAAGTTTATTTTTTTATTTTTTGTTTTCTTTTCCTTCGATTGTTATTCACCAACAATTTACTGATATTGATCTTTGGTTTCTTAAATGTGTATGTGTGTATTGCAATGAATGCTTTTTTTTTTTTCTTTTCTATAAATATTTTGATTAGTTTCTTGCCTTTAAACATGCAAACACAGTGAATTACTGATAAAGATAACAGATTGTATTATTGATGAAAAAGAATTAGCAATTTGGCACCTAAATGAATTTTAAGAGTAATTTTGAATTTTTTATGCCAATATCAAAAGATTACATTTTATTTTTTTTTTTGAATAAAAAATTTTTATTGATAAAAACGTTTTGAGCAATCAAATCAAATATTTTGTAAACGAGTCATTTAATGTAATACTGGAAAAATGATTCAAGGTTACTGTAAGGTTATATGAGTAAGCTCAATATGAGAACAATCCTATACATTTTTCCTTCTTAAGAAGATATACGTAGATGTTTTATTGTAAGTTCAAAAAAAAAAAAAATAATAATAATAAAATTCAAATCGTCCAACAAATTTGTTGAATCACTGTATTAACATAAATACTACATAGTAATATTAAATATTCTCATATATGTTATATTTTTCGTTTTTATTAAAAAAAAAAAAAAAAATATTAGAAAAAAAATCTAAAAGAAAAATTAAAGTAAAACGGATATGAAAAAAAAAAAATAAAATTAAATCGAAAAGAAGAATGAAAAGAAATTTCTACAGACATAGTGTCTGTGTTATTTTGGTTTCCATGCCATTTATCTAAAAATGAATTCACATTTTCTCTCAATTATTTTTATTTTCATTATAATACAAATGTTTTTCTATTTGTTTGTTTGTTTGTTTGTTTTTTCTTTTTTGGTTATTTTCATTTATATTTCATGTAATATCCATTACGTATATTAGGTTAGCGTTAGGTAATATAATACATTGTGTACGTGTCCTTATCCTTACATAAATACTCGAAAAAAAAAACAAAAAAACAAAAAAACGTTTTTGTCTTTCTGTTTTTCTCATTATATTGTATTATTACAATTTTCTATGTTTTCTATGTATAGGTATACATACTTCTATTTTGTTTTTCTTTTTTTTTTTCTCTCTAAAATGAACTTCAAGGTCATTGTACTAATTATTAAGGCAATGAACCTTAATTTTGTTGTTTTCTCGTATACATAGTATATGTATATACTATTAGATTTTTTTGAATTTTCAAGATACTCCAATAAAAGATAATAATCATAGCTAGTACCTAATACATATGTATGTATAATGTACTTATATCGTATAAAGTATGTACACATACTTTAGGTCCTAGGATATATCACCGTTGCTGCTATAAGAATTTTTAATAGCACCTCAATGACTTATTTTAATTATCATACATATATGTACATATATACAATATTTTTGCATAACATACAGTACAATATAGATAATATAATATAGTAAATGTAGATAATATAATAAAAAAAAACAACAACAAAGAAGACACATATTCATGCATATGCCAGCATATTTATACAATATAAAATACGTATGTACGTGATGTACATCGTTTTTTTTTTTTTTTTTACGAATGTACATACATATATCCTTATAAGTATATTTGAAAGAATACATAAATATAATAGGAGTACAATTTTAATATATGTATGTATATAGTAAACGTACATACATACATATAGAACGGATAAAGATTGTAAAGGACCCTTAGGAGAAATTTAATTTGCAAACAATGGAATTTTTGTTTACATACATACGGTTAAATGTGCACATCTACATACATACATATATACAAAAAATACACATCAGAGAATATACATATGTACATATGTATATGCTGACATATAATATTATAAAGATAACGATGATGAAGAAGAAAAAGAAAGAACAAGAAATGAAAATAAGAAGAACAATCAAAAAAATATATAAGTATGTATATAAATTTCATTTCATTTTTTATATGTGCATTTATATATGTGTATGTATGTATGTATGTATGTGTATTTGTAGATTGTTTTTTTTTTTGATTGCTGTTTAGAAGTACTCATCTATATATTTAAGTATTCTTACATTTTAAATTTTTGTACAATTTGCCTTAATGATATTTTTCCTTTTATTTTTTCACTTTTTTTTTTTTTATTTTTTTTTGCATTTTTTCTTTTTTTTTTCATTTTAAAGTTTATTATGTTGAATGTTTATAAAATTGAGAATTTTCAAAAAATGAAGAGTATAAAAACAAACGAACAAAAAAAAAAAAAAAAGATTTTGTTTTAAGTGTCTCTAACATTTATTATATTGCCATTGTATATACTGTGACATTAAATTGTGTTCATTTATGAGTACGGATGTTTATATATCCATTATTAAAATACATAACAAAAATATATATGTGTACATATGTATGTATACCTACAAAAAAAAAAAAAAAATTAAAATAATTAGAGAATTTTATCATATGATATGAACATTTTCTGTTGTTGAATTTTATATATTCAATTTTATTTTATATTTAATTAAATTCAATTATTCATTCATTAAATAATGAAGAATTTTGATAAAATTATATTAAATGTATATGAATGTGTAATACACATATAATAAAATGTAAATTAGAATACATATGTATGTATGTATATGCTATATATCTGGGATACATATATGAAAATAATAATTTATTAATATAATTTTAAGTGCAAATATATACAAGTTATATATGATAAATTCTCGTACATATACATACATACATATGTATATTACGAAATGTTATATTGCATAACTAGACATCACGTAAAACAATATAATACATGATATATGTTAAGTCTGTATGTACATATATATAATTACAAACATATTGGGTTAATGCTCTTACATAATTTATATATAATTTTAAATGGAAAATATACAACAAAATATAACAAAATTTATTTTGTAAATGCAAATATATAGTATGTACATACATATATAAATACATTAAAATTAACATATACTATATACACAAAATATACAATATTATATATACATTTATGTAATCTATCTATATAATATATTCTATATTACGTATGCATACGTCAGCAGTACATTTGTTTTCTATCTACATAACATTTGTAATAAAAGTTTATTATAACGATTTAAAAGTTATGTACATATATATGCAAATCAAATTGTATCATTACGTATGTGTAACATATTTTATGTATCATATACATAGTACATACATATATGTAGATAAAAAACAAAAGCAAAAGACATTTTGAACGAATATCTCAAGAGAAATCATATGTCACAAATTACGTATGTATCCTATGACTTTTATAATGTATTCATATGAAATTGATGTCAATAACGTAAACTTAAGCATTTTATTAGGACACTTTAAATATTTTGCTTAATATATAAAATATATTTTTGTATACAATATATGTATGTACAAATGATCAAATCAAACAAACAAACATATATTTATGCATGCTTTATTATGTGTACTGCTGCTATCCATCTGTCATATGTACATATATGATATATGTATGTGTAACATATCCATCCATTCATACATACATACATATATATGAAACTGAGGATTTTAGAAAATATTATATTTTCTTTATTTTCATATATACGTATATGCATATGTATTATATTATAAGTTTAAGTACATGTGCTCATATAAATATGTTATTATCATATATACATATATGAGTGAATCCTTCATATAATAATGCATATAATATCCAATATTCATGTAGTACGTGTATCTAACATTTTTTTTTTTTATATGCGCTTACTCTAATGTATGTGTATATGTATACAGTGCTGATAAAAAATAAGACAAGACAAATATTTGATTTTATTAAAAGTAAAAAAAAAAAAAAAGAAAATTTTAAAAAAAGCCAATAACTGTTGAAGCATGAAAATATACAGTATCCTTTCTTTTAAAATTTTTTTTTGTTTTTTCATTTTTCTTACTTTTTACTGTTTTGTTTTTAAACTATATCATGATACCAGAAAAATTGCAAAGTTTTCAGAAAAAAAAAAAAAAACATTTTAGCTAATTATACTGAAGTATTGCATTTTTATTTGCAAACTTTAAAATAATGATCAAAATAAGATGTTATTTATTGAAAAATAAATAAATAAATTCAAACAAAAAATTTTTTTTTAAAAACAAATAAAGAATCTTCATAAGGTAATTGAGTACTATAATTTGGTACTATGCATTCAATTTGTAAATTGCACGTATACAAAATAAAAAAAAAAAAAAAAAACAAATGCATTAACATTACGCAGTTGTATTTTTTTTGAGTTTTGACTATTCTGTTTTTGTTTCGTGCACTAATAATTTTAAACATCACTATATAAATATTTTATCATGTGTGTTTTGTATTTTTTTTATATATTTATTTATTATTATCATGAATTTATTTTCCCTTTATTTTATCTTTTTTTTTTTGTCCTTATCATATGTTTTTTACGTACACATTTGTATGTTTCATGTGAAAATATTTAAAATAAAAAAAAATTTTTTACATACATATGTACATACCTATATATTGTTCTCGGCTGTTATTTTCTTTTCTGTCTATCATGTACTATAAGTAAGTATGTAGATGAAAATTCATATGTATAGTATGTACTATTAGGATATATGTATGTAAGATTGTATGAACATACATAAATTTATGGATTGATGAGCTTTATGCGATTGTAATAAAATGTATGTAAAACGATCAACATGCATACATCCATAATGTATAAAACTTATTATACAGTTCTCTAGTTAATATTCATGGAAATTCATATTTAAAAAAAATGTATAGTTATTTTGTTACCAAGGGTTATTGCAGGGAAATTGTTGTCAATTCGTTAATCATCAAATCAAATGACATTTTGTAATTATTCAACTTTATATGGCCTAAATATTATCTATAGCTACTGGGTACTATCTAAAAATGGCTCATGAAAACCAACAATTACAGATTGTATCCTGCTAGCACAAATAACAATAAATTTAACGACGACTTTGAATTGCAAAAAATTCTGACAAATTTAAATCTTAAACATTTTTAGATATTTCAAATTTTAGCATTGAAACCGAATTTAACTTTAACAATTTGACTATCTTAAGTTTAACTTATTTAGCTTCTGAAATAACTTTAGCTTTCCATCAGGTTCTAATGAAAATTCTTCGGATTGAAAAATTTCTCATTTTTTGTGAAAAAATTTAAAAAATGAAAATCATTTCAATCCAGAGTTACAAGAATGAAGCACAGAACTTAGTCAACTGACCAACAAGATACATAAACTGATATATAGAATGTGATTATGGTATTTAATTGAACATTTTGAACTAGAAAACGTGATAATTTCACTAATAAAGCAAGTGGAACTTCTGCAATAGAGAAAGTTTTCTTGTAAATTAAATATTTAATATTGAAAAAACCTATTTCTCGCTATCTGAGCTACTTTAAACATAAAAATGCACCCATAAAAACAAAAAGAAAAAAAAATTGTTTTTTTTTTTTTTTTTTCTTTTTTTCTGTAACAATGTTATATTTAAACTGTGAAAAGAGAAATATATTCGAATAAAAAATAAAATAATATAAAAAACGAGGTTTATATATAATACATATGTGCATGCATACATATGTATGTACATGTGTATATGTATAAAAAAAAAGGAATAAAATAAAATGAAAGAAAATGATGCCAATATGTCATGTTAACAGGCTGACTAGCTATAGCTACGTAATCATACATATAATATAACTGGTGCACTATATTTTTTGATTTCATATATACATACATATAATACGTACAAATGTACATACAAACATGCACATATATTTCGATATATGTTTTATTTTTTATTTTTTTTTTACATCAGAACAGAAGGCAAACATTATCTATACAACACACGATATGTACACATATACAAACTAAAATACTATGTCTATAAATGTGTATCTATATTCAATGTATCTATTCGCCTTTTATATTTACAATTTATATAAAATTTATGTAAGTATTAGAAAGAAAAGAATTTTTCTTTTTTCAATTTTTCTCTGTCTTTGTTTTGTATAAAAGTAAAAAACAAAAAAAAAAGAAAAATGAAAATATATACATATATAAAAAAAAGGAGGACGTTAACCATTCACTTCGCGTATCATAAAGTATACAATATTTTTTTTTTTTTTTTTTTTTAAATATTAAAAAATATCACATATACTCGTTTATAACAGGGTAAAACAATTATTACATAATTGTTGAAAAGCAAAGAATAGGAAAAACTTTTATCAAAGCATGAACATAAAACTTCAATAAAATATAGTTTGCTTGCTACATAAATCGATGAATACAAAAAAAAAAAAAAACGAAAAAAAAAATAAATTTCTTTATTGTGAAATTTAAAAATAAAAATAAAATAAAAATAAATTAAAAAAAAAAAAAATTAATTTTAATAGTTTATTGGCTTTCTATAAAAGATATTCGAGTTTTTCTAACTTAAATATGTATTGATTTTCTTTTTTTTTTTTTTCTTTTTGATTTTTATTATTGTAAAATTTTAAATTAATTAATTTTTTTGATATTCATTTTCTTCTTTTTTTTTTTTTTTTAACGAGGTTAATAATAAATGAAATGTACACCCCTTTTTGGTATGCCTGAAGGATATGTGTGTTCACATTGTGAATATGTGAATATTTGATATGTAAATAAATACAAAAAGAAATTATTATGTATATAGAAAATAAATATAGCAGGATATGTAAATATTATGGTTACCTTAGAGCTAAAATGAATTTATGTGTGTCACCTTTTCCCTTTTTTTTGTTTGTTGTCATTATTATATAGACTATAGAGTATTTTTCCTTACAAAAAAAAAAAAAAAAAAACTGAAAAATTATATCAGTTTTGTTTTGTTTATTTATTTGTTTTCTTTTTTTTTTAAAAAAAAAAAAAACTGTTTTCTTCAAATGCTTTTCCTTTTATTATATAAAAGTGTACTTATGTGTATAATAATTTTTTTTTTTTATATTTTTTTTTTCCATTTCCTTTTAATATTTAACATTTAAATTGTGAAAACTTGTACATATGTGTGACATACAAAGAAGATTATAACTTAAAGATATACCTGCCAGCAAAGAAAATTCGAATGAATTTAATTTTTTTTCCATATTTATTAATTTTACGACGATAACTTCATTTTAATTTAAAAAAAAAAAAAAAAAAAATCACATACATACATATGTATGGATGCTTTTTCTTTTTATTTTAGTCTGATATACTTGTATATGTATTTTTCTTTTTTTTTTTATTTCGTCCTGGAATGAAGAAAAAAAATAATAAACAAAACTCCCAGTAATATAAAAAAGGACTCATTGTTATGTATAGAAATTGAAAAAGTATTTTTTTTTTTATTATTATTATTTTTATGATTATGAAAATTCATGTATCTTTCTTATAGATTTTTTTGTATGTGTGTGTGTGTGTGCCAGTATATGTGTGTAATAAACCTGTACATATTTCGAATCATAAAATGTACATAATTTCTTGGTTAAAGCATAAAAAACCAAACAAAAAAAAATAGAAGCTCTTCATATTCTTAATGTTTTTCAAATAATAACAGACGAACTAATAAATTTTTTTCTGTTATGCTTTTCTCTTATTTTTATTTTATTTATTTTTTTTTTGTTGTTAAATGAAAAACTGGAATAAGAAAAGAAAAAGAATGTGAATTTTTTTTTTTTTTTTTGTATTTTATTTTGAATATGTAAATGTGGGAGAATTATACACCTGCTTATATATTTTCTGATTAAAAAATTGATGATAATATTCATTGAAAAAAATGAATAAATGCAAAAGAAGAAGAAAACCACCAAAACCACAAAATGAAATAAAAAAAAAAAAATTACAAGTATAAAAAAAAAAAGAAAAATTATTATGTAATTTTTATTTTATTTAAAATAAAATTATAATGAAATGCGAACAAAAAGAGCAACATAACGACAATAAACTTGGAATATTTCTGTTGGTTGGTTGGTTAGTTGTTCGTTTTTATTTTTCCGAATGTCCTGAATTTAATGTTTCTATATTTTATGGTTTTTCTTTATTTTCTTTGCTTTTGTAGCTGTTATCATGTAATGTACATACATACATGTCTGAATGCTTGTACATTTTTGTACTGATATTCAATACAAAAATTCAAAGGAAAAGTGCTCATGTTATACAGGATGTTGTTAAACGAATGTCATAGAGCAACTTTGATTGTTTGTAATAAAAAAATATGTACGTTCTAGAATGCCCATCTCTTCCCACTGGTTTTTATAAAACCTATTCGCGTTCTGCGTCTTAGCTTAGCTTTAAATTTTTTTTATGAAACTTTTAGTTCATGATGGAAGAGGAGATTCAAAATTAAGATTTCAAAATTATGGGCTCTGCAAACACCCTGTATGTGAATATATGGTATTCGGTCGATTTAGTTACCATCAGTGCAAAAAAAAAATATTGTTTAGAGTTTGTGATAACCTAATATATGTGTGTGTGTGTATATTCAATGTTGAAATGTTATCGTGTTTTATGAAATTTTTATTTTTATTTTATCCATTTATGTACAATTTACTAAAAGACGAGCTTTTCATTTTTCCTACTGTTTTTTTTTTTTCTTTTTTTCGTAAATTACAAATGGATAAATAAATAAATGGATATACGATGAAATGGCAAATAAGTGTGTATTTTTATACTAAAGAGCTATTAGGTATCATTATCATTTACTATCATTATTGCTCTCTATACCTATATACCATATAATGCACATAAAGCAACACAATACAACCATCAATGTTTGGATTGTACATATGTCTGTGTATTTAATAAATAATAAAAAAAAAAAAAATGAAGGATTCGCTCTATTTCTGTTTTAAATGGCATAATTTCTTTTTTTTTTTTTTTTTGTTTTTTGATTTTACCACACTTATTTTGTTTGCTTTTGTATACCATTCGTATAACTGATGTATGTATGTATACATTTTAAAATGAAATTTAAAATTAAAAAAAAAAAAAAAGAAGAGAAAAAAAAAATTAAAATTCCAGTA
Source organism: Anthrax anthrax (assembly GCA_963971155.1). Lineage (NCBI taxonomy): Eukaryota > Metazoa > Arthropoda > Insecta > Diptera > Bombyliidae > Anthrax > Anthrax anthrax. Next base: position 401,249 of record OZ020118.1, on the reverse strand, counting down.
ATAATCGCAAATAATAGAAATTGCCTTTAAATGGCTATACTTGTGAGTGAAATGCACACAAATGCATTTTGTCCTCGCAAATAGAATGTATACATATGCAAATATATCATTTATCCTTTTTATACATATGTATGTATGTATAATCATTTCACACATATCATTCGTTTTCATATTGTATAAATCTACAAGTTTTGCAAATATCTATTGTATTGTATGCAAATAAATCAGTTATATTTAAACCAAAACTCATGTGTTTATATTAGAACACAAACAAAAAAAAGGACAGAGAAAAACATTTTTTGTTTTTGTTTTTTTTTGCTTGAAGGAAATTTATTCTGATACATTTTGAAATTGTAATGGAATTTTTACACGATACACATTTTGCATTTTGCAATGTAACACACATATCAATGTCTAATGGAGGCATTCTAATGATGCAATTTTTTGTTTTTTTTTTTGTTTCACAAATCATTAAAAAACCAAATTATTCTTGTATTGTTGCTGATTAGTTCGTATACATATTTTAATTTAAATACCCCGTTTTTGTATTAATTGGATGAAAATTTGTATTTCCGAATACAGGCAAGATAATAGAATAAACTAAATGAGAGGATTTGAACAGAAATATGTGCATACAGCGAAACATAAACAAAAAAAAAACATAAATTCAAATCAACGAAAATAAACAAAATCCAATTTTTCACATAACAGAAGAGAAAACAGAAATTTGAAATTAAAATTAGGAAAATTGATAATTTTTTGAAAAAAATGAAATTTGGGAAAATGAAACCAAAAATTTTGAAATTTCCCAATTTTGCGGTGTTTTTTAATAATTTAAATTTGTCGTAAATTTGAACTTACTAGATAGTGTCGGAGGATCAAAGATCAGATGGAGAAATAATGTATTGAAGGACATAAGAACGCTAAATGTTCGGAAACGGACGCAATGGAGAGGTATCCTACAGGAGGCCAAAACACTGGATGGCCTGGATGTATCGCCATGGAGTAGTAGTAGTAGATAGAGTTCATGAGTATTCAAATATCGAATATTCAGCAAAATACTCGTAAAACTGTAACAATATTTTTTCAAAATCGGAATTGTCTAGATAAACTTACAATAATTTTCGTTCTGAAAAGTATCTTTTCTTAATCCCTGTTTACATATTTTTAATTTTTATTTTTTTTTATTTTTGGAAACAATAAAAGTCATAATTCTCTTTAACCATTTTTAATTTTAAATCCTTAATTTGAATATTATGCGATGATTAAAGAAAATGGAAAAGAACTTTTTATTTAAATGAAATTAAAAATTATAATACATTAATACAAATTTGCATTTATTAAAATCGAAAAGTTTTCTAAAAGTAACAAACAAAAAAAAAAAACAAAAAAACGAATTTATCCACAGCAGATTATATCATGAACTTTTAATAAATCCTTTTTGAAATATTTATTTTTTCTTTATTTCTCTTTTAGTTTATTATTTACCAAATATAATCAAGTATGTATCCTAATATAATTAAGCAAATTAATCGTTATATACTTGAATATATAATTTATGCAATTATTGTTATATACATATATTACATAAATTATTAATTAGTTTGAAATCAAAAAATCTCACCTTATAAATATGTACAATATTATAAATAGAAAATTTATGAATTCATTATAAAATATAAAAAACTTTTTGATAATAATCAGATTAATTGTAAATTTAAAAATGAAAGAAATAAACAACAAAAATTCTGATTATTTTTCAGTATTTAAATCAGTTTAATAAACTACAACACTTAATTATGTACAAGTATATTTACTGAAGTGCTAGTAAATACATTTGTATAGTATTACACATATATAATAGAAGTGGTAGCAGTATATTTTTGATGTAGCAAGATTAACATATATGTAAGTGTACTTTTGGGTATATAAAATGTTTCAGTTTTGATATTAATATACAAGTGCATATAATACGTACGTATGTGCTTATGCACGTATATACATATGAAAAAATCTGTACATTGGCATGAAAAGTGCAATACACTTTTTCGAATTTTATCCACAAATAAAAGTTTTTCCCTTTATTTTTTGTAAAATGAATACACACACAAGCACATGTAAATGAATGGCAATATACATACATACATGCATGAAAAATATCAGAGAATTACATACAATTTTATATGAGGTGATGTATATATACATATGTGTGCTCTAGTGCGTTTGTATTGTATATACAATTTTTTTTTTTTTTTTGTAATTTTAAAATAAAAAATTTTTAGAATTTTTACTATTTTCTATTTGTTTTTCATCATTTTACATACGTAATAGTTGTTTTGGGATAACAGAAAAAAAAAAATATCATGCAACAAAAACAAAAAATCAAAAAAACAAAACAAAACATAATCATAAAATGTAATTTTTGATTTTTTGTGTTAATTAACAAAATTTTTTTACTTACCTCTAAATAATTTGAATATAATTAAAATTCCAATTGTAATATTAATTACTAATCCTTTTCTATAAAACATTTTTGCTATAATTTTTTTTTTTGTTTTTTGTTTTTAAATTAATTAATTTTGCGTTTATTCTCTAACACATTTAAATTACTAATTAATTACCAAGTGTATGTATATATATAATATGTATAATTAATATAATTTATTTTCTTTTTAAATTAATCGTTTGGTTTTAAATAAATTTTCTATTTATTTTGGACTTTTATTTTTATTTTTTTTTTTCGAATTTTTTTTTTTATTAATTTTTCGAATTTCTTTTATTTTTATTTCTAAACACGTAGAATATTGTAGTACATAATATGAACGTATTTTGTTTTTTTTTTTTATTTTTCCTTTTCTGATAGTTGTGTATAATATATGTTGTATATATATGTATTTTCCTTTTTGCTTATTTTGTTTTTATTAAATTTACGTATATTTTATTGTGTGTATATAAATATAATTCTCTAATTTATATCACAGTAAAATGCTCTATAATATATTCATTTATATTCCTCTAATACATAAATATTTGAAATTTTCTTGTTTTTATTTTATTTTTTTATTTTTTTATTTTATTTTATTTTTTTTTATTTATATTTATTAATATTTGAATTTCTAATATAATAGATATAATTATAATTCATTTCTGTTCTGTCCTTTCATTTTCTAAAGTATTTGACTGTAATTATTTTAAATTAATTTCTTAATTTTGTATTTTTTTTTTTGTTTTTCTTTATCTCTTTAAAATTAAAAGCTTCTGTTTTAAACAAGTAATAATTGCATGCCGTTTTCTTTATTTTTTCAAAGGACAAAAATACTGTATAATATAAAAAGTAAAATTAAAATAGAAAAAAAAGTATTTTTTTTTCTTATGTTTTTTTTTTTTTGTTAATCGTAATTTTTATCTTTATTATGTATGAGTTTTCCTTTATTTTTTGTACAGTTTTAATAAGAAAATTATATTATGTGTATCTTAATTAAGTTTATTAATTAATTAAAATACTTTATGGATTATTTAAAAGTTTCATGGTATATTTTATGGTAAAAATAGTCTCATAATAATATTTGTATAAGAAATAGACAAATAACGTACAGGATTTAAAAAAAACCAGTAAATTTTCGATAAAGAAAAGAAATTGACCTTATTTTATTATTCAAAAAAAAAAAAAATTTTTTTTCATTCTTAGTTGTTTTTCTTTTCTTTTTTTTTTTAACTTTGCGTTTTAATATTTCTTTGAAAATGAATAATTTAAAAATTGAATTTCTTTTACTATTTTTTGTTTTTGTTTTGTAATATTAAATCACTTTTAACACGTACATATTTGAATGCTTTTACTATTACACATTCTACAATGTAATTTCTATATCATGAGCTATATACAATATGTAGCTGTATAGAATATTTTATATCTATTTAAATTTATATACGTTCGTATTTTATATATTATTTATATTTTTTTACATTAAATTTAAAGAAAAATACAGAAGAAAAAAAAAAACAAAGAAAAAAGAATCCTTGAACTTTTCTTACATTTAAAACTCAACATGTATACATATATACTGATAATGGAATGTGTATTAAAGTGTTAAATACACAACAGTGTACGCATATATGTATGTATGTACATTACTGTATATACAATAGATTAAATTCTATAGTAAAGATATATATTTAATAAAATGTAAATTTATATATGTATGTATGTATGTATTTACACAATTTGTATGTTTTTAATTTGTATACTACATACACAATTATAACGACAATAATGTAATATTTAATGCATACACAATACGGAGCAGATATAAATCTGGTATATGTACATATGTATATACATATGTATATGGTGGTGTATGGATATATAGAAAATGTAATTAAGAATTTTTGGTTTATTAAAGTTCAACTATAAGGTACATAATAAAATATTGTGTGTATGTAAATGAAGATTATATACGTACACTTGTAGTATATTGTATATATTAATATATGGATATTTCGTGTATATACCATATATGTTGGTACGTACATAAAATTGTAATAATTATCCGTACATTATAAATATGTTAACATTATTATATTCTCTATACTTCATCTAATTAATAATGCAAAAACTCAATTTAAAAATAAAAAAAAAAATCTTTACAAATTTTCAATGATAATTAATTCGTAGTACATAGTAGAATATAATATAGTGAATATATATAATATTATCGTTTGTAACGTATATAATGTATGTACGTTACAGTTATAAAAACGTGTAATGTACATATATATAATATATATACAATTAACATTTAAAATTATGATTTAATTATTTTATTTTTCCAGTATTATTACATTTCCTACTGTGATCCTTTATAATTATTAATAGCTATATAAAAACACGCATATTAATATGCATTTTAAATAAAAATTTAAAATTTTTTTTCCTCCTTTTTCTTGCCTTTTTGTTTTAAATTTTTTTTGTTCGGTGTGTTTTTTTTTTTTTTTTAATTAAATCATTATAATTATGTAAATTTTTTATTTTTATTATTTTTTTTTATTTTTTTTATGTTGAAAAGGACGTCAATCATTTGAATAGCGCACAATAGAGCACATTATTATTATTATTTTTATTAAAAATTATTAAAAATAACTGACCGAAAAAAAAAATTTTTTTTTAAATTTATGATTATGAAATGGACAACAATTAACAGAAAAAAAAAAAGAAAAGAAAATTAAAATCACTTTCTTTTCAACGTTTTCCTTTTGAAAAAAAAAAAAAAAAAGAATTTAACTCTGGTTTATTTGTATGTAATGAGTTCGTATTCTTCTGTTAAAATGCCTCTTTTTATTGTTTCACGTTCTTATCCAAAAACAAACGAGAAACAAACCAAAAGTCCTCTATTTTATTTTTATTTTGTTTATATACGTTTTTTTTTTTTAAATTTTTTATAACAAGATTTACATGTCAACGTACAGAAAAACAGAAGAAAAATAAAAATAAAATAGCAAAATATCCTTTTTGTTGACTTTGAAAATTAACATGAAAATATCACAAAATGTACAAGGGACAAGAACACTACAATTATTTTATTTCTATTGTCTTCGGTTTTGTTTTGTTTTATTTATTTATTTTTTTAATTTATTTTATTTTATTTTTTAATTTCTCTTGTTATATATCTTTATTATTCACTTTTTTGCTGTTATTTCTTTTGTGTTTTTTTTTTTTTTTTGTATTATTATTGTGTATTTATAAGGACGATTTAATTTATATTCCTATAAGCAATTTATACTTTAAGTGTGAATACTAAATATTTTCATGTATTTTTCTAAACTGTTTTTTTTTTTTAAACTTTTTATTTTTAATTAAAAATGAGTAAACTGTTTCACACAAAACAAAAAACAACACAAAATCAATGAAATTTTTTCATAAAAGTACACATCGAATTTCTTTATTTTTTTTTAAATTTATTTTTTTTTAAATTTATTTTTTTTTAAATTTTTTCAAATTTTAATTTTTCATCCGTTTATTCATACAGTGCATTTTATCAATCCTTTTGTTAAATGACCAAGAAATAAACATAAAAATTAAAAATAAAAAATAAAATAAAAAAATTTATTTTTTTAAAATTTTTATCACAATTAGTTTTTAAATTTTTTTTTTTTTTTGAATTTTACACAAAATGCAATAATCTGTATGAAATAACAGCAATAACAAATAATAACAACGATAACGACAGCAGCAAGAATAATAATAAAAATACTACACTCTTTTTCAAAAACTATTTAACTTAGCGTATCATGTGTGAATTGTAGCAGTTAGTGTAGTAAAGTAACCAAAAATAATAACAATATAACATAATAAAAAGCAACTTTGAATTTGTGTATACATAGAGTTGATATTCTGATGATGATGATGATGACGATATGTTGTTCTGCTGGATATGCATGAAACATGAATATTATAAAATTGGTACACATACAGAAAATAAAACATAAAAGTAAAAGTTAAAATAAGGGAAAATAAGAATACAAGAAAAAAAACAAAAAAAAAATAGAAATTAAAAAAAAAATGATTTTATTTGGTACACAATCGAAAAAGAGTCCTTTTTCTGCTGATTTTGTATATTCTTTATATCTATTTGAATTTTCTCTTCTTCTCATAAACACACATGCAAATAGATTAGAATATGTCCTCGTATTAGTTGATTTCTCCTTCGTAAAAATTTTCTTCTATTTCTTTGTGTTTTTGTTGTTTTCGTAATTTTTTGATATCATTTTATATATGTACATAAGTATATTTTTTTGTACCACTGTGCCACATTTTGTTGCTAAATTGCTGCTGTTGCTCGATTTTCTCTTTAACATTTTTACATCAAAAATACGCTTTTTTTGTTTTGTTTTTTTTAAACTATCATTCATATATACTATGGCATTAAATGTAACAGTGAATCACAAAATTAACTTTGACGATTGGGTAACCAATATGATAAGTGCAATGTGGCTGTTTCTAACTAAGATGGGATTTCGAGGAAATCATTAGAATTGGAGGCAAAATTTATTCTCTGCCTATTATCAAAGGTTTTCCTTCTAAACTCGAAAAAAAAAAACAATTTACTGAGAAGTTGAAAGTTGTTGAATTTCAAGCCTGAATTTTATTTGAAAATAAAAATGTCCTTCAAATTGAAATTAAAAATTTTTACGAATTTGAATGAATTATTTTTTAGCCATGAATTAAAATGTTGATTAGTTAATTTTCAAAATAAATTTTTAAAAATTTATTCTGTGTATGTGTGAGTTTGGTTGCATTCACAGTTTAAGAATTTTATCAGAACCATAGAAATGAATCTGTGTCCTTGTTCAGTATATTTTTTTACAATTCTGATAAATTTACTTTAAATAAAAAAATGCACATTTAGCTTAACTAATTCACTGTGCATTATTTAGAAATTTCCTTTTTACTGGTTTATTTTTATTGTTTTATTACTGGTATTTTGTTATCATTACTTTGATCGCATTTTTCTACACATACTTTGTAAATATAATAAAAATGATATAATAATTATTGTAGTATAGGTGTGTTGATAACACATATCATATGTATACGATATGGCTGTACATATTATATACACATGTCTAAAATGTACATAAAATTGCATAAAATAATGATAAAAAACTATACACAGTTGTAATGTTATATATCCTTTGATATCCTTATATGTACTCAAATACGGCAAATATGTACAGTGTGAATTTGTGTATGAATTGTTAATTTCGATGATGATTTTGATGAGAAAATGAGATAAAACCGAAAACATTAAAGAAAGAATTTGTATGTATAAATACATACATATGTGCTCACCATATGTAGTAAATTTTATCGCGTTTATTATGTTAAAGAAAATGAAAAAAAAAAAAAATTAGAAAGGAGAAAAAAAGGATATTCTATCCGTTTAATATTATCGTATATATATGAGAAAAAACATTTTGATTTTGTATTGGGGTAGATTTTCCTCCCGAAGTGTATATATGAATCCAGTATGAAAAGTACAGAAATGAAAAGCCAGTGAGTTTGAGGAAAAACTATAAAATTCGAGAGAATGTGGCAATATAATTACAAAAGTCGTGTGGATATTAAAGCAAAAAATAAAAAATACAAGAAAAAAAAAATAAATAAAAGCTAAGAGACGGAAAAAAAAAGAAATAAAAAACTAAGAAAGGTGAAAATAATGTTTTAAATTAAAACTTATTTGTATGTAATGTTGTATAGAAATGAAATATAATTTGTACAATCATAAATACATATGTTTATAAACGTGCATATACGTTCACATGTATGTACATATGAAATGAACTAGGCACATACATAATATATTAGTATTTATGTGTGTGCATATAGAAATTAAAATGTACTACGGAAAAAGTCATTTACGTTTAGTAATAATAGTAAATGATTTTTGTATGTGACTTTCAAAATAATAAAGGAAATTAAAATAATTATGATATAAGAAGGATATAAATACATTTATTATCACTATATCATCATCATCATCATCATCATCATCTAAATGTGTTTCTTGTGCACATCATGTAGTTCAATGGCTTTTTGGTTAATGTGAACTATTAAAAACAAATTAGTTTCGAAATGAAATAAAAAAAAAATAAAAAAAAACAAAACATCCTTTTTTTTCTTTCGTCGTTTAATTTTCTGTATACAATATGTATACAAAGTTTCTATACAAAATGTGTAATAATGAAGTAAAAATTAAATCTTAAATCATTTTCCTTAGCATACACGTAGACACACACACACACAGAAATAACAATATCGCACATTATAAGCATAAGGAGGTGGAAAAGTTTTGCTATTATAAATAAAAATTAATATTGTATTGTTTGTACATACGTAAAATTTTCTTTGATATAACAAAATACATTATAATAGTTCTAAAGCTGTAAACATAAACAAAAAAAAAAAAAAAATGTATTTTTGATTGTGTGGTTGTTTTTTGTTTTTTTGTTGTATTCATATACAAGAAGTCCTGGTATTTATCTTGCCAAGAAAGCTGACTAAATTTATACCATTCTGCTATGTATGAACATTTTGTATGCAAATTACTTTCATATCAGTTCATATTTATGTTTACTAATGTTGTACACTTTGATATGTAGTATCATAAGATACAATATTTACAGTTATAAAATATACAAAACATGTAAGCATAATTTTTTGTTGGGGTAGCATTTTCGAAAAATGTTCACATAAATACAATACAACACACAAACATGGTTAAAAAAATGTACACATGGTAATTTGTTATCATAAATCTCACTATACATACTTACATATATATGTATACGTACATTATATATGGTTATCATTTAATTCTCTGTTATCAGACAATTTTTTTATTCTTGTTTTTCCGTAAAGTTTTTATCGTAATTAATTTATCGTAACTGTGTAATATGCGAATATCGTAAACATGCACATTACATATATATTATTGTATAAATTGCATGGAGAAATAGAATACAGAAATACATGTATTTGTGAGAGAGATATTTTAAAAAACACAAAATTTATTTTCTGTATATGCGCATTACATAACATTTCCACTTTTTTTATATGTTCATATCTGTACATTTTTATCTTTATAGTATTTTGGTTTTTCATATATATAATATATACGAAAAAAAAAAAAAATTATTTTTTCTCAGTTCATAAACTAAGTTGCAATGTACACATGAAGACACTATCCAAAGGATATTGTTTTTTTTGTCTATCTTTTTTTTTTTTTTTTAGCTGGATTGATGTCCTGTATCTAATACAGAAATTCGTTAATTTTGTTTTTTGTTTTTTCTCTACTTTATAAAAAACAATAAAAAACAAAAAAAAATTCTAAAAAACTTTTACAATATTTTTATCATCTTCAAAACACAAAAATAATAAAAGTATCTATACCAAAACAAAAGTTTCATATACAATATTTTCTCTGATTATATACAGGAAAAACTTTTAACTTTTAATTGATGATGGGGTATTTAGACACAAAAAAAAAATAATAATAATAATAATAAACCAAAATAAAAGAAAATTATATAAAAAAAAAACAAAACAGGAAAAATAATTTCTACTATTTTTACATGTAAACAAAATTTCTGGGTTTTTTTTAAAGATATTCGTATATAATTTTTTTTTTTGTTCCCAGATATGAACACTTTTGATTTCCTTTTGTGAATTCTAATTAGGAATTAAAAGCAAAAATTTTACACGAACGAAAAATAAAATGTTTCTTGTTTTTTTTTTTTTTTTTTTGGTTTTTCAGGTTTTAGCTGATTTTTTTTTTTTTTTTAATTACTTAATTATGATGAATTTGTCCCAGTTTTTATATTTTTGTTGTTCTTCTGTGTAAAATTTATATAATCAGAGTTTGTCTGGATTTGTTAATGCCTTTTTTAGCTGGTATATAACCACATAAAGCCTTCTAATTGACCATTCTGTTATACAATTTATATTGCTACTTCTGTTCCTTTTGCTTTTTTGTGCATTTCACGTTTTATCTTCATATAGTAAAGTATGTAACAAAACTAAAAGTACAACTTTACCATTAAACTCTATTATTTCATTGTATGAAATGTTATAGAATTCTTACATATATGTAAGTATATTTAGCCCATATGCATGCATATACTCTGTACGTGTTCTCCTACGTATATGTTTGTGGTTTTATGTTTTTATGTAATATATGGCAGGTTGTGTAATAATAATAAGCTTAGGATTCTCTAATTAGTTTTGTGTTCGTTCTAAATTTCTTTATAATTAGACTTTGGTACACATGTATTTGTAGTAGAAACACACGTTATATATATTTTGGCTGTTTTTCACGATATGTTCATTTTTTGATTATAGCTATTACAAATTTTTGTATGTGTATGTTACACATAATAATATTCAGTGTATATCGCATTTTAAAATTCATCTTTAAATTATGAGATTTAATAAGTAGATGAACACACATACATATGCCAATAATCAAATTTTGTATCCATTTTCTGTTCTTTTAATTTGGTTATTACCCTAAATAATAAGGGGAATTTTTTTTTTATTTTTTTTTTTGAAATCTAAAATTGAAGATTTTCCCTCTAAAAGTTGAAGTCATCCATGTAATTATGAATTTTTAAAAAATGAAAAAAAAAATAAAAAAAAATCTACCAAAAATTTTCTATAAAATATTTCTGGGATTTTATTTTGTTCAATATCAAAAAGTAAAAATTGAAAATAAATAAAATATCAGAATTTAGTGTTATATCAGTTAATTTCCTTTTTAGAAAATTGAAGAATTTTTCTTTTTCAATTTTTTTTTTTTTTTTAAATCAATGGTTATTGTTTTTCATTTTTTTTTTTTTTACTGTTTTGAATATGTACATGGATATACTTGGTATTTATAAATTTAAAAAAAAAAAAAAAAAACAAACGTTCTACACTTGACTTTACTACAGACCATATAAACTATAACTTCAATACTACATACAAATTTATATATATGTAAAAGTTATGTACATTGTTTAAATGTTTTATCTAATTTTCTCTGTACGATGTATTTTCTATTTAGAATTTGAATTGATTTCATTTCATTTAATTTTTAATTTATTATTTTATACCATAAGTATACATTACCTTTTATATATTTCAATTTTCTTTCTTTTTATTGTTATAAGTACTATAATACTTTATGGTATACTTATATGTACATATATATTTTTTTTTTGTTTTTGGTTTTTCTTCTCTCTACAGCTTTATCGTTTTTTATTATTATTAAATTGATTTTACTTAAAATTAAAATGCACATACTACAACACATACATATAGAGTACTGAGTGTACACTATATGTATACAATGTGTATGTGGGTATTTGCTTTTAGTTTTGTTTTTTCCTTTTTTTTTTCTTTGCTTGTATAAATATTCAAACGTACAATGGTATATATTATATGTACATATGTATAAATACAAATTTATATATTTACATTTTCATTGTTATATAAAATCCATATCGAATAAATATTCATGCTAGCAGGATATAAATATGCTTTTTCCTTTTCCTCTAGTTTTTTTTTGTTTTTTGTTTTTTTTTCCATACTTTTCTCATTGTATGTTTTTTGTTGTTTTATTTAAATGCAACCAGTGTTCCCTTTTTATATACAAGAATACCATCATATATATACATATACATATGTATGTATGTATGTATGTAAATTTACCGCACTTTTGTATTGTATATATGTGCAATATTATACTTGAAATTTTATTATTTGTATTTCAATTTTAATTCTGAATAAAACTGATTATATACATATAAATACATGCATATACATATGTATGATAACGTGTACAATGAACTGATATGTATATATGTAGTAATGTATGTCTGTAATTTGTATACACATCATATAGTATATCCCTGTGTTTTTATTTTTTTTTTGTATGTTTGATTTTTCGAGAAATTAACCTTTCTTATTTAAGCATAAACATATATCTGATGGTATTATACAACACACTCAAATATAACCATCATTTTAATATACATACATACATATGTGTATGTGGGTGTATATGCATATGCCATAGTTTTATATACTACATATATGTATGTATATACAATAGAGAAAATGATCCTGGGATATAAAATATACATTAAACGAATGAATGAATTTGAGTGAATATAACCGTCAGCATATTATATACATATATGTACATATACATAAGTAATAATATCGAAATGAATGTATGTATATGAATATGTTTTTATATGCATGATATTTGTACATATAACAAATAATACAGGAAGGGCAGAAAATAGATTTAAAAGCTTTTGCATGTAACTTCTATTATCTAGAAAAGGACTTTATTTCCTTTGATTCCTTTTATATTATTTTTGTTATGTTTTTTTTGTTTTATTATTTCTTTGTTTTGTATTGTTTTTTTTTTTTTTTTCTTTCTTTTCTTTTATTTATAAATACATATATCACATGGTGTTTTTCTTTAACATATTTTTTTTTTTCCTCACCACACATTTTTTTCTTTCTTTTTTTTGCATTTTTTTTTTTTTGCTTTTTAGTTTTCAAAAAAAAAAAAAAATTTTTTTTTTCATTTTTTTTTCTTTTCTTATTTTACAATATTTATATTATATACCTTTATATGTAATCCATAATATTGGTACAATTTTAAGCAAATTTTATTACACGTGTGTATTTTACATATACTGGAGATATTATATCTATACTTCCTAAAATTATATACATATATCCACTTTGTTTTGTTTTGTATTTTTGAAATATAATAATGAAAAAAAAAACATAACAATGTAACAAAACAAAATGATATGAAAACGAAAAAAAAATGTATGTGAAAATGAATATCGAGAGAGAAAAACAAAAGAAAAAATAAAACAAAACAAAAAAAATAAAAACATAAAATTACTATAGTATTACAACTAAAAAGGATATCATGTATTACATACACATACACACATAATTTTAATGTTTTTACAAAATTTCTGTATAAATATAAAAAGATGTTGTATGTTACATTCAAAAATTACAATATACACTTTGTACACTTTATATGTCTTTTCATGATGTGTACATATACATATGTACCTATGTATGTATGTTGTCATGTGTGTATATATTCTTAAATTTACATATTACCATTATATATGTATGTGCATCTACTTAGATTCACACACTACATGACGTATAAGTGATACATAAATCTACGTATTGTCATATAAAATTGAGTTCGTAACCTGAATTAAATTTTTTTGATTTTTTTTTCTCTGCTTTTCACTATTTTGTTTTTCCTTTTTTTTTGTTTTGTTTTGAATTTATTTTTCCTTTTTTGAGATGGTGTATTTCTTTTCTCATACATATGACAGTTTTACTCGTATACCTCTCTACACTATACTATACCACACTATTTTCAAGTTTTTATAATAATCCTTTTTTTTCCTTGTTGATATTTATTTTTATTTTGGGGATAAAAGAGCCGTATAAAAGATAGTGTGGGTGGAAAATTTTTTTTTTCTTGCATTTTTTTGGGATTCTTTTTTTTTGTTTTTTTTTCTGGTTCATATACATAATAATATGTCACAATTCTTTCAAACATATTTAAATGATTTTTCAAGAAGAAGAGAGAAAAAAAAATATTTTTTTACATCTTGTTTTTTTTTTTTTTTTTTCATGATAATATAACAAAAATTTATGTCTGTTTTTATGTATATGAATGTACAAATATCAAATCGTATATACATGTGTACATGCTTTCATATATGTTTACAATTTTTATTTCGTTTTCCTTTTAACTTTATTCACAAACAATACATCATGTCGGAGATTCCAAACCTCTTATTTATGAAAGCATCCTGTAACCTTTTAACTGATTTGTTGCTTCGTGATTATAATTTGACCATGAAACAAAAGCTTGTTTTAGTGCCCTCGATTTTATCCGCTATTAAATAAATTTACTTTGAAAAATAGATAATGATGATCGGACTTGAATTAAAAATTGTACTTTAAAAGGATAAAAAGGTTGGAAAACGCCTGCATCATGTTATTGTAAGGGTACATAACAAATTTATAGAAGTTTAAATTTTTTGGAAAAAATTGCTTGAATTAATTTAAGAATTGTATAGTGTACATTTATATGTAGATGGTTTACCAAGTACGTACGTACATACATTCATACGCATTACAAGAATCAAAAAATACAACAACAAATAAGAAATGGGTTAAATATACAACGATGATGATGACAAGGACACAACGATTGTGAATTCTTTTATGATCCATATGAGAAACTAAAAACTCGGAAAAATAATAACGAATAAAAAAAGACGAGAAAAAAAAAAACAATTTTTACCCTTATATTTTTTTCGTATACATAATTCAGAAATTTGTTGTTCCTCTTATTTATTTTTTTTGTTATTTCAAAATCATAAAAAAAATATATACAAAAAAAATAGTTTTAAGTATTATTTATGTACGTATAAAAGTTACGTACATGAAAAATCTAAGCATACAAACATATCGTTATATATGTATATCAAAAATTAAGATGAACATCTTGTTGTGGTTATATTGTGGTGAAAATAGATTTTTTTTTATTTATTTTATTTTTTTATTATTTTCATTTCATTTCATTTAACCATTTTTCTTTTATAGTTTTGTCAAACGAGAAAAGTTTTTTTTATTTTTATTTTATACATTTACTACTCTATTGTTGTTGTTGTTGTTGCTGTTATCATTTTCCCAGATGATGATGAAAATATACACGTACATACAATGCATACAGTTAAATGTTTATATATAAAATATTTTCATCCATAGTTGTATATCCATCATCATACCCTCTGTGTTGTATACGACATACACACAAATCATTCACATTTTTTTATATTGCAAAACGAAATACGTACACTATACATTCGCGTGTATATTACACGTATACATATTAATAAAACCGTATTGATAATTTTATGAACGGTTGTACACAATTTGTTTGTCATTGATTGATTGGTTTTTATTGAAAAGGATTCATCTGAAGGGTATACATAAAATCCATACGTTTCTAAATGTGACTATATACATATGTATGTACATACTCGTATATATGTACAAATGATATACAACAAAATAATAAAGTGGAAATATACAAGCTTTTATAAAGTATCATATTGAGTTTGTATATCATTTTATAGTTTTTTTTTTTTTTTTTTTTTATTTCTTTCATCGAAAAAGAACAAAAAATACAAAACAGTTGAAATAAAATAAAACAAAACGACAATAATACAAAAATATTATTCATATATTATTTTATGAAGATTTTATATTTTCTTCATTTTGATTTATAGTTTTTCATTTTCATTCATATGTTTGTGCATACAAAATCAACATGAAAATATATATTTTAAAATATACACATGTATGTGTATACATCGATATGAAAAATAAAGCACGTGTATTTGTGTATGTATGAATGTATAACAAGCAAATAATAACAAACAACAAATAATAAATAACTAAATAAATATTGTGTATGTGGTACGGGTACATTAGAAAATTTATTTCATAATAATTTTTTTTTTTTTTTTCTTAACATCTTTATTTCATTTCTATATATGTATTATTAATATACCACATTTTATTTTTTCTATATGTTTTTTTTTTTTTTACATAAATATGCATATAAAAGGGGTGTCTTTGGGATAAATGCCAGTGATAATTAATTTTTGAAGTCAAAACTTCATTTTACAATCCACCTGAAATTCTAATAGATTGAAAATTTTTAAATATGTATGTTAAGTACATTCTTCTTCTTCTTCTTTTATTTTTGTCCATTCCCACATAGTCTTAGACGTAGCTCTAGATTTAACGAATATCCTATACTATGTATTTTAAATATTTTCACTACAGGCATAACGCCTGTAGTATCGCCAAAGTAGTATCGCTTTACATCATGGTATATTGATGGTTAAAAAGCTCACCTCATACTGTATGAGAACTTTGAAAATTGTGGTAACTCTGCTCGTGAAATGCCCTTATGAGAAATAATGAGAGATGAAAAAAGGCCCGTAGTGAAAATATTTAAAGTATAAAGTATAGCTAGTGACTAGTCTCATCCTGTAAAATTTTGATGTCTTAATGTCTATTAATTTTTCTAAAGTTACAACCAAAATGAAAAAATAACGTAAAGTAAAATAATTGTATAATAAAATGAGTTCACCCATAATTTACGTTAAACTTCAATTTTTTTAGTTTTGTCAAATTTGAAATAACGTTTTTTGTAATCTGCTGTTAGTAAAATATGAATTTGAATATGAATAAATTTTCTATTTTTTTTTTTTTTTTTTTTTTTTTCAGGATAATAATATCAACATTTATTGTGAGACATCCTGTAATAGACATTCTATGCTTTAAAGGTTATATTATGCATACAAGGTGACGTACACTTATACATATTTAGATATAACGTTTGTACACAAATATCACACAAAACTTTATGCTCTGTTTACTTATTCATTATCCTCTTATGAATGAATTTATATCATTTTCTATATTCTATACATGCACATTCATACCTCATTATACAGAGTTTACAAACTCGTGTGTAGGTGTATGTATATATAAACAATATAATACAAACATAAATGCATATGAATATGTATATGTGATACAATGTATACATTAGTATAGAATTTTTGTACCTAGATTTCTTTTATATACATACATAAATTTTAATAATAAATGATGATGAATTTTATTTTTTGAAAACTTATGTGCAGTGATATCTATATACACACACGTATACACATGTACATATATTCATGTACACATCCATACATATGTATGTATATAATCCCAAAGACTATATATATCCATCTTATAAAATACATGAATATAAATATGTACATGGAAAAATATAAATTAAAATCTTTTTGTATATATACCTGTCAATTTTCTTCATATTTTCTAATTAAAATTTTTTTTTTTATTTTTCTAAAAGAAAAAAAAAATTGTGAATTGACACAAAAGACACAAAAAAGTATATTTTCTCTATATATATATTTTGTTTGTTTGTTTTCTACTTTATTTTAAAGTCTTTTTAATATATTTTTTTGAAAAATTATATGAAAATTTCGTTTAAAAAGGAAAAACCGTTTATTATTAATTTTTTTTTTTTTTTTTTTGCTATAAAAAGAAAATAAATATTTCAATTTTATTTAATTAATTTTATATTATAAATGTCGTTTTTTTTTCCTTGTTTTTTTTTTTTTTTTATTATAGTAAAAATGAATGAATGAAATTTTCCTTTCAACTTCACACAAAATCCGCTTTTTAATAAACTTTCCTATAAAATATGAAAATATAAAAAAAAAATTAAAAAAAATTAAAACAGATACTACTATTTTAAATATAATCAGCATTAAAAATGAATTTTTAGTTTTTTTCTACATATTTTTTGTATTGAGCTGTCTATCCTGTCTTTTAAAATTTTTGGCATTTTTTGAATAATTTTCTGATAGTTTTGATAGTTATTCTCTCCTTTATTTATTTCTTTTTGTTTTTTGTTTTTTGTTTTTAATTATACCATTTTTTGAATATTCTACCAAAATATAACGGATATATGTTCATATTTACTATACATATCCATTGATATCCTTTTTGATGCGTATTAATGATGGCTTGGTAAATAAAAAATAAAATTAAAACAAAAAGAAAACTTTTCATAAAAAATTTAATAGAAAAAAAAAAATTAAACTCTTCTCTCTTTGTCCTTTTTTTTTTGGTTTTTATCAATTTAATAATTTCCATTGCATGTTGCTCTATATGGGAAACCCTCGTATAATATGTGATGTTTTTTTTTTTTTCAGTACAAGTTCGACAAAATGCTATTTACAAGCTGTAACAAATTTTTTAGGTGATACATTGATAGGAATCCTATATATTTCGGAATTTTCCTAGTATAAGGCTCTTTCAAGGATCGTAATGATGAAAGGGAGATCCACTGTGTAACACACAGGAGTTATGCACATATTACATTTTTTTTTGTTTTTCCAGTTATTTTCACTCAAAATTTGATTAAAATAATCAGGAAATCGAATATATTCGCAGAATGTGATGAATATTTGATCCCCACCTTAACGACCCATTTACAAAAAAAAAGACAGGATGTATACATTCCAATAAATTTAATTTTTGCTGTACGTTTTTCTTCCTCTTATTTTGTTTATTTTATTATTTTTTAAAAAGTCAAATTTTTAAAATTTTTTTTTATTTTACAACAAAATATTGAATTTATTCATATTTTAAATGTCGTTGCTTTTCTCTCATTTTTTTTTAATGTTTTTTTTTTGATTTTCATGAAAATTTTGTTTCATTTATTCATGTCATATCCTATACTTTAGATTATTTTATTTGTTTATTTTTTTATTTTTTTAATTTTTTTTTTCTCATTTTTTCGTTATTTTTTTTGTTTTTCAAATCTGTTTTAAATTCAATGCTCGTTCGTTTGCATGCTAAAAAGTAAAATACGTAGTAATGATATTTGGATATTTTGTTTTTTGTTCAGTTTCTCCCCATTTTCAATCTTTTTTTTTTCTTTTTCAAGTAACAAAAGTTATTTTAATCTTTTATTTATTTATTTTTTTTTGCTGCTGCTTCGAATACTATTAGTTACTGTTGTACTTTGATTTGTTTTGTAAATAGTTTAGTCTTTTAGAATATGAAATACAAATATGCCATGATGATGACGATAGAGAAAAGGGCTGTGTGTGCCTGGCTCTTCATCATGAATGTTTTTTCATTTTGTATTTTGTATTTTTTTTTTTTTTTTACTTTATTTTTAGTAAATTGTCATGCATTAGACCATGAACAAATGAACCGATTTAAATTTTTTTATGTGGAAAATATTTTTCTATTGTGAATAATAATTACGATAATTTTAAAAATGAAATTTTGTTTTTTTTTCTTCTTCTATTATTTTGAATTGTTTTTTTTTTTTTTTGTTAATTTTTAATTTTATTAAAAAAATATCGGAAATTTTTTTTGTTATTTTATTTATTAATTTTATTATTTTATTTTTTTTTTATTACAGACACACGTATACGATAAGAATGCAAATAATATGAAATTTGTGATTGAGCAATTGTGCTTGTGTATGAACAATAATTATAAAGGCACAATGCCCTATGGTCTTATGGATGATATCTATTTTATGTATCCAACGGTTTAATCGTAAACAAAAATACAAAATAACAAAATATTTCAAATGTTTATGCCTTCTATGCTTCCGTCCTATATCTATCAATAATCAATCAATGATGAGTGATTTACAAATAAATATTTTTTGCTTTAATTTTTTTTTTTTCAAGATTAATGATCATTTTTTTTTTCATTTTTCAAAATGATAACAGTTCATTTGATGAGTGTATTTTTGTGTACAGATAAATCACACATTGCCACGTGCCATTCACTCATGTCAATATCACAAATCATGGTATACACACAAAAATAATATCAAATAAATGTATGTATATAAAAATGCTTCTGATACATTTGTTATGTTTTATTTGTGTATACTATATATGATATTATTATTTGTATTATACATGTAAGTAAATCGATAAAATTAAATAAAAAATTTTTTTTTATTTTTACTTGTTTTTTGTTGTTGTTTTAATTAAAGATTTTTTTTTTTTTTTTTGTGTGTTAAATAAATACTAGAGACACACTTCAGGTCAACGATCAGATTTCAGAATAAATAAAAATTACCCAGCAACAAAAAAAAACAAAAAATATTTAATTAAACAAAACAACAAAAATTGTAATATTTTAAAAAGTAAATATTGTGAAATGTCTTTAGAAATCTAACAATTAATCAATTATTGATAAATAAACGTATGTCGATTATCATTAGCCACTGTTTATTGAAAAATAAAAATTATATTAAAACATTAAATATACACTTTAATTATCCATATGAGTAATTTCATTATATGATGTGTTTTTCCAAAATATAAAAAAATCTTTCACATTTTTCTGCATTTCATCGTTATTTTCTTTCAAAAAATTTCATTTCAAAAAAATTTAAAACAAAATAAAATTTTACGTAATTTCAATTTAAAAAAAAAAAAAAAACACAAAATCATTCAAATTTTGCATGATATACTGGATGGGTTATACATACTTATATGTATGTACATATGTGATATGTGATAACGAAACTTTTAATTTTATGACATTCGAGTGGCAAAATTTTAAAGTCATTCAATTTAATTAAAAAATTTAAATTTCGTAAAAATGATTTACCATCAATATATTTATACATGAAGAACGTCCTTTTAATGTTGAACGTTGAAGCGTAACTCCATAGATACAACGTAAAATTTTCATTCAAAATTTTTTACACGCGTTTAATGTAACTAAAATCAAATATTAGCCATCTGTTGAAATGAGCAAATACATATTAGAAAAGGGGGATTTGAAATTGTTCAAGTTCAAATTGATTGAATTGTTTAAATTAAATCATTCAATTCACAAATTCATCAGGATCTTAAGGTTCAGGTTGGATTGTAGTTCAATTAGAATATATTGTATGTACAAGAACATATGAAATTTTTGATTTTATAAAAAAAAAAAAAAATTCGTTACAAAAAATTCAAATGTAGCAACACTTTGAAAAACGAAAAACATCTTGCCTAATTTTTACTACACCTCCTTCTTATTCATCCCAAATATTTTTTTATGCATAAATCATTCCGGTATTAATCCATTTAATCCTTCGTGCTTCATAAGTGTTCGAAATTTCCATTTTAAAAATTTTCATTAAAATAAAAAGAAAAACAGAGAGTCAACGAACGAATGTTCGTTATAACAATGATGAAAATAAAACAGATTATTTAAATTCAATTTTAAATTATTACAGTTTTTGTTTTCTTTAAAAATCCAAAAAAATGAAAAAAAAAAAAAATTCAAAAATATAACAGCTGTTCCTTTCGGTAATGCATGCAGTACATTATGCTGTTGCTGTTTTGTATGCTTCAGGCGTTTAATTTTCTCTTTTTTCATTTCATTTTTTTTTTTTTTTTTTGTTATAAGTTATCAAAATGAAATTAACAGAAAAGAAAAGTGTTGTAGATCGTAAATAAAATCCGTTATAAGGGAGGAACAAAAAAAAAAAAAAAAAAAAAAAAGGAAATAAAATAATTTACTGACATTTCCTTATAAAATAATGTGAACAATTTAAGTACTTACACCTCTTTTACTTTCATACAAACATATATAACATATTTTTCCTGTTTTTCCTGTTTTTTTTATATTTTATTTTCTTTTTATTTTCATTTTCTATGCTTTATTAAAGCTAAATTAATTACTTGTTTGTACATATATACATTCAACGTAACTGAACACGTACATGCATACATATATGCAGATGCTATATCCTGCGCCTTTGTATAATATATAGCAATTGTTTGTGTACCTACGTGTGTTTACTTGTGTGTAAACCTTTTAAATTATAGTTTTCGTGAATCTATAATTATCGCACCATTATTAATGGCATCAAAATAAAAAAAAAGAAAAAGAAAATAAAAAAAAAATAAACAAAACAAAAACAAAGCACTATCAGAAAAACAAAATTCAATTTTCAATATATATACTCAGTACTCGTATACATAAGTGTTTACGTATCGTATAATCAGGATGTGTACATACAGATTACGTATACATATACGTACGTAAAAAGGAAAAACTAGGTTATAATTTTCATTCATATATGTATATGTATGTACACACAATATTCGTTCGATGTGGCATTAAAACAAAAACACAAAGCAAAAAAAGAAAAAAAAACAATTTTTTTTTTTCCATCGATTTTCAGTCAAATTTTATTTTATTATGTATTTAATTAAATGTTTCTCGCTACATATAATATTGAAAATGTTACGTACATGCATGCATACATGCATTATATAAGTAAATTAATTACTATCCATATACAGGGACAAGATAATCAATTTCTCGTTTTTATTTTTATTTTTATTTTTTCTTTTTATTTTTATTTTGTTTTGTTGTTTAATACTGAGTTTATTTCTTTTGGTTCATTGTCTCTCAGTTCTTTGCTATTTACTGTTTTTATCTTTTATTTATATATTTGTATGAACATTTTTCTTAATAAAATTTATAGTTAATTATTGCTTGAATTATGATATTAGAAATAAAAATGATCTCTTTTATAAAAATGTATATTTTGTTTTTTTTTTCATTTTATTTTTATTTTTTATTTTTATTTTATTTTTTGTTTTTATTTTGCCTGATGTGTATTAACGTTCTCATCTGAAAATAATAATAATTGATGATACTATCAAATCCATATTGATGATATTTTCGGATATATTGTGATAACCATATATAATGGACTTGAATTTATAATTAAAAATAAAATGAAAAATATTAATAACTAATAATTTTTTTTTTTTATACTGCATTAATTATTTCAAAAACAAAAAAATAAAAAATAAAAAATAAAAAAAAATATATATCATTGCTTTTATGACATCGTTCTGTTTAATTAATTTTGAATTTGAAAAAATAAAAACAAAAATACATTCTCTTTTGCTTTGTTCACTATTCATCCATGTTAGAGTGCATTTGATATTTTAAAAACTGAAAAACAAAAAAAAAAAAAAAAAAAAAAATTGTAAAATTAAAAAAACAAAATTATGAAATTTAAAACGCTCGTTATACTCATTGAAATGCACAATATGCGTTGAAAATTTGTATCATAACAGAAATTTTAGTTTTTAGTTTTATTAATTTTGTTATTTTTGTTTCTGTTATCGTTTTCAATTGATTTTTTTTTTTTTTGATTTTCTAAGAGCAAAACCATGAAAGGGGAAAAATGGAGGAAAATAATTTTTTTAAATTTTTCTTTATTTTCGTTTTCTTTAAATAAAACAGTACAAGATCTGAACCTGAACCTGAACTGAAATGATAAAATTATTAATTTTATTCTGCTTTCATTAATTTTTATATTTCTTTTGAAAATTGAAAATTACAAAATTAAAAAATAATTTAAAATATTAAAAAACATAAAAACAAAAAAAAAAAAAATACCGGGAATATAATAATTGTGGTTTTATGTGGATTTTGCATAAGAATTTATATGAAAAAAATCATTAAAAAATAGTAATATAAATAATAAATGAAAAATAAGTAAAAAAATCTGTATTTGTACAAGTAATAATTCTCGTATTATGCAAAAATCATGATCTGAAAAAATTTCTACGTTATACGAAACTTCGTTCGCGTTTTTGCTATGTAAAATTTTGAATTACACAAAAACTGTGTGATAGACGAATCTGTTAATCAAAAATCTGGACAAAATTTATAAATTTTTGTGCATCAAGACCGCATCATACAAAAGTTACATGTAATCAAAAAAAAAATAAATAAATAAATAAATATATTCGATACATTTTCAATTATACTTTATTTTTTAAATATTTTCATTACAGGTTTTATGAACATTTTACAAGCAATATTATCACAATTTTAAAAGTTCTCATAAGTATGGGATGAATCTTTTAAATATCAATATACAATCAATATTTGATTGTCGTTTAGTACAACGATGTAAAATGATACTACAGTTCCCATAAGACCTGTATTGAAAATATTTTTAAAAAATAAAGTATGAAATTCATCCATAATACACCTTGTATAAAAGAATGGCAAAAATTCTGTCATATATGTACATTTTGAAACAACAAAATTTTGTTCTCACATTGAGTAACCGACATTTTTACGTGTATGCATGCATACATGTACCTGATCGATTAATATCCGTATATTTTAATTTTTTTTTTTTTTTTTTTTTATAAATTATGAAAAACAGTTTCCGTTATTGTGTTCGAACGAATATTATTGTTACAGAAGAGAAAATATGAAAAAAAAAAAATGAAAATATTTAATAAATTGGAATGAAATTTTCATATTACGAATAAATGAAATGTGAATTCCTGTATTCTATGTTTGTATGTATACGTGTATATATTTACAATATAATTGTAATTATACAATGATTAAAAACGTATTTAATTAATTCAATTATATTTATGATGATATTTTCATTTTTATTATTAAATTTTCTTGTTTTCATTTATTTATTTTTTTTTTGGTTACGAATACGTTAATACACAAAACAGATTTATGTATGGAGGGGATGGTCATAATTTGGTCATTGTGAATATTTATGTACATATGTATATCACAATATGATATAATCATATTTTCATATTGAATGACGTACATACATGCCTACATATTTACGTATATTGATATGAATTTTTAACCATCCATTAAATATCACATTATATCCCATTATACCCGCTATTGTATGCATTTTTTGACACTCCTAATTATCCTGATTTTATAATTATCATTTTTTTTTTTTGTATTTTTTTTATTCCATATAAATTTTGATTTTGTTCGATAAACATAGCCTGTATTGTGATGTACATGTAAAATACTATACAAATTGGAAATGTGTATAATGATAGTAAAATTATTTAATAAACCTGAATTATTTTGAATTTAATACATAGATTTGTGTGTGTGTGTTTTTTTTTTTCTATCTATTGTATTTAATTAAATAAATGATGTGGTTTACATCACACAATAATATACAATTCTATTTCGTATGTGTATGTGATGTGTGTACATACATACATACATACATATGTAAACAATAATCATAATAAATAAATAAACAGGAATTAGAAATAATAATAATGAAAATAAATGAAACTAATTATATTTATTTAATTTATTTTTTATTTATTTTTTTAAATTTTCCTTGGAAATTTAAAAGTCAAAATAAACATTAAAAAAAATAGTAAAAAATATTTACAATTTTTGAATAACAAAAGTTTGTGTATACTTAATTAATTGGGTATATATTATATGTCAAACAAAAGCACACTGATCTTTGAAATTAATATGTAAAATAATTTAGAGATATTATAAAAACATCTTAGAGACAAAAATACAAATAATAAAAAGCACACGGTCTAGTTATAATTTTTGTTTTTTTTTTTTTTTGTTTTGTTTTAAATTCAAATAAAAAATTGATGAAAAAAAAAACTAGATTATAGATACATCAACATAAAAATAAATTAAAGATTATCTTTATCTCTATGTTTATATTAGAGTAGTATTTGTTATGGTTACCGTATATTAACGCGTACTACACAGGGGATCATCATCATTCCACAAACTAAAAAAAAAACAAAAAAACAAAAAAAAACGGAAAAAATCTCATTCAAAATGAATATTGCACTTATAATCCCATAGAGACGTTGCTATGAGCATCATTCATAGTATTAGCGTATGTATGGCATACAAAATAGATAAATGTACTAGGTGATACTAGTATAACAAATGATGATGACTTTATCAAGAAAACAGAATCACAACAACGAAAGACACACAAAAAAAAAAAAAAAAACAAAAAAAATGAAAATAAGTTTCATACTGACTAGTCAATAAATTGCAATAGTTACTATAAGCGGTTAAAAGTGATATGGTACGATATTAGCAAACTAAAGCTTACTATAATAATAAACTATATATAATATCTATATGGTAGTCAACTCAATCTAAAAGCATATGATTTCATTTCTGATTAGAAAAAATGACTATGCTATGAAACATGGACTCTATGAATGAAAGTGTTAAAGGTGAATATCATTAGAAAAAATTAAACAACAACAGTAAAAATGACATCGATATTCGATAGATAATACATATAAAAAAAAACTGACAGTTATAATACAGTTAATAACAAAAATAACCATGCAAAATTTTCAAATTTTTATAAATTTTACAATTGAAAATTACACAACCTTCTCTCAAAAAAGAATTTGTTTTTATTTGCTTTGAATTTTTATCATTTTCATTGTTAAAGTTCCGTATAATCCTTGAAACATACGAAAAGATCAACTTTCATCATGAATTGTATGACTTTTGATCAATAAATAAATTAAAATTTTCCAAAAATCCGAAATGTTTAGTTTTCACATCAAATTAGAAAATTCATAAAAAATAACGAATTATATTTCAAAATTTCTATCAATATTTGAAAAATGAAAAGCTCCCGTGTTAAATTCAAATTTCAAAAAAAATACAATGAAAATCATGAAGATCCTTAATAATTGAAAGATAATTCAATTTATAATTCATCAATGTCATTCAATTTTTCTCTAAATCTAAATGTTGGAAAATTCATTTCCTTCCACCCCTCTCTAGTATATTTACTTTGTAAAATTTTATTGCATATATTAAGGGATTTATTATGATTTTTTTTTTTTTTTTAAATATCATAACTTTTGTCTTTTGGGATTTGATAATGGAAGGTAAAGATACATATGTATGTGAATATCCTTTTTTTGTATCCTATTTTAATGTTTCAATCAATCATTTATATTTTTTATTTGTATATTTATACACTCATATTCATAGAATCCTTGTGTACATATATGTAATAGTGATTCATTCTATTTTTGATGATTTTAATGCACGTAAAAGTAATACGCCACATGGAAAAAAACCCCAAAATCCCGGTAGTATTGCATTTACATTATTATTTATGTTTATATTTTATTTTATTTATTTTATTTACTATTCAAATTTTGTTTATTTGCTTTCATTTTTCGTTAAATGAAAAATAAAAAAATAAAAAATAAGCACAAAATTTTTTTTTTTTTTGTTTTTATTAACAAAATCAACAAATATTGAACTATAAAACACATGCGTGTATTGATTTTGAATAACGTAAATTTGAACAGCTTATACGTAACGTAAGTGCTCTAAATACGTTCATGTACATGGATTTTGTTCAAATGTTTATATTTTATTTTATTTTTAAATTACTTTTACTATTTTTATTCGTTTTAAAAAAATAAAATAAAATCTCATTATAATACGAAATTAAAAAATTGACAATAGAAAAATAATGAAAATAAAAAATAGATAATATTTGTTTTAAAACCGATTAATTTTGAAAGAGGTGTAAGTTAGAAATTTTTCAAAAATTTACATTTTACAATTCACATTACAAGAATACATTTTTGGGTCAGTTAAGTTTTACCACAGATTTTGCCTATGATGCAGTTACTGATGTTGAAGTTACCATATACAAAGAACTCAAACGACAAAATGGGTAATGGCTTTATGATGTGATATGTGGTCAAAAGTCTTGCTCTAAAACAAATTTATATCTGTAAATAAAAAGATTAAATTCAAAAAAGAACGATCTGGAGATAATTAAAATAACAAAATTTCCAAGATTATAAATATAAAAAAATTTAATGAAGAACAACAAAGGATACTTAGAAACAGACATTTTAGATTGCCAAGGATTCTATCTATGGGACAACAAAGTGTGTGAAAACAAATAATAATTGAAGGCAGACATCATAGATAGCCAAAGACTCAATCAGTGAGACCGCTAACAATGAAGTTTAGTAGAGAACAAAAAACATGAAACTTAACATACATATTTGAAAACTTTGAAAGTGACTTAAACCTCTTTTTTTTTTTTTTTAATATACATAAATAAATGGCTTACATCCTATTCACATTTATTGAAGTAAACAAAAACCAATGGATGATGATGAATTACATGCGTACAAATGTAATATTGTTTATTAACTTTTTTGTTTATATACAAAATGTACATATGTGTAACACGTATTATTATTGTGTACTAAAGCCTTTTTTTGTTTTCTCTCATTTCCTCTATTTACACTCAAAAAAAGCAACAAATTATTTAGAAAACCAAAGAAATTAAACAAAAAACAATAGAAACATTAAAAATAAAATAAAAATACAAAACCAACAGAATATTGTACAAAATATTAAAATCAAATAAAAAATATTATTATGGATTAAAATCATTCTATATTTGTATATTCCTACATATGCGGTTTTGTTTTAAATGTATTTTCTTATACAATTTCTGAATTAAATTTTATTTTGTTTTCATATTTTCATATGAACAATATTTTTCATTCAATTCAGTTTAATTTCTGTTTTCTTTGTTTTTTTTTTTTTTTGTTTTTTGTTTTGTTTTTTGCTTAATGTTTTTATTACGAATTTAATATACAATTTTATTTTAAAATAAAATAATAAATAAAATGAAATAAAATAAATATAATATTTATTGTATTTGTGTATACGTGTATGCATGAGTTAGGAATACATGTATGTACATACATATATGTATATACTACACTGTATGTACAAATTACCAAACGATTTGTTTTGTGCACAATAAACAAAAAATTTTTAGATACATACATACGTACATGCTATAGTGTATGAATATCGTTGCATTATGTTTATAACAAAAAATTGTTGTTTTTTTTTTTTTTTTTTTTTGTAATTTATGTATGTATAATTGTTTAAAACTACTTTGTAGTAAAGTGCACATTTTGACAGAGATATATGTGTGTATATAATATGCAAAACGAATACACATAAGGAAAAAAAACTATACATCAAAATATAAAGTTACTAAATGAAAGTATATAATATGCATCTGCACATACATATGTATGTATCTAGAAAAATAGGATAATAAAAAGTTTTGCTTTTTGTTTAAAATTTGTTTAACTTCAAAATATGTACACAAATAATATTAATATGAAATGCATACACAAAAATGTAAGTTATACATTTGTGTGTGTGTGTGTGTGTACAATACATACATGTGTAATAAACACAATAGGAAGTACTAACTAAATTTTTTTTTTTTTTTTTGTTTTTTTTTTGGTACTAAAAAGTTATATTTGGTATGTTGTCTGTATACAATAGAACTGTCATAGAAAATTTTATTATAGTTTTGGTTTTTCCACTATCTCTTTTTCTCTGTAGAATATTTACACATAAAATAATAGACAAAATCATATCAAAATATGTTTTTAAACTCTAATTAATTTGAAAAATAAATTTTCTAAAACTACTAAATAAAAGACCTTATATAATAGGGTGGTTACCTATACTTTAACGTGTACATATAATAATAAAATATGAATTCTGTAAGGAAAACTCATAAAAAATTTTTTTTTGATTTTTCTTCTATATTTTCTTCTATGTCAGTCAATTTAGAAATTTTCAAAAAAAAAAAAATAAATAAATAAATAAATAAATAAAATAAAGTAAATAAAAATCAAAATACTTTCTATTTGTATAAAATGTTAACCCAAATATTTGGATTAAAATTGATGTACAATGGGGCATATGTGTCCTATATGTACACACAAATATATCGACACTTCTACAAACCTGCAGTCACATAAATATATGTATATGTATTATATGCATGACATATTTTAAGGGTCTATATCTATATTAATTGTCCGATAACCTAAATAGACACATAATGTACACGAAGAAAAATTTCAAAACTAATCTATGACGTGTATGTACAATATAATTATTATTTTTTTTTTAATTATAAAATAAAGTGTTTTTGGGTTAATTTTCTGAATTACTAATATACCTAATACTTAGTAATTACCTACTTCATTTTTAATTATGGGTTATGTACACACAATTAATTTTATGTACACACCTACTACACACATCCATATACAAATAGATATTATGAACATGCAATGAAATGTGATATCAATTTGAATTGGACTTTAAATAATTAAAAAAGATAATAAAGTCTCAAACACACATTAGTTATTATACATCAGATTAGAAAATATTTTTCGAATTTTCTTTTTTTTTTTTTTTTTAATAAATAAATAAATTGAGCTGTTGCAATAATAAATGATTAGAAAAAAAAAAAAAAATAATAATAATTAGGCCTTTTTGTCCTAAATTCTTTCTATAGAAGTTTCATACATAATTTATTGATTATTGGGTACATTAATGCGCGTTAATCGGATTTTAGATGTTTCGATAACATAATTTTGTATTATCGTTTTTTGAGTCACTGTATTTTCTAATGTAATTTTTATTTTTTATTTATTTATTTATTTATTTTATTTATTTTTTGTTTTGTTTTAGTAGAATGTATTCATGTGTGTAATTTCTAATAAATGTTATGTCTGCCATAATATAATAAAAATGTCTGTTTTTTTTTTTTATTAAACATTTACATACTCTTCGATTCTTAAATATCAATATATGATAAAATTCATGTACATACATACGTATACACATGGACACTTGCATGCAATCTTTGCATTATCCATATGCACATTTTGAATGATATATATGTAGTATGATGTATTGAACATATAGAAAGAAGGACATGAATTTATAAATAAATCCTATTTACTTTATATAAAAATAATAACAATAATAATAATGATAGTAATAATAAATGATGGATGAAAGAGTGACAAAAATCCCAATATGATGTTATCATAATTGAGTCTATTGTATTATTATTATATGTACGTATGTATATACAGAGAATATTTTTATTTTATTGATAATAATAATAAATAAATTTATCGATTTATTTACATACACAAAATTAATATGAGGGTGATTTTCTGATAAAATATTTGATTTATTTGCATATGAGATTTTAAATGAGTATATTACATACATACATATATGTATTTTTTTGCTTTAAGGGGTTTCTCTTTTTAAATAAGTTATTTTTTTGGCAGTTAAAAATCAGTCATTAATAATTTTAAAACCAATTCAAAAATTTGTATATAGTCATGAAGACGCCAAACGTGAGTCATATAAGAATTGTGTAGCAATAGAACAGATTTAAGATAGTTATTATTTTTCATTAAAAATCATAATAAGGACCTCTGATGATCACTAAAAATTTCTAATCCTCTTAACTGAATCAAATTAATTATTCACTTTTATCTATCTTAATTTTGATTTCTCATCTTAATATTCAAAATACATAAATACCCTGTGTAATGTATTATGTATATTGGCTCCACATTATATGACTTCCTTTTGATATTTATATATGAATTGAATTTTATATCATGTCTTTTTTTTCTCACCACCAAATATCATATGTAGAAATTGAATGTACATTTATAGGTACATATGTGTACATTCAACAAATATACATACATAAATGGCATGAGAAATTGTTATTACAGACATTATATATGAAAATTTTATTAAATACATATTTTGGATAGATAATATAGGAAATACAGAAAAATATATAATTTGTTATATATTGAACCTTATTTGTAAACATATACACAAATACAAATATTTTTATAGATGAATTTATTTCATATTATTATATGAAGTTTTTCATGATTTATTATCAGTTGATGAAATTGATATATTTTTGTCTATACATTCTGTAATAATAATAATCAAAGTATACATGTAGATACCCACACATAAAAGGTATACAATATATGTACACATATATGTATGTAGTCTAAAACCAAAAAATTGATAATAAATAATAATGTAAACATACATATGTGATAGACTATCTCTTCTGTTACATATATTATCACAAAATTTACTGCTGTTCATATACTTTCTCAAAAAATTCCTTAGAATTTCCGAAATACTTACTTATGTGTGTACATACATATACTATATATTTAGAAATAGACATTATCATGTACATAAATAACTAAACACACAAACACATAAAACATGAAGAAGAATTATATATGTAAGTATAAGAAAAGAAAATTCAAAAATTTTATTATGTGAGCATTTAAATTAATGTGGGGTTAAATGAATATTACATGTTTGCTTGAATATATATGTATGTATGTAAGAAAACTCATATATTGACAAAAATACACATCACATACATCAATACATGCATACACAGTGTAAACATTTTTTTTTTTTCTTCTTTTTTTAATTTAACAATCAAATAAATTTTATAACATATTGTGATAAAATATTTTATTGTCATTTGGACAAAAAACCAGAACAACCAAAAATGCATACTACCAATACTACATATATGCATAATAGCATTTTTCACAATTTCATATAGTGCATACAGATGTACATACGTTATATGACGTGTCGTCATCAATATAAATTCTCTAACTTTTTAATAAACAAAATGCATTATACACATACATACATATGTCATATGTGCAATCAAATACATATATGTATATTTAACATGGGGTGATTCTGATGAATGAATGAATAATAATGGACAAATTAACTCTTACTCATGGAATTTAGAAAATTCATTTAAAATAAACAGTAAAACTTAATTAAAACTTTTCCAGTATTCATACGGATTTGTTGTATATATTTGACTTTTGTGATGTATTTCATATTATGTATATAATGACAATTCCTTAAATTGTAATGAAGATTAATGGAAAGTAATTAAATGTCTATACAATTATTTTGGTTACTGCAAACTAAGAGAAATTCAACAAGCCAAAAGGGATTGAATGGAATGGGAGAGTTGAGATGTTCCTGGACCAATTTAAGACCATATTTTGAGTTTTGTGGTATACTAATGATGATGATGATGATGACAGTTATTTAAGTAAAAAACAATGTTATCGTATGAAAAAATAAAAAATAAAACATTCTTAAAATAAGAAAAATTTTTTATATCTATATCGGTAACAATTAAAGATTCAAAAGTTTGAGGATTAAGATGTATTGAATTGTAAAAAACTATTAAGATGAAAATTTTAACAGTGACAATGGCGTAAAATGTAAACAAATTTAAATCAAATTTAAACACGTTAATTGAAACACCTTCTGAATGTAATTACAAATTTTACATTATACTAATATTAAGCATTATAAAATAATGTACAAAATTTTTACAAAAAAAATTTTTTGTTTTCTATTTTATTTTATTTTTATTTTAATTTTTTTTTGTTAATTTTTATCTGATTCAACAGAATTTCACAGTCATCAGTAATAAAATATGCATGGGTTATATTTAATTTAAAATGTACATTTAGCATACAAGGCTATAATCTACCTATCGGTATAGAAAAACTTCTGGCATGTTCAGATAATTGATTTCTGTAGTACACTGTAGTTAAGTGTGGCACTTTTTTATTAATGATTAAGTATATAGTATCATATATAAATAAAATATGAAATTTTTGATTTCAATTCTCTTATCAAAAAAAATCCGAAAAAAAAAATTAATAACATTTTCAAAATAATAAGACAGAAAGCATGAAAAAAAAAAAAGATAAAAATAATAAAAATAAAATTCGTTTGACTATTTAAATGAAAAATAAAATTATTATTTACAATGAATAAAAATATCTTTTATTATTTTTTTATATTTTTTGCTTTTTGTTTTTTTTTTTTTTTTTCTTCGAGAATTTGATCTAAATTATATACGCGTGCATATAAACATATGTTATATCTACGTATGTAGACTTAGGTATACGTAATAGAAAAAAGTAAAGCTAAATATGCTAAAGTTGAAAACACGTTATGTATACAATTATTTATACGTAATGAATTTAATTTTTTATTTTATTTTTCTATATAACGTAAATTTTATTTATGTTATTATATCATGTAACATAACAATATACTACACACACATGTATATGTATCTTCTGACATATGTACATATGCATAAATGTATGACTTTTCATTTATAATTTCTGTTATTTATTACTTAGTTATATTACTTATATTACTTTTATTACTTATATTATTGCAATTCATACTACAATTACTGTTTTCACAAACCATATAATATATACAATATATTATTGTAGGTATATAGACAACACAAATCCATACGCAAGGTACATATACAAAATTATATTGTTATCATCATTTTTATTCATGTATATGTATGTATATGCCTGCATACTAATGTATATGTGTAAGTGTAAATATCGCTATTCATACAACAATAAGTCAATATATACATGCTGCTGCCAATAAATAAATATGTATACACGTGTATACAGCAGATTGACTTTATACGTTTATATACAAACACACATTATATAGACCCTCATACACACTACAATATTTCACTTATACATGTGTATGTAAACTTTAATAACTTTTTTTCATTTTAAAGAAAGAAAGAAAAAAAAATAAATAAAAATAAAATAAAATTATTGTATGTACCTACTTCCATTTAAAATTATAAAAACAAAAAGAAATCAAATAATGTAAAATTTATAAAAACGCTTTTCCATTAATAAGCGATTTCATTTTAAAGAAAATAATTAAACAGTTGTGACATATTTAAAAAAAAAATTTTTTTTATATAAAAAGCCAATAAAACATCGTTGTGAAAAATTAATATCAGAAAAAAATAAAAATAATAATAATAAAAAAAAAATTGTTTTTTGAAAAAATATTCAATTTCTTATTCATTTTGTTGAGAAATTAAAGTACATATAAAAAATTCAATAGTGGTGTAAAGTTCTCATAAAAGTGAAATAAAAATTTTTGTAATTTTTTATTTTTTTTTATTCGAAATTATTTCAATTAAATTTGTATAGAAAATTGATTTGTTTTATTCTTTAAAAAAAAAAAAATAAAAACAAAATTTTATACAAATAATTTAATTCATTTTAGAAAAACGTCAGGTAAAAAAATTACGAAAATTTCTCCCCTTCAGTTTTGTAAAATTTATTGGGACAAAAATAAAAATAGAAAAAAATCTAGAAAATATTATATTGATAATAAATTAATTTTATATTAATATTTAAAAAAATAAATAAATTTAAAATTTATTAAGAGTCGCTGCCTACACCAACCGATGATAAAAGGGGTTTTATTTTAAAAAAAAAATAAATAAAAAACCCTTGAGGTCTTTACGGCGTGTACGGCACACTCTTAATATATATTTAAACCTATACATATCTACATAAAATATCGAAAAGAGTTTTATATCTAAACCTCAAAAATATTAAAAATCAATAAATTTTTAATTGAGGTTCAAATTTTGGGAAGTAGAAAACGGTAAGTTTAAAAACAAAAAAATTTTTTTTTTATTTATTTATTTTTACAAATTTTTGGTATGCATTTTTCAACCCATTGAATATTTCTAGACTTATTTACAAGAAAATTTTGTGCTTTCTTTCTTTCACTTTGTGCATATTTTGTTTTTGAATTTATTTATTTATTTTTTGATAACCTCAAATGCTACAGAGAAAAGATAATTAAATTACTCCCAAATTGAAAATTCTAAAGTCTATAGTTACATGTACATAGGACATGTTTTCTATGTGATTTTCAAGTAAAAAAACAAAATTTACATAAATTCTGTGTCAGGGTTGTAAGTCAAAATTAAAAAAACAAAAAAAAAAAAATTTCCTTTGCTAATCGAACATAAGGAAAAATCAAGAAAGATTTTCAAATCAAAAATATAAAAAATCAAAAAAAAAAAAATAAACGAACCATTGCTTGATGTTTTATTATTAAATCATTATGAAAAAGTTTTTTAATTATAAAATACAGTCAGTGTATGTTTTCTGACGTTTTTTTTTATCTACAAAAAAAAAAAAGAAAAAAAAAATTGTATCACATTGTATGTACAGTTTTAGCTCTAATTTTCCTCTTTTATGCTTTCACATTAAATTTTGTTTGCATATTCTGTTCCAGTTTAATTTAAATTTTCTTTTTTTTTTTCTAAAAAAATTTTCACTTTAAATTTAAAATATAGAGAGAATTTTTAAATTTCTATACTAAATGGACGAATTCATGTACATTATACGTACAAATGACGTAGATACACAGTAAATCATACAGACGTATATATTTGTACACCCACATGGCAAAAAAGAAATAAAAAAAATTCCATTTAACGGGACAAAAAAAAAAGAAATTAAATAACACGACTAAAAAAACACATGCAAAGAAGCAAAGTAAAATTTATTCTTTTTCATATCATCCATATGTACTATATTACTGGTGTACTGAAAGTGCATTAAAGTATATTACATGTACAACACGTGTTGCATGTATACATGTGCATGTGTGTGTGTGTATAGGTTTGTACGAAAGGATATAGAAATTATATTTAATTTAAAAATTAAGTGAATGTAAGTTTACTCAAAAAAAAAAAAAAAAAAAAAAAAAAAACAAAACCAAGCGAATAAAGTAAAAAAGAAAACAAATTCCATATAATGTTTACTTTTTTCCTATTTTCATTTCGCTTTTTATACATTATTTGTATTAAGTATGTGAGAATGTGAAATAAAGTGCCGTTCATGTAGTCTGTATTTATGTACATTTGCATAAAATACACACTCATACACGCACACATACATATGTACATGTACACGTGGAAGCTATATATTGCATTAGATGCATATATGCAAAAAAAATGTACAGGACGAAATTGTATAAAACGACAAAATGAAAATATAACCTACATTTTTATTTCTTTGAAAAAAAAAAATTAAGAAATGTTGTTTTATCCTTGTACGTACAAGCGAACAAAATATTTTTCAAAATCTAAACAAAACAAAAAAAAAAAAAAAATTAAAAAATTTCTACTTTGTTAGTTTATAGCAAGGTATATAGGTGTAGTATACAAATGTTCGTTTGTATACGAACACCATCATCATGGTTTTTTTTTTTTTTTTTTTTATAAAAACAATGTTGTGAAAAATACCAAAGATTCAAACAGCTTTAATAAAATGATTGTGATCCTCTTATTTTTGTTCGGTAATAGAATTTTAACTAGAATTTATTGCGGTTGATATATGATGATTATTATAAGCATATCAATTATTAAATTTCATTTACATATATTGAACTTCTGATGATGTTGTATATCAGCTAAAGGCCTTTCAGGATATACATACATGACTTTCAATTTAAAAAATAAAAAAAAAAAGTAAATCCTCTTACTTTGTGCATGCAATTGATTTTTGTACGATGGGCAAAATCAAAACTGTTTTGAGCATCATCATACAACCTGATGTGTATTAATTAAAGATAAAGGATATTTAAAAGCCATATGATAATTGCATGCATGAGAATACAAAGTAAAACATAAACAACTACTTGACGACTTTTTAGTATTTAAATTTTGTGTAAATACCGGGGGTTTTAAGTATTTTTCACAAAACTGTGCGAAATTCATTTTCAAATATGCACATAATTCGTAAAGAAAAATTAAAAAAAAAAGAAAGGATTTCTGGTTTTTTTTTTTTTTTTTTTTTGATATTTTCTCATTGACATTATGACATTTTTCCTAGAGATGATATTAAAATGTGTGTATTACCAATGAATATAAACATGCTACCAAATAATAATGAATATATACTCGAGTTTTCCTTATATACAACACACCATGTGGTGTGTACACATGTATGGCGTACGTATAAATTTTCTTCTTTTACTCATGTATAATTCATAAACTAAAAAAACAAAAAAAATTTGTGTAAATTTTTCTCTTTTAAATTAAAAAAAAAAAAAAAGAAAAACCTTTTTCTTGAATTTCCTTTCTGTTCTTTAGAAAAATCTACAAATAAAAACTACTACTGAACATACATAGCAAAAAATTTTTTTATTTGGTTTTTCTCACAGTTATTTAAAACAAAAACAAAAAAAAAAAACAGAAAAAATTTCTAAAAATCCTATTTGTATATATTATGCACATGATGATAATCTTCAACCAAACAAAAAAAAAAAACAAAAAACAAAAAATTTGTGATGTAATAAAGCACTCATATAAAAGAAGGAAAATTAATATTTTTAAATTGTGACCATTAAATATCATTTTGCTTTATGTGTACTTAAACAGTAAAACAACAAAAACAACAAAAAAAACGTAACACATAAAAATAAAGAAAACCATTTAAAAATTTTGTTTGTACAAAAAGAGATTAAATTATTAACTTTATTTTTTGTGTTCATGCTCCTTTTAGTCCTTTTTATAAAATGAAAAATTTTCTTTATATATTTATACGTACACCTGTAGCTCTTATAAGCTCTATATTTTTTTCTTGCTGTAGATTTGCTATTCCTTTTTGTTTTGTTTTGTTTTTTTTTATTTTTTCTTTTTATTTAGTCAGGAAAATTTTTAAGGAACAGTTTACATATACCATGTACATGTATAGATGGAGAAAAAAAGAAATTAAATAACATAAAGCAAAAAAACAAAAAAAAAAAAAAAACACATGCAAAGTATAATGATAATAATAAAAAAAAAATAAATCATTTTTCAAAAAATATCTTTTATGACTTAAGCTTATGTACTCATAAAATGTACGTATGTTCGTGCATATGTCTTAAAATTTTCGTTTTTTTTTTTTGACGGGGGGGAGGGGGGTTTTTATACGTACTCGGTAAGCTTACATACACGGACATACTTACAATCCAGCATTTAAAAATATTCACATAAATATTCTTTATAATCCGGTATGTAATGTAGGGTGTTTCAATTTTCCCAAATAAAAGAAAAAAAACATACATATATCACAACGATATCCTGACGAGACAAACAAAAACGTAAAATATTTTATTTTTATTTTAGGTTTTAATTTTTTTTTTTATTTTTTTTTATTTTGTTACATTCTGTTGTTTGTTTTGTGTTTGAGACTTGGAAAATTTTTGCTGATTTTTTTTTTTTTTTGTTTATAAATTGTTTTATTTTTCGGTTACAATAACAAAATTAGAATAAAAATATGTACAAGAATATTTTTTATTTGTACTTTAAGTATTAACCATTTGTCGTGTATCCGTTTAATTCGTAAATTGTTATAATACAGATAAAAATAATAGGATAATTAATTTATTTTGAAAAACAAAACATTAACAAAACAAAAAAAAAACCCAAAAAGGTCTAAAAAGGGTTTGTCTTCTCTGTTTTGTTGGCTGGCAGTATATGTACATCACAATGAAAATACTGGAAAATTTGTTTTTAAATAGTCATTATACTGCTAATATACAGGAGTTAATATTGTTTTTCCTTTTTTATGTTTGTTTGTAAAATTATATTTTTAAAACGATTTTGTAATTTGTAATAGGCTCTCGTATTTTAATTTTTTTTTTTTTTTTTTTTTATATATATTTAAACGACTTATCAATGTGAATACATTAAAATGTTTTTCCTTATGTGTGTTTGTGTATATATGTATTTGTTCATACGTGCAACAATTTTTTATTATTTTATATTACTCATCATCATCATCATCATGAGTATGTATTAGAGTATCATTTTTGTGTACATCCTTATTTAATGTTTTTATTTTCTTCAAGTATTATCCTCCCGTTCCTTCAAAAATATACCGACATATGCGTGTGATCCTTTTAAAATTGACTTCAAAAAATAAAAAATAAAAAATAAAAAAAACGAATTTTATTTTTGTGCATTATCTAAAGTAGATAGGCAAGAAGAAGAATAAAAAGAAGCAATAAAACTATGAAATATGTAGGACACATACATACATTATTTATGCTATGAACTAACTACAAACATAATAAAGCTCTGAAAACGACGATGTTGATGATGATGATGATGATGATCTAGGACAAGATTACGTAT
The DNA here is from genome assembly GCA_963971155.1 of Anthrax anthrax. Classification (NCBI taxonomy): domain Eukaryota; kingdom Metazoa; phylum Arthropoda; class Insecta; order Diptera; family Bombyliidae; genus Anthrax; species Anthrax anthrax. The sequence continues at coordinate 361,203 of OZ020118.1, read as the reverse complement.
ACAAAACATTTGCATATTTATGTACATATTTTTTTGCTCTGTACTTCTAGTCTTTGTTATCCTTTTTTTTTTTGGGCTTTTTGACTTTCGGTTTTTGTTTTGTGTTTTTTTTTTTGTATCTTTGCCTAAACAAAGATTTTCTCTTTTATGTTCAAGTATACGAGTACATATAGTATGTATCTATACATAACTCTATTAGAAAAATATGATAATTCGTTTTAAAAATTCTCAGTATTTTTGCTTTTTTTTTTTTTTTGCATTTTCATAAATTAGACAAAAAGGGATTTAGGTAAAATAAAAAAATAAAAAATAAAGAAAAAAGAAAATAACAAATTTTCCCTCTTGTTGCTTATCTCTACTATTGTTATATTATTTTGTTGTTATATGTTTTTTCCTTAAAGACGAACCTGTTGCAAAAGTTCTACTAAAACATTTGAACTTTAACAAAATGTGTAGACATATTATGTACAGTATAGAATATATAGATACTTTGCCAATAAAAAAAAAATAAAAAAAATTATATATGAATTTTATTCTGAGAATACCCAGTCACACAAGCACACGTACATGTACATATACATTTATTGGACGTACCTGTAAGGGTTTTTCCAAAACAAACAAGATTAACATTTAATTTAAATTTCTTTTTTTTTTCATTCTTTTATGGGAAATTCTTAATACAATCAAGGAAAAAAAAAACAATTCAGAAAAAAGACGAAAAAAATTTTATTTAAAAGAAAAATATTTGTTTAAAACATTTCAAGTTCTGCAAAAAAAAAAAAAAAACAGAAAAAAGATTGATGTTAAGTACCTTTAAGTACTGTTTACTATGTTTACTTTTTAAATTTTAAACAGATTTTTAACCATGATTTTACACAACAACGTTTTTTTTTTTCTTGTACATGAGTAATGGGAATTTGTTCTCTTTTCCGTTCTGTTTTTTTTTTTTTGTTGTACAAATAAAAATTTTATTTTCATGCTTTTTTACCTTTTTTACTGGAATTATTTTTTTTTTTTTGAAATTTTTAAATTTAATTTGATACAACTTTTTAAAAGTTACTTTCAGGGATGATTTGTTTACTTTTCATTTTTGTATGTCCTTGCAAGATCATGAAACATTTTTACCTTTCTTTCTTTAATACTTTAAAACCCATATAAAATTTTATATTCTAGTTTTTCAGTTTTATTTTTAAAACAATAATATCTCAGTAAAATATGTTTTCAATTTATTGTCACAAAAGTCCAATGATAGCTATCGTTTTTGAACTTGAATGTAATTATATTGTGTTTTTTTTACATGATAGTCAAAGTCAGATGCTAACCTAGCTATAATCATCACACTCGCCCCATTACCTTGAAATCAACACATTAGAATTTAATACATTTAAAATGTGTTTTTCTACTTTAATTCAATAACCAGAAATCTATAGTCAGAAATATAAGTATATATTTATTATTTTCAGTGCACTCATTATGAAAACATTCATTGACATCGCTCTATTTAAAAAGCACAAAAGTTCAATATAATTACTTTGAAATTTTATCCATCCAAATTTTTTATTTAACTGCCTATGAAAATAAAATTCAAGAGACACTGTTCTGTGCCACCCGTCTCTCACTACGTCTAAAAGGCAACTGAACTGAATAATCATTTCATTTTTCATTATCAACCATTATTTGTGTTACTGGCTACTACTGGACTGACTACTGTAACTGGACTAGTTAGTGGCTATTGGTGTACTTTTATGCTATTTTCTATTGCTTTCTATACACGAAACATGAAAGGGAATAAAAACCCGTAAGCAAACAAGAATTATTGTCACTTGAAGTAGTAAAAATTGGTTGAACAGCCTAAATATGATGAGTGTAAAAGGACAAAAAGTAAGAAATAAATATGATGAAATGTACAAGATAAGAATACAGTTTTTTTATATTTTTTTTTGTATGGAATATTTGAGTATTCTGGTAGCACTGCTCACGAAACGATCTTATTAGAAATACTTGCAAGTTACTTTGCGGGTGTTTATTTTTCGTGTATTTTAACTGACATGATGTCGAATTTCTTTTCATAAAAAATTCAAATTTTAAAATTATAAATTCATGGTAAAAAGAAAAATTTACTGAAAAATTCAAAATTTATAACAAATAAACAATTCTTTGATTATTTTTTTTTTTTTTTTTAAAGTACAGGTTTTTTTTTTCTTTGAAATCGTTTTTATTTTTAGAAATTAAGGAAAACAAAAAGCTGTATCAACTAGTAATTATCAATATATATATACATATATATTTTTTTTTATTTCATGCCTATTTTGTTTATTACGTAAACATGTACCGTATGCACTGACGTAATTTTTTGTTAATTTTACGTTTATAAAAATACGATAAAATAATACAAGTAATCTATAGCATGCGAAACTTTTAAGTTAAGTTTTTTCTATGATAGCAAAACTTGTATGTACATACAAAATAAATGGGTAGCAACACTATTAAGAATAAATGTTAATTGGATAATTGGGTTTTTTTTGTTTTTTTTTTTTTACTTTTTATTTCTTCATTTCATTTTAATCTTAATTGAGTGAATTAATGAAATCGAAAATCAGAATTGTACTCTACAAAAGTACTATACAAACTATAGAGTTCAATATTTTGTACATAGAAAATTTTTTATGTGATTCATATTACAAACTTGCGATAATATAATTTATTTAACAATAAAAATTCCAAGTAAAAATGATAATAATAAGAAAATAAGATTTGTATCTAATATATACAAAATGAATTTTCACGTTTTTCTATCGTGCTATATTCATTATTGTTATAGCAGCTATAATATATGATGGGAATTACATACATAAATAAATAGAAAAATACTCAATATAACAGACAAGATAGAAAATATAACAATCAAAAGTATCTATACTATATGTAGTACTATATAAAATAAAGTAAAATAGAAAATTAATTTATGTATTTAATTGATTCACAATAATACACAAAATATTATTACTCTTAATGCTTATTATTAAGATTCTATTGTACTATTCTCTTTTTTGTATAAATGATAGACAATTTAGATTATATTTTCTATATACACATAAATATGTTCATCATTAATTCAATAATAGTAAATAAATTTTAATATTGTTCGATATAATTACAAAAACATAAAAAAAAAAAAATATATAGTAATAAAGAATGTAATTAAAAAACTACATACTCAATTCTGTATGTGTTATAATGATGATTGCTTGAAGAATTTTTATTTGGATTAATTTTGAAAAGGATAAATAAAGTGTACGTTTATGATTTTTTTTTTTTTTTTTTTTTTTTTTTTTTTTTTTTTTATTAAATTCATATGAAAATAGAAAAATGATCAGTTTTTAAAAGGATGATTTTTTCCTTATTTTAACCCTTATATCAATGAAAATAAAATTGGCTAAAATCATTTACTCAAATTTGAAAATAAAAAAAAAAATTGTTAAAAGGTATTTTTTGTATTCTATATCCATAAAAATTTCCATAAACATTTAAAAGCTTTCCAACCTACATACATGCACACACAGTAAAATTTCGGATATATGTACATACCTAAAGGATTTAAATTTAAACCAACATTTTTTCACTTATTTTTCAAATTTTTTTTTTTTTTTTTTTTTTTGGTATGTCATTAGGTTTTATTAAATTAACCCCTGAAATATTTATTCAAATTGTATACATATTTTTGTGTATTATGTTTATATAGATATTTCACGGTTTAATGGGAAAAAAGAACCTACATATAATCTCTATTAAATGACACATTTTATTGGTAACGAATTGAAAAGCAAATAACATTAGAAAAAAAAATAAAAATAAATAAATAAAGATTTTTTGATATAGGTTTAATTTTGGGTTGTTAATTACACGCACATACCCCTTAGTAACCGATATAATATGGTGTACATATATATAGTTGTCTCAATCAAATTGTTCTAATGTAACTCAAAAAACTTTTATTTTACCTTGATTAAATAATTACAATTTTCATTTTATTTTAATGATTTAATTTTTTTTTATTTTTTTGTACAGATATAAATTTGATTTTTGAGCAGTATGAAAGATACAACAACACCCTATTCAATTGAAATATATGATAATAAAATTAATATTAAGGATATTATAAAAAAATCAAATTTAGATTCATTCGAGGAGGCATTATATGTTTGTGATTTAAGTGATATTGTTAATAAATACTATACATGGAAATCTTATATGCCAAGAGTTATACCATTCTACGGTGAGTAACAAGAGTATTATACGAAGGAGAGATATTTCAGAAATGTAGCAATTTTTTACCGTAATTCAAATTTTGATGAAATCAAAAAATACTTCATTTTTGAATATCCTTCTCTCATTTTTTTTTTTTTTTTTTTGTCAGATAATTCCTATTTCTTATATCTAGAAAAGAGAATTTTGAGATCAACAACTTATGTTTATATTTTTTTTGTAATTTTTTTTTTTTTAGCTGTGAAATGCAATGATCATCCAATCATAATTAAATTGCTTGCACAATTAGGTACTGGATTTGATTGTGCATCAAAAGGAGAAATAAATAAAGTAAATCAAAAGTCAATGATGTAATTATGAAGAAATTCATTATATTATTTTTTTATTATAGGTTATTGGACTTGGTGTTGAACCAGAAAGAATTATATTTGCTAATCCAACAAAACCAAATTCACATTTAACGTATGCTTTAGCTAATGGTGTTGATTCTATGACATTTGACAATGAATTCGAATTATATAAAATTCATAAATTTTATCCTCAAGCAAGGTATGTAAAATAAAAAAAACGAAAAAATTTAAATTTAACTAAAATAATATAATATACAAGCAGTTAATACAAAACATTTTGAAATTTTAAAATTTAGAATAATAACGGATTTTATCACAATAAAAATAATCATTAATTCTAAGTTTAAATTAGCAACAATTTCAAAATTAAAAGATAATTTGAATTTATCCTTGAAAAATAAATTTTTTTTGTTTTTCTTTTCTTTAATTTCAAGCCATCTTTGTATTTAGCAATTATTATCTAAACTTGGAATTAGATTATCTATTGGATAAAATCCAGTACAAACAAAATAACGTATTTTTACACAATATTAATTTTCTGAATATCATTTTTATTTTATATTGATAAAAAAGAATTTCGATTTTTTGCCTTCTTATTTTTCATTCTGGATACTTTTTTATTTGAATTATTTGAATCAGTTTTATTCAATTTAACATTTATTTGACACATTTTTTGTATAATCAAAAATAAATCTTTTAAACATCTTATTGTAGGCTAAAATCAAAAAAAAATACATACATAAGTATGTTGAATTAAATTTTTTTTTTTTTTTAAATTTCAATTTTTATTTACCAATGCATGTGGATTCATTTCAAAACAATGTGATGCAATATCACGTAATGCTTGACTAAATTCTAAAACATCAATTTCATTTTCAAGTTTAAAATTTTTTCTATTTGATAAATTTCGCATTTGTCCAATAATTAATTGTAATTTTAAAACCGTTTCTTCATTTGGCTCTTCAAATCTATAAAAAAAAAAAAAAAAAAAAAAAAATTAAATAAAATGAAGCTACTTATTTTGGGTATGGCTAGCAGACCAAAAACGAAATCAAGTTAACGAAATTTGCTAAGTACGCTCAAAATAGGATTTTTTTTTTATTTACCTCAATGTATGGATTTCTAGAATATTTTTTTTCTCTTTTAAATTAAGTTTATTGTTTGATTGCTGCAAATTCATTATAAATTATTTCTTTAATTCTTTTTTTGTCAGTTACTTTCAAATATTTTAAACACAGTTTTTAAAGAATTTCTTTTTTATTTTTTATTTTCTCTTATTTTCTTTAATAATTTACACAAAATTTAAAACAAAAAATTTCTATTTAAAAAGATATTTACACAAAAAATGTCAAATCAGTTCTAGAACATAAAGTTTATGCTCATACATAAAACTTTAGCAAAACTGATAAATTAACTACATACATATATAACAAAATAACTATGGTTTACTAAGTTAAATTTATTTATTTTTTTTCACTTTCACTAGATTGGTGTTACGTATTCGTTGTGAAGCAGAGAAAGCTCAATGCCCCCTTGGGCAAAAATACGGCTGCGATCCTGAAACTGAAGCGCCTGCACTTATATTGTTGGCAAAGAGTCTTAACTTGACAGTAAATACACATAACAAATAATTTATCCAAAAATTCTTATTTTTCTTACGTTTCCTGCATATTTTTACAGTTAATTGGTATAAGCTTCCATGTTGGATCTGGATGTATGGATTTTCCTGTTTATGAAAGAGCTATTGCTGCAGCTAGAAAATTATTTGATTATGCTAACGATCAAGGATACAAATTATATTTACTTGATATCGGCGGAGGTTTTCCAGGCGATAAAGGAACATCAATTGTTGAAGTAAAATACATACTACATAAAATACATATACATAGATAAAAACTATTTTATAAAAAAGTGTTGAATTCCAATTTTATGGTTATTTTATTTTTTTTTATTAGGTTTCTGGAATTGTTAACCAGGCATTAGATACATATTTCCCATCTGATGATGTTACTGTTATATCAGAACCAGGAAGATTTTTTGTATCATCAGCATATACATTGATTTGTAAAATTCATTCAAAAAAAGAATTATGCATTGATAATCAAATTGAAAAAATTATGTATTATGTAAATGATGGTGTTTATGGTTCATTTAATTGCATATTATATGATCATCAAATGGCAGCACCAAAATATTTAAAAAATTCAACTGAAAAACTTTATCGCAGTTCTATATGGGGACCAACTTGTGATGCATTAGATCAGGTAATTTAAAAATAATCAAAGTTATTCTTTATTTAAAAAAAAAAAAAAAATCGTTAATTTTTAATTTTAACTTTATTAAAGATTTCTGAAGAGGTTTATTTACCACAAATGGATATTGGAGAATTATTGATATTTGAGAATATGGGTGCATATACATTACCAATAGCAAGTCCATTTAATGGTTTCCCACTTCCAAGAGTGAAATTTTATGTTGGAACGAAGGATGAGTAAGTTTACTAATTTCGATAATTTCAATTAACATGAAAATTAAATATATATTTTTTTCTTCTTTTCAAATTTTAGAGAAATTTTAGAAACATTGTAAAAATGAAAATAAAATTGAGAAGATAAAGGATAAACGGCGAGAAAATAAATATATGAGAAGAACGATTTATAAGCAAATATTCATATATGAATTCATTATTCTAATTTAAATTTAAATTTTTTCTTTATGTTAATTGTATTTCTAACTTGTTTTTAAATTTCTTTTGATTATTTTGTATATTTTCGGGTCATTGGTGTATTTATAAAAAAATTTAATACAAAACAAAAAATTTAAAAAATAAAGAAAAGAAAAAATAAAGTACATTTTGTAATTTAAATGTGTTTAAAATTTATGTAAAAATGAATCATTTATTGTACTACTATTTTCCACAGCAAAAAAGAATTCTGCCTAACTAGTAATGAATAATTACAGATTGAGGCCTGAGAGCGTGCAGAAATTGATTACTAAAACCATTTAAACTGAAATTTTTTGAGTAAAATTTATTATTTTTATTTTTTTTAAATATTTCACTTTTTGCATTTTTATTTTATTGTATAATAAATTTTTTTTTTCGTTTTGTATTTCTATTTTTTTTTTGTTTTGTTTTTACTCCTTTTACTTTTTTTTGTTTACTTTAACTTAAATCGATTTATTTTTATGTTTTTTTATATACTTTCACAGGTATCATTTTTTTTTTCAGTATGCATTTTATCATTTTTATTTTTTTTAATTTATTTTTACATACAAAATTTTCTATTTATTTTTAAATAAATTAATATTTTTATTATTATCATTATTATCATACACACGAATTGATAAAGTATTTTTTTATTATAAATCTATTGTAAAAGAAATATTTATATGTATCTTCTTTTTATTTCATTTTCATTTATTTCTTTTATACATAAAAGCAAAAATCAAATCAAAATATTTTGTATGCATTCATATACAAAGCATTCAGAATGTAATCTCATGATGTGCATTCATATAGAAAAAAAAAAAAAAAAATCAAAACAATCAACTGTTTTTGTTTTTTTTTTTACATATACGATAATAATTATTTTATAATAATCTTATACATGGCAAAAAATATTTTATTTTCTTTTATTAGACCTGAAGCTGAATAATAGCGTCAACGACATGTCACTAATAATAGGCCCAATATATCAAAGAAAATTATGAACGACTTACTGTAGCTGCTGTCGTAAAAATTAAACAAAATCTGTTTCCTGACAAAATAAAATAGAATTTTTACCAAAAACGATTCAATGTCGTGTTCACTATTTAATATATTTTATTTTGTTGTTATCATTGATGTTGACGCTATCATTGAGCTAAAGCGGCTGTGATTATTATTATCTGTTTGTTTTGTCTTGTTTTTTTTTTTTTTTTTATTCAAATACATGTTATATTTCTCATTATTTTCGTTTTCACTTTATTTCTACTAATTTTCTACATTTATTTTCTTTTTCTTTAACTCATTAAACAAATAAAAACAATATCATATATAATTATAAAAGTGCAGGAGGGAAAAGAGAGAAGAGAGGAAAGTGCATGTGAAAAATAGAAAAAATATATAATCAACTCATTAAATATTAATCAAAAAATTAGTAATAAATTTCTGCAATAAGATTAATGTAAAAAAAATAAAATAATAATCACTATTACAATAAAAAAAAATAAAAACAAAATTAAAAAAAAAAAATCTGTTTTAATTGTTGTATAAAGAAACAAAATAACTAATTAAAATAACAATTAATGTACCATACATAAATAATTTGGCTAAATATCTACCACGAATATTATCATAATCCTGTTTTATATCATCTATTGAACGTTTTAATTTAATATTTTCATTTAATATTAATTCATATTTCTCTTTAAATATAATTAATTCTTCTTCATGTTGTATATCTAAATTATTAATTGAATTCATATCATCTAATATTGATTTGTCATCAATTAATAATGCATTATTATCGCTTTTAATACCATCAATTGTAGCATGATGTTGATAATTATTTTGTTGATCTGATAAAGGATATGTATTAGAAGAAATTTTTGAATTTCTTTCACGTAAAGATGATGGTAATGATTTATTTGTAGATGATATTACAGATTTTAATTGTTTATCAATTATAGCCTTTGAAGTGGTTGTATTAGCAAAATCAATAGCACTATCTATGATTTCATCTATAACTGATGCAACAGAATCAGAATTATCTGTTGCCGCCGTCGTTGTTATTGACGATGTTGTGATTAGATCACTTGTCCCAACAGAAATATCTACTCCTTTTGAATACTCTGCATCATTAACAACATCACCATTAATTTCTTCTCGTTTATTCTCCAGTAATTCATTATTTTCCTTGAGCATTGATATCTGTTGTTCTAAATTTGTAATCTTCTCATATGCTAAATTCAATTGAAATTCCAAGTATTGATTAATATTATCCTTTTCTTGTAATTGGTTACGTGTCGGACGATTTTCGATTTCTGATTGTAAATTATTAATCTCTTGTTGACTTGATAAAAGCTAAAAATTAGAAACAAAATAAAAAAAAAAAAAGATTTTTAATATTATTATATGCTTGTTGAAATTTCAAAGTTTACCTTTGATTCCAATCTCTTATAATCTTCATGCATTTTATTAAATTGTTTTGTACTTTTAACAGCTGTTGCATATTCAAATATTTCATTACATATTTCCATTAATGTTGTTACATTCGTTTTAATTGCATCATTACATATTAATTTATTTTCTTCTTGAATATTTTGATTGCCATCATTTATAGATGATGAAGAACTTGTTGTTGTATCATCTACTTTTAAATTAGAATCGTCTGAAAATAATAACAGAAGAAAATTGTTAGCAAACTAAGGACTCATTTTGTTTTCTCATTAACATTTAATTACCGTTTGATAAATACGAATTTAATTGGACTAATCTCTTTTCCACTGTATGTAAATTATTTTGAATTTTTTCCAGTACTGGTAAATTAACAAGATCTACATCCTCTTCATCGTAACAATCATTGTCCTAATTTTAATACAAAAAGAAAAAAAAAGGGAGAAATGTAAAAATGTTCATGTAACAATTACGAATTTGTCTTACATCACAAATTGCTTTTATTATATCTGCTGATCCTTCACGATGATTTAAATCTGAATTTTCTAACCATTTTTTTACTGTACCACGATTTGATGATGTATCACTATTCTTTGAAAGTGTCTCATCATCGCTTACATTTTCGTTTTTCTATGTGGAGAATTTATTAATTTAATTTAATAATAAACAAAAATATAAGAAATTGAACTCAAAACTTAACAGTGTATTTTTTTCAATTTTTTACCTCATAGAATCCTAAACGTCGTTGCAGAAATGTCTTTTCGGTTAATAAAGCTGTTATTTGATTTTTATAGTCATCTAATTCACTCTCTTTCTCTTTCATTTTCATTAGTAATTCTTGTGTTTCAGTATCATGTTTTTGTACTTCATTTTGAACTTTTTCATTATTTGCTTTATGTTCTTTACATTCGTTTTCGAAACGTGTTAAACTTGCACTGACCTCCTAAAGTGAAAAATACAATTTAAAAGAAATTCTATAGCGTGTAATTAAATTTTCAAACCTGTAAGTCTTGTTGTGTTCTTAATAATTGATCACGTAACAAGGAACATTCATCTTCACTGCTACATAATGCTCTTTCAATAGTCGTCAATTTTTGAACAGCTTCCATACGTTCTTGGTACACTTTACGAAGCGCTTCTTTGGCCGAGTTCTAACACATAAAGAAAAAAAATAAAACATATTAAATAAGAAAATCAAAATACTTTTAAAAGAAATTTGATTCCTACTTGATATAAACATTTATCCTCTTGTAATTTCAAGATTTCATCTTTTAATTCATCATCTGGAGCATTCTTTTGTAAAAATTGTAGTTTATTCTCAAGGACATCAATTCGATTCAATAGGCGATCTTCATCAATCATTGCTTGCCAACAAGAAGAAGCATTGCGCCTATAAAAAAATTAAATAGTGTTGATTAAAACAAAATTATTTCTTATAAAATTCATTACTAACTATTAATTTTACCTTGTCAATTCGATAACTTCTTGAATATCTTGTAATTTAATTTTTAATGTCTCTTCACGTAATGATGTCTCTTGCATTAAATGCTGTAATTTACGTAATTCATCATATGTTATATTACTTTCATATAATAAATTTTGTCCAGATATTGTTGTATTTGGTAAGCGTTCTTCACCATCTGGTGTCACTAAGCGTACACGTGCTATAATGCAACCATGTACTTCTTTACGTGAATTTTCAATAACATCAACACCAAATTTAACAATATCACCAGAAAATAATTCTTCTGGTTCTGATTGACTGATACGTCTATCATTAATGAACGTACCATTGCTACTTCGGGTATCCTAAAAAGGAATTTATTTAAAAATCAAATAATAACTAAAAAATAATGGACATTCTTTTATTTACTAACTTTGACATAAAATTTTCCATTACTATACCATATTACAGCATGATTACGTGATAATACTTTACAATCGAATATTGCATTATCTTCAGTAACACGACTTCTTGCTATTGCTCTACCAACTTTAACTTCAGCATTTGGTTGCAAGAATATAATTCGTTTCTATAATAAAAATTACAAGAGAAATTATTAAAAATTACAAAATTATTTATTTATTTTTCTTTTTTCTTTTTCAGTCTTTTGCCAACCTGAAATGGATGAGAATTTGGTTGACAATTTAATTCACATAATGCACCAAGTTCATGACCAGATGTAACTATTTGTTGTTGTAATGTTTTATTTGTTGTTATAGCAGCTACTGCTGATGCTGCTGTCACTACTGATGTCGGTATTGTTGCATTATTTAAATTGCTATTCATTGAAAAATTTGTTGTTGACGGTGTTCCCATTATTAAACCACTGGTGGCAAAGGCTGATTTAATCGCTTCTACATGTTCTACTATACCTTTACTAACAATTACCATGACCTATGTATGTATTTGTACAACAGTGTATATGAAAGAAAAATAAAATTGTATATAAAAATCAAAATTGAAAAATAAAATTCTCATTAAAATTCACTAAATGCTAATAGATACTTAATGTTATTTTCTAATCGAAATAAATCATGACAAAAAAAAAACTAAAATAATCGTAGAAAATTTTTTCTTTTTGTTGTTTTGTTTCTGATTAATTTAATAGAGACAAGTATGTACATATCATAAATAAAAAAGAATTAGAAAAATGATAAAGGGAAAATTGAATTAAATTTGAAAATAAACTGTTTGTTAGATAAAAATGACAAAATGAATGGAATGCTTTGATTTAGTCGGAAACATATGTATAGATAAACAAATAGTAAATTTTGATTTAATTTTACTTGTACTTTTCTAGAGAGCTAGAAAATCAGTAAAAGGAAACGTGGGAAACAAGTAATAAATCGATGTTGTAATGACCGGATTTTGATGTCCTAAACAACGGATTTTTAAATGTCCAAACTTTAACAATATCCTTATAATAATGAATGAATAAAAATATATAATAAATTGAAATTCATTAAAAACATCCTACCTTTTCCATATCCATTTTATTTATTTATTTTTTCTTTTTTCAACACAATAATACAGTAAGGTCTTGCTTTTGTAAATTTAGATGTAGAGCATTTAAGAAATTAAATTTTTAGTCCTGAGTAAAAGTTTTCATGCTCTTAAGAGAAAAATATAAATAAAAATAACACAAACATTTAAATACACAGTTTATAGTAAAAACGAAGAATGTCAACAAAATTATCAAAAATACATTCGATCATAGCCTAAGAGTAATAATAATTCAACAAGCATTTAAATGTTTACTTTAGCATATTTTTGTTGATGTCTGTACATATACATTATATATGTATGTACATATTAAAAAAAATTTTTTTTGTTTTCTTTAGTTGTGTGTACATGTATGAATAAGAAATTTGTCTCATAGCATTGACACTAGCAATCATATCAATCAATCAGTCAACAGAAAATTAATATAACGACAAAATTGAAAAAGACCAATGACCTAATGTTCAATATTCTACTCTAAATACCATTATGCTATTATTTTATCAATTATCATTATTACAAATTGTATTAAGCGTATATATCAGAAATGAATTTCATTCAAAAGATTATAGAAGCACCCATATAAAGTATGCATGTCAACTTTAATACGTACGCAAATGTAATGTATATATGTTACAAATGATACAATTATACAACGCATACATATAGTATTATATTAACTTTTGATACAAATTTATATTTTTGTTTAAAGGTAACAAATTATATTTTGATTTTTCCGTTTCTTTACATTAAGATGCAGTGAATATGAAATTTAGACGAAAGAACCACTGATTTAGTATTCATATGGGTAGATTGCACAGCATTTCTATTTTTAAATAAACATTACTCAATGAAAATAGACGACGACTACAACAAATACAAATCTAAAGTTAGGTCAAATTATTATTTTTATTTTGTTTGTTATCTCACTGGAATTTAGATGTTTTTTTTTTTGTTCTTTTTCAATTTGGTGTTATGATAGAGATATTAAAGCAAAGTTTTCTATTGCAGTTACATTGCTTTGTAGGAGTGTCCAATTGTCCATATACCTAGTTCTAAATTTTAATATACATATGTATATATATACATAATATTTTGTTTTTATATTGTTTCTTTAATGTATGAAAATTTTATTGTTACATTCATACGTGTAATGCCATCAGCTAAATTATACAGAAAATATTCGTATTTGTATACACAATATCTTAAGTACACTGTAAATGTATAGAAATACTGGACTAGACAATGGACATACAAATAATTTTCATTTGTTTGATAGATATAAAAAGTCACATTACAGGAATAAAAAGTATATTATATTGATTTTTCGTAGAATAACAAGAAACAAAAATTAAACAGTATGCTAAATTTACATATGAGCACGTTATATGCTATGTACAAAAAAAAAAAGGCTAGGCTGTTGGGCTAGGGTAGGTAAATGATACACCCGTTTACATTTAATAAAACGGTAAATATACCTACTAGAAAATATCTCAGATGGATTGTATGTTATATACGCTGTATAGATACTATAAATATATGTACACTGAACATACACACGTTTGACGTTTAAATAATACACTATATATAAAAGAAAAAATTAACATAATATTAAAGAAAAGAAAAGAAATCAAGTCATATATAAAAGAAAAGATACTTTACATATCTACTATTAGATATTATGTATACTAACTAACCCTATATACATATGTAGGGTATACCTACGAATACACATCATACACAAAGTTTCATTGTTTGTTGTACAATTGAACATAAAAAATTACAAAAAAGATTTTCTACATTTTTATTAATAATAGCAACAAAATTCATCATCATTCATAATATGTATCATCATCATCATCATCATCATCTCAGTACAACATCATAATCAACATCATAAAAGCTGATATATCTATGTACATATATTGCACAAAGTACACGATTTGTACATATGTACATATACATACCTATAAGTTATAAATAAAATTACTACATACTCCTACAAATATACGAGCATTTTAAATTTTAATAGTACACCGTACATACATACATACATATGAGCATACATATGCATATAAATTGTGTCTGGAATTTAAGTTAATAATTGAAAAAATATTTAACAAATAAAGATTCTTTTTTTTTTTTTAATGATTTTTGTATGATTCTTTTGTTTTTATTAATAAATTGTTTTTTTTTTTTTTTTTACTTTGGATCTTTTTAAAGGCAATAATAATATTTTTAGATATTTTGCCTTAAAAACAAGCAATTATGAAATACAAAAGGAGAAAAAGAAAATTTAAAAGGTAGGTGGATAGGTATAAGATTGGATATAATGGTTACATACGAAAATATATAGGATACATAATATAAAGATATTTAAAAATTAAATGAATGAATTTGATTATACAAAAATATACAAAACGAAAACAAACCTGATATGGTGATTATTATTATTATTTTTTGTTATTTTTAATTGTTTTGTTGCCTTTTACGTTTCCTTTCCCTTTTTCCGAATTTGTGATGATGATGGTGATTAAAATCTTGATTTTTTTTTCTTTTTTTTTTTTTTTTTTTGTTCTCCGTTTATTCGAATTTTTATTTTATTTTTTTATTTTTAAGGCACAATACTAAAACACACCAAAAAACTAATAATAGGTATTTATTGCTGGTTGAGCTGATTGCTATTTCCTATATATCTGATCTGCTATTTTGTTGCTATTAAGTGGCTGCTGCTTGCTACTGCTGATGATGTTGATATATGTATATATATAATTTTTTTCTCTTGTTTTAATTGATTCCGTTAATTATTAACTTTTTTTCTAATAAGTGATTCTATTTTTCTTTTTATTATATCAATTTCGTTTTTAATACTACTCTTATCATAATTATGTATTATTGGCAATTGTTTTTTTTCACTTAAAATATTTTATAAAAATGAAAAAAAAAAAAAAATTGTGTATTTAATTTTAAATTATTTAAAAATTGTAAAATTTTTTTTTGTCTTGTTTTCTCGATTTGATATATCGTATTTATTCTTTTATTAGAAATTACTGTTTTTTAACATTTAACTGCATATTACCATTACTCCGTTTTTTTTTTTTTTATTTATTTAATTAAAACGAATATCATTTATTTTCTCGTCTGACATATTTTTATTTATTAATTATAGAAAATATTAAATTTATTATGGTACTTTTTTTTTTACAGCAAATTAAATAAAAATATAAGAAAAAGTTAAAAATTTCCCGTCGTAATCGTCATAATCGTCGCAGCCTTTTTTTTTTATCTTGATTCTTGGTCTTGCTTATTTGTTCTTCTGTCTTTTGTCGTTTTTTATCTTTCATTTTTTCTTTCTTCCACACAGTGCTACCATTTCTGGTTTAGAAACTCATTTTTTTGTATTTAGTCATTAGCCATTATTTTAGTCATTAATTGTCTTTTTTTGTTAGAATTTAATCTGTTTTAAAATTTAGATATTCAAAATATTGTCTTACGTGTATATTTCCAGTGTTTTATTTAAAATATAAAAAATGGTTAAAATATATTTTAAATGGATAAAAGAAAAAAATTAATGGTTAATAAATTTCTATCTTTAATGCCTAAACACAAAAATGGCTAAATATCTTAATAAAATTGCTAAAACGGCAGCACTGAGTAGCGACCATTATTATCCATTATGGAATCAATTGAATATATTCCATTTTCACAATTTTTATTCAGTCAGTCAGTACTATTTCAAATTCTCATTTTCTATTTATTCATTATTAAATGAAAAGTGTTATCAGATATCAGATATCACTATTCACTGGTCAAGCCAACTTCACTCTAGATCTGTATAAAAAGTTGAACTGTTTTTATTTACTACAAAACAAAAAAAAAATTTTTTTTATATATTGTTATTAATTTTATAAAATTATAAATGACAAAATGTCTAAGTATGACGACTTCATAATACGTCAATGCAAAATTTTCCTCCAAACAGTACCAAACAGTAAACACACATATGCAAGTTTGCAATTGCAATTACATTTTACATTCTATAAAAATTTAAAATTTTTACTTGAACTGTACTAGTGTGGATTGGTGGGTGGAATGGAATGGAAGAAAATACAAATAAAAAAGAATTAATAATTATATTTGGACCAGTTTGACTGGTAATTGTTGAATTGTCAATTTTTGTAATTCATTAAAAATTCATTATTAAATTTGAAAACATGAATTGAAATTTGAAACACATATGATTTGAAGTGAAGTATTTTCATTATATGGTGTTGAATTTAAAAATTTAAACAACTAGGTTAGGTTATTAACATATTAAGTTATCACAAAACATGGAATGATGAGAATGAGTAGACATGTCACAGTTGTTTTTTTGTTTACAAAGTTGCGTTAAAACTTAAAAGAGTAGTTTTTCATGTTTTTAATAATTTCTTTTGATGTCTTACTGTAAAACTTATAATTAAGTGTAAAATAAAGTGTTCACATAATGGATGGGAGACGTCCACGTATAAAGCCAACAGTTAATCTTCAACCAAAACGTAAAATCGATACAACAAAATCACAGATAAAATCTTCATCATTGAGTGGTTTCGCTTCTAACTTAACAGAATCTTTGAATTTAAATGCATCTAACGAAAATAATCATTTAGAAATAAATAATGGTATTATTGAGCATAAACATGATGCAGACAAAAAAATTAAGGAGGAGAGTAGTGTATCAAGTAGTCAACAAAGTCCGTTTAAAAAACCACCAGATATACGAAATGTTCCATTAGACAATGTTAATGTTACTGATTTTCTAAGTATGGATCAATCGATTGCATCAATGATCAGTTCTCCAATTGTTGAAAGTCAATGCCAATCACAACAGCAGCAAAGCACAACTGTTCCATCACAACAACTATTGAAACATAGGCAACGTATTAAACCAACACCATTTTTTGGTGCAACCAGAAGAAATAGTATTCAAGGAAATTCAATAAATGATATTGAAGAAGAACATCATCGAAGGCAACGACATTTATCTGAACAGAGTAGCCATCAAGCATTAGGGCACAATGTAGAAAAATTTCAAAATGTAACTTTTGAACGAATAGCACCTTCTGGTGGTGATTCAAACTTACTTGGAAATTCAAGTAACAACACAACGAGTAGCACATCAGCTATGCAACAGCCAAACCGTAATCAAATGTTAGATTTGTCCTTTTCTGTTTTGTTTATATGAAATTTCACGATTGTGTTTTTTTCTTGTTTTTTTTAGACCGTCAAGGTATCGAAAAGTATCATCGTCAGAAGATATACTTCACAAATCGAATAATTCTGCTAAAAGAACTTCAATGAAATACAATAATTCTAGACCAATTGAAAAATCTGCTATGAAAATGCTCGATTTCATTTATTATAATCCTTCAACAAATCCAATGAACTCAGAGTATAATGAACAGTCTGTAGAATCAACAGTCGACACAAATGCTAAAGATGAGAACGCGAATACTGGATCAGAAAATGTTGTGAGTAACTAAACGATGTTTGTTATTGAAAATTGATGCTTATGTTTATTATTTTTTTTTTAATTTTAAGGCAAAAACAACGGCACCTGCTGTCCCTGTTCCTGTCCCACAATTAAAATTGGGACCAAATGGTGAAATGATTCTAGATGAGCAAAGTTTAGTTATTGAAACTACTGCAGAAAAGGAGGGTAGAAAAAATTTACTTAAATCAAAAATTTTATATTTAGACGATACTACTGGAAGTGAGTTCAATTTTTCTTAGATAATAGATAGCATTCTAAACGAATAGAAAATTCATTTTTTTCGATTTTTTGTTTTGTTTGCAGATAATGGATTTTACAAAAGACAGAAAAGAACAAAAGAATGGACATCTGAAGAGACAATAAAATTTTATCGTTGTCTTCATACAGTTGGTACAGATTTTTCATTAATGTTAACATTATTTCCTAATCGAACAAGAAGAGATTTGAAATTGAAGGTAAGAGAAACGATGAGTGTGAATGCAGAATGATTATTTGTGTGCTCCTAAAATAAATATTTTTCTAACTATAGTTTAAAAAAGAGGAAAGAACAAATCTTGGACTAATTAACAAAGCGTTATTGTATCCAAAAGCGTTTAATGTTGATGAATTACGTAAAGAATTAGAAAAGGATGAAAAGGAGTATGAGAAAAACAGTAAATGGAAAAAAATGCAAACTGGAAAAATATTAAAGGAAATGAAAAAAACGTAAGAAAATTAAAAAACAAATTTCAAAATATAAAAAATCTCAATTTTTCTTCTATTTTCTATTACAGAACAAAGAAACAAGTGAAAAATAAAGTATCACGAGCAGCACGTACACTAGTTGGAGGTGATGTTATTTATCAAACTGAAAATATTATGAATAAAAATAATAATTTAAATGATAATATACAAACGATTTTAAATGATTGCACAAAAACAGAAATGAATGATGATGAAATAACTGATGAGCAAATATTTTTCGAAACACTTGTAGAAGATTTAGATAATGATGGTGATGATAATCAAAATATGTCTGAAGGTAAAAATTCTTATGGTAATTGCAAAGAATTTTATTTTATGATTTTGCTTTTATTTTCCTTTAGAAAATATTCCTATTAATTCTGGTGATGTAAATCAACATGAACAGCAACATCAGTCAATAGACACAAAATCAAATTTATACTTAAATGATATTGATAAAGTTTTAACAGAATTAGCAAATGGTTCATTGGTATTAGTATCAAGTGTAGATCCAAATTCACCGAATAAAACAATTAATGAAATTTATGTAGTGTGTAAAGGGCAATTAAGTGAAAAACCACTAGAATTACCAGATGAAGTTATAAATTGCATAATATCAGAAGCATTTGTACAGTAAGTTATAAATATATATATATTTTTTTTTAAATTTTGTATTATTACATCATTGTTATTATTATTACTTTTTATTTATCAATACTATTTCTATGCTCTTATTATGGATTTATAGGTTGTAAGCTTTAAGATTATTTTATAGAATTAGAAATATATTATGTACTGTTTAATTATTTATCTTTTCATTTTTTAAAAATAAGATATGAATTAAATAAAATTTGAAAGTCTTAGCGGAATAACAAAAAAAAAAATTTATACTTTTACCACACACCATTGTTTCTTACATAGTTTCTTTTGCAAATAAAATTAAAACGAATAAAATAAATTACATTCATATTTCTAATTTACTTAATTTACTTTTATTCTCTTTAATTTAATTTAATTTAATTTTTTTTGTGTTTTATTTTTTTTTTCTTCTATATTATTTCTTATAATTTCTTACTTAATACGTAGGTTTTATTAAATAAAATGAGAATAAGACGAAATGAATGAAATTTCAAATACATACATGAAAATGATGAATTATGACATTTTAATAATAACAACATTTAAAAATGAAAAATGATTTTTTTGTTTTGTAACGGAATGATATTTTTGTTATGTTTTTCTGAATATGATTTTTTTTCTTTTGCATTTAACTTAAATCTCCTAAAATAAACACTAGAATTTATGTTTTTTTTTTTCATTCTTTTTTATGCCATTGTTACATTATTAAGTGTTACTTCTTCTTTAACACTTGTATCTGATATCAAACGTTTTATACTTGTGTGATGATTATTAACAACGGCTGTACCATTCTGATTTGGTATTTCAGTTGGTAATTTGGAATTTTTAAATTTTTTACATAATACTGCACACTAAAAAAAAAAAGTAAAATAAAATAAAATAGGTAAAAAAATTTCACACAAAAAACACTAGCAAATAAATAGTTAAAACATTTTTTTTTTTCTAATATTTACCGTAAAAACAGAAAATATTGCACCAAATAAACTTCCAGCTAATACATCCCACCAATGATGTCGGTGATCTATTATTCGACTTGTACCACAAAAGCATGCCCAGCAAGCGCAAACACATTGTATAAATGGTAATAGCAAGCAACTACGATTTTTTGGAAATCTTATTTGAAAATACCTGTACACAAAGAAAGAATTTTTTTTTTTTGTTTTTCAAAATTAAAAATAAGAATTTTTAAATAATTTTAATTTTTTTTTTCTATGTATTTACCAAATCATAAAAATTGCTTGAAAAAAGCTAATCGATGCATGTCCAGATGGAAATGATCTTGAACTATCTGTTACAAGAATTGTACCAAATTCATCGTATCCGGTACATGAATACTCTTTAATATAATGTAGTCTATAAAAAAAAAAAACACATCGTTAAATTATTTTAAAAATTTTTAAAAGAAAAAAAAAATTAGAAAATATAAATAATTTACATACCCCTTATTACAATCTTTTAGAGCATCTGGTTTACATGTATGCAAAAAATGTGGTCTTAATTCACCAAGAACTATCTGAAATTTTTTTTTAAAAAAAAAGTTAGAAATTGAAATTTTTCAAAAATATATATACACATATAAAAATAAAGATGTAATTTATATTTTTACCTTTAATGTTTCAACAACAACTAATTTTGCTATTAAACCTATTGTATAATATTTAATGAATCCGCTACATTCCCATATTGCTGATTTCATACTAATACTAATTGGTGTACTATTTGTGGATGCATTATGAATATTTACTAATTCTGTTACCCACATCTGATCAAAAGTGAAAACAAAAAAAAAAAAAACAATAAATTAACGATTGTCTATCAATTTTGATTGAGTTGAATTTATTTACACTTACAAGTAACATCGGTATAAAAAAACTAATAACAAGACATGTAACTGTAACTGTATCACCTTTATATTCATATCCAATTGTTGTATCATTGCAATAGAAACCTTGTTTATAATGTGGTGTTACACCCAATTCAACTAATGATATCCATGATAAAACTATAAAAAATTATTTAAAAAAATAATAATAATAAGTAAAATTAGAAAAACAATAGATACTCAATTTATTATTAAATAAGAAAAAAAAAAATAAATAAATAAATAAATAAGTAAATAAGAATTTATTTTAAAAGAAAAGAACGTGAAAAAATTAAATAGAAAAATAATAGAATTGTTTGTAGGTATATATAAATTTCATACACGGTAATAATCTAATGCTATCGATAACGAATGAAATCATTTTAAAATTCAACCGACTGATTCACAATTATGTAGTATTTTGATATTTCTTTGAGTAAAAATCATGCATTGAATGATAAATGGCCAATAATAGTATAATATACACTGTCATAGTTAGTGATCGCCTTTAAATTAAAGCATTGGATTTTGTAATAATTTTAGTTCAAGTGCACATTATTACATACATACTTTATTATTACAATGAAGAGTACTTGAGAGAATTTATAAATGTGATATTGTTTATCAATTCCGTATATATACATATATGTACTCAAGAAAATCAAACAAAACAAGAATAAATAACATTTGAAAAATAAAATTTAATACCTTACCTGATATACATATGATTACATCTAAAAAATAACTAATTCCTATTCCTATTTTACGTCTAGTTGATGTAGGCGTCATTAGAAATGGTTCCCACATTAATAGTTATTGTTGCTAGTATTTTAAATTTTATTCTATATTTTTTTTTGTTTTTGTTTTTGTTTTGTTCTAACGTTTTTTTTTTTTTTACAAAAAACTAAGTATTCGTTATTTATCTGTTGTTTATGTAAAATTTCAATTACATATTTTCCATTCTACTGCATAAATGTATGCAATTTATGATTTTCTTCCTTGATTTTTATTTTTTATTTTATTTTATTATTATTTTCACTTGTAACTTTTATTTATTATTGACAGCATTATTCTGTAATACAAACAAATTAAAAAAAAAAAAATTTATTACAAAATAATAAAAAATGAGAAAAAATTTAAAGGTGATTAATGTAAAGTTGTAAGTTTGTTATATCATAAAAAATTCATAGAATTTTTTTTTTTTCATTTTATTATTAAAAAAATAATTTTGAAAAATAATGAAAATAAAATAATAAAATAAGATACAAAAATTTATGATTCATTAATTAAATATGCAAAGAAAACAAAAAAAAAAAAAAAAATTCTAAAACTTTGGAATTTATTTAGTATCTTCATCATTTTGAATTATTTATTTAACAATTTGCACGAAGATTGTTGTAATACGTTTTTCTTACATACAATAAATACAGCAGAGTATCGGTTATTTAGATTCCTTGAATTTTGTAATTTTTTTTTACTAGGACAACTGAGACTGAGAATTTTCCTCAATGTTTAATCACTTAAAATTGTATTGATTAGATAAGATTTTTTTTTTTTTTTTTTTTTAAATTGCTTTAAAAATTTATTAAACTTTTTGTTTTTGTTATTTACTATTGAAAAATTCTAATTAAAATGAAAACAAACATTCTTCTCACCTTTACTATATACTTCACCTTTACTTTAAAAAATAAAAAAAATATATCATTTTACATTGATTAAAACATTGTTCAAAAATTCAAAACCTAATCAAAACAAAAATTTCATAGTATCTTACACATGTACAAGAATGTGTGTATTTAATGTTCGTATATTTTACAATTTTCTTATCTTGTCGGGTATTGTTTTGTTCAAAAAAAAAAAAAAAAAAATTCATACGTCATTAATAAATGCTTGAGATTAGAAAATTTTTATTATAAAAAACTCATAGTAGCACGCATAATTACTTTATGTTTTGACCTTTTGATAAAGAAAAAAAAATAACGAAACGATTAATTTTTTTATTATGCTGTATTCCAATAAAACGTGTAATTTTTATTGTTACTGTTTTTTTTTTTTTTTTCGTTTTTTTTTTTTTTTTTTTTTAAATTTACGTTACAGTTTTATCTCATTTCCAATTTAGCTTAACGGCATATTTATGTGATCGCGAAAACAAAAAGAACATTTTCACTTTATATTTGATTAAAAAGCACTACGAAACCTTATGTTAATTTTTGTTTAACATTTAGATTGCATTTTATTGGACTGCACTCACGTTTGAAATTTGATAAGCAAAAGTCAATTAGCAGGTGAAACTAAAAAACAAACAACAAATGGCAAATAAATTTCTGTTCATTATCGTTTTACTCGTAAAAAATTTATGTTGTTCTTTTTCGTATACATCAAAAAAAAATTTTTTTTTATTTGTACTTTCACCCTCACCACTTAAGTATTAAGTAATCCTTTAAAATGTTTTTTTATTTTTAAATTGATTTCCGCTTCAAAGAAAGGACTAAATTTACATAAACATACCTACATATTTGATGGCTTGTGATATTTCATACTCACACTTTGTCGTTATTACACATGCAAGTTAATTGTAATACCGATTGGTAGCAAAAATTTTTGTTAGTCATTAAAATTTTATTAATCGCGACCGGATATATGTATGTACAAAACCCTTTTTGCATCGAAATATTATGCACGTTAAATTGTGAAATTTGTATTTCTTCCCAAATGTTATGACTCATTTAAAAATCTATTAAAAATTTCCCCATTTATCAAAAAATTAAAAATAATATATAATGTATATAAAAAGAATTCACATTTCTCGTAATCAACACTTCATCAGTTAATTAAATCCCAGCGGTTATTAAAAACTATCTAAAGTGACTTCGATTACAATTTTTCATTTATTTAAAATATTAGCTTTGCACCTGATCGATAACGTGCCTTTTCTTTTCCTTTCAAAGTTTTATCAATATGAAATCAAGACGAGTAACTATCAATCAAATGTATTAAATTTAATCGATTCAGACAGGTAAACACGGTATGTATGACACGACAGTATATTTGTGGCATTGTGGCAGAATAATGGCGACAACATAAAAAAAAACGGTTTTTTGTAATTTGTAAAAGACTCCTCTTTGATTTTTTTTTTTTTTTTTTTTTTTAACTGAAAGCTATTAACGTTCATATATTGCATTTCTTTTGATATTACGACATGTGCATGAGCGTATTTTACTTTACCTGTACTTTTGCGGTGCACTATAATAATTTCAATTAAAATTTTGAAATCGTTTAATTCTTTTTTTTTTTTTTTTTTTTTTTTAATCATACAACACAAAAACATTAAAAAATACTCATATTTGGCAAATTTGGTTCTTTTTTTTCATTTTTTCAATAAATTTTATTAGAATCAAAATAAATATCATTTTTTATACGTTTCACTTTTACATTAAAAAAATTTTTCTGTTTAAATTAAATAATCAAAATGATAAGATGACAATATAAAATTGATAACAAAACAAAAATTTTGTTATTCTTTACATTTCGAGTAAGTCACAAAGGGTATACTGTTGGAATTAAACATGTTGAACTTTAAAGTAATGTAAACTGTATGGACTGTTCAAGAGTACTATATTTTATCTAATTAAAATCAAGGTATCTTGAACCCTGGATAAGATCTGCATGAACTATATAGTGAGACAACATCATTCTAAATAAAATCAAAGTGAAAATTTCATTAAAAATTAAACAGTTACACCCTGCATAGAGCTTAAAAAATTTGTTTAACATTATTGTATAGATTTTTATTTTATTAGAAAATAGTAAACATTTTATTTAGTTTATTAATTTTTTTTTTTTTAAATGTATGGTATAGGTAAGTATCATACTCTAGGCAATAAAAAAGCTTTTAAAAAATTTTCTCTATATATAGTATATGGCAAAACAAAGTTTATTTAATGATTTCATTTAATTATTTCAGTAAATTGCAACATGAATAAAACATATAAATTACAAAGGTATATCTGATCACATACATATGGTACCTACATATATGTATTTTCCTTTTATGAAATTTTATCTATTTGCAAAATTTTCATCATATACTTTGTTTAGATATCATTTTCATTTATTTTAATATTTACACTTGAACAGATACTAACAGTCAGTATATATTTTATTTTCAATATTGTACACATATTGAACAAATAAATATGTACACAATTCATTTATTCAATAAAAATGTACAAATTCGAGTAATTGCAAAAGATTTGTTATTTTGTCACATTTAATTATGATCGTATATACACATATATACGATTTATTATAAAATATTTGTGTTAACATTACCGACAAAATGTACTCTTGCATATATTTATGTACATACATACATAATATGTACTTAAGAAAAATCCTCTTACATTTAATGTATTCACATTATGTATTTCACTATAAATAAAACATATATCACTGTGTGTTTGAATTTTTCAATTATTTTAACATCAATTACATGTAACATTTACGTAGTGTATTTATATACTTTTGAATTTGAAAAAAAAAAAAATAAATAATAACGATAATAATTATTTGACTATGGTGGCAAATTAAATGTGAAATTTATACTGTGCAATACTTTTAAAATGTACCTTTAGGCAACAGATCTTATTTTATTTATATACTGTGCCATTGTACAACAGCAGAGTATTAGCCTACTTATAGTTCATCAATTATCAGTTTATTATAATTGACTATAAATCGTATTAATGACCGTACTTATAAAAAATAAAAAAAAAATTACAAATTCAAATTTACATATTATATACTCTTAGGTACAGTATCTATGTATATACACTGAAATGGTATTGCACTAGGAATTGAAAATATTTGCAATACATGCGATGCAACAGTCAACCATTAAAGAGAATTTAGATGGTTTCAAATTTAATTTTCTTTTGCTTATATATGGAACTTTACACGCGTGAATGGTATGTATGTATTGTTGTATTTCTGATGCAATTATCTATTGCACATTTATCAGAAATTAACAGAAATTTAATTTTAATGTATTTCCATAGCCCGTACCGCATGTATTGTGTACGTATGTAACAGTGACCCGTATATTGACTGTGCTGTAGGTACGTACTGATACGTAAGACTCACCGCAAGACTATTTTATTATTTATAAGAAGGTCTTTTTTTTTTTTTGAATAGTTTTTCACCTTTTAAAAAAAAAAAACATTTAATTTTCAAATTAACTTTAAAAGTCATTAAAATGCATTCGTGTAAATGAACTTTTTAATTAAATGCAACAATGTGAAGGGATTTATTTATAAAAGGTAAAAGGGCAAATAAAGTAAACGTGATTATTTCAACATTCTTCTGACTAAATTTAATCTAAAATGTATTCTTTAAAAAGTGATTAAAGTCAACAAATAGGCATTTAAAAAATTTAAATGCACTTTTAAAGTTTTATGAAATGTTTACTTATGGTATTATAAATTATTTAAGAAGTATTTTGCTTTTTCTGTTTAAAAAATGTTGGTATGCTAACGTGTTTGAATGATACTGATTTTAGTAAAGATTTCTTGCATACTTTATAAGGAAGAGGTTTTTAAAAAAATTATTGGATGATTTACAAAAGAATTTCGGTTTTTTATTTAAAAGTTAACGCAACATCAAAAAAGTATAAAACATTCATGTCGTTGGAGACCAAAGTTCTATGTATAATATACGTGATTCTAAGACTGGAAAAATCGTTTAAAAAAAGAAGAAGAAGAAGCTGAATCCTTGAAATCCTTGAGATCTTCATTACGAAACATCTACTTCAGAATCTTTCAAATACGATACGATTACACAAAAAGAGATCTTTTAACATGATCTACTCTTGAGGCTCTCAAGGACTTATTTTAATTGATTAATAAAATTTAAAAAATTATTTTACTTTCGATTTTTTCATGTAAATAAAAAATTTGTATAATTTTTTTCAGTTAACTTTCCATAACAGGAGATTAAATTAAAAGTTTTTCTCTTTATGATCAATACAAAAAAAAAAAAAAAAAAAAAAGAACTTAGATATTTCATTTTGGAAATTTTGCAACATGCAAATTTAACTGTTTGGAAAAAATATCAATTTGATTTTCTGCGCAATCATATGAAATATAGTGATATACAAAATATTTTATTAATGATTTTATTTTGTTTTTATAGATATGTATCTATTAAACAAAAAAAAAAAAAAAAGCGAAATTACCTTTTGTACATACATGATACTAACAAGTCATATTTTTGCACTCTATAGTTAAGTCATTGATCAATCTAACAATAATATGACAGGGGTCCATGACAGTATCAATCACTCAACCCCATTCATTTTCATACTATTATTTAGCATGTCATATACAATTCACATATTTATGAGATACATTTGTGTATCTCACAATATGTTGGGTATTATCATACTTCTTATTTGTATGAGTATTTTTCATTTCATTCCTTTTTTTTATAATAATTTATGTTTAATAACAATTGTTCAAATAAATTTATTTGTTTATTCACCAGTAAACTCTTTTGCATGCACATACACATACATGTCAATGTAACAAAAGAACAAAATGTAAAATGATAGTTTTTTTTTTTTTTTTTAATCATATTTGCATATTTTAATATTTTATACGCCCATATAACAAAAACTACTTAAATTACAAACTATATACATACATGTATGCTACATATGAGTTTAAATGTTACGTTATTTGTACATATACATACATAAGTTGTGTATGAAGTCTAATAAATGCATAAAATGTATTATCTGTGACCGAAAAAAAAAAAAAACAAAACAAAATAAAAAATTTATCAATATGCATTCAATAATAAATTTTGCAATAATTTCATTTCATCATTCATAAATAACATCTATTCAATATTTCATCATTAATTATATTTTATCTATGTATATGTACTTAAAATCAACTAAATAATGCTAAATAATTTAGAAGAATGTACACATCACACGTATGTACATAGTAAATATGCAAAAAAGTGCAGTGATCGTGAAGTCATACAATATTTTCAATTGTAACAATTTTTCACCGCATATCCTTGAACATATATGTATGTACGTTATATCAAAAAGATCTACATCAGAGCGAGTATTGTACTAAATAAAATGTTGTGGTATATGGGTATCTAACGAAAAATTTTTCTTAATAATTTTCATATATCGCTGAAATAATTGAAATACATACATACTATATATGAATAAATCTATAGATATATCTCTAAATATATGCATGGGTATCTTTATAAGATCAGTATATTTTATAAAGTAAATTACAGTACGTAATTGTTTAATGAAAGCAATACAGTACAGAATATAAAAACACAAGAAAAAAGTTAAAGCGAACAAAAAAAAAAAAAAAAAAATTAGAACTTACGTTTAAAAAGGAAAAATCAAAGAAAATGTATACTTATGCATACGTGTATGTGTATGTATGTAAAACGCCGTTGATATTTCTGTTATACAATAAACAATAATGCTACTTTCTTGAAAAAAGTCAATAAAGTAAAGTATATCTGTCTATCTATCACGATCTCGAGCTTGGGCTTAAGTTTACAATAAATTTTATTTCTTTTTTTTTTATTTACATAATAAATTGTGTCAAATAAAAAAAAAACAAAATAAAAATTCCATATTTTGATATTATTTTTGATATCAAGTTGCATATACATTTCATGCGTATCATATGCATATATATACAACAAGTGCATACCGTACGTATGTGTGTACGTTTAACGTGTTATAGAATATACGATACGAGAATATATAGAGCGTAGAAAACCATATAATTCACTTTCTGATAAGTCTGAGATACCATTACAATTACAATATAATTGTGTACATTGTATAAGAACAATTCACTTATTATATTTTGAAATTTGTTATCTATATAACAGATACTTTCAATAATAATGACGAGATCCTTTTTATTTTTTTTTTTTTTTTTTGAATAATGCGGGTTTCTCTTTTATTCACTGGTACACATGTACATGATGCAGGCAAATTTTCTTTGCATTTTTTCTATTACAAATGTGCATAATTTGTTTTTTTATACAAAAAAATAAAAAATAAATAAAATATTGAAAATACATTCAAAAATTTATGTAAATAAAAATGTATCTCTTTTATCACAATTCCATTATTTAATAGTAATACCGAATGATATGTACTCTATTTTAAGTACTGGTGATATTCATTATAAAAACAGATCGAAAAAAAAAGAAGCAATCTGAAGATAGATAACAAAAAAAAACAAAAATGTGCATTTATATCAAAAGAAAATCAAAAGAAAATAAAAAGAAAAATAATGGAAAATTAACTTCAAGAGGGTGGATGATGCCGGTTGTGATTGTCAATATATATTATACTGCTGCTATAATGCTACATACATATTATGTTGTATTGCTGTGATACATAAAAAAGGCCGCACATATAAAAATGTGATAAAATAAATATGTACGTGGCACACATTTAACAATAAATTACCCAAGTATGTATATATACAGATGAGATAGCAAAATTTAATGTAATGAATGTTTACTTGTGTATATGGACATCATCCATGCATATAAGAAGTAAATCGTTGTCTATTCAAATTCAAAATGTATCGAAGTTCAAAATGCAAATACGTTACATACTAGAAAAATTTCTACTTAAAAAAAAAAAGAAAAAGCAAAATAAATGTTGCATTTTAAATTGTTATAAAAAGTACGTGTGGTATATTCATGATTTGGTCGTGTACGTGTATGTGCATTTAAATGGGATGTTTTTATTATTTTTTTTTTTCATTCTGAAATTAAAATGATTTTAATTTAACAATCACTCATCCATATGAATAAACAGCTATTTCTTTTATTCTTGATGAAATATATACATACATACATAGAATATGTATTTCATGTCCAATGTGCGTATCTTGATTTCATTTTCAATTTATATGTAATTTATCAATGTATACATAATGCAATGCATTTAATTTTCATGCGTTTATATACACATACATATATCAATGCACTACATACATGTACCTATGTATACATTTGGCATAACATCACGTATACATTTTCGTAGATTTAAATGAATCCTATATACAACAACATATTGGATTCATATCAACATTATCGAGAAGATATTTCAATGAAATTCAAATATGCTTTTTATGTATGCATGAAGAAAAATGAAAGATTTCTTATATACTTTTATTATTTGAAAAATTTTCTTATCACATGGTCGTCATCATCATCATCATCATCATCAATTGCTATCACCAATGAATTGAATATTTACAACAAAATACAAAGTTTACTGACTTTGAGCACATTGATGTTTTCTTTACAAATATTTTTTCTTTTTTTTTTTTTTTCTGTTGATTTCAATTCGATTTTTCATTGGTACAAGTGTGCTTGTAATAAACATTCTATCATCAACAATTTTTTTTTTTCAAATTTTTCTTTTCTTTTTTGTTTTTATTTAGAAAATAAAAATTTTCATCATCATTACAATGATGTGTGTGTGTGTGTGTGTGCTCATTGTGCATCATACACACTTAATATATTTTTTCAGGCCTATCCTTTAGACTTTATCTACTATATCGCTTCAATACATCAAGGGGTACACTTCGGCTCAACTCAGTGTTAAATGTATAATTACGATCATCAATGATGAGAGATAGGTCATGTATGTTAGTCAAACATTCAAACAATTTGAATATGTTTTTTTTTTATTTTTTTTGTAATATGATAAATGATGAATAATCTTTTTTAGATTTTTATTTTTTATTTTTAAAATTTTTCTTTTTATTTTCTAGCAGTCCTAATTTTCTTTTAAATGTTTAATTATTGTTGTAGAGTTAATCGATTACATGTTTGTTTAGTTACACATATGGACTTTACAACATCAGCCAGTAGTTATAGCATTGTATGGTTATAGCAGTATCAGTAAAAATGTGTAATTTACATATTATGTATATATTTTAATTTAGTAAATACATATCTGAGGAATATTTATAAATGACGATTTAAATACATAATCATAATATACAGTATCAATATAGTACTTTGTACATTTACATACCCCATCTTCATTCATTTGTAACGAGAAATGGAATCATTTTACGAAACATATGATGACGATTAATATATGATATTCTTTATAGTGATATTTTGTACTTATAATCATGCATATGTGTATACATTTATAGGTATACCACCAGTAGGTGCATTTATATACATTTGTAATTAGAAATTTAAACAGTAATATTTGTGTATGATCATCGTGTGAATTATGTTTGTATACATAAAAAGTCGCCGGTTTTTGTTAATTTTTCTTCATTCTTGGGTATTTATTGTTTTTGTTTTTTTTTTTTTTTTTTTTTTTAACTGACGGACGGACTGACTTTATACATCGCAACATATTTTATTTCTCACTTCCTGGTCTGTTTAGTAAAAATTTATCAACATTAGTGAATGTAGCATTCTATAGAATCATCTCTCATCGTCATAATATTAACATTGATCATTATTTTCTTCATTGCCTATGTCTGCCTGCATCTTCATTGAATTTTTTAATATGTGATTACAGTACAAATGAAAATATTCTCCGTTTATTTTACTTAATAATGTAGGTACAAATCATTAGATATTTCACTCATAGAAAATCTTTTTTTTTCTTTCTTAACAATTTGAAATTTTCTTATTTCGATATAACCGAAAGATACTGTCATTTATTATGTTTGTATTTACATGGCCTCCGCATGTTCCAAAGATAAAAATCTTCTAACAGACAAAAAATTGAATATCTTTATTAATTTTTACTGAATTGAATTCGAACAAATTTTTTTTTTTTTTGTTGTGTTGATTTTCTAATTTTCATTTTATTTACATTAAGACATTCATAATTAGCTCATTATTTTAGTACAGAAGAAAAACTGATGATGACGAGTGATGCTGATGATAACATTCAATGGTGAAAGGGAAAACCTATATATGTATATTGCAAATGTTCATTTCTATTTTAACCACAAAGAAAAAAAAAAGAAAATAGAAAATTATAATTGTTATTCATTACAGCATCATTTATTATGTTAGCAGATGCTAGAAATTAAATTGAAATTTCACTTTATTACTTTGCACAGGGGCCCCATAAAATTATATATAGATACAATATCTGCTTTGAAAAGACCTTATAGGGAATGCATGCACACAATAAATTATCCGAGAGGATTGCAATGTTATCATCACCTCTTATATGTACATACGTATGTAAAAATTATATCACCTAGTATAATGTTGGTCTTGCAATTGGATGAAATTTGGCTGTGATTTCAAATTCAATTTTTGATGTACTATAGGGTATTTATTTTTGGACATTTTTTTTTTTTGTTTGTAATCAACAAACATTTTACCTACCAGATTGTGTACGTTTATTTATTTATTTAACGAATTTTCTTTTTTTTTTTTTAAATCATTTTTTGACTTTGATTTTATGGTTAAATACAACTTCCTACATGATCACCATAAGTATATTATATATAGAGAACTTCACAAAAACAAAAACAAAAATGATTCAATTTATTTCATGTTTTACAATTTACAACGTACATGTATGTACATATGTATGTATAGATAACATGATGAGATATCAAATAGATAAAATAAACTGCATATAAAAACACATATTGCGGGTATATATAGGGTGTTATATAGAAAATATAAAACAAAATCTGTGCTATCATCATGTAAATCGAATATGTAACACAATTATCTGTGTCTGTTGTAACGTATTTGATCATTAGCGTACTTTCATCAAACACAAACATTTAGTTACATGAATATACATACATATTTAATCAGTAAAATTAAAATATGTACAATTGATTTCGGAAGTATTTATGGGGAATTAGAAATTTAAAATAAAAAAAAAATAAAAAAAAATACATGGGGGATTTTTGATTTCTCGTTTTCTGTTAGAAATTTAAAATAATATGTCAAATTTCAAATATCTCATTAACGTGTAACTGAAAATTTTTATGCATATAAAAATTTTACATAATGGCAAAGGTACCTATTTTTAGAAATTAAAAAAAAAAAAAAAAACAAAAGAATTTTATGATATTTCATGATAGGTATAGTGTCTAAATTTGGGTGCGGAATAACATTTTTCTTTTCTTTGTATATATTTTGCAGTTATCCTAATTTTCAAAAAAAAAAAATTTTTTTTTTTTTGACTTCTTGATACTCTGTCATAATAAATCATTTATTCATGAATTCATGATTTCATAGGTACGTACACAATAATTCTGGTATACTCGTAGAAATGATGATCATAAATTATAGTTATTTATAATCATCATGATGATCATATATGATCATGTCTATATAGTGTTTGGTACATTCTGATGTTGGGTATAAAACATAAAAATGTAAAGATCTATTCGAATATCTATAATTTGATTTTTGTGAATTTCTCTTCTATAAACATTGTGTACGTTATAGTCCACAGATCGTGGATAGCTTTATATACACGTATGGTTGCCTCTAGGCTATATTATTAAATTATTTTCATATGTATTCAAAAACATGAATTTAAATTTAGAATTATAACGTATTTTTACATTATTATCCATAATGATATGTTTACTAAAAAAAAAAAAAACATTTTAAAAAAAAATTTATTAGTTTTGCAAATGTTATAAACATTTAATTCACGTAATTTAAGTTAAATTTATTATTTTAAATCTGTCTCATTTATTGTTGTCTATACATAGTGAACAAAACACACCCTGTCAAAAATTATGTACAATTCAAATTTTAAACATGTTCAGTTTTTTTTTTAGTTCAATTTTAAATTCAGATAAAATTATATACAACAGAATATATGGATAAAAATTGTATTTTTTTATTTTATTTATTTATTTATTTATTTTTTTTTTGTTTTGTGTTAATTCAGACACACATGTTCATTATCTGTGTTTTTGTCTTATTTGGTCTGATTAAACACCCATCAAAATACATTTTGTTACCTGGATATATATTTTTGTTGTTTACATTTATGATGATGATAATTTTTCATTGACAATAAACCTACGTATTACGAACGGTTAGTATTGTATTTTTATTTCAAAATTTTACAAATTTGGAATATTGTCCGAATTTTGAAAATTGCAAAATGCAAATAAATAAAAAGTTTTTATTGTGAATTTTATTTATTTATTTTGTTTTGTATGGGTGTCAGTATACTAAAGTCAGGCGTGGTTACGTCGACACCATAGAAAAACGGAAAAACTACTTAAAAGCAATACAACTTACAATTAAGTACTTAATGAAAAAACAAAAAACAAAAAAAAAACAAAGTTAATAAAGTGTGTACTTAAGATATAATATAAATTATTACATGAAATTAAAACTAAAAGATACCACGCGCTTTGACTTGAATTAAACTGAGATATTAGTTGAGATACTATTAACGCATGCAGTAAGAAAGGCGACTTGAAATAAATATTCAAAAAAAAAAGAATATAACATATGTGCTTGTACATATGTACATACACAGTAGATAAATTTAAATTAAATTAAATGAAAATTACACTATAAATTTTGGTTATATTTAAATTTTATTATTCTCAATTCTAATAACTGATTATTCATAATTCATGTGTGTATTCATATGAAATTGTATCAATTGAAAATGGAGATAATCTGTTTTATCCATTTTATCTATAGTTGATGTTAATAGCGTAAAAGCATCTTTAAAATTTCAATGCAAAAGTACATATGTATAATTCAAAGTGAAAAAAATCTTATTAGGGGTAATGCCAAATTTTTTGTTCACATTCAATCACTGTTATAAAAAGCTTAAAATTCGGTTATCATTCAACATAATAAGAATTAATCGTGTTATACGACGGTTGACTGTAATTTGTTACACATGAATTAAATTTTAAAAAGTAAGAGGACGGTAAAAAAAAAAAAATAAAACGATAATAAATTAATTTTTGAAGTCTGATCATTTGTTCATCTGTAAATTGTGAATTGAAATACGTTTAAAAAATTATTCGGTTTAAAATAATTTAAAATTTTTATTACAATTTATTCTCGTCATAATGATACTATTTAAGTATCGTAAAAATAAAAATGTTATAAAAAAGAGAACAAATTATATATATATATTTTAATATTTTACTTAAGAGGTCAATGTCATACACGTATGTGAAGTTATCGATTGAAGCAATAAGGAAATAAATTGAAAATTAAAAAATAAAATTGCACAAAAAAAAAATCATAAAAATAAAAATGGTGTGAAAATTAATAAAAATTGTTTACATTTCAAAAAATGACTTTTTGTTTTCTTCTTTTTATTTATTCATATTTCTTTCTTTTTTTTTTTTAAATTAAATTAAAAAGAAAATTTACTTACAATTCTTGTCAATATCAATAAATAAATTCTCTTAATATTTCTCAGCTGATAATGTTAATGTGTGTACATATATATCAACAATTACCAATTATTAATTTTATTTATTAAAATTGAAATACATACTGTAGGTGAATGTAAACGTATATACATGGTAGCATATAAGCTTGGGGAAAATAATGAAAATGTATACTATACAATAAAATCTGTACAATTGAAGTTTGAGCTTCAAGGAAAAAATCAGTACATACAACCAATAATTAAAGAAAATAAAAAATAAAAATGTAATAATGATTGAACGATTTATTAATGTGTTGTTTACATTTCTGTTATTATTCGTACTTTATTCTCTGTACACACATTTGTCCATTTACTAGCCAATAATAATAATAAACAAAACAACAAAAAAAAAAACACAATGAAAACAAAATCACAAAAAAGAGACCAAGAATTCAGTTGATAACAATAGATAATGATGGCATTAATTTTATTATGTATTTAATTCAATATAAACATTTTACTAATATACAACTATTTTCTTGTTTTGATTTGTACACAAAATCATGTGTACTAAGATAGAGATTCACTTACACGATTTTCACTGATGTCTAAATTCGTTATTTTAAATTTATTTTTTTTTTTTTTTTGAAATTTTTTCTTATTAAAAAAATCACTGCTAAAAAATTTGATTTAGAATTTTACAAAAAAAAAAAAAAAAAGATTCATTTTATTAAAAAAGAAAATTTAAAAAAAAACACTCTTTTATAAATCAATTTTCTAATTAACGTTTTTTTTTCTTCTTTATATTGTTGTCATGTTATAAAATTTATACGTTATTATTGTATCTGAATATTCTTTTTTTTTTTTCAAATTATTGTAGGTGGTGTTTTGTCCAGTCAAAATTGCACTACCTAATATACAGTCATTAACAAATTATTTTATAGTCACATCACACTACATCACATTTATATACTAATACAGAAATTTTAATCCAAAACTTAAACTATACTAACTATAACCAACCAACCAACATTTTTTCTTGTTATAAAAGTTAAACGAAACATACAAAATATAAATATGTACATATATACAAATTGAATGTTGTTGTTTGTATGAGAATATATATACGTAAGTATTTGCTTCTTTATATTATATATTTGTATATGCTCGGCAATTTATACAAGTAGTTGTGTATTTTTTAACTGCTTTGATATATATGTATATAAAATAAAAAGTATCTGTTTAAAAGTAGTGAGATTAATTTAAAAAGATAAAAGAATTAAAAAAAAACAAAAAAAATTATAACGATTATTCACACAATAATTTATTTGTGTATGTAGGAGAAACACGGTTGAGTTTTAAAGTCGTATAAATATAGAATAGAATTTTTAATCCACACTGATAATAATAAAAATTTGTATTGTCTTACGTGTATGATCAACGTATAAATTAATAATGTAATTTTATTTTTTATTTTTTTTTAAATCGACGATGATAACAGCAATCAACGATATAATGATAATAAAGTAATAAAAGCAGGCATCGTCGTTTTCTGCTCTAAAATATTTTTAAAACAATTTCATAGAATATTTAGATGATCAGTCGTTGCGTCGAAGATTGAAGTTAAAGATTGTGTGAATATCAAAAAAAAAAAAAAAAAAAATTCTTTTAATGCAGTATTGTTGAATATCTTTTGATTACATATATTCGATCTTTATTTAGAATGACAATGTAGTATGTAACGTGCAATTATTTGTAACTGTACAAATAATATCTTTAACACTGATTAAATTGTGAGAATTTAATAGTACACGATTTATTCAAAAACAAAAAAAAAAAACAAAAAATTTTTATTATCATAATAAATTATCAGATAAATATCTGGTTGTACAACACAGGTTGAAACGTCACAACAATTTAATAATGAATAGTCAGCAGAATACAAATGAAAATTACATATTACATTTTTATGCACATTTAGAAAAATTTTTATTTTATTTTATTTATTTTTTTGATATATGATATAATGGAATATACAAGTTAATCCGTTTTTACATTCATCAAATTGATCATCATCGTTATTAAAACGCAGCAAAGCAAAGTTAAACCAAAACGTCAAAGACAACGTCAACTTTATAACAATACAATACAACACTGTAAATTGTTATTGAACATCTTTGAAGTTGAATGCAAACCTTTTAAAAAATTTTTATATTTTTTTTATTTTTCAACTTCGATAATCAGAAAGAATTAAATTGAAATTTTTGTTTTAATTTTGGTTTGACTTTTATAAATTCTTTATAAAGAATCATTTACACAATAATTAATGTGTTGTACTCGACTTGTACTGCACAATTCAAAATACACTGAGGAATTATCGTGATAATAATCATGATAGCCCATAGGGCTTTAAATACTTTGTACTTAGCGTATATATGTATACACACATGCATATGTTTTATAGATTGCATTAAAAAATTTTTATTTTTTTATTTATTTATTTTTATTTTTTCTTTTTTTTGTATAAAAAACTTTGAATAAGAATTTCCTTTTCCTTTCACATTTATGAACTCTGATGCATTTGCATTATTATTATTTTTTCCATTTTTTTTTTTTTTTCATTCATTTTCCCCCATTTACAATTTATATACAATCTCGATTCTCTCTACCCTATAATTTATGTAATAAATTGTAAAGTAAAGTAAAAAAAAAAAAAATTCATAAAAACAGATTTAAAATATTGGAAAAAAAAAGAAAAAAAAAACAACAAAAATGTTGTATGTTTATAATGAGATCAGTTGGCTGATTTTGAAAGCAAAACAGACTAGCACTAGAATATACATATGTACATTTGTATGTAGATTGTTGATGATGGTAATAATTCTGTACAATTTGTAGCCTCATAGTCACAGATAAAATTAAAGAGGAGTTAAATATCTCTCTATAAAGACAATTTTATATATAATACAGAACATATACATAACATTTTACAAGGGATATCATCGTATTAATTTAAATTAAATAAAAAAGAAAAGTGTTTTTCCTTTTAAAATTTATTACATTTCGATGACTTTATAATGTACATATTGTAATACATAATGGCTATATAATATTTAAATTTTGATTTTATAAAAATTAAATGAATGGTTTCTATGGTGGATAATAATTTTATGATGTTTTTTCTAATAAACTAAAAAGAAAATTTCATTCTTTATTTTACACTTTTCCAATAAATTAAAATGATAATGATAATGATGAGAACCAATTTATAATTTTATCAAAGAAACACATAAAATTTGTTATATATTCATTTATGCACTAATCCAATATAATTACTATATTGTCGTCATCATTATTATTAGATTGGACATTAAAATGAATTTAAATTTCTTGCTTCATCCAAAGGATTCATCTGTTCTATTCTGCTGTTGTACCCTATATAATTACATAGTGCATGTACGGCATACGTTCGAAAATGTATACATAATTATTTACAATATTTTTTTTGTACATCGTATATACAAACGCAAATCTATATCATATTTTCTAATCTTTCATGTAAAACATATTCTGCATTTTATGTTTGTGTATACACATAAGAAATGAGGTATCATCAACATCATCTATCT
Source organism: Anthrax anthrax (assembly GCA_963971155.1). Classification (NCBI taxonomy): domain Eukaryota; kingdom Metazoa; phylum Arthropoda; class Insecta; order Diptera; family Bombyliidae; genus Anthrax; species Anthrax anthrax. The sequence continues at coordinate 321,588 of OZ020118.1, read as the reverse complement.
GCAGTACAACAACCAACCATTTAATCCATCCCTTTAAGCTATAGATGATGATGAGAGAGATCTTTTTACAAGAACTGTGTTTTCAGTTTTTTTTTTTTTTTTGTTTTTCCTTTTTTTATTTTGTTAACATTATAAATTTATCTTTGACATGATAAGTGAATAGTTTAATTTGTCTGGATGATTACATTTATAAAATCAGCTGTCGTTAATAATTTTCATTTAAAAAATTTCTAAACACATGAATAAAAATATTTAATTTGTTTATATGTGTAAACCACACGTACAACTACATCTACGCGTATATAGTTTATATATTTTATACAAATAAAAATTTATGTAGTGTTCCATGAAATAAAATAAAATAAAAAAGTAACATTTTGTCATTTTAAATTTAATGAAACATTTCATAGGATTAATCTTTCGTCTATTTAAGGATTAATGTATAACGATTAATTTTGAATTTTTTTTTTTTTTTTTTTAATTTATTTTGTAATCAAAAAACTTATTTACATTTGATTATTTATTTTATATACATATTCCCTGTCAGACCTTTTCATGATTTTCAATTTAATATTATAGGGCACAGACAATTTACTATAATAATGGATTTACTTTATGGCCGTTTAAATTTAATTTTTTGTAACAATGTTGTTGTTTTCTGTAACAGAGATTTTGTGACATTTAAAGTGATTTGATTAAATACTCAATGATCATTTATGGCTTTTACAGCAAGTTGATCAGTTCATAAGTTGACTATAAGGTACATTTAATATATTCGTAGTTTTTATGGAATTTCAATTTCAAAAAAAAAAAAAAAAAAAAAAAAATCAGAAATACGAAAAATACCACAAAAAAAAGGGAAATATAAATAATTTAATTTACAATTTGCAGAAAATACAATTTAAATTAAATCATTTACATAAACTGCTTTTTTTTTCGCTTTTATGTACTTTTAAGCACATAATAAACAATCAACCCAAGATATTATTATGAAGGGGTCTCAATGTCTCATATAAAATATATGCGGGTTTAACTGAACAATTATTATTCGAATTTTTTTCTTTTTCTTTTTTTTTTTTTTTGGCTGTTTGCTGTTCTTTTGTAAATTGGACATGACAAACAATGACCTCGAAATGACATCTCGTAACTCATTTTCAACATTTTATCCACAATGATTTTTCTTTTTTTGATTTTTTTTTTTTGCTATAAAAGACCGAGGCACATTAAATTCGTGTACTTTTTGTACTTATCTACATGAATAAGAATTGGTGTATAATTCAGTGAATTATCCAAGGAGACAAATGTACACAAAATTTATACGAAAATGTAAAATCTGTTAAAGATTTCACAAATATACGAAATAAAAATGAACAATTCTATTATATTGTTTTGAAATTCACAAAAAGCATAAATATATGCACATTTTGTACATAATGCAATCATTAAAGGTATTTATATAAGAAAATTTTCTCTTTAAATTTCAAATGCGCTTTATATTACATTAATTCACATGAAATTGACTTTAATTTCGTGATTATTATTTTCTTATATTATTATTCAGTTATAAAAATGTACAATTACATTTTGATAATAAATTTAAAGAATTTTCAAATCTATACTATATCTTCTGAATGTAAAAAAAAAAAAAAATGCAACAAATTCAAAATACATGAAAGCTGTAAAGTGTAAGTAGCATTAAATTCTTTTTTATTCGTGAACAAAAGAAAATCTAACTAACTGCTACTGCTGTTATTATAACAAAAAAGTAACAATGTGGAAAATGAGTATAAAACGTGGATTTTATTACATGAGATTATTTGCAAATAGAAAATGCAAGGATATTAACATGTTGCATCTGTATACGGTTGCATTTAATGCATACCGATATTCATAGAATGAAGCACATTAATTTAAATTGTTTACCTGTTTTTATATATGTATTGTATAACCACTATCAACCCATTACAATGAAGATTTTAAACACGTATGTGGGCAGCATTTTGTAAATACGACATGTATAACAGCCATAATCTACACTATATGTGAAATGACATTAAATATTTTAAAAGCATTGCATATATAGTTAGAATCCATTATATTATAACGATATTATATGGATATTACGGTTTTCATGTGTTAAACAGCAGGGAATAGTTAAAAAACATGATTAAATACAATCAAATATAAAAGACTCTTTTATAATGGTCATCATTCTTTACATACATGATGAACGATTTATTAAAATGTGTTTAGCCACTGAATTGTACCTTTCATGTTTATTTTTTTTTTTTTTCAAAATATTTAATAGACAAAATAAATCTTTTAATCTGTATTACATGCAATTTCTTTTTAACTACTTAAGTGTAGATGCAATAACTTTAGCTTTATTTCATTTAATAGGTATCGTCTTATGCTATCGCAAAAATTTTAAAGAAAGTTAAAATTAAATTTTTTTTGTTTTCGCATAAATGATTTTCTTTAAAAATTAAATTTTTAGTTTTAAATTCGTTAATATTCATAATAAATTTCATTTTCTAATTAAATTCTGATTAAAGTGTGTAGGTAAATACAAAAATTATGAGCTTGAGGATATAATAGACGATATGAATCATTAAATCAAGAAATGAAAATTTAAAAAAAATTTGCAGACATTTATTATCATCATTACTCATTTATGTAATTAATAAAAAAATTTAAAATCAAAAAGATGAAAACACTTTTACTATAGAGGCCATATATTTTTTGATTTATTTTAACTATCATGATGATTTTTAAAATTACATTTTTTTTTTTTTTTTTGCTTTATAAATTATTAAAATTTTTTGATATGAATAAAAATAAATATTTTTTTTAGCTATTAATTAAATTATGGTGTGATTAAAAGGCATTTACAGATAAATCTCGTGTTACACGGAAAATTGCGATCTATAAGTGAATCGTGTTGTATGAAGCCTATATCATTAATCATTGTATGTAACATCCACGTCACGATTAACAACCCTAAGAAGAATTTTCACTTCCATAACAAATTTTCTCCAAACTACTCGATTTTTCTTCTATCTTATCAAGATCTGTATGGATTGCTTTTCATCATCTGTTTTAGAGTCTTCCTTTCGAATTTTTTGAAACTGATCAGAGTCGACCATTAAATGGCCTAATCAGCGAAGTCTATTAATTTAGCCAACATTCACGTTACATGAGAGTCAGGTTATGCAAAAACTGTATTATAGTAATGTCATCGTCTGCAAGATTTTGCCACAGTTATTATAATCCATATTACAAAAGTACCACGTTATTAGGGGTTCACCTGTATACTCAGAAATACTGTACGTTAAATAAATTCAAAACGATTAGAATAAAAAATTGTGAATGATTTTTATTATTATGTTTATTATCTGGTATTCAAAATATTTTGATAATTTAATATGATAGCCACGAAAAGGTACAAATTCTGATAAATATAAAACAATAAATTCTAATCCAAAAATAGTAATATTGAAAAAAAAGAATAAAAATTTGAATATTGGGCAGATGGAAAACATTTCATGAAATTATATTACACATGAAATTCTATCTACGTATATGTTTAGTTGTTGATTTAAATTTAAAAATATCCAAAAACAAAACACAAATATGTATAATTTTTTATTTCCTGTTTTGAGATGCTGTTATCATGATTTTATAAATAAATAAAAAAATAAATAAAAAAAAATTTGTGATATTAACACGTACATATGTATGTATATATGTTGATTTGAAGTGATTACAAGATTATTTTTATGATTATACAAATAAACAGATTAAATCTGTAGTAGGAGGTGATATGTTTATTTGGTGGATATAGCATGATATTCAATTAACTCTCTTCGTATGAATTGTGTAATTTTATTTTTTTTTTATTTTTTTTTTTGTATACAATGTATGTAAATATTTGATAAAAAACTTATGTAAATCATTTTGCAAACTTAGAAAATATGTGTGTTTATTATGTAAGCAAATATTATAAAAAAATAAATTTTTTTTTTTTTACTTTTTAATGACTACAAATAGATACTTTGTACTATATTTTGTTTTTTGTGTCATTTGTTAAAAAAAAAAAAAACTGTTATGTACACGTGAAAACTAACATAACAGGTATGATATGATTTTTAATTATTTCAGAGGAATGATTTAATGATTTCGTTTTGATTGACATTTAGTCATCATTATCATCATAATTAGCATGACAGTCCAATGCATATGATTTTGAATTGCTTCAGGATCAGTATGCTATAGTGTGTTGGCCGTACAGGACAGCAAAAATGGTTGACGTCCAGAAATAACATAAAAAATCAGTTAATTAGTTGCCAAGTTGAGCACGTAATTAATGCAATGAATCTGAGCTATTTTTATTATTGAAAATTAGTAAATAAAAAAAAAAAAATCATATCTTTACGAAGTAATAATTTCTTTTTTATTTAACAAATCTGATAAGAAATTTTATTCTTTTTTATTTAAGTGAATTAATAAAATTAATTGTTTGCTTTTTATTTAAAAATTAAAAAAAATAAATAAATAAAAGAAAAAAAAAATTTCCATTTCAATATTAATTTATGTGCAAAATACATGGTTCTGTCTTTTAACAGAAACAACACAAAAATTTCACATATGCTCACAAAAAATATTAAAAATACACAAAAGGGTTTTATTTACCTTTTGTTCATCTTACCATAACCACAGTCACATGTCATTATTTTTTTTTTCCATTTATTCATTGTGTTTAAAAAATGAACCTTTTAGAAAATTTTCAATTTCCTGTTTTACGTACAAAATCAAAAAATTGATCGTGTGTTACTGAAATGGATCATGCCATATTTTCCCTTTTTTCATATTTTAATTGGGAACTATTTATGGCAAGGAAACATCTGTTCTGCAGATTAAAAAAAAAACAATGAATCCTGTACGTTCCTTTTTGAAAATAAATACATAAGATTTCTATATAACTATGTATGTAATGTACACGATCTCACTTCGAGATAAATAATGAACGGGCACTGCAAAATCGTTTAATTTTTTTTTTTTTTTTTTTTTTCATTTCGAATTTCTAAAAGAATTTTTTATTCATGAGATTCTCTAATAAAATTTCTGCATTTGTCCAGATTAATCAAATTCATTCATTCAGCCATTTCTTCATATTAATATGAGTCCAGGAAATCACTTAGAAATGTTGCTTGATGGCAAAATTTATGAATTCCTCTTCAACTTAATCTAAGTACATAATATAGATAAATTACAGATCTTTATGTTAGTTCTTCTTGCTATAGGCTTACAATGCCTATAAATTCATTATAATTAATTTTAAAATTTATCCTAAATTATGTTTATTGATTTTTCATTGTTAAAACATATCATTTTCAAAGTTCCGTCTATATAGACATTTATGATACAGACAACGAATCAAGTCAATGTCCTTTTAATATGCAGCACACATCTCAATGTGAATCTTTTTTCTTCAATAATAATAATTTTTAAAAATTTATGAAATCTATAAAACGATGCTTATGAAAAATATGAAAATGATTTATACGAAAACTTATGTTTATATCTATAATACATAAAGTGAAAGATGAAAATGAAATGAAAAATTATAAAATATTTGTTATGACACTATACAAAGTTGTTTAAATAGAGGGTGCTCAATTGAAACGGTTGAGATGATTTCAAAATTTTAACCAAATATTTATGATCACAAACAATTTATAATTTACCAATAAAACTGCTGTAATTAATGTTCAATATCTTTGCAAAAATAATCTCAGTGATGTGAAGTATTTTTTGATTTTGCTTTTAACAGTAAAGTGTATATTACTAAGCAGTCAATGGAGACAATAAGTCAAAGTCAAAAAAGATGATTGAATCAAAGATCAAAAAACATAACTTGAGAAGGTTAAAATTTAAGAGGTAAGAAAAAAAAAGCAAAAAAAAAATATTTTTAAATTGATATCAAACATGAACCACTCTGTATGATGAAATACTTTAATTATCGCATTATGGAAAACTAAAATAAAATCTTTATAAATTTATTGATATTTTTATTATTTTAAAAATAAAATGTTTTTGTTTTGGTTTTAAACAAATTTATCGATGAGTATTAAAAGGGATTAAATTAAATATTCCATTATGGTGATTTAAGCCCTTTAAATTATACCGCAATGGTATCACACTCACATCATGCATATGTATGTATATCATGCAATGCAATTAAAAAATGCATCATTCTATGATTCTCTATACATATTAAAATTCCGTTAAATGATTCATGTGGTTTATGAGTATTTGAAATTTTATATGAAAAAATCTCATATTGATATATCTGGCTATTACAAAAATAATGAATGGTTTTTTAAATTTTAAAAATTAAAAATTTTCCACATATTACCACTCATTTCTAATTCAATTCATAAAATTTTTGTGATATAAATCTCATCTTAGGAAAAATAAAAAAAATAAAAAAAAAACAAAACAGATACTTTGTGTTTTACCATTTTATATCATTTCTTGTTGGTTTTCATGTTGGCTTTGGTTTTAGAAATGCAAACATCGTCATTAAATAAATAGCTTAAAATGTGAAAGCATATAAATTTTCCTAAAATAAAATTCATATGTGTGCATGTCTTTTCTATTTTTTTTTTTTTTTTTACAGTGTGATGCTGAGAATGACAAAATTTTTGTTTTTTGAAATCTGACAGGGCAAATTGATATGTGATTTAGTTAAGTTTTGACTTACATTATGTTTTGTTGTGTTTTAAATAAAAATTTAAATGTTGATAAATGTTCATTGACTTGTGTTTGAAAATTTACAACAATAAAAAACAAAAAAAATGTTTACATGATGTCGAATCCATACACTTACCTGATACACATTAATGCTTTTTTTAGAATGAATTTTTATTAAATACAATGAAATCATATATACTGGCAATTTAATAAAAATTATCTTAGACATTTATTATGAATACCTACATATAGTATTTTAGGAATAAGTATGATTTGCCCATTTGATTGTAACATGTATTGTTTTCTTCTGTTTCTAGTATTTGGCTTTGATCCATTATATTTATTTGGCTTTAATTTTTGTTTTCTTGTATTAATTTTGATGTATGTTGCATTCTGTGAGGTCCAAATAAAATGATCTTTTCAAGAAAATGTTTAATTGATGTCAACATAAAACAGTATACTTCCCTATTACAAATATTAGAAGGTGTGGAGAAAAATCTTGATGAATGTACAGATCTATAGAGAGTGTACCACCTACTTACAAAAAGTTCATCTTTTATTTACTTTTATCACATCTTCAATAAAATCCATCGCATAAACAATAGATGATTTTTTTTTCTTTCTTTTTCACAATGATTTCTATGGAAAATCGTAAAGGAAAAAATAAAAAATAAATTTATTTTTTTTATTACTAAAGAAAAAGAATAAAACGAATGAATTAAATTAATTGCATTTTAAATTATCTCAGATTTTTTTTTAACATTTCTGAACTTCTTTTATCTTAATTTGAAAATGATTTTCATGAATTAGTTTACTTTCTTTAAGTATCACCATCGTCATCATCATCACCATTCATTGTTCATCTCTTGATGGCATTTTTTTTTATTTTAAATTTAACACGTCTTCAGAGATTTGATGACGTAATTGTACTGTATCATAAAAAATGATTTTTTTATATATTTTTATTAAATCAACGGATTTCGTGACATTTTGCCATTTTTTAATCCAGTTTAACCGATTTTAAAATTTTCACGGAATATAAACTTTCGTACCTGTACATATATTTACCAAAAAAAAAAAAAAAACATCAAACCTGTCGATTAAAATCATTACGTTATGATGTTACCTTATGCAATGTAACTTGTATTCAAAATGTTTAAAAACAAGTTTTATTTAAAATCCAACGAATTTTTTTATTTTTTTATTTGTGATATACACGTGTAATTAAAGTTTGAAAATTTTTTAGATGTCAAGGTTGAGGTAATTTTTTCTTTTGTCAAAAATAAAAAAAAAAAATATTTTTACTGATCTCTTGATGATCGCATTTAATGATCATCAGTCTATCGTGAATGGTAAGATAAAATAAATTTTAAAAAAATTGTTCAATGTATTTATTTAAAATTTTGTATTGTCTTTTGTTTTAACAATTTCTACAATATGTAGGTATGTCTGATAAATATTACTTATGTTGTTTGAAGACGATCATTATAATGAAATTGATGATAGACATTAGTCTGACATGTATAGGTGTAATTGTACTCTAGAGAATGTAAAAATTGTTTGCATTATAGCCAAGATCTGTGTGGTAAATTGTGGTGATAAATTTTAAAAAATTTTTTTTACTGCACTCTAATGTAATGGTTTTCAATTTTTAGAATATAAATAAACAAAAACAAAATTCAAATTACATGAGCAATTAGTAATACAGTCTAAGCAAAAACAATTTTAAATTCTTTGATTATTTCGATATGTCCAGAAAAAATTCTTAATTTTTGCTATATTTATTTCAAATGCTTGATATCAAATGTATTAGAAATGTCCTTGAAATTTGAATTTCAAATCACTGGAATACCATTTGAAAGCAAATATGTATGTATGCCAATTTTTCAAATTTAAACATTTTTTTTTTTTTTTTTTTTTTGTAGATGTCCCATTGTTATGTCTTAAACTGTGATTTATACAGAATTGAGAAAAGCTGGTAGCTGGAAACTTATTTTTTTGATTTTATTATATATTTACTCATGAAATTCAGCTTTTCTACAGACATGTATTTGTTTTGTGTACATTAAATTTCAAACGATTGAGCAAGAATATAAAATACCATGCACATGATATTTTTTAAACCGCAAATAAAAAATGAAGTTAAAATTCTTTTTGAAGTTTCTTTTGCAAAATGTTAAAACCAAAACCAAGAAAAAGAAGAACAGAATATTATCAAGAAGAGTAAACTAACCAACCACAAATAACAAAAAAAAAAAAAAAGAAAAAAAAAAATTACTCACTTGTTTATTTTATTGTTTATTTGCCTTTCTTAGCGTATTTGATTTCAGGTATTCATTCTACAAGATTTGAATTAAATAAATATTTGTAACTGAAAAGGTTAGCAAATACTTACGTTGTTTTCTTTTTATGTATTTTAACTTCCAAAAAAAGAACAAAAAATTAGATTCATAAATAAGTAATTTTATGTATTTTTTTTTTTTTTTTGTGTTTGAAATTTTCAATGTATGAATAGGGGATCGCGGATAATAGCCGTTGGATGTTCATTGTGGGGATATTCTCTTTTATGCTTTGTGTTTTCTGTTCTGTGTTATGTGATGTTGGATCTTCTTCTTAGACAATCTCTTGTAGATTTTTTTTTATTCAAACCTTATTCCTTATGCAAGAAAACATCAGAATGATCGTTTTAGACGAATTCATGGATTTTGCTTCGTTTTGCAAATAATGTAATGGTAATGACGATGATGATGATGAAACCCAATGATGATGGTACGTGTTAAACATACATCGAATACTGTGATGTTGATCATCAACATCATCATCATAATTAAACCTATAATAATGTATGGATACTTTTATACAAGCTATAGAAGAGTATAGAGCAGTATAACTTGTTTTTTATTATTTTTTTAAAAAAAATTTTGTAACATAAAAAACCCATATGATATTTTGTTTGTCATATGTGTAGATATTATATGTATATATAGTGATCGTTGAGTGAAAAAGACGAGAATTATATTCATTGTGTATGTTCTCTACAAATACACTGTTATATAAAATACCATCGACCATCGTAATTATCTATATAGACAAAACAAAAAAAAAAAATTCCAATCCGATGATGTATACGATCAGTGTTAGTTTTTAACAAATTTAAATGTCTTGAGTTTGTTAAAGTTTTTTGTTTTTTTTTTTTTTTTTTTTTTCAGTTACAATTCTATACAGGATAAGAAAAAGATAAAATTTAATTAAAGAATAAAGAAGAATTATTGTGTTCTTTAAAGTTTTGAAAAAAAAAAAAAAAAAAACAACTTTAATAACTTTGCTTTCTTTGAAAATAACAAAAACTACAGTAACCAGAGAAATATCATTGTCATCGTCATCATTAACATCATTATCAATATTTCCGTTTGTGTATAAATTTGTAATCATTTCAATTCGATATCCACGTAAATTAATTTTAGAAGTGTGTTTTTTGTATTTTGATTTATTGTTATTTTTACATTGTTTTTGTTTTTTTAAATAAAAAGTGTCAATTTTAATTGAATCATTCGATTCGTTATTTTTTTGTTATTTTTTACAAAGTTTTAAAGAGCTGTTTTGTTGCATTAATTGTCTCTTGCTTACAAAATACATTACATTAAAAATACAATATTTTTGTGTTTATGTATGTTTTGACTTTGTTTCAAACATAAAACAACTGTATAGAGAAAATTTCTTTACACATTAAAACCACAACCACAAAATAAGTGGTATTTGTAATCATCATAACATTGTAACACACATCTGTAAATTTTGTGTAATAAAATATCAAGTTGTGAAGTGTTACTTGTATTTTTTTTTTTTAAATTTACTATCGCGAGATTTTTTTGTTTTTATTTTTTGAAATTTCATTTATCAGATTTTTTTCGTGTGATTTTCTTGTATCGTCCTAGATCACAAGATCCTACATTTAAACAAAACAAAAAAAAAAAATGTCATCTTTAAAAACAATTTTAGTGACTGGTGGTGCCGGATATATTGGCTCACATTGTGTTGTATCATTACAAGAAGCTAATTATGATGTTATTGCATTAGATAATTTTACAAATTCCGTTAATTTAAATGATAATGAATCGATAGCACTAAAACGTGTTGAAATGATAACTGGTAAACCAGTAACATTTTATAAATGTGATCTACTTAATATTGATGATATTGAAAATATTTTCACTAAGGTAAGTTCAACAAAAAACGAATATTATATGTTTATAAATTCACACACATACGTAGACTTTTTATGTGTGAGCTCAAATTGTGAAGACGTTCATATTTTTCTCACTTAATTTATGTACGTATGTACGTGATTTTTTTTATAGACTTTATTATAGAAAATATAAAAAAAATTAACAGTTAATTTGTGAACATAAATGGCAAGAACCAGGGCTGAACTTTCAAAAACTACGGGTTCTATGTAGATGATAACTTGGTACTTGGGGTGAAATATGCTTTTGTCCAAAAACTTTAAGTGTCACTATCATTTGAAATTTTTCTAAAGCCCACTTTTCGAAAATTCAACCAAGATGAATTAATGGAGCCTTGAAAAATTTTTGGTCTTAAATTAAAATTGCTACTCTGTAATTCATATGATTTAAAAAAAAAAAAAAAAAAAAAAAAAACTCATTTGATTGATAAAAAATAGAATGTTCGTATGTTGAATTGTTATACCGTCGCGTGATCATGAAATAAAAAAATAATACCTGTCGAGAATTTTTCTCTGATTTTATTTTTGTTATTAATTCAGAAATCGCAAAAAGGTGCACAATCTCATGGGTGAATGTATGTGTCTTGTGATCATGCAAAAATTTTCAAAACTTTATTTGTACAATACATATATTTCATACATTAACGTCACAGATACAAATGCAAAGTTCGACTTGAGAATTGAGATATGTATATTGTCAGCATTTAAAACCTCATTAGAATATGTTATACAGCACAATTTGCCGTTTTCAAAAATGTTTTTGTATGCGTATTTAATTGAGAACATATATCTGATGGTTTGTTCTGTATAAAAAACCTTGTTGGCTTTATTAATGGAATTTTATTTATTTTCATTACATTGTAATGAAAACGCATACAAATAACCAACAGGTGAATATTTAAAAAAAAAATCATGGACAACACAATATCATCACACAATAATGATGGTCATCACTAAGAGGATTTTATTATTTTTTATTTTTATTTTCTATAAGCGCATGAGTTTGTTTTTTTAATTCGGGATTTATTTATGACTAATGTGGTGTCGATCACGTATGAATCTTAAATACAATAAGATAAATTTGATACTTTGATTGTAACATGAAAAGATAACAGATTTAAAAAAATAAAGAATTAAAAAGAATCATGATTATCGTGATATAAGATACTTCCGTTCCTTAATGATGATTCCATACATTCGTGTTTCAAATATAACTTCACGTTGATTCTAATGCAAAATTTTAAAATCCTTTAATTAATTATTCGTTTTGATTTTTTTTTTTTTTTGAATTTTTTGTCCTCATTTTCTCTAGACGTACTACATAAATGTAACTCAGCACTTTCCATGCGGCTCCAGACATTCATTTATTAATTTTTTAATTATTTCTCTTCTTTCAATTAATTTATAAATTGAATCAAAAAAAAAAAAATTTTTGTTTTCTTATACAGACATTTCTAAAATTGGAAAAAGTAACGATTAAAATTTATTGATAAATTTTTATTAATTACCAAATGACATGCAAAAATTATGAAATTCGTATTTTTAATGAAACTGGTTCACTATATACAATTCACAGTGTATAGACTACTTTAAAAAGTTCAAATGTAAAAAAAGGAAGAAAAGTAAATCATTTAAAATTTTAGGACATGCAGTTTATCTTATGTTTTATCTATTCATATAATACTTAATACCTTATAACTACCCACTATAACGTCTAATCTCCAGACATTTATCAAAAAAAAAAGAATTAACATGAAATGTAATACCAAATGAAATAAATCTATATTACTGCTTTATTTAAATATACAAAAATTAATGTTACATACAAATGACTACAGTATAATGTACACAAAAATAAGTTAGTCAATTAAACATTTCTATCTTGTATGTAGACCAATAACACAAGTACATATAGGGTGGTCCTGAAGGATTTAAATTTGTATGAAATTGAAAAAACAAAAATTGATTAAATTACAAATATTTCACTTCACCTCTACAATCAGAATTCATTGTTATTCATTTGCAATAAAATATTCAAATCATTCGGGCGTCCATAATCCTCAAGTAACGTACAAAGGCTGTTTTTAGACCTATCCTATATGGTACAAAAAAAAAAAAATGTAAATTTGATTTATAGAAAATACTTCAATTTGTCAATTTATTAATTATGGTACACATGAATTATTAGACTATACATTGATTTTAAATTGAATATAAAATACACCAATATTTTCTATTCCTTGGTTTTGTGTGTGTGTGTGTGTGTGCAATGGTAGTACCTGACATAGAGACTAGATCGTAATTTTTAATTTATTCATTGATGGTTTTTCTTGCTTTAATGAATTTATGACCAATTATTATTACAAATCGCGCACACATACACAAATCAATGATCTTACACCCGTATGCAATTACATATTTAATTTAACACGTTTATTTTATTTTTTTTTTTTTTAGTTTTTGGTCCAAATAATTATTATTTTGCATTCGAGACAACTTTTAGTCCTTTTCTTTCGATTATTAATAAATGACAAAAATATATTTATAAATTTTTTTTTTGCATTTTTTTTTTTTGTTTTTAAATATTCATGAATTCAATTAAAATTGATTATAAATTTTCATCTTGTAATCATTCAATGAACATTTCTACGGTATTTTGATGCTTCGTAAATATTTACATATTTTATGTAATCAATTTGAAATATTTTCAAATTAAATTACTTATGTATATTCGTAATATTTTAATTTTCATTTTTGATGTTATCATGAATTTAAATCAGTAAATAGAATTCATGAATGTATGCAAATGCATTTAAAATATTATTTTATTTTATTTTTTCAAAAATACTGAATATTAAAAGCGTATTAAAGTAGTAGAAAAGTAGTTCATTTTTATGTCTTATCTAATTAGGTATTAGCAAAGCAATGAGGAAAAATTACAAGTAAAAATATAGATAGAGAAAAAAAAATTTTTTTTTTTTTATTGAAAATTAATTTAAATGAATTTTCAAATAAATTTTGACGCGATACTTATACAAAACAGTAGGATGTTAGATAGTTTTCTAACGCATGTAATGTATCTCTTCAAGTAAATGAAATGAATTCAATTTATACTCTGTAATTGCAATTGCCATTGCGTTAGTGAATTTTGAATTGTACGCTCTATTATGCGGTTTACTACAACCATGCTAGCACTGTACATACGTTTATGTATACGTCATTATAAAATTACCATCATAAGAACTAAGGAAAAAATTTTTGAATTTATTTATTTATTTTTTTTTTCTCTGCAAAGAATTAGGTATTTTTAATAAAATTGATTAGTAATGTTATAGAAAACCCCTACAGGTAAATTCCATAAATGATTAATTACAAATTCAGATGTACATTCTCGTACATATATGCACAATATGTATTGCAACAGATTGACTGCAACGGTTATTGGTCATCTGAAAAAATTTTAAATTATGCAAAATTGCAAATTGCAAAAAAAAATAAAATTAATAAAAAGGAACATAATAAAATTGCATTTAAAGAAGTGAATGGTTCATGATCATAATGGACTTAACTATAATATAAAAAGTAACCTGACGTGAACTATAAATTTTTCTTTTTTGTATATCCACACGATCCTGTTACAATCTATGTATGTATGTATGTACATGTTTTTGCTTATTTACAAAATTTCAATCATCATTGCTTCTGGGCCTCTGTATAGTGTTACTTTAAGAAATAAATTAAATAAGTTATTTTGCAATCAAGATACAAATTTTTTTAATTTCATCTATTCACCTGTATGGACTTAAAGGTACGATAGTTTGACGGCATACCCCAGAAATTAACAGAAACCAAAACAATTTAAAATAGATAAAAATTTTTATTATTTTAGAAAATCGAGTTTGTTTATTTTGCTTGTTGGTCTTTTATTTCAATTTAATTATATGTATACACATGTACATATGTATATATATATTCGAAAAAATTTAATGAAATTTTTTAATCATCTTAAAAAATTATGAATTAATTAAAGGTAATCATCTAAACTTCAAATTAAAATTTACACCGCCAATACATAGAAAAAAAAAAAAAAGATAAGATAAAATATGATTGACTCAAAAATATCTGCCTATCTGTCTGATCTAATAATCATAAATGCAATTCAAATTTTATTTATAAACAGATTTGTTTTTAAACAATTATGTCGTTACAAATTACAATCAACCCATAATATGCGACACACACAGTATAAATTAGATATCTAATTTCAAACATTTCAAGATATTTAATGTTGATAAACGGGTATCTATCTATCTATGTTTTTTAAAAACAAAAACAAAAAAAAAAAGAAAAACTGATCTTACATCTTGATGATCACACACTATGGGTGAAACTGATCCAAAACATTTAAAATTTTGTGTCTTAATTAATTTTTATTACTTGTACATAATTCAAATGCTTCATTCAGTAAAAACTTGTTTTATATTTACATAGATATATTCTATTGTGAATGCATGTGCATCATTTTGGAGTGTTTGGTGTTCATCCAATAGAATTTTAATTCGATTAAAATATGTATAAATTAATTAATTTATTAATTAAAAAGACATTTTTCTTTCTTTTCTCCCAATTAAAAGACTAATTTTTATTTATTTATTTTATTTTATTTTTTTTTTTGTTATTGATAGCATAAAATCGATGCGGTCATTCATTTTGCAGCTATGAAAGCTGTTGGTGAATCAATGCAATATCCATTATTATACTATCAAAATAATTTAGTTGGAATGATAAATCTTCTAGAGGTAAGTAATCCATGACTTTACATCTATGGACTAAAATATCAATGAAATTTGATTGATATTTAAATTGAATTGATTTGATGGGATCGTTTTATCTTACTGAAATTTTTCTTTTTTAAAAATTAACGGAAAAATTTTTTCTATTCTCTTTTAATTAAAAAAAAAAAAAAATTTTTTTTTAAGGTAATGAAAAAATTCAATGTTTATCAATTAATATTCTCAAGTTCATGCACTGTTTATGGTGAAACAAAACGTATGCCAATTACAGAAGAAAGTAAAACTGGTAATATAACGAACGTGTATGGACGT
Organism: Anthrax anthrax; assembly: GCA_963971155.1. Classification (NCBI taxonomy): domain Eukaryota; kingdom Metazoa; phylum Arthropoda; class Insecta; order Diptera; family Bombyliidae; genus Anthrax; species Anthrax anthrax. The sequence goes on along the minus strand of OZ020118.1, from coordinate 305,484 downwards.
ACAAAACTTTTCATTGAAGAGATGCTAAGAGATTTATCTAAAGCAGAATCGGTAAAATATAAAAAAATTAAATTTCAAAAAAATTATACCGATTTTTATTTATTTATTTATTTATTTTTTAAATAGGAATGGAATATTATAGCCCTTAGATATTTTAATCCAGTTGGTGCACATCCATCTGGATTAATTGGTGAAGATCCAACAAAACAATTTACGAATTTAATGCCATTCATAAGTCAAGTTGCAATCGGTAAAAAATCAAAAGTAACAATATTTGGAAATGATTATGATACACCAGATGGAACAGGTATAATTTTTATTTGTTTTTTTTTTTGTTTTTTGTTCGAAATTTATTCTAATTAAACTGTAAATCGTGACTTACAGTATCTCAAAAGTTTTAAATTAAAATTCAATTCAAATGTTCTGTAATGTCCTTTCCATAAATTTTCGAATTATTTAAATATTTTTGTTTTTGTTTTATGTAGGGGTCCGAGATTATATTCATGTTATGGATCTTGCAATTGGTCATGTAGCTGCATTGAAAAAAATTGGAAATGAACACATAGGAATTAAAGTTGGTATTTAAAATTTTTTTTCTTTTATTTCATATTAATCGTTGGGTTTTTGTTTTGTTTTTTTTTTTTTTTTGGTCATTTAATCTTCTTTAGATGTATAATTTGGGTACAGGAAAAGGTGTCTCAGTATTAGAATTAATAAAAACATTTGAACGAGTAAATAATGTTAAAATTCCATATGAATTTCAAGAACGAAGACAGGGTGATATATCAACGATGTATGCTGATGCGTAAGTTTGAATTATTTTAATTTCTTTTTGTGTTTTAAATTTGTGATAAATAAATTCATTTTTATTTTTATTTTGGGCTTTTTATATACAGTTCCTTAGCAGAAAAAGAATTGGGATGGAAGACAACAAAAACTGTTGAAGAAATGTGTAAGTAAATACAATAACAGCTATTTTATTATACCTCTAATTTTCACTTATACATATAGGTATCGATTTTTGGAGATGGCAAACAATGAATCCACTTGGATATAAAACTGGTATTATAAATGGTCATAATTCATCCACATCGCCGACAAATAATGAAACCGAAGAAAGTAAATTATAATGAATTATCTACTGAAAAGAAAAATTTAAATAAAATAAAATAAAAGAATATACTATGAAAATTTTCTATTATGTACTCCTTACCTATTAAATATGCATATTTATGTGTCTTTTTAAGTAAATTATAATATGGTTTATATATTGTATTTAAAATACGGTATGTATTGGATTTATTTAAAAAAATAAAATAAAAATGTTAAAAAAATTGTGATTTTTTTTTTTTTTTTTTTAATTAACCGAAAAGTAGTAAAGTCTTTGGTGAATTGTTCAGGATCGTTAGCATTATCATTTAGGAAACTCAGATTTTTCTTTTCTTTGACTCTCTTTCTCTTCTTTCTACAGTCTAAAAATAATATAAGAATAACTGGAATAGTCTACCTTTTGTTTAAGTTGTTTTAATTTAAACTTTAAAATCAAATATTTTGTAAATACGAAAATTAAAAAAAAAAAAAAAACAAATTTGTCTTAGAAATCTCCTTTAAATGATCTCAGTGGAAAACTAGAAAGGCCTAAAATGTTGAAGACCACGATGTTGAAGATGACATGATGGGAAAAAATGAATGAGCAAAACCACATAATATCAGCTTAAACCAGGGGAAGTTGACATCATAACTTGCTACAAAAAAAAAAGAAGAAAAATGTAAATACACTCGTTTATTTCCTTACATTATTATAATATATTTTTCTATACATTCATTTTTATATATAGTAATTCGTTTTTATAATAGTATCTACAAAAATTCCTTTACTTTTCATTTATTTGTATTTCCTAAAAAAAATGAAAACGAAAAAAAAAAAATTTTTTTTTTCTTCCAGAGAAAAATATTTTTATTTTATTTTTAATTTATGTAAAAGTGATTTACCACAAAAACAAAAAATAAAAAATATTTTTCTCATTTCCCTTTTGGACAAAGTTATAGTTTCCTTCACATCATTTTCTATTTTCTTTTTTTCCCCTACTTCGTACAATTTTTTTTTGAATTCCTATTTCCGTTACATCGTTTACTAAATTTTTTTATATTTTTTTAATTTTATTTCTAACGTTATTTTAGACATCGACTGCAAATTTAATTACTAAAAATTAATAATAATTCATTGCCATTTATTTATTTTTCATTGTATTTTTATTTTTTTAATAAAGAGAAATAGGCAGGATGGATTTCGTTTCATATCATTATTTTTAGTTAAAATTATATGATTGCATGGAAGCATTTTGTGTATATGTATATAGCGTACCGTTTATTTATTTATATTTTGTGTTTAAGTATGTGTGTGTATTTTCGCATTATAAAGTAAAAAGACAGTTAAATAACAGTTAGCCTATAGTCTTAGTATTAATTTACTGCTACTATATTTGATAATATTTTTTATAGTGTTCAAATCAGGACTTTGTTTACTAGATCGGACTATTCATTCAGGTTCATTATTTTAAAATTCTACATCAATTTGCATAAATTCACATTTCATGCGTAACTAAAATAAATTATGAAAATTATTATTATTATTTTTTTTGAATTTCTTCTTATGGCCATCTCAATTATATTTTATAAATTTCATTTTTCTTTCCATAGTTTTCTTCTCGTAATTTCTCTCGTGTTTTGATCTAATGTTGCTGTTGCTTATTATTGACTTTATTCACAAGCATCGATGATGTATGCTGTTCTTTACCATAACGTGCTAATATCTCACGTTTAAAACGTTCAAAATGTTTACGATTTACATTATTCTGCTGTTCACGCCATGCTGGACGTGTCTTTTTCTGTTGTAAACCCCAATGACATGTAAATATTGGTGATAAAACATGAAATTTATACCCGGCTATGTACATTTCATAAACCTAAAAAAAAACAAAAACAAAAATGTTTATTCATTTATTATTTTAGCGTGGGACTATGAAATGTTGAACAATAAAAAAATGTTTTTCTTTTTACCTGTGAATTTCTTGTAAAACCATAACCAAGAAATCTTTCATCATGTAACGGTACATTATCAGTTGATATGTAAAATGGTTCATATAAAAATTCAAAATTTGTTACATTATGGCTCACATGTGTATCAACATTTGAATTTTCATCTTTTTGCCATCTATACGAAAAACAAAAATTATATTTTAAATCAATAAAAACCAAAAATCCCATTATGCATCATTAAACACGCATTAGCAGAAGAATCTTTACATACCTTGAAAAATTAGTTGCATATTGATTGTATACGAATACTTTCTCATGGAATGGTCTTGCTAAACCCTTACTAACCAGTCTCATTAGATCACTTTTATTGGCTGGAAATTTAACACGAAAATCAATTTCGTATGTTGGCACTACATATGCACATAGACCTTGTGTTGCTGCTCCACCATTAGTAGCAGCACCTAAAATAGAAATTCTACTTCCAATACCACCACCTACTATATTGCTACTACCACTACTACCATTGCATCGAGCTTGAGTTTTCAAAAATTTATCAACATTCTCAGTAAAATTAATACTTGGTATTATATCGACATCAGTTAAAAATACATTCGATGTTTGACATCCTTTACGTGCTAAATTTCTCATATGATTTTGTGGATACGGATGCTTCTGTCGCCATTTAATCATTTCTGGTGTACGTAATTTGAGCAAACGTCTTAATATCACTTCTGGTGGTTGTATACAATTATTTGAATTATAAATAAAATTATTATTGTCATATAAATGAAATTTTTTATATAATTTCGATGTTAGAAATTGTCTTGTCGATGATGGAATTTTATCTTTTGGCACACCTAAATGTATACTAATATTCTCACGTATCGATTGATAACAATTACGTAAATATTTAATAAATAATTTAAATATAAAATATTCATCATCACCAGCCGTATAAATGGCTAATGATATCGGACCATTCCAATGTTCAGCAACTTGTACAATTGAATATAAACGTTCAATAGATGATTGTGTTGCTAAACATATTGAAAATTTTTCAGATAATTCAACATATCTGTTACCAACTATTATGAAATCATATAATTTAAATAAATGTTGATTATCCCATCTACCAATTTCGAAATCAATTTGTAATCTTGTCTCATATTTTATATCACCATTTAATATTTGTTGTTCATCATTATCTTGGCTATTGAAATTTTGTTGATGCTGTTGTTGTTGTTGGATATCATAATCATTTAAGCAATTTTTTTGTGGTTGAAGTTTTGGTGCATCAGGAATTTTAATTAATTCAGAATCACCTGCTACAGGATTATTGTTATTATTATCGTTATTGGCATTTTGTGATAATGTATACGGTGATGATGATGATGAAGAGCAATTTGTTGTATGTAATAAACGTACAGTTAAAAAAATATTTGTTACTGTTAATAATAAAACGCTAGCTCCACTCAGAGTACGTAGATAAAATGACTGAAAAATCAAGAAAAGGAAAAAAAAATTTTTTTTCTTTTGAGAAAAAGATAAATGGAAGCAAAATTAAATAGGAAAAAATTCTAGTGATAATTGTCACTGCAGTGATACGACAATGATAAATTTTTTTTTAAATTTCAAAATGAATAAGTAAAACCCTCATTAAATGTGAAGAGACGTTACTTAGATACCACCTGTTTAATTAGTATAATTTACTTGAATTTCTATTGAAATTCTCATGAGGATTTTAATTCTGCATAATTAAAATACCCACATACTAGAAAAATTCAAATGTATGTGTAACGTCGATATCTTCTGTTTAATATATGTTTTATAAGGATAAATAAAAAATGATCATAATATGTAAGCACTGTGGTACACATATACAATATACCAATGTGGCAATGTAGTATGAGGATATGTGTGAACGGGTAGGTGCTGTTACTGTATGTATAACAAATTAAATGTACTTAAAACAAAATTTATAAAACGCAATGGATTATAGTTTTTTTTTCACATATATACATATCTTATTAATAATTGTGAACATTTTGTTATATTTTTTCTTAATTACCTGTGTCATACCATTGAAAATTCAATTTAACCAATTTGACTTAATAATGAATGCAATGACTGATGATGATTTTTTATCGTTTATCTGAATATTTTTACTACTATCACAATTATTCATTTAATTTCATAAAATTATTATATTAAAATTATTTATATTTTCCGTTTTACAAAATATTTTTTGAGCACAAAAAAATAATTTACATTAATTCTACTCAAGTATTTTGCCTTGCTATTATAAATAACAAGAGATTTTATGTACAGATAAAGAGGACAAAAATCTACAAGTACGTGTTATTATTTTGTTACACAGTATATTGAAAACAAAATGATACAAAAATATCCTTTTTATACTGTCATTTAAAATACTGTGTACGTTAATGTGTGGTCTTGGGGAAGGAATTGAAAGGGATTTTTTTTTCTTAGATATTTTGAAATTTAAATGAATCGATTGTTAAGCGTTATTTAACATCTTTGGCCATCTTACTATAAAGTTTTTTTGAAGAATACGGTAGAATCCCATTTTTACCATTAGTAACTTCTAATAAACTTCAAAAGGATCTTCAAAACTTGTTTTTTTTTTAAATTTAGAAATGATACACTACTGTTTATAGCTATAATCGATTGAAAATGAAGACCGATTCCAATCGATTGAATATGATTTTATATTTTGTAATCCGTACTGCGCAAGATCAAAAAATCTTAAATATCCTAAAAGGGGTTGTTTATTCCAAACACTGAAAAGGTTATGTATAACTTTTGGGATTGTAATTTGTATCCTCTAGAATTGCTATGATGATGATAATCTCACAAATTGAATATAAAATAAAAATAAACACTGCATATTTAAATTATGAATAAAAGTTCTTTTTATTATTTTAATTTTATTCAGCTGGAACTTCAACAGCTCCGCTATTTATATCATCAATTATATCATGTGGTGATCTACCATCTACTGTACAACCGACACTTTGGGCAGTACCTAAAATTTCTTTACATGTGCCTTTTAATTCACGTGCCATTGAACGTGGCCTCATTGTTCTTGCAATTGCTAGAATATCATCAAATGAAATATTTCCATTGTGTTTAACTGAAATTATAAAAGAATGTGTAAATGACAACATTCATAATTTGTTTACATTATTTTCTCTACTTACTATTCTTCTGCTTTTTTCTATCTCTTGGAGGTTCTTTAAGAGCCTTAATTATCAGCGATGCTGCTGATGGTACTACCGATATTTGTGCCTGTCTATTTTGAATTGTCAGGCATACTGTGATTTTTAGACCTTTCCAGTCGGATGTTGCTTTTGCTATATCATCTCCAACTTTTTTTGGTGACTAAAAATGAAAAACATCAAAACGATATTTAATTTCAGTTATAACCAAAAATTATAAACAATTAATCTGTCACACACAATTCACACTACATATTATAACTGTTCTAGGTTAGGTTATATGACCACTTTGGCTTTATGTATTTTGTTACTATTATTATTAAGAATGAAAAATTTATAAAATTTAAATTTTGCTTACCAAACCTAATGGACCAATTTTGGGAGCCAATGATGATGTAGCACCAACTTCTCCTCCAACACAACGTAAATAAACTGAAATTATACGAAGAATAACCGATTTTAGTTAACCCCAATATTAACCATTGAAAATTCACAATAAATACACTAATTACCTAATTTTATTTCATTTGGATCTAGTTTTGGTGGCATCTTGTTTTATTATTCGTTAAAACTGTAAATATAAAAGACAAGATGATTAGAATTTTTTTAGATTTCTTTAATAGTAACAAAATTTTAACATACCGATTATTTGAAGCCTTTACTAAAAAGAAAGAAAAAAGAAAAGAAATTGACGGTTGACAGTTGATTGTGTGGAGAATAATGTCAAAATACAGATAAAATAAATGTCAAATAACTCGATGATGCTTAATAAGAAAAAAACCAAAATAAAAATTTTACTACAGTTCAAAGACTAGATGGCAACGAAAAAATTATTTCCGATGGTACAATGTGGTACAAGACTAAAATATGTCCGGTTGAACTTCCAATAAATTTGAATTTATTTCCACTGTTCCTTATTGGAAATTTTTTTTAATTTTTTTTTCAATATGTAACTGGAATTTAGATTTTTAGGAAATGGACGTTGGGATTTGGAGATCTTATTAATTATTAAAGTATGCTTTATCATACTCGCTGAATATTTGAATGAAGATGATGTGGATTTTTTTGTAAGTCCAGTCCAGAAATTTATTCTAACGGAAACGGTCAATCCTGCTTTTCAAAGAGTTTGAAATATTAAAATTTTTTTGGAGAATACAAGAGATTTTAAAGGCGAGGCTGTCGCTTTTAGCTTATCAGACACCGAAACATGGTGCTACTGATTACTATGTAATGTAATTCAATGTTTTTATTATTCGATAAATGAAATGATTTTATTTCTGATTTTATTATTTGGAGTTTGGAGTAGAGTGTAAAAGTGTTGCCAGAGCCCAAAAGACTGATTGGTTGACTAAGGAAAAGATAATACGGCAACGAGTTATACGAGACTCAAGAGACAAACGTAAACGTCCATGAACAATAGTGTCTCCATGATTGTGTTACATAATATTCAAATTTTCTTCTATTCTTAAATATTATACGTACCCTCGTGTGTTCATACATATGTATGTATGCGTGCGCTTGGTGTGTAATGATTTAATTTTTAAAAAAATAAAATAATGAAAAAATATATACAAAATTTGTTTTTAGCGTTTTTTTAACAAAATTTATTTATTTGTTTTGTCTAATATTTACAATAAATATATGTTTTTTTAATGTTTTCTATATTTATTTATTTTTATTTAATTATATGTAATATTTATTTAATTTGTTTTGTATTTTTTTTTTTTTTAATTTAATAATTTTCAATATAATATGGCAAAAAAAAATAGTTTTACTTTTATTATTTATTTAATATTTTTTTTAAATAATTAAATTATGTAAATATAAGTTTTTCCTAAAATGCGCTCTTACAATGAAAAAAAAAATAAATAAAATTGTAATAAAAATAATTATATAATTGTATTTTAAAAAAAAAAAAAAAAAATTCTTTCTCTTTTCTTCTTTTTTTTTTTTTTTAAATAAAAAATAAATTTGTCATCAAATTATATCAGAGATCTATAAGACCTCAGTCGTTCGTGATATATATTGTGTGTGTGACCACTTTATATATATATATATTTTATTTTTCTATGTAATATGTATGTGTGTGTATATATATTAATTGTGTGTGTGTGTTTTTTTTTATCTCATTATTATTTTACAAAAATTTATTAGAATTTTATTTCTATTTAAAAAAAAAGAAAAAATTAATAAATAAAAAACGATAAATTCAAAGCGATTACGTTTAAACAAGTCGACATACAAATACGATACAAAATCGACATAAACGGCATATATTCATATATAGTAATGAATAAAACAAAAAAATTCGATTATAATTTTCATTACAACAAATAAAAAAAATAATAATAATAATTAAAAATTATAAGCAGCAGTCTCTATATATTTTATTTATTTATATTAAAAAAAAAAAAATGAAACTGAGTAATTTCATTGTGGTTAATAATAATGGGACAATATTAACACAAATTACTTCTATTATTTATTTCATTTTGTTTAATTTACAAATCGATAAGAGTTTCTCTATTTATTTCTCATTAGATCGTTATATATTTAAAAATAAAAAATAATGGTTATTCAGAAAACGGCAAATTTTTTTCTTAAATTCAAAAATTCAGTTATCGAGTTTTTTTTTGTTCATTTAAATAAAATTTTCTTACGATTTTCTTATTTTCTTCATTTATTTTGTATTTTAAGAAAAATTTTATTTAATTTTTGTTCGTTTAAAATTGTAATGTGTTACAATTTGTTAATACGAGTATATGTATATGGTAGTACACGAGCAAATAAAATAAACAATTAAATGTATAAACGTGAGTATAATGGGCATAAATAAAATATTATCGTTTAATGTATATATGCATTAAAAATGTATATTATGTGCGTTTGTGTATAAATAAATATATGGGTATATGGTACATAAAATATCAAACACAAAAAAAAAGTAGACAATTAAATAAAAAAAAAAAATTTTTTTTTTCAAATTTTCATTAAGAAAAAAAAACAAAAAATTAATGATCTAATGAAAATTTGTGATGTAATGTAAATGTGAATAAAAATAAAAATAAAATAAATGTTCTTTTATATATGTATTTCTATCTCTTTCTTTTGTTTATCATATTTTCTTTTATCTTTGAGATTTTTCTTCGTTTCCAAAAATCTTATTCAAAAATTACATATTATGACGAAAATATGTTTACAACCACAAAACAAAAATTGGAAAAAAAAATTAAAAAAAAAAAAAAACGAATAAAAATTCCATTTGCTTTTAGGCCATTGTAAGAGTGCCCGCACCCATACCAAAGCCAACACCTTTTGGTCCAAAATTACGACCATAACAACTTCTACAGTAAATATCACCATCTGGACCATCATTCAAATTTGTTGAATCTAATGATTTACGGCAATCGGAGCAATGGAAGCAACGTTTATGCCATATTCTTGATTTACTAATCATTTGTTCAGCAGCATATACAGCAAAACCACAACGTGGACAACCATTTGATGATTTCGGTCCATTAAATGGTCTTCCTTCAGGGCTAAAATATGTAAAGAAAAAACAAAAATTCCAAAGTTTCATTAATCTTCAATATAAATTCAAAAAAATTGTAAATCATTAAAAAAATTACTTACAAAGCTACTGTGGATTCACCATTAGTTGATACCAATGTTGGTGCGTGACCATATCCAAAACCTTTTGGTCCAAATAATTTACCATAGCATGCTTTGCAATGAATTTCCTTATCTGGTCCATCACATGCAATCATTGAATCTAATGGACGATGGCATTCAGCACAATTGAAACATTTCTTGTGCCACATTTTTCCTTTAGATAATTGTTGTTCAGCTGCGAATACCATACCACCACATCTTGGGCATCCTTGACCTTCAGGTGCTTTAATTGATGTAGTGTCTGGATTATAGAATGGACGTTGAGAAGAAATTTCATCTTCACTATATGTAGAGAACAAAAAAAAAAAAAATTATTTTGCTTCTCCTCTATTCACGCATTTTCGTTCACTTACGTTAAACCATCAGTTTGTAAGAAGCCAGAACCACAAGCGAATCCATAACCATGTGGTCCCCATTTTTTACCATAGCATGTTTTACAATAAACTTCTTTATCAGGTCCATCGCATGCAATTATTGAATCTAATGTTTTCGTACAATCTCGACATTTAAAACATTTTCTATGCCATTCACGTCCCTTAGATAGAACCTGTTCAGCAGCAAATACAACACCACCACATCTTGGACAACCTTGGCCAGGAGGAGCTTGAATTTTTGCAGTATCAATAACAGTAGTTCTTGGTGCCATATCACTGTAATTTTATTTCATTTAAATTTGATTAAAGTTTTAAAAAAAAATTTAAAAAAAAATTAGTAATTAGAAAAAATGATGAATTTTAATAGGTGATCATTTTGGAAGAATGCCAGATTAACTTTTAGAAATATAATAACTACCTTTGCCATTCAGAATCTTTAATATCAGACATTAATCCGAGTGAAGATATTCCTAAATGACCATATCCTCGAGCACCAAATTTCTGTGCATAACAACCTAAGAATATTTTAATTTTTTTTTTTTTTGTTTTTAAATTTTCAATTTATTTCCATTTTAATTTTTATATAAAAAAAATTTTCTCTTGAATATAACAAAAAACATCACGAAACAGATGTGAATGAAAATTTAAAAAAAAAAAAAAAACACGAAGAAAAATTAAACGAATTTTTGTTTTTCTTTTGAAACATTGCATTGAACATGGGATACATGTAATTCACTAAACACAAGGAATTTATGAATACATTGAGAAATTTTTGTAGTATTGTTAAGCACATATTTTGGATACGATAATTTTCATTTCATTTAAAAAAAAATTTTTTTTCAAAGGATAAGAAATATTCATTCCACATACAAAACAAAAAAGTCCAATGAAAACGACATATACATATATATAGAAATATAGTGAATGTATGTATAGAAAAAGAAGAAATAAATGTGTAAAGTTATGAATCAATGAAAAAATTCAACTTACTCGGCATAACCATTGGCGTAAATATCACATTGTAGTGCTCCACCACCTTGACCATAACCATATCCTTTAGGACCAAACTTTTTCGCATAGCAAACTATTTGTGTATGGTTTTATTGTTTTATTTTTTTGTTTTGCATACATTTATGATGATGTGACACAACACGTACACATGCAAAAATGATGATCGACGAGATAACAAAAAAAAAAAAAAAAAAATACATAAAAAAGAATTTTTTTTTTTAAATAAATAAATAATTGCATGCCTTAAACACAATTTTCTTTTTTCAAATTTTAAATGTAAACTCTAATTATTAGTAACGGCATGTTAAAGTTCAAGTGATAAATTATGTGGATTAAAAAGAAAGTAGAGCAAAGCCAAGCTGAGATATAATTGTGAGTGTATTTAAGTTGGAAAATGTATTCATTTTCATTTCTATATTGCATGTAAATTTATTTGTTGAAGCTTTCTAAAAATTTTCCATCCAAAGAAAATATGAAATTTATGCTTGATATGCATTTAAAGCTTTGGAAATTTATTGTTTAAAAATTATTAATTGTATTTTTTTATAAGAATTAAGCAAGTTTTTAATTTGCTGTATTTTGTAAATTTTAAATGTGCACACCTTTACAATAGATGTTCTTGTCTGGACCCTCGCAACAGGTTAAAGAATCTAAACCCTTATGGCATTGTCCACATTTAAAGCATTCCTTATGCCACATCTGTGTGTGTATGTGAAACAAAATAAAAGATAAGTTTTTTTTTTTATTTATTTTTTATTTTGTTTAATGTGTATGTATGTTAGTCTGTAATAAAACTATTGAAAAAAAAAAATATTTTCGCGTTTCATGGTTTTTCGAAGATTTTTAATTTCTGTGTAATGCATTTTTTTTTTTGTACGCTAGAAGATTTTTGATTTTTTCATTCGTCTAATATTTTTTTTTTTGGATTTTTGTGTGTATTGTATAAAAACTTGGCTTCTCTAATACACATATTAGTTAACATGAAAATTAATTACACGGACACAATACACGAACATTAATACAATTTACTACACAGCGCGTATACAAGTACATACGATAAAATTAATATAAGGATGGTCTTACACATTTACAATACAAATGAACATTTAACATTTTTTTGATTTTTTTTTTTTTTTTATATTTAAATTAAATTCATTTTAAATACTTCATCTTGATATGGATACCTCTACAATAGATTTCTTTATCAGGACCATCACAATGCATTGTTGAATCCAACGTTCTGTTACAATTCAAGCATTTAAAACATCTCCTGTGATAACCCTAATATGAATTTTTTGATTTTTGTTTTTGTTTTAATTTTCTTTTGAAATTCATATATTTTTTTAATTTTTCAAATTTTGTTACTTTTTAACGAATGAATTTTTTTTTTTTTTTTTTTAACGAATACGTGTAGAAATAACATAAAATTATTTGAATATATTTTGTAATTACTTACCCTTCCTCTAGCTAACATTTGTTCAGCTGCATAAACGTAACCACCACAACGTGGACAACCTTGTCCTTCTGGTGCTTTTGCAATAACACGTGGTTCTAATCTAGCACCATTACGTATTTCAGTTTCGCTATAGAAATTACAGAAAAAATTGTGTTAAAATATCGTCAAATATTTCATATGATAAAAATTAAAAAAAGACAAAAAAAAAAAAAAAAATTGATAATAAATGCATTAATTAGTTATAATAAATAGTTAATTTATAGCGATAATTACATATTAGAGGAAATTCCACTTTTTTTCAGTTTCACGCAAAAATTTGAAAACTTTGAGATTAAATCTGAAAACTAATGGAATTTTTATACAAATGATAATTATAAAATAAGATTAAAAAAAAAAAACGATTAAATTTAAATTTTATTGAATTTTTGTTGTTTTTTTTTTTTTTTTTTAGATTTAAAGTGAAACAAATTAAAAGCTTTGCATTATTAGAGCATTTTCTTATTGCGTTCAGTTTTGTTTTTTTATAACTGAGATTTTTATTTTATTGTGGATTGTTTTTTTTTTAATAATTTCTTAAATTTCTATTTCTAATTTCTCTAAGGACCTATTATGCATGGGACAAGGTTAAGTCCCTCATATATATATGTTAATTAGTTTCCTTTTTATTTAAAATTTTGATGCAGAATCTCTATAGAAAGTGAATTTTTTATTTATTTATTTTTTTTTTATTTTATAGCTCGCGCGAATTTTACAACACAAAATAAAACAGAACAAATAATAAAATTCAATAAAATGTGTATAGTAAAAGAAAATAACTAATAAAAACAAATGCGAGTTCTTGTAAATATGAGGGCACTTTCCTTATCCCTTTTTTTTTTTTTGGTATGTCTTTCTTTTTTTTTTGCAATAATCGTTACTTTTTCTCCTTGGAAAAAAATTTTTTTTTTTTTTTGAATAAAAGATTTTTAATATGTGTGTCTATAAATTTTTGTTATTGATATACAAAGAAAATTGTGTATTTGGTTTTTTATTTTATTTTTCAAATTTAAATAAAATTAAAAGCATAAATTGAGCCATTTATTTTTGAAAATGAAATAATTGAGAAATTTATCAAAAAATTAATTTTTAATGATTTACAAGAATGTAAATTTTGATATCCCAAAAAGAATTCATATTCAAATTAAACTGAATTTTTGACAAAAAAACAAAGTTCAGCAATGAATACAAATATTGGAATTAAACAAAAAATCTCAGAACTTATGTAAAAATGACTTACACCATTTTCAATATAAACGGCTCAATCTGTTATGGCTGAAATTAATTTAGAAATTAGTATACTAAATAAATATAAGCACCAAAAAAAAATGTTGTTGCTCATTCTATATATGTATATACCTTGTGCATTTTCACTACTACTACTACTAATACTACTTGAACAAAATCGATCACAGACTGTATATGATTTTCTTTAAATTTAAATTTTCAATTATTTCATCACATTTGCATTGAAATTTGGACATTTTTTGAAAAAATTTTGAAAATTTTCTTTGCATAATCGAAATTTTATCAAGTAGCAAGTAGTTAATTACACATGAAATTACAATTTAAACTAAAAAAAAAAACAGTTAATTATAATAGATTAATGAGCTATAACATAACATAAAATTACTAACATATACAAAGATCAAAACAACAAAAAAAAAAAATTGTAGTTTGGTTACAATAGCGAGCGAAGCCGTGCGATCGTCATTTACTATTTTTAAATCTTTTTTTTTTTTTTAAACTAACAAATAAAGTTGTTCTCACCCTTTTGTGTTTTTATTTTTTGGCCTCATTTTATCAACTGGGTTTTTTTTTTTTATAACTTTTACACGGAAAACTTTAACAAAAAAATTTTCTTTTATATACTACTTATAATACACACGAAAAATTCCATCATCATCATTAACAAACTTTTCAAATATGTACTCGGATACGAATTTTTTCAAAAATAAATATATAAAAAAAAAAAAAAGGATCATACACATTACTTGAAATAACAAAAATAAAAACCATTATAAATGTGTGTACGTAAAAAAATATACGCTTTTTCTTATAGGAGGAGAGATGCATATTTACTGAAAATCACCAAATTTAAAACATTTTCAATGAAATACGTAATGATACCGACAATTTTGTTTTTTTTTTTAATTAATTTAAATTTAGCGGATTCTTCAAATTTGAATTGATTTAATTTTTTTTTTGTTTTTTTTTTTTTGGTGATTATCAATTTTGGATTTCAAAAAAATAAAATTAAAATTAAAAATAAAAATAATAACAAATATACATAGACAATCAGATACACAAAAATGAAAATCTTACCAACAGAAAAAAAAAAACTACATATAAAAATATGTTAAAAAAATAATAAAATAAAATAAAAATTTACAAAAAAAATTTTACAGTACAAAAAAAAAAAAAAACAAAAATTACATGTACTGAATTATATTTAAATTAATACTATGAGTGTAATGTTTTAGCGATGGGTAAATGGGTGTGTTCCTCTATTTTGTGTATATAAAAATTTTTTTTTTTTAATTAAAACTTCTGGCAACCCTCGTAAAATTTATGCTTTATGTAAAAAACCACATTAGATATTAGGGTTGTCTGTAAAAATAATAATGTAAAAATACAAAACAAAAAGGTACTCAAAAATTCGTGTACTCAATGGTATCACACTCAATACCAATAAATTAAATAATACTCAAAAACAGCGTATAGAAAAGGATATTCGTGCTTCATGTTTTTGTGTGAGGTTTAAATAAAAATTAAAAATAATATTGATTTTTTTTTTGTTTGTTGGAATACTAAATACATTTTTTTTATTAACTCTTTTTTTTTATGATTGGTATGACAATAATATATATCATATGCACAACTTATAATTCCATTATATATATAGGAAACAAAAAAAAAAAAAACAAAAATACAATACAGCAAAGGAATAAGGATCTTAAAACAATTTTGTAACGAAAATTTTCTAGCACAATATACATAATAAATTTTTTTTTTTTGTGCAGTACAAATAATTTAAAATAGAAGTAAAATAATTTTTAATTTTTTCATGTGTTTGTTATATACTATATACTGTTTTAAATAATCATTTTAATTTTACTTTTAAAATTTTTAATTTTTAATATGTGGCTGCATTATGTATAGGAGTGGTATAGTGCTATAAAAATAAATTTTTTTTTTATTGCTTTGAAGGCCATTTATGCGTATACATATGTATGTGGGTGTATGTTTGTGTATGAGTCCACTGTATGTTTAGATTTGTGTTTTATGTGTATGTCGAATTGTGTGTGTGTCGAACGAATATTTTAACAAAAGCTTATATAACATGTATGTATGTACATAAAAAATTTTTTTTTTTTTTTGTTATATTAATTACAAAACAAAAATTAAAGATATTTTATTATTTTATATATTTTTTTATTTATTTATTTATTTTTTTCTTTTATTATTTATTTCTTGTTTAACTATATATAAAATAGGTTGCACACATAATTATTAATAATTTATATTTTGATGTTTTATTTGAACAAAATCCAGACACATCATATGATTGATTTTGATTTTTTGTTTTTTTTTTTGAGAAGGTAATCAGGATCCATATTGAATTTTGCCTTGATTTGTTTTTTTTTTTTTTTTTTTAATTTTGTGTTAATTTAGAGCACTCCAACGAAGTTATGTAACATAAAATTAGGTACTCTCACAGATGATAGAAATTTTGGATTTATTTTTTTTTTGTTTTTCTTTGTTTTTATTTTTTATTTTTGTTTTGATTGGATGTTTTGTTTTTTTAACTATATGATAAGAATGAGAAGAAAAAAAAAGAAAAAAGGGAATATTTTGTTTTGATCATGCACGTTTTATAACAATAACAAAAAAATTACATTAAATTTATAAAAAAAAATAATAATTTTTTTTTTCTTATTTTGTTTTTAATTACTACATTAAAAGGAAAACAAATTCTACATGAATATCTGAAGAATACATTCTACTACAGTGTAAATGAAAATTTAATGAACCATTATTATAAATGAAAATTTAAAAAAATTTTCATTTTAAATTTTGTACAGTGGTTCTTGACTTTAAAGATTTTCGAAAATTCATTCATTGAATACAATATTTTTGAAAGAAATAATTTTGAAATCAGTCTGATTTTATAAAATAAATGTAAAAGGAGCCTATAGTATTTTTATCATTACTGTAAATTAAAATTTATTGATTTAAATGTGTCAAGAAAATTTTTATTTTTCGGCACAACTTTCTTTTGTATATGATTTTTTTTTTTTTAATGTGAAAGTGTTTATATGTGTGAATCTAAAAATAATATATTGAAGGACAATCACAAAATGAAATTAGTAAAAGTAATAAAAAAATATACATATATACGATTAATTACACTTAAATATTTTTTAAATAGAAATTTTTAAACTGTGTAAATTGAATTGTTTATGGGATATGTGCATATGAATGTCGTCTACATGTGTAATTATGTGATAATAATAATAAAAAAAAAAAAAAAATGATGTTTTTGATCAGATTTTGTATACATTAACATTGAAAACAAACAAATTGTGCAAAGGTATTTGATTTTCTATAATAAAACGAAAATCAAATCAGGCAATTTTACATACAGACAATTGTGTAATTATTAATAAATAAAATATTGAACAGAAAATTAATTTTACAGAACATTTTTGAAAACAAAATATACCACTGATCAAAAACAATACAGATTTAATAATTATATATCGTGCTAACAAAACACAGAAAAATGTAATTGATCACAAAATGGTCTAAAATTCTTGTTAATTTTTTCTATAAGGTTCTTTTTTTTTATTTTATTTTCTATCTTGTCATGGTAAATTTAATGTTGTTGGTCGTTTTTTTTTAAATTTCTTTTTTTTGTTTATTTTGTTTTTCATTTTTTTGAATAATAAAAAAAAATGTATTGTAAAACAAAACAGAAAAAGAAGATAAGGAAAGGCCCCAAAAGATGCCGTCAAAAAAAAAAAAAAATAATTATTTGCTTTTTTTCCGTTTTGGGATTTTCTATGTAAATTTTAAACTTTTCAATTTCCCTAAATAATTTTCTTGATTTTTTTTTTTCTTAAAAATTTTCAGAGGAAACATATTTTTCAAAATAAAATGAATATTTTAAAGGTGTACTTACTCTTTATTTAAATGAGAGCCTGTGTCCATGGATAAACATCCAGCACCACCACCAAAACCGTATCCTTTTGGTCCATATTTACGGGCGTGACAATTCTTGCAAAACAATTCTTTGTCGTGTTCTGTGCAATTGGTCGAATCTAAGGCTTTGTTACACATTCCTGGGTAAAATCACAAAAAAAAAAAAAATGAAATCATCAGTTTTGAATACTCATCGACTATACTTTGTTGAGAAGCCTTTTGTTCTTTTGTTTTAAGTACTTACCACATTTGAAACAGGTTTTATGGAATTTATATCCACCTGCAACACGTTCTTCAGCTGCATAAACTGATTTACCACATTTTGGGCATTTTGGAACTTCGGCTGGTGTGAAAGGCATTTTGAAATATTAACGTTCGTTCTACAAAATAAAAATAAAAAAGAAAAATATACAAATTAAAATGAAAATATTGCGTAAAAGATTGAAAATTATTTAATTTTGTCTTGAAAAAAGAAAAAAAAAGAAAATCAATTTTGTTTTCTTTTCCCCCTCTTAAACGTTTAACGCAATGGGAAATCTACAACACATATTAAGTGTGTTACGTAATGAATTACAAAAAAACACTAGTATTAGCTCACTTCCCTGTGGCTTTCCAGTATCAATTTGATACTATTTTTAGATTCATTTTAATTTTTCTTTCGTAACAAAATTAGAACATTTATTTTACTTTGACTCAGTTTTCCGTTTTTTTTTTTTTCAAAATGAATCTCGTTTGCTTGATAGCCCACGCAAAATTGTTTACATGTATAAAAAATTGTCATAGATCATGAAATAAGAAAAATAAGAAAAACGTATAAGCTGTTCATCTTAAATTTTATTTTGTGTTTTAATTAAAACACATTAAGGAAAAAAAAACTATAAAAAATTTTTTAATTTATTTTCATTACATGAATATGAACACATTTTAATATAAGGATGGCATGGAAACGAGAAATTTTACTTACGGTGTGCTATGTATAAAGAGAAAACAAAAAACCATTAAAATTGTTTTTCATCATTTTCATACTCATTTTGGTATTTTTTTTTTTGGTTTTTGTTTCTTTTTGATGAAAATTGAAAACAAAAAATAGAAGAAAAACAAGTGACTAAAACATGTCATCATCATTAGTAAATTAGCGATTCGAGTGAAAATTATATATTATGTGTACTTGTGTGCATATTCATGTAAATACGTACAAGTACGATATATGGGAATGATGTGCGATATTTTTGGCATATTGCCTTATTCAAAAAATTCAAAATAATTTTTTTTTTTTTTAAATCGAGAAAATATAAACGAAAAATAATAATAAAAAAAAATAAGTGAAGAAAAATTAATTAGAAAGGCAACTTTGTATATGATATATGTACATACATATGTATGTATAAACATGTATAATATTTTCTTTTTCTTTTCCTCGATTTTTCTCAATTTTCTTTTTTATTTTATTTTTCATTTTTCTTTTTTAAACTTTTTAGCTTGTTACATATACTTGCTGTATTTTTTTTTTTTGTAATTTTTACTATAAGATTTTTGATGCGATACTAAACTGTGTTGGATGAACGAACGATATACTATAGTACGTTAGTGGTATAATAAACATTTTTTGTTTCTTTTATATATATATACATATATTATATACTACATATTATGTATACATAGTTATGTGTACATATATGTTGTTGATGTTTATACATCTTATAATATTACACCCATACCATATAAGGATTCTAAGGTTATATTACCGGTCGTTACAGAAAGATAGTGGTGGTGGGTATATAATATACATATGAATGTAGTATATATCGCACATCAAAAAATTTAAATTGTAATAACACAATCACCATTTTTTTTGTTTTTTTTTTGTTTTTAATAATAAGTTATTATTAAATATTTTAAATTATTAGCACATTTATATGAAGTATACAGTGTAGTATATTCCCAATATTTCTCGTTTCCAATTTTCCATAAATTTCATATTGAATTACTTAAAATTGTATTTTTAGATTCAAATCCTATATGAGATGCCATTATGCATTTAAAGTGTATGTAAGCACTCAATACACAAAATCTGATTGATTTTCACTAATCATACAAACACACTTAAAGGTTGAATATTTCCCATTCTTTTGTTTTATCCTTTTTGCTTTTTTTTTTCTTGTTTTTTGGATTATACAATAATGTCACTTCCATGAAAATTATCAAAAAAAAAAAAATAATAATAATAATAAAAATGTATACGTGGAAAAGTAAAAACAAAAAATTAATTTCTTCTTTTTTTATTGTCACATTACAACCATACAAATTTTCCTTTTTTTTTTTTTTAAAAATCAAAAAGGATTTTTACAAAAAAAACCAAAAAAAAAATATGTATTTTTTTCAAAAATTTTATATCCTTTTTATTACCTTTTTATTTAGAAAAAAAGTTGAAAATTCGAAATGGAATTAATGCGTAAAGAACTACAAATATAATTTATATAAAAAACAAAATTCTTTTCGGAATTATTTTAAATTAAAATTTTTTAATTATTAATTTTTTTTTTTTTTTAATTAAAGAAAAATATGATGTGCAAGAGACTTTATAAATATATAAAAGCTCTTTTCTCTGACTACCACGATTTTCGAATGAATCGGAGGGTGGCCGTACGCAGGTAGTCTATGTACTGAAATGCACACGGCACACAAATTATGCATGTAGATGGATGTGTGTTAATATATGTTGTAATATGTATCAGTGTAACACACATATATCACGTTGTAACATATCAGTGTGTATGTAACATTTAAAAGAAAAACCAAAAAAAAAAAAAAAAAAAATTGAAAATTATAATTGTGTAAAGTATACAATTGTATTCAAATTTTGTGTAATATGTATGTACATAAAAATATTAGAATGTGTTAATAAAATACCGTTATAATTTTAAAGAAAATCTTTAAATGTATGTGAATGAACATATATAGGTACATATAAGAAAGATTACATGAAAAATATTTTTTTACACCTGTGTACGCGAATCTCATCATTCCGTCGACCGTCACACCTCATCATCATCATCATCTTCATATTCATAAGTATCAAAATAACTGAAAAAAAATACATTTTTTTTTTTTAAATATTTTTATATACGGTTTAATGGAATTTTACACATTTTTTTTTTTTTGTTGATATTCTGTGTACGAAGAGATTTTTAAATACATCCGTATTTGTAAAATGTGAAAATTTTTCTAAAATACATGTACATGATGCTGTAGTCTGTACGTTTTTTTTTTTTTTTTTAGCCATACATCAATACATTGGATATAAATACATGCAATGCACACGTAGATTTTTTTATAAACTGAATATATACTCCATGCGTTAATTTTGAATTATTTAAACATGAAAAGTTTTGTGTGCATGATGAGTATATTCACAATACATTTAGGTACCTTAAAAATTTTCGTATTTTATAATTACAGAATATACGTACACATTTATATTATACTTTCTTTATATTTTCTTTTCCATGTACAATTAAAGATACTATACGCATATGCAAAGTATATATGCTTTGTACTATATGTACATATTCTGCATTTTATTATAGTAATTGTGAATTATTTAATATTACTTGAGAACATATGTAATAGATGAATACATGTAATAGATTTTTCAATTTTTTTAAGTTTGTTTTAGATTTTTTCGATCTTAATTAATTTAAATTTGTTGTACTCATCTCAAATACATGTACAATATTATATAAAAATTCATTAAATCCATTATTTACATATATATACTGAAAGAAACTACAAATACAAAAATTCTCTTTAACATTTACATACATATGTGCGTATCTACATTGCATTGTAGTTGTGATGTGATGCTCCACACATTTTTAGATTTGTAGTTTTCATAACATAAATTAGAAAAGCAAAAGAGTAGAAAAAAAAAATAAAAAAAAAATAGATTATACCATACCGCGCACGTGAATAATTTTTAACCTGATGCGCGAAAATGTATCATATATGTGTAATATTACCAAAATGTTAAAATTAAGAAAAAAAGAAAAAAAAAAAACAGAAAAAAAAGCAAAACTTTCAAAAAAAATATTAAAAACGATGAAATGTTATAATATAATTTCTAAAAATATTTTTGACTAAGAAATTTTATATTTAGAACACATATCGTATCATTTTTAAAATATCTACATACATTGAAACCTCTATTGTATACGTACATATAATAACGTATGTATAGTTGTTCGTTACATACTTAGTCAGACTTGTGTATCTCATATAACATTTTATATTTTTAAATTACTAAAATACTGAAAAAAAAAAATGTTTATTAATTTTCATATAAATGCATAGGGTGTTATTAGGTGGCATTAATACGATACGAACTAAAAAAAAAAAAATATATTTTTATGTAGGTAGTTTTGTTTTTGTCCTTTTCAAATTGTAACTGAAATTAGGTCAAATATAACATAAAACACAAGGAGACAAGAAGATTTACATACATACATACATATTCCCAGTGATATAATCTTTATGTTTATTGTTAAGGAAAATGAGAAGGCTTAAAATCATGGTTACTTGATGTTTACTGGAATAAGTAGTAAGAGAGCTCATATAAAAAAGCAGTAGTACGCAGAGGTTGTAAAATTGCCACTATTTGGAAGCAAAGGATTCTATAGCTAAAGTGCTTGATAGCGCATATCAAAAAATTAAAGGATTATAATTAATGTATTTATTTATTAATTTATTTAAATTTTTTAAATTTTTCTCAATTTCTTTCCTTACACCCTGTTTGTATTTTATACATACATATTCCGATTTATGAAAAAAAAAAAAAAAAAAAAAAAAATATTTCTTTGCTAAAATTAATATTTTTATTTAGAATACATTCATTTCAATTAGAATTAATTTTATACTTGATACCTATTTAATAAAATTAAAATAAAGTATAGAATGAATAGCAAAAAACGAAAAAACACATATGAATGATAGAAAATAGTAATTTTTAAATGAGGAAAACATAATATTTTAAATTGCATATACAAAAATTATAAAATTAAAAGCATAAAATTTTTCTAATCCTAGTATATAGATATACAACATTAGCATATTACATTTGTATAAGAATGGATCATGGCTATGCAAAGGTATTCTTCGTCATGTGTTCATTTTGAAAATTTATTTCAAACGTTAGATATTTATTTCATACCAATTTATTATTAATAAAAATATATAAATTATATTATTCATTTATATTTTTGGTAAACTTATACTTATTTGGCATTGAATGTAATAATAAATTCTTCTTTATTTATTTATTTATTTTTTTTTTTAAGAAAGAAAAATTCTATAATGGTCATGCTATATAGCATGAGCATATAAGATGTTTGTTTTCATTTTAAAATAAACAATAAATTTTTGGTAGGGGATCAACATAAGTATATTATAACACATTGGATCAACTGATGTATATGATAAAGATATGGTCGATGTTGATGATGATGATGATGATGATGAATGACCTTTCTACCTACATAGTACATTAAAATAAGATGCATTTTATAATAATCGTATGTATATCAAAGAAAATTTTTACAAAATTTACATATACGGAAAATAAAAATTTAAAATATTTTTCTCATCATATATGCACTCGTTTCTATGCAGAATTTTTTTTTTTTTTTTCTTTCAAAAAAATATATATTACTCACTAAAATAAATCTAAAAATGTTATTTTTTTTTCTACTCAATTTCTTTAATTTATTTTTTTTTTAAATTTTATTAAACAGAAAATTAAAAAATTTATTTCTAATTTTATATATAACAAAAAAAAAAAAAAATGAAAAAAAAAAAATCTATTTAATTTTCTTTGATGATTATTTTGGTAGTGATGATGTTCTGATTATTATTATTATCATCATTGTTATAATGAATGAATCATCTCAAAAATACCAAGAAAACAATGTAAAATTATTCAACCACAAAAATGAAAAAAAAAAAAAAAACAAATGTTTAAAACAAAAACAACTTATACAAACAAGGAGAATAATGAAAAAATAATTTTTTTTCTTTTCAAAAAAAAAAAAAAAGAAAAAAAAAATAGAGTAACGTGTGTTCCACCTAATGTGAGAATTTTGCTATTTTTTAGTTCATCATGCGAACATTTAAAAAAAAAAAAATTTTTTTTGAAAAATAATTTTTTTATTCATTTTTACCAAAATAATATTCGAATTTGAATTTTTTTACTTTTTCTGTTTGTATTATTTGTACATACAAAATACCTGTAATGCATTCATGCAGTTTATGTGTAACGTATGCAAAAAAAAAATTTCATCAATTTTTACATCAGTGTAATGTGTTGTACTAAACAGTAGAGAAAATCTATAAAATTTAAAAATAAACACAAATTTGTGAAAATAAAAATGTATATATGTATGCGAATCTTGTATATATTCTGGATTTTAGAAAGATACAGATATTTTTATTTTATTTTCTATTTTTTTTTTCTGAAAATGTTGATTAGTTTTTGTGTCATTTGTTTTTTATTTTTTTATTTTTGCAGTGCTTATGTTATATGCACTAGTGATTTTTTAGAAGGAAAATTTCTAATATGTAATGGATTAAAAAACAATATATATGTATGTACGTTTTCATTTTCACCTAAAATTTATGCACATAAATCAGTCGATACCACAAATCTCAGAGCATATATTTATCCAGGTTTATATACGGAATTGTATAAACTTTAGTACAAAATAACAAAAAAAGAAAATAACATAAATAAAATAAATAATAACGTGGGTTGGTTGTTGATTCTCAACTCACTAATCACTATATAAACGCATAGCAATCGTCATACTATCATGATTGCATATCTTCACTGTATCTATGGTTTTGCTGTACAAACATTGTTTTTTTCTGTTTTTTCAATTCAACCATCATTACATTTTGTTCTACATACAATTTTCATTTTTCTTTTTAAATTCATCAAATTTTAATTTAATTAATTTTTGTTCTAGTTTTGAATTTCTTCTGATTCATATTTAAAAAAAAAAAACAAAAACAAAAACAAAAAAAAATATATGTGTATCTGTTTTATAATCATTACGCATGCAAACCTTAACAAATTAATAATCTATGTATGAAATGCATATGTGCATATCGATACGCACTCATAGATTTATAATTACTTATGTACAGAAAAAAAAAAATTTTTTTTTTTCAATGTAAATAAAACTTCAATGCTTAAAACATTGAAAATCTACAGAATTTCAATTTATTTTTGTTGTAATCATTTTAATTGCCAAATATAAACATATCAAATTCAATTTGTTAAATTTCTATTAAATTTGATTTAATTTAAAGAAAATGAAAAATGAAAAATAGAAAATTTTTTCCAAATTTTATGAAAAATTACAAAAAAAAAATCAAAAATCATGAGCCTAATTGTCTCCTTATTATTTTATTATTGATGTCCTGCAATCAATCGTGAAAATATGATTCAAGCTACAAGTATGTCTCTCAAAAAAAAAAAAAACAACTCTTATAGGCAGAAAATACTGCCTAAAGTGATATATCAAACAAATAATCATTTTTATTTTCTTGTATGTATTTTTCGTGAAATTGTTTTTTTTTTTTGTTTAAATTTTCCTACACAAAAGATGTGACAGAACTTTAACCTATAAACGTGAATTACAAATCACCAAACTACCTACCCATGTACATATACGTGTGCCTCTGTCTGTTTTGAAATTTCCTTGTTTTCTTATTTTATTGTTTTTATATTTTTATTTTTATTTTTTTTTTTTTTTTCAAAACAAAATCAAAATATTTGGAAATCGAATGATGTAATTGAATGATGCGCTGCCTACATATTTTATGGTTTATTGAGAGAAAATAAAACTGCAAGAAAATTTTGTAAACAATTTTCTCTTTCCTCATAATAAAGAAAAATAGAAAGTTGAGTAATACATAGTGAAGTGATATACAAGGATTCTTCGATTAGTAATGGTTAATTGGCTTCAGGTTATACGAGGTTCAAAATGTATATAAATTTGGGCCCCGGCCATTCAGAAGATAGAACCAAAACTAATGAATGGAAATCACTAAGAAAGTTCAGGTCCATCATCAAGTTTTGAATGTAGAGAGTTCATAATTTTGTATAATTCGAATATCGTGTTATTCGACGGATGCCTATGTTTACAAAAATGACCTAAAAATTAAATTTCTAATGTAAATCTTTGGAAATCGCCTTTCTTTTCTTTTTTTTAAAAAAAATTTATTTTCAATTTTCGAGAATTATGTAATTATGTAAATAATAATCAATAATAACAATTTTTTTTACATGTTCGATGTTGGAGGTATTGTCCATAAGATTGTACTTTGGTCCGTGTATAATTACAAATCTTAAGAAAATTATTGATTTATCAATAGAACACGTTTTTGCTTTTTCATTACTAATTATTTCTGCACTGTCAATAACTCTTATTGACGACTTTACATCATCATGTACTTAAAAATAGAATTTTTTTATTGAAAATATATTTCTAAAAAAAAAAAAAAAATTAAAGAATATTTTTGGCATTTTGTAATCAGTTATTTACAAATTAACAAATCATAAAACATCTGGAAAATTTTTTTAAATTGAAATAATTTGAATTGTATTAGATAAGCCAGCCATGTGTGAGTAAACGTAAACGAAGGCACCATGATCACACTCTTATTATAAATTTTGAAAATAATTTAAATATGATGAGAAATTTGAATTTTCAAGGAAACAAGGAAAAATATAATCCAGGAAAGATTTAAAAAAAAAATTTTTTTTTTGTACAATATTTATAACGAAAGAATTTCTATAATACGTAATTTATACGTAATTTTTTTTATTTACGTTAATAACTTCAAAGTGTTTTCGTGTTTTTGTTTTTTGTAATTTCTAATTCTCTTTGTAATGTTTATTTATTTACATGTACTCATCGCCTGTACGTTTTTAACGTCAGCAAATGGTTTTTTTTTTGCTTGTGTTTTTTGAAAATAAATACATACATATGTACATACATATGTATATCGTTATTGAATTTAACGAATTAAACCGTTTTATTTTAAAAATGTTACAACTTAACTTAAAAGGACATGTTCTTGTTTTTCTCATCCTTTCATGCTGCAGGACGTTGCGAATCCTGTAGTCATATCTCTGCAAATTACCAAAAACATCAGATTTTGTAAAAATGTCATGTGGCTCCTAAAGAATAGACTGCTTGGCTCAATTATTCAAAAAAAAAATAAATAAATAAATAAATACATATCTAAAAATTTGTTTATTCCTGGAAAATTCAAATGAGTAAGGATTTATTTTTCATAATATTCAAAACTGTTTTTGTAGGTAAACATTTTAGTATAGTCTTCTTTTTTTTTATAAATATGTACATAAGTATATGTATATAAACATATGTATGTACATATATTTTTCGTAAATATTTTTAAAAAAATTATTGTAAGTCAGTTATTTGTAAAATTGTAAAATGACAGAAAGATTAATGACAATTTAAAGGAAAAAAAATTTTTTCAAAAAATTAATGTCGTATGATACATCAGAGCTTTTCATTTTATAAGTATGTTTTTCTTTTTTATACTTGTGTATGTTGTACCAAACGTACATTGCGTATCAGTGGCGTATTTTCGGGATGTTCTAGGTGTTCACAATACACCTAGTCATATTTTAAAATTTCTATTTCCAATAAGTCGTTTAAAACTATATGGTCCTCCCACTAATGAGAAATACAATTTAAGGCTGGGTTCGATAATATGATCTGTAGTGCACATGGGAAATATCAACGATTCGGTTAAATTTCAAAAAAAAAATTACTTTTGTAGCGACAGAACATCCTTTGCAAACATCCACGCTACGCCACTGTAATGCGTATACATATTCGCACAGACCAAACTGATAAATGTATACGTAGGTTACATGTAAAACAACCAAGAAGAACTTCATTCTTAATCTACAATATTTCTAATTTCATCCAAATCATTTATTATTTTGTTTTTATTTCATTGTAAAGTGTTTTTTACAATAAATTTTTATTTTTTATTTTTTTTTGTAATTCTCATAAAGAAAAATGACATGAAAATCTTTAAAAGTTCTTTTATTCATTTTTCTTTCTTAAAGAAAACACACAAAAAAAAAAGAAAAATAAAATAAAAAATATATTTATGTTTTTAATGAAAAATTCTTGATGGAAATTAGTGAATATCATACATATAGTATAATCCATGTTCAGAGTTAAACAAAAGGGGAGATCTATTTTCTATAGAAACAGAAAAAAACTGTAAAAAAAAAGTAATAAAATTGGTAAAGATAAGTGGGACGAAAAATATGTTGATGATTTTACTCAATAATAGAAATGACTTGGCAGCATATTGGTACATACATAAGTATTTAATTGAAAATCTCTAGCGAAAAACCATATGAATTGGAGTAGAATGTTGGAAGAAGTCATTTTCAGTTAAAGGCCAAAATTTGTTGAATTACAATGTGTCAGAATTGTTCAGCTGAGCCTGTTACTTGGTTTAAGATTTTTTGATGTATTTTACGATTGGTTTTATATCTCCTGAAGAAAATCTGTTACTTTCCAATTCCCGATTTTTAAAAATATTCTGGATTGCTGGTATATTTATATTAGTCAGTTGTAAAAATTGCTTTACCTTTAATAATTCAAATTCTAAAGTTCGTTTTTTTTCCGTACTTTTATATTCAAAAAATATATTTTTCAGTACAAAAAAATTTGCACATAAACAAAATCTTTTTTTTTTTTTTGTTATCTGGGTATTTGATCATTATCTTTACAACAACAACAAAGCAAGTAAAAATAAAATACCTGAACTGGATGCATTTCTTTCCAAGATTATCTTTTATAGCCATTTCCAATGGGTATGTGAACAATCTTGCATTTTACATTTTCGGTTGTTGTTTTTTGTTTAAGCATCGTCTATTTACATATTTTAATTTACAACTTTTGGCGAATGAAAATCATCAATTTCAAATATTAAAAGAAACAAAAATAATAAGAATAAAAAGAAAAGTAATTCATAATTTTTATTTTATTTTTTAATAAATAATACACACATTTCTACCAATTCACTATCCTATCATATTTTGTGAATTCTGTTTATTACTTTTGAAATTTTCTTTTAAAATAAAATTTTCTTATATCACAGATACGCCAAAGTATTCTTTTTTTTTTTTTTTTTGTAAATTTTTTTTTATTCTAATTATAAAAATGTTTTGAAATGGCATAATAATGCACTTCATAAAAGTACACATTGAATATAATTTATACACACGGTGACATGTTGTATGCAAAAATAATGTTTCTACACCATGACACAAAAGGAAAATTCATCTACTTTGTATATTTTTATGATTTGCATGTGCATATGCTAAAAATCATTATATTATGAATTCGTTGATTTTTAAAATCATTTAAAAAAGAAAAAAAAATTTTTTTTTCTTCTCTTCTTAAATAATTTTAATTGATTTTTAGTGTTATTTATTAATTAATTAAATTTTCATGAAAAATGTAAGAAGATAAATATTTTTATTGAATTTATAAATACATACATATATGTATGCATTGAAATTTTTTATGTTACGTGTCCTTATAGTGAATTTTTTCATTTTGGCATTCAAACACAGGTATGATATATATTTTTTTTAAATACAAAAGAAAAAAATCATAAATCTGCTTGAAACATGCATGAAATGCAACGAATATACTTCAGACATAAAATTTAGTCACATAAGCTTAAAAAACCAAAAATGTAGAATTTATTCTAATTTTTACATTTATAATGTGTTACGTGTCATTTTGTATTCTTTTTTATGATTCCAATAATTTCAATTAATGTGACATAATTGTTTTTTTTTTTTTTTTTTAATTTCATTTTACGAAAATTTTCATTTTTCCAATTAAATTATAATTGTTGCCAAAAAAACATTGCTAAATTTCTTTGTATTAAGTGAAATAGATCAACAGAATATTTCTATGATTATAAAATAATCAAATTAATCAATAATTTTATTGTAATACATCCTTGTACATTTTATTTTTCTCATTTCATTACTACACGTACGTAATTATTTTTGTTTTTTTTTTTTTCTTGATTTTACATAATAAAGATATTTTCATCATTTTATTTATGTACATATGTATATTTTTTTTTTGTAAATCGAAGACCTTGCATGATTCATTTAATTTTATTTTGTCAACTCTGTATTACAAATAATATCCAATACATGTACAAATGTTTGTACATTTAAAATTTTCATTTACCTTTAAATTATTTTTTTTCTAAATTTATTATTTTCAATTTATTTATTTCATTTATTTGATATTTTATTCAATCTATAGATATGTAGTCTGCTTCTATCCATGTTTGTTGTTTTTTACACGACAAACCTTTCTATCATATTTTATTTATGTACAATTTTCCATTTTTCTTTTATCCCCATGTATAAATTTTTTTTTTTGTAGCTGAACTACTCTATATGTCTTACCTTAATACTAGAATATTTTTTTTTTCTTTATTTTAATTTTTTTTTTTTTTTTGCCTTTTCTTTTTTGATTATTTTTTGATTGCTCCCTCCATAAATAAATTATTTTCATCTCTACCACCTACATACTTTCATACGATATATATACATATGTATGTATAGCATACAATTAAACATGTATTTGTGTTTTGTTCGGTATATGTTTAAATACGTATACACAGAAATTATAAAAAAAAAAAATTGTTCTTAAAATAGTAGGACACAGACTTTTTCGTCCAAAGCAAAAAATAAAAAAAAAATAAAAACAGAAAAAATTTTTTTGAAATTCATCTATGATGTTTCATTATGTTATTATTATCATTATCATTTTGTTTTATGATATATGAGCATCATGTACAGGTTTGTACATTTGTATACATATGTATATCGAGCGTAGTATGTATGTGCTATGCTTATGTATACTCTTACGTACGTATTTTCGATTTTAATGTCTCCAAATTGTAACTATATTTGCCACCTGATTCATATCAAAATTATGTATTACCACTTTCAGATCAATGTCAAATGATTGTTTTTTTTATATTCAGTTCGCTTAGTTTTTATTTTTATATGTTATTTTGTATTTTTTTGATTCTTTACAATATGTACAACGCTTTAGCTGTTACGTGTCGTTTATGCTGTATAAGTATTCATTTTTAAAAATAAATAAAAATTATCTTAAAGTACAAGCGCATATATACATTATTTTTTTTTTATAATGATGATGTTTTATTTTTATATTCAATTTTATTTTTATTTTAATTAGAAAATTTTAGAATTTTTCATTATTTTTTTTTATACAGGTAAATTATACATGATGTATACATATATTTGTACTAATTTGTGTTGTACAAAGAAAATATAACAAATAAAATAAAATAAATTAGAATAATATATTTGTCTAATTAAGACATGTAATTTGTTTTGAATCGAAATAAAAAATAAAAAAATTTTTTTTTTTGTAATAATTTTTATTTATTTAAGCAAAGGTAAATAATACGCATGTCTGCAATTGTTCTGTTATTGCTATTATTTTCTTTATACCACAAAGGTGCATAAGTTTCAAACTTTATTTCTGTCTGATAAAAATAAAATACCTTAAAATTAACTATATACGAACATGTAAATTTTATTTTATATGAAAAGGTTTTTACATCTTCAAAATTTATGTCTTCAAAAATACAATTAGATAAGAGAGAACGGACAATTTGGTAACCAACTAAGTGAACATTCACAGTCTTTTCAAATTTATTCGCCAATCGACAAATCAGATCATTGAATTAGATCAGATCAATAAATTTCCCATCATTTATGATCTATACTCTGTCCACTAATATTATGCACTTAAGGTCTAAGGATGGGACTACATACATATGTATGTATGTCTTTTCGATTTTCTCACAACTTTTAATTAGACTGTTTGACGAGCAGTATTACCACAATCCACAAAACTTTTATTATATATCAGATGAATTTTTTGAATATCAATACGTAGTGATTGTAAAATGGTACCACTTTAAGTAATCTCCATAAAACCTTAAGTGCATAATATTAACGGACAGAGTACTCGTATAAGTAGGAAAATATTTGAACATTGTTTGTTCCAAAACCAATAGATTAAAAAAAAATGAAATAATTTTTATTTTAAAAAATTACGATGAGAAAATTCTGTTTTTTATTTTTCATTTTTTTTTTTTTCATTTTTCTTTCATCACTTGAAAAATAAAATGACAAAATTAGTCTATGCATTTTTTTTTCTTTTAATCCTATACAGTCTCACAAATAAGCTAATCATTTTTTTTCAAATAACTAAATTGTTTTTTTTTTTTTTTTGCTAGTCGTGTGTCAAAATAACAAGATGACCATAATTTTAATACAATAGAATACATGAAATAATCTTACAAATATTAAAACATATATTCTCCTTAAACCAATGTAAAAAACAAATAAACAAAAATATTAAAAAAATTATAATAATGATGATGAGGTAAGAAAATTAACGTAAAAATTTGAAATAATCGACAAAAATAGATAATGTAATCGGTAAAAATAAATGAAACTCAAAAATATTTTTCCTTATTTTTTCTTTCAGCCAACGCATTTTCTTTGTATTTTATTTATTTATTTATTTTTTTTTTTAATGATTTTATTTCTTTGTTTCTGTAAAATTAGAAAAAAAGGCAAAATAATAATTTAGTAAAAATTTACATAACTATTGTACTAATAACGTGGAAATATGTATATGCATGAAAGATTGTATTTTCCATTTTTGGATATTTTGCTATATACTTTATTTAAAACTCGAATGAACTTGAGTGTTCCAAAAAGCTGAATGATCTTAATCTTATTGCAGATTTTAAAAGCCTATAAAAGTCTGTGATGAAATAAAACTTCTATTTGATAACAGAGGAAAAATAAAAAATCGGGAGGCCTAAAGCAAGAAAAGAGCGATTAATAATGTGAATGTATAGGTTGGTCTTGCAACTACAAAAAATAGGGAAAATGGAAAAGTCATGGTAAACAAGATCGTCAGAGTCTAATAAACTACTGGGCCAGGAAATAAAGTACTAAAATGAAGAACCAAGAAAAGATTTTTTTTATAAGATATTTTTGCTTGAGATACTTACGTACATGATTGAAGCGAATCACATGCGTTTTATATAATTTATTCAAAAAAAAAAAAAAATTTGGACATTTTCATTTCTTATCTTTCATTTAATCGGTATTTTTAATTTTTATTTTTCTAAGAATTTTATATTTTTTTGTAATTTTTCGTTTTTTAATTAATTATTTTGTGAATAAAATGACATGTGAATATGTTATATTTTTCATCAACAAATTTTCATTATGTAAAAAAAAAAATGCTCTTGTACAAAATTTTCAAAATTACTTCATAACAAAATTAAAATATGAAAGAAATATAAAAACTTTTTACGGTAAATTTATTTTTAAGAAAAAAATAAAAAATAAAAATTAGGAAAAAAGAAAATTCAAAATAATTTAAAATTTTCATAAACGTTTCCACTCCTATAGAAAAATAGTTGTATTTTAAAAATGTGTACATAACGCAAATCGTAACCAATGCAATTTATTTTATAATCTGTATAAAAGATTATTTTAAATTTTAACACAATTTTAAAATTTACAAAAATGTAAAAAAAACAAAAATTAATAAAAACCTTCAAGCATCAGACATCTTACAATGTACACATATGAGCTCATACATACATATATATACTTGCAAATATTAATTTTTTTTTTTTTTCAATTAAATCAATTTAGGAAATTAAAATGTAAATAAATCGAATTAAAATTACTGTATAATTTGTCGAAAAAAAAAAAAAATTCTTAGAAATTTTATTTGAAATTCTCTTATTTATTTCATTTTATTCGTGTGCATTATTTTTAATTAAAAAAAAAAAAAAAAAATTAAAAATAAGTGCATACAATAAATCAAATGATTGCTATTTCACATATCACGTATACAATTCATATTTTGCTTTAATATTAAAATTCTATCACTACACATTTTAATGTTTGTAGTAAATTATTTCATTTTCCCCTCTTTCTCTAATTTTAAAATTTATTTAATTTTTATATTTATGTAATGAGTGTACAATATCCATATGTACATTCTGTAAAATAAAATTCTACAACAATTTAAAAAAAAAAAGTGCATTTTAATATCTCTGTTTTTCAAATAATATAATTTTATAGTACACTTTAGACAATAAAAAAAAAAAATTAAATTAAAAATTCATTTCAAATTAGTTAAAATTTCATTTTCGTATTTTGTTAAAAAATTCTTCAAAATGAAAAAAAAAAAGTATTTTTAACGTACGAAAAATACAGTTTAGTCTAAAAGATTAGCCTAGTTTATTTCGAATTTATTGATTAATTACCTTGAAATTTTTGAGCGAAAGAAAATAATGTTGAAAAACATTTTGATTGAATTTTCACAGTAATTTACAATAATAAGTAAAATTTGTTAAACTTTAAACGAGATCATTTGAAAATTAATTGCAAAATCTTTAAAAATTTTAAAATTCAATGATATGTAACATTGTATAAAATTTTTAAAAAATAATTATTCAAAATTAAAAAGAATTTGAAAATAAAATGATTATTTCCAAAAGACTGGAGATTACTGACTAAATTATTTTAATTAAAAAATCCAAATTTTTATCCTCTACATAATTA
The DNA here is from genome assembly GCA_963971155.1 of Anthrax anthrax. Taxonomy (NCBI): domain Eukaryota; kingdom Metazoa; phylum Arthropoda; class Insecta; order Diptera; family Bombyliidae; genus Anthrax; species Anthrax anthrax. The sequence goes on along the minus strand of OZ020118.1, from coordinate 270,663 downwards.
TTGTGCTGCTGTTGTACATTATTTTAAGACTTCAGTTTAATTTGTTAAAACTAACTGAATTACCATTAAAAAAAAAAGAGCCAAGGTAAGAAATTTAAAAAAAAAAAAAAAACTCTTTAACAAATTGTTATGAGTTCTCATCAAAATTTCATTAAATTTTTAAGTTCTCATTTTATAATTGTCAAAAAAAATATATATATATAATTAATATCTATGTACTCTATGTACATGGATGCACAGATATTCTGTATAATGTGATATATTTATTGCTTTTTAAATCTTAGAAAAAAAAGAAAATACATATATTCCAATAATAATGAATTTTCAAAAAATTTTATTTTTAAAATTTTCACATATTTTCTTTTTTTTTTTTAAAAAAAAAAAAAACGTTTACTCATTATAAATATATTTATGTAAATATGAATAAGATTCATACATACAACAATTATAGACTAAGTATTTTACTGACGTATTTAAGACATGTTGATGTCTAATATGTTTATATATTTTTTTTTTCTTGAATTTTTTTGCAACCCCCGCAATTATATTTAAGTTTATATGTACACACACACATATATATATATATACATTCGCATGTACATATCACTATGATCGTGTAAACATCATATGTACATATGTGCATATTTATGGACATATATAAAATCTCTAAAAAAAAAAATAACACAAGAAAAAAATTTTAAAATTTAAAAATATGAAAATATTCACGAAAATAATAATAATATTATTAGCAAAAAATTAAATGTTGGAAAGTAGAAATAAATGTGAGAAAAATATACAAAAAAATACAAAAATGAAAAAAAAAATTCACGCCTACACGGTCGCTTAGATTCCTCTCAATATCATCATCACCACCATCACCGCTATCATTATCATCATTATTTTCATCGTAATTTCCATTATTTTCGGGAAAATTCTTTAATATAAAAACAACAAAAATAATGGAAAAAATATACCAACAATATACATATTACACACGGAAAAATATATTTTGTTTTTCTTTATTTTGAAATTGAAATCAAAACAAAGAAAAATACACATACAGAGACATACATATGTATATACAAAAACAAAAAAAAAAAAAAATTGTAAAAATAAAAAATAAACTAAAAAAAAATTGTAACAGAATTTGAATTTACATTATTGGGATATGGAGGAGTTTATAAATGTCTTCACATCTGTACTTGATTATCAGTTTTAAATTTTACTCCAAGACGTGCTGATCATACAAATCAGAACAAAAAAAAAACATAAAAATTAAAAATTTGAAAATTATATTTGAAATTTAATTAATTAAATTTTTTTTTTGGTATTCAATTTTAATTAAAAAAATAAATCAAAAATGTCTCTAGAGCGTGCAGTTCGTGCTAAGGTGAATACAATTTTTAAAAATGAAAAAAACATTTTTTTTTATTTTTTGAGTTTTTTTGAAAAATTAATTTAAATTTTTTTTTCTTGTTTTTATTTGAAAAAAAAAAAAAAAATTATAGATCGCTGGAAAGCGTGATCCTCAAATGGACAAAGAAGCACAAGAATGGATTGAAACAGTTTTAGGTGAAAAATTCCCACAAGGAAAATCATATGAAGATCATCTTAAGGATGGTATCGTATTATGTAAATTAATGAATAAATTGAAACCTGGTGCAATACCAAAAATTAATGAATCTGGTGGACAATTCAAAATGATGGAAAATATTAATAATTTCCAACAAGCATTAAAAGAATATGGTGTACCAGATTTAGATGTATTCCAAACAGTTGATTTGTATGAGAAAAAAGATATTGCACAAGTAACAAACACAATTTTTGCAATTGGACGTGCTGTAAGTACCAACATACATACACATGTACACAATTAAGATAAAGCGAATTTTCGAAAAAAAAAAATTTTTTTTTTTGTTGTTTTTTAATTGAAATTTTTATTTTCTTTTTATGTAGACCTATAAACATCCAGAATACAAAGGACCACATCTTGGACCAAAACCAGCTGATGAATGTAAACGTGATTTTACTGAAGAACAATTAAGAGCTGGTGAAGGAGTTATCGGTTTACAAGCCGGTACTAATAAGGGTGCAACACAATCTGGACAAAATATTGGTGCTGGCCGTAAAATTTTATTAGGAAAGTAAATACCAAAATTGTCAATAAAAAAAATAAAATAAAATATTTTCATGCAAATCATCAATACAAAAATGCATTAAGAAAAATCATTACTATGTTATCTATAGAAAATCCATTCTAAAAAATAAATAAATTTGTAATTTAAAAAAAAAAAAAATTTTAACAGATAAAATAATCTCATATTGACAAAAAAAAAATGAAAAAAAAATGTTAAATGTTAACTGTATTATTTATGTATATTATTAACTTATAAATACGTAAAAAAAAAAAAACCAAAAATCCTAAAAAAAATTTATGCTAAAATTTTAAGAATTTTTTGTACGAATTATTATTTTTATTTATTTTTCTGTTTAATAAAATAATTACAATAAAAGGTAAAATTTATGTATTTTTCTTCACTCAGTTTTTTTTTTGTCTTCATTTCATTGATTAATTAATTTTCTTTTGTTATTCTCCATTTTCTGGCTCCCACTCCCCTCACTCTCCTCTCAAGTGTTATTTATGCATTAATTTGAAAAATTTCGGTTACTTTTTAGTATAACCGAAATTCAACATTGTCTTACTAATTTATGACAAATTTGTAATTTATTTGTTATTTTTTTCTTTTATTTTTCAAATGTAATTAACACAATTTCTAAAATCTAAAAGCAAAAAAAAATTAAAAAAAAAAATAATCTATTACGTTTTAAATAAACAAAATCAAATTAAACAATTTAAGAGTCGTAACAAATTACTGTCGAAAAATTAGAGTTTCTTATACAGACACAAACGCAACTATATATGAATATACCATAATGGCAATAGTGTAGGTGTTTGTATATGAAGGCTATATATAAAATATATATAACATGCACACATACAATCATTTTTGGTGTACATATATGTTTTCGTTACACGCATACCCATATACATACTTGTTTCAGTATAAAATAATATTTTGATGTGGAAAATTTTTTTCTTTTCTCATTGGATTTTTCTTTCTTTCTGTTTTCTTTTTTTTTTTTTTTTTGTTGAAAATCTAAATTAAGAAATTGTATCATTTTTACCGTCGGTTGGCCGCCACAGTAACAAAAATAACAACAAAAAGGAGCAGGCTAAAGTGAAAATTTAATGAAAATTTCAAATTTTACATTTAAAATAAAAAATAAAACGAATAATTTTCTTGTATCTATACGACATGTTTGTGTGTAAATTATATAAATTAATTTATTTATTTAATTTTTCTTTATATTTTGAGAATAAAAATGACATAAAATTATTTTTATAAAATAAAAAATAAAAACCAAAAAAAAAAATAAAATTATTTATCAAATACATATACATATTTAAATCATGTAAATTATGTAACACAATCGTGTTGTTATTTTATTGGCCAATATTTCTGGAATTTCTTCATTTTCTTCTTATACTCTCCGCTGCTGTACACTACTTTAATGCATGACATGAAAAACAAATTAATTTTATTTTTTAAATTTTTTTTTTTTTATTTCCAAATAAAAATTTTCTTAATGAAGTCAATTTTATTTTTGAAAATTTAGAATTTATTAAATATAAGAAAATTTTTTAAAGACAACAAATTTAATTATAGGACGAAATCTATTTACTAATTCTTGGGATGATGGCCACCAGAAATATCTTATGTTAACTTCAAATTTTCTCTCAATCATTCGAAAGTATTTAGAAATTAAAAATAATTTTAGAAAAAACAAATCTTAAAAAAAAACCGCTTAAATGTAGAATGTAAATGAACAAATAAAAAAATATCTCAGAAATATTTGCCATCATATTATAATGAAAAAAATTGTTAAAATGATTGTGATAAATTTTCAGGTAATAATTCTTAAACATGACGACGGTAATTAAAGAATAAATTCTCGTTTCAAAAAAAGAAGGTGAATAATTTTTCAATTTTTTTTTTTTTTTTTTTATATAATGATGACGGGACCATTCACCTGAAACGCACAAATTCATTCGCCTTTCACAAAAAAAAAATACATGAATATAAGCGTCGGACAGATTCCGCATGTGTCGCAGAATATTCGAGAAAATTTTCATTATGAATTTTCATTTTATGTATGTACATTCTCATTAATTCCATGATTTGAAAATAAAAAAAAAAATAAAAGCAAAAAAATAATGAAAAAACATTTTGCTAGTTTAAAATCTTTTATTATATGGTTTTATGAAGTGGAAATTATGCGATAAAATGGTCACCATAGGGCGTGTGTGTTTTATTACCTAAATGAATTCTTGTGTAGCTTAGCTATATAAACTAGAAACAGAGCAATTTTCGACGTATAAAATTCAAGAATTTATTTAAATAATAATTTAAAAATTTAAAAATAGTTTTTACTCGTGTGATTTATTAGAAATTTTAAATCATTAAATGCGGACGTAATACCAAATAAAAAATAACGAATCTTTTGCTTATTATGAATGAAATATTAAAAAAAAAATCAAAAAAAAGGAATTTCCTTCAATTCTAAAATACATGAATTTAGAATAAATCATACTTGCATCACCTTGCATTCTAGGATTAAGTAAAGAAACTCTACGTTGTGTTACACTTCTCGTCGTAAACAATAAGAGCCTTAAAAATAAGAAAAAAAGGACCGGAGAATGGATACAAGGTCCATAAAGGGTTACAATGCTAAGGAGAAGAAAAAATAATAAACAAATTACAAAGAAAATTACGAAAGAAAAAAATTTTTTAATTTATATTTCTTGTAATTAATGTTTACAAACTACTCTTCAGAAATTTTTTACATGAATATCTTATTGATCAATCTGTCTTCACGACTTTTGGACTTTTTATGTATGCGTCTTTTTTCTAGGTGTATTTATTGATTGATTGATATTAAATTCTTTCAATATAAAATGTATACTAGGGGAAAAATAATAAAATTTTTTAATTTTTATATTTTACAATATTTTCTTTTATAATTTCTTGATTTATTTTTGTTTCTATTTAATTTGGACGCAAAAAATTTTTTTTCTTTGTATACTTTAAAAATGGAACGTATACATTGCATACAACATATTTTAAATCAATACATATATTTTCTTACTTACACAAAACGATATTTGTTGTCGTATATGATTACATAATGGATAGCACATTTTATTTCACATCATCAAAAAATTTAAAATAAATGATTTGTTGTTGTTGGTTTACTTATACTACCGAATGGATCTAATAAATGATATCCAGTACCACCACTAGCACTTATCAATGTTGATAGAGGTGAACTTAATGTTGCTGCAGCAGCAACAGCTGCCGCTTGATGATGTGCTGCAGCAGCTGTAGCCGAATGATGATGATGATGATGATGGTGATGATGATGATCATGAAATAATGATGCTGCTGCTGCAACTGCTGATGAATTACATGATCCTGTCCATTTATTTGTATTATTATTATCTAATTTATCTGAAAAAAAAAGGAAAACATTACAAAATAAATAATTAAAATGAATTTTTAACTGCATACATCTCAACAAGATTATTTTTTATATGGGAATTGAAAAAAAAAAAAATTAATTTTTTTCTTGAAGGACTAATACTCAAAAGTGCAATAACCGATGGTTTATTATGTAAAAAAATTTATATAAGCTTTTTTCCAAAGGAAAATTTCCGTAAACAAAATTTTATTCGTAATAATTTTCATTTTAAAACGAAATATTACAAGTACTTTTGATTTTTCTTTTTTGTTGTTGTTATAAAATTTTCCTTGGAATAAAATATAAAATAAGAAATAAAATTACAGCAAAAAGAAATAAATCCCATAATTTACAAAATTTTATATTTATTAAAAAAATGCCATAAAACAAAAAAAAATTTTTTGTTTATTATACAGAAAATTTTAATTAATTTAATAATTTCCATTTTTTTGTGTACGAATTTTCTTTTTATGTTTTTCAGTTTGTTTTATTTTAATTTGAATAAATCTCCATTAAAAAAAAAAAGAAGACATAACAAATATAGTCCATAAAAATGTCCAATTAAACAGAGCAAAACCAAAAAAACAACAAAACAAAAACAAAATAAATAAAAATTTTGCAGGAATATTTTTCTTCTTATTTTTTTTTAAATTTTTATGTGCTTATCAAAATTTATATTTATTTATTCAAATATTTTTTAAATTTTATTACCACTGATACCCATAATGATAGAGTTTGCGTTAACGAAAACAATAACGTCACTGTGAATTTTGCGCTTTGATTAGTAACTGGGCCTATAATGATATCGGTAATTTATGTGTGAGCTACAATGCACTAACCATGGTCATAACGTCATGACCAACCAAATTATTTATACGCATATGTTGGTGCATTGTAGCTCACGCGTTATCAACCAAATCGCTTGATGTTGTTGCCGTCGTTAACACAAACGCTATAATACGGTATCGGCCTTTATCTTCTGTTAGCGTTTCTTCAATAACTTTTTATTATATAAAATTTTTTAAATTTTTTTTCTTTTTTTGTTTAATTTTGTAACAAATTTTTTATGTGATTTAAAATTAGAAATGATTTACTTTATAAAAAAAAAAATTTTTTTCTTAAATTTACTACTGTTTTTATTCCCAAAAATAAAATAGATAAATCCTACGCATTTTACTTGAATTGTAACCCAAAAAAAGAAAATGACAAAAAAAAAACAATATTTAAAAATGAAAATTGCTATTTTTCTTACCATTCGTTGATTTTAAATTTCCATTTGTTAAATGTGATGATGAATTTAAATTTGATGATGTCGTTATAAGACTACTACTATTACAATTTGGTGATTCTGATTTACTATCTCTTGATATTGTTAAACGATCCTGGTGTGATGATGATGATGATGATTTTGGTTCATTTTTAATTCCACTTGTTACTGATGTTATTGATTGTGTATCATTTAAACCGATACCACCACCTCCGCCACCACCACCACCATCGCTATTATTGCTATTGTTGTTGTTATTATTATTGCTATTGTTATTATTATTGTTGTTGTTATTGTTGTTATTGAGATTATTGCTATTTGAATTTGTGTTTGCTGATGATGAACTTGATGTGATCTTTTGTTGTGCTAATCTTTCTTGTTTACGAAATTTTGCACGACGATTTTGAAACCATACCTGATTAAAAAATTTAAATAAAACAAAAAATCTGAATTAAGAAATTAAAAATAAATGTTTTAGAATTTTTTTTTTTTTTTAATTATTTGAAATAGCTATTCTGTGTAATGCCCATATGTAAGTCATAAGGAAACATTCAAAATCAAATTTTCAATATTAAATGAAAATCATTAGTTCATGTCTAATAATTTTTTTTCTTTTGTCCTTTATTTCAGTATCATTTAGATTTTCATTATTATCTAATGTAACAAATAAATAATCTACAAAAGAATGAAACTATTACGTGTTTATTAAATTTAGGATAAAAGGGGCTTAAAAGGATATTCATATACATATGTATGTATGTACATATATAAAATCATTGAATTTAGCCATCTAACAAATGTACAAAAAATTTATTATACAAGAATCCATTTCACAGAAGCCATTTACAAAATATATACGGATATCTTATTTATTATATGTACTCTGTCTGTACGTTTCAATGTGTATACATAATACAAATGTTATAAATGTTTTCCATTCAACAAATTAAATTGTTGCTTCTTAACAATATTCATATGTACAGGATAGATTTAATTTCAATTTTATAAAATTCAAAAGGACATCAAAAATGATACATTATAGTTGTCATAATAACACCATGGTCCATATATAAAAAGTTCCTTGTTCTTCATTCATACAACAGCAACTATATATTTACTACATTTGATTACAAGTGTTATAAATATTAATTCATACATTTTTTGGACCATATGGTTCATGTGTGTGTGACTTAAGTATATAGAATTCATACGCGTAACGAAAAATCATAAGAAACATATGTACACCGCATAACATACTACGATATAATAGAGAAATCATAATGTCATTTTTACTGTACCAGAACAATCAATTCTGTACCAAACTATCAAATGATGAACTTCAGATTTTTTCAATTTTTTTTTTTCTTTAGCGATTATTTTCATCTAATTTTTTTGTTTTTGTTAGCTTCATCATATTTGTTTGTTCATCTTTTTTTTTTTTTTTTTAATCAATCATATTTCATTTCTGTAATTTATGACCATAAAACAGCGTGCAACAAGTATAATGTGTAAATATAAAATAATGATGCATAGATAGTTTTCTAAATGCATTTTAGTTCGACCCTTAAAATTAACAATGACTTTTAACACTTTGCGCACCCTCATTATATTTTGATATGATATGGAAAAATAAAGTGCTTAAATATTCAAAAACTATTCATTATTTAAAGACGATTGCGTTTTGATATATACATATGTGTGTATATCATCACTTCTAATAAAAACGAATAAAAAATGAATTGAACACATCTGTTACATTTTCATATTGTGAATATAAGAAAATCATTTTTAAGAAGATTTTTATGATTTTTCAATTATCCTGACTGAATTTATTTTATAATCTTGAATTTATAAGTAAAATTTGGGTTATGGGAGGAAATTACGTTTTACAAAACTTCCCCATTAAGGATACTGTATTAATCTTTCGGACCATAGAAAGAAATGACCAAGCTAAGAATTTGCCACAGTTTATAAATCGAGTTTTATCGAAATTGTACAAAAATTAATTTCAATCTTAAACTAAAACTCAAATTGATCTAACATTCGTGACATCCGTTTCATCCGCTTTCCAGTATGTATAACATAACGAAGAAAAAAGTCTAAAAATTAATAAGTTAATAAAATTCATATGAAAATATTGAAAAATTTATTCAATATTTATTTAATCCCTTTTGGAATATTTTTTCAAAAACAAAAAAAAATTCTATTTACCAAAATTAAAGATATACACAAAAAACCAAAAAAAATAAAAATAAATAAAAGAAAACAATTGAATGAATTACAATTTATGCTTTTTTTTGCAGTTAAATTTATCCCCTTTTTGTTTATCCTTTTCTAATGTTTGATTATGATTTTAATGTCTTTCATACTTATGTTATGGAACACAAGTGAATAAATATCAACCCAGTTGTGTTATGTATGTATGTACAATACATCTCCACATAGTATAAAAGATTAATTTTAAATGTTTACCGAAATTTAAAAGTTCCTGATGAATGACCCTTACTTACAACATTTTTTGGTTCTTTTCTGGTTGATTGATCACAAAAAAAAAAAAAAAAAAAAAAAAAAACAAAACAACAAAAAATTTGGGGAGAGAAAAGTTAAATGTTACACTATTCTGGCTGTGTTATAATTTCAAACCTTCTAGCTTTAGTTGTTTTATTGTATGTAAAACGATAACGACAATTTTATATATCTGTACACAGAACACATAACGAAAATTTAAAAAACAAAATCAAATATTCTGGTTTTTGCAGAAGGTCCTTTGACTTGATTAACACATATCCTAAAGAGAAACAAACCATACATATGTATGTATATTTAGTTATGTTCATACAATAAAGTTAATCTAAATGTTTGCATGTTTGCTCTTTTGATTCGATGAAATTATTTAACACTCGAATAATACAAACGTATGTATGTACGTATGTAAGGGATTCGTTGGGTAAGGGGATGGATGAACATGTAAATTTAATAGATTTCAAAAGATGAGGGTGATATCTTGTAATCATATATGCGTGTATTCAAAAATTAAGGGGATTATTGCTAGTACTTATTTTTATTATTGTGTTATTATGATTACATAAAGATGAAGAAATTTTTATGATAACAAAAAACATTGCCACAAGGTTTCATTGAATTAATACATAAATACGCCCATATGGCAATCTGAATTTTATACACACATTTTTCTGTTTTTCTTTTTCTTTTATTTATTTTTATTTTATTTATTTTTTTTTTTTTTTGCTATAAGTATGTTTATTGTTTTGATTATATTTATGTGCATGTAATACAGAATAAAAATAAATGGACAAATAAAATTTATAGCTACTCATATGATATATAGATAGATATAGACAAATGATAAAAAACAAAAAAAAAAAAAAACAAAAACTTACTTGTACTCGTGCTTCTGTTAAATCAATTTTCATAGCTATTTCTTCTCTTGTATAAATATCTGGATAATGAGTTTCTTGGAATGCACGTTCAAGCTCTTTTAATTGGGCTGATGTAAATGTTGTACGTATCCTTCGTTGTTTACGTTTCTCTGATAAAACTGCATCATGACTAGAATATACTTTATATGCAAGATCTATGGAAAATTTAAAAGAAAAAAATTCATTTAGAAATTTAAATTTTCTAATAGTAACGATTGAATGTTGCATTTTGAATAGTTGAATTTTATTGATAATTTTTCTGATAATTTAAATCATTGAATACACATAATTAACTCTACTAAAATTACTGATTTTCTAATTTCCATAATGTGTATATTCAGATTCACATTAACATATACCTACTGCTCATATGAATACGATCATTCATATAACTCAAGTTACATACACGCAAATTGTAGTTTACATAAATTACAGAGGTACAAATATATATAAAGTTAAAATGAAAATACACACACACATGTAGAATAATAATAGAAGCAATTAATGAATATTACAAAGTTAAAGGCATAGGGTACTTTTTTTTTAAACTAATGATCAACATTTTCTATTCCCTGAATATTTTACACGACATCTACGTAAATACAGCAAAATGTAGTACACGTGAATAATTATTTAATAAAAGGACATAAAATGATTCTGAGTCCCAAACATATAATAATATATTCTCTTCCGTATACAAGAGTACATGCATATCTATGTATACATAAATATATTTTGTTATGTTTTTGGTAAATTTTGAACTGATTAAATCGCAAAATGGAAAGTTTCATAAAAAATTCAACAGTTTGCGTAACTGCGGTTTCAAACGCAGGTTTATATACCTATATATGATTATGGTATCTACTATATACAAGGGAACGGTTTACCATTTTGAATTGATGTAAGTATATTAATCACTTTTAACCACAATCAGGATTTTGAATTTAGGATTCTATTAACTTGTGGATTTTACATTATCTATGTATGTGCATATGTAAAATATGTAGTGAATATTTATCAAGGATATATGTACAAAAACTCATACAATAGTAAGGTAACTTATGTAGTAAACGATAATTAGGTCCGACGAATGTAAGTTACAAATGATTATCGTTATTATCATTACAAAATTAAAGCCAACAAGTGAATTTAATTAAATTTACACCATATATGTGTATGTGTATGTGTTACATTATACGTATGGATTACATACAGAGATTTAATAATTTTTATTAAATTACAAAAATCAGGATATAAATGATATTACAATATCCGATTAGTTTTATTTTTTAATTACATATTTAATGTAGATTATTTTGTATTATTGTGTATATAATAAAATTTTATAGCATATTTGGTTATTATTTGTTATTCAACAAATTTAATTAAATTTATTGAAAATTTGTAAATTATTTTGTGTACGATAACCCCCATAGATTTTTTTGGGTACTAGATTTAAAATTAAAATAGGATTTCATATTTAAATAAAATTTAATTGCTTTATTTAAAAAAAAAAATTCAAATTGATTATCTGTGATTTCTGGAAAATAATTCGATTTTTATGATTTTTATTCATTTTTAACTTTACAAAGGCTATAATAGGGAATTATTCAGTGAAATATAATTTTATGTAAAATATAGGTATAATTTGAAAAAAAAAAAAAAGATAATAAATGTAAATTAATTCTCACTTGGTAAATTGACTGAATTTGAGAACACAGAATTTCGATGTACTACATCTTGATGTAAATGATGATGATGTGTACGTCCAGTTACAATTCCACTTGCACCTAGACCACCACCACCACTGCCACCACCGCCACCACCTCCCCCACCAATACCACTTCCACTACCAGCACCTATCACAGAACATTGGCCGGATGATGATGTACCATTTTGATTATGATGTAATCCAGCTGCAGCAACAGCAGCTCCAACATGATTTGTATATGAACGTGGTAATGATGAGGCTGTAGCGGCAGCAGCTGCAGCAGCAGCAGCACTTGCCGCCGTATAACGATATGCAGCCGCCTGTGTCATTTGACCGCATGATGTTAAATCGCTATACGATATAGGCATATTACCAAGGCCGCTACTTTCTAAGCTATTCTGCAAACAATTTGTTGAATCGAATCCGGTATGATTTAAATACGAATAATCCATGCCAAAGCACTAAATTATGTATCGTTGTATTATTTTATTTAATTTTATTTTGATTTAATTAAAAAAAAAAAAAAATATATTAAATGCACACAAAACTTTTATCCTTTTTTTTATATATACATATCTTTAATGCAAGCTTATTTATTTTATTTTATTTTTTTCTTCTCCTTAACTTTAATTTATTTCTTTAAATTTTAAAAATGCAAAAAAAGAGATTAAGAAGCAAAAAAAGGCAAAAACATAAAAATTCACTTTTTCTTAAAATCACTATCTATAGTTGAGTTTAAAAGGTATATAGTTAAATAAAAACCGATAAAAAATTTTTCATTTTTTCATTTTTTTTTTTTTTTAAATACACAAAAGTGGTATATGTATGGTACGTAATTTTGTTGTTACATTATGCTTTTTATATCCTATAAACGTAAGTGTAGTATGTACATAGTACGTACATACGATTGTACATGTATTACTCTAATGTTATTACTATGTAATATTATTCTCTTCTCATATCCTTGTTACGTTTTTCCTTGATATTATTTTTGCTATCGTTGTTGTTGTTATTGTTATTATTATTGTTGTTGTTGTTATTGCTACCGTTTATTTTTATTTTATTTTTATTTTATTTTATACTTTCCTCTTTTTTTTTTGTTTACTGTATGTTTATTTATTGCGTGTGCAAATAATGATAATGCTAAATAATATGATTTTTCAACTAATTAACATCATGTTATGACGATCTTAAATTCGATTTACAACTAAACTCTCGCGTTTTATTAAATTATCGAAATACTGGTGTCGTAAAATAGTTTGGTTTTTGGGTCGTTTTAATGTTGATTTACCGTTATTTGTTTTTTTTTTTTATATATATATATTTTTTTGTACTTCCTTTCTGTATATGTGTGTATTAAACACACAAGTGGTAATATACATGTATACGTTATTATTTTTTTTTTAATTCAATAATCAAAAACTTTATGTGAATGGGCAGGGTTTTTATTGTATTCGTTATCCTTTTCATTCTCATATATCCTTTCTAAAAATATATGCAAACAATTTTATACAGTAACATATTTTGTGCACAGATTTTCATCTTTATAACATTTTTACTTCATTTCTATATACATATGTATGTATGTACGTTATCTTTCCGTTGTATTTAAAATACGATGTAATAAAAATAAGGATAATAGAGGAGACACATAACAAAAAAGATATAAAAAATAAACGAATAATAATAAAAGTAAGAAAATTACATTTAAAATGAAAAGAAAAACTTTTATTCATATCCCCACCTTTTTTTTTTTTTTGTTTTGTTTTGTTTATGTAATACATATACACAATACGGCACATGTAAAACATAAATAAAAGATTTATCCTTTAAAAAAAAAAAAAAAAAAGAATACATAAAAAATATTCTTAAACCCTCGAGAAATAATGTACGAAAAGACCATACGAAAAAATACGCCACGCCATTAAGATCACAAAAATTCAGAATATACATATACAACGAACAACGGTTTATAAATACTTGAATGTCCTTTTTATTTAATTTTCCTAATTGATGAATTTGTACTAAATTATTCATGTAGAAAAAATTTAAAAAAAAAAAAATACTTTTTTTTATTATTTGTAAATTGAAAACAAAAACTTTTTCATTCTATAAAAATCAGAATGAATTTAATTTTTGTATATTGAACACAAGTGATCCTAAGTAAGGCGAATTCACGTCATATCCTTTTTGTTTTTCCATTTTATTCCGTATGAACGTACAATATGTTTACAATTACAATAATGTGTGTGACAATGATTTTTAATTTAATTAAAAAAAAAAAAAAACGGCGAAAATTATTTTAGTGTTCACATCTCTCTCAAAACACTACACAAAAAAAAAAGTTAAAAATAAAAAACAAAAAAAACAATAAAACCATCAGTAAAAGAAAAACGAAAATCAGAAAATTGAATAAAAATAAATAAATCTTGACAAAGAAGGATATATAGTATATTGAAAATAATAGAAATTATTATTTTTCTTTTATTGTTATATTCCTGTATTATCCTTGTGGGAGTTGTATAACATGCAATTTTTTACACATTTGTATTTTTTTTTTCTTTTTGTGATAACGTTAATTTTGTATGTATTCATGTTAAGGAAGAATAAACAAAAAATATCAAGTCAAAATATTTCATTTCATTTTTTTACACGCAATTCTTTAAAATATACCAGAAAATTCTCATCAGGATTCAAAAATTCAAGGATAATAAGGCGGAGTTATAACGCATACATGAATATAAGCCAATGAAAATTATTGAAATCCATTTGATGATGAGGGTTGGTTCACAATAAAAAAAAAAAAAACAAAATTGGTAAAATGGTGCCATTGCGATGATGATGATGATGATGATGATGGCAAACTATACTTATTATTTGAATGGTCGTTTTGTTTCATATGTATATATCCTACATTTTCATAACGAATGCAATATATCTATAAGCAACTATAAGTCGGTTTACGTTATAGATAAATGTATTGTACATGCCTTTTGTGTAATCAAACGAATTCTTTATAGCAATATATATTATAGACCAATTTATACATTTTGAATGTATACAGGAATTCGTCCTTTTTGTAATGACGATGATAACGATGGTTCATAACGATTGTAACACATTTTAAAATTGTCTCTGTAACAATGACATGTTGTTAAATTAAAATACCGTGAATCGTATGATGGTGTAATGAAGTTGGAGTCCTTTATACTCGATATAAACAACTTCTATTTTGTTTTTTTTTTTTTTTTTTTCAAATTCATAAGTACCAGTATTTGTTCAGTGGTGTGTTATAAATACAAAAAAAAAAGAAGAAAAAAAAATGTATAAAAAAACAAAGATGATATAAATGAGAAAAATTATTTTTATAAATGAACAAAAATTTTCATTTTAATATAGTGCACAAGGATTACAAAAAAACGAAAAAAATACAATAAAAAAAATTAAAAAAGTCCTGTTTTCGCAATTGTACATGCTACCGTGTCCATTCGTTTTATGAGGAATTGTGCTGCTAAGAAGAGTTCATCAGAGATTTCCATATGCGTGTAAATACATATACTTACGAACATAAATAATACAAATTCGTGGATACAAAATAAAATAAAGAAAAAAAAACATAAAAACATATGTTCTTGCCGTTATGAAAATAATTAACTGACCAAAAAAAAAAAAAAATATATAAAACTGTAGATTTAGGAAAATTATTTAAAATGTTGATATCCATTTATTTTGTAAGAGAAATTCAAGTTGTTTTCATTAAATCAGTGTATATAGTCTGTGGCATAATATTTAAAATTTAGTACATACCTGTGCTACAGACAAGTGCTTCCTCAATTCCTGTGAATATAGTGTAAAAACAAAACAAAAAAGAGAGAAAATTATTAAAACATACAAAATTAAAAAAAAAAAAAAAGAAAGATCTAATGTACAGTGATACCGTGTTTAATTCAAATATTTAAAATTATTTCCAATTCACTAATGTAAAATGTAATTAAAACTGCTCTAGAAAAAAAAATATATATTTCGTGAAAAGGTGAAAAATTTTCATTAAAAATAAAAAGGATACCATCCATACATATGTGTGTAATAAAAATGATAAATAGATGTAGAAAGAATATTAAGAGGAGGGAGGTCATATTTGTAATTTATCTGTTGATATAATTTATTGTTCAACAATTTATTATTATTCATGAAAAATATCTGGTTTTTCTCCCTTCTATCTATAATTTTTCTACATATGAGCATAGGTAATATTTTCATAAATAAAATAATAAACGGCTATGTATTTTTATAAAATTAAATTGGAATATGAAATTTTATAATTCGGTAAATTAAATGTAGAATCTAAAAATCATATATAAAATTTAAAAATAAATTAATTTTAATTTTTAATTAAATTTTATTTGAATTAAATAAAAATTTTGATTAGTTTTTGTAAATTTATCCTAAAAAAAATATAAAATAACTTTTTAAATAAAAAATTACCAAAAATAAAATTTAAAAATGTTTTTATCATTTCTCTTAATTAATTGTCAGTTTTTCTTTAAATACAGATTTAAATCAAATTTTTAAGTAGGTTCAATGCAGAGAAAACCTTTTCAACTTTTTTACTTAATATGTTCTAACCAAAATTAATGAATGCATAAAAATTGCAGGACATAAAAAGGCAGGATAAATTTAGTGCACACATTGCCTTCTTTGCTCTGTACACAACTTCTTTTTTTTTTTTTTTTAATAAACTCATAATTTATTGTTATCCTTCTTCATCCATTCAATGTA
The DNA here is from genome assembly GCA_963971155.1 of Anthrax anthrax. Lineage (NCBI taxonomy): Eukaryota > Metazoa > Arthropoda > Insecta > Diptera > Bombyliidae > Anthrax > Anthrax anthrax. The sequence goes on along the minus strand of OZ020118.1, from coordinate 253,886 downwards.
AAAACAAAACACAAAAAAAACAATAAAAAGAAAATCTTTATGAATAGTTAACGATAATTTTACTGTTAGAATAACAATTTTCCAAATTAAATTACCCGGCAATAAAAATTTCACTTGTTCACATTGTATATCTCCCATCTATACATCCGTGTTTGTATTTGCGTACAGTGATGCCTGGTAAATGTTCTTTTCAAATTTCATTTTATTGTTGTATGTATGTATCGATTGTTGTTGTCTTTTAGGAAACACTTAAGAAATTAACTTAAAATTTGAAAGTCACGTGGCAATACGATACTGATCATTTTGTAATAAAACAGTAGTTATGTGCTTAACACACTCATTGACTGTATGTCTGATATCCCCAGAGAAATCTTGATATCTGATGTTTTCCCAACATCTAATATGTATGTACCAATCTCCTGTTCCAATATCTATACCCATCATTCATTCAAGTTTACTTGCATTTTCAAAATACCCACAGAACTATATAGCATGGAACATCAACCGAAATTAATCATCAGAAAAAAATGTAATTTTCCAACCAGACAATGTCAGTATTCATCCCTCATGTGAATTATCCCACATTTTCCCTTTATTCACTTTACATATAGAACAAAATACAATCTAAAAAATTGTTTAAAATAAATAAAAAAAATACCAATTGAAAATGCATTGCACTCAGCTTTGTGTAGTTGATTGGTTTACTAACACCACATTAGATTGGATATAGCCAAAAACAATTATGCTCATCTTTATGGCTTTGCTTTCTATTCAGTTTGGTGTATAATATTTCAAATTGCAAACCCATTTTTACAATGTACATGGGTATGTTTGTTCATGGATTTGTGCAATGCAATACGAGTACGTACCCATTTGATATCATCAACCAGACGTGCATAATACTAACGGACACCATAGGCAAGTGATTTTCATTTTTTTTCTTTAAATCAGCATTGAATCCTGTGAGAATGTGAACTAATTTTCTTTCTGTTTTTTTTTTTTTTTTTTTTTTTTTGTAAAGCGAAAAAAAAAAGAATAATCAAACTGAATAATATGTTAAGCATTTATTATTGATGACATGCAACAAAATTAAAAAATATGAAATAAAACAATAAATATCCTTTCTCTTCAACAGTAGAAAATCTGTTTACCAATAGAAAATGTTGTCTATTTTGAAGTGTTTTATTTATTTAGACGCACTTGTTACATGCAATTTACGCCTTCTCTTCCGTGGTTTCATCATAAATTAACTTCCGATATATCAACGTTAGTGTGATACAGCACTTGCATTACATTGAACATTCAATTACATGAAAAAGGGGTGAATTTGACTGAATATACCAAATGAATATCAAAATTTATTTTGTCATTTTTGACACGTGAAGGACACGTGTTTATCGAGTACACTAGTATATATTATTGCATTAATATTTAAATGATGAATGCATACAGCTGAGTACATATAGATACATACGTACACATATTGCTTTATCATATTTAAAATGCACAATGCCTGTAAAATATTTTTGACAATAAAATTTAACCAAATATTTTCTAATTTATGTTTACTTTAATTTAAAAATGCAATAAAGGATTTTACAAAACAAAAACAAAAAAAAAGGATTTTTATTTTTATTGTCTTAAGAAAAATTGTAGGTCTTGCTACTGAGGAAGGTCAGCTGGTTAGAAGTAAGTACATACTTGTGCATTAGCATGGTGCATCAGTGCATTGGTGCAATTCAAACACAATTCAAATAAGTATACATATTTGAATATATAGTAATAAGTTTGCTGGTTGTGTACATGTATAAACTGACTTTAATTCAGGGTTACTAAATTCATCAAAAGTCAAAAAAAAAAAATTATTAACTTTTCTTTCTCATAAAAATTCTTGTTAAACAATTAAAATGGAAAATAAGACATTAAATGCGGATGATTATCGTGTAGCATTCGCTCATGTTATTTCATTGGTTACAAAATATAAACAAACAGTAGAAAATTTTCAAATAGTTCCAAACAATGAAGAAAAATTACAAGATATTATGTCTTCAATCAAAAATTTGGAGGACAAAAATGATGATATTTTTGAAGTTTTAAAGGATCTAGAAACACATATTATACCATTAATAACACATTTGAATCATCCACAATTTCGTAGTGATGTACCAATTGGTTCAAATTATCTATCAATTTTAATTGAAATTTTATTAACTGGCTTAAATATAAATCGTTTAAATTGGACTGAAAATGATATGTTACGAAAATTTGAATTTCATGTAACCGATATGTTTGGTAAAGCAATTAATTTACCATGTACTTTATTATATGAAGATTCAATTCATTGTGGTGGTGGTACTATGCAAAATACTGAATATGATGCAGTATTTTTATCAATGTTAACAGCAAGAAATCGTGTTCTACGAATATTACAAAATGATCCATTAATATCACCAATACGAAATTTATATCGTTTAGTATGTTATGCATCTGAATATGCAAATACATCTGTTATAAGAGCAGCTAATTTATTACAAGTAAAAATTCGTTTATTGAAAACTGATGAAAATCAATCATTAACAGATAAATCAATTGAAATGCAAATCATTAAAGATATTAATCAGGGTTTATATCCATTTTTTATATTTGCAACAATTGGTACAATTGAATGTGGTTCAATTGATCAATTACAGGATATATCAAAAATAATAAGTAAACATAGATATTTATGGTATCATGTATCAGCCCCATATGCATCACCAATTCTTATGTTACCAGAATTTGAATGTTTAATAAAAGGTTTACAATATTGTGATTCATTTGATTGTACACCATCATATTGGTGTTTAACAACATCAAATTGTACATGTTTATGGGTAAAAAATCGTGAATACATTAAAGATGCATTCAATTATGATTTTAAAAATTCAATTAATAAAAATACATCAACAGCTGTTAAAGATAATACAACAGCATTTTATTCATTAATTACTAATGATTTTGTTAATGATATAAATTTTACTGGATCTGAAATATGTGAACATAAAGGTTACGATTCATTAAAATTATGGTTTACATTAAAATGTAATGGTAAACGTTTTATACAAGATCATGTTCGTAATCATATTAAATTAATAAAATTATTTGAAAATTTATTAAAAAAAGGCGATTTATTTGAAATTAAAAATAATGTTATTTTTGGTGTTGTATGCTTTTCACTTAAACAAAATATTAAATTACAAAATTTTGATTTTGATAAATGTACAGTCGAATTATTGAGTATTATAAATAAATCGAATAAAATTTATTTAAGTGGTAGCACAATTAATGAAAAATTTGTTATAAAATTTTATTTAGGACATGAATATGAAAATGAAGAAAATATTATAAAGGCATATAATATAATTGAAATGATAACTCGTGAATATTTAGATGAATTATCAAAACGTACTCAAGGTTGTTGTTTAAAAATAGAAGAAATTGTAGTAAATCAAAGTGATAGCATCAAAGGGGAGCTTGAGAAAACAAGTTGTGAATTTGAAGATGGTAAAAATCATTTGAAGGAATCATTATTTGAAAAGAATAAGGATGATGTGAACAAGTAGTAAACGACAATTTTACATGAAAACAAAATATATTGTTTAGACGCCTACAAATATGTTGTTAATTTCTGATATACTTTTTTTTTTTTAAATTAAATCTGTTAAATTATATTTTTCCCCCAAATTTAATAGTGAATAAAAAAAAAACTTTAAACTGAAAATGTCGTTACTTTTTGTTTTTCAAAACTTTACAGTTAATGGATTTTCCGTTAGAAAATAGAATTTTCAAATATTCCAAGGTTTCCAAGGATATTCCATTACAAAAGATGAATATGTAACGGCATTTATTTCCTTTTTAAAATAATACGTTATAAACATAAATTGAAGACTGGAAATAAAGCTCACTAAATATCATCAATGGAGGTATGTATATCCGGAAAGCTCGTCATTTCGGTACATCCTAAAACCATCTTATTTCGATATATCCGGTTTTGTAAATTTTCTCCATTTTCTTTTTTTTGTTTTTTTCTTTAAAAGCTTCATTATCAATTTTTTTTTCTTCATCATTTTTCTCATTTTTCTTTATTTTCTTTCATATTTTGATTATTTATTGGTTATTTTCTTAATTTATTTGTTTTATTTTAAAACGCATGTTATTTGTCTTCGACATATTTTATATAAAAGAAAAACATGAAAAAATGAATATATGAAAGTTTAGTACTATTGTACCAACAAAACAATATGTTGTATTCATGCACTGTTATATGTTGATTAAATTATATATTTTGTTAGTTTACTAAATGATTTAAAGAAGTGAAGGAAAAATTTATACATAAAAATGTGTGTGTACACAAACGCATAAATATATAATATTGATAACCTAACCACAAGAAAATAAAAAAAAAGGAAAAGTTAATGCGCCATGTTGTGGTGTTATGACAAAGCTTAAAATCTGTCATTCTTCTTATCAGCAATAGTGAGTGCAGTAGGGAAAAGTTTACTTTCTTCGACATTCATTTACATTTTATTATTATTATTATTATTATTGAACTGAGAATATACAACTTTTGTGTTTTTTATTTTTTTAATAATTTCTATTATTCATATTGTTTTTCTTCTGTATATTGTAAAATCTAATAATTGAGTAGCTAGTTTTCTTTAAACAAAAAAAAAAAACAATTTAAAATACAGTGTTAGTACGCAACAATAAAAAAAAAATTTTTTTTTTTTTTGTGTATGAAGTTCTTTTTGAACTATAAGAACAAAAATATAAAAAAGTGACAAGAAAATAAAAAAAAAATATTTAAATCGTGTGCTACATACACACTTTTCTGGTGTATGAATTATTAATAAGTGTATTATATGAGAGATACATACGTGTAAATATTGCGATTTGCGATATGTGTATAGCACCTATATAATTGTAATTACACATTATTTAGCGTGTATTAAAATTATTTTGTAAATTTTTATTTTATTAAAAACAAAAAAATTTTCTTTAACTTTTTGGTAAAATTTGTACTATTTCAAAGAACCATCAGAATTTGAAAAATAAAGTGAAAATAATATGTATGTCCCGCATATTTGATAACGATAAAATACAAAATGCAATTAGTGTGAAAAATGGTTGACATTCTATGTATCAAGACAAATATCTTCTGAATAGTGTTTAGATTTTTTTCTGGGGGGGTACAAAATAAAAAATTAAATGAAAACTAACAAAAACAAGAAAGTAAAATAAAATTAAAAAAAAATAAGAAAAACAAAAGAAAAAGTTAAGTTTTTTTTCTTTCATTTTTATTATTTATTATCATCATTATTATATTTTATTTTCCATTTTCATTATTGTCGTCGTTTTCCTCGTTTTTATCGTTCGTTCTACAATATATACAGTCCATTTTTATTTGTGCCGTTATATATACATATATATTTATATATATGTTGTGTGTGTTGTGTCGTTTAATTCGTCGTCGCGTCGACGTCGTGTAAACATATGTATACATATACATACAGATACACAAAATAAAAAATACAGATATTTTTTTCATCATATATCTTCAAATTATTTGGATATTTGTTGATTTTGTTGGTTTTCTTGATTGTATTAGAATTTTAAAAAATTATAAAATACAAAGTATACAAAATTTCAAAAAAAAAAAAAAAAAAAAAAAAAAAAAAAAATTTTTTTTGTCTTCATTTTTGAAATTTTGTTTTTTCTTCGATATAATAAAAATTCTACATTTTAGCTATCTGGTTTTTGTTGTTTTTCTAGTTTTTTATTTTTAATTTTGAAACTCTACAAACTTTGAATATTTTTATTATCGTGTGGTTGTTGTTTTTTTTTTCTGTGCATATTTTATGTAAAATTTTTTGGAATAAATAAAAAAAATCGCAAATTTTGAAACAAATAAAATAAAAATAAAATTGAATTGAGCGTGTATACTATATATTTAATATATTTATATGATGTACAATGTACATATATGAAATATGATGTGTAGATACGTATCATATAAATTATTATTGGCCAATCTATAATCTATATAGCAGAGCCGAAAAAACAGTAGAAGAGTAGAAAATTTGAAAAAAAAAACAGAAAATAAGAAAGTGTATTAAAGTATAGTGGTGTATGTATGTGTGTGATTTTATATTTTTCGGAATCGCGGTCGCAGAACGTGTATAATTATGTACACATACGACTTGTTCAATGTGTATATATAGAGAAAAATAAATAATATAATATATATGTATATAAATTATTGAAATATACATATATACATATGTGACGAGTATATGGATATAGGAAAAGCAACTAGCAGCAGCAGCAGCCAGCTAGCCAACAATACACACATTATAAATTATAAAGTAATATATGCGTGTTCTACATATAATATATATATATATATATAACAAGAATAGAAAATATAATAAATTTATAGAAAGAAAAATATAAAAACAAAATAAAAAACAAGAAAATAAAAAACTTAAAAGCCAGCACAATATAGCAGCACTGTTTTTTTTTTTATACAAAACGGTCAAATCAACATACGACGACGACGACGATAACAACAACAACAACAGCAGATACTAATAAGAACATAACAAAATAAATATAAATACAGCAGCAAGATGGCGAATCCAAGAAAGTTTAGTGAAAAAATTGCTTTACAAAAACAAAAACAAGCTGAAGGTACAGCAGAATTTGAAAAAATTATGAAAGAAGTATCTGATGCTACATCAAAGGTAATATATAAAATATTCTTTTATTACTATTATTATTACTATCTACATATATATTTTTTTTATATTTTGTTTTGATTCATTGCTATTTTTACTTTGTTATTGCACATTATATGTATGCATGTATATATACTGTATATGTACATGCAATTCATATAACGACAAAACTTTTGACTTGTCAAATATTCTGTTATAAATTATTATAAGCAATCTTTAACATATATTTTATTACCATTATGTATTCCCTATACAATTCATGTACATATGTAACATATTTTTCTATAAATATATATTTATGTATGTACATACAATACTATAATAGTATGACAAAAAAAAAGTATGTAGGTACATATATTTTAGTTTGTTGTCATTTATTTACTTTTGCTTTTACCAATTCTCATACAATTTTCAATTATTATTATTAGTACATAGGTAGTAGAAAACATAATTAGTATGTAATATATGTGGTGTATACGTACACCATAATTATGTATGGTTATTAAGATTAGTTGGTAAGAATGCTGATAATATGATTTTTTGGTTAATTTAATTTAATTTTCTTGCTCTATACAATTTTACCCTCTTCACCATCCTTCAACACTTTTAATCTGTATAAGTGTATAACATGTATATGAATATACAAAAAATAATATGAGAAAATCATTAAATTTAATATACCAAGCACAACGAATACATAACTAAATAGCCTAGATATATTATTGAAAATAAAATATGTGTTAAAATTTTGTCAACATCTATGATAGTATAACTAATTAAAAAAGTATAGTGGTTTTTCAGACTTGAAAGTAGCAAAACATGTGTGTGTATTAATTAGGTAACGATCATTAAAAAAAAATTCTTCATTATATACTGGACCACAATTTCAAATTAATTTAGTAGATATTTAATTACCTGTTTGTTTCAATAATTTTTTGTGTTGTTTTTTTTTTTAACACATGAAATCTATATGAAAAATATTTTTCCTAACATGCGTTCTTGAAATTATCATATGTACATACATTTTTCTTACTATTTATAATCACCATATTTCATATTCTTAATACCTATGTATGTAGTATTATTATCAGCGAATTTCAATTTTTGTTTTTATTTTTATATTTTTTGTTTATTTATTTTGTTTTTTTTTTTTTTTAAAGAAAGATTTTAAAATTTAGATAGAGCACAAACAATTAATTGGGTTACATTATATACTGTACAATATACATATTTTTAGTGTCATCATACAATAGCTCTAACACATGCAATACACAAATACATACATACACTTATACATACATATAAAATAATTTATAAACAGTATACATATTAACTTTATTATATATACATATATATACGCACTACGCAGTTATAATTTTTGCATTCATCATAATTATACAACATACAACCAGCCATCAATTATAAAATTATGACCTTTTTTTTTCTTTAATTTTTATATTGCCTCCTTTTGCTTCCTTTTTTGCTTTTAATGTTTATGTAAAATTATTTGCAAAAGAAAACGTACCCATGCGAATATTATTTTTATCTTCTAGTATGGAAATTCATCTTATATTAATCAAATAAGAAAACTTCCTGAATTTCAATAAAATATTGCTTCCTATTTTAGCATTAAGAATAATTTCATTTTAATGTAGGTACCTGTCATGCCATCATGTAAAATTATAGATGAGGCAGAGAATAAAATAAAAGGGTGTGAGCCCACTTGTTTTAAATTACAAACAAATAATATATAAAAAACAAAAATAAAAAATAAAAGCAAACATCGAACATGATGTTAGCGTTATTCAATTACTCATTTTCCGGTTTTCTGATTTTTATTTTCTATTGTTTTGTTTAAAATTTATTTATATTTTAATGTTTGCCATATAAAGTAATGAAATCTTTTAGCACATATTTATAGTGAAGCTAAGTGATTGCTTTAATATTAAATTTTATCAAAAAGAAATATACGCAAAAGAACTTTTAGATTACAATTTTGTATTTATTTATTAATAAAATTGATATTTTATTTTACTTTTTTTTGTGTTAACAGCAAGACGATCCCTTATATAATCAACGTTTAGCAGAATGTGGAGTTCAAAATACGACATCAACCACTCCTACTACGGGAAGAGAATCAAGAGGTAAATTTTTCTAAATTTTGTTTATTTTATTATATTTTTTTCTTTCTGTTTACATAATATGTTTTTTAGGAAGGAGTGTTGGTGTTGGACCAATGCGTCGACCGTCTGATAGACGAGTCGATAGATCACCATATAGTAGCGGTAACATAGCATATTTAAGTCCACCAAGTGATTCATTTTGGCGTAGAGCTAGTTCTGATTCTGCTATACATCAAAGTCTTATTCAAACACCAGTAAGTTTTTTTCCCCAAATTTTATTTAATTTATTTTTTTCAAAATACAATTTTTCTAATATCTAATTTTTGTATCAATTTCACTTTAATAAAAAGGAAAAGGACCCTGGTTCAAATTCACCTCTTGCTCTCAGTCCAACATCACAAAGAAGATCACCACAAATAAATAATACAGCTGGTCATCATCATCACCATCATCATCATCATGAGAGTAGAAGAAATAATATGCATAATGCAAATTCAAATAGAAATTCATCGAATATTGATATACGGCAAGGATCTCCATGTGGAATTGCGAACAGACTGCCATGCACTAAGTAAAAAAATGAAAAACAAACAAAAATTATTTTAAAAATGTTGATGTTTTAACAATCGTATTCTTTTTTTACAGTATGTACACATCATCACATGAAAATTCTTTAACAGCACCAATAGGTAATAATACTGGCTCTTTACCCGATTTGACATCAGTACATTTTTCGTCTTCCCTGAATAAGCAATTAGTAGAAAAAGAGCATGAACATTCTAGCAGCCCATACAGTTCGGTAAGAAAGAAATTTAAAAAAAAAAAATTTTTTTTTTAATAAAAGTTTTCAAAACATTATAAATTTCGTTTTTTCTTTTTTGTTTTTCTTTTGTAGAGTCCATTAACAACGTCACCTACCACATTGTCTCCATCATCAATGCCTAACAGGTATCAATATTCACCCGCTCATTCTCCTAGTGACAGCAATACATATAGTCCAACACATTTTTCATCAAATATTCGCCAGGTAAAATAATGCATCATTTCCATTTTTAGATAATAGAATTTCAAACAGAAAATTGCAGTAAATTTAACAAAAATTTATTATTTGAATTACACCAATGCGTATTGTATTCCATTTATAAAGTTAATAATTAAAAAATTTTTATGAATCAGTTATACCAAAGAAAGTATAGATCTAATAATATTAGATCTAATATTAGATATACTTTCTTTGGTTATACATATTAAGATTTTATGAATGGAAAACAAATTATAGAAATTAATTGTACATTTATTTACGTTTATTTTTTGATTTAACACTCAAATAAAATCAAGACTAATATAAAAATCAAAATTTAAAATTAGAAAATAGATTTAAAAAATATTAAAACTCATTCATGTACACAAAAAATTTATTTATTTTTTTTTTAATTTTTACTAATACTTCAATTTTTAATTAAATACCACTTTATTCGTCATAATATTTTAATAACTATTTTTTTTTTATTTTATTTTCTTCTTTATTTATTTATTTTTCTTTTCCTTTCTCATTTGTATTATTTCTTTTGTTGTTATAATTTTTATTTTACAATTACAGAATTATTTATCTGTTCCTGGTAATGAAAATAATACAAATCATCATTTTAGTCGTAAGGTATTTAGTTTTTAATTTTTGATTTTGTTTTAATTTTTTTTTCATTGTTTGTTTTTTCTTTTGTGTCATTTTGTCTACTTTTATTTTTTTCTCTATTAGCTCGACATTATGCATTTCTTTTTTTGGTCTACAATTTTTTAATAAAATCAAAAAGTAATTTCATATCGCTTATAAATAATTGCATATAATTAGCTTAATTTTTTTTTTCTACAAAATATAAAGTTAATTTTTCTCATAAAAGATTTTTAATATACTTTTAAGTTTATTACAATTACCATACCGAAGGCAATTTCATACACTTATTGAAATTTAAAAGAAAATGAATACAAAATTTTTTACAATAAAAAATTAAATTTTCTGTGAAAATGCCTTTTCAAATATTTTTGCCATACAATTTCTCATTTAATCGTTTGAATTAGATTTGTTTTATTTTATGCTACATAACTAACAAAAAAATTCTATTCATTAAAAAAAAATGAAATAAAAATAGAATAAAATTATGGTAGTGGACTTCATTAGCGTGAAAAGAGCTTCTAGAAATGAGTTCACTTTTTTACTACTTTTTACAACATACATATTTTCTGGTATCATCATTACTACTGTGTACATAATTATACAATCATTATCATCCATGTTTATAATTTGTGTATTATTTTATCATCAAAAACTATCATCATCATCATCATCACCATCATTATCACCGCTATTGTCATCATCCATATTCATTGATTGTCATAAAACAAACAAACAAACAAACAAAACATAAAAACTATAAAATTAAATTAAAAACTACACACATGACTATATTTAAAAACAATAATAAACAACTACGATCACTATCATTTAATAAATTAATAATGGTAATGGATAAAACAAATTATAATAAAAAAAAACTAAAAATAAATTACTTAATTAAATTGGATTAATTAATATTTAATTAAGAAGGTATGTAAAATAATTCATGTATCATCATTATTAATTCTATAAGCACAAAATATGTAAAAATTTTATATACATATGTACGTATTTATGAAAGTTAGAAAAAAAATGAAAGGACATTTTTTGATATTAAAGAATGACAAAAATCGTTAACATACGAAGTGATTCTCTTTATCTTGTACAATCATCGGTTGATGAAAGATTTTAATGAGACAAGCAAAAAATCGTATGAATATAAAGAAATTTCTGCTTTTTTTTTTTAAAAAAACACTATAAATAACTTCCAATTATTGTTGATAGGCATAATATGATAAATAGCATACAAACGTCTCTATCAAAAATTATAAAATGTCTTCTTAAATTCTCAACAGAAATATTAAACAATCGACAGTTGTACACAACAAATAGAATCACCCTGTATAGATATTACTTTTTTCAAATTAACAATGTACATAATAAAGTTATTACCATTACTAACCGATTTTTATTTTTTTTTTAAATATTTTTTAATGACTATTAAAAAAATTTTTTTTTTATTAATTTTCATCGTTTTATGATGAAATATTTATTCTTATCGCATATTTGGAATTTTGTAAAATTAAAAAAGATATGTACATATATGTACATAAAATATAAATATTCCGAAATATTGAAAAAAATTTTTAAATTAAAAATTTAAATTTTAAAAATGTATATAAAAATTAATTAAGTGCATTTCTATTGTATTCTCTACACTTTAAAATATCATTTGTAATTTAATTTCATTTTCTTTTCACTTATGCTCTACTCTAATACAGAAAATGAGAAAAAATTTGATATTTGAAAAATTAATTTGTTTTATTGCTTACACAGAATGTATTAATGATGAAGATTTCAATTAATTTTGTTAATTTGTTTTTTGTTTTTTTCTGCTTTTTATTTTTAAATATTATGTATATAATACAATAGGAGGTTCAATTCGATGATTTTCGGCCAAATCAAATGAATCAAACATCTCATTTATCATTTACAAATTTACCTGGTTTAGTTCATATACAAAATAATAGCTCAAAAGGTGGTAACATATCAAATAATTCGATACATGGCTCACACGGTCACTTATCGTCAATTGGAATTGTAAGTATCTCAATAAAGGGCTTTTAGAAAGAAAAGAAATTCAAATTCCATTACAATTTATTGTTTTAATGATTTTAGGCTGCTGCAGGCAATTTAACTGAATATAGAAATCCACAAAGTAGACCTAGTCCTGGTTCTAGCCCTGGTATTGGTGGTATGACACAATCAATGTCTGCAAATGAATCAAATCCAAGTGCACCATGTAGTCCGGTTCCTCAAAATTTCAACACTAATAACAGGTAGTTATTTCATAAATTTTTTTTATTTACATCATTCTGAGCTAACTATTCACATTTTCTTTCTTTTTTCTTGTAGTCAAACGTATGACAAATATCAAAGCCAAAATAATGATACTTATAATTTAAATCAATCATTTCATAATCATTTTGAACAATTCTCTTTGGTAAGTAAACAAAAATAATTTGATATTTTAAATATTTTTCTTTTGAAAAACAAAAAAAAAATATTTTCTTGTTTTTTATATAATATATTCTTGTCCTTTTATTTTGCTGTTTTCTCTTCATAATTCTTTTCTCGTTTTTTGTTTTACAATACTACTGTTTATGAATACTTGCAATTTTATATTTTATTTTTATTTTCCTACTTTTTTATCATCTCTTAAAAGCAAAAATTCATTAGAAAATATTTTTCATGTTTTTCTTATTTTTAACATGTTTTCTTTTTATTAATATAGAAATTTTTTTTAAAACCATTTTTAGCACCATCGTTCAAATTTTATAAATTATTTTCTTTTTTTTTTTCTTTTTGTCTTGTGCATAAAAATTATGCTGTATAAGAAAAAGTATGAATAATTTTATTGTTTTATAAATTTTGTTATCCTCCTTGTTTAGGAAATTTTCATTTCTGAATCATGAATGCAATCTAATGTTTTTAGATTATGCTACAAGCTGTTCCTATATTTTATTTTATTTTATTTTTTGAATTATTTCAAAGTTCAAGTTTCTAATTTTAAAATTTCATAATATCTAAGGTAGTTTAGAATACTCCTTTGCTTTGTATTTTCTCTCTTATTTTATTTCATCAATAATTTTCTGTATTTTATTTAATTTCCTTTTCAAAATTTTTTGTATTCCTCTCGCACTTTAAATGTAAATTTTTTTCTTTTTGCCGTCTTGTTCAAAAGTAATTTTAAATTTCTTTTCCTTGTTTTTGTTTATATTTCTTAAATTAAAAAAAAAAAAAAAAAAAACAAAGAGAAAAGGCAAAATTAACATCTGTATCTGTATGTAATGCATTTAGAAGCTTATATTTATGCAATATTTTCTGTTTTTTTTTTTGTATATTAATAATAATCCTTGAATTAATTTGATAATACAAAAATAATAACCGTTTTCACTAATATTTAAATGTTTGTTATTATTACAAAATTTTGTGCTGCGCCAAAAATAAAAACCAAAAAATCAATAAATACAAAAAAAAAACGAAAAAACTAATAAAATGCAATATCATTGTAATTGTTCGTAATATGTTAACAATCAAACAAACAAAACCGTAAAATGTACGTAAAAACCTCAAATAAAATAAAAAATGAATAAAAAGGATTGGGCAACGTTATTTCAAAGTTTGGTCGAGGCAGGTTGCACATGGACAGCACAAGTTCAGGTGGAATTTTTTAAAATTTAAAACAAAAAAAAAACATTTCTATTCTATTATTTATTTTCGTTCTTCTTGTTTTTTCTAAATTTGTTTTTTTTTTTCCTTCCTATATTTTAAACTTTTTGTTTTTTTTATACATACATATGTATAAAATTGAAGTATTTAAAATTCAGTTCCTATTTAGTTGATTAAAATAAAAGAAAATTTGTTTTGTTTTTAATTTCTTTAACCGAAATATATATTTTTTTAATAATTTGTAGTTATTCACATATTTTGTCGTGTAAACGCTTTATATACATTTTTTTTTTAAAATTATGATTACATAATTTCTTCCTTTTTTTGGTTTTTACTATTATTACATTTATTTTTCTAAATTTATTCATTTTCAGTTGGACAGCAAACATTTATTTTATATTAGTTGCTAATTTTTTTTTTTTTTAATTTGTTAAACATCATAAAATTCATATTAAATTCGTCATTATATAAGAAAAAAATACATTTTCATTTTCATACTTTTTCTTACTTCAAAATTATTTTTTCTGTTTTCTTGTATTTAATTTTTTTCTTAATTTTCTTTATTGTAAAAATGTGAAAAAATATATAAACCTATTTTGACTATTTTCTGAAAATTTCTATTATTTATGTAGATTTCCAAAAGATCAAATAAAAAAATTTTGATTGATAAAAAATCTATGATATTTTTACGTCTAAAAGTTCATAATTGTTAATTTAAGATGCGTTTTTTAATACAAATAAAATATGTAGATTCGTGACGCACTTTGCAATATATTATATTGAAATTTGTGAATTTAATGTTTGTAAATTCAAAATTTTGTATTAAAAATAATTTGATACGTTTTGGAAGTCAACCCTGTTTTATAATTTTTTCTTGTTATATTTTTTATATATACTTCATTCATTTATTTATTTATTTTTTTCATATTTATTTTTACTATTATTCTGTTTTTAATATTTAGGTTGATAACAATGACCAAATTACTAATTTACAAACAGCACAAAATAATTTTACAACACTGCAGGTAATTCTTAAAAAAATCATCGACAATAGTTTTTTATATTTCCTTAATGAAATATTTAAAAACATTTTTTTTTTAATTTACCATACATAGTTCAGTGATAATGCATTTACACATCTTGGATCTCTATCAACAAATTCCTCAAATCATCAACAACAGCAACAACCTCAACAGCAAGCTCAACAACATCAGTCACAACAACAACAACAGCAGCAGCAGCAGCAACAACAACAATCAATTCAAATGCAACAATTAGATCATGATAATTATAATATACAACTTGGCGGCGGTAATATTCCAACAGATAAAAGACAAGATAATTTAATATCAAATTCGAATCATATGCATCACCATCATCATCAACAACATATGCGAATGAATACAAATGGTAATACGAGTTTAGGTGGAGGTATAGATGATTCATCACATCATCAAAATCTATCATCAGTATCTGATGCAATGGTCTCACAACAACAGCAGCAACAGCAACAACAACAGCATCGTCAAAATAATTATCAAACACCTAACACTCCAACGAGTATACCAGAAATTGTATTTTCTGATTTTTCAACAAGTAACACAGATTTTTCAAAAGGTACCAACAAAAATAAAAAATTTCATTCAAACCTATTTCCGTTTTAATACGTTTTTATTTATTTACTTTAGAAATTTTCGGACCATTAGATTTAGAGTTAGGTCCAATGGATGTCGTTGGATTACAAATGTTATCCGATCCGAATTCAACAATGATTGCAGATCCAACAATTGAAGATAGCTTTCGACAAGATCTTAATTAGGTTTACCTGTCTTTCTTTAAAAAAAAAAAATGATGTAAAAATAATTTGTAATTATAACGATCATAATGTATTTACAATTTCAATATATATTACAAATAATTTACAAGAGTAAAATTAAAAAAATAATTGATAATTATATAAATTGTAATTGTAATACGAAATTAATAATTAAGATAAAATGTAATGTATATGTAAATCTTGTGAAGATGGAGGAATATTATATAAAAATCAATTTAATATATTTAAATAAATATTTAAAAAAGAAAAAAAAAAAAAAAAAACGAAAATTAAATACAAAAAATCCGAAGCAGAAATTTAAGAAAAATTTATTATACTTATACAGATTTAAAAATAGTTTATAAATTATTGTAAAAAATCAAGAAAGAAAAAAAAATATAAACAATTTTTTTTTATTTTTCACAAATCTAGCTCTTAGTTACAATTGTAGTTAATTATTAAATGTAATGTAATGTGTAAAATTATGAAACAAAATGAGAAAGAGAAAAATTATAAATACATAAATGTGTATAAAATATCGAATTTAATGAAAATCAATCATTAAAGAAGATTATAAAAATGATGAAAAAAATAAAAAAATAAAAAAATCAAATTTTTGTCTTTAAGATAATTAAAATGTTTTCTTTTCTCATGTTATAGTTCCTAAGTTATAGTTTATATTTGTATTTTGGAATTTAAAAAAAAATTCTAAAACTTCAAATGAAGATCATTTGATCATTATAAGAAATTCCTTGACATCTGAAATAATCATTGTATGATTACTTATGTTCCAAATCATAGAAGTTTTAGAATTCAAAAGATTTGCCTATTAATTTTCTTATACATATGCATATGTATGTGTTTTACTTATTTTTAATTCCAATTAATAAACGATTTTTTGGTGTACAATTTTCTGGATACAATTTTCTTAATTCTACACTGTAATTATTCTCTTCAGCTAAAAATTTTCGATCAGTATCAATAATATCCATACAATATTCACCTTGTTGACGTTTTATTAAATTACAATTTTTTACATTAATATCATGTGATTGATCAGCAGCGTGTGCTATACATAAATAATCACTTTCATTATTTAAAATTTTATTAAAAGTTTTACTTAATGGATATGTTATATGTGGCATTGATTTTATAGAACCATAACAACATGGACAACATATAAAATTTGCATTTGATTTAATACATTTTAACAATACTAAATCAGTTGCTGTACCACATGCATGTAATGATATACCAATATTAAATTTTCTATCAAAATAATCAATATTTGATTGATAAAATGAACAATTATGTAATTTTAATTTTTGTATACGTTCTTTCGTTTTCATTATTGATATAAATTTATTTTCAAGAAATATTACGTGACATTGTGGTAAAAGTTCAGCTAATATAATACCTAAATGACCAGTACCACTGCAAAAATCAACAATTATATCATTTGGTTTTACAATTTCTAATGTTGCATTCAATAAATTTTTCAATTGATCTTTTTTACGTTGTAAACGTTCAATGGGTAAATTACCATGTTCTGGTTGGACATAATCAGTTTGTATTTGATTCCAATCAAAATTTTTCAATTGTTCTGGTAATGTACTCATACTTTTTATATTTAAATTTAAATTTTGTATTTTGTCTAAACATGCATTAATATTTATTTGATTTGTATATTCTTTATCATTTTTTTGTAATTTTATATCATTTCTATACAGACTATCTATTTGAATCTCATTGTTTTTAACAAAATTCAATTTTGGAAGCTTTTTTAATTGTTTTGTATAATAATCAGTATCCAGAATTTTAAGAAAAATTGCTTCAAGATTTTTATCATGATTTTCAAGATTTTTAATCCAACTGTGTATTAATGAGAAATAATCTTTAAAAGTTTCATTATCATTCATAAGCAAATGTAGAAATTTAATGAATGGATATAATATAATATCAACTAAAGAAATATGATATCCTTCAGCAAATTTATGTTCTAATGTTATTGAATTTTCTTTTTCAGATTCTTCATAATGTTCATTTAAATTTTTTGATTGTTTTTGTTTATTTTTAACTTTTTCACGTAGTAACTTATAAAAATTATGCATACGTGTTGGTTTGCCCATATGATTTTCGAATACGGTAAAACAATTTGATAACAGAATATCCAAATTTTGGTTATGATCAACATCATTAACATCTGAAATAGATCTCAGAATATCTTCAGTTGCATTTAGCATATCAACTTCACATAATTTTGTCCATATTGATCTTTCTGATGGTGCTAACAAACAATTACCTTTAAAACCCAACAAATAATCATATCTCTCTTGTTCTATCTCATTCGTTTGTAATACAATTGCTCTACATATAGCACATATACCAAATATAAAAAAGTTTTTATCTTTTTCATACATTGGTAATTTACATTGTACAATATTTTCAATTCTATCACAAAATTCATTCGAAATTTTCATGTAATCATTACGTAAATACAAACATTTGTCTTTTTTATTTGTCAATAATGAATTATTTTGTATAAAATTTAATTCAATATTTTTTGGGCAATTTAAATAATTATATATGAATAATGTAATAAATGAATCGATTGTTATTAGTGTTATCGTCTCATCTTGATTATCTGATGATGATGATAGCGAAGATAGTGATGATTTTTGAGTACAAATTTCAATTAGTAATTTATTCATTGTAATTTTTACAAAATTTATGTATTGCGATAAATTTGTCGAGCTATTCTTTGTGATGAATATAAATCTAATTGTTTCTGTCGAAAATATGCAAGTAATGATGATATAAAACCAACACATGTGAGTACTATTTCGAATATCCAAAAATGACGTTGATCAATCCAAGCAACTTTATCACAACTGAAATAAAAATGGATTATTTTATGAATAAATAAATACATACATTTAAAAATAATATAATACAGTAATTACCTTCTGGTAACTGTTTCACCACTTTTACAACGTAGTACCTCTTTATTATGTGTATGCATACATACACCAAGACTTTTACTATTTATTTCAAAATCTAGGAAAAATAGATATGAATTAAATTTCTGATTTTATTACCTGATTTAAATTTTTATAGCTATTTGATTTACCTGTACATGGGTGACAATCTTGTATTATTTCATACGTTTCACGTAACCAACACGTTGAATTATTTTCAATTATAAATTGTTTAAATTTTTTATTCTCATCGGTCCAACGTGATTCAATTATTAGTACAACAACTGTTACTCTGTAAAAAAGGAAATTGTACTTAAATATAAATTTATAAATTATCAATAATATAGCATTATAAATTAAAAAAAAAAAAAAAAAAAATTAAAAACTTGCCATACACAATAAGAAATCCAATTCCTAGTATCATATTACGTTTTGGACATTTTTCTAACATTTTTCGTGATTATAAATTATTTTAAGTCAATAAAATAACAAAGAAAAATTAATTTATTCACTTTTAATTTTAATATAAACAAAACTAAAGTTTTTTATTTCAAATGAAATTTTAAATCCAAATTTTCAATTTTATTTCAACACACAGCACAGCTGGCAGATAATTTAGATATACATATACACAAGATCTCATATATGCACTCATTTATGTAAATAAAAATGTGATATCATTAAAAACAACGCAACAAATAAAGGCATGTAAATTGACATAAACAGCATACAAGTTGTATAGAGTGCTATCGTTTTGCTACAATTGCGATATTTGAAACAGTTTTTTGATATTTAATTCTGCAATACTGTCGTCTCGATGAAAATTCTACTTTTTCGAATTACATGCATTTATTCAAACGAAAATGGTTGAAAAAATACATAAGAATATCAGAATACTGCTTATAAATTTTGGAAAACGATGGCACTGGTATTATGTATTACTTGTTTGATTTGATCTCAAACAAAATGATAAAAAAAGCAATTCTATCTTGCATTTCAGTTCCAGTTTCAATATTCATTATGAAATTGAAATTTTACCAAAATTTTATTTGTTTGTGGGGCACAATTGTAGAAAAGATGACGTTTACAGTCCAAGCAAATCACTGATAAAACTCATACAAAAATGTAAATTTGATTCACAAACTTAATATTTTGATTAAAACTGCAATTAACACAATAATTAGTCTCCCCCGTTAAATTATCAGTTCATCAATACGTTTTGTATATACACTAATAATAATCAAACGAGAATATAACCTCTGAAAATTGAAATGAAATAAACAGCTGTTTGACTGCTCAATTTAACGTGAAAATAATGAAAAAAATGAAAACATGAACATCAACCAGTCAGATTGCCTTGCCAACTTGAATCCAATATGAATATTCAATTTGCCATACCAGACCAGGCCAGCCAGAGCCAGCCAGACATATTTTTATTTTGTTAAAGTAAGGAAGGGAAGAGAAATATCATTTCTTTTTTAAGTAATTTTCGTGTCTGGTGTATAATTTTTTATTTGAAAACAAATTTAAAAAAAATAATAATAAACTATTCAAAAATTCTAAATTTATTTTGTTCCGTATTATATATTTTGGAATTGCTTTTATTATTTAAATTAAAAAACAAATTGTGTAGATAAATGAAAAGAAATGAAAATTTAAAAATACAAAAAGTAGCACATATTTTCTGTAATGATTGGGAACCATCATCATCATCGTCATCATCAACATTATTACGATTGTCATTGGAGTCGTAGAATTCGTGTAGTCATTGTGCAGTGTGCTAATTACATGAAAATACATAAATTTAGTGTATAGAATCAGTATCAGAGTGTAATAATAAAATAAATAAAAGTGGAAGCAAAAAAAATTTTAAATTCTTTTTTATATTTTTATTACATATGAATAGAAAAAAAAAAACTTGTTATCCGCCATTTTTTTCCAATTTTGTTTTTCTCTTTAATAACAATTTTATTTCATCGTGAAAGAAAATATTAAAAAGGACAAAACGATAAAAAAAAATTATAAAAATTTCATATTCCATTTTTTGTGTGTGTCAGTTAAGTCCAAAAAGTAAAAACAAAAAATTTTGTAAAATCAACGAAGAAAAGAAAATAAAACAATTTCAATTTTTTTTGCAAACATCAATAAAACAAAAAATACACGCAAATTAAACAAAAACAATAAAAGATAAAAATAGTGTAATAAAATTGAAATAAAAAAAATTAAAAATTAATAATATTAAAATTAATATTGAAATATTCAGACCAACACTGCCTTTATTTTTGAATTTATATTTATTTATTTCTATCAATTTTGTTTTTATTCATTGAAATACAAAAAAAAAATTAAATTGAAGTGATCAACAAATATATATTAAAATTATATACATATATATTTTTTTTTATTTTCTCATAATAATGATAAAAAGTTAAAAAAGCAAAAGAAAAAAAAAATTAATAAATGAAAATAAAAATATTTACGTGAAAATATCAAGAGATCATCGTGTATAATTGAATACATATAATAAAAGTGTATCAATCTCATACAAATATCATTTAATTAAACTCATGTTGTCGTGTGTATATACAAAAAAAAGAACAAATCATCATATAATATACACACTTGCAACGCAACACAATTATTTTTAATTAATTTCTAAAATACAACAACAACAACAACAAAAAAACGACAATAGAAGGCGACGTTAAATTTTTATCTTTTTAAATTTATGCACAACAGAATAATAAATATAAAAGTACTTAAAAAAGGACCAATAAATACGAACTAATATATGTACAATATCAAGTGAAAATTTTGTTTATTTTCTTCTTTTTGTTTTAATTTATTTTTGTTTTTTTTTTTTTTTTTGTTTCTAAATACCCTTCTCGTCAGTAGATCCATTATTTTTTCAATCCAGATATTTTGTATTGTAATACACATTTTGTAGAAACGTAAGCAATAAGAAGGCAAAAAAATAAAATAAAATAAGAGAAATACTCGTAGAGTTTTTTATTTTTATTATTGAATTGTGTCAAATTATTCTGTGAATAGTTTATTTAGTGCAAGTGAACACACATCGTAATTAAAAGCATAATAAAAACGTACACACAAAAAAAGATTTTTTTTTTTTATATTAGTAGAAAAAAATTTAAAAATTTGTAAATTAAAGAAAAAATTTAGGAAAAATAATTACACAAAAAGGAAAACATGTCAACACCAAGTAGTTCGGCTGTTAGAGCATTAGCCCTCGAATATAAAAGTTTGCAAGAGGAACCAGTCGAAGGTTTTAGAGTTAAATTATTAAATGAAGATAATCTATTTGAATGGGAAGTAGCTATATTTGGACCACCTGATACATTATATCAGGGTGGTTATTTTAAGGTAAATATGTTATAAGATGTTGTTTTTTTTACAAAAAGAGTGAATAAATTAAGATTCATCATATAAATTTTTTTTTATATCCGTATACGTAATCGGGGTTTACTGTTATTGCTAATTATCTACATACAATGCATGTTATTATACATACGTAGAAACTACACTGATTCGTGTGTACGTAATACATATATATGTACATTGTACATTCGTGTATAAAATTACATGTGTCATCTGATTATAATTTTTTCTACTTTTCTATTGTTTATATCTAAGGTCATTACAGTTTATATTATGTACGTTGTTTGTGTCAAATGGCTTTTTCTTTTTCTTTTTTGTCAAAATTCATGGGTATATTATTGTAGAAAATTTTTCCTCGTATGAAATTTATTTTTTCCATTTTACTCTTTTTTTAAAAATATTTTTTGATTAGGATATATTTCAAATATTATGAATCATTTAATTATAAATTCCTCTAATCATATTATGTCTGTGTCATCAATTATTATTTGAATTGAACGTTTTATATCCACCATGAAGCATCCAGAAATTGAGTTGAGTTAAAAATAACAATACGTCATTTAATCTGTTAATCATCATGTGTATATTATGTTTTATGTATATTGTGTTTATTGTATATTGTATGGTGCTAGGCTACCTTGAAAATAGCGAGGTTACTTTTGTCTCACTGTCTGTGTATTTATCTCCTCTCTATATACATATTTTGTTTATAACAATATCATACATTTGAATAAAAATAAGAAAAATATAATTAAACGTAAAAATTAAATATTCAAGGATTTAACTTGATGTCTACTATAACTATTACTGATTTCACGGTTATCTAAGTAGAAAAAAAAATCAGAGAAAGTGTGCACACATAAAATTTCCAACACTTGATTTACGAATTAAGACAATTTGACTCATTTTATACAAAAAAATTACCTGTTACCATTTTATCATATCTTCGTACTATATTTACCTATCTACGTAAAAAGTACAATATTATCTCAATGTTCAAAATAATTTCAAACAGTTACAAAGTCAAGTAATAACTCAACATAACATTTAATTAATATATTGATTCTCCTTATCCATTATATTACATGAAATTTGATTTGTTGAACTTTATTAAAATGTAGATACCTAGTTATCAAATGTATTCATCATTTGCATTCATTCAGATAAAATTTTTTAATGAGTTTTTAATTATAAATTCATACCGTATTGCGATTGCAGCAAAAATATTTAAATATTCATTACAATATGTATAGTATGTATGTGTACATGAAAACGTTCACATCAAATTGACTAATAAATTATGAAAAATGTAATAACACGTGTGTATTTACTTACGATACAACACATTAATATAATTGAATATTTGAAAAATTATCGTTTGACAAACAATTTACGTTTAAATTTAATTATTCAATTATTTATTTATATTCTCTTTGCTTTTGTACTTTTATGCCTTTAGGCTCACATGAAATTTCCTCCAGATTACCCGTACTCACCACCATCGATACGATTTTTAACAAAAGTATGGCATCCAAATGTATATGAGGTAAATTATTACTTTTATAGATTTTTTTTTCGAATCTTTTTTATTTTGATTCTTTATTATTTTGTTATTTCTTTTATAGAATGGTGATTTATGCATTTCAATATTACATCCACCCGTTGATGATCCACAAAGTGGTGAATTACCATGCGAACGTTGGAATCCAACACAAAATGTTAGAACAATATTATTATCAGTTATATCACTATTAAATGAGCCAAATACATTTTCACCAGCTAATGTTGATGCATCTGTTATGTATAGAAGATGGCGTGATTCTCAAGGAAAAGATAATGAATATCCAAATATTATAAGGTAAAAAATCATGTAAATATATAATTTGTTTATTTTTATTGTTGAAAATATAAAGAAAATAGAATAATATTTTCTTGAAGGTTTTTTAACTTAAACTCTAGAATAGCAGGAAATCATTTATACTTTTCACATTTGTTTTTTTTTACATTTTGATTTATAAATATTTTGTTATTTTTTAAAATTTTAATATCGAAAATTTTAAAATTCGTATTGCCAAAATAATATAGAAAACAAGCCCTAGCAGCTAAAGCAGAAGCGGAAAAAGAAGGAATTATTGTGCCAACAACGTTGGAAGATTATTGTATTAAACCGAATCTTAAATCTACAACTCAGGAGCCACAAGTAAAAAAATAAATATAATTTGATTTTTAGATTGTAATATTTTAATTTTTTTTTTTTTTTGTGATTTTTATCTTTATTAGCTGGACATGACTGATTTCTATGATGATGATTATGATTTAGAAACAGAAGATGACGATCAACAATCAGAGGAATCAGATTATGCTGACGGGGATGATAGTGGCAATGGAGAGACGTAATAGAAGCAAACAAATACACATTATTATTACTATATTATACAATAAATATCAAAACAAAAAAATAAATAAATTTAAAATAAAAAGACGAATAATGATGTATGTAGTGATGAATATAAAATTTATATAAAATAAAATAAAAAAGTTTACAAATTGATAAAAAAATGTTATATAAAAAGATAAAAACAAAGCTAAAAAAAAAACTATTATAAAAATGTTTGAATTTGTGTGTGTTTACTAAGTGCGAAAACAACCAATTTACAAAAGCAAAAAAAAAAAAAAGTTATAACTTATTAGTAGCTTCAAATTAAAAAATTTATAAAGTGATAAATTTTTATTATTTAAAAAAAAAACTTAAACTAATGAATGCGCGGTTATTATGATAGTACTTCTAAAATACAATTTATGTTTGCAGTAAAGAAAATACGAAAAATTTATTTTTAACGAAATATAAGGAAAACACGATTTGATTTAATTGTATATAATACCAAAATTTTTAAATTGTTTACACTATTATTATTTTTTAAAAAATTAAAAAATAAATTAAAGTAAATAATTAAGAAAATTTGAAAACATATTTTTATTTTTTTTATTGTTAGGTTTTGGTCCCTGTTTTTGTTTTATTATTAAATAAAAATTAGGAAAAAAAAATTTAATGCTTATAAAAAATTATTTAAAATCTATACAAAATTAGTCTGTCTTATACATATAATTTTCAATTACAAAAATTTGAAATCAATTTATAATTAAATGATTATTTAAAATTCAGGCTGCATTCGAAAACATCAATAGAGCATGGTCGAAATAACCAAGAATAGTTATTTGAGCAAAATAATTCATGTAACAAGAGCTCATAATTTTTAGTATCATATCATTGAAGTTCTCGAATTCGATTTTACATAAAATCTTCGCTTTATATGAATATTAATACTATTTATACCTAAAATTATTACCAATTACCACTAATTTACTATAAACAAAATATATCTCAGTATAATATTAATTACACTACACTATCCACTAATAAAATTGTAATTTTATTTGATGTTTGTAAGCAAGAATTTTTTTTTTTTTTTATTTGAAAAAAAAAAAAACAAAAATGAAGGAAAAATTTTTACTCATAATAATAAGTAACAAAATAAATAAATAATAACGTAATGACGCTCTATAAGAATAAAAACAATTTTCTTTGTGCTTTATATTTATAAAATTCAAAATAACTAAAATAAGGAAAAAATTGTTCAAAAAAAGAAAAAAAAAAATTATAAAATAATTAAGAAATTTAAGAAAACCTTTTTATCAACATTTACGTACATTTTTTTATTTAATTAAAATTTGATATGGCAAATTAAAAACAATGTATTTTTAAAGCTTGGCATTTGACGCACATTGCAAATGCACAAAATGTTTATTCGTGTAAGAACATACAAAACACATAAAGTTCGAAATTTTGGCATGCAAATAAATTAAATATCTTATTACTTGCTTTTAAAAAAAGGTGCAGATTTGAATGGAAAAATCGTCAAAAGATACGTATTAATATTAACACATTATATTATGGTTATATTTAGACACTGGTATTAATGTTCGAAATTTTTGCAAAAACACTCATTTCAAATGCTAAGTTTTAAGAGTACTTAAATTATTAGTTGGCTGTCTAATTTCATTGTTATTCTAAATAAAATTCTATTCCAACATTTTATCATGTTTTTCAATAAGTTATAAGAAAGATTGTCGGCTACATTGAGGCAAATATGTAATCATTTTTTCACTTAATGTCAATTTTATTTATTGTACTCTGAAAAGTTTTTCATTACCGTTTTTTTAATCTTTTTTTTTCAATTATTAAATTCATTTAGTTTTATAGAAAAATACTTTTGTTTATAAAAAATTTGTATTTCCAAGGAAAAAAAAACGAAAAAAATTGTACATTTTTAGGAAAATAAAAAAAAAAGTTATTTTTTTAAAAATAAAATTTATTACTCTTTATTTGTTTATATTTTTATTTTATTATTTTGGTTAAGATTGCATTAATTATATTGTGTATATTTATAAATATATTTTTTTACAATTAAAATAAAAAAAAATATATATATATATCAAAATTTATATTCATCATTAATTCTAATATAGTCTATACATACAATTATAAAAGCAAAACAAATCTATTTTATGTACTCTATTATATTTAATTATTCTCTAAATTGTTTTTTTTTTGAAAGTGATATAATTCAGTTTTATATTTGCGTATGAAACATTTAACATTCTTGCAAGAATGGGTAAAAAGAGCTAAAATTTGAAAATATTGAAGAGAAATTAAAACATGTATAATAAACTGCACTGCTTATGGAAGTTAAATGAAACATTCTTGTAACAATTTAAATTTTTAAAAATTTGCGACTTGTATCACTTTCAAAAATAAACTGCTTATCTTTATCAAAATTGTATAAAAAGGAAAAACTAAAATTTTC
The DNA here is from genome assembly GCA_963971155.1 of Anthrax anthrax. Taxonomy (NCBI): domain Eukaryota; kingdom Metazoa; phylum Arthropoda; class Insecta; order Diptera; family Bombyliidae; genus Anthrax; species Anthrax anthrax. The sequence continues at coordinate 226,588 of OZ020118.1, read as the reverse complement.
AACACGGAAAATGAAAAGTTTAAAAGAAAAACATCAATTAAGATTTAAAAACAAAAGTTATATTGAAAAGATTGCCAATTAAAACAACATAAAAATGAAACAAAAATAAACGAAGTCATGGATAAAATATGAAAAATTATAAAAATAGATGTAAAACAATACAAATAAAAACAAAACAAAATATTTATGAATGAGAAAATAATATAATTTAAGTGTAAATAGAATACTGTAAATTTATTATTATATGTTTAATAAATAAATAAAAAAAAGAATATATGAAAAACAAATAAAATAAATTTTTTTGAAAAAAAAAACAAATACACGCATATGACTTTGTAAGTTTAATTAACCATTAACCAATAAAATGATGATTTAGGTTTAAAAAAAAACTTATGTTGTTTTATTTTAAACAAAACTTAGATAAAAGTTAACATAAGTAGATTTTTGTATGTTACTAGAAAAAAAATCCTTTTTATTTTTATTTTTTTTTTTTTTACTTAGAAAATTGTTCTTGTAAATTTTGGTGGAAAATCAAAGATTCAAGAATTATTTTTAAAAATGTAAATTTTTAGTCATTTTTTAGAAGATTCAAAGTAAAAAATTTGAAAAAAAAATAAAATATAAATGTGAAATTTATCACAATCATAAGTTTCTCTATTTTGTTTTATTACAAAGTTCGAATAAAAACTGGTCTTCACAAAAAATCTGTGTATAAGAGAGATTCCATCACTTTCCTAACATAAAAAAATAAAATAATTTTGAATTTATTTTATATTTTATTTTTTGAAATAATATTTATTATCATATCAATTCAATTGAATTCAATCATAAAATTCAAATTATCAGAATTTTGTAATTCAATTAAATAGAGGTATGTATTTACATATACAATAATCGAAATTTAATTTTCATTACAACAATAATTACTGTTTAAAAAAAAAAACGAAAAACAAAAAAGATCGTTTTTTTTTTTTTACAATTTAGTTTTTTTTCTTTGTTTAAATTATAAATAGCACCATATTCAACTACTTATTTTATTATCCTTTAATACATTTGGAAAGAATGCTTCAATTGGTAAAATTGGATCTTCAGTTGCTATTGTGAAATAATTTGGTATACGTCTTGTATGTATGCCACGATTTAAAACATTCAAACTATTTGAACTTGATGATGCGGTTAATTCATCAACATATCGTGAAATATTGTCAGACATATTTTGATCATCTGCTGGTAATGATGAAGGTGACGATGATGACGATACTGATGATGACACTGATGATGTTACCGATGATGATGATATTGAACTTTTACGTGATGGTATCGTTGATGATGATGTAATACTGTTACTATTCGCACTTTTTTGATGTGAATGTGAATCATCTTTTGCAATTTTCATAATAGCACTTTCAATTCTGACCGTACTACTACTTGGTGTTGTCGATTCTACACTAGTACTCTTCGTTTCTAAAGTAATGTTAAGTAAATCATCTGATGAATTATTTGATTTACGACTAAGATGATTTTGTATTCTTTCTTTTAAGCTCAATTTCGGTGGTCGACGTAATGAATTTGAGTTTTTAATAATGGGAGCACCTTCCCTAGCTGAAGTGGTTGATGATGTTGATGGTATAATGATATTCGAAGAAGAATCAATTTCTTTAGATGTTAATTCTTTATCTGTTGCAATATTACCATTTCGATTGGATGATGGAACTCGTCTGTTATTAGAACCACGTCGTCTCGTTGCTGGTCTTACTTTATTATTTTCATCGTTATTTTCACTGCTTTTATTTTGATCAGTTTTGGAATTTGAATTTTGTGAATTAGAACCTCGTCGTTCTGATGATCTATTTCGTTGTCGATTATTTTCTGTTGTCACATTATATTGACGAAATTGTAAAACAGGTAAAAGACGTTTTCTAGTTACTACTCCTCGATTTCGTTCAGTAGAGGAAGAAATTTCAGCAGGTAATTCAGTTGTCGTTGTTGTTGTAGTCGTTGTTATAATCGTCGTTAATGGTGTCGATGATGAAGAAATTGTCATATTTTTCAGAGGTCTCCTATAATTTCTAATGCTAAATCTAGGTCTGTCTGATGGATTTATTTTCTTTACAGGTTCTGAAGTATTTTTTGAAACGTCCAAAAGTGAACTTGAAGTTGTTGAAGAAATCGTTTTTAAATCTTCCAATGGTGGAGATTCACTAGATATACTCTTGATTTCTTCATTTTCTTGTTTTCTGTACTTTAACCGTTGTCTTATTCTTTTCGTTGCATCTGGCAATGAAGATGATGATGGCGATTGAAAAACTGTAGACAAAACAGTTGGATTATTGGTACTAATTTGTTGTTGTTCAGTAGATTTTGCAGTATTTACTGTTGGAGTTGGAAATTCTTGTAAATCTAAAGTTGTAGTTGGAACACCAGAAGTACCTGAGGTAGTGGAAACGGCTAAAGAAGTCTGGGTAAAGCCTAATTCATCTGCTGTTGTTTGATGTGGTATTTGAGATGATGAGACCGGTCTTAGTAATAATGAAGGATTTCGAGTAAATGAAATTTTGTTGACCATCGTTGGTGCAGTAATACGATTATAATTAAAGGTATTTGCAGTATTTGATGTTATTGATGTCGATGTTGATGATGTAGATGATGATGATGGTGATGATAAACGTGTATTACTTTGTCGAATTGATGAGGTTGCTGTTGGACCCATCCTTATGTCAGTTATTGTATTATTTCGCCTCATATTGTATCGCATAGAATTTTTGTAATTTGATTTTTTCCTCAGTGTAAATTTGTCTTCGTTTTGAGGAACAGTTACTGCTGGTTTTTCTGTGGATGGTTCAATTTTATTTGAATTTTTCAACGAAATAATATTATTCGGTCTCCTTTCATTTTGATCATGATGATATTGTTTATTGGGTTCTCTAGAAAATGTTTGAACAGTAGTAGAAGGAATTTGTAATTCAACTCTAGGTTTAGGTCGATATCTTGGTTGATGAATTTTATTTTGATGAGATTTCATGATATTCACTGGACTAGATTGAGTTGAAAAATTCAAATTTATTTCTGGTTTTTCTTTAGTTGAAGTTTTTGGAATTTTATTAATTTCATCAAATTGTTCATATTCTTTAAATGGATGTATCGTTATAGCATCTTCAAGGGTAAAGAAACTATTTTGAACGTTTTGTGGTGTTGGTAAGAAACTAGCTGATGTCGATTTTGGATTACTAAAAACACTGCTGAATTTTTCTAATTTGAATGGTGGTGGTGAATGAACAGAAATGGATTGCTCCTGGTAGTTATTGGTTGGTCTTCTTGTTGAATACACAACGTTGGAGTTTTCACTAATTTGATTGACCCTCAGCGACGGAGAAGGTGTAGTAATAGAAGCTACATTATATGAGATATCATGGATTTTTTCATCGCTCACGTTATCTAAAGATTTTATGGTCGTCGTGAATAATATATCCTTGTTAAGTAAATTTTGATCTGAATAATCATTTTTCGTTAACACAGTACTATCAGGTTCCTTAAGAGTATTTTTAAATGAATTGTCGTTAGTTTTATTTGGAATTGAAAGATTTTGATCCTGAATGGATGATACGAAAAATGGTGTAAGAACGCTAGCTGGAACAGGTGGAAGTATTTGAGGTACTGAATTTGGTAATATTTTGATATTTTCATTTCCATTTTGATTTTGATTTTGATGGCGATGATTATGGTGATGATGTTGCACGGGAACAAATGATGCTTCCGACGAAGGTCCTTGAACAGAATTCATATGTGCTTCTACTTTCAAATTTATTGAATTTTCATGAGGTTTTAAATGATAACGTTGCTTGTGTATCAAATTTTCTGGTGCTGGACTCAATGGTGTTCGAGCTGTTGTAATTGCCTGAGGTGGTGCTTGAAATATTTGGAAATGATTTGTTGTCTTCCCTGATGTCAATGGATAAGAATACGATATGTATGAACTTGGTACATGATGATGATGAGGATTCCCTATTCCTAGTGCTGTAGGTGGATTTGTTACTGGGAATTTTTTGAAATTCGGTATAACCGTATGTCCAATAACATTTTGATGTGTTAATATTGGTGCTTTTGGACTTGTTGAAGAAAACCCTCTGTAATTACATAAAAATAAAGGAAAACATAGAAAAAATTTCGTTCAAGGATTATTATTATTTTCGAGATTTTTGTTTTTTCATTCTTACCCTAATACTATTGTATCACCAATTGGATAGTTATTGAATGATTTGAAAAATTGTGGAGATCTCATATGATGTGGTGTTGGTATTTTGGCTGTTGTCGTATGAAGACCATTATACATTATTGATTTTGGTATAGATGGATGATGTTGTAATTGTGATGGTGTTTTAATCATTCCAAAAGATTCTGGTTTAATTAATGATTTTGATATTGGTGTTTTTACAATATTTCTAGCTGGTGCGGTACCATCATTAGGATAATTATTATGTGATAATGGATGGATAAGAGAAGATGGTTTTGCTTGATTATTCACTGGATTACCATTAAATCTTGATGGTATATAATTGGGTAAATGTGAAGCAGCATAAATAGCTGCTGGAAAATGATTCCACTGTTGTGGTGAGGCAATAATTGGATGTACTTGAAATTGTCGTAATAAATGTGAATTATGATGTGCTAATTGTGATGCTAATTGAAATTTATTACGATTAAGTGGATTTGATAAACTAACAAATCCTGGATGTAAAGCAACAGCTGGTGGTGGCTTTAAATCTCGTATTGATAATGGTTTCCAATCTGTCTGTACCCGCATATATAAACGATAAAATTAAATAATTAAAAAAATTTTTATAAATGAAACTTATGTATTTACACTGTAAAAAAAACATATCTTACAGATATATCTGATGGTTGATTGTTAATTGTTAATTTCCTTTGAAATGAATCACAAAAGGATTTAGAAAATATGCCTGAAACAAAGACAGAAAAAAAAAAATAAAAAATAAAAATTTTTACTTGAATTTCACTAATTAAAAAAGAAAAGGAGAAATTTAAAAAATTTATATTTTGCAGATCATATAGAATTATTGGTTTAAAATTCAAAGTAAACCAGAATCTAAGTTTTAACATAGTTTTTCTATGGCGATATTTTGGTTGATTGTTAATACATTTGTATAGGCATTCTTCTTCTGTTGAAATTTGTGTACAGACATATACATAAACTAAGCGTATTTTAGATTATCCTCACTATCAGATTCAACTGGAAAAATTGTTTTTAAATTTTATCGGTTACTCACTATATCTAAGACTCACCTAATAAAATGAATATCCAAAATTTCATTTTCCAAATTCGTATTCCAATTAATAATTTAAACATAATATCGTACATTTTTTATAACTTAAAAATTAATAATAAATTAAATAAACAATTTTCTTTATTTTTTTTTGTTTTTTTTTTAAAGTTTTAATAAACTTTGGTATTTTGCTTTATAAAAAGAACAAACAAAAAGAGAAGATAGACAATAGAAATTTAAATTATATTTTCAATAAATTTCTATAAAACGATGATTTTATTTGAAAATAAATCATTTCTTTTTAATATCAAATTAATAACGATGATACAAAATAATTCACTTATTTTTTTCTTTCTTTATTATTAAGTGTAATATATATGAACTATATTCGAGTATATTTTTTCGTATACAAACGCATATACAAAACTAATAAACTACACTTTTAAATAATAGAAACCGTACAAAAAAAAAAAAATAACGTCTACTCTGTGATATAAAATATTTATTCAATTAAAAAAAAATTTTTTTTTTTTTTATTAAACAATAAAACTTTTCTTTTCCTTTATTTGAGTATATTGTCGTCAATGATAATGTAAAGAAATTATTCTCGTTTCGAGATATACTTTTTTTTTTTAAAGTAAAAAATTCAATAAAAAAAAAAGTCAACTAAAACAGCTCAAAAAAAAATATAAAAAAAAATGTATAAAAAAAATCAGTATTAAAAATAGTAAGTTCCAGTTATTGTTTTTAATGTTTTTTAATCTTTTGTTACAAAAATAAAATGAACCAAGAAAAATGACACTAATTTTTCACATCAATAAATCTCTTTAGATTTTTTCTTTTTTTTAATGTGCATTTGAGTATATAACTCGCTATATATGCGTAGTATTTGTAATGTATCGTTTTTTTTCCTATATTATTCGTATTTTCATTACTGGTGTATATTAACTGTAGATATTTTCTTGAAAATTGTTTTTTTATTTATTTTTATCGATTTTTATTTTGCCATTTATTATATATTTTGTAACGTTTTTTTTTATTTTTTTTTTTTTAAATACACAAATTAGAATTTTCTATTGTAGTATATACTATCAAACATAAAACGATTTTTGTTTTGTTTTATTTTATTTATTTTATTTTTTCTTAATGATAAAACGTGCAAGATACAAGAAAATTTTAAATGATAAATTTTTTATTTAAAAAAATGTTTTCTATATAAATAATAAAAATCAAATTTCTATAGATTACATGATAATAAAATAAAAACGGTTTATTTAAAAAAAAAAACGAAATCCGAAAAATCACAAAAAAATAAGATATTCAAATGTTCAGTTAAATTTTTTGGTATGTATATCAAAAGCACTTTATTAACTTTACAATTTGATACGTACGGTATACATTTACTATATCATCGTTATTTAGTGGTTCACAATAAACTAAATTTAAAAATACAAAAATTATAAAATATACTAAAAAATCTACTAATAACTGAAAAGTCTGACTAGTTTAAAATAAAATAAAAAATAAAAAGAAAAACAAAACTCTGATGTTAGTTATAGAGTTTTTCTTCATTATGATTATGTACTGATATACGTTGCTTGTAAACACATCTACACACATATATATATATAATTGAATAAGGTGTATTTAGTTTAGACACAAAGTGGTACTATGTCGATATACGTTTGATGATTTTTAAATATTGCACTTTAATAACGTTTACTTACCTGTACATGTTTTCTTATAAACTACATTATTATAAACCAACTTCTTTTTCAGCTTTGTCCATTAAAACTTTTAGCTAAACAGAAAAAAAAAAACAAAATTTATCATGTGTTCCATATACGCGGTACATACACCTGCATAACACTATAGTAAGTACATATGTACATACGTTCATTCATGTACAAAATATAATGTAATGTTGTTTGGTTTCAAGAATTTTCAATGAAATTATCACAGCTATATCGTTCGTTTATACGTATGTATGTGTATATAAGTAGTTTTTTTTGGTTTCTTGTAAAAGAAGTTAAGCAAAAAAGCAGGCAATTTTCTTTGCGCTTAAATGACCTCATTTAAGTGATCAACCATTGAAGCCAGTTTTCTTTTAGATTTTTTATAGTACATACATACATAAACGTTTGTATTGCATTTGATTCATTTCAAAACAAAAATTAAATACCTTCACTTATGTAGTACAATGCATCGTAATATGAAAATATCTTTATTAAGTATAGTTAATTTTAGTATATCCAACAAGTTGTACATAATATAGATAGAATGTATATCCTAGCTACATCGGTCAAATATATACTACTGCCATTACTACTACCAATACTTTGTAGTGTATAACACTGTATAAAATTTAATATGTAATTATGGATCTATACTGTATGATTTTATTTTTTTAACTTGCAAAAAAGAAAATATTAGTAATTATATTCTAAACGTATGTATACAGGCACACATATGTACACCCATGTAGCACCTCATGTGCGTATCTGAAATGTATCGAAAATATTATTACAAATAAATTGCTTTTCCCTAAAAAATTTTGATAAATCTAAAAAAAAACCAGAGAAAAAACTACCTTAGATTTTTTTAATGTTTAAGAGCTATGTATCAGCTGCTTAAGAAAGGGAAAAGAAAAAAAAAACTAATTTATTATACCGTAAATAAACTTTTTTTTTAGCATTTTCTTAATTTTCTTTTTTGTTTACGAAAAATATTGAAATTTTATTGAATTTCGTAGAATTTTGCAATCTGAAATATTTTCCTCATTAATTTGTGGTGTACATATGTATGTAACGGATTTTTTGTAATTTTCAAATATGCAATGGATCAAGGATATTTTCATGTTGTAATCATGAGCAAAAAAAATAAAAATCTTTCATGATTTTGAATTACAGTTAAATTTGTCTTAATGGTTTCATTGACTTAAGAAATTGATATGAAAAAAAGTTGAAAAAAAAAAAAACAAATCAACATTCAATAAATCATTTGCTTATTGAAAATCTAGAAAAATAAAAAGGTGAATGAAATAAAATTTTCATGATTATACCTGTATACGATTTATAGAATGTGCATTTATCATGCAAATACTATCATATGGCTATATAATTAATTTTTTTTTATTTTTTTTAAATTCTATAATCTAATCTGTGTGCATTACATTACATGTTTAGTACTTGTATGCAATATTATAAATTTTAAAGAAGATACACACAGCTTAGATATATAGTAGTAAAATTTGTTAAAAATTAAAAATTTCGCTCGCAAAATCATTGCAGCGAAAAGAAAATGTTAAATGTTTTCTATTTCACTTTATTTTTTATTTTTTTTGCTTGAATTTTTTTTTAATTGAATAGATTTTTATACAAAAATTTTCTTTTTTATTTTTGTCATGTATGTACACCACCACCATTAAGTACCCATTTAGTTTACCTTTAAAAAAAAATTTTTAAAAATTATTAAAATTTCAAAAACAAAAAAAAAAAAAAAATAAATAAACAAATTCAAGAATAGTCCAACGAATAATACAATTGTACATAAAATATAAAGTACATACTATTTTAAGCAAGTGTGAAAGTTATTAAAATGAATAAACAGAAAGCATAATTGCATGTTACATTTTATGATAATAAAAATAAAAAATAAATTTTTTTTTTTTCTTTTAATTTGAACAATCTGGATGTACAATATAAAATTGTGAATAATTATCAATCGTATATATGCACGTTGTCGTACATATAAAACGGAAGTAAATTTTATCCAAAAATGAAAATAATAATAAAAAATAAAAAAAAAAAAACATCAGAGTGTATTTATTAACCGCCCAATAGTCAATGTCACTATTATGTACAGAATTTCTAATGAGTTTCAATTAAAATCATTTTCAAAAACAAAATTATCACTATGCTCTCTAGGTATACAATTTGTTCGAGAAAATATACATATGTATATATTTTTTTTTTACATTTTTTGAATACATAGATAGGTAAAATTGATAGATACATGTGTATTTTAATATATAATTGCACGTATCACTTAGCTTAGGGTATACAATCATTTGAAATTTTAATTTGTCGTTTTATATTTAAATAATTTCTCTGTGGTTAATTTTGTTATTAATTATTGTTACATATTTTTACTTTGTATACGCTCTTAAAAGAAAGAAAAATAAATATACATGTATATACTTAAAGGTTTGGCAGGTTGGACACTGTTAAATAGATACTTGATGGTAATACCCGTACTGTTATTACCTTTGGGTTAGGGCATCATACCATACCTGTTGCATTTAATTATTTATTATTTAAAAGGTATAATAATATAAGGTAAGTATTAGACTGTTAGATATCTGCAATGAATTCATTAATTTTTCTGTTATTAATTTTCGCTCTCATTTTCTTTTCCTATAATAGTCACATTTATTTGTTTTTTTTTTTTATTTTATTATTATAATATGCATTTAGAATAATAAACAATTAATTTAAATCCCTCAACAGATATATGTATGTATGTTAGTATAAAAATTGAAGAGCAAAGATATGTATTCAAATTGCGTCATGTACACAAGTTTTCAATGAAAGTTATTTTTCGTCATTAAAATATGCGTGCTTACAGTGTACTCATCAATAGTATAACGTTTTTTTTTTTTTGTTTTTTTTTTAGATATTTGGCTAGTAAAATTTTTCAAATAGGTGTACACATAAACATTATTGTTTTGATTTAAACATTTTTATACTATATGTTTAGGTGATTCGAAAGTTTATTATAAATAAATTCATCAACAATATACATATGTATACATATGTCTAACAATTATTTGGAATGTGATATGTTTGTACATGACTATGCAAAAGAAATGGCTTCAATTTATCTATTGCCATGATTGATATTTCATTTATTTGAAATTGATATACTATAATTTAAATTCTTAAGTTTTTCTGTTTTTCGATGTCTCTCCGTTCAAATTTGGTTTTTGCATGACTCTTTTCCAGAGGATTATTAAAAGAAATTTTTGGCATTTTCAATTATCCTCAAGAATCTATACAGAGAAAAGTGTTCTTAATGATGCCATAAGCTGCTGCTGTGCAATCCAATTATTTTACCATTGATAAATTTTTGAAATTTTTATTAAGGATAAAGACTGTCTCTGTTTCCTTCCGTTTCATAAAGCAATAAATTTTTTTAAATTTTTTAACCGAAAAATTTCAAACATAAACCAATTACTTTTGCACATTGCTGTATTATTTTATGAGTAATTGTACTATTTAACTGTACATTTAGTTTATTTGCAAATATGCATAGTTTTCAATTGTAATTTATTTATAATTTTATTGTATATATTTTTTTGTCTTATAAGTACATAAGTGAATGTTATGATTTGATGTTCATTAAAAATAAACAAAAAAAAAAAAAACGAAAAAAAAAATAAAACATCGTGTAGTCACGGTTATTTTGTTTCATGATAAGAAGAGTTTTAACTTCTAATACTACAACAACAAAATATGAAGATCATATCATATATTACATATACAAATATCAGTAAAAATTAGCATCAAATGTAAAGAAATCTTTACTACACATATTTTTATATTTATATTTACTTAGTTTTATAGATCTTAACAAATGATTAAAAATATTTTAAATATATTAGACATGATACGATCATTATTCGTATTAAAGAGTTCTACTACAAAAATATACAATTATTGCGTGCTAAAATAAAATAAAAAAATAAAATATAAAATATTTAAAATTTTCATTTTATATTGTTTAATTTATTATATCTATGTATGTAATATAAGCACGCAAATATATAAATTTTATAACTAACAGTGCAAAATTTATGCTCTAAATATCCATGAAGAAAAAGAAACATTATTGCTAAAAAAAAAATACAAAATACAAAATACAAACATGTACAAAAATATAAAGAAAAATTAAAAACAAAAATCATTAATAATTAATTTACTTGAAAATCTATGAATTGATTGATTTATATTTGTAATTTTTATTTAAAATTAGTACGTATTTATAAATACATGTATTAATGTGGTACATATACACATACGAACGTCGAGGTAAAGATTAATTGTACAAATAATTTAAAGTAAAACTGAAAGTAAAAACAAACAAAAAACAAATCATTTTCAAATTCATCTTTTTATGTATAATGGTCCATGAAGCTCAGTCAAAGCGTGCATAGCTTCAATCGCACTAATGCATTTTTTATTAGCTACTGTATCATATACCTGTACACCCACATTTTTAAAATGAATTGCAATTGCGAACCACTCTGGACTACTAATATAGTAAAAATTTAATTTAATTACGACAAAGTTCAGACCTTTTGATTTTAATTACCTACATAGACAGTAGACCTGCCGCTATTTTATCATAGCAGTTCTTGTAGTAATCAATTCCTGTTGTCATTGCTCATACATTTTTCTACATTATTTCACCATCATAAACAATAAACATGGTTTTCCGTGTCTCATCCACATGACAATTGCAGCAAACGACCAAAATGAAACATTTTTTTTGTAAATTTATTTTTATTAAAATTTTATTTCATTTTTTATATATTTTTTTTTTTTTTGTTTACAAGTATTATTGTATAAAATGTGTGTATAATTTGAAACAATTTATAATCGTATATAATGTTATTTTCTTTTACATATTAATTTTTTTATTGTTAATAAAAATATATAAAAAAAAAATTATTGAATGAAATATGGCAATTTTTTTAATTTAAAAAAAAATTTTTTTTTTTCTTGTTTTTTTAGAGCACCTTTTTTGTTACATATACGTAAAAAAATATATATATTTGCATAATGAATAAAAGCAACAATACAGAATTATTTTCTGTACATTTAAAAAAATGAAAGTACTAAAATTGTATAAAAAAATGTTAGTATTTCAACAATAACAATTATATAATTTTTTTTTCTATTAGTATATATGGATATTTTATTTAAAAAAAAAAAAAAAAAATGTGTATAAAAAAAATTTAATGTAGGAAACGCGAGCGATATACATACATATATTTTGTTTTTTAAATTATCGCCCCGAAACTGGCTTATAAAATTTATGTTCTTTTGTATCTCTAATATGCTCAAAGACGCTACTCTTATGTAAATGTGTTGCTGGACATGGACCACTACCTAATTGAACATATTCTCTTTTATATGAACTTGATGGCACTACATTTTCATTACCTAATTTAATACTTGACTGATGTACAGAACGTTTAATAACAGAACGTTCAGATCGACTTTGCTGTTGATGTACATTACTTGATGATGTACAAAAGCTACCATAACTTTTTGATTCAGAACTTGCATAAAATTCTCCACCAACTGATAAATTATCAGCTCTTCGGTGTATGACAGATGATGGGGATTGATGATGTTGATGATGTTGATATTGCTGTTGTTGATAATGATGATGATGATCACCTACATGACGTGATAATTGTTGTTGTTGTTGGCTTTGTGATGTTGCTACATAATTTCGTACATCTGCATCTTTATTTTGACGATGAATAGTACTGTAACTACGTCGTTCAGTAGATGCTGTTGATGAATGTAAACCTTGTTCATGTAAATTTGATAGACTTTTCCTTTGCAACATTCCACTTGTACTTAAACTGGCAGCATGTAAATTATAATTTGATCCAGACGAAGGTGTAATTGCATCTTTACGATGAAAAACTGCATTTGTTATATCTACTTCTGAAGTTAATTCACTTTTCTTGTGATGGAATATTTTTTCTTGACGTGTTTGAGATGATTCCATACGTTTTTCTTGATGTGTTAAAAGAGTCTTTCCACTACTAACAGCATCAGTTTCTTTAGATATCATTGTACTATGAATCTGAGAAGTAGAACCACTTTTTTGTACATTAGAAGAAGTCGAAATATCACAGATACCACCATTTTGAATTTGAATTTTTGAAATGTGATCTGATTTCTTTAAACTTTGATCGGTAATAGATTTTGAAACGTCTTTTTGTTTTTTCATATCAATAGTATGTTGTTTTTGAGCTACAACATTTGCTTGAGATACAGCATCCAATGCACTCATGACATCTTTTACTGTTACATTTCGTTCTTCTTTTATATCTGTTTTATTGATTGCTTGTTTACTTACAGCACTTTTTATAACACTTTCATCCACAATAGTTTTATTTGATCTTTGTATGTATTCTTTTTCTGGAATTTTAGGTTTGTCTGTACCAACGACAGTTGTCACCTTTTTAGTGGTAATTGCTATTGTTCCATCTTGTAAAGTCTTCGAATCAATTTGTCCTTTAGTAACAATTTGAGATTTAGACGTAATTTTACTTTTAGCTTCAATTCCAGCATCATAAATAAGTTGATTGGTTGTCCTTTTTATGGTGGTATCAGTACCTAATTGTATGGATGATTGTGTTAGTTTTTGTTTTGTATCTGATTCTTTTACAATTCGTCTATCTGAAACTATCTTTTTGAATGTGGCAGAATTCGTAGTAGTTGCATCAAATGTACCACTTTCGATTTTCAGATTATCTGAATGTTTCTTTATAGTAACTCTTTCACCTTTTACTACTGTATCCGTCACTCCATTTGTTTTCCTCATATCGTAAAACTCACCCTCGGGTTTTAAATTATCTTTCGGTTTAACAACTTTAGGTCTTTCTACAGTAATCTTTTGAACTTTATCTACTTCTGCAATATGATGAGCTTTTTTGTCTATTAAAATGAATTCGCCTTCCATTTTCAAATTGTCTTTAGGCTTAATTTGTTTAGGTCTTTCAACCTGTGTAACCTTAACCGTTTTATCAACCTTATAAAATTCACCTTCTGGTTTCAGATTATCAGAAGGTCTAATCTGTTTAGGACGTTCACTAGGTTTATATTTGGGCTTTTCAGGAGTTTGAAACTCACCTTCTGGACGAAGATTATCAACAGGTTTGATTTGCTTCGGTCTTTCAGCTGGCTTGAATTCAGATTTTTGAGGTTTAAAGAATTCACCTTCTGGTTTCAAATTATCTGTTGGTTTAATTTGACGGGGACGGTCTACAGGAGTGAAAGAAGGTTTTTCAGGCTTTTCGAATTTACCTTCAGGGTGAAGATTATCCTCATGTTTAACTAGTTTTGGTCTTTCAACAGAAACAAAACTAGGTTTTTCAGGCTTATAAAACTCACCTTCTGGTTTAAGATTATCAATAGGTTTGACTTGCTTCGGGCGTTCAGCAGGTTTATATTTCGGTTTTTCTGGGGTTTGGAACTCTCCTTCTGGACGAAGATTATCAGAAGGCTTAACTTGTTTTGGTCTTTCGACGGATTTGAAGGACGGCTTATCAGGCTTATAAAACTCGCCTTCTGGTTTAAGATTGTCAGTTGGTTTAATTTGCTTTGGACGTTCTGCTGGTCTATATTTTGGTCTTTCTGGAGTTTGAAATTCTCCTTCTGGACGAAGATTATCTTCAGGACGAATTTGTTTTGGTCTTTCTGCTGGTCTGAATTCTGATTTATCAGGTTTATAAAATTCTCCTTCTGGTTTAAGATTGTCAGTTGGTTTGACTTGTTGTGGACGTTCTGCGGGTCTGTATTTTGGTCTTTCTGGAGTTTCAAATTCTCCTTCTGGACGAAGATTATCTTCTGGACGAATTTGTTTTGGTCTTTCTGCTGGTCTGAATTCTGGTTTATCAGGTTTATAGAATTCCCCTTCTGGTTTAAGATTGTCAGTTGGTTTGACTTGTTGTGGACGTTCTGCTGGTCTGTATTTTGCTCTTTCTGGTGTTTCAAATTCTCCTTCTGGACGAAGATTATCTTCCGGACGAATTTGTTTAGGTCTTTCTGCTGGTCTGAATTCTGGTTTATCAGGTTTATAAAATTCCCCTTCTGGTTTCAGGTTGTCAGTTGGTTTGACTTGTTGTGGACGTTCTGCTGGTTTATACTTTGGTCTTTCTGGAGTTTCAAATTCTCCTTCTGGACGAAGATTATCTTCTGGACGAATTTGTTTAGGTCTTTCTGCTGGTCTGAATTCTGGTTTATCTGGTTTATAAAATTCTCCTTCTGGTTTGAGATTGTCAGTTGGTTTGACTTGTTGAGGACGTTCTGCTGGTCTGTATCTCGGTTTTTCTGGAGTTTGAAATTCTCCTTCTGGACGAAGATTATCTTCTGGACGAATTTGTTTTGGTCTTTCTGCTGGTCTGAATTCTGGTTTATCTGGTTTATAAAATTCTCCTTCTGGTTTAAGATTGTCAGTTGGTTTGACTTGTTGTGGACGTTCTGCTGGTCTGTATTTCGGTTTCTCTGGAGTTTGAAATTCTCCTTCTGGACGAAGATTATCTTCAGGACGAATTTGTTTTGGTCTGTCCGCAGGTCTAAATTCTTGTTTTTCAGGTGTATAAAATTCTCCTTCTGGTTTAAGATTGTCAGTTGGTTTGACTTGTTGTGGACGTTCTGCGGGTCTGTATTTCGGTCTTTCTGGAGTTTCAAATTCTCCTTCTGGACGAAGATTATCTTCCGGACGAATTTGTTTTGTTCTTTCTGCTGGTCTGAATTCTGGTTTATCAGGTTTATAAAATTCCCCTTCTGGTTTAAGATTATCAGTTGGTTTGACTTGTTGTGGACGTTCTGCTGGTCTGTATTTCGGTCTCTCTGGAGTTTGAAATTCTCCTTCTGGACGAAGATTATCTTCAGGACGAATTTGTTTTGGTCTTTCTGCTGGTCTAAATTCTTGTTTTTCAGGTGTATAAAATTCTCCTTCGGGTTTCAGGTTGTCAGTTGGTTTGACTTGTTGTGGACGTTCTGCGGGTCTATATTTTGGTCTTTCTGGAGTTTCAAATTCTCCTTCTGGACGAAGATTATCTTCAGGACGAATTTGTTTTGGTCTGTCCGCAGGTCTAAATTCTTGTTTTTCAGGTGTATAAAATTCTCCTTCTGGTTTAAGATTGTCAGTTGGTTTGACTTGTTGTGGACGTTCTGCTGGTCTGTATTTCGGTCTTTCTGGAGTTTCAAATTCTCCTTCTGGACGAAGATTATCTTCCGGACGAATTTGTTTAGGTCTTTCTGCTGGTCTGAATTCTGGTTTATCAGGTTTATAAAACTCCCCTTCTGGTTTAAGATTATCAGTTGGTTTGACTTGTTGTGGACGTTCTGCGGGTCTGTATTTTGGTCTTTCTGGAGTTTCAAATTCTCCTTCTGGACGAAGATTATCTTCAGGACGAATTTGTTTTGGTCTTTCTGCTGGTCTAAATTCTTGTTTTTCAGGTGTATAAAATTCTCCTTCTGGTTTAAGATTATCAGTTGGTTTGACTTGTTGTGGACGTTCTGCTGGTCTGTATTTCGGTCTCTCTGGAGTTTGAAATTCTCCTTCTGTACGAAGATTATCTTCAGGACGAATTTGTTTAGGTCTTTCTGCTGGTCTAAATTCTTGTTTTTCAGGTGTATAAAATTCGCCTTCTGGTTTCAGGTTGTCAGTTGGTTTGACTTGTTGTGGACGTTCTGCTGGTCTGTATTTCGGTCTTTCTGGAGTTTCAAATTCTCCTTCTGGACGAAGATTATCTTCCGGACGAATTTGTTTTGGTCTTTCTGCTGGTCTGAATTCTGGTTTATCAGGTTTATAGAATTCCCCTTCTGGTTTAAGATTATCAGTTGGTTTGACTTGTTGTGGACGTTCTGCGGGTCTATATTTTGGTCTTTCTGGAGTTTCAAATTCTCCTTCTGGACGAAGATTATCTTCCGGACGAATTTGTTTAGGTCTTTCTGCTGGTCTGAATTCTTGTTTTTCAGGTGTATAAAATTTGCCTTCTGGTTTCAGGTTATCAGTTGGTTTGACTTGTTGTGGACGTTCTGCTGGTCTGTATTTCGGTCTCTCTGGAGTTTGAAATTCTCCTTCTGGACGAAGATTATCTTCTGGACGAATTTGTTTTGGTCTGTCCGCAGGTCTAAATTCTTGTTTTTCAGGTGTATAAAATTCTCCTTCTGGTTTAAGATTGTCAGTTGGTTTGACTTGTTGTGGACGTTCTGCTGGTCTGTATTTCGGTCTTTCTGGAGTTTCAAATTCTCCTTCTGGACGAAGATTATCTTCCGGACGAATTTGTTTTGTTCTTTCTGCTGGTCTAAATTCTTGTTTTTCAGGTGTATAAAATTCGCCTTCTGGTTTCAGGTTGTCAGTTGGTTTGACTTGTTGTGGACGTTCTGCTGGTCTGTATTTTGGTCTCTCTGGAGTTTGAAATTCTCCTTCTGGACGAAGATTATCTTCTGGACGAATTTGTTTAGGTCTTTCTGCTGGTCTGAATTCTGGTTTATCAGGTTTATAGAATTCCCCTTCTGGTTTAAGATTATCAGTTGGTTTGACTTGTTGTGGACGTTCTGCTGGTCTGTATTTTGGTCTCTCTGGTGTTTCAAATTCTCCTTCTGGACGAAGATTATCTTCCGGACGAATTTGTTTTGGTCTGTCCGCAGGTCTAAATTCTTGTTTTTCAGGTGTATAAAATTCTCCTTCTGGTTTAAGATTGTCAGTTGGTTTGACTTGTTGTGGACGTTCTGCTGGTCTATACTTTGGTCTTTCTGGAGATTCAAATTCTCCTTCTGGACGAAGATTATCTTCTGGACGAATTTGTTTAGGTCTTTCTGCTGGTCTAAATTCTTGTTTTTCAGGTGTATAAAATTCGCCTTCTGGTTTCAGGTTGTCAGTTGGTTTGACTTGTTGTGGACGTTCTGCGGGTCTGTATTTCGGTCTTTCTGGAGTTTCAAATTCTCCTTCTGGACGAAGATTATCTTCCGGACGAATTTGTTTAGGTCTTTCTGCTGGTCTGAATTCTGGTTTATCAGGTTTATAAAACTCCCCTTCTGGTTTAAGATTATCAGTTGGTTTGACTTGTTGTGGACGTTCTGCTGGTCTATATTTCGGTTTTTCGGGAGTTTGAAATTCTCCTTCTGGACGAAGATTATCTTCAGGACGAATTTGTTTTGGTTTTTCTGCTGGTTTGAAATCTTGTTTCTCTGGTTTATAAAATTCTCCTTCTGGTTTCAAGTTATCTGAAGGTTTTATTTGTTTAGGTCTCTCAACTGGTTTATATTCGATTTTTTCTGGTTTATAGAATTCTCCTTCTGGTTTTAAGTTATCGCTGGGTTTTATTTGTTTTGGTTTTTCTATAATTTGATATGATATTGTTTCTTTTTTTGTATCTTCAACTTTTTCTTCAGTGTAGTTATAAAATTTATTGACATCTTCTTTAGTCCATGTTCTCTTTCTTGGCCTAAACGGAAGAACGTCCGTTGGTTGAAAATCTTCTTGACTTGTGGTAACAAATGTGATGTCACCTTCAAATGAAATATTATCTTCATGTTTTTTAATTTTTTGGGTTTCAATCGTTTTTGAAAAATCGACAAAATCTTTTGATGTCGTTGTATCTGTTATCATTTCGCCTTCTACTTTAGTCCATGTATTTCTACGTATGGGTGAAGGTCTTTCACTTATTTCTCCAGTAAAAACTTCTTGTGTTGTGGTGATGCCTTTTAATAATTTTAGTAATTTGATTATTTTCATAATTAATTTTGTTTTATAGAAAAAATTTTAATTACCTGTGAATTCACCTGATACCGTTAAATTATTTTGTTGACGAATAGCAGATTGCTTTTCAACTTTAAAAATCTTATAATCCTCCGTTGTTGTTTTAGTATCAAAAAATTTTCCTTCTGGTTTTAAATTATCAACCGGTCTAAACGGAGTTGGACGTTGTACTGGTTTATATTCTTCAATTTCTGGCTTATAAAATTCTCCTTCCGGTTTCAAATTATCTAACGGTTTTCTTACTGGTAATCTTATGTCATCATAATTGATAATTGTTGATCCTTGATATGTATTTTTATAAACTGTATTTTGATTTATTTCATTTGTTTCAGCAATTGTTATATGATCTACTTCTTCAACGTGTATACAACGATGGCGTCTAAAAAAATTACACAAAGTTTTTAATATAATTATTTTTGATAAAAATAACTTTAATTATACTAACCCACAAGTACATATTTCACAGACACATTGCTCTTTATTAGGTAACGTAGGAGAAGGTCGTTTTACATCCAGTGTAATAGGCTTCTCCGGGTAAGGTCCTTTCTTATCAATTTCACTTATTCGTTTCTCATCAATAATTACAGTATCAGAAATATCCTGCTAAAAATTTCATTTAAAAAGAAAAAAAGATTTTTTAATAAAATTGTTTCAAACATAATTAATATTTAACTTTGAATTACCGTAATGAGATCACTATGAATTTTTTTAGTAATGTTAATGTCATCAATGTATTCGACATTTTCAATTGTTGTATAATCTTTCCGTTCATTTTCAATGAATTTATCAACAGTTTTCTAAAAAAAAAAAAAAAAAAAAAAAAAAACAAATAATAATAATAATTAGTAGTATGAAATAAATAACAGACAATTTTTAAAAATTATTTTTGTAAAAAGCGACATAAAAATTCAAAACCTGGTCCTAATCGAAAGTTATCAACATGTTGATGTTGATCGATGCTGACATGTTAGTAAATAGATAGATTGACAATTTATTGTTGATTTATGGTATGTTTAATAACTTAATTAGCAACCAGGTTTGTTATTTGTATATGGATTAATATAATATTTTATATGATAACTTACTGTAATTTTATCATCAGTAACTGATTTTGAAATTTTATCAGTTTTATCAATTTCTTTATCAATTATAATACGATCTGTACGTTCCTTTGATAGGACATCAGTTATAGATTCGGATATATCAGTTTCATGTATTTCTTTATGTATTAGAGTATTTTCATCAATATAAATTTTTTGTTTTGGTATTTCAACAATTTTTTCAATAACATCAGTATGTATACGTTCATCAACAACTTTCCATGTATTTGTAGCAGCATCAAATACCTAATTATGTTAAAATATAAAATTAAAAATTTATTAATATTTTTATATAAAATACATGATCTACATATTTTATGTACACATGTGTGTATATCAGTTGAAAAAAAGGTAAATATAAAAAAAAAACACAAAAATAAATTAAACAGTTGAGTAAATATATTTTTTTTTACTTTTTTTATAGGGTGTTGAAATACGATTTTAAAGCAAAAAATAATTTAAAGAGTATAAGAAAAAATTGTTATGATTATTAAATAGTAATTAGCTAGAGACAAAAAAAAAAACAAACATGATATACATAGATAATAATGAATGTCGAGATCTACACAGCAAAACCTAAATATGAACACATATATACTTATGTACATATGTACATTGGACATGTACACAGAATATACATACGTAAGTACGTGGAATAAAAGATATAAAAATGATTTTTCTAACTATTTTTTTATATTTTTTTTTATTTGAACGTCAATTTAAAAAAGCTTCTCAATAACACGACTACAACTTGTAGGAATATGTTATCATTTCGAATGATTTAAATTAAAATTAATTAATTCAAATTACATACATTACATTACAGGCTTAAAAATAGACATAAGTGATATGAATAATAAAGAAAATTTATATCTCATTTTATTTAATCAAAAAATTTCATTATTTTATAAATATGTAATTTGAATCGTTTTGTTTTTTTTTTTTTTGAAAGTCGTTTATAAGTCTAATTTTTTTTTCTTTCGAGATATTTAAAGGAACACAAAATTATAAGTAAATTATGCGATTAACTTTTTTAAAAAATTGACTTACCCCACTTTCAAAATAAACGGTCCATTTTTGTCTATTTGTTCTACGTTTTGTATAAAATTGAGGTAAGAAAAAAAATTTTTTTCAAACACACAAGATTTCTAATAATAATAATTTTAATATCATTACAGCATATATTACATATGTACATATTTATCATGTTTGAATGTAATTTACACTGTATAAAAATGAAATATTGCAAAGAATGGCAAAATTTAACATATTTTTAAAAATTTAGAGTAGGAAGATTTTAATTTATTTCTATATAAATTTTTACAGTGTATGAAAATATTAATAGGATAATGAGAAATTTTATTATAAATTAGAAAATTTTTATTTATAAATTATAATTTTAGAAAAATCTTGTTCTCTCTTCTTCTATTCCTCCTTTTAATATTGCCTTTCTATCATGACAATATTTGAATAATTTAATTTAAAAATGTATTTACTCAATCATCACTCCATGAAATGATTCTATTAAAAATTTCTAGACTGTATTACAATTACATATGTATGTAGAATGAAGTTGTATTTATCTACAATAATATAACAGTTATAACAAAAAGTCATATTAATTACCTCATACTGTTTTTCATTAATAAAATAATAAATATATATAATATAATATAATAATAATAAAATATAATAAAATTACTCGTTTATAATAATTTCGAAACCTTGAAACCTAGTTGTGGTAAAATAAATGTATATAAACACTTTAGATAGAGATATATAGGTACATGTTATTATGTACATTTTACATTATGATCATCTATATGACCACCTTACCGGCATTGTATCTACTTATACATATTGTTTACATGACGTGCTCTAAGCTTAATTCATTTTTTAGCACATTAGATGTATTGAAGATTTATTTGTATTTTATTCATTTTTATTTTAATACACATAAATACATATATGTATAAGAGAATTCATTAGTACCAGTATGTAAATGTGCATTTGTTTAAAATTCAAAATATTGTAAATATTTTATGAAAACATGAACTAAATGTACATATATCATATCTACTACATGTACTTGTAACTACATACATATTTGTAACGTATTTACGTGCATTTTTTAAAGAAAGCTTCATTCATTTTAACGACATTCATTTTTACTTTTGTTAATCTTTTATTTATTTATTCAGTTTGTTTTTTATTTATTTATTTATTTTTTGTATTTTTTTTTTTGTATATATTTTCAGGGTTCTTTTATATTTAATAGTTGAATCATTTTAAAAAAAATTGTTTTTTTTTTTCTTCTTAAAAACTGACGACATATGTACTTGTTAAGAAAATAAAGACATGTCTTATTCAAGTATAAGAAAATAATCAAAAAAAAAAGCAAAAATATTTTTACTTAATTTAGATATATACAAAAAAAAAATTGCTAAGAAAAAAATACAGGTATGTACGTGTGTATACATACATATGTATTGTGTTTATGTACATGTTTTGTATAGATGAACTTTTAAACGTAGGCTGATATGTACATGATGATTAACATTAAGTTAAATTGAATTTATACAGAAAATGTATCTCTCACTCAATCATTACCATATTAGTAAAGTAGACATGAACTGCCAGTATATTATAATGCTTATATGTAACTATTATTATTATATTTTATTTTCATTAATATTTATATCACATACATATCTCATATACATATACAAGTATATGCGAATTTTACTGTTTTTAAATGTAGGGTGAATCAGAATTAGTGAAAAAAATTTCAATAATTTGTTTTTAGGATAACCCTGACCGTTTCTTTATAACCAATTATGTATTGGATTAAGTGCTAGAAAAAACAAAAAAAAAAACATTGAATTTTATGCCTATATACAACTATCGCATTTGTTATTCTAAAACAATTTATCAAATTCAAATTTAAAAATCTAACATTAATTTTCTTTCGTTTATTAAAAATTATATTAAAATATAAAAAATATCTAAGAAATCATTGAAACATCCTACACATTTATTAGTACATATATGTGAACATCAAATAGGTATAACAGCGTATACGTAGGATATCATGTAATCACGATCGTTCATTCACTTTTTTTTTTCCTTTCAATACTCATGTATTCTTGTGTAATAAATTTATAATTTTATTTTATCCTATAAAGTGAAAACTTTGTGACATGATCACGTCATCATTAAACACACTTGCAATGAGACAATTTTTTTTTTTTTTGTTTCGTTTTAAATAAAAGAAATTTTTGTAAAATCAACTTACAACATATTAAAAAAAAATAACAAAAAGGATTTTTTTTTTTTTTTATCTTGATTATTGAGAAAAATTTTTCATATAAATTTACCTTAACAATTTCAGTTGTTGTTGTTACATTTGCAACATCAGCATTATCTTTTTCAATTTCATATACAATATCATTTGGTAAAAATGTTTTTGTATCAACAAATGATTTTTCATCAACGATTTTCCATAATCCACTTTCTTGATCATATACTTTTGTCATATATGTTGTTGTTGTTATATTGGTGACATCATCAATTATTTCTGGTATCGTATCAATATTACCATTATCACCTAATATAGTTGTAGTTTTACCTGTTGTACCCGGTTTACTTTTAACAATTTTCTCATCAACAATTTTCCATTTACCACTTTTTTGATCATAAATTTTACGTTTATATATTGTTGTAAATGTACCATCTGATTCTTGGCTAACATAACGTACCAATGATGGTCTTATTGCATTTTTATTTATTTTTTCATCATATTCCTTCCATGATTTTGTTTTAGTATCATAAATTTGCTTAGATACAGTTACTGATTCACTTGTTGATGATGATTTCTTTTCAGTTGTTGTCTTTTCTAATGATGATTCTTTAATCTGTGATTTTGATGTTGATGATGATGATGTTGATGTTAACAACGTTGTATCACCATGATAAGGATCACGATGATCTTTTAATAATTTATTATTCTCATTAACTATTGTTTCATCGACTACTTTTAATGTATTCATTTTATCATCAAATAATTTCGATGTATAAATTGTTGTTGTATCAGCAACATTTTTTGATTTTGTTGTATGATGTTGATCGCTACTTATCGATTTTATATCACTTAAATAATGTTCAATATCTTTTGAAAATTTTTCAATTTTCTCATCATTTGTAGTCGAAGTTGATGCAATAATATTTCTACTATCATCAAATGATGATGATGATGTCATACCATCATTCAATATCATTTTACTGCTACTTAATAAATTTTTTTCATCATCTTTTAATTTATAATTTTCAGTTATATGTTGCTTTTCAGATGTTTTCACCATTTCCGGTAATTTACTATCATATTTTACATTCTGTTTTGATTCCTTACGATCTAAATGAACATTAAAATCTTTTTCACCATCCTTTTTAATTGCTATTAAATTTTCAGATTTTTCTTGTTCATTTTGTGTACCCCATTCATGAAAATCAGATTTTGTATATGTTTCTTTACCATCAATTGTTTCAATTACATAACTTGATGATGAACCAGTCTGTGATTCATATTGTGTTACATTTGATGTAGAATAAATTTCTTCAGTTCCACCTCCATTATTACCAATTAAATGATCATCAATAGTCATTAATTGATGATGATGATGCTGCTGTTGTTGTTCATGTTGATTTGAACCTAAATTTTGTGTCATTACATTTTCTAAATTTACACTATTCTTTTCAATTATTTTCGATTTAGATTTTTTCTCATTTTCAATTAAATTCATTGTATCCATTTTTAACTGATCAGATTTAGATAAAAATTTTTTTGTTGTATCTGTATGACTACTACTACTAATACTAGTCGATGCATTTAATGCAGTTGTACCTAAATCAGTGATCATATGTGATGTTTTACGATTGGTACCATCATCAATTTCACAATGTATAACATGATGAATTTCTGGTGATGTTACAATATAAGTATCTGTTATTGGAATTTTTTTATCACCTGATTTAATTGGTGTCGATGATGATGATGGTGATTGTAAAATTTTTTCATTTTTTTCAAGGTCATCACCAGTTACATCACTTATTATCACATCACTACTACTAATAATTTTTGATTTATGATGTTGTTCACTTGATTTAGATTTTGATGTTGATTTTGTAGTCGATGATGATGATGTTGATTGTAACGTTTTTGATTGATTTTTTGTCATTTTTGATGATGCTATTTCAGATGTTGACGTTGATGATGATTTTGTTTCATCATTTTTAGTCTTT
Source organism: Anthrax anthrax (assembly GCA_963971155.1). NCBI lineage: Eukaryota > Metazoa > Arthropoda > Insecta > Diptera > Bombyliidae > Anthrax > Anthrax anthrax. The sequence continues at coordinate 201,330 of OZ020118.1, read as the reverse complement.
TTTACTGTTGCTTTATCCTTTTTTATAACCATTTTGTAATAGACTTGTAAAAACAAAAACTATAGTTTCGAAATTTTTTCGTTTAAATTTTAAAAAAATTGTTTTTTAAATAATTTTTTGTTTTTTGTTTTTTAAATGTTACAGATGATGTGTAAAAGAAAATCCTATATTTTTGATTGTTTGTAGATAATTCGTTCGTTTCGAGCACAATTGTTTATTTTTTTTTAATTCGAATAAAAATTTAATTTTTTTTTATTTTATTTTATATACAAATTATACACACACTTTATAAATTCTGTATAAAATTAAAAAAAAAAAAAGAAAAAAAAATTAAATTATGAAAAATATAGAAAAAAACTTAGACAACTTTCAGTGAATGTTAAAAAATAAAATAGAATAATAATTATAAACGCGGAAAATATGAATAAAAAAAAATCAAATAGCAAAAAAAAAAAATTCTAAAAGTTACACAATTAAAAAAAATAATAATAAAATAGAAAATATTCAATTAAATATCGTCACTGTTGCTATATAACAACTGAATTTTTTGCTCTTCTACACGGTCTTTGAGTATTAGCATTAGTCTGTGTATATATACAGATATGCCTAACCGCTTTACAACAACAAAAAAAATTTTATTATTACAAAATTAATAAATCAGTTACGTTTTTTTTTTATTATTACTTAATAACAGGTATATTTAAATATTTAGAAAAATATATTAGCGGTTTCGATCGCTTCTCCGTCAAGACTGAATAATTTTCACAAGCTCGGCTTAAAGTCATTCAAAAAAACACTTTTTTTTTTTGAATTCAGTACATAATAAAAAGATAAAAACAAAAGAATATTGAAAATATACTACTTTATAATTTTTACACATTAATAAAATGTTAGAGTATATATTATTGTGTCATCATTATAGATTTTAATTACGTTTATACGAATGTATTAGCAAAACGGCCATCACATATATATAGTATACGTGTATACACTGAATGTATAACTAACATATCTGCAAATATCTGTATGTAATTGTATGTTGTAATGTAAATGTAACATATACATCAGTTAGATAGAGCACCGACGTTGAAGGAGAAATTTTTCAAATTAAGTAGGAGCAAAAAGCAAGTAGGAGCATTTCAATTAATATATCAAGAAAAAAACAAAAAGCGTTAAGAAGCCTACGATAGCTTTTAAATACAGAACAAGTTTTCTTAAAGTTATTTAGTTTTATTAGCATAGGCAGATATCACATAGTAAATGTATTAAAAATGATAACAATGAATGTATGTATAGAAAAACAAATTTTTTTTTTTTATTTATTATTTTCAATCATAATAATCATACATATATAGTTAACTCAACAACTTTAGATATTTTCCAATATATATAAATTTAAATTTTTATAGTTCTTCATGGTGTTCACGAATTTACTTAGGCATAAAAGAAAATCTAAAGATATTTTGGTTTAGAGTTTTATTACAATTATTTTGAGGTTTCTTATGCTTACATTACATCTGTTTTTATTATATTTTTTGGATACAGATACATGTATCTTTTATACGAGCTATGTTAAAGCAATTCATAAGATACTTGTATTGGTATCTTTATCTAGTGGTTGCTCATATTTTTCTAATATAAGAAAAAAAAATCTTAAGTCTATTTGAAAGATCTACAACACCGTTTTATACTGTATGTAAACGTAAAACATTTTACATGTCTGATCACATAGGTGTACACAATATTCAACCACCTACGTATTAAGTGAATATTTTCTTCTATATAATCATATATGTAATATAACAGTTACATATTTGTATTTATAACATTCTGAAAATTACAATAATACAATTGAGTGGGTAGACCATTTTTTAAATAAAATAAAATTACTTTGAAATTATCGTCTGTTATTTTTATATACGTTACAATACAGTATAACAATTCAAATTTGAATACCTATGTACCTATATGAATTCCAATAACAAAGTATTCAACCCGTTTGACTCCACATATTAATATGACCAAATCCACCTACAGCAGCAAACTACTACATATATGTATAACTTTTAAAAAATATAAAAGCTAAAAAAGTAAAAAAGCAAAATTATTATTATATATTATTTTAAAAGTCATACCAGTTAAATCAGCTTATTTACACTCTTTCAAGCAATACTAATATATTTTACTATTTTATCATTTTGTTGTTATTTTGATTTTTATTAGAAAACTAAATTTTACAGTCTGTGCCATAAAAAAGTTTCAATCTAGAAATACATATTTCGAAAATCATCTTCTCGAGATCTTCTAAGAATTTGTAGAATGAAATTAATAAGGAAAATTCTTATTCTTCAAGAGGATCCTTCTTACTATTAATGGAAGTTCTTCTAATTTCTAATTCATTTTTTTGTTAATGATATAGACTAAGGAAAATTATGGCGAAATTTTTGCTAAATTGAGAAATTTTTATGGTACAGAATTTATAATTATTTATTAATTATGTCTAAGTTAGTATAATTCGTTTTTGTGTGTTGTACATTTCAAAATTTTTAAATTAAATTAAAACAAATTGGAAATGGTAATTATTCTCATCTTGTTTTCATTTCATTGAATTTTGTTCATTTTTTTTTTTTTCTACATTTTTTTATAACCATATAAATGGTAAAATGACAACAAATAAATAGGAATAAAATTAAAATAATAAAAATAAAATTGAACATGCAAAGTTGTTGATTTACTCATTATTATTTATTATTATTATTATTTTTATTTTTTTTTTTCAAAAAGAGTGACCCAATTTTCAATTTTTAACCGATAATGGTAAACGATTTAAAACATGTTTATTTTATTTTTTTTATTTATTTATTTATAAACAAAATAAGTAAATAAAAATAAAAATTTTAAAATGAAATCGTTGTACATTTTTTAATGCACATAAACTAGATTTAAATAAAATTGTAATCGAATGAATACCAAAGAGTACCAACTACCTATATATAGCTATATAAGCAGTACGAGTATGTATGAGATTGTGTCTGAATGTTAATGCATAGCATACCTATAGTATAAAAATGCATTTATTATTGTACTGTGATAATTTGTTTATTACCAAATGTAGTTGTAAAACATTAGTTTAAATGTGTATCTTACCTACATTTAAAAAAATGTAGCGTGAATAAAATTGAACATTATATTGTAACGAATTTAATGCTTATACAGGTATATATATATGTAAACAAATGTCTGTTATGGGTAAACTAACCCAAAGCTTATTCAAAGGTCAACACAATATACATGGTTATAAGTTATAACTATAACAATTAAGTCCATCAAATAAATGCAGTAAAAAAATCAAATTCATTTAGCCTCATATCCCATTGTTTGAATAAAAATCTAAAAGGTACATTAATTCACCCACCCTCCCACTTTTTAACTAATTTACATTGTAATAAACTGCAATTGAAGAAAACTTGAGTATACTACCGACTTACCAGCTACATATATTAATTGACTTATGTATGTGAATGCCACCGGTTCAACATTTAGACATGTTCATATGTATATATTTTGATTTTCATATAATAATAGGCCTTGAGGTGTTGAAAAAAAAAAACTTTGAATCTTTAGCTTAAGGAGCTTTGTTGAATTTTTTATATCAGATATACAGACAGGTAAGTAAATGAACGTACATAGTATATTGATTATATAAATTCACATCAAGTATGATCCAACAGATATTTATAGTGGGCTGCTACACATCATCATACTTTATGTACATTTTTACATATAATTACATGTCTAAATGCGATTACATACATAGTTCAATTTAACTGACTATACAATAAAATTGTCTACTCTTTTATGTGCACATAAAGAATTATTACAACAACAACAAAATAATTATGCAAATATATCGGAAATTTATTAATAGAATTTTTTTTTTGCTTTTCATTTTTAATTTCTTGTTGATTTTCCTTATTAGGATGTTGTCGTTTAAATAAAAATGGATATGATAATTTATTATTTAATTACGACAGTCATTTTGATTCATTTGAATCAAACTCATTATTTTCAGTTGAATTAAATTAGCTCAAAAAACATAAACTACTCATTAATTTGATTGATAATCATATTTTCATATTTTTAACGAATTCTTTGTTTTCTGTATAAATATTATGATTTTAAAATTGCAATAAAATTTAATTAATACTTTCATTGATTTGTTTTGTAATTTATATTTAAATGTCGTTTTCAATAAGATTACAGACTAAACTATAAACAATTCTTTAAAAAATAAAAATAAAAAATTGAATAAATGGTATTAAAGTACACATTTCTCAGTGATAACGAAAAAATTGCGTGTTGTCACTGATCAATACCAGTAGCATGTTCGCAATTACAAAAAATTTTGATTTAAAAAAAAAAAATTTACAGAAGAGTATAGAATTGTATGAACGGTTTTCTAGCAATATAAGATACAAATCTTGTAAAATTCATTTTTGTTTTTAACATAGTCAGGTGTATTCTTATAGAACATAAAAATTTTGTATCATGACCATCTAATGAACTATACATATATGTATGTACGTTATTTTTCCCTTGATTGTTATTTTCCAAATATGTAGGTACATACCATAAAATTTATTATCAAAGATTGAAATTGTAAAAAACGAATTTATTCAAATTGAATATAAAAGGTTGCAAAGAAGCATCTATTTAAAATACAGGTGACCATGTTTTGAAAATATGGTATAAATCACCTGTTTGCTTTTTTCCATACTTGTGAAAAATGAATAATATATATGGATTGATCTAATTGTGAATCAAAACTCTTAACTCAAAATAATTCACAGATTAATCAAATACTTTCATAAGCATCCAAATACTTTTATCATATCACTGTTTTTTGCATTATCATGAAATTAAGATCATTTTTACAAAAATCAAATATGTATACATACATATGTATATGAGATACTGAGAAAAAATATGCATACGTATGTGCACACGGTTATTTTTAAATTTATTACTCAAAATTACGTCATTTATTTATTGTCTCAGAAAAATTTCTTTTTTCATTCATCTTATAGATATTTTGAGTAGTTTTTTATTTTTTATTTTATTTTATTTTTTTCAATTTTTTTGCATTCATTTTGGAATAACTATACAAATTGAAATGTTTATGTGTGCTTGAGATATATTGTGTGCAGTTCATTTTTTATTCTTGATTAAAATTCAAGTCTTTTAACTTTGTAATTGTATTATAAGTTTGTTTACATAACTTTTATACTAGTTTTTAAGTTAAAGAGCCAACAGGTTATCATTGGGCTTTTATTTCAATTTGAAATTGTTGAAAATTTGAATGTGTGTGTGTGTGTGTGTATTGCACGTTTATTCCGAAATAAAAGTGATAGTACAAGCTATATACAGATATTTTTGTAAAATTGATTGTAGGCTATTGGATTGGGGTCGTATATACTTGTATAAGAAAAAGGGTAGAAAAAAAAAATTTAACGTTATTTTTTTATTTTTTTAAAAATCAGAAATTTCCTGATTCATATTGCATGTATAAAATGCATTTCTATGGTGATATCAAGTAGCTATAAATATACTTTCTCTTAGAATCAACAAGTCATAATCTTGTAACCGTCTTAAATAAACAAATTCATACGTAATACATGTACATATGTATAATTGTATTTACCATAGCTGAATTAAAAATTGATGACGACTGAAAAGTAGGGGCAAATCAGTAGGGAGTACAGTTAAAAATTCGGGTGGGGCACACTTTAGTAGGGGGAAAACTTTATAGCAAAAAATACATAAACAATTTTAATTTAATTTTATGAATGAGGTAGTAAAGTGTAGGTGTATGTGTTAAATATATAGGTATATATCTTGATCGAACTCTCTTTAAAAATTTTTTCCCATATACAATTTTCTTGTACTCTGTATGTAGTATGTTAACGTATTAAAAAGAACATGTTTTACAAAAATGTGGAGAAATGTGCAATGTCCACATTTTATATATTAATGAATAATTTTTTTTCCAACATATGTACATATGTACCTGTAATATTCAATCACTTTTTTTTTGTTTTTATTGCAGGTAAAAGTCAAATATGCAATGATTTATTTTTTGTTTTATTTACACCGTAATAGGTATTTGTTTTTACAGGTACATGATGTTTGTGCACTTTTTGTATATAAACATATACATAATTGTACGTTGTACCATTTATGCATATTTTTATAATGCAAATTTTCGCTAAAAGTGCAGGGTGTAATACACATACACAAGGGGTAGTTTTCACTTAATAAAAAAAAACTGTTTCAATTTAAAATATTTTTTTAAAAATTTTCTTTTACTTTTTTATTTTAAAAGCTTCTTAATTTCATTTAATAAGCCTTCAAGTGCCTCCTTGTTCCTTCAATCTTTCTTTCTACTCATGTAGTAGAAAATAAATTTTCTTTTTATAATTACGATACAAATTTAATGTGTTTGTAAATTAGGATCATGATCATGTATACACACATATTTATGTATGTATGTAATTATTGATGATATTCAAACTTTATTATTCATTTTATTCACTTGACCACAGTAATAATAAATTTATATTCATTTTAATGATTTTTAAATTTGTTGGAATGTTTGTTTTATTTATTTTACTTATTAAATAAAATTCTTATAATGTATCAGACATAATAGCAAAAATCTATGACAGGGGTTCGCAATTTATTTGCATTCTATAGCCTAATGCATAATATCGCTATGATAGTTTGGAGTTTAATCATATCATATTTATTTATCAAGAAAATCGTGAAAATGAGTTTTTTCTATAAAAAAAAAAATTAAATGCTATTTTTGACTACTAGCGGAGTTTACGCCAAAAGTGAACTCAATATTTTTTATCAGGTCGGTGAATGTCATATTTCTCGCATAGATACATAGATAGTTAGAAATCCCTGGTTTGCATGTGCATATGAAAATATTCAAGCACTCATCAAACACGAAAATTCATTAACCTTGGTCAGTTATCTATCTTCTATGTATCTATAAACAAATGGTTCATGATGTAATTATGCCATGATCTTCACTAGTTCTTAAATTATTTATTTTTAAATAAAAATTAACATTTTTTTTCAAAGATGTAATCATCCTTAAACTATTCACATATGTGATTAATTAAATCTTTTATTAAATTATCATTGGTTTCATAATAATTAAGATATCATTTCATACAAAATTTGTGATCATGATCATATTTTTTTATTTTTTTTTGAAATTTTTATATAGTATATGCAAACAAATTTTTAATTGTTTATTTTTGTATATGTTCAATTACTTGAAAAAAAAAATAAATAAATAAATAAAAATGAGAAAACAACTTCCACTTTTATTCACCACCAAAATTGTTGATTCTCTATACATGTTATTTGATGCTCCTTTATTAGACTTTAGTAAATATATATAGTAAAGTGTATATTAAAATTTTATTAACTGGTCAGTCAGCATCATAGTACATATAAAACTACCTTTGTATACGCAAAATGTTAAATATACATTCAAAATACACATACATTCAATATTCATATAATTTACCTTTTAAAGTTTTTAACGAAAGCAAAAATTATGTATTTTTGAGTTATAAACTAGAAAATATAAAAACAAAAATGCGAAAAAAAAAAAATGAAAAAAAATGTATAACCGTCATCGGTCAAAATATTATGCTCGTCCGTACGACGTATTGATCATCTTTTTGAATATCAAGACATAAGCATAACACAAGTAGACAACAGACAATCAGTTTCACGGTAGTTTCTTACAAGATCACATATAATATATCAATTTTCTTGTATATCAACAGATAAAATAATAATAACAAAAAAAAAAAAAAAATACCCAAAAATCAAATAAATTATGTAGTTCAAAAACAAACCCCAAAAATTTTATTAAGTGTCACATTTATTAAATTATATTTAAAGATCAGTTATCAGTAGACCATAATCAGTACAATTGTCCTCAATTTCAATTATTATTTTTTATTAGTTCATTTTTAAAAAAATGTGAAAAATATTTGAAAATTTTGAAACATTTTTGTTTTTGAATTTTTTTTTTTGAAAATGTTCGTTACAAAAATTTAAAAATAAAATGAATTGATTAAAGTAGAATCTTCGATGGACAGAGAATTCAGTATAATTCAGAATAAGTGAAATTTTGTAAAATTTTGAAAACACTTTTTAGAAGAAATTTTCATTGAAAATTGCGTCTAATTAAAAAAAAAACCGAAAAAAATAATTTCAAAAATATGTAGTAGGATGATAAATTCTTAACATCTTCAATATGAGAATGTGTATATATAGCTTTACTAGCTATAAATATAGAAATAATTCTTTTAACTAAAAGAACCAGTTTTCCTTTAAAAAAAATTTTTTTAATATTTCATTTTTCTTGATTTGTTTTTTTCTTTTTTTTGCAAAATTTTTTTTTTATTTTTATTTTCGTGATATTTAAGATATGATAATTTAAAAACCGAAATCAGTTTCGTTTTTGTTTTTGTTTATTGATCATCAAAATAAAAATTATATAATTTTAAATGATATTTTATGGTTGTAGTTAACATAACAAATAATAATAAAAACGAGTAATACTACATAATAATTCCAATAAAAAACAAAATTAAAAAAAAAAAAACTTTTTTGAATTTTAAAAATTTTAAATAAATCCAGTTATTATTGATATTAAAAAAATAACTCATAGAATTATAAAAATATCTAAAGATATTAAAAGATATTTTAAATATCTTTTGTTTTGTGATCAAGTAAATAAATAAAAAATTTAATTTTGTATACTTATAAGTATGCGGATATGTAATAAAATGTAAATTAAAAAAATAAAAATAAAAAAAATAAAATCAAAACAAAAACCATGGAATCTTCAAAAAATCAAACTGAAATTACAGCAACAGCATCATCATTAAATGAAAATACACAACAAAATGAACAGGATAATATTAATTTTATTAAAAAATTATGGTTATATAGAAAATATTTTGTTATTGAACCATTCGTATTATGTTGGCTATTACCATCATGCTTTCATATAATTGCAATACAAAATCTTGGATTAGAAAAAGTTCGTTATAATTTTAAAATATTTTGTTAGCTTTATATGCGTATAAGGAAAAACAAAACAAAATAATATGAATCAACCCTCTTATTAACGCGATAACACGGTTTTCTATTATGTATAGCATGAATTTTCCTGCGTGTGTTGAATTTTCATGGTCAAAATAGTCAGAGGAGGTTTTTTTTTTTTTTTTTGTTGTAAAACTCCATTACCAATTTGTAACAATTCTAAATTTTTTTATTATAGCGTGATTTTCATATAACCATGAAATAAAAATAATCGCGTTATAAGAGGATCGATTGTTTTTCTTTATTTCATGCAAAGCATTTCGAATCAGGATAATAGTAAATGGGTTCTAATATTTTTTAACAATTCAAAAAAACTTAACTATCTAACATATAACCAATAAATAACCATTCTACAGGAACACCCTGTATATAAATAAATCAAAAAAGGATATTTCTCAAATATTATTCAAATTAATTGCTATACTATTAACTTATTTTGTGCTCATGTTAATTTATGTTTTATATATTCTTAAAATTATATAATTTTACGATTCTAACAATTTTCTATTAATTTTCTTTTCTTTTTTTTTTTTGCGATTTATTTATTTTTTTTCCTCATAAAATTCAAATTAACTAAATAAATTTTTTTGGAAATTAAATAAAAAATGATTTTATTTTATGTAATTTTTATAGGCGTGTCGTGTTAACTTAGGATATCCAAAATTAATATGTGATAACGTCATAGATAAAACAATAAATGGTATTGATTGTGATGAATTCACATTAACTGAAAATGATGAGAACAGTAGTGACACTAACAACAATAATGGCATTATTAATTCATTGAACATCACTGAATTATTATTAATGACAACAACATCAGCTAATAATGATCCATCACATTTAAGCTACAATTTTAATTATACAGTATGTAAAGTTGAAAGAGAAACACAAAAACAAGTAACATTCATTAATGGGATACGAGGACCAATTGGTTTGTATAAATTATTGTTAATTACATATTTTCTTTTCTTTTTTTTTTTTTTAATTTTTATTCAATGCAATGTATGTACAATATACACATACAATAAAAAAATTAATTATTTTAACTTTGAATGTTTATTAAAATAAATCAGCAAATATTTTTATACATAGTTATATAAAAATAAATTGAATAAAATAGAAATTACGTTTTCTAATTGTGTATATGCGCGTGTGTATTTAGCATCAATTTTTCCAATTATTGTTATATTGTTTGCCGGAGGATGGAGTGATCGTAAAGGTTTACGAAAACCATGTATGCTATTTCCAATGATCGGAGAAGCTTTAGCAGCTACAGGTTTGTATGCTTGACTGTTGAAAGCATAAATCATATTAAAAATTAATTACTTTCCATACAAAATCAAAAATCCAAAATTCTTAGCACTTTTAATATCCGCATTCTTTATGGAATCAATACCCATGGAATTTGGTAGCATACTAGAAAGAGTATTACCGGCCATGTTCGGTGGACAAACACTTATGATTATGGGAATTTATAGTTATCTAACAGCTAGTACACCAGAAAAGGATAGAACCTTTAGGTATAATTATATTTTTGGCTACAAAAATTTTAGAAAAAAAATTTTTTGTTTTTTGTAGATTTGGAATTTTTGCCATATTTGCTAATATTGTACCAATCATTGGAATACCATTTAGTGGAACATTATACAAGCATTTAGGATACGTTTGTATGTGGTTTCTGTTTATAATTTTTCATTTTAATAATATCAAAAAGAAAATTAATCTTTTTCCAGATGTTTTTCTATTGGGTGATATAATTTTCATTTTGGGAATTTTATATTTAATTTTTTTTGTTGATGAAATTAAAACACCATCAACAGATGTTAGTGGACAAGAAAATCCAGCATTTGAATTAAATGAAAATAATGAGACAACTACAGTGAAAAGTAGTGGTCAGCAAACCACTACAACAGTAACAGTGACCACAAATAATAAACCTGTTACAAAGAAAAAAAATTGTTTAGTTGAATTTTTTGATCCAACATTAGCATACGATTGTTTAAAAGTCTTCTTTAAAAAAAGAGAAAATAATGGTAGACTATATTTAGTCTTGTTGGTTTGCTCATATTTTCTATTTATTGGTCCAACGTTAGGTATAAAATGATTTTTTTTTTCAAAATTTTTCAGAATAAAATTTTCATATTTTTTTATTTTAAAATTTTATAGGTGAAGTTGATTATTTATATCAATTTTGTTTAATTGCTTTAAGTTGGGATGGAGAACAATTTAGTCTTTACAGTACATATTCGACAATAATTGTAACAATTGGTAAAAAAAAAAAAAAAAAAAAATCCGAAATTCTTCAATTTCAAAATTTATTACAAAAATCCTTTTCTAGGGACATTTTTGATGACTGGAATATTTAGTAAAATTTTTCATATGAGTGATTCAATGATCGGTTTAATATCATCAATATGTACAGTTGTATCACGACCAATGTTTGCGTTCTCTAAAGCATCACCACTTTATTATGCAGCAACAACAGTTGATATGTTTGTAAGTACGAAGGCGATTGCAATTAAATCAATAATATCATCATTTGTGGCTGCTGAGGAACTTGGTCAGTAATTTTAGAATATTTTTGAGAAATTTTTTTCTATTTACTTTTTTTTTTCTACAGGACGATTATATTCAGTTATGGGTATAACTGATGCGTTTGGTGGTTTCATATTTCCACCAATTTACAGTTATATATATTCATCAACAATTGATACATTCCCCGGGGCATTTTATCTATTTGGTGATTTATTTTTCATACCAACTGGTTTGATATTTTTGTAAGTAATTACCATTAAAATTTGTGAGAATTGATGAAAATTAATTAAGAATTTTTGAAATTCTTAAAGGTTAACATATATTTTGCTAAGAAGGAAATCAAATGAACAAATTGAGAATGGTGGTACTAAAACGAATGAAGAGCAAAATGAGAACGTTACAGCAACAGCAACAAATGGAAAAGAAATCATAGAATCAACGTACATGTAAATTACAAAATAAAATTAAAAATAATAATAATAACAAATAAATTAAAAAGAAAAACAAAACTACTTTATGTGCCTAAAAATATATTTTTGTTTTGTTAATTTTTTATTACTACTACGTGAAATGAGATTTTTTTTTTTAAAAAGGAAAAAAATTTAAATTTAAATTATTGTACAAAATATACAAATTTAATTATAAGAATAGTATACTCACAAAAAATTTGTACGTGTAAAATTTGTTTTTTTTTTTTTTGTTTTGTATGTTTTTATTTCAAGAATATTTTATATTGAGCAATCGAATGTATTTTAATTCATCATTCATTATATGAGCGACATATTTGTAACCAATTCGGATGTATTGGTAAATATTTGTGAATTCCGTCTTTGATAAAATTATCAGCTAACTTATGACGATATTCATCTTCATCAGCAGCTTTTTTAATATCCTCTTGATATTGTCGTTTTCTCTCAAGCTAAACCAAAAGTACAATTAAAAAAAATACGTTAAAAGATTTTTAAAGCCAAAAATTCAAAAAAAAAAAAATTGAAAAATACTCACATTCAGTTTTTTCATTTCATCAATTTGTTCTAATAACTCCTTTCGATATTTCATCATATTTTCTTGTTTCTTTAAAATCTCTTGTTCATTATCAAATTGAATTTTTTTCTCATGAAGTTCACGTTTTAATTTATCATTATTGAATTGTATTTGATATTCATTTAATTGTCGTTCTTTATTTTGTTGAATTTGTTTTAATAATTCTTCATGGGCTTTCTAACATTTTTTTTTTTTTTGAAAAAAATTAAAAAAATATAAGAAAAGGAAATAAAGGAAGCGAAAATACATAAAATAAATAAATTTTCGATATTATGTAAGAAATTGTTGTGTTATTTCGAAAAAAAATATGGTCACGCAATATCGTATTTAGTTGCTAGTAGAATGCTTTATTATGAATAAATCGAAATATTAAAACAATTCAAATCAGATTGGTCAAGTCAATGTGTGCTATACCACATACCCTTGAATACAGGGTAATTCTTTTTGTTTTCAGTTTTACACAATTACCAGTAAAGGGATGGTCTTGATAAGATAAACAAAAATTGTATAGATACAAATAGATTCCTTTCTAAGAGGTGGATCTCTCTCAGCTCTTTCTGATAATTTCTAATTTTTAACCAACCTTTTCCTTATCCTTCATATCGGTCTATACAATTTTTTGTTTACCCCATAAAAACTATTCACCTGTCAACGATTGTGTTAAAACAAATAATAACACAAAACTACCCTGTACAAATAAATTATTCCTAATTAGCTTCAAACTTGTCCTACATAAAATGTAGAATATCTAATCGATTTCTTTTAATAATGAAATGTTGCTTATATGTGCAGTAAACGTATTTTTAAACGATTACAGTCATCATAGTAGAAGCATGATAGAGGCAGTAAACATAAAATATTGATAGGCAATTACATTCCCAAGTTTCTTTTTTATTGTAATTCTGATTGAACGAAACACTTTACACAATATCATATATTATTGTTAGAATTATTCGAAATGAAGAATTAAAATTTGAATTTTTGTTTAATTTTTAATGCTCATATGAAATAGCATGTAGGTCACTAAAATTATGTTTTTAAATTTTCCAATATCGCGTTTGTTATTTTTGTCCACAAAACATTCTTCATTCTTGTTTGTTAACATTTATAAATTTATCACTAACCTTTATGCGTTTACATATGGTATAACAAATTTCACAAATAAAAACATTTCCCTACAAAGTATATTCGACAACTAAATTAACGTACATAATTTCTATTTAATGGAAGTACTATGGAATTTAGTGTTTTGTATACATTATCAGATTTTATTATGAATGAATGACGATGACCATTATTTACCCTCCACCTTTTTCCCGTAGGGTGGTAAGTTAATCAAGACCCACAAAAAAATTTATTGCTACCATTAAGTGTTAGGTGACAAAACAGGGTGATTTTTTTCTATTATCGTATAAATCCTGTAGCAATATACTTTAATGAATATTCCCTCATTTTGCTTTCCTACTCCTTTACTATACATAAATTTTTGAATTTTTTTTTCGTTTTTTTTTTACCTTTGCTTCTTGTGCTTTTTTCTCTCTGATAGCATTTTTCATCTGCATTTGTTTTAATTCTGTTTTTTGACGGTATTCTTCAAGTGCCTATAAAAAATACAAAATCGTTACAAATTTAAAAATAAAAAATAAAAGAGCAATTAGCAGTTATATGTGTACTTTTTCATCTTCTTTTTGTTGTAATTCACGTTCTTTTTTAATCTCATTACAATACTCTAAATAACGTAACGTCGATAATTTTAAATCGGTCTTGAATAAATAAAAAAAAAGATATATCAGCTAATTATACAGATATAATCCACTTTAATTAAGTCGGTTACCATTTTTGTATCTGTTAAATTTGTTTCATATTCAATTTGTTGTTTTAACATTTCATTAAATTGTCGTTCAAAATCTTTTTCTTCATCTTGTCTTTGTTTTTTGTAATTTAAAGATTCTACAAATTGAGCCTAAAAATTACCAAAAAGAAATTTTTTATTGACCTCATTCAATCATTACTAATTCTTTTCAAATTCTTAAAATACTTGTAAGAGTTCAGCTTGCTTTTTTCTTTTTTCTTTTTGTAAAATTTGTTCATTTTCTAATTTTTTAAGTTCTGCTCGGTTTTGTTCTTCATCTCTGTTTTGAAAAAAGATTTGAGGATAATTAATTAAAAATTTAAAAAAAAGATCTATAGAACAGCAATAGTTTGTCCTAAACAAGAGGAGTACCTTAAACGTTCATCCAAAAGTGATTGTTTTTCTAATCTCTTTTTTTCTTCAAATTCTTCACGTTTTCTTAAAAGCTCCATTTGTTCTGCCTTTAACATCATCCTTTTCAAATCATTCTCATATTGTTCACGTTTTCTCTAAGTTAAAAATAAAAAATTGTTTTCCCTTTAATTATTAAAATTAGGTTCCCTTTCAGAATACCTCCTCTTCTTCAATATTTTGTCTAACCCTTAACCATAATTCCTCATTTTTACGTTCATCTAATTTCTGGTTTTCTTTCTCTTTAATTTGATGTAATTGCGCTAATTTCGTTTCATTTAATAGATCCTTTCTCAGTGTTAAACGAATTTCATCGTTATTATTTCTTATTTAAAAAAAAAAAGAAGAGAGATTAGTTATTTTTTCAGTATACAGAAAATTTGATTTCGTACATCAAGGCTTGCATCTTTTTTAATTTATTGAATTCAGCTTTTTCTTTTTCCTTTTCCATTTGAAATGATTTAATTGATTCCTGATGTTGAATTTTATCTTGCTGAGATTTCAATTTGAAATTTTCAATAAATTCATGCTCATATTGTAATTCTTCTGAATCAAGAAGTTGCTTCAACCTAAATTATAAAAATTATAAAATTTGATCACAAAAAATTTTTAATAATTTTTTTTTCAAATTATTTCAAAAATTTGCTCACTTAATTTGTTTCTTTTCAAGATTTTTATTGTAAACTTCATTAGCCTTTCCTATCTATTCAACATAAAAATATTTTTAAAAAAAGCTAGTTTTAAGAAATTTATAATTTCTTTTTCGTGATTTCCTTACCATCTGTTTAATTCGATTCGATAAATTCCGACGATCTGTTCTTTTGATAAATTCTTCTCGTAAATTAAATAATTTATCATCGAAATTTTCATCATTTCTAATAAAAAAATTCCCTGATCCATAATAAGACATGATTTTGTCTTATAAAATTTTAAGTCGGACAATTACGTACGAATTTCTTCAAAGGAATTTTCGATCAAACAACATTGTCTATGGTAACTTAGTACAATAGGTACTAAGTAAATACATACAAATGTACATATGTACTTATATGAAATAATTATATGTACATAACTTAAATTCAAATAAAAATGTTTATACATATATATGTACTTACATACATCTATGAAATTTTAAAATATTTCTTATGGCTGTATTGTGGAAAATATGATAACACATAGTAAAACTTGTTGAGACAAAATTTATCTTTACCTAAAAAATTTACAAAATACGTAGTATTTTAAATTAAATTCCATCTTTGATTTTTTTTTTTTTGAAAATGTATATTTACATAACAATTTATTATTATTATAATTATTATTGGATTACAAATGATATATAAATACTGTTACCAAAAAAAGAGGAAAATTATTTTATTCTATTTTTATTATAATTTTTGTTTTTCCTTTATTTTTTTATTTTTTACTTTTTACATTACAAAATAGAATTTTTGATATTATTTTTAGTTTTTCGTTTAAATATAAAATTGTGGGAGGACGAGTGCTATTTATTACGAATTTCGATAATGTTTTATTTCTTACATACTTATTTTATTTTTCACTATTTAAAATTATTTTTATACATATATTGATATAATAAATTCTAAAAAATAAAAATGGTTATTTTTCCAACTTTACAGAGACGTGAAAACACAATTGAGATAAATAATAATTATTTAAAAGAAAAACAAAAAACAAAATTCTAAAATATACAAAAATATTATTTTGGTGGTAAACATTATATAGATTATTAATATAAATTAAATTAATTATACTTATTGATGTAAAAAATAAAATTCAAAATATATAAAGATAAGTAAATAAATGAATATCCATTAAATTCATAACATGTATATTATTTTGATTTTCATAATTTTGTGTACATTTTATTCTCACTGTACAAAAACATAATCATAATGTATAATTAATAAAAGTATGGTAGAAAATCAAACAATTTATACATTTTTGTTTTCGATTATTAAAGTAATATCAGAAAATAAAATTCTCTTTCTCTGTTTTTCGTACGTGTTTTAATTTAACATCCATTATAAAAATGTGTAAAAAGAATTATAAATTTTTAATACGTTTGGCCATTTTCTTAATTATTCAAAATTGTATTATTTTCCCAGTTTAAACTGTATGGTTGACTTGCATGCAAAAGCATCTTGAATTATTGAAAATGGCATATTTTTTACTTAAATTTTATAAACAATTTTTTGAATAAAATACACTCGGTACAACAATAATATTCCAGTTTTCGACCTTATTATTAAAAATATCCAATATTTGCTTCGACTTTCCCATCGTATAAATTCTTTTAAGGACTAGGGTAGAATAATAATGTTAAATCTTTGATAAACTAGAGCATTTTTGTCGCACAGAGTGTATATTCAAAATTATACGGATTATACAATTTTCCTTAAAAAAAAAGGATTTCCTTTTTGTTTGACTATTCTACTTTATTTTTACAATTTTTTAAATAGTTTTTACTTTTTTTTTTTTTTTTTTGAATTTTTTGTTTTTTTATTATGTAAAAATATTTTTATTTACTTTATTTTATATAGAATTTATTTTTCCTTTTTCTAATTATTAAAATTCTTTATGATTCACTATTCTAAAAAAAGACAATATTAATACAAGTGTAAATTTAACGATCCAGTTAATATTTTATGTGTATATAAATTCATTTTATTCGTGTCCTATGTGTTTCGATGATAACGTTTAGTTTTTTATTTTCTATTTTTTGTTTTATATAAAAAT
This sequence comes from Anthrax anthrax, assembly GCA_963971155.1. Lineage (NCBI taxonomy): Eukaryota > Metazoa > Arthropoda > Insecta > Diptera > Bombyliidae > Anthrax > Anthrax anthrax. The sequence goes on along the minus strand of OZ020118.1, from coordinate 183,530 downwards.
TTTTTTTGAATTGCAATTATTGAAAAAAAGGTTGTTGTTAGTTTTCTATGTAGATTAATTTAGTGAATTTTTATTCTGATGATGATGATTTTTATTTCCAATATTTCGAATTGCATGCGATATCCGATATTTCCACTTCCAGTTGATTATGCAGCAAAAGAAAATTTTTGCATCATCTTGTTAAAGAGATTTTTTTTTTTTCAATAAAATTTTGGCTGTAATAAAAATAAAAATAAAAAATATATACAAACATTTTATAGGGATTATCTATAAATAAAGACATTTAAACGAAAACAAGCAATTTAATGATGGTCTTCATGCAATCCTAAAGTGTAAATATGAATTGAACTTAAGATATACATACATACATATGTATATAATTATATAGGTAGAGGCATTATGGAGATATTTTATACATACATACTTATATTGAATTAAACTAAAAAATAATAAGACAATAAAAAAGCAAAAAAATTTTTGCATGTTATAATAAATGTGTCGTTATGTTATACAAAGAAAAGAATAAACTAATTTTAAAAAATTTACTTTTTATTTAAAAATACAAGAGATTTATATGTCCAGTGTGTTTTAAAGTTTTTAATTAAAACAAATTGACTTGGACGAATTCCAAAACATACATGAATGATTTATTATTGATTTTTGCAGGCGTTAGAATTGTCCAACAAATAATTATCTGTCGTTTTAAAATTTTATACAAAAACATAAAAAATTATCACTAAAATACACTAACATTTAAGCAACAGATCAAAATCAAAATGACAATTTTCAATTAAAAATCTACGAGTATTATAAATGAATTGAAACGTATTTATATGTAAATAAAACGCTACAAATGTGTAAACACTGAAAATATCACCAAAAATAAAAAATATTAGAAAAATATAATCAAGAAGATTTCCATTCATTAAATCGAAATTTTACTTTTAAATGCAAAAGTGAAAAAAATAAACACCAAGTTTTCAATAACATTTACCCATCATTTTAAATGTAAAAATGAAATGTAAGTAATCTCATTCTTAACCGACACTTCATAGTAGCAATACTTTTATCTTATTTTTTACTTTTTTCTTCTTTTTTATAATCGTTTTGCAAGTACACTATACTTAAAAAATTTATTTTATTCTTTTTATGTATGTAAAAAAAAAAAATTGTATTTACACATCTTCATATCAGTTAACGTAACAATATTGGTAATTTGTATTTGTTGTCCTATTTGATGATTGATTTTTTTTATTCGTTTTTAGCTAGGATAAACAATATTTTCCTTTACAATGACTTTCAAAACTCTGTGAAAATATCATAAATACATATTCATTTCAAAAATCAAATAAAAGCAACCAGAAAAAAATACAAATTTTTGATTTCTTAACAATTCAAATTTTTTTAAAAAAAATTTCCTTATTTTTTCTACATGAAAAATAAAACATAATATAGTATTTACCTCATCATGCGATTGTTGTTGTGGTTGATTATTCTTATGTTCATCATCATCATCTGAATCAGAACTATCATCAGTTACAACATTCGTCGATGAATTATTATTTGTTGTTGACTTGTTAACATTTGAAGAAACCGTTTGTTTCATCTAATTGTAAATTTAAAAAAAGAGAAAAGGAAATTAGGAAAAGTATTTGAAAATTAAAACAAACTTATAACTAGTGAGGTAAATAAATGCTAGAAATACGTACTTGTTCTGTTTTAGTTTTACTAAGTTGATCATAACATGCTAAACAAACACGTAATGGTTTTGAACTTTGTTGTGGTAACAAAAATTTCTTTGATGAACATGGTCCACATACAACGGCTCCACAATTTCGACAATGGTGCTATTCAGAAAAAAAAAAAAAAAAAGAAAGGAAAAAAGTTGAGAAAAATCTGAAAACTGTATATCTGATGTGTGCTTACCCTTCGTACAATCATTGTGAATTGAGTCTTTTTACAATGCATACAAACGTTAGCTTCATTATCTGGTACCCATACAGCTGCATGACTTTCTACACGTTTTTTACCACCTAATATAAACAAAAACGATTTAATGAATAACTTTTATTTTTCAATTATTAACGAATGTTTTCTACTTACTTTTTCTTAATAAATCTTCAACACATTTGTTAATATGTGCCATCCATTCTTGTTTTTCAGTACTTGTTGCTGCATATACAACAAATGATTTTGTCGTAGTACGAATTAACCATCCATTTCTGTATTCTGGAAAAGAAAATTATATCATTTTAGGATTGATGAAAATAAACAAAATTCTGTTTGGCTACTTACGTCCATTATCTTCTAAACCTTCTAACTGTACTTCTTCTAACGGTATTATATGCTGTTTATTATATTTTTTCTTGCCAATTATGATATTCCCGTACACTAAAATATCATTAAAAAGGAAAAATTGTCTACTTTTAGGTCTTTTACGACACATCTTTGTTAGAACGCCTTCACCAACTAATACACGTCCTGGTATAGCAAGAGGCTAAAAAAAAATAAATAAATTAAAAATTAAAAAAACACAATTATAGGATATAAACTTTTTTTTTGCTTTTAGTAATAGAAAAAAATTATTAATTTATGTTACCTGACCAGAGCTGCCAAAGCAACTTTCAATCATTGCAATTCTTCTTGCATTTGCTTCACTATTAACTGAAAAATAGAAAAAAGTTAATTATCATAATAAAATTTTATAAATTTATGACTCAGTACAAATATTTATAACTTCTGTCTTTTTGTCATTTTGCATAAATTTTAGATATCTACTCTAGGCTTTTTATTACTTACAATAATAGTAATATTGTCAACAATAATTACAATTAACAATATTCGACTTTGACCTTAACAAAATCCATTAAATTATGGTAATGAATTCAAATATGTATACATTTTAAACCTATTTCTTGCTTTCTTTACAACCATTTAAAAATAGAAATAAGTACCTGTCTAATAAAATAGGGAAAAAATTCATTGTGGACAAGTAAACAAAAGAATTAAATAGGAGGAAAAACATAATTTTATTTTTCTTTTTTTAATAATTCTTTTTAATTAGTAGACTGCAATTGAAATTGTTGCATATTATAATTACTGAAAAAAGAAATAGAGAAGCAGCATAAACTAATATATGAATTCTTTATCTAGTTTTTGTTTATTTTTTCTTTTTTAGATACAGAAGTTACATGACAAACAAATAATAAAAAAATATCAGTGTGTATTGCACTATTTTTTTTTTTGTTTTTTTTTTTTTGCATATTTGCACAAATCATTTCTTGACTCCACTTCTTTTCTAGTTTTCTTTATGCAAATAATAAAAATAAAAGCGGAATTATAAATACAAATTCTTGTACAAACTGCGATAGTATAGTATTACTGACTGGTATATGCTTGATGTTAACTAACTAATGACGATTATTCACCATCGTCGTCAATTTCCTTATCACTTTCTCTAGTCTCGCTACTGTTGTATTTTAATAAAAAATCATTTTGTCATCGGTCGTTTTTTATAACTTTTTAGCTATTTAATTTCTCATTTTTGTTTTTTTTACTTTTCCAATTTTTATATGCCTTTAGAGTTGGTTAGTTATCAGATTCAAAGATTTTTTATATTTATTTTTTTATTATTAGAATTTTGATACGGTAATTTTTTAATGCTTTTTACAATGGTAGAAAACATAGAGTAATGTACTATTCCATAGATATTCATACTGTTCGACAATTCGACAATAATTCAACTACACATATACATATGTATGTATGTACCTTAATAATTTGTTTACAAACGCCTTACATTTTAAATTAATAAACAAAAAAACAACGAAAATTATGATAAAATTAAGATAAATTATTAAGAATTGTCTGTACAATTTCATTTATCATTTCGAATCATTCTTTTATTGTACAAAGATTTATGTACATACATATGCATATCTGTGACTGTGATTCTGATTTTGATGATTTATTTATGTATTTTTTTTTTGTGTAGGGACTGATTTGACATTAAAGACAATTACGGCTATGACGACGGCGACGACGACACTTTTATCCAAAAGGAAAGTGAATTATTAATAATTACAACCACACAAGAAAAAAAATAAATAAATGAATTCAATAAATCTTTACATATAGAAAAAAAAAAATAAATTTTGAGATTTTAATTTTAGTTTGTAAACTAAATTTAAAAAAACGAAAATTGAATAAACTTACCTAATCTGTCGACCATTTTCCAAACTTATAAAAATAAAATATAAACTTTAAAAGTTTTAAATATTTTATTATATATTTTGCACAAAATAATCTTTTTTTTTCTATTACACTTTACACAATGTAATGTACATATGTACAATACAATCTATCTATCTATTTATCTCTATACAATCTATCTACCTACACTTATATTTATTATTTTTATGTATATGAATGAACTACCAACGATACTCACTGTATAGTATACCCTACCTATTATTTTATTAGTAATGCAATTCAATCAAAATTCAAACTAAAACCAAAAAGTAAAAAGTCAAGAAAAAATGAACAGATTAATAATAATATAACAACAACAATGCCATGATGTTTGTATAAAAATGTTGAAAAATGTCATTTTTTGACATTTTATAATCGGCTATTCGGCTATCGGCATTGTAAAAGTTCATTCTTCTCTTCTACAATCTACACTTATTTATTTAAATTACAGTAGAATAAATGGATTTTTTAATTATAGTAAACTACCTCATAAATAATAGTAGAGTGTAGGTTTTAGGAAATGTCTATTTGTATAAAATGAAATCTCAATAAAGAAAAATAAATAATAAATTTAAAACAAATCGAGGGCTTATTACAATTCAGTGGTAAAATTTTGAAATCAAATCATGGTCATTGACCTTTATATTCAAATAAAGAATGATGGTGAAACGGTGAAACAAGATTTAATTTTCGAAATTTTAATTAATTAACTTTGAGAAGCACTGCTCAATTATTCTGTGGTTCTTCTATGATTTATCTTGAAAAAAAGAAGTACTAATTATAGTCCAAATCAATCCAAATCACGAGTAGAAAATAAAGAATTCAAGCACTTGTCATGAATGAAATGGGTTGTCATCAAGTTGTCATTATTCAACACAAAAAAAGAACTGTCAAATTTAATTGAAGATTATTAAGATTACTGATTTTTTTTTATACTTTCATACATGTATCTATATCCATATATTTAAGAAATATTTAAAAGTATATAATTTTAAGTATATTTTTATGTTTGTTTATTTATTTTAACTAAATAAAAAGCAAACATAAAACAAAATAGTGTAGAGAATACAGAAATTTTTTGTTTTTCTAATAAACAACAAAGAAAAACAGACGAAAAAAAGATGTCTAAAAATAAGATTTGTTCAAGGATTGATTGTGATGTTATTGAAATTAAATCAAAGGTGTGTATACAAATAAAAATGAATTTACTTATTTCAAAATGTTTAAACTTTAAATAAATAGACAATTTAGTGTTTACACAGTAATTAGGATATCATAATTTATTGTTTCACTCTCTCTTCGAAGAAACAAAATTTGAAAAATTACCAAATATTCAATTAATTAATTAGGAATCAAATGATTAAGAAAGGGTGTGGCGAAAGTAAATAATATTAAAAGAATTAATTTAAATTAAAACAAAAGAATTAAGATTTCTATGTGCTTTTTATATTTCCAATTATGTATGTATGCCATAAAAATCTGATTCATAAATTCATGCATCGTTTAAAACAAGACGTGTACTAGATTTATTTTTCAAACATATTTAACATACACGTTTTTCCCTCTATATTTTACTGTTATTTTATCTTTTTTTGGTTTTCTGTTTTAGTTTGATGCAGAATTTCGTCGTTGGGCACTAAAACGCAATGAATCAATAAATTTCGATGAATTCTATGGTGTTATTGAAAAATTACATGGTCTAAATGATATGCAATTTTTAATAATGTATGTTGATCCACATGATAACGATTTATTACCAATAAATAATGATGATAATTTTGGTAGAGCACTTAAAACAGCAAGACCATTATTACGTATTATTATACAAAGGAAAGGTAATAACTTTTGATTTAAATAATATTTTTAAAGTGAAATTTACATAAATTTTGTTGTTTTTGATAATTTGTAGGTGATTGCCTTGAATATCCAACATATGGTACTATGAAACCGAAAAATATTATTAGCAGTATTTTATTAGGACAAACACCAGTTAAATCAAGAACACCAACAATATCAAATCCCCATGACTTTAGACAAGTATCAGCTATTATTGATGTAGATATCGTACCGGAAACCTGTCGTCGTGTACGGTTATTAAAACATGGTAGTGACAAACCATTAGGATTTTATATAAGGTAAAAAGAAAAATATTGAAGAATTCTTTTTTTTTTTTTGCTTTTATATTTGCTTTTTACTTTTATAAATTTAGAGACGGAACATCTGTTAAAGTAACTGCAAATGGATTAGAAAAGCAACCGGGTATATTTATTTCAAGATTAGTGCCTGGTGGTCTTGCAGAAAGTACTGGTCTATTGGCTGTAAATGATGAAGTATTGGAGGTGAATGGAATTGAAGTAGCTGGCAAAACTTTAGATCAAGTATGAAATGAAAAAAATAAAATAATTGAAACGTAATAACTAAAAATTATTTTTTAAATTTTTAGGTAACTGATATGATGGTAGCGAATAGCTCCAATTTAATAATAACTGTTAAACCAGCTAATCAAAGAACATTAGCTTCACCGAGGCGTGGTTCTATATCACGCACAAGTCAAATGTCAACTGGTTCACAACAAACAAATCATACAAATACATCAGATGAAGTTGAACAAGATGATCAAGACGAAATTGTTGATTTAACGGCTGGTATAATGCAGCCACAACAACAACCACAACAGCAACATCATTCCGAACACGATTCATCATCTTCACCTTCCACAACAAATTACACAACAAATGATGGCAGTATTTCAACAACAAAAGATGGAGTTTTACATTTTTGAATTTAGAAATACACATATACATTCATAAGTGAAAAAGTGGAGATATAATTTTCTACTAAAAAAGTCGTTTATCATTTTTATGTATTATTATTATTATTATTATTTTACATCTTTGATTATTTTTGCAATTATTGGCAATTATTATTATTTTTTATATTATATTATATTATTATTATTGTAATTGTAATTATTATGAACAAAAATTAGAAGAAAAATTTTTTTATAATCATTATTATTATTACAGTACAGTATGCATGTATAATGAATCATCACCAATTGTGCGTTAAATTGATACAAAATATCATTTATATAGTGTAATGGATAAACAAAAAAGAGTCAATTTAAACAAAATTATTATAAATAAAAGTGGTTTTTAAGTGAATTTCACTGGTCTTGTTCATTTACATTCCAAGGAATCAAGCAAAATTAATTGGTAAAAAAAAATAAAAAAACAATTTAATATTTCAATAGGGTTTTTATTTTTAATTCAAACTTCCTTTACATTGGATTATGTAGTCATATAAAATGCATCGATTTCTCTAAATTCTAATGAAATTTATTTGATCTTAAGATTACATTTTCTTTTGTAAATTAAAACTTTAACAGGTATAAAAAGAAATTTAATAAAACATGAAAATTTCGACAAAAAACTAACGCTTTAACGTTCGTCCTTCCAATTTACGCTTTACTAACTGATTTCTTTTCTCTTGCTTTTTTACCTTCAGTTAAAGCCAAACGTTCTTCTTGTGATAATGGTGGTAAAACCTTTGTTACAACACCAGTACCTAAAGTTAAATGACCATCACGTAATGTGAAACGTTGTCCATGCTCTAATACCATTGGTCTTATAAGTTTAAGTATTAATCTGAAATTAAAAAAAATAATTATACTTTTGATTCCTACTTGTTTGTTTTATTAATTTTACTTACTTTGCGTCTTCTCCAGGCATTACCATCTCTTTTTCCGGTACTGTTACTTGTGTAGCACAATCCCAAGTACGTGAAAACATTTGCAATTGAATGAAACTTGTAAATGGTTTATGTCTACCGCCCTCTTCTTTGCTTAAAATATAAACTTGGGCTTCAAACTATTTATGATTGTAAAATTAAGGATTAAATTTAATTTAAATTAAAAAATAAATTATGTACATGATTAACTAACCTGATCATGGGCTTTCACCGATCCTGGTTTACACATTACCATACCTCGTTTAATGTCATCACGTTTGATACCACGTACTAATGCACCTAATTGATCACCAGCTTGTGCTTCTTCTAAAATTTGATGGAACATTTCAACACCAGTTACCGTCGATTTTAAAACTTTATTGTAGCCAATAAATTCACAATCAGCTCCTTTCTTTAAAACTCCTCTTTCTAAACGTCCAGTAACAACAGTACCTCTACCAGGAATACTATAAACACTTTCGACTGGCAACAAAAATGGTTTATCAAGATCTCTTAATGGTGTTGGAATAAATCGATCAACCTTAAAACAAAAATACAATAATATCTGAAATTCTGAAATGGCAAAAATCAAATTTACCTCTTCCAAAAGTTTTAAAATTGCCTGTGAACCAATTTCTGGATTCTTACCATCTAAAGCGCAAAGAGCAGATCCTAAAGAAATCAATTAAAAATTCAAATAAATTTAGAAATATTCCGTATATAATGTTTAGCTATTTACCTTTCACTACTGGAATTTTATCCCCATCATATCCCATTTCAGTTAGTAATTCACGAATTTCCATTTCAACTAAATCAACCATTTCTTGATCGGCTGCATCAACTTTATTAATAAATACAACAATATGATTAATACCAATTTGTTTTGCTAACAATAAATGTTCACGTGTTTGTGGCATAACACCATCAGTAGCGGCTACAACTAAAATAGCTCCATCCATTTGAGCTGTACCTGTAATCATATTCTACAAAAGAAAAATCAGATTATTACAGAGTTTTTATTACTTATGAAAATGAGTGAAAAAAGAATATTTTTACTTTAATGTAATCAGCATGTCCCGGACAGTCTGTATGACCATAATGACGATTTTCTGTTTGGTATTCGATATGTGCAACATTAATTGTAATACCACGAGCACGTTCTTCTGGTGCATTATCAATTTCATTATATTTCTTACTTTCAGCTAATTTTTTGTCAGCTAGCACTTTTGTTATAGCTGCTGTCAATGTCGTTTTACCATGATCAACATGTCCTATTGTACCAACATTACAATGTGGTTTTGATCTTTCAAATACTTTCTTTTCACTTGCATAATTTCTAATTAAAATCGTTGATGATGGTGAATGTTTGGTATTTTGTAATTTTGATAAAATTTCTGGTAACTTTGATGTTGATGTTGATTTAATTACATTGAAGGAAACTAAAAATATATAATAAAAATTTATTAGTGATGTATAATTTTGAACCGGGAAATTTTAAGGTTAGGTCAAAGTATATTGGCAAGAATTTCTAATTATAAAATATTTCAGTAAAGATTTATTGAATTTATGGAAGAATGGTTATTTCTACATTACAGACATTGAAATATTATTGTCTATTTTTTACCACTAAATGAAATTAGTGATGTTAATGAATATCCACAGCAGAGTAAAACCTGGCAGAGAATGAAGCACTTAATCAATAAATATTTACGTAACGTAATTTCTGACCATCTTTTCAAAAGGTTTAAGGAAGAAAATCAATTTTATCATAATGAGTAAATTAAAAGAAAACACAAATTAGAAACTTTGTCAGAAATTCATGTTTTGTTTTTTCTTTGTAATTACTTTGTGGGCACTCCCGTATTTATTTCATTTTGGTAGAAAACTTTAAATTTCTATATGAAATGTTTGATAAAAATTTTACTTACCAGCATAAAATGCAGCTTGACTAGTAAAATACTTGAACATTTTTCAAGTTAAAAATTTAATTTTCCTTTTATATTATTATAAAAAAAAAACTATTAGATTTTTTTATACATTCAAAACAAGAAAAATCATATAAAATTTCGACCTTGCTGTACTAGTCCTGTCCTTACTTGTCTTGTTTTTCTTTTTTTTTTATTCTCCTTAGAAATTTTTTATGTTCTTCTTCTTCAAATCACTCAAGAAATTATTCAGTTTCGGAATGAAGTGTTGAGAGCCACTGAGGTTTTTTTTTTTGCTTTTTGTGTACAATTTATGTAACGGTCATAATATTTCAAATTTTATCTATTTATTTTTTATTTTTTGTACAGAATTAATAAAATTGATGATGGGTAATAAACAATGATTAACATATTTTGACAATTAAGATTTTGAATTATTTATAATCAAAATAATTAGGTTCATTCAGAAGAGAAAAAACAAAAAAAAAAAAAAAAAAACAGTCATATTGAATACTAAACCAACTAAACTTTCAATCCAACATTTTTGTGTTTTTGTGTATGACTTTTACAAATTAGATTTAGTTGTGACTTGGTGATATTTTTAATGGAAATTATTTAAAAAATAGGTTTTAAATTTAGATATATTAGTACAGCACCAAGTACAGATAATTTAAAATTAATATTTAATAAATCAATGACATATTAATTTGCGATGACTGTTTCACCGAAAAATATCGATGATTTCATTTTTTTTTCTCTTTTGACATTCTCTCGAAATCACCGTTAAATCCGTAATTGTGAATTGTGAATCATCCATCCATGTTGCTTTTTTATTTTTAAAAGAATTAACAAATAATAAAAAATACAAAAACAATTGTAACGAACTTAACATCGCAAAACATCGAATTTGGCATCTTTGCTTATTTTCTCATACAACACACACACACAAACTAGCAAAATACAAATTTATCTGCACCGCGATTCCGCATTCGATATTTTTGTTTCCTTCTCTGCAAGTCCTCTTCTTTCATATGCTTTAGTATATTCAATATTCAATATTCATTCAAAATTTAAATAGTCAATAGCAATACTGAACGATATTGTGAACGCCATATTTAACATCTAACCAGTTCACGTAATAATTTTTCTTGAAGTGTTTAATTAATCAAATAATTTTACATTAATCCTCATAAAAGAACGTATTAATTTAAATTAATTGGTGAGTGTTAAATGTAATTAATAAATTTACGTGAACATTTTGTGTAATTATTATAAACTGTTCTAGGAATAAGTGAATTAATTTCGAGATGATATATTTTTGAAATTCATTTATAAAATTATTCAATAACACAAGTGCAAGAAGTTTTATAGGTTTTTCTTCTTATTTGATTATACAAATTGTACAGTGCATACTAATACATAAATATAGTGCATTTTAGAATTTCAAAAAATTTTATAAACTACCCTTTTCATTAATTGTGAAATTTGGAAAAAAAATTATTTGAAGGTTATAAACTGCTTTATTGATTGATCGAAGTCCTTTTCTTATTTTTCTTCCTTATACGAAATAAAAAATACAACAGATCGATCAAGTATTCATTACTTCATTGCTGCATTATTTTACCCGCCAAAAATACATTGCATTTTATTCATTAACATAAATTGTTTGTTTTTGCGTTTTTCAGATTTCAAGAGGAAAACAAATAAAAAATGGCACAGAATGCAAATATTCCAACATTTAAATGCGTTCTAGTTGGTGATGGTGGTACAGGTAAAACAACATTTGTTAAACGTCATATGACCGGTGAATTTGAAAAGAGATATGTTGCAACACTTGGTGTTGAAGTACATCCATTAGTTTTTCATACAAACCGTGGAGCAATACGTTTTAATGTATGGGACACAGCTGGACAAGAAAAATTTGGTGGTTTACGTGATGGTTATTATATACAGGGCCAATGTGCCATTATTATGTTTGATGTTACATCAAGAGTCACATATAAAAATGTACCAAATTGGCATCGAGATTTAGTACGCGTATGTGAGAATATACCAATTGTTTTATGTGGTAATAAGGTTGATATTAAGGATCGTAAAGTTAAAGCTAAAAGCATTGTATTTCATCGAAAGAAAAATTTACAAGTGAATATACAAAAAAATTTTTATATGTGTAGATATAAAATTGTAAAATAAAAATAAATTTTTTTTCTTGTATTTACAGTATTACGATATTTCGGCTAAATCAAATTATAATTTTGAAAAACCATTTTTATGGTTAGCACGTAAATTAGTTGGTGATCCAAATCTTGAATTTGTTGCAATGCCAGCATTATTACCACCAGAAGTTAAAATGGATAAAGAATGGCAGATACAAATCGAAAAAGATTTACAAGAAGCTCAAGAAACTGCATTACCAGAAGAGGACGAAGATTTGTAAAATGATTGAAATTGATTTTATATATTATATAAAATTAATTTTATATATTATATAAATTGGCGTATTAAAGCCATTACAATTTAAATTGTAATGGCTTTAATATATATATATATATATATTTTTTTTTTTTTTTCATTTTAATAATACTTAATTTAATTACTTTAATGATTTTTTTCTGATAATTAATTAGCTATTTTTTTGTTCTATTATTATTATTATTTTCTTTTAATTTAGAAATCTTTCATTTTGTTTGAAATTTAATTGTGAAAACCTTTGTGGATGTATGAAGTATGAAAATTGTAATAAAGCGATTAAAGCTAAAAAATAAAGATAAAAACAAAGAAAAAAAATCTGCTTTATTTAAAGTAACTTTATTTCAGATAAAAAATCTTAGTACAAAAACCTAAATTGAAAAATACAATACACATTAGGGAAGTCATTTATTCATCAGACGACAATCTTGATTCAGTTTTTTTCCTTTGTCTTTCTGCTTTTCTTTCATCTGGAGTCTTCCTTAAACCTTTCATTTTTCTCGTTTGTAATCTTTCAATGCCTTGTTGACCAACATGTATGCGACCATGTGTTGTACCCAATTCATCGCGTGACATATTCTTCTTTTTAGTTATTTTCAATTCTTTTGGTTGTTTTAATGATAATTTATATAAATCATCTGACGCAATTTTAGTACGTCCAAGTGTAAAGTCAATTGATGGTCCAATTTCTGCTAACTCAATTCTTGGTGTTCTTTGACCAGATTTTTTCAGTAAAATTTTATATGAACGCATCATAATTTGCATATCTTCTGTACATGTAAAACTTATACAATGTTCAATGCCTTGTAAACGTATTGCTTCAACTTGATCTCTTTGAAATGTATCAATTAATAAACTTTTTAAACGTCTTAATTCTTCAGTATGATTCCATTTTGGTCCATTAAATATTAAACAAGGTTTAACACAAGTACCAATTTTTTCATTTTTAAAATCATTTAAACTACGAAATTGTTTAATATTCAATTCGATCATATCCAAAATTTCATGTTCATATAATCGTCCTAATACTAAATTATCTGGACGCTTTTTTGATGTTGAACCAAACATAAAAATTGCACAATCATTTTTCATTGTTAAAAATTCTAGAGATGATGCGTTCTCAAATGGTGTTATATCATTATTTCTGGTTAATACTTTACACAATGGTTTCTTTAAATGATAAATATCCTTTAATGCCTGTTTTATAGCACCTGAACATTTTCTACCTTCTATGAATAAAGTATTTTTTGCTGTTTCATGAATTTGTGGTTCACGTGCTAAAAGGATTTTTTTTCCTTTTCGAGTTTTTGGTTTCCTTATTCTTAACAACGACATTTTTTAAATAGTTTTAAAACAAAAAAGGATTTCAAAATTGCTTTGATTAAAAACTTTACTAACACGTGTATTTATATTTATACTGTTTTTTTTATGACAATTGACAATTTATGATTATGAATACAAAATAGCCGAAGTCGATATCAATATTCAATATAGCAATTCACAATTTACGAATTTACCATCGGTATTTTATAAGGTTATGTTGATTTGATAGAAGACAAGTAGGAGTAGAGTAGAAAACAATAAAAGTATGTAAAAACCGACGATATAGGAATAGGAGTAAATTAAGTATAGTACATTTTAGTACATTCTAGTACATAATACATAACGTCATTTGCATTTCATGAAGCCTATTACATTTTCATTTTCATATATAAACAAATTGAAACAAATAGTTAACAAAACATCTGTTTGTTGACAATTCAACAAACAAACAAGAAAAGAACATAATTGTAAGTTTATTAAATCTGTCTGCATTTAAAACCAATCAAATGAAAATAAACATTTAAATAAAAGCAAAAGAAAATTAAAAATAAACACAAAAAAAATCTAAATTCAAATGGATTTATAAAATTAAAAATATAAACAATAAGGTTTCGAAATAATAAGCAATATAAATTTTAGAAATTATTAATAGTGTAATGTATATAGACAAATGTGTATCTAATTGTTAAAAAAAAATCATAATTTTTTATTTTAATAAAATATTGAAAAATAATACAAAACTATAAAAAAATTTATAGTTTTAATATTTCATTTAAAATGAATATAAGGTAAAAAATACATATTTAATATGTCAAATAATTTAAATAAGAATATTATTTTATTTTTTCCTTTCAGTATGTTCTCATCAACAAAAATTTTACATTCATCATCAAAAAAATTTAATTATATTGTTATTACGATTGCATGTATTCTATGCTATTATAATAGTTATTATTGTGGTTTCGTTTTTGATGATATTAGTGCTGTTAAAGATAATAAAGATTTAAGACCTAATACACCATTTAAAAACATATTTTTCAATGATTTTTGGGGTACACCAATGAGAAAGGTAAAATTTCTAAAAATTCATTATTTTTTATGGGATTCAATAAAATTTGTAAAACATTTCTTAAAATATCAATTTATAGGAACATAGTCATAAATCATATAGACCATTAACTGTTTTAACATTTCGTTGGAATTATTGGATAAATGAATTAAATCCATCTGGTTATCATATTACAAATGTTCTATTACATACAATTGTCTGTTTATTATATTATAAAATTTGTTATAAAATATTTCAATTAGATAATACATCATTAATAGCATCATTATTATTTGTTGTACATCCAATACATACAGAAGCGGTATGAAATACATTTTTTTTTTTCAATTAAAGATTATTTAAAAAATTGTTTTTTTACAGGTTACAGGGGTTGTTGGAAGGGCAGAAATTTTATCATCAATTTTTTTCTTATTATCGTTTTTATTTTATAGAAGAGCTTCACGTCTTGAGTGCAAAACAGGTAAATTTATTACGAAATTCATTTGTTCGATAGTTGTTATATTTCTTTTTTTTTCTTGTAGATTGGATTTCATTAATTCATTCAACAATATGTATTGCTCTTGCAATGTTATGCAAGGAACAAGGTGTTACAGTAGCTGGTATCTGTATGTTATATGAAATTTTTATAATACAAAAAGTAAGTTCATATTCATTTATTTATTTTAAAAATATTAAAGTAAACAGCACGAAAAAAACCAAAATATATTCGTCAGTCATTCAAATCTATTTGCATATGTATACTTTTGAGTTTACTAAAAAAAAACGACTCATTAATTTTATATAAATTAATTTTATTTTTCAGATTCGTATTCATGATATATATAATTTTATTCAAAAATCGCTCAAAATCAAAATTAAATCAAATCAATATTCAATAAAATTTCATAATGAAGGATATAAAAGATTGTTAACATTAATATCTGTTACATGTTTATTGTTAATATTTAGATTGTATATAATGGGATCACAATTACCAGTATTTACAAGGTATGCAAATCAAAAGTAATAATTATGTATTAAAATCTAAGTTTTTCTTCTTTTTTTTTAAAGGTTTGATAATCCAGCATCAGTTGCTCCAACACCAATAAGACAATTGACATTTAATTATTTAATTGCTGTAAATTTATGGTTGTTATTATTCCCATGTGATTTATGTTGTGATTGGACAATGGGTACAATACCATTAGTTCAAAATTTTAATGATATTCGTATATTAGCAATATTATTTACGTATATAATGTTAGGTGCAATTTTATATGAATGTCTAACAACACAAAATCGGCGGAAATTCATCATTTTATTTATGGTAGAATTTAAAAATAAAATACAAAATTTTTAACTGAATAATAATTGTTAATTTATTTTTTATAGGGACTATCATTTTTATGTCTTCCATTTTTACCAGCATCAAACTTATTCTTTCCTGTTGGTTTTGTAATAGCTGAACGTATTTTATACATGCCATCAATGGGATTTTGTATTGTAATTGCATATGGTTATGAATTATTAGTAAAAAAATACAATACAACTAAAATTTTAATCATTATTTTATTAATAATACATGGTTTAAAAACATATGAACGTAATTGGGATTGGAAAACAGAATATACAATATTTATGTCTGGTTTAAAAGTAAATAAAAATAATGCAAAATTATTTAATAATGTTGGACATGCATTAGAAGGTGAACATAAATATGATGAAGCATTGAAATTTTTTGAAAAAGCTGTACAAGTACAAAATGATGATATCGGTGCGTATATAAATGTTGGACGTACGTATAATAATTTAAAAATGTATAAAGAAGCTGAATTAGCATATTTAAAAGCAAAATCATTATTACCAAAACCAAAAATTGGTGAAATATATCAAACACGTATAGCACCAAATTATTTAAATGTTTTTATTAATTTAGCAAATTTAATATCAAAAAATCAATCAAGATTAAATGAAGCTGATTTATTATATCGTCAAGCAATTAGTATGAGATCAGATTATATTCAAGCATATATAAATCGTGGTGATATATTAATGAAATTGAATCGTTCAAATGATGCTGAAATGGTTTATCGTAAAGCATTAGAATATGATTATGAAAATTCTGATATTCATTATAATGTAAGTACAACAACTTATTTAATACATGACTTTAATTGGATTTTTATTGATTTTATTTTAATTTTTACTTTTTAAAGTTGGGGGTAGTTTTATTAGAACAAGGCAAAACATATGAAGCATTATCATTTTTTAATCAAGCATTAAAATATGATTCTGAACATTATCAATCGCTTCTAAGCTCTGCAATCCTATTACAAGAATTGGGTGGCATAGAAAATAGAAAGATATCAAGAGAAAGACTATTTAAAATTCTAGAAAAAGATAGTAAGAAAATAACTTGTTTATTTTATATTATTTCATAAAATTGTAATTTTTTTTCTGTTTTATTTGTTTTATTGTATTTATTTTAGAAACAAATGAAAAAGTTTATTTTAACTTGGGTATGTTATCAATGGACGATAATAATACGAATGATGCTGAATATTGGTTTAAAGAAGCAATAAAAATAAAAAATGATTTTCGTAGTGCATTATTTAATTTGGCATTACTATTAGCTGATACTGGTAGACCACTTGATTCAATACCATATTTAATTGAATTAGTTAAATATCATTCAAATCATACAAAAGGTTTAATATTACTTGGTGATATTTACATAAATAATTTAAAAGATTTAAATTCAGCTGAAAAGGTAAAAATAATTTTATATAAAAAAAATTGTTTTTATTAATACATTTTTTTCTCAATCATTTTTTAGTGTTATAGAAAAATTTTAGAAGTTGAGCCGGATAATATACAAGGTTTACATAATTTATGTGTTGTGTATGTTGAAAAGGGTGAATTAAATGATGCGTTAAATTGTTTAGAAAAAGCACATAAAATGGCACCAAAAGAAGATTATATATTACGTCATTTAAATATAGTTCGTAATCGTTTGAAAAAGAATACAATCATGAATAAAATCAAAAATTAAAAGAATATTTATATTATATTATAGCAAAAAGAAAAAAGTAATAGAACAGTATAATCATTATTTGTATATAGTAGACAATATATAAATATATTAAGTAGTAATAAAAATAAAATTTATGATATACATACACTCATATATAGATTACATACAAATATATATTATACAAAATATAAACTATATTCATTCATACGTAAAAGCAATATTTAAACTTAAGTACAACAATCTGAATTTGTTTTTGTCTTTTTTACTATATTATAAGATTAATATTTAATCAAAATATTGAACAAAAATATTTAGAGCTCTCTATTATAGAAATTTGTTTGAAAATATTTAGATATATAAGCTAAAAAAAAAAAATTATGTTATTAATATACATGTATTATTTAAAAAATATTGAAATGATATTATAGTTAATAAGACGAATATTTTTTTTCTGTTTGTTTAAATATAAATTTGAATATAAATACAAACATGAAATAACGAAGAATTCATAGAAAAATTACATATTTTCAATTTTTAAAAGAATTATATTCATTTCTGTTGTATACTTTCAACGATTTTCTCTTTTAAATTAAAAAGTCGTTAAAATTCGAAATATTCATATTGAATCTCTACAAGTGCCAAAAATTATATGTATATTCAAATTCAAAACAGACAATTGGAAAATCTATTTGAATATATAATTTTTGTAAGTGCATTGATGTCATACAAAATGTAATTATTTTAAAATTTTAAAATTCATATTTTTTCTTAATTACTTCTTTTGCTTAGTGATAACAGTGCCATAGTGCTAATAATTATAAATGCTTTGAATTAGTTCATGAATTCATTTTGATAATCAAAAATGAATTAAATTAAAAACATTAAAATAAATTCAAGTGATACCGCAGAGTAAAAGAGATAAAAAGTAATAAATTATAAATACAGTTTTAGATCCACTGGTATGTTTTGTTTTTGTTTCTACTTTTTCAAATTCATTTGCCAGGTACTCATTTCATGGTACTATTGATGGTAAATGGTAAGTGGTAACCTGGTAACAACACAAAAACAAAACAGCAAAATTTGAAAGAAACAATTCATCCCAATGCCAAAAGCACTAATTTTGTACTTTGTTGAGTGTTCACTGTTCATTGATATATCATTGATATGTACTGTACACACTACACAGTGCAGATGTGCAATATACAATACAAATACAAACATTTCAACTCATTTCAATTTCAATTCAAAATTTCAAAGGGAAAATTTTGATTCGTGTGCAGTATTTTATTTTTTATCATCATACCGTCGTGCCAGTGGTGTGGTACTGTTTTGGTGTGATAGTATATAATCTTTGTATTATAATGTGAATTTGTTTTTCACACTGTTTATTTATTTATTTATTTTATCAATAATTAAAAAAAAAATCAAAAATGTCAGCAATCAATGGAATTGTTGATGAAGTAGCAGCAGAAGAAGTGGGTGATTTATTATAAAAAAAACCACGAAAGAAATAAAAAAAATTAAAGAATTTTTTCTTTTAAGTTTTTTTTATTCTTGTGTGTTTTTTTTTTTTTTTTGGTTAATGATATAACAAAAATCTATAATAACAACAGTAGATATTTTTTTTTACGTTGTTCTTCTTACGTTTTTAAAAATTAGTTAAATTTTATTTAAATGCATGTCTGTAATGTATAAAAATAAAGTAATAAATTGGTGGTAATATTTTAGTGTGAGAATCTATTTATTTAGAAATCCTATGATGTTTTAAAATGTAATCTTTTCTTTTTTCAATTTACAATAAAAAAATAAAATAAAAGAAAATGTTAAATTTATACTGCATAAAAAAATTGAGTAGTGATCAATTATCATTACCAAAAAATGCATAAAAAGTTCTCGTTTAATCCTCTTGTAATTTTATTGAATATCTAATAGGAAAAAAAATTATACTTTTTTTTCTCTTAAATCAAAGAAAAAATGCTATCATTAAAAATAATTAAAATACTAAATGATGTTGATGATCAGATTGTTGAAAATCAGCAACAAAAAATAAACAACATAAAGGAATATCAACAAAAACCATACTACTATTACTATTGTCATCATCATCATCATCATCATCATCAGCAACAACAGCAAACTACAAATAATAAATTACAACAACAGTGAATTTATTTATCATCATCATCGTGTCCATCCTATTGTTATTTATCCTATTATCTTAATTATTTCTAAATTATATACCTACCTATCTGTTTGTATAATTCTGAACCTACAAATTTTTATTTGTTTTTTTGTTTTTTCTTGGTAGCCTTATAAGAATTTTATTTTGTACGTGTTATTTCCGATACCTACAATCATTAAAAATATAAAAAAATTAACTGAAAGTTAAATTAATTTAATTGCAAAAAAATTAAAGAAAATAAAAAAATAAAATAAAATAAAGGAAAAACTATTAGAAAAGTATACTTTTAGTTATAATATAAAATGGGAGCTACTCCAAGCCATGAGGATGATGTTGCTGATCAAGATTCAGATGATGATGATATCATTAAAATTCAAAATCCTGCCTTTACCGTAAGTATTCTTTATAATACATGTAGTTGTATATGTGTATATTATTATTATATTATAATGTATATATAACTATACATCATTATTTAAATGTATTACACTATACGTAATTTTCATGAAAAAGAATCTTGCTTACGTACATATATGTATCTCCTTAATAAATCATAATAATCATAATTATATGTAAATATTTATATTAAAAATTCTTCTGTTATTGATTTTATAATACTATATATACTTTGTACCTATGTACATAATTTAAATTCAATGTTATTTTTATTTTTTTCATTTTTCTGTGCATTTTAAAATATTCTTATTTTTCAGTTTTTTTTTGTTTATTTCATTTTTTTTTTTTTTTCGAAGAAAATCATTGCATTGAATTATCCCCTTTGCATTAAATATTACTGTACTATATAAAAATAGTATACCTTAAAAGTGCAACGGTCAAATGTGGTTTTCTACATATTCGTGTACATGCATTTGTTTGTACCCTGTATGTACACAAAAATGAAAAACAAAAATAAAAATGATAAGTAAAATCGATGCATTATCTATTCGAGCAGAAAATAAGAATAAATAAAATCGAAATTAAAATAAAAATAAAAAAACAAAAAAAAAGTTAAAAGAAAATTGTGTCTTGTTTTATGCACATTAGATATAATAAACTTTAGTGGATATATTATTGTATATATATCCACTTACTTTTATTTATATTCGGTCAACTGTTTTAGCGTAGAACATCACATTTGTAATTATAAATATTTAATGAAAATTGTATAAGTATATATACCTACTTGGAGCAATTTAAAAAAAAAAATACATTACCACCACAATCACGTACCCACAATGTTTACTGTTTTGCAATTTGGAATTCTGCTGCTAAAAAAATATGAAGCTGTTTTAAAATTCTAAAGATTATGTACCATGATACAACATAAAGTAAATCAACATAAAGTAAATCTATAAAAGATAATTCAATTGATTGGCTATTATTTATACATAGGTATACTATGTATTTATTATAAATGAATATCAATTTATAATAATATATAAATTAATTGTAAGTAACACTATTTAGATTGAATGATGTCAAGTGATGATGCATCATAGAAGATACAATGTCTATGTATATCGCTTCAAACATAAGACAGAGACAAAAAGGGCGGAGGATAAAAAAGGATTTTATATAACCGTCTTTTAATGAATTAAAAATTAAAAAAAAAAACAACAAAACAAAACGAAAAAAAAGCCATTTAGATAAGAAGAAGAAAAACAAAAGACACACATGTACATATGATATAATTGAATTGATATTTGCGCAAGTTTCTAAACTGTCATTCGGTTCATAGCACACAGTATCATCATTGGTATCGGTTTTCCTTATTTTATTTTCTTGATTCATATTTGTATAAACTATAGAGTAGAATTGGAATTGCTATCGTTGCCCAGAGTTTTACTATGTACATACATACATACATATATACATACATATATCTAACATTGTATGTACAATACTCTACACATGAATGGGGTTTTCTAGGATTCTACTTTCTAGGTTACGTGCATATGATATGATCTAATGTACGATAGAATATAAAATTATTTATACACACATACATTTGTTCATATATGTATATTACATAAAAATCTGATGAATGATGATGTACAATCAATGCGTATATATACTGCAGTAATTGCCCAGTGGGCAAAAGAAGGCTTCCAAAAGGCTCCTGAAGGCCTTTTTTGGAAGGACGGAGCCCTTCCCCTTCGTATCCTCGCTCATATCTTTTTTATACAGGCATGTCATTGGAAATCATGCCTTCCAAGGAAGGGACTTAGGAGTGGTATTGAAGGCCTTCTAAAAATGTTGCTTTTACGTACAATTAAAGGCCTTCCCAAGAAGGTTCTTTAAAGTTGAATAGAAGGTCTTCTTAGAAAGGTGTATTATAACATAATGGAAGGTCTCAAATTCTATTTACAAAGAAAGAACCAAAAATTTCAAATTCAATACAAATTTTATTACACAATTTATTTTAACTTAATACAAAACATATAATTATTTTAATCGTTAATGAGTTCAGTCTCTTTTTTGTAATCCACCCAATTTTAAGTTTTCTTTTGACAGCATCTGAAAGGATTAAGTACGAAATTGAAATTAATGAAAATAAATAAATATTTATAGTTTAAACCAAAATTACGTACCATATACTTATACATTTTTCGAATTTATCAGCTACTTTTTGCAAGGCTCTTCACAGCGCAATGGCATCTTTGTGAAAATTATCTTCAGTTTCTTTTATTTCTGAAATGATAGAAAATTAAATGTTTTTAATAAAAATTTTTCATTAAATACACAAAAGAGTATACAACTGCTACTTACATTGTTTTTTTAGACTCTGTTTAAACTTTATTTTCACAATAATTATTTTTTTCTTTATAATTCACATAAAGAAAAAATCACTATCACATTTTCAACAGTCGATCTTAAAAACGAAACTGAACTAAAGCGAAAAAAATTAAATTACGTAGTTGCTCTTGTTCGGCTAATAAAAAATTGTGAAATTCCAGAATTTCTTGCTTTTCTCAATCTTTTTAAGATCTTCCATCTTCATTTTATTTGCCTTCCACAGAAGGCATGAAAAATAATGAAAAAATACGTCCTTCTAAAGCCCTCTTAGCAGAAGATCTTCAATTATGGACCATTGGGTGCAGTTTAACAGCAAAAATAATAATACAATTACGTGTACTGTATACATATAGCATGTAGTCATTCTGCATTATTCTGCAGGCAAAATGGTAAAAATTAAAAAAATTACTCTTTTTTTTTAATTAAACATTTTTTTACCTTTTATCAAAGTCAAAAAGTAAATCTTTCATGTACATGCATAAAGTATGTTAATAGCATAAAATTTATATTTTTTTATTTTTTAAAATTTTAATAAGAATTTTTTATTTATTTAAGAAGACTATAAAAAGTCTAACAAGTACACATGATGTACGAAAATCAATAAATTTTTAAACAAACAAAATCGATACAAAATACTGTTTTATTTTTTAATTTTGTGTTTTTTGTAGTTAATAACGCTAGCAACAAGCATTAATAAAATATTTGCAATTGTTATACAAATATGCTATTAGGTAATGCATGAAAGAATAGAAAATTGTAATAATGGTGTGGTTTAAATATACGTATACGACGTCATATACCATACGTACTCTACTATCTACTTACGTATGGGTCAATCATTAAAAAAAAATAACATATGTATATTTCCTTTTCTTTCAATTTATTATGTACTGATATACTTTAGTTATACCAAGTTATACGTAAATTTTTATATTTATAAACATGTATTTGAAACTTTCAAGGTACTCACATACTCATTAAACAAACGAATAAACAAACATTTAAAAAAAGAAAAAAACTAAAGATAAAAGGCACAAAAGGTTTTCCTAGAAGGAAGTACATATTCCGTATCCATATCTGTATGATATACACAATACATCGTGTTAAACACTTGTAATTTTTTGTAGTAAAATTACATAAAATTACACAAATCAAAAATTATTATATATCATTATTTTATTTATTATGCTCTAGATATTTACGTAACTATGATACGTGTAAACTGTATAGGTGCTCTATACGAGTAGTACAATACATATGAAAAAAAACATTGAATTTGAATACATTTGAAATTTAAAATAAAGTCAAAAAAAAAAAAATGACTAAGAAATAAAATACAGTAAAATTTACATAGAAATTTCTTTAAAAGGAAAAAGGACATTAAATATTTAAAAGTCAGTCATGAATTTTTAAATTGAAAATTAAATGACCTAAAGAAAAGTTATTTAAAACTGAAAAAAAAATTCTTTTTAAAGAAAATTTTTAATACTATGAGAATTTGTAACGAACAAGTAGAAATGATGTTAAAGGCTGAGAATAATTACATTAAATTCGTGTATTTTTAAATGAATTATTTTTCAATTTTTGTTTTTAATACTTAAAAGTTTCCTTTTTACTTAATTTTCTTCTTGCATTTCCTTAATTGCCTATCTATAAATTTTTCTAAAATTAACTAGAATTATTTTGAAACTTGACTACATTATACGAAAGTTGCCTGTATAGTTTATAATTCAACCATTATAATAAAGTAGTGATAATTAATTAATAATGTATAATTCATTTTATTTGGATAAATATAGAGGGAGTGAAATTTATCGTTTAAGCATTAATACAATAATTAAAAATTAATTTTTATTATTGATTATTTCATATAATTACATTTACAATTTTAATACAAAATAAATTTAAAATTTAAGTGTAAAAAACGTGGGTATTTAAATTAATAAAATAAATAGATATAGGGAAAAAATTAAATTTGATTTAATTTGAAAAATAGTAGAAATCTATACTGAAAATATTTGCGAAACTTTTTTATTTTCCTATTTCAATTGTAATTTTTTGTAATTTGGCTATTTTCCAATATTAAGCAGACTAGAAAAAAAAATTAGAAAAAATTTAATTTTTTTTGTTTTTGTTTTGTTTTATTAATGAAAATTACGTACAATGAGAGAATGAAAAATGACGTAAAAATTGAATTTGAAATAAAATGAATAAAATATAAATTTAAATTTGATTATTTTTGGTTTATTGTTTGATTGAGGAAATGCAATCTTCAAAAAATTTTAATTGAACGTGCTTCTTTTTCTCTACAGAATTCTTTATACAAAGTCCTCAGTCCTGTAAAACTCATCAACATTTATGTCAAATTATAAGCACGAGTAAAATGTTGTTATTTTTTTATTTTGGTTTTGTTTTGTTTATTTTTCTTTTTCCATATAAAATATCTGTCAACATAAGATTTTCTTTTACTAGGTTGATTTTTGTTTTCTTAATGGATGTGTTTACGTTTCAAAAGATTATTCAAGCATATGGTATAGTTGGTTTGGTTTCATAGTGAACTGTGTATGCTGTATACATACTCGTATAAATTCATGTATTGTATATTACTGGAAAATTGTATGTATTTATATACCCGCATAGAACTTTGATAGTACGTACTATATGTAACCCATTTTCATTTTTCATGTCTTATTGTATTATTGTGGAGTTTTTTTTTTTTACAAGAAGAAATTTTCTTAATTTTCTTTTTGTCTTACAAAAACATCACTAATATGTACATATATGTATGTGCATAGACTGAAAAGCCCTAAAACGATCACATATTATGTGTGTATATCAAATGACGGGGTTTTTTTTTTTCTTGAACTTGAAAAATGATACATGCTCATATTTTAATAAAAGAAAATTATGTGTAAATGTGTATCGTATACTTTTTGTTTTCCTTATGCATTCATATGTTAACATTTTGTGTCTACATATTCACACATAGAATTTTTTTCTTTAAAAGAAAAATGAAATTGCATGATATGAAAAACCACAAATCGTTTAAACTTACTGAAAATGAAAAAAATAAAAAATAAAAATAAACTGAAATCATATAGTACAACAAATTTTTTCAAATCAAAAGCAAGTCTCATAACATAACACTGACATGAAGTGATTTTCCTGCATGCAGGCGCACCTGCTGTAGAAAGGTGTATTCATACATATTTGACTTGGAATTGTGTTAAATTGGGGTAAGAAAAAATTGTGGATATTTGCGAGTATCTACATATACATCATACAAATTAATTGCGATGGCATATACATATGCACCCACATATGTATATGAAATACGTGGCCTAAGTATATCGCGCAGGTACGAACACTTTTTGTGTTTTTTAAATTCAGCAGTGGCTCTAGGTACAAAGAAAAGCTCTCCATTTTTCTAAGCTTTTAATTACACATGTCTAAATTACTTTACTACTATTGACAAAAATTTCCCACCACCTGTGTATTAATACAACTAACCACCTCTTCTCATTTTATTAACTTAGCTTAGCTATTAATAAGATATCAAAAAAAAAACAAAACAAATTATATTTCGAATACTATTAATTCTAAACACTGTACGACCAAAAATGAAGACACGCCATTTTTTTCACAACAAAAATTTTTTGTTCATGATCTTTTGAAAAAACCAAAATTTTTTCGATCAATTTTTTGAAATATTCCAAGTTGAAGGATCAGTTAACGCATTGATCTCCAGTATGGAATTTTGTGTCCCTTTATTACGTTGAGGGTGGTTTCAACAACTGTTTGGTGAATTTAGATTATGTATAGACTATTATCAAGACAAGTAAATTTTTGTATGAGTATAACTATATAAGGGTTGGAGAGGATTTGATTTTGTAAATTATTAAAGAGTAAGAATTATTATTATGGTGATCATTTAAATTTTTTTGTTTCATGTCCATGGAAATATGAATTTTAATTTTACTTTTAATTTTTTTTTTTTCTATTTTATGAGAGATGGCACATTTTTACTACGTTAAGTGTACATATTTACAATAATTGAATTGTATATATTATAAAAACAGAAATTTTTTAATTTATTTTTTGAATGATTGTTTGTTGTCTACTATTTAAACATTTGAATGTGAATTGTTATATTCACTACACATACACTTTTTAAAATATTGTCTGCTTGTAGTAAATAATTTATTTTTTATTATAGCTTTGTAAAGTTTTGTATTTTATATTTATAAAAAAAAAGAAAAATTGAAACGTCGATGATATTGAAATACCTATGCTCACTACACAAAAAATAAGTATTTTTTTCTTTATAATTTTTTTTTTAATTTATTCATTTGTCAGGAGTATTTTTAAATTTATGTAATTTGTTTGTTGTGTGAAAAATTTTTTTATTTCATATATTGTGTATATCTTATTTTGTATTTATATGTTTATGCATATGTGTAGTACACGCAAGTGTATATGTAATTAAATACGCGAAGCACACATGTGTTTTTGTGGCAACAGTAATACACGTACAATTTAAATTTACTACATACAAGCTCATATAATTATTATTTTTATTTTTATCAAAAACTAAAACAAAAAAAAAAAAAAATTACACAAATATCTTAGTATCTTTTTTTTGCCATTACAATTTTTAGTTTTGATTTACATCGCTCACAAAGTAGATGTGAAGGAAAATTAAATTTAAATTTGTTTTTCGTTGTTTCGTTTGTTTAAAAAAAAGAAAAATTTTTTCATCGCTTTGAGTGAAAAATAATTCAAAATTTTTCATTTTATAACAAACAAAAATATATTAAATACAAAACGTTTTCAAAAAGTAAAAAAGAAAAATTAAATTTTTTTGATTTGTTTGTTTTTTTTTTTTTTTGTTTTTTAATTATAATCGTATTTTAAATATTTTATAATTATAAATTCATCTTATACATTGATGTGCGTATATGTGCTTCGAATTGCTGTACTTTAAAAATAAATGAAATAATTTTTATTGTTTAATTTAAATACAGCGTGCGTATAAATATCGTTGAGTCAATATCAAAAAGTTTTGTGTCATATTCACATCGTCAACAATAAACAAATAAAGAAAAAGACAAAGGTTTTTATTTTTAAAAATTTTTGGTTTTTAAAAAAAAAAAAATTTTTTTAAATTCTTCATTGTTCTATACAAAGTTGAATATAAAGTTTACCCATTAAAAAAAAGAAACAGAACGTTACGCTTTTTTTTTTAAGTGCAATAAACAGATTTTATATATGCAAGTCATTTGCTTTGTTATTATCTAGGAATATACATACATAACATGTCTATTATGATTCAAGTACAAAAAATATACTTTATCTCCTTTATATGTAGGCTATCGTAGTACCTTGACTGTACTCTATTTTCTTCAGTGATTCAAAAATCTCTTAATAAAGTCGTTATGTGTGTTTCTTTCAGGACAAATTTAACAAAGACAAAATAATTGATGATATGATGATTACCAAAAATCTTTTTAAAAAATTCTCTGAATATTTTCACTTCATTTAAAATTTTTTCTTTTCTTTTTAAATGATAAAAAAACAGCTGATTTATCAAATTTTCAAATATGTATCTTAGAAGGAGTACAACAATAAGAAATTTTCAATTCTATAAATAAAATTGTGATTTCAAAGTTAAATTATGTTGTATATAACATTGAATTCTGAATTTGAAAGTACATGTGGACACATTATACAGTATAGGACATTATAGGGTGTAAGTGTAGGTGTAGAAAAATCTTGTATACATTTAGTGTACTCGATGTACTCGATCATTTACAAATTATGGCAAATTATTGTTTAAAGCTGTAGCTTCGTACACAATATGAAGGTCACATATTATTATACGTTAATTGTACGTCATTTTATATTTGTATAAATTGTATATTTTCTTCTAATCTGTGACATGTGTTGTGCTTCAAATGATGATGCCAAAATCTATAATTTTAAAATTTTCCTCAAAAAAATAAAATAAAATAAATTATTATCTCTCTAAATTCAATAATTTTTCATTTTAGTTTTCTTCTTTAAGTGTACATAGATAAACAGATACACGAATCTTTCGTTAAAAAGATTAAAAAATCATTTTATTTATATTTTTATTTGATTTTTTGCAAAATGAATAAAAACAAAATTTTTTTTGTTTATTACTACATATATTGTAATAAAACATAATAAACAAGGCAAAGAAATACAAAAGAAAATCGTGATGTGCATTTTTTTATGTATATATATGCATGTCTATAAATATAATTTAATTGTCATGTGAATAATAAAACAAAATGTGAGAGAACAAAAAATTAAAAAAAAAAATAAATAAATAAATAAAAATGAATGAAAATAAAAACATAAAATAATAAATTCTATTTCTAAACTATTAACTATGACATTAACTTAGATTTTAATTGAATAACTCATAGTCTCGTGTTCATGAATGTATTACACATTACACATGAACATATGTATATCCTATACATTCGTGTAATAAAATGTATTGTATTTTTATTAAATATGTAACTAACAAATCACTTTATAATTATTCGTTCTCATTGAATTTACATTATTTTATTTTGCGCGATAATAATAAACAGAGTATTACACAATACAGTAATTGGAATTTGATAGACTATAATATGCTCCAAACAAAACTAAGTAAACAATTAATTTGTTTATAATTCTTCAATTATTAAGACATTGAATTACAGGTAACTTTTATATAAAGCGATTTATAAATGCTTGTGGTAAATTCTTGATTTATACGAAATAAAGATTTTAATGAGCATTTTCTGTGGAGCTTTTTCATTCCTACCTTGTGAGTTTTTCATAACACAATCTCTTCGTGAAACGATGTCTATAACTATATCTACTTTCTATGAACATAAATTCAATTGTTTTTTCACCTGTTGATAGGCACTTGACTAGTGCAACTTTTGCTGAGGTATTTGGGATATTTTTATATCTTGAAGCCCAAAGCGTAAAATTCTACCTAAATAAAATATGTTTTTTTTTCAACTATAAGTACCTACTTTGAGATTTCACTGCTTTATTATCATTTGTTACACGTTTACTTAAGAAGAACAATTTGTTTTAACTATCATTTTATTTATTATCATTTTTTCTTACGCTAAAAGTTAAATAACAAAAAAAAAAAAACAACAACAGCTTACCCGCCAACGAAAAAAAGGCACATGTATGTAAATCATTATTAATTACAAGACATGTATTTGTATTTATACAATACAAAATGTTATGGAACACGCTATAAACATTATTTACAATTTTCTCATTTGTAATTTTGCTATTTTGTTTATCTTTGAAACCAAATGATAGAAAAAAATTACGTAAGCCATCAACCAAACATTTTTTTCCCTGGTGTCGTTACATGTAATTTCAATAGAAATTATGATAAATAAAAAAAAACATTGAATTAATTATAATTTGTTTTAATTTAATTATGGATATCAAATTAAATTACAAAAAGAAAAAAAAATCAAAAAATATAATATGTTAATACCTGCTCAAGTATTTAAGTAAAAAACAAATTGAATTGATAAATTTATTTTTTTTTGCTTTTTTCTCTTCTTTCCTCGTGAAATGAATTTTATTCAAAAAAAAAAAAAATTTTTTTTTTGTTATTTATTTTTCGTGTTTATATTTTTTGTTTTTGATCAAAATATTCATAAAAAATAAAAATAAAATTTTTTTCGTGTGTTTTGAAGTAGATACATATTCACATACATTTATATATGTATGTATGTATCTACATATGATTTACATACGCTTAAGATATAATGCTGATGTAAAATTTATTCAAAAATTTAAAGGAGTTTAAAACAAATTTTTTGTGAATTTTTTCATATATTTTTTTTCATGATTGATAGATATTTTATTTTTTTTTTTTTACATATACATATGTAAAATGCTTTTCCTGCTTTTGCACATACCACATACGCTGATTTTGTTTCTCGTTACTCAAAAATTTTGATTTAAAATGAAAACAGATCGTTATAATTTTTATGTTATGTATTTAAGAAAAACAGAAAATAAAAAAAGAAACACAAATTAAAGAGAAAAAATAAAAAATAAATTAAACGAAAAGTAATAGTACATGTTTAGCCAAATGGCAAATTACAACCCACTCATTTGATGATAAAAATTGATAAATATAAGTATGCTAATATCTTTATTATACAGACGCGCACATGTTCCTTACACACTCTGTAATTTTCTTCTTTTTTTTTTTCTCTAATCTTAATATATTCATGTAAATATAATGTGTATAAGCGAGATATTCTACATTTTAATATTATTACATGCATGATTTTTTTAAAATGTAATTACAAACTTTATATTAAGTTTGAATTAATAATACTGTTCATGAAAAAATAGAAATCATTAATAATGCAAATATACCTATTACAAATAATTGCAATTTTTTCATACATAGATGTACAAGAAAAGCTATAACGGCTATTTACTAGAATTATTTTATCGGCTTTTAATTTGATTCTATTGAAATTTAGATTGGCAAATCCCATACAACAATAATTAAAGGCTTGGCATTAGAAATAATTCAATGATGTAATTAAAAACCTGTTGATAAAGTATCTCTCAATTTTAATATTGTTTGTGAATCAATAATTGTTATTTGATTTGTACACAACACTGAATAAACCTTGTCTAACGATTTTTGCAAAAACATAGGTACCATTCTTGAATCTTGAGTCTTCTTTAAGCCAGACTAGTACGAACTACGGTTACACTATTTACAGTTACTAATCATCTTTGAAAATGCTGGTGAAATCTCATGTTAATAATTTTATTTTGAATTTTTGAAGAAAATAAACAATTAAAAATTTTTATCTTAATTATTCTTGATTTTCAATAAACATTTTATCATTTAAATTCAATGAATCGATGTACCCCCATATAAACTTGTAAAATGATTGCATGATAATACGCATATTAGTAAGATTGTAATAATTAATTGTAAAAAATCTGTAATATGTTTACTTCTCTCTAAATAATTTTCTTCTCGCTCTAAATAATGTCACATTTAATTATAAATTATTATACACCTGAATGTATGAATTTAGATTATTTAAGATTTGATTTTCATTTTTTTATTCAACAGTGTGAAATTTATACACTTGACATGCACATTTAATCACGTACATATACACAAGCCAAAGAAAAACAAAAAGTTTATATACCTAATTGTATTTACGTATTAATGTGATAATAATGCCAATATGCATTTTTTTTTACATATGTATAAACATGTAATAAATGATTTTATGTTTTATATCACGATTTTATGTAATCTTCTATGGAAAATTGTTCATTATCACATAGTTGCTTGTAAACACACAATTTATTTTATTAAAAATTATTTCAAATAAAATTAAAAATTAAAATAAATTAAATGACAACAC
The DNA here is from genome assembly GCA_963971155.1 of Anthrax anthrax. Taxonomy (NCBI): domain Eukaryota; kingdom Metazoa; phylum Arthropoda; class Insecta; order Diptera; family Bombyliidae; genus Anthrax; species Anthrax anthrax. The sequence goes on along the minus strand of OZ020118.1, from coordinate 151,306 downwards.
CTTGTCCTGATTTGTATTTGCATTAGTATGTGTTAATGTGCTCATTAAAATAAATTTATATGTACATATGTACATATGCTACATGTTACATATACGTAGTACAAAATGTGAATAAAATCAAAAATCATTTTTAATTTTTTTTTTCATTGTTTTTATTTTTCGGTATGTTTACAAGTCAAAAAGCACCAAATAGAAAAATAAAATAAACTTAATGTTACAATAAATTTTGCTTCTAAATGAAATGGAAAACTTTTATAAAATTTTTTTTTTATATTAACTAAATTTAACAGAAAAAACAAATATTTTTTTTCATAATTCTCTAATGACATTATATGAGGTAATATTAATTTGATCATAAAAGTCCACGTTAACCAAGGATTTGTCACAATTTAAAAATGCAGCTCAACATTGGAACCAGGATTACTTGTTTTTTGATTTGAAATATTATTAAATATCGTTACAAACGATTTACATGTGAATGTATCTATCCTGTGAATATCATTACAATTTTCTTTTCTGTTATTTTAAATAATGTTGCTTCAAATTTGTATAGAATGGTTGGTAATAAACCGAAAGATCAAATAAACATAAACAAATCAATTAGAAATTCTTAAATATACGATCAATAGACTTTCGTTTCAGTTTGTTTACACAAAAATTAATCCTGCTGATTGTTATAAATATATTTACGTATAATTTTGTGTTACATTTACGTATACTATACATGCATGTATTGTACATGTATTTTACACATTTTCCATTCAAAGTATTTTAATTTAATTGTTGAGTTGACCACCATATTATTCATCGAACTTTGCCATTTATCACACATACGCACACAGATATGTCATATATACATAAGTATGTGGGTGTGGAAGGAAGGCATATAATGAATGTTTATTGTTTATTTCTATTTCTTTTTTTGTAATCTTTTTATACGTTCGGACGTACATTTTGTGTGTTTGTTTTTATTTTGAATAAAAGCAAATAATGGAATATTAAGAGTTTATAATTTTTTTGTTTTTTGTATTAAAAAGGAAATGCCATACACATACACACTATCATACTATATAGGAATTGTACAATAATACAATACGGTTAATATTTGTATTTCTGTAAATACAGGGCACTTTTACATATAGTTTCCTTCGGGTATAGGTAGGTGACCCAAAAACCGGCCACTTAAGACGTTTTTCAATTTTAAACCCTTAATTTTCTACGTTCTACTTGTCGTAGTTAAACATTTTTATTTTTTCAAATGTACAAATGAAGCAATTTAATTGTGGCCTAATTTCAATGCCAGATTAATTTTCTTATTTATTGATTTTTTTTTGTTTGTATATTTTAAAATGTATCATAATTTCTGTTACTTTGTCAAATAGGTACCACTTTAATAATTCTTTGTCAATAACGGTTGATTATTTAATTGCATTTATTCACATCCTGTGTAAAAACTATAAAAACAGATTATTTAACGTCAAACTACAATATAAAAGTAACTAGAAAATTTTCTTTCAAGTTTAAAAGAAAATTATAATATTATGCCAAAATACTTGTATATTTTGAATTATGGATTTTATTGATTAAAATCTGTCTAACGTTACACAACATAATAAACTTATAGAAAAAAAAAATAAGTGTTAGCAAAAAAAAAAGCAAAAGAAATTCGATTTATTTTGTGTACATACATATGTATATGTACTTAAGAGTGTTCATGTCTTTAAGAAATTTTTTTTGTTTTTTATTTAATACTATCTGATCGATATCGGCGCCACTAATATACCAACACGCTCACATTAATAATATACATAGATTGTAGTGTACACATGTATGTACATATGTATATGTATGTATAAAAGTCGAGCAAATTAAATATCGATGTGTATATTTTTGTGGAATAAATCCAGAATATTATATTATTATGTTCACACAAAATTTTGTACGTTATGTACACATGCATATATACATTAAAGTAAAATAGAGGTCAAATTAATTTTTGCTTGATTTTATTCTATTTCATTTCATTAAAAATTTATCAAAAAAAAAAAATAATAATGAAAAAAAAAATGAAAATTTGATTTTTTGTTTTTCTCTTGATTTTTATTTTCAAGGAAAAACTTTTATATACGTAGGTACATGTTTAAATAAATGAAAGAGATCAAAAATTTTATATCACTTTTATTTTTCTTTATCAGATAATTAATTTTTAATCTTAAATTTTATGTGTATTTTGTCGTCATCGTCGTCTATTAAATGATTTACATGATTTACTTACCCATTTCAAATAATTAATTAAAAAAAAATGTATTTAAAAGTGTGAAATAATGTACACATGGAAACCTTGAAAAATATCTTCAAAGTTTTTAATGATATTTTGGAGAAAAAATTTTTTTTTTATGGAATTGTTTAAAAACTTTGAAGGACGAATCTGAATCTGATGATGTTCTGATTTATTTTCGTATATTTACATATACTTTCTTCGTTTTCTCCATCCGGTTTGAAAATACGAAATATACTAATATATGATCTATTTTATGATCGTTCTAAATTTAGCAAAGAAAAAATTTAGTGAGTAAAAATTGATTTCCATAGAAATTTTATGAATAGTACGATTTCCCAAGCTTTTCTTTCGAGTGAATACTTCATGGCATAATTAATAAAATTAAAAAATAAAAAGTAATTCTCTTTCATTCGTTTGAAGATCAAACATAAGTACATGTTTGAAATTCTTGTAGTCATTGTTACATATAAAGCCATTTTGCCTAATGTAGTTTGGGAAATCCTAATTAAATTTTCATTTAAAAATCATTTGTTTTTGTCTAAAATAATTTTGATATTATTTACTATCAATTATTATTACAAATAGAAACAAATCACTCGCCTATATGTACCTATGTATATGTAATTAGTTTTCACTTTATGACTATACATATTCATACAACAGAAAGAATAAGTCATAAAGAAAAAAAAACTTTTTTAAAGTAGATAGACTAGTAAAAGGAGACTGTGACTAGGTGACTTGCTTAAAGGATAGTACTGATTTCTTAGTCGAGCACTTAAAAAAATTTTTTTTTGTTTTACATTTTGTAATAAAACCGGTCTAAGAGCTTGATATAACTAGAGTCTATCCTACCCTACTGTCCTATCCAGTGTTGCCACTTTACCACAATTGTGGTAGATCTACCACTTTTTCGTTAAATTTGGTGATCTACTACATCTACCACTATTAAGTTCAAATCTACCACATTTTTCTATTCTTTTCAATGGTATGATAATTTTATCACTCTTTATCTATTATCCTATTTTATCCATTAGAAGTCACATTTATGTAATAAAAATATTTGAAAAAATGTATTTTTACTTAGTTTGACTGTGGGCTCTAATCTACCACTTAAATATCTCAATCTACCATATTTTTCAGGACTTATCTACCACATTTGTTTAAATATAAGTGGCAACACTGGTCCTATCATATAAATAGAACTTATTTTCTACAAACAGTTTAGTAGTCAATAGTTCGCAATCCACGTAAGGTGTACATTCAGAATAGAGCGCTCAAAAATAAAATCACTTTAGTAATTTCGGCCCTGATTCGATATAAGTTGGTTAGTAGTTTTCTTTTATTTTTAAATGACATGTACATAGATATGTATAAGTATATAGACATCATTTGTACACTTACACCTTCATGTTAGAATGTTTTAAATTCATGTAAATACATAAATTTTCATACAAAATTAAATTTAGTACATACATATACCTAAGCTTAATTCAATTAAATAGCAATATTTTTTTCCATTTTAATTAAATGATATAACTGAAATACAAAACTATAGAGGAAAAAATAATGAAGTATGTGGATATCAGATTTCTTAGCGTGATTACATATTGAATTGTTATAAATAAAAAAAAAAATTAATAATGATATTTTAATATTTTGTGGTTTTTCATACATTATATCAGGATGTATGTACATATGTATGCAAAAACAAAAGCAAAAAAAATAATAATACCCATTTCTCTGGTATAATCATTTATGTAATTATTTTAATTTTAATATTTAAATTTAGAATTCTCTATAACGTATTCAAATTTATACATAAGTAACAATTGACAATTTTTCTCAACATTTACATATTGTAGGAATATGTGTAATTTTCATTTTCGTTATTTCTTTTATGCCAAAAAAAAAAAAAATACTAATCAATTGGTTATATCCTGGCTCGTAATCAATTTTATATTTTTAATAATTTAAATTTTAAACCAGTAATTTCTAGTAACGTTCTAGTAAAATCTAGATTATAACTTTTCTTTCATTTTTATACAATTTATTGTCTTTTGTTAACTTCGATGTGTTTATAATTGATATCATTTGAATATTAAAAAGTGAATTATTTTATTTGACCGATTGACCTTAAGTGCTTTATTTATAATTAAAAATAAAAACATTGCGGTAATTATATATACACACAAATAAAAGACGATTTTATTTAATTGTAATTTTTATTGTTTTGCTAGGTCGACAAATCAGTTAAAACTAGATAGAATTTTTCTTTAAAAAATAAAAAATAAAATTTTCTTTAAAAATTTTTAGAACATAAAATAAGGGAAAATTTAATGACAGGATACAGAAAATGTTCATTTCTTTTATAATTTTATGAGTCATATTTGTATGTTTCGTTTATTCATCATATTTATTTAGTCAGAAATATTTATGTGTAATTTTCAAGCACGCAAGAATTATATGTGTTCATGTGATATCAATTATTAAATGCTATGCATTGGATATGATCATCTCCCTGAACATATGTATTTTCATTTTATTATAATTATGACTCTTGTCAATTTCATGAAGGCTCCTTCCTTATAAAATGTACACGTATGAATGTGTGTGCACACAATATATGTGCATATGTATATGTCTATACACATATATGTTTCAAACATACATATTTGTATGAATGTATAATGTGTGATCACAACACAATACAAAACAAACATCATATGTATGTATCTTAATCATTACATGTACATTGTTTATTGTTTAATGTTTAAAATGTACAATATGTTCTGCTGTTTTGTAATTGATAAAACACAACAAAAAAATAAAATTAAATAAAATTAAAGATATATGCGTGCATCTGTATACGTATACATGTATCTTGTATTTACAGTGGTATTTAAAAGTGAAATGACTTTTGCTTAATTGTGACAAAAGTGTATGATACAATTCTTAAAGGAAGAAATGAGTTAATTTGATGAATTAGTTATTTTGTATGTCCTTAAATCATTCGCTACAAAATATACATTTTCGAAAAATAAACCTATGTATGTATCTTTTTATTCACACCCAATTAATATTAATACTTGTCATAAAATATCATGAAATTATCTATGGTTGTAGGTGCTTTTATGAATTACTGTATTCATGTACAAGAGAATTAATGTGATATCATTATTTATGTATGTATATCATAAAAATAAAATTAAAGTTAATAAAAATATGATAAAATTTAATAACGTACACAACAAATTATGTATAAACGGCTGTATTATATCATTTTTTTTTATTTTTATATAAACAAATACATTTATATACAGATAAGCAGTTTTTGATATTTTTTTCTTTTGTATATTGTATATAAGAATATGTATATATAAGAATTTATTATTGTGATGACGAATTTAAAAAATAAAAAAATTATTTAAATTAAAATATAAAGGAAAAGCACATCAGAATGAAAGTACTACAAAGTGTTAATGATGAAAACGAAACAGAGCTAGAATACTCACATACTTACATACGAGACTTTTTATTTTGAAAGTGGTGTAAGTCACTTATATATGTATATCGTCTATATGCAGGATTGAAACACGCAAATTTAATTTGTTCCATATTTCGATATTTGGATCCTTGAATCTTTCGATTTTCTCATATATATACGAGGCAATAAATTCCAACATGTTCTTTCTAATCTCAACTCATCTTCTCTGTTCATCATCTCTTAGACTCTCATCATCTTCCTTCTGTGTTCATCTTCTCTTGACACTCCTGGGCTGTACAACATTTTTATAGATCTTGGCCTGTGCTAGGATAATTTTTGAAAATTTTTTGACTTATACCACTTTTAAAAATAAACAGCTCATATATCAGATTGTATGTACACATCATACACAAATAAATTTATCGTTTGTGACATGTGTAAGTATAAGGAACAAATCAACAGATAAACAAATAAACATATAAATAAAAGTAAATATATAGATTACTTTAATATAGATTTTAATCTGTATATAAAAATTTAAAAAATAAAAAAACTGGAAAAGCACAATGAATAATTTTCAAAATGAATTATGTTTTTTTTTTTTTTGCTTAACTAACTGACTGCTGGACTGGTTTTCATAATATACAATAATTTAGTAATGGTTCGTTTGTAATAACATCATCAATTCAAATAAAAATAAAAAATAGTGTGTATCTCAGATACAAAATAACAATGTAACAGAAATAAAAAAAAATACATATTTAAAAAAAACACATTTTTATCAAATAAATAAAATACTTGATATTTGAGTGGTGCATCACATATGTACATAATAATTAGAAGTGGTATTTTAATTTCAAATCATAGAAAAATTGTATATCAATTGATATTGTATCTCCTTCTTTCTATTCTGTAAATTCTTTTATATAAAAATTCTAGAATTCAGTTTTTCTGTTTATTTAATTAATTCAATCAAAACATTTTTTTTATATTTTTAGAAGGATAAAATAATTAACAATTGACAAAGCAAAAAAAAAAAAAAAATAGAAACCTCATGTTTTTTTTCTTGTTAATTTAAAACTCATTATGATATTATGTTAATAAATTGTAAAATTATAAAATAAAAAGGACAAAAAAAATAACACAAGGGTACAATTTAATGTGAATATTAATAATTTAAAAAAAAAAAAAAATTAAATCAATATCACAATCAACTCGTAAATAAAAGTGATTTAGAGTGATTTGACGTGAACATTTAATATGTCTAGGATTCTGTTGATAAAATAAATTTTATTAAAAACAAACATTAAAAGACACTAAAATTACACAAGTGTACAAAATAAAATAAGTGAATTCAGACTATCTGTATTGTGTTTTTCTATTTGATATTTTTTATTTTTAATTTTTAAGTTCAATAATGTGAGATCTAAAATTTATTTAAATACTCAGATATTTAATAAATCTTCAAAACGTAGGACAAAAAAAAAACTTAACAGGTTAAACTTAAAGGGTTTCTTTTTATTTTATATGAATATCGATTGTACCGTGTAATTCTGTGTTTTATAGTGTTATATAAAAGTGAAAGTGTTTTCAATAAAAACAAAACAAAAAGAAATATCACATTCTACATTGATCATTATTTTAATCGTCTTTTTTTATTTATTTTATTTGTAATTTAATTTTTTTTTAAATTTTGTTTTTTAATAAAAAAAATTCATTTTTAAAAATGTCTCAAACAAATTCAACAAAACCAGTCTCAAGGAGAACACGAAAAATTAGTAGGGTAAGAAATACAGATTTGATTTGATTATTTGAATTTAGTAATAGTCTTCCTTTTCATTAAAAAAAAAGGATTATATGTATGCTATGGGAAACTAACAAAAATATATCAATTGTGTTTTACTAATTTTTTATATTTTCTCTCTAATTATTAATTTTTATTTGTCTAAGAAAAAAATTTTTTAATTACTAATTTGATGATTTTCTAAACAACAAGAAAAGTATCATCCATAATAACACAAACAAACTGGAAGTGGAAGCGCTAATGAAAAAAATTAGTTTTTTTTTTCATTTTTAGTTGAATTTGACCTTGATTTTGAAATATTTGTCTAACATTACAAGCAAAGAAACTAATTTCTCTTCTTTGAAAAATTATGTGAATTTTTTTCCAGCATTAAACTTATATTACGTTTATTTTTTTTGCTATCTATACACACCCCTTTATTTTAGATTCTAATTTGAAAATTTCTTATTTTTTCCGCTTTTCACAATTTTGTTTTGAATTTTTTTTTGTTAGGCTGTTTACAAAAATTTGAATTCAAATTTCCTGTATTTACAAAAACAAAAAAGAAGTCATTCAAGTCAAAAATAATGTCACTTTTCAATCGCACAGTAGATCATAGAATGTCTGTGTAGAAAAATGAAATTGATTTTAATGGGTAATTTTCAAATATTTAAGGCTTGTTGGACCTGTAGGGACGAGAATTGTAGAACAATTTTTATTTAGTCTTCGCTGGATATTTCAGTTAAACATGTACCTACTACATTCAAGAGCTTAACAAAGCGTACTTGCCGACAATTTACAAGTAAGGCCTATCAGCTTATCATATAAGTTGAATTGATTCTCCACTCCATTAATATGTAGCTCAGTTCAGTAGTCCGCAATCCAACTTAAAGTATATAAATGCAAATAAAATAAAATTATCAAAGGAAAATTGCTTTAGTGATCTAAGTCATGGCATGGCTTATAATGAACTGTCGTGGTAGGGGACGAAGAAAAATTTATATTTACTATTTAAAATGAATCCTAGTATAACAAAAATCTTTCTCCCTATAAAACTAACTAACTCTGTTCGAGAATTGCCTGTAATTTTTATAAATGTGCATGTGATTAATTAATTATTATCATATTCATATGAGTATTACTTTCTTTTTTTTCTGTTATTTTCTTTTTTAAAACTGAAATCATTTACTCATAAATTTTCCTTTGTTCTTTACAAAAATTCTTTTGTTTTTCGTTAACCAGATTGTAATGATATTGGTGTAATAAATTGATAACACATTTTTAATAGTGTAATTCATTAACATTTTATTTAATTTTAATTATTTCTGATTTATTATCTTTTCAATTTCATCGTTCAATTTATGCACATATTTTATTTATCAAAAACAAAACAAAAAAAAAGAAAAACCCTAATCTTTTATTTAAAACAGAAAATTGACGCTGTTGATAAACGAACACAAGGCACAAACAGAAATAACATATTTTATTGTTGTAAATGAAAATTTCATTTTATATTAAATTTATTGTATTTAATTTAAGATTATCTTGGCTATCGTTTTTCTTTTAATTCTTATCTAGAAAAAAAGTGCGCTATATGAACATTTGTTGCCATAGTCAACATACATATGTATGTATGTAGTTAAGCAGTTCTATCAGTTTTTATCAAAAAATTAATAATTTTTTCCTTGAAAAATTGATAAAAAAAAAACTAAAATGTTATTATTATGTGTTGTAAAATTGATTTTTATCACAAGAAATTTTGAAATGAACAAAAAATACGCATAAAATTCCACATGTAGGTATTTGTTAGGTATGTTATTTATATGACGTAGGTATATATAAGTATATAGGTAGATAGAAATGGAGTATTCAGAATCAGAAATACAGATTTGAGGGATTGCTCATGTAAGAATAACTCAAAATTGATTACAAAATTTTTGCAGAACTTCAGAATCAAATTTAAATCTTCGCTCTAGGGTTTTCAACGTCATTCTATTAAAAAATTTAAAAGTACTTTATTTCTGACTGAACAGCCCTCTAGTATTTTGTCCATTTCAAATATTAATAAAAATTTAATTAATAATCGATTGAAAAAGTAGGTATTCCACACACATAATCATGTATATTCAGAGATAATGTGTGTTATTAATTTTTAAAAAAAATTTATAGTAAACAAAAAATCCGATAACAATTACAAATTGCATACGCATAGACACACAAACGGTTAAGTATTTAGAAAATGATTAAGTGGTAATTAAAACCACATATGTATATGTACCTACTTAATGTTCAAATAATTTCAAATGGCAAAAAAACAGAGTTCAAAAACTTGAACTCTGTCACATACATACGTACATATTGTGTTTTGGTTCATAAATTACTAAATGAGAGATTTAATAGTGCGAATTAAATGATATAGAAAAAAAAATTATAGAAAAAATGTGATGGTATACATTTGACATTAAGAGATTATTGTTACGTTTGTACACCTACATACATACATAAATGTACATTTGTATTTGGGTATACATGAAAGTTCACATAACACTTTTCTATATGTGCACGTACCACGTATAAAATTTTGCGTAGGTGAATGAAATCTATTAAAGAAGAAAAAAGAAAGTTTATTTGAAAAATTTTCTGAATCCTTCTTATATTGACATCTGTTTCTGTAACAGAAAAAACAAAAATAATGTTGAATAGCAAAGGAAAAATTATGTGAATTATTTGATATGTTGCTTATGTTTTGAAAAGCCTGTTGATCATATGCGTGACCAAGTTTTATGATGTATAAAAAAGTTTTACATATATAGAAGCATTAAAGAAGTTTTTTAATTTAATTATTGTTAGCATGAAAATGTCAAACAGGCGTGGGTATCAATTTTCTTGTTTTCTAAAAATTCTGATTTTTTTTTTTTTTTTTTTTTTTTCTGAAAATGAATAAATAATTATTTTTTATAATTACATATCTATAACGACCTAATAATCCCTAGTAAATCCTGCGAATTTACTTTGATTGATTTTTGTTTAATGATTTCATTTCTACAGTCATCAATCTCAAGTACTTTATACAGTTGTCAATGTCATCTTGTCTATATTATTTGATCTTCATACATATCTCAGGATTAAAAAAATATGTATTATATTACCCAACAATTACTTTTTACACGGGTTTACATTTACAATTTAATTAAAATTTTTTGATCCATCTGAGTTTATTAGTTCAATTAATTGCGATTACATTCAAGTTTTCCTAAGATATTCTTTATAGATATCAGTTGTTTCATTTCTGTTTATAGTTTCAATTCTGTTATAAATTTCTAAATTTTCATTCTTAGAAATTATTTATTTACGTAATAAATTTGTACCATTAAACTCAATAAAATTCCTCCATATAATAAATGAGATAATTTTCTTTACAAACACATATCACACGATTATTGCAATCATTTAACAAACGAAAAAATTTCATACAGAAAGGAAACTTTTTTATTCACACCTTTTTTTAATTTTTTGCAAATTTGTTAAGAAATTAATTTGATTTTTTTAAAATATTTATCAAATTTTATATTTTTATCTGTAAAATTGTGTGTCATTATAATGATATTCCCTTAGCAACTCTAATTTCAAAATTTATAATATAAAAGTGTAATAAACAAATGAAAAGAAAAAGTAATGTGTGAAAAATATTTCATTCTTACGTACGTAAACATAAGTGTGTACAATTTCTTAAGTGTTTTGTACGTACATACGTACTTCAAAGATTAAATAAATCATATGATTGCTATTGATAAAATACATATACATATGTATGTAGAGTAATATATTGGACAAAAAAAAACACTTTAAACTGTTTCTCAACTTTGATTGGGGTTACTTATAAAGGATCTCATCATTGATGCAATTATAAATATCATCCACCTTTGTACATTCTTTAATCGATCAATTTTATTAAAAGGATAATAAGAATATATATATTTTTTTTAAATTCTGAATTTTTAATTTCTTATTATCGTTTCTCATTTTTATTTTCATGTCATAAAAATAAGTACGTTAATAAATTTACATACATAAATACATATTTATAAATAGGCGCTATTTATAACGTCTCATTTCATTTATTTTAAATTCTAAATTGATTTTCTTCTTGTTTTTTATTTTGTTTACACTCTATTATTGTATATTTAATTATTTGCATATCTCATATATATACATATAAATCGGGTATACCACACAATAAGCGACACCAAGAGTATTTCAATTGAAGCTCAGTATTTCCAATTAAAATTTGTATAATAAACCCTCAACCCTATGAAAACCGCCTCTTCCGAGATAACATCGATATCATGTAACTGCCAAAAACCTGGATCTTTTAAGCTGTTCGAACAACGGAAATATGATTTCAAAGAAAAATGTTTCCTGGCATTTTAATTGAAACACAGAATTTTTTTTAATTTTATACATTATTAATTTTGATTATTTTATTTATCTAACTTTAGTTAAAATAATTTTATTGAAAAGAAATTTTATTTTACAAAATATACCTATACAATCCAAATGACAATCATGTACCTAATTTGTAGGAAAATTCTCTTAGTGACACTTATTCTAAGACACCCACTCTATGTATAGTAAATATAAGTATGTAGATATATGTATGTATATTTATTAGAAGATATTGTAATTGTTATTTAATTTGTTCTAGTTATTGTTAGCCATCATTTATATTATTACATACATAAAAATACAAATATGATAATAATTGCGATTAAGTCAATATACACATAGTTGTATATATGCATGTATGGACATTTAATATTTTATATGTAGTATAGTATTGTATATATTACTTTTTTTTCTTTATTAATTTATTTTCTTTGTACAGTATATATATACATACACATCAGGAAAAATGGTTTTGTTGTTTTTGTTGATTTTATTATTTTGTTGTTTTGAAAATTATATGTATGTATGTAAGTATACATTGTTTGTACTTAAATTGTGTGATATATGTACATACATTTAAAGTATTTGTTATTATATGTATATACTTTAAAGATATTTACTTGATTATGTTCGATTTTATGATAGTTTTTATTGTATCTCGTATAAAAATATATTGATAAATATATTCAATTTGATTATGACGTTATGAGCATTTGAGAAAAAAAAAAAAAATTTTTTTTTGTATTTCAATAAAATTCAGTTAGTTAGAGTGTTGTTGATCTTCAATATTGATATATAAATTGTTGAGGATCGCATCGTATTCCTTGTGCGGATATTTTTTCAAAATTTTCCAAAAACAAAAAAATAATTTTTTTTTTTGTTTTTTAAACATTTTCACAATTTTTGGTTTATTTCAATTTTACTAAAAATGATAAGAAATTTAGTGATAATTTATTAATATAAAAAATTTAAGGATCAGAAAACAAAAGAAAGTTTTTTTTCATTTTGTGTACATTCTCGTGTTATCATTATTGTTTTTGATCATGGAACGAGATCGGGAAGAACCTGTAATAATTGTGGTATGTGATTTTGTATTTTCTGTTTTCTTTTAAAAAGTGGAATTTTTACTCTAATTAAAACAAAAAATTTAAAAAATCATGAATTTCTGATTTTTAACGTTTTCCAAAACGAATTTTCTATCCGTTTTGTAAATAAGCAAAATAGATTTGCTTTATTGTATTTTTCTTCTTCTGATAATTACAAAATCAATCAAAATCATTAAACATATTTTAATACATATCTTGAATTTTCAAATTTTCATTTTTTTTTTTTTTTTGAATTTTTCCAAAAAAAAATTTAACGGTAAATTTTTGAAATTCCATGCATTAATCGATTTAAATGAAAAAAGGAAAAATAAAAATTTTTTTATAAAATTAATCGATATTTAATCCTACTTCATTGATAAAATAAATGAAATTTTATTGATGTCGATGTTACTATTTAAAATTAAGTGTTTTTTAAAAGTTAAATTAACAATGTAGGTACATATGTATACTATATATAAAGTGTGGTGGAATGCAAGGGAATATTTATTTTAATTATGAATAGAAGTGTTTATTGTATAATTCCGCAAAAAACAGTAGAAAAAATTTTATGAGGGTTTAATTAAACTTTAATTTAAGTATCATAAATAAATTGATCGTATAAAGCTCTGTATAATTTTGTATATGAAATTTTTATTATATTTTCATCGCAGTTTAATGTTCATATATATACATAGTATATTCAAGTACTGTAGTCTAATGATACCACGATCGTTTGTTTACGATCCAAACTTATTTCATGGATCATTGCGATGTTGTTCAAAATTTTAATACAGCTAAAAGCTAAAAGATGAAAATAATAAATTGTAAATAAAATAAAATTAAAATGCCGCCCGCATGGCTACTCGTGTCATACATGCAAATATATGATATAATTTGATGATCTTCCTTAAGTATTAAATAAGAATGTATCTTCTATTATACTCTTCCTATTGTAATTTATAACAAATGAAAATGTTGTACAACAAATTTATTATTCAAATCATTTTGAAAATGAAAATTTTCAATTATACAATAATGTATACAAGTAACAGAGTAATAGAATATTACAAAGTATTTTTTTTTTGTGTTTTTTGTATTACATGATCAAAATACTAATAATTTGCTGACTTTGTCAACATTGTAAAAACAAAAAAAAAACAAATGCATGTCGTAGTGTATGTATATCAATACTGTGTTATAAATTTGAATGAAAATAAATACTTTTACTTTTTATATTTTCAATTCAAGAGCAAATTTTATAATATGACATAAACACTAACTACTAAATTAAAAGGAACAAAAAATAAAATCAAATGTGAAAAAAAAGATCTTCTATTCTCTCTACGTAAGAATTTTGTTAATAATAAAAAAAAAAAGAAATCACATTTGATCATCATGTGATGACCATGGATATAGGATTGTAGACAAGTTCGTAATTATTATGTCATTGATATAATGATCACCATACTCATAATACAATACAATATACATCTGGGATCATAAAATAATGTGTTGATCATTTTTATCTATTCATTTATTATTCATTTATTCTTTTATTTATGTACATATTTTAATAGATTTGTTTTGTTTGTTTTTAATACATTATTTTAATTTTTATATTCACCACCATTATTTCTGTTTACTGTATTAATTAATTTACTAAGTTATTTGTTAATTTCCTCGAAGCTTTGTATATAATGATTTTTCTTTTAATTTTCATCTTCTAGACTGATAGTGAAATAGCCTGTGAAGAAGCAGCTAGATTAACAGCTGAATTACAAGGTGAAAACTCACCAGAAGATGATGAAGATGATTTATGTGAATATCATGATTTACCACCACCACCTGATGGAGGGTAAGTACCAATAATTAATGTAATTGATAAAATACGCACAATTTCAATATAATAATAAAAGTTCATTGTAAATTATATATGGAAAAAGAAACTCTGATCTGTTATTTTTTGTAAGTGATCGGCTTTAGCTCAAAGTCAGATACAAAATCTTAAAAAAATATTACAGTATCGTCACTCATAATAAAAAAATCCAAATTTGTTCATAATTTTATTATTCTATCTATGTACGTAAATGGAAAAAAAATATGTGTGCTATGTCACAAATTCTGTACCTCCTGTACCTTCTGTACCAACTTCTGTTTAAAATTCTGTATTTTCTGTACGATTTAAATTTTTGTCGAGAATTCTTGAATTCGTTATAAATTTGATGTCGTAGTTTTATGTTCACGGTATTTTTTTAAAAAAAGTAAACTTTTAAAATAACCTTGATGGAAAATTAAATTTGTATCATCCAATTTTCTGATTGGGTTTTTAAGCAAATGTATAACCCTTGAAAAGTAAATGTAGTGCAGAGAAGAAAAAAAATGAGGTTGTTTCTTAATTCTATCATATATGTTATTTTATCGATTAAATTTATTTTGTACTTACATGTATGACCCTCAGATACATTTCATCACATTTTCAAAAGTTTTTTAATTTTCTTTTTTTGTAAGCTTTTGACAACATTGATGATATGAAAAATTTGAAATACTGTACAGAAATGTGTCCTTCAAATAATTTTTAAAAAAACGATAAATTTTATGCATGCTCAAAGAATACGATATTATCATAATTTTAAATTGCATTTATTTTTTCTCTTTTCACCTTTTTCTTTAAAATTTAGTTATGGTTGGGTTATCGTTTTTGCATCGTTTATGTGTAACATGATTGTAGACGGTATCGCATATACATTCGGTATATTCCTTGGAGATTTTGTTAATTATTTTGGGGAAGGTAAAGGAAAAGTTGCATGGGTCGGAAGTTTATTAAGTGGTGTATATTTAAGTGCAGGTATAATATAATGAAAAAACTAAATGAAATTTTTCATCTACATACATATGTACATGCATATGTGTTATTGAACTAATGAATGGTTTTAATTCATTCTTGTATTTAGGTCCTGTGGTATCAGCTTTAGCAAATAAATACGGTTGTAGGGCAGTTTGTATAGGTGGCAGTATTATTGGCTGTATTGCATTCGTTCTAAGCACGTTTAGTACATCAGTTAATATGCTTATGGTTACGTATGGTGTAATAGGAGGTAGAGAAATTAATTTTCTTTCTCTATTTAAAATATTTATGTATATATATTTTTTTAAATATTTTTTTTTTTTTGTTTTTGTTTCTTAAGGATTTGGATTTGGTATGATCTATTTACCAGCCGTTGTTGCTGTTGGTTACTACTTTGAAACGAAACGTTCTTTAGCAACTGGTATCGCTGTATGTGGTTCAGGTTTTGGTACATTCACATTTGCTCCATTAGCATCATTTTTATTAGATGTATTCAGTTGGAAAGATTCATTATTAATATTTGCTGGTTTAATATTAAATTGTGTTATATTTGGAGCACTGATGCGACCATTAACGTAATTAATAAACTTAAACTTTTATCTTTGTAGAATTTTAAATTTAAATTTTTTTTTGTATTTTTGTGTAGGTATCCCAAAGAAAAAAAAGTAAAACCATTAATGCAACGAATGTATGAAGAGAAACGGTTACAATTAGAACGTGGTTCAATTGGTGGTTCATACTTTATGGTACAATTACCAGATGGTACAATGGAGAAAAGATTAAAAATGCCGATAAATGCTGATCCCGGTGTACATTCTAGTCTTAATTTAGATCAATTAGCAGGTATATTTACAATTAGGGCGTAACATTTGATTTTTAAATGATGTTTTGACATTTTCTATAGCTCAACAAAGTGGTAGTTTACATCCGGTACCAACATTACCAACAATAACTGAATCCAAAGTAATAAGTAGCCAAAGTCCGCCAGAATCAAATAGTCAATTAGAATCATCATCGACAACAACAACAACAACAATAACAGTACCAAGACCAAAACGATATCATCGTATGTCTGAAATAAATCCACCATCAAGTGATTTATTAGATGCTAAAAATATGCCAAGAAATGCCTCACAACCGGCATTTACGTCCCATCAACGTGGTAATAAAATCCAATTAAAAACAGTGTGCTTTCAAAATTCTTATTGACAATTGAGATCACACTGTATTTATATATATTTTTTTTTATCAATTTCATTTTTAAATACCTTTTTAATGTATTTTGGTTAATTTGTATTTTTTTCAATTTTTTAAAAATTATTTTGTAAAGGTCTTCCAAAAAATGGTTCCGTTCCAACATTTGATAGAATACGTAAAACATCAACAAGCGATCGTTTTAAGCCAACATTATCAGCTATACGCGCACATTCACGTGGAGATATTGATAGTAATGGTGATGTACGTAGAAATGTAATTTTAAGGCAAACCGCGAATTCGGCAGGCAGCAGACTTAATTCTGATTCAGACACTGTTAGTAATAAATGCGCAAGCAAATTTTTTTACCCTATATAAAAAGAAGAAATATTGCACGTTTCTTCTTATATTTTCTTATACATATTATGTATATTATAAAATTTTTCTGTAAAGTACAAATATATGTGTGAACATTTTTTTTTTTTAATTTAATTTCTCATGTAATAATTTTTGATTTGAAATTTTTATTTTCAGTAGTATTTTTTTCTTACTCGTAATCTCGTAATGGATTATCAAACCAAATAAATCTAAAAACTATATGCTTTTTGTATTTTTGCTTTAATACGTAAATATGTATGTATATCCTTTATTTAATTTTTTTAGATGCTTGCTTGCCTCTCGAAATACAAGTATATTATATTATAAAATAAAATATAGATGTAGTCTGTAATTTAGTTTGTAAGCTAATAAAAGTTTGTATTTGTAGGGCAAAATTCTCAAGAAAAATTAATTTTTCATATAAAGTAAAATTGAAGAGAAAGTGTGGTGTGACCGGTAAAAGAAAAACTAATTTATGTAGAATATTTATATATGTAGATGTTGTATGTGTGTTGTGGGCGTATGGTACATTAGAATGTGTTGAATTTAAAGATAATATTTATTTAATTAACAATTAATAAATATTGTGTGATAGTATAAATTTGATGGTAAAATATGATATAAAATTAAAAGACAAAATTTAAGAAAAATAAAAAAAAGTAAAGTAAAAGTACATAAACGTCTTTGGAGAAAGGGAGTAGACATAAAAAATAGAATTTATATGTAACAAGTTAGTAATTATTTACAATGTGGGGGATAATTTTTCTAACAATAACAAATAATGTACATATTTTTTGATTTTTATATATTTTTTTCGTGTATTTATTTTTTTTTACATATACGTAGGAAATGTTTACATCAAAAGTATCATTATCAACACGAACAGATAGTCAATCAAAAATGGTTCGTCCATTATCACGTAAAGATATATTCTATTCTGGTTCAGTTACAAATTTACCTTTGTATCAATCACAAAAATCGTTAACAAATTATAGAAATTCAGTAGTATCATTAACAAAATATGAGAAAAGTATGCGTGATGTACGTGGTCCTTCTGCTGATCCAATGGCTGAAATAGAAAAGGGACGAGAACGTATGTACCAAAATTAGATTATTATTATAGTAAATGTTATACACTTAATTTTTTATTTTGTTTACAGAATATTCCCTTTGTCCATGTTGTGTTCTACCAGAATCATTTAAATCAGCTTTAGGTGCTATGTTGGATGTTAGCTTATTAAAAGACCCCGTATTTATGTTAATTGGAATTTCAAATGTATTTGGTATGGCTGGTTTATATGTTCCATTTGTGTATTTGGTCGATGCAGCTATATTAGATGTAAGTTGACTTGAAAAAAAGAAGGCCATTGAAGCGGAAGAAAATTTAAAAGAATAATTTTTTTCCTCTTCCATTTGTTTCTTAACTTTTTTAATAGGGAATTGAGACGAGTAAAGCATCATTTTTACTTTCAATTATCGGTATAACAAACACATTTGGTCGTGTAATTTGCGGATATGTAGCAGATTTTCCAAAAGTCGATTCATTACTACTGAATAATATCTGTTTAGCAATATCAACAGTATCAGTAGCAGCAACTCCATTATGTCATTCTTATGCTGCTTACGTTGTAATGTCGGTTTTCTTTGGAATTGCAATTTGTAAGTAATCTCATTTAAAAAAATAAAAATAAATTATTTTTTATTAATCCGCCCCCATTGTATTTATTTAAATAGCCGGATACATTTCTTTAACGTCAATTATTCTTGTTGATCTATTGGGTTTGGATAAATTAACGAATGCCTTCGGTCTATTAATATTATTTAGAGGTTTTGCGGCGATAATTGGTTCACCATTAGCTGGTGCTGTTTATGATTCAACAAAATCATATTCGATACCATTTTATATGGCAGCAGCATTTTTTGGTATATCAACGGTAACTAGCTTTATGGCACCAGCTATGAAACGGTATTGACAAAAAGAAAATATTCTTCAAAATTTTTAACGCTTATTGTTATAATGACGAATACTCTTACCTTTTTATAGTTGTGTTAAATCTGATCAAGTACGAGTTCATATGGAAACATTAACACCAATCGATGAAGAACCAGCTGAAGATTTAGCTGATGATGATCAACCGATAACAATTTTACCAAAAATAGTACGTACGTTACCAAGTCCACAATATGAAAATGATGGTAGTGGTGATACAGCTGTTGGTAAAAGGCTGTCATCACCTCCGCCACAATCATCTATACATTCACCTTCTGTTCCACCTCCATCATATAATTCTACAACACAAGCTTCAACAAATAATACAACAACAACAACAACCGATAGTCCTAATAAATTACCCTTAACTGAAAGCAATAATACATTAACAAATAAAACATCAATTAATTCACAAGTAACAAATAATGATAGTAATAATAAATTAAAATCAACAGCAGCAAACAATGATAATGAGGTTAGTCAAATTGAATCAGTTCTATAATAGTAGTAAAACAAATAAAAATTAAAGGACAATTTAAAAATTAAAAGGAAAGAATGATTCTTGCCCGATGTTCAATAGCTGCATATATTTAATATTTATAAATTGACTGACTGACTGAATAATTTTATAAAAAAATGATTTATTTGCTTTACTTTGATGTAGTACAATAATGCAGCTATCGTCTAAAAAATTGTTTATTTTTCTTTAAACTGGAGATTAAAAAAAAATTATTTTGCAATTAGGTATTAAGTTTAAATTTGACAACAACAAAAATTATGAAAGTAATATAATATATAAGAACAAAATAACCAAAAAAAAAAAAACTTAGAAATTGAAAAAAAATCGTTAAAAATTTTGAATTAAAAATATAAGAAAATTAAGTTATAAATAGAAGCCTCTAAAAAAAGGGAATTGTTCCGTCTTTTTTTGTAAAAACAGAAAAATTGTTAAGAAAATCAAATTCGAAATGATTTTGTAAACACACGCACACATTTAAAATTATTACACATAAAAACATTAGAAAATAAAATTTACAATATTTAATGTAATAACAAAGAAAATAATAGAAGTAACTTAAAATCGCATGTAAAATTTAAGAAATATAGAAAATTTAAAAAGCAAACAGAACTTAAAATTAAAAGATACGATACAAAGTGAAAATGATAATAATGATAAGAAAAAGAAAAAAAAAATTTAATTTTTTTTCTCATTTTATATATAATTGAAAAATGCAAATTAAAACGTCGTATGTTTTCTTTTCATTTTTATTTTGTATTCTTTCAAAAATTTGTATTTTTATTCGATAGTTTGTTTTTATTACTATTATTTTAAAATGAAAATGTAAATAAAACTAAAAAAAAAAAATGAAAGAAATTTTTATAATTATTATTGTTGTTATTTGCAGTATTAAATATTAAGTTAAATATTATTTTTTTGTAAGCAATACAAGGAAAAAAAGGAAAATTATATACGGTTATTTAGTTTTTTCAAACAATAATTTATTCTAATATTTTGCAATTAGTATATGTCTCTTGATAAGTGTACATAAAATGAAAAAATTTCATCTTTCATAATAAGGGCGTCTTTCATGACGTCCTCCACTTAGATATAAATGTGACATATTTTAAATAGAATAGATTACAAATTTCTGAGGTCCAATGGTAGCATCTGCGTAAATTACGTTATCAAAAGACTACGACAATATATCAAAAAATTTTAACGATATCACTATCATTAACGCAAATGCTTTCACTGGGCTCCAAGAATTACCTTTTTTATTTAAATGATAAAGAAATATTAAAATACAATCAAAATTTTTAAAAAATCTTTGAAACTTTGCATCAAAGTTTTTTCGTTTTTTGTTTTAGTTTTGTTTTTTAAATAATAACTTTTTTTTTCCATTTTATAATGTTTTTATTTTTCTTTTTTATCAATTTCTGTAAGAATTTATATTGTGTAAATATTAAAAAGAATATTGAAGTGTAATAATGAAAAATAAAACAGAAAATTTAAATGAAAACAAATTTAAATATAAATGCATGCTAGGCGCATAATTTATAAGTTATATACTTTTAAAAAAGTACTAAGTAAATCGTAGAAATAACGATACTTTCTTTTATAAATTAAAAAAAAAAATAAAACAAAGATGTGTATTATAGAACTGATTTTTGAAGGGTAACCATTTAACCAGGAAACACTAAAATTGCGTATACAATAAAAATATACATATTGTATTCAAAATGTTTATTTTGAAAAATTTTAGTTTAAATTTAAAAAATTATGTACTTTGAAAAAATAAATAAATTCGTTGTATAAAACGATGTCATAAAATATACGAAAAAAAAAAAAAATAAAAGAGAAAAACATTTAATTTGTGTGCATGTATATAATATTATGTATGTATTTAAAAAGGAGAAGAAAATCAAAGAAAACAAACTTTTTTAAGTTATGTATAATATTTTCAACCTTTACACTTGAGGACTTTGAGGCGTAGCTGTGAAAATTTTTTTCTTCAAATAAAGTAAATAGTACGCGGTGAATCACTTAAGAATGAATTACAAAAAAAAAAAAAATTTGAAATAAAAATAATTTTCAGTTCAATATCACTTAGGCCCTCTCTTTCAAATTGAAAACAAAATTTCAAATGGCTTTACTTCAAAGGTCTCATATATAAAGGATTTTAACATGTATATTGTAGTAGACGATGGTGCCGCATTTAAGAATTCAAAGTTAAAATGTTATGAAAAAACTTTGTACGAATAAAAGTAAATAAAATAAACAATTGTTTTATATTTTAAAAATATTAAATATAAAAATTTTTTGAGTTTTCATTTGATATCGTGAGTATTTGTAAGAAAGAACTGTAATGGAAACTTAAGATAATATTGATGATGCCTAAATAATTCACATTTTGAAAATATTTTTACCACTTTAACTATATTATTATTATACAAAGTATTTTTAATGATTTCATTTTTAATTTTCTATATCATCCTTTTTGAAATTGAATAAAATGACAGGGAATTAGAATACGTTTTAGATAGATAGAAAAGAAAAAAAAATTGTAAGAATTTTTAAGGAATTCATGTTTTTTGTACTTTGCTAAAAAGAAAACAAGCAGACAAACGAAGGAATAAATGAGTGTAAATTAAATTTGTATTTCGCTTTGATTTTTTTTTTATTCTCAAATTAATTTTTTTAAACAAACTTATTTTAAATAAACAAACTTTTGTAAAAAAATTTTAAAGAATGGAAGAAAAATGTAATAAAACGAGTTAAATTAATTTGATAAAATTTAAATACATTACTACTACTACATAAAAAAAAAAACCCAAGTTATGATGCTCATTACACAGAAAAATAAATGAACAAAATAAAAGCATACGAAGCATAGGAATGAACTGGAATTCTTACTTAAAAAATTACTTTAAAATAACAATGGCTAATTTAAGTAAAATATAAAAAAAATAAGAATCTTTTTTCTTTAAATCTATCAAGTCTAAAATATACACACATAAACAAAAAATAGTTTTTCTGTATAAATCAAAGTTTGAAGCTAAAAAGAATCATTAAAAAAAAGGTAAAAAGTTATGGTTAAAAATCAGTCAACAAATTTTCTTTTTTGTTGAATTTTGTAAGGAAAACTCAAAATATTTTAGAACTTAAGAACAGAATTATACCAATTTAACAACAAAATTATGTGAATATGAAACCTCATAAAGAAAACATCAAAATGTTAATTACTTATTACCACGTTATTATAAGTATTCAAATAAATTATGTATTTTATACAATGTGCTACGTATAAAATTGTTATCTAAATAAAAAAAAAAAAAATGAAATTTGTAAAGAATAAAAAAAGGAAATTCAATAAATTAAGCGAGATATTAAGTGAATAAATTGATAAGGAAAAACAAATATTTCAAACACAAAAAGAGCAAAAAAAAATGAATTCAAATGAGAATAAATTAAGTATTAAAAAAAATGAAAATAAAAAATGTAATAAAATTAAAATACAAAAATAAAATAAATCAACAAAAAAACAAAAACAAATTTTTGTGTTTTTGTGTAAATAATTTGTTAGGAAATATATAATAAAAATTAATTATTGTAAATTATTATGAAATACATATTTAAAAAAAATAAATAAAATAAAATAAATTACAATGATACAATAATAACAATTATAAATAGAATACAAAAATTAAATAAATTATTGTGAAATTAAAAACAAAAACAGATAGGAAAAAGAAAATTGCAGATAGGATGGTATATTAAAATACACTTTAGATGCATATAAATGAAAATGATTAATGTAAAAAATAAAATTGATAAAAATAATATATTTAAGAAAAAACAAAAATAAAAACAATTTTCAAATACAAATAAAAATGCAAAATTAATACAAATTAATTTTATTTTAGAGTGTAAATTTTAAATTAATTAATTAGTTTTTTTTTTTTGCGAATAAAAAGAAAACAAATAAAAACAAAAAGTGATAAAAAGAAAAATAAATATTTAACAAAAATTTAAATTGATTGTATTTTTGAAATGTAAATCGAATCCTTTAAATTTTTTTTATCGTTTCACTAGGAGGAGGCATCATAGCGCTATAACAAAATGTCTCTAACGAATATTTTAATTCGTATTTGTTTTTTCATTTTTTATTTGAAGCCAAATATCATAATTTTTATAGTCCACCCAGTGTTAGTTTTGCAACGTTGGACCTGCCAAATGCTAATTGCTAATTATGTTTTCTAAGAGCAACTTCAGCCATAATGCTTCAAAAATAATTGCTAACTAGTAACTACATACATGTCTGCATGCTTTAACTACACCATTGAAGTAAACATGGAAGTAAAGAGACAAAAGATTTTATAATCATTTAGTATTAGTGGAGAAAAAAGTCAATAAAAATGAATGTGAATCACTGAATTGCATATCATTATGAATATGATGCCAACAGTATCATAGTAGTTTTCTGTTTTGAAGCAGAACAGAATTATTACAAACAACTAGTAATTTGAGTAAGTTCAAAGCTCTAATACTCTAATACTTTTTTTCATCATCTAATCATCATTATATGATTATTAATTTAATGAATATTCAGCAAATATTACTTAAAAATGCTGAATTTATCATTTTATATGATAATTAAATTTTTATGATCAAGAAAAAAAGGAAGACAAAAAAACAACAACAGAGAATATAATTTGAATTTTAATTAGCTATTTTAAATTTTTCATATTATCTGATCATTATTTGTGAATATTTTCATATGTCACGAATAATAACAGAAATGATCTATTCTATGTAGGTAATTCTTTTCGTATGTAAAGTCTATTAATTATTTTATTTTTTTACCATATGCTATTGTATATATTGTATTTGAATTTCATGGCCCATTATATTACGGGTATATAAAATGTGGAACTACGAACGAATGGTCAGAATATTTAATTACAATACATATTGCACGTATATAGAATATAGACATAATTTTACGTTAGTTTACTTCCTCTTTATTACATACAATACACGATACATTCATATAGTGGGTACTTTCAAAATTTGAACATTTGTTATGCGTGTATTGTGTACATGCAAGAAAATATCGTAATCAAGTATGATTTTGCCCAGCATTTAATTTTTTTTTCCTGAAATCATATGAGCAAAGTACTCAGTATTTTTGCAGAATTTGGGCAAATATTGTTTTCTTTGAAATATTGAAATTCTAAACATGATATCTTTTAAAAATGCAATGTATGTACTTCAATTGCTGAGTCTTTAAAGTGCCCGATATGCCCAGTATTGTTTTAAACACTGTTGAATTAAATTGTTGACTAATACAACGACTCTTGTAATATGACGAATAAAATAAATGATTATAAAAAATATGGGTAATTCACGTTACATGAGGGTTAACTTTAATAAAGTAGTTAAGGTATAACGTATAAATATTTGAATAATGTAAGTTTTTGTGATATAGTTTCTACGATTTTACTTCGTATGACCCGAGAGCTCATAAGTGGAGATTTGAAATATACGGCGATTCATTTGATTGGGAATTTTTGTAGAGCATATCCAAATCCACACAATACGAAGGTTACCTATACATACGGCATGTACATTCTGCATATAGCTCGACTTACTGTTCATTTCTGGTTTTTATTTTACTTTTTTTTTCTGTTTTAATAATTTTACCTAATGTAGAGATGCATGAAAGTGCCACATACACAAATACTTTGAAACTTTAAAATTTTTATTTCATGGAAAAACGAAAATAACAAAAATATATTAACTTATCATATACAAACGTGTGCAGTTACGTTACAAGTTTTTGTTATTATTTTTTGAAAATATTAAATTATATACTTAAAACTGTATGTTGTATGTAGAAGAAAATTGAACTCAACGAACCTCAATAATATATATTACTACTACTATTACAGTACTACAGTATAATACACCTCTATCCTATACTCTTTTTCATTCATTTTCATATTCTGAATAATTCATTCGTTATTCATTTCTCTGATGTGTATAAACTATAAAGCTCTTTAACAAATCTCTACGATAAAAAAAATTTATGTGATCAAAATTTAAAGAAATAAAAACAAAATACGTATAAAAAAAAATAACATGATAACTTCAGGTGTGTTTATTACCTTTTGAACAAAAAAATTTCATTTTTTAAATTTTTATTCATTAAATTGTAAGAATATTGTTGTTGATTTTTAGTATAGTGTAGTGCAGAAACACACAGTTCATAATATTATTATATTGTAACCGTTTGCGGTTATTGCTGTTTTTGTTTGATCGTCATCATATTTGTATCGTAATCGTAAAAAAAAAGTTCGTTGATTTTTTTTATATGTCGATCATCATAGTAGTATTAGAGAAATTTGTATAACATCTATAATAGTAAAAAAAATTTTCCAAAAAAAAAAAACATGAAATTTTGTCGTTGACGTCGTCATCAATCGTCGACATCATAATCACAAGATCGTTAATATTTGATCGACTAAATTTATCTTAGTTTAAAAAAATTTTCTTTTATTCTATAATTTTCATAACTTTGAACTTTTCCTTGTACAAAAAAAAAAAAAAATAAATAAATGCATAAATAAAAATTTATTGTGTGGCTTTTGTGTTGTAATAAAAATTAATTAAATGCAATAAAAAAAATTATAATAATTTATGATCAAATAAAGAAAACGACATACGTACCTATCTATTTTCTTTCATTTGTGGTGTTTTTGAGTGCTACTATTGAAAAATTTAAGAAAATCGTTTTTGATAGAAAAAAATTTTCTATTCAGATTGCAACTGTGTGTGATCATACGTTTTTTACGTTACTTTAAAACGTATGCAAAATATTGCAAGATCACCTTACAATCTTAAAAATATCGTAAAAAAACAGATAAAATAAAATAAATTGGAAAAAGGTGAAAAATTGTAAAAAACAAAAAAAAAAAAAATACTGAACAACATTTTTTGTAATAAAATAAAAAGCTTAAATACGATGAACATAATAATATAAAAACCGATACGTGTATACGATAAAATTCTTATCTTTTTATGAGTTCAACAAAGAATTATCACGATAAATATTATAAAAATACACAAAATTAATTCTTGTATGGGTACACGATCGTATGTGTATGAGAGCGAGCACATATGTATATGTAATATGTACATGTAGGTACCCATTATTTTAATAACATATTCTTATATTTTTTTTACCTGATAAAAAAAAATTATATTCAAGTGCCTGAATTAATTGAAATATCAAAGTGTACAACTGGTAAAAAAAAAAAACAAAAAAAATACATAAAATAGTATACGTTTGTATATGTGAAAAAATATTATATTATTCATCAAAAATCAGAATAAATTCCATATAAAATTAAATCACAACAAAATAATAAAAAGTGATAGAAAATAAAAATTTTATTTAAACACGAAATATTTGAAAATTTTAAATTTTTTCTCGTGATCACAGGTCACAATCAATTAAAGAAAACATAAATACAAAAAAAATTTTTTTGCTTAGTGAAAAACAAAAACTAAAAAAGAAGTTATAATTAAATCAGTGAAAAGAGAAAATAACTACATACATATATAGGTATATCTATATTTTGTATTATTTATCTAATTATTTTTTAAATTAAAAATTACACATACACATCATAACATTCATTTACATTTTATACATCTGTACAAAAGTTTACATGAATTAGCTTCAATAATGTTTGCGAATATGCCTTTATTTAATAATAAAAATAAATTAAAATCATCATCGACATCACCATTAAATAGTGATAATAATAGTGGTATAATATCAACAAATGGATGTGTCTTATCATCATCAGGATCACATCAAATATCTGAAAATAATAATACTGCAACAACAACAGCGACAACAGTAGTAGGTGTATCAACAGCATCAGCATCAACAGCAACAA
This sequence comes from Anthrax anthrax, assembly GCA_963971155.1. NCBI lineage: Eukaryota > Metazoa > Arthropoda > Insecta > Diptera > Bombyliidae > Anthrax > Anthrax anthrax. The sequence continues at coordinate 123,351 of OZ020118.1, read as the reverse complement.
CATTAACATCAATTAAATCTATAAATGGTGATTAAAAAAAATTCTTTTTTTTTAAATTTTAAATTTAAAATACATCATCAACAGCAATTAAATTTGTTAATCATTAGATAGAAATTCATTGTTGCAACAATCAAATCAAATGACAATGATGACGACTAATTCATCTTCTATTGGAAATAATACTATGCAACATTCTTCTACAGTTTTCCCGCAGCAAGAGCAACAACAGCAGCAGTCATCCCAACAATATTCATCAATGTCTAGTGGATGTACCACAACAACAACAACAACAACAACGTTACCAAAACCACAATTAGTATTCCATTGTCAATTGGCACATGGAAGCCCAACTGGACTTATTACTGGTTTTGCTAGTGTCAAGGAACTATATCAAAAAATAGCTGAATGTTATGATTTCCCAACTGAAGAAGTAAGTACATAACATGGTAACTTCATATTATGTATTTCGGATTACTGATTACGTGTAGGGTATCTGATGGGTATAACAATGTATATCCTACACATACAGCATATCGAATTCATATTCTAAAGCGATAATTAATACCTACACAGAATTTTTTTTACTACACATGGGTGAGGGCTTGTTATGTGCATTGATGGAATACCTTAGACTTAGGTAGGTATTATACGGTATTACCATAGGTGTTTAAAGGGAATCATATGAGCCTTGAATGTCTTATTCAATTTGTTAATTTCAAAATCATGAAAATTATAATTCTAGTAAATTCTTTTCAATTTTTTTTTTTTTTTTTTTTAACGGAAAGTAATCAGACAATTTCACACCAATGTTTACAACTAGACGTTAAAATTAAAGTTGAAAAAGGTAGGGATGGATGACCTCTAAAAGCACATAAAAAATTTCAAATAAATGATTATTTTTGTTCAGATGAGTTCATACTATTTAATATTTATTTTTTTTATGTATTCAATCCAGTGAAAACAATTTTTCCACTGTTCTTCTATATGAAGCTTTAATTTATTCATTAGGAAATGAGTAATTAAAAACAAAAGCATAATTTTCAATTGAAAAAAGTTTTTTTTTCTTTTTTTTTATTTATAATAAACGAAATTAAAAATTCAATTGCTCTACATTTAAAATGAGTTTTCATTTCATACAGCCATTGGCCACAGTATATGCGTATGCTTGTAGACACATGTACATACTAACATATGTACATAGATAAAAGTAGTTAAGATACAGATTGCAATGTATGTTCACTATCATCATCATTATAATAATAATAAACGTTTGCATTTGTAATTGAAAATGTTGTAATTCCATTTAATATGATCATGATCAAAATGATTCTCAAAAGATTTAGATCACTCGATCATGTTATCTTCTGCGAATGTAGGTAATTTATGATATACAAACACATACATTTTTTTGACGCAATGATAATTAATCAGTTACTGGCATACAGGTGTGTCTCTATGTACTTATTCGCTTGTTTATAATAAGGTGAAAGTTGCTAGATTTCTTATTTATATTATATCTTTTTTTCTATTTTTATGCAATTTTATACAATTTAAAAAACAAAAAATTTATGCTTTAATAATTTCAGAAGGAAAAAAGTGTTTTCAATAATAAGTTTCAATAATTTTCTCTTCTCCTCTTTTTATTATTCTCTCACTTACTCTCCCATTTTTCTTTTCTTTTTTCTTCATTTTAATGGAAAAATCATTGAATTTAAAAAAATAAAATAAAATTAAAAAGAAAAATCAATTTGAAATGTATGTGATATGGACATTAAATATCAATATCAGATATTAAATGTCTGCGATAAAAATAAAAAAATCTATTGTCAATCAAATTATTATTAATAAATTAAAAATATGTTAGACATTGGAGAACTTGTTTTATTGATTGTATTTGTAAATGGAAAAATATAAAAGCCAGTAATGAAATATCTTTTTAAAATGAAGTTAAAAAAAAATAATAATAATTCTTGAAATTCATGGAATACCTTTGAAAACGGACAAAAGAAAAAATAAGCGATAAAATTATGCACATTTAAATCGACATTGAAACAGTTTTTATTTCCCTTGTACCCATCATATCTTAAAAATAAAAATTTCAAAACAAGAGAAAAAAAACGCTTACATATTTTCATTTTTTGTTTTTGCAAAATATATGGCATCCGGCCATTCTAATCAAAATAATAAAGTGATCTTCATGGATCAAAAATGTTAGTTTTATAAACTCAAAATTAAGATCGTGTTCACAGGATTACATAACGGATTGCTTTTTTGTTAGGGTTTGAAGATGATTTTACAAATTCATTGTTTCTCTTGTAGACGTAACAGAACCTTAAAAGAGATTTAAACATATTTAAATTTTCATCAGTTTCCATGTCACGATTCACGATCATTTGATTATTTTATGCATGTGAATAAAAATCTGCTTTACACGAATTTTACCGCATTTCCTTATATTGTGTTATACAGTTTTAATTCAGGTTTATTATTTTTTATTTTTCTATCTTTTCTCAGATTATATTTTGTACACTAAATACACATAAAGTTGATATGACAAAATTATTAGGTGGACAAATCGGTTTAGATGATTTCATATTTGCACATCGTAAAGGACGTCCAAAAGAGATTGAAATTGTTAAAACTGAAGATGCTCTTGGTTTAACAATAACCGATAATGGTGCCGGTTATGCATTTATAAAACGTATTAAAGAAGGCAGTGTTATTGATAAAATACCACATATAATGGTAAAATTTCATGAATATTAGAAAATGAATATTAATTTAAATATATTGTTCATTTTGTAGGTTGGTGATCATATTGAAAAATTAAATGATGTATGTGTTGTTGGTAAACGTCATTTTGAAGTTGCTAGGTTATTAAAAGACATCCCAACAGGATCAACATTTACATTAAGATTAATAGAACCAATGAAAAGTGGTTTTCAAGGTATTGGTCCAAGATCATCTGGTACAAAAGGTAGTAAAAAACAATCATATGGTAGTGGTAAAGAAACATTAAGATTTAAAGCAAATGGAAATGCTGAAATTGAAAATATTGTAAGTAAATTTTTGAAATCTGTAAAATTATTCTTAATTCCTTGATTTTTTTTTCTCCAATTGGTTCTTTTATAGTTCGATGATGTAACACAGGCTGGAATAGATGCTATCAATGCTCTATTAGATTCATTCATGGGTATAAATGATTCTGAACTTGCCACACAGGTGAATTTAAGAAAATACATATTTTTAAAAAAAATCTGTAATTTTATTTGAATTTGAATTTTGTTCTCGTTTCAGATCTGGGATCTTGGAGCTGACAAAACAAATTCAATGGATTTTGCAGAGGCTTTAGATAATTCAGATTTAGAAGCATTCGGTTTTACTGATGATTTTATTATTGAATTATGGGGTGCAATTACGGATGCTAGACATGGAAGATTAAAAAAGTGAAAAATTCAAATTTAAGAAAAAATTCAAAAGTCAAAATCTAATTTTACTTTCTTAAATTTTGAATTTTCTTCTTTTTTTTTTTAACGGCCTAGTATATTCTTTATTATATAAAAATCATTATTTGCTGCATTTGAAAATGAAATAAAATTTATAAGAGATGAGAAAAAGATTCCTACAAAATATTTGCAATATTTATTGTATTTCTGTTTTATTATTATTTTTTTTATTTTGCATTTAAGTAGCCATTAATTGCGTAAATCAAATCTAATCAGAAAAAAAAATATGAAGGAAAATTTAATTTGTTTGTTTAATTGTAATTTACTCAAATATTATAAAAATTCAATTTATAAATTAAAATAAAATAAAAAATCAAATTTAATGATGATCACACTTGAAAATATTTTTAATCGACATTTGTGCGCATGATCGAAGATACATAAGGTGTATAAGGCTAAGCAGTCATGATTTGAAAAATTACATACAAAATTAAAAATAAACATGAATAAACAGACGGATGATCTACATACATATGTACATATGTACACACATAGTTTCGAAATTATCACAGTTATTAATTTATTTTCAAAACTTTTCTCTTGAATAATTGATTTTGAATCGTTTTATAGCCTTTGTATCTTCGACATAATTTTTATAAATTACACACATACGTAAAGTAGCCCTATCTTCAAAACGCATCACTGCCTATTTGATGCGATATTCAGCTTAATATCATAGTACGCTGAGTATCAAATAGGCTGTGGTGCGTTTTTGAAAATAGCCTAGTTTCATGCGTGATCGTGATTTATGCATTACTTAAAACATTATATTCTATATAAATAATTTATTTTGCAATTCAATAACGATGAGTATTAAAAACAAAATTTAATTATTATGTTATGTTTTACGTTTATATTGAATTTTTTTTTTTTTTTTAATTATAGAATTGTATTGAGTGAAAATAAATAGAAAAAAACAATGATGAAAAGTATTGTGGAAAAAAAAACTAAATTGGCTCAATTTTATAACCTAAGTCTTACATTCGTCTCTATCTTCATCTTTTGTTTTATCATTATCGTTTACCATTTTGTCTCAGTTTCAATTCTAAACCTAATTCGATGTACAACAATATCAAAATTCTTATGTAAATCATGTGTACAAGTCATCATTTCAGGTGAATTTTCATGGATTTTTAAAGTTTAAATTACATACTATTATTCATGAATGAAACACATAGTTTAAATGTTTTGGTGGAATGATAGATTGCTCGCATTTGAATGCTGTCCAATTTGCAAAATGAAAATATAAACTTGTTGATGAATGGCAATTCGTGAATATTAGTCTATCTGTTATTTAAAAAATTTCATCATTCATAAGTGTAAGTGATGGTCCATAATCTTTGAAAGGACAAAAAATTTCATGCTACTTACATCAATCTATCCATCATTATTTTATTTGTCCTACAAATCGTACACATTTATGCGACAGAATCATTGTTGTTGATGTACTTCCATGGATATATGTATGATTTATAAATTCACGATAAATCCACTTCAAAGGTGCTATGTTAACTTTGTACCTTTGATTTTTGCTATCTAAGTATTTGTTTTATTTATTTTTTATTTTTATTTAGAAAGTATGCATATTAAAAATCTATGCAATTCATTAACAGTTGATTATTATTAACTATAACACGAACAAAATAGAAATAATGGTGTTCATGTGTACCTATATATGTATTCTGGTGTGCTAGATGAGCACATTGCATCGCATATATACATACGTACCATGATGGTGATACCAAGTGGTAATGAGGCATCAACAGAATAAATAATATGATGCCAAAGATTATATGCATACAGAATATACTGTGACGATATTAGAATATTGCTATAAATACCATGTGCTCTGTACATTAATTTAAAAATTTCTGTCGTTTAATCAATATCATATGTACGTAATCATGATGTTTTTGCTTCAAGCTACTGTGTAATAAATCATGCAGTCATCCTTGTGTTTAAGGTCTTTTATGTATAGAAATAACGTTGAAAAAAAGAGATACATAAACAAAAGATAAATTATCAAATAATATTGCAAAATTTCAATAAAATGTTATAAACAGAAAAAATGTAAATGAACATTTTCTGTGTAAATAATATACGCATAATGTATGGACATGTTTCTGATTATTTGCAAAATACTTTTGTTGACATCATCTGTGACACAATTTTTATTCATGTGTATGTGAAGACATAAGTATGTAAATAAATGTCATATTGGAAGAAATACTGTATAATTTCAATATTTAAAAAGATCATAAAATATTTAAATAAATTTATTGTAATTTTATTATCTCTCTAGCTATTTGGTATTATGAAAATTAACAAATAATCACCGCAAATGTACAAAGTGAAGCCAACTTGATCATGTGTAAAATCATTGTAAATCTGCTGATGCCATATAGGAATTTAATAAGTACCATCGTATTAGGTATACATTCATATAAGTATATGAGTACACATCAAATCACACAACATGTTACATAATCATCATTGGTAACATATTATAATTTTAACCTGGCCCTGATCATAAAGCCACAAACCTACATTAATTATAAATAATTTAACTAAATTTTATTTTTTATTATTGTTTTTTTTTTTTTTATTTTTAATTTTAAATTACTGTTGATCGAGTTCGAGCACACGTAACAAGAATACATATTTATATATGGTTTATTTTATTATATGGAGATGATTTATGTGTATAGAGCACACGTACATAATTCTGAGCATTCAATTTCAATATATCATCAATTTTTACTAAAAACTCATGTAGTATTACATAAAAAAGTCACATATTTTACGAAATGAATTAACAAAAAACAAAAAAAAACCACTTTAAAGGCCTATAAGAGTTCATATGATGTATGGATACTGTAAGCTATAAGTAAAGTAATATGAGAAAACGTTAAAATTCAATATAAAGCCTATACAGTTCATGCAAACAAATAAGTCATCATCGAAAAAACAGGTAAATCAGCCAAGAAAATTTTTTTCCAATCAATCTTTTTTTTACATTTTTCACTCTTTCTCTCTAGAAAAAAATAAACAAAACGTTACCTATACTATACGTGCGTATGTATGCATATCATAATTTATATGTTGTATTTCTACTCACGTTTCATGTGCATAGTGCGTACAAAAATATTTATGTTTTATATAACAATGAAATGCATATGTGTGCGTATGTGCAGTATATACATATATAGAGATTTCATATATTCACATGTCCAATGGACCAACACATCTTTGCAAAAAAAATAAATAAGAAACAGAAATTTCATTCATCTGTTATTACAGAGATTCCATAGATACAATACAGTACGTACATACTTTGTTTTGATTTAAATTGGGTATAATCACAAATTACAAATGAAAAATTAATCTTCATGTTCATCTATAATTCCAATATTAATGGAATAAAGTAAAGTTTTACTTGGTTTTACAAAGGGAAAAAAACAGGAAATAAATTGCTTTGTAATAATCCTTTCTATACACTCATCCAAACACATGTAACTGCCTCATAGAAAAAAAAATAACGACTTTTGTTTTTTTTTTTCTGCTTATAATTTTCAAATTTAATGCAATTTATATACATACTTACGTGTATTTTCATTTTTCAATTTTTCGTTTTTTTTTTTTGTTTATATCGGAAAAAGAGTTATAATAAAATTAAAAAATGATTATTTCAATTAAATCGAGGAAGAAGTCTCTGTGAGGAAGCTCATATGCACTTACCATATGATTTAACAATATAAATATAAGTAGGTTCACGTACATGTGTAACCGTAGTATTTGTATAATAATGTATATACACACGTAATAATATCTATATCTAATGTACGTGATTAAAATGTAATTTATACGTACATGTGTACAAGAAAAACAATATAAGATAATCTAGAAGAAATAAGAAAATAATTTTTATTTCGTGGCTATAAATAGTTATTTATATTCATAAAGTTATACATATACATATTCTATATAACTTAAAACGGTACATATTTTTCCCACTATTTTTCCTTTAAATACCGCATACGGTGTATGTAAACAGTGTTATTGAAAAAAATGTAAACTTTTTTTAAAAAAAAAAATTGATTGATATATTTAGAATTTCATATTCTGTTTTATCCATGTGTTATCCTTTTATTAGCAATCTCTTTTATCAGCAAGAGGATAATGTCTCTTTTATACATTTAATTTTTCTTAATTTGATTTTAAATTCAAAAACTGAAAAACCGTTTTAAAAATGGCAAATACTCATGACACTTTAGTAGGTTGTCTACACAAAATAAATTCAACAACTTCCAAATTATGTGTAGGTAAAAATATTTTTGAAAATCACTGTAAATACGTTTTTTTATATTTTTATTAATTTATACGTTTCTTTTGAGTATCATATAAAAGTTAACGGGGTATTAAAGGTATAAGCTAAGCTAAATATACAAAAAAAAAAAAAAAATGTGTATAATGCTTATTCGTATTCACGTACGTATACGAGACATATAGTAAAAAGATTCAGATTGTATAAATCTCAAATTGAACAGAAAGAATTTTGACTTCATTAGTGATCGACGTATACGCTAGTTTGGTTCATAGATAAAATATCGTTTTATATATACAGTTAGTATAATCAATTACAAAAAACAATTTTTTTTTCTGCGTATGTTTAGGATATTCAATGATAATTAATTTGTACTTGACATTTATTTTCATTGAAAAATTAAAAGTAACAAATTATCATAATTATTTTACTTTTGCCTTGTTCGAAATGAAATTAATCTATTTTTGTTTTTGCCTAATTTTCATGTAATCGAATTTAAATTGACCAGTATATGTAACGATTTTGATAGAAATAAATGTTATTCATTCGTTGCAAGAGAGAAACTTTTTTTTTTTTAAACGGTTGAAAGAAAATTAACATTCTTGTTGTTTTCATTTTATTTTATGCAAAACTATTAATTTTTTTGTGATCTCGTGATAATAAGATTTGCGAGGGTAAAATTAAAATTTAAAACAAAAAAAAAAGACACGAACTTGTAGTGCATTCAAATCTTTCGTTTTTGTTTTTGGTTTTGAAAAATCTTCAGAGTTTTCTTCTTAATTGTATACCAGTGTCTCGTGTTATTTTACGTGATATTTTCTAAGTAATTACAGTAGTGAAGATCAAGTAAACAAACCAAAAACAAAAAATACGTTGTTTTCTATTGAAATATTTTTTAATAAAAATGCATGTAGTACATGTTTGCAACAAATTACCATAATTAAATAGCGTTTGTTGTTAATTTGTGTGTGTGTGTGTGTGTTTTTTTTTTTTTTTTTTGTTTTCTGCTATACGGCCAGCATATTTTCGCATGCTTGACTGACATTGGCATTTACAAAATTTTTAATTCCTGTTCGGAAGTACTGATTATTGCAATAACAAATTCATCCAATCCAACTTGTTATTATTTATTGTGTATATTGATGATGTGCTTTTACTTTTGGATTTGATGTACGTTTTTTTTTCTTCTTTTTTTTTATCTTGTAAATGAATACGAAAATTAAATTAATTTTTGTGTAATTAATTTACAGATTTTATGTGCTAAAATATTATTATTTTGAAAAAATTTTTGTTATTTTGTTTTCCTGTTTTTATTTTATTTTAATTTTTTTTGTTTTGTGTTCATCAACAACAACAGCAGTTGTGAACGAAGATGCCTTTATGTTTGTTGTCGTTAACTTATGAAAGTGTAGCTTTCGAATTTAACACATAACAGAAATTATCAAACATACATGAAATTTTAAATAAAACTGTTAAGAAGACAGCATACAAAAATCAAGAGAAATAAATAGTGATTTAAAATTCCAAAGATAAAATTTTAAATTTGAACTTCACGAAAATTATAAATAACAGAAAATTTAAAAAAATATATATATTTAAAAAGTGCTTCAATTTCTTTTTTTAAACATTTTATTAAAATTTTTAAGAAAAAATCTTGCACTTTTTTACACTTAACAGTGTTGGCAAATGCATATAATATTTGTACTCTTTATATTTTTGTGCCTAGTGTAAATAATTCTATAAAATTTATTGTAGTGTGTAAACGCAAAATTACTACTTCGTTTTATTTATTATCATAATAATTTAATTTATACATCTGTTTATTCTTTATTTTTATTTTTTCTCATATATAGTACAATTTTTATAGTATTAGCTTTTGAAACAGTACAAAAAATAATAGTGTGGTAATACTTATACCTATAAAAGTATTTTAAAGTTTTACTTTCACTACTACATAAAATAAATAAAAAAAAATTAAATTCATTTTTTATATCAACAAATACATACGTGTGTGCCGATAGTTATTACGAGTATACAGATAATAAAAAATAAATAAATAAATAAAAAAATTAACCCAACAGTAGCGAAACATTACAAACGAAAACAAACAAGAAGTAAACATCAGCTGTAATCTGATATGTATATAATTATTAGTCTACTATAGTGACAAAAATTTTACTATAGACGATATACTAGTAAAAAAAAGGCTTTCAAGAAAGTAAAATACTCGTAGACAAGAAAGTAAGTATGAAAAACAAAAATTAATAGACAGATGTACATACATACGTAATCACCGCATGCCTAATACATTTCTTACTGATACACCGTATAAAATGTAACTATATACAAACTAAAAAAATAAAAAAATAAATAATATTATGATACAGAGAATCCTCGTATCACGCGAAGATTATTTTCCATATAAATTATCTATTCACGAAATCATGTTATGCGAAATGTCTGATAATCCGGAAGGATTAATAAGCAATTTCTTTTTTGCAGTTCATATTCAGGGCTAGCATTACAATTTACAATAAAAAATGTACTTTAGGTATCTGCCCAAAATTCAGTTTAACGGTGATCTTATGGATATAGTAGGCTAGATTCAGACGGGAATAAATAAGGATCAGTTTTTCACAATTATAAATCGCGTTATATCGAGATCAATTTATATAAGTATCGCATTATGCAAAGGTTATCTATACGTTTATTTACAAGTACGCGAAATTTTGTATTCACTTAAAAACCGTACATACACGATTAAATTCAAGACAAAAATAAAAGGAAAAGTGAAAAATTAAAAAAAAAGGTATGCATATTTTCACTTACAAAATATTATGTAGTAAGTATATATATCTATAAATATGCAAAAGTATATGCAACCACCACAACTATCTCCGCCTACACACGTAAGCATGCATTTGCACTTTGATACTGTAATTAATCCATTACGTATATGTAATGTACAAAATTTATTCACCACGTACATACATACATATGTACATATACGAAATATATACGGTTTATTTAAACAGTTTTTGAATACCTTTATTTTCTTTTTGTTTTTACTTTTATTGTATTTTGTATGTGAATTGCATTAGTAACAAACTTCATAAAAATTAACGTATGAAAAATTGAATAAAAGTTTTTTTAATTTTTGTATTTATTGTCTGCGAATACATGAATACTAAAATACTATAATTGAATGTACTGCACAGAGTATTAAATAATGCTTTGTAAAAAAAAATCAAAAAAAAAAAAAAAAAACGTAAAAACAAATTTGAAAAACAAATGATTGCATGTGTATTATGCTTTAATATGCATTTTCTCTATTTAAAAAGCATAAATATAAAAGACGGTACAGATGGGTATATGTGTGCATATATCATATTTCCCGGAATAATCTAGAATGTAGAAAAAAAAACCAAAAATTTTGTCCCACAATCTAGTACATAGGTATATTAAACAAAATTGTTGCTTTTATCTCATAATCTCATTACAAAAGATTTCGTTTAAAGGAAAACCAACCCAAAAACAAATGCAAGTGGGTTGATAAAGTTCTGAAGGATACAAAAAATATGAAAATGTAGAGAACTGAGGTAAAATAGTTAAAGACCGAGAAAAATGGAAAAATATTGTTATGAAGACTATGTAGTTTGTAGAGCTAAGAAAAAAAAGGAAAAAAAAGAAAGGACATTCATCTGTTGATTATACACATATACAATTCGGGGTGTACTTTTGTTCGATCAACTACATTACATTTATCTCTTCAGTTTACTTGCTCTGATTTTTTTCCCATTTTCTAAAAATTTTCCGCTACGTCGTTATATTATCTTATTTCAATACGATCAATTAAAATAATCCTTAATATTAATTCTTTTTAACTACTTTCTTCTAAAATATGTTAATTGACCATACTTTTAAAAACTGATTTTTCAAACTATCCAAACATTTTTTTTGTTTTTTTTTTTTTTTTTTAAAAGATAGATTAAAAAAATAAAACGAGAAAATTCCTTTCACAAGGACACGTCATATTGATTAGTATTTACATGATTTTTTTTTTTTTCAGTTTATAAGGAAGTATAACATGATATTTTTGGACATGTCGTATAGGCTTCAATTTTTTTTTTGTTTTTTGTTTTTTATACAAAGATATTCACATATTTTGTTTTTTTTTCTTTTACTTGCTTCAGCAATATAACGTATATACATACTTATAGAAATGAAAACCCGATTTTAACAAATATTTTTGAAAGTTAAATAAAAAAAAAAACTAAATGGTAAATTAAACTCGTATTATTACAAAAACGTACAGACCATTTGTACATATGCATGCATATGAACCTGCTGTATATATTTTCCAATTATGATACCAGGAAAATGCATTTATAATCCTCATTCGTATGTTATATACGCTCTTTTGCAAATTTATCCAATTTAATATCCATACGAAAGTATGTTGCAATACGAGTACACATATGTGTACTGTACCAAACTGATTGGATAAATTGCATCGTATATACGTATATAAAAATTTTGAATTATTTTTCAAGTTTGTTCCAATTTATTTATTGCAAATATCTTTTACTATATTTGTTCATAAATTCATTTATTGTGTTTTTTTTTTGCTTTTATCTTTTATACCAAAATGTCTATAGATGTATTTCGTATATACAATACTTTCTTCATTTAAATCAGCATTTTATGCATAATTGTATTGCATTGGATAAAATCTTTATGTGACGTATTTTAAATGTATAAAAGAAATGGGAATTAATTTAAAAGTAGAGATTTCATGATACATACTGTGTATATACACATATGTATATGTAAAATATATTTTTGAAAGCGGGTAATCAGGCTTTATGTACGTAGTACATAGACGTACATGTATATCGGTGAATATAAGATGAAGAAATATCTGTATTATAATTTTTGCAATTCAAAAAAAAAAAAAAAAAAAAAATTCAATAAAAATTTTGTGTGGCGGCTGTGATGTGATCATACTTAGCCATCATATATACCTATGTAGATATTAAAAATATCAATATTCATTCAATTTAATGAGTGGAAAATCAAATAATGGATTAGTTTTTTTTGAATTTCCTCACAACATAATTCACAAGTTTTTATTTTAAAAAATCCAAAAAGAATTTTTGCATGAATTATGAAAAACATACACCTGAATTAAAAAAAAAACAATTAATTTATCCAATACTACCATTATTTTTCAATGCACCTGTATATGCTACTGAGTAGTTTTTAAGCAGGAAGTAATAAATAACTGAATTATGAAAATGATAAAAATTTTAAATTTTCAGTTAACCAAAGTTGAACTTTTACAATTTTTGTATCTAACTAAACTCTAATATACATAACGAATTTTTATGAAAATATGATTTCATCGTACATATTTAATCTGTTCCTCATATTTTAATTTTCCTTTGGCAATACATAATCCTTCCATTTCACCCTATCTTCATCACCTATGTACATGTAATCTACTCATAGTTTTCTTCCATATTTTTTTTTTTTTTAAATATTGCAACAGATATGTACATATGTATGTGTACGTAATAAATTTAATCGTGTGTACAAACAATGTCAGTAAATAAACCGCAAAAAATTATTTTTTATTGTTGTATATACGAGTACTTATCATTATTACTTATAGTTGTTATATTAGACTATATAGGATGGGTATCACTTACATAAAATATCGGATGTGTGTACTCAATGGTACCGATGTTATACGTATACGTGTGTAACTATACTGAATAAAATATCAAATTATCATATATTACTACTTGTTATTAATTTTATGTGCAATTTATTGCATAATCAAAATAATATATACTATATACCGTACTAATTCAAAATGACCTTTAAACCAAAACTAAACCATATTAAGGTGTACCTTCGTATTAACATATTTGGAAGAAATAAAAATAAATAAAATAAAAGAAAAAGAATGGTTAATAAAAATTCATCCATTTGATAATAATTAATAATTACGAATTCTAATGATGGATTGATTACATAATAAAATTATAGACCTTTGTAGATCATATAAATGTAGGCAAGTTTATAGGATTTTGCCTATACCATTTTTTATGTATTTGGTTGTCGTTTTTTACTTTACCTCGATTAGGGTCATTCATAACAATGAATGAACAAAACATAAAATTCCTTTGTTTTTTTTATATTAAATTTGAAAATTTGATTGTACAACTAATTAAAATTTTTTTTATATTTTATGTGATTGTATGAATTGAATGCATTAAACCAAGACACGATCATAATTTTTATGAATTATGTGAATTGTTTATTAATAAAACAAAATAAAAAAAGTGAAAAACTCATAAATTGTATTCAAATTTTCCAATTATCAGAAGAAAAAAAACACAAACACAGGAAAAGCCAACAAAGACCCTAAAATAGTTAAATAACAAAAGGAAAATTGTCTGAACTCTTATGTAATTTAAAATGCATAATTTTTTAATCTCTTATAATTTTAATCGTTTCATTTTTGATCTATAGAGGGTATATTATTTAGTAATTAAAAATTGCATAAACTGAGACAAAAAAAAACATTAAAAGATGAAATAAAAATGATATCAGCAATTTTTAAATTTTAATATGTAACTTAAAGCATAATGTGTACTGAGATTAATCCAACTACACAATATGTACCCACGTCTGTGTTAAATTTATTTTTGCTGTTTTTTTTATTTCTTATTTTTTAATTTCAATTAAATTTTTTGTAAGTACCTGAAGTAGTTAGTTTATTTTTTTTACTTGGCGCTCTATACTATACGTACATTGATTACATTGGTTTGTTACTATACCATATACTCGTATACCTGTACAATGTGTACTATGTTCATTACTTTTTTTTTTTCTATATGTAATTATCTTCATCATTGTCTTAGTTATTTTTAAGCAAACATTTATAATTAATTGAAAAAAATTATTCAAAATTTAAAAGAAGAAAAAATCTTCCGCGAGAGTAAAATATAATAAGTCTAATACCTGCATCATAATTAGTTACAAAGGAAAATAATAATGAAAAATAATAAGCAAAACAAGTATATTGTGATTGTGATATAATCGAAAATAACATACAATTTAAAGTTTATATGTATGAGCATGCATTGTTATATTTTAATGGAAATTAATACATATAACAATAACACCATAAAATTTTGATAATCTAAGATTGTTTAAATAGAGAGTAAAAAGGAAATAAATTTAATGTAGATACTCGTGTATATTACTTAATTGATGGATTTTGATGTATCTACATACAAATAAATATAAAAAGGAAAAGTATAGGTAACCCTCGTACTTTTGTAAAGTGATTCTTATATGATTTAAAAATTGTGAAAACAATTTTATATTTGGAGACGTTGATGCGAGTTTCATTTGGCACGATTTATTTAGCACGTAACTCTTAGAACTTAACATATGTATGTAAAATAAAATTTCCGAATAATACAAGGAATAATTGTAGAAAAAATTCTAACTTCAACGATAAATAAAACTTAATAAAACTGATTTTTTTTTTTGAATGTTACATAATTATTTTTTTAATTGCTCATTGCAATGCAAACTTTTTTTAAGAAAATGTTGATAATTTATTTTTTGTTCAGTTTCAGTTTGGTCCGCAAGGGTGAGATGAGGTTGGGTGGTTGCCTCGACACTGCAGCTTAAGAAAGCTTATTGTATCCCTCACCCTTTGTTTGTCTACATAAAGGCATTTATCCTTTTGGCAAGGAGAGTAACGTACTTTATGTAGTCTAGATTTGAAAGATTTTCGAGATTTTTGCCCTCAGTAGTCTTCCATCTTCATCTTTCTAGTGCCACACATTCCATCCGTGATAGTTAAAAGTCTTTATATCTGAATAATTTTTGTTCTGTATAGGTATATCTTGCATTTTGCATTTGTTTAAAAGTTGCACCCGTGCGTCAGATATAACCAAGTTACAATACAAATTTTTAAGTGCATATACGCCGAATATATAGGTACATAAAATTTTTAATTAAATTAATTAACAAAAAAAAAAAGTGAACATATCTGTACATTTTTGTCAATTTACATTTTATTGGTTTTTTTTTTATTGATTATATCAACCATTTTAAAATGCACAAGTTCTTTTGCAATTTTATCTACATATTCACTTGTACTTACCTTTCGTACATATTTTAATGCACAGAAAGAATTGTTTGCATAATTTACCCCACATATTTTGCACTTACATGTGCCTATAAAGATATTATGCCAAAAAGAAAAAAATAAAAGATAAAATTTCACAATTACATGTATGACATAAAAAAATTGAATTTATTTCTATTAGATTTGCAATTTAACGTGATACATTTTTATTGCACTATAAAATACTTTCAAAATGCAATTTTTTTTGTAATCAAAAAAAACAAAAAACAATGCAACAAAATAATCGATAAAATAATGAAAATGTGAAATTACAATTAAAATTGAGTCATTAATCTGAATGTATTG
This sequence comes from Anthrax anthrax, assembly GCA_963971155.1. Taxonomy (NCBI): domain Eukaryota; kingdom Metazoa; phylum Arthropoda; class Insecta; order Diptera; family Bombyliidae; genus Anthrax; species Anthrax anthrax. The sequence goes on along the minus strand of OZ020118.1, from coordinate 107,000 downwards.
TATACACTAAGGCTAAATGTGCAATAATGCTGTTAATGGAGAAAGAGAAAGATTTTGAATTTTTTTTTTTTTTTTTTGAAATTTTAATTTAAGAATTTATAAATCATTGAATATACAAAGAGAAATAAAAATTAAAATCGAAATGAAAATGAAAATGTAATAAAAGCGCTTTTTGATTGCATCATTTCATATAAAATCAATTATTCACTCTATTGCACATGTTATGATGTTCGCTCTGTTTGTATGTATTTGTGCTCATTTTTTCTTTAAAAAAAAAAAAAAAATTAAAATAAAAATTTAGTTAATCATAAAACAAGAAAAAAAATCTGTATGAAAATGAAAATCATGGAAAAAACTTTGATTACTCAAAAATTTGAAGGTACACATATCACTATATCATATGTATGATTATGTGTTTTATTTGTCTTTCTTTTAATAAAGTGAAAATATGCATCAATTTATTACACATACTCCCATACTTGAATAATTTAAAAAAAAAAATTACATATTCATGAATATGAGCCCTAGACCTAATTTTTTATTACCTTAAACAGATAAAAAGAAATCTTATAACAGATGTAAGTACATGCTTGATGAATGAATAATATGTATATATACCAATAAAATTGTATTCTACGTGTAGCATAATATGTTTACGTATAACATCAGATATATACGTTACAATTTTACAAGATGCCATACCATCACACAGTACATGACATTTAAAAAAAAAACTAAATTATTAATTTTCTTCTCAAGCATTTTCTTTATAAACTTTTTTTTTCTCATTCAGATTTTTTTTCCATTGAATTTTTCAGATATTTATCAAGAAAGGTATCCACGTAACTTTTACAACATTTTTTTTTTTTGGTTTTATTAAAAATACAACCAATCGGTCATCATCTCTATTATCATCATTGCCATTGCAAAAATATAATTTACACATTACAAAATTTTTCCAGTATTTAATTAAGAAAAAAAAAATTTAATTAATAAAAATGATGTTGGAAAGACGATGTTTAATTGCATTAATATTAGCAACATTCATAAACACATGCAAATGTGGACCATTAGATATTGCATTGAATTGGGCTAAATCGGATAGTGTTAAAATTGATGTTAATTTACCTTGGTTACCATGTAAGTTAAAAAACAATAATACAAACAAATTCTTATTTTATTCGATTTTTTTGTGTTTTTAATTATTATTATTATTATTATAATTTTTTTTTTTTTGATTTTATCAGAATGTTTGACCTTATTTAAATTTTTTTCAGTTAATTGTTAATATAAAAAAAAATTTTTTTAAGTAAAAAAAACCAAATAATTTGTAATTATAGGTAGAGAGTCAGTTATGTACATAAATTTGAAAACAAAAAAAATTAAAAAATAAAATATAGCCTACATGTACTATTTTGGTGTGTACATGTACATTATCCTAGAAAAAAAATACATAATTAAAACAATTTTTTTTATTGATTCCTGTGGGCCAATGATAGTATCTGCTTCAAGGACGTTGACAATTTTATCCTAAAAATAACATATTCAGTAATTCATAACGTCGACAATTTGTTAAAAAATTTTTTGATGTTGTCGCCTTCGTCGATTCAAATACTATCATTGAGCTCTATTCTTAATAGTTGAGGAGATATTGCATGTACTTATGTAGGTATTTGAAAAACAACAAATTTGTTAATAGATCTTCTCGTTTTGTAAACAGATCTTATTGATGTTATTTCTTCAAAGGTAATCAGTTTTTAACATTTTTATATCAATTTTTTTTTTTAAATGTATGAATATGTACTGAACTTTGATTTTTGATTTTCATATCTTTGATACCATCATATACATATGTATATAAATCAGTGTCATGCGTGTAAGATAAACCATTCAAATATTTTCAAAAAAAATTTTTTTTTTTGTATCATTATTATTTATAATTCATGTATATTGTTAACAAATGATGTTAAATCATTTACATTTACATACATATGTAGATACGTAGTTCAAAAGTTCAAGTTCATAATATACTATATTTACTTTAGAAAATATTTAGAAAGTAAAATCAAATCAAAAGCCAAAAAAGGTAAATCTATACAAAATATCTAAATGAATTTTATCAATAAATAAAATTTAAAAAAAAAAAAAATTTAATATTAATTTTATTTAAATCAACAGAAAGGGAAAATTTGTAATCAAAAGAAAAAGATACAATGTTATAACATCTTAAATTTCGGGAAAGATATAAAGGTTGATCAAAACATATTAGTACTAAGTAAACACAGAGACTGCGTCAAAAAAATTGTGTCGCATTATACAAGAGCTATTAACCTGTACTTATTATTTTTATTTAAATAGCATTTTAATTTTTAATTCTTTCATACAGCATTTTTAATCCTTTAGGCTAAAGAGAAACTAAAATTCTTTACAGAAAAAAAAACGTTTGAATTTAAATTTATAGAATTCCAAAAATTTTTTAACGGTTTTTTATTTTACACCCTTTACTTATTTTCCCTTACATTTTTTTTTCTAATTGTTTTATTTTTCTTTTTTCTTTTTTTCTTTCAAAATTTTCTTTTGAAAATTTTTACATAAATTTATGTAAATACAAAATAATAACAGTTGAAAATGAAACACGTTGTTATGGAAAAATTGGATGTTTAAATATAACAAGAGAATGGTATCATTTAATTCATAGGCCATTTAATGTATTCCCATTGCCAAGATCAACAATAAATACACGTTTCATATTATATACTGAAGATAATCCAACTGATGGTCAATTATTGATTGCCGAAGATGATGAGACTATTAAAAATTCATATTTTAATCCAGATTGGCAAACAAAATTTATAATACATGGCTTTATTGATACACCACTATCAAATTGGGTATCCGAAATGCGTGATGAATTAATAGCACGAGGTCAATTAAATGTTATTGTTGTTGATTGGGCAGGTGGTTCATTACCATTATACACGCAGGTACATATGATAAAATACATTATACATCATATGAATTAATTTACAGGGTGTTAGATATGTTTTATTGATTTTCTTTTCTTTTTTTTTTGTAATTAATTTTATTTTATTTGTGATTTCGTTTAATAAAAAGGCAACAGCAAATACAAGACTTGTTGGCCTAGAAATTGCATATCTAATAAAAGTTCTACAAGAGAATTTTGGTTTAAGACCAAAAGATGTTCATTTAATTGGTCATTCACTTGGTGCACATACAGCTGGTTATGCTGGTGAAAAAGTTCCAGGTATTGGTCGAATAACTGGATTAGATCCAGCTGAACCATATTTTCAAGGGATGGGCGCAATTGTACGTCTTGATCCAAGTGATGCTGATTTTGTTGATGTTATTCATACAGATGGTAGAAGTTTCTTTTTATTAGAAATGCCTGGTTATGGTATGTCGCAACCGTGTGGACATGTTGATTTTTATCCAAATAATGGGAAAGAGCAACCAGGTTGTGCTTTATCACAAGAAGGTACAACTTTAATACCATTAACATTAATTAAGGATGGAATTGAGGAAGCATCAAGAGTATTATTAGCATGTAATCATGTTCGTGCAATTAAATTATTTATTGATAGTATTAATGGGAAATGTCCTTATATTGGTATGGCTTTGTGAGATAAAATTATTTATTAATATTTTTTTTAAAATGTTTTATTTATTTATTTTTATATTTTTTATGTAAAGCTCACAGATGTCCTTCATACCAACATTTTTTGGCTGGTCACTGTTTTAAATGTTCATCAAAAAATTGTGCTGTCATGGGTTATCATACGGTCACATCGTATAATTCGTCAGAAAATGAAATATTACCAGACACAACACTACCATCACCTTTACCACAGCCAGGGAAATATTTCCTTGTTACAGGAAAAGATTATCCATTCTGTCGTAAGTACATATGTATATATGACCAAATAGAGAATAAATTAATATGAACTATTGATTTATTATCCATGTTCTCTTATACATTATGTTTACACACAACAGAAAGACACTATAGATTTACAATTGAATTGGCAAAACCAAAAGAAGCTGAATCATGGGTACAAGGATATTTAAGTGCTGCTGTATTTTCTGATAAAGGTGCATTAAGAAATCTTGATTTAACGCCACGTGGTGTTGTAAAATTAGAGCATGGATCAAAATATCAGGTTGTCATAACAAATCCACATGATATGGGCCATCGTATTCGAAAGGTATGCACATATATGAACATACATTTACATACATGTGGCATATAGACTATATATGTATGTATGTTAATTGTAATTTTATTTTTAGGTTGAATTAAATTGGTCTCATGATATGAATGTCTTAGAACCAAGATCATTGTGTTTATTATGGTGTAATGATCATTTGTATGTAAAATCAATAACAGTTGATATAATGCAAATGCCAACAAGAGAGTAAGCAATAAATTTCGTTAATTACATTTAGTTTTAAATTTAAATATAAATTTAATATTTTTCTTCGTTTTATAGAAAACGTAATAGTGAATTTTCAAAACGTTTATGCGCTAATAAAAAAGAATATGCAGATATTGCAAGCCGTGGTTCATCGGTATTTTATGATAGTTGTCATCAAAGATAACATATCCAAATAGAATTAATAAAATCAAATTAAATTTTTTAATTAAAGAACAAAATTATATAATTCATATTGAAATGTAAAAATTTATACATATGATATAAGGTACAATAATGATTTTCAAAAAAAAAAAAAAAAAAAACAAACAAAACAAAAAAAAAACAGAAAAATAAATTACAAGTAAATCTCAAGCGGTCAAGTTAAACGTGCTGTACAAGGATTACCTGTATTTTTTTTTAAGATTACATTTTTTTAACATTTGTGTGTATATGTTATATTAGCTATATTACACGTACGTTATAATATGCTCTACATACGATTTTTTTTTCAAAAAACAAATTACTAAAGAGAGAAAAAATATTTTATTATATTTTGATTTTCTCCGAAATTTTTTATTATACCTTCATAAACTATCCTATTTTTAAAAAAGCAAAAAACGAAAGAAGATCCTAATGCGCATACACGTTTAAAAAATGAAATGATGTTAATATTAATTATTATAAATTCGAAGAATAATTAATAATTTTTATTTGTGATATTTTCTATTTTTTTATTTTTGTTCTTTTTTTTTAAATACTCTTTATATTTTAGTAGAAACTTAATCGTAGGCTGTACATACATATATAATCTATATTTTGTTTATTTTTTTTAATTACATTTTTTAAATGTTTATATCTACTTTTTATGATGTAAAAGAAATAGTATTAGAATTAACATACTGTAATGCTATGATTATACGTAGTAATATAATTTTTCTAGACTTTTAAAATTAATGTGATATACAGCTTGTATATGTATGTATTTTGGTCATCTACTTGAAATAAAATAAAAAATTAAAATTAAATTAGAATTTCTATTATTATTGTTTTTTTTACAACATAATAAAAACAATTTTTTGTTTTCTATCAATACGACTGTCTCTGTTAAAATTTTCGCATCCTGCATCATGTCTAGCTCATTTTAATTTTTCTCAGACGATGTTGTGAGTGGAAGACAAAATACAAAATGATGAAATATCAAAATGAATATTGCTCTCGATTTTGGATGGTAAATAAAAACCAGCGGGTAAGAAAAAGAAGTATGTGATCATTTTAATTGAAATTTGTTTCAAAATCTTCACTTGAAAGTTTTTAAATTAAAACAAAAACCGTTACAAATTTCACTTTATTTTTTGCCTTTTCCTGTTTCCCTCATTTGATTAGCTACACTAGCGCCATATTGCAATATTCCGCCGTTTTTGGCCGTTTCACAAAGTTTTGTTGTCATTTGATTTTGTGATTTGATTGAAATTTGAAATGGAAAAGTAACAAACATATTCACCAAAACCAAAAAAAAGAAAAATGTTGCTGTCATTTTCGTTGTCAAAATTTTCGCATATTTTATGTGTGTGCGTATTTATTATACAAATATTAAAATTCCCTGTCCCTTTGCACGTCATTGGAATGTTTAGTTATGTTAATGTTGTTGCTATTTTCACTTCCTATTTGCTCTACTACTTTTTTTTATTTATTTTTTAGTTTATCTTGTATGTATGACTGACTGACTGACTATATAGTTACTAATTATATTGTGAATTCCAATTATCCATTAAAAAAAAATATATTTTCCAATCAACCCCTTGATAATGACGTTTTCACGCAAGCGCTAACCCATTAAAACAAAAAAGAAAAATAAAATTACATGTAGGTGAATTGAATACATATAATTTGAATTGTGTATCTGTATACATATATATATATATATAGATATATACAATTTTTATCATTATATATAGGAAAATGCTGTACTGAACAAATCAAATATATACTGCAGGAATATTCAAGTCAAATAAGAATATCGATTTTCATATGAGAAGAAATTTATAATATATTTTATTGTGTGAATTTGTGATTGCTGGATTCGTTCTTTTTGGAGAGTTTGGAAATCTTTTTTTTTTTTGCTTTTCAAAATCTAATAAGAAGTAAGAATCAAAAAAAATAAGATCTTAATATACATTAAGTAGAAAAAAAAATTCATAATAAACTTAATAGCAAAAATAATCAAATACATACTTCATAATTCGTTTGAATATTTTAGAATTTAGATGATTGTCTAGCAAATAAAGTTGTTGTTATATAAAAAAAATTTCTTCAGAAAATAAGGCAAAAAAAAATAAATAAATAAAAATAAAGTAAAGTGTGAAAAATCAAATTGAATTTTATGTTGTGCGATTTTGAAAAGAAAAAAAAAGAAAATATATTGTTTTTTAGTGTAATATAAAATTACAGTGTGTGATTCAGTTTTCTTAATGTAATGTAATAATTTATGTATTTTTTTTTTCACAAAATTCTTATTAAATTTTTTTTTTCCTTTTCTTGATTTTGTGTGTAAAACCAAAAAAGTGATGATATTAACAAATGAATCAAAATAATTTGGTTTGAAAATTAAAAAAATAAAAAAAATAAAAATAAAACCCAAGAAGAAATAAAAAATCATTCCTGTGTTAGTTATCTTATTTTATTTATCTGAAATTTGACAGAATATAAAAAACCCATTTCAAGTGTTTTCATATTTTCAAAAGGAAAACAAGAAAAAAAATCTAGGCAAAAAGAAAATAGTGAATAAGTATTACACATATGTACAATAAATCTATACAGTACAAGCCTTTACTGTATTGAAAAGAAAAAAAAAATTTTTTATTTTTTTTTTTTGTTTTAAAATTTTCAGAAAGACGGATTCAGCTTTTATGAAAGTTAAACTGACATACATGAATACATGCCCTAGTGTATGTACATTGTGTTGAACATCTTTAGATCTGCTAGACAAAAATTTAATTATCTAAGTCAAAAAAAGTAAAAGTTAAGAAAACAGGAAAATATCAATTTTTCTTCTTCATTCTTCGTTTTGACAGAAGTTAAAAAAAAGAAAATAAGGCCAAAAACTATCAGTATCAAATTATCTAAGTAAAGTTAAAAAAAAAAGAAGTAAAACAGACAAAATGACTAAGGACAGGTTAGCAGCTTTGCAAGCGGTAAGTTCAGTGTTTTGTTTTTTCTGATTGATTTAATGAATGGATACGATTATGATAATAATGATGATGCATACATACCCTACAAAACAGATGAACAGAAATATGTACACAATCGTTTTAAAATGCCACAGAAAAAGAAAGTTTTTTTTCTTCTTTTCATCATATAACATATTTTGTAATCCAAAGAGAAAGGGGAAGAAAAAAAAGAACTTTCCCCCAATTATGTTAACAAGTGATTATGTGTGAGATATGGATGATACATGAGCATGCATTACATTATACATATGTGCATGCATTGTATGTGTATATGTCGTTGATTGAGAAAACTCAATAAAAATCGAACAATAAATACAACAAATCAAAAAAAAAAAAAAAAAAAAAAACTGGATGTCTGCAATTTGAATGTGCAGAAAGAATATACCATTTGGTACTGCTGTCATTGCTAAGCGATGGTGCTAAAGCGCTTGGCTACCTTATAATCGTTTTATTCAAGTTTTAAACACCCCCTTTTAAAAACATGAATATTTATTGCACCCCAGTATATATATATATACATGTTTTAATGCACGTTAAACATATACTATGTAGTGTACAAAAAACCATTTTTTTTTTGTCGAAAGGAACCTACAAAATATATGGAACAAGAGAGAACCCCACCCGTTGCATCTTCAAATATAATAAAACGCCTACTACTAATTTTTATGTGTACATACATATATTAATTGTACAAATTATTCTCATGTAAAATTGTACGTTGTACGTACATATGTACGTACAAGAATTCAATGACGATAGAATATGAGTATAAAAAAATATACACAGATACATCCTATTAATTCTTGTATGTATGCATATTGTGTGCATCACAATTAGATATGGATATGTGTACGTATACATAATGTATATATGCACGTATAAATTTCAAAAAGAATAAAGTTTTTTTTTTAATAGAAAAAACTTTAAATTGGGGTTAATTACATGACTAATACAAAAAATTTTTCTCATATACCTTCTACTGCTATTGTATCGCATATTGCATTGCATACAGATATCCATTATCCATATCATAACGTTTTATACCGACCGACACCGTATATTTCAGTTTGTAAGTCAGCTGTCTGTAGATCATGCTCGTTTATAAACTACTCTACATGAAATCTGTAGAATATATTTTATTGTTATAATTTTCATTATATGTGCTGCATGCTTTATCATTTTTTCTTCTAAAATTCCCAAGTATATGTGTAATGAAACTAAACCACCCTCATTTTCTGATGACTGACTACATAGTGATTATATAGTTGACAGTAAGTAGGTGTGAGAGACTAAGGTGGTAAAAAAATGAAAAAAAAAAAAAAAAAAAAAAAAAAAAAAAACATTTGTATAACTACATTAAATGCATCATCATTACATCAATACATGTATGTGTATATACGTGTACATAACTCCAGTAATGACGATGATACGTAATATATTATACATGATTATGTTGTGTACTAGTGTACTACGTACAGTAACACAGTACACATACTAGACTCATTTGTAGTAAAAAATGAGAAACTACTTGTTGTCCTTTTAGATTTTTCTTCTTTTTTTTGTTTTTCACATGCATAAATTTTAAATGTTAAAATGCAATTTAAAATAAATAAATAACATTACGACTTTACGATATAATACTACAACTACAAATATACGAGGATGTATGTATCTGATATATCTATATGCAATTTATTTATGAACTTTTATGACTTTCCATCTATCTATACGTTACATGCATGCATTGCATTCTAAAAAGGACATTATATTTGAATTTTTATGAAACTTTTGAATTTTAAATGAATTTTTTCATAAGTACCATTGTATATATAATTTTATATTCTTTGAATTGAAGAATTGAGAACTAAACAAAAATTAAAGATTCAAAAAATTTTTTGTACTTTTTATGATTAAAGATTTGTCATAGATTCAATTTAAACAACATGTAATCATGTCATGAAAAATAATTTTCGATTTTTTACTTGAAAAGTTTTATTCGCATATTTATGAGATCATCGATCTATAATACACTCTACTATTTTTTTTATTTTTATTTTAATACAAATGTACCATGAAAATATTACGTGACTATCTAAGATTTTACTCTTCTCGCATTTGTTTTATAATATACCTATATATTTTTTTACTACACAAAAAATAAGAGAAAATAAAATGTATATCTTGCCTTATTTCATTATTACTTTTCTGACAATATATGATCAACAATTACATTTTCAAAATGATTACTTAATTCTCTACTTTTCAATTATGTGCACATGACTATATAATATATGTACAAACTGTGTAATTAAATTATAATGATAAAATTTTTTTAATTCTCTAAATTCTTAGAATTTATCATTGAATTTATCATTGTTATTTCCTCACAGATCACATTCAGTTTCATATTTTTAGTTAAGGGTATATACATACATACATACATACATACATACATATATATTTAGATTTGTCTTATCAAATGAGTTTAAATGAAAACAAAAATATGAAGATGAAATAAAAGAAAAAAAAAAAAAACAAAAAACAAAAGAAATAGAATTTAGTATTAATTTAATTTTTATATTATCATATTTTGTAGGCCCAAAGTGATGAAGATGAAGGTGGGCCCGATGATGTTGCGGTTAATGTAGAAGGACGAGATGGATTTATGGATGATTTCTTTAATGAAGTTGAAGAGATACGAGAAATGATAGATAAAATTCAAGCAAATGTTGAAGAAGTTAAGAAAAAGCATAGTGCAATTTTATCAGCACCGCAATCTGATGAAAGTATGAAAAATATAAAAAAAAATGAAACTGGCGATAATATAATTAATGTGTTGAATAATTTCTTTTTCTTATAGAGACGAAACAGGAATTGGAAGATCTTATGGCTGATATTAAAAAAACTGCCAATAAAGTTCGTGGTAAACTTAAGGTAATCAAAAAATTCAAACTAAAATCATTTGAATATGAAAATAAAATTTTATTTATTTTTGTTTAACTTTATAGGGAATTGAACAAAATATTGAACAAGAAGAGCAAGCAAATAAATCAAGTGCAGATTTAAGAATACGCAAAACTCAGCATTCAACATTATCACGTAAATTTGTTGAAGTTATGACTGAATATAATCGAACTCAAACTGATTACAGAGAAAGATGCAAAGGAAGAATACAAAGACAGTTAGAAATAAGTAAGAAACATTAAAAAAAGTATTATACAATTATTATAACTTTTTATTTTTATTTCATTATTTTGATAAAAACTGTCTAATTTAAAATTCGAAAAAAAAGAAAAAAACGATTTTTTAAAATAAACATTCTAATTTTAATTAATGTAAAATAGCTGGTCGAACGACAACAAATGAAGAATTGGAAGATATGTTGGAGCAAGGAAATCCAGCCGTATTCACGCAAGGAGTAATTATATCATTTATTATTTTTTAATTTCTTTAAAATTCACATTAAATGCATTACTGATTCATTCTGTATCTTTTTTATTTTTAGATAATTATGGAAACGCAACAAGCAAAACAAACCTTAGCTGATATTGAAGCACGTCATGCAGATATCATTAAATTGGAAACATCAATCAGAGAATTACATGATATGTTCATGGATATGGCAATGCTTGTTGAAAGTCAGGTAAAAAAGAAATTGTTTATATAAATAAAAGAAATCAACGATTTATACCTAAAAATCACTAATAATTAAAAATTGAATTTCTATATTATTTTTATTTCTTGTTTCTTTAAAAAAAATTCTAGGGTGAAATGATAGATCGTATAGAATATCATGTTGAACATGCTATGGACTATGTCCAAACAGCAACTCAAGACACAAAGAAAGCATTAAAATACCAAAGTAAAGCTAGACGGGTAAGTTCATTGTATTCTTTAAAAATTATTCATTTTTAATTTATTTTTGTTTTTAATTTTTATTTCAATTCAAATTAAATAAAATATTATTATCATTATCATTATTATTATGATTTTTTTAAATTAAATATTGTATAAATTTTATATGCCATTATTTCTTTTCTTTTTTGTCACATTTTTATGTCCCTTTTAAAAAAGTAAAAATTTTTAATGCTTTTTTTTGGATTTTTTTGTTATTCTTTAAATTAACCTAATATGTAAAAGTAATATTTGGTTTTTCTATGTAGTTTATAAATTTTTGTAAATTTATTTCGTTAAAAATTTGCTTTTTTCTATTTTTCTAAGACAAAACATTAACTAAAAATTTGTCTGGTGTTTAGATTATGTAAATATGTAAATTATTTTTGTGCACGTAAAATGCTTTTGTATTTTATTATTTTCTTTTTTATATAAAAAATAAAATATGTAGTGCAATTGTACTATTAAAACTAAAATTCAACGCTTTTACTAACTTTTTTCTAATACTATGTGTATATTTCGGGTAAATGAAACTAATAAATCTTATAACTTATGTATGTTGTTGGATCAACAATTTTTTTTATATGTATAATACAAAGAGATAAAAGGAAAAGGGGACGTAAATAAAAAAAAGAATGCATATTATGATTTTTATGAAAATTGTGATATTTTAATGAAACGATTAGATCCGTCAACAATCTCTCAAGTAGAAATAAAGCATTTTGTACGTATATAAATGAGAACTAAGGTAAAAATTAAGGGAACATTGGAATGATAATTAGAATGTCAGCAACCAACAATTTGAATAAAACTTTTTATGAATTTGACATTAACGATGGAACATTGGGTGTTACGCCCGTGTAAATTTTGATAAATCTTCGAATTTGAAATAATCATTAAAATTTATTCGGTACTAGGTTTCAGATAAATTGCCCAATCTGCTTTTTAGACGAAAAAGTTAAAGCGATATTTTGAAAATAAGAGAGATGCATCTCAAGCGTACGTACAAAAAAAATTTAGACATTAAATTTAAAAAAAGTGAAAAAAAAAATTAGACGAATTTGTTTTCTCAATTAAATGTAAACTGTTTTTCATTCTTTTCTTTAGTTTATTTAAAATAATTTTCATTTTATTTTAATTTTTTCTTTTATACATTAAACTGTACCACAGACAAAATATCATTATTTTATCATTTAATTTTCATTTTTCTATTTTATTATATTTTTTTATTTATTTTTTGTACAAAATCATATACAAAAATAGAAAATAATTTTTTTGTTAAATTTTAAATTCAATTTCCCATACATAAAAGAAAATTTAAAAAAAAATGCGATGGTTAAATACTTTTAGCTGAAATTGTAGCAAACAAAAAAAAATCGAGAAAAATATAAGATAATCTAGGAGAAGAGCATTAAAAACATGAATCCATATTGTTGACCTAGAATTATGAATGGCCTATTTTTTTCCATTTCTCTCTATTTGTCTATCTTCCAACAAAAAAACAAAAAAAAAAAAAAAAAAAAAACTTTTTTTTTTTTTAAAATTATAATTTATAATGTTTTCTTTCTCAATTTGTTTCACAACAAAAAATGTTGTTCATTCTTTTGTAACAATAAAAGAAAATAAAAATAATCAAAAATTTATTCAATTTTATAGAATCTGTTTTTGTTGGTGTGCAACTTGCAAATTTCTCTTTTTCCCTCTTTCCCTCTCTGTGTAAGTACAATAAAAATGTAAATATATAAAAATACACATTTAAACAAAAAAAAGTTATAAAGCTATCCTAATTCATTGATTTTGTATTAATTTTAAACAAAGAACAAAAAAATCTATTCATTTATTCAGGAAAACATTAAACAACAATTCATTTTTTTTTGTTCTTTGTTTTAGTTTTCTTTTTTTCTCTCTCTAGAATAACAACGTATTATTCTTTTAAAAAAACAGAAAAAGAATAATGCAATTGTTGTGATATTTAGAATTTAAAAAATTCTTGTGTATGCTTTGTACGTTGCATAGTACATAAAAATACAGTAAAGACATCATAAAGATATCGTCTGAAAACGTTAGCGACAAGACGCCTCAAATTGCATTAATATATTGTAATCCTTTTTGGGGATTGGTTTTTTGTAAGATTTATTTTTTGTTTTCATACATGACAAGTTCTTCTAGATAACTTGCATATGAAATGTAATAAAAATATAGTGTCACTACTGTATTTTTATGTGCTGTTATACGTTGTCGTAGTATTACAGGATATGTTTCGCAATGAAAAATAATTTTAATTTGTATATACATATATACATAAATGCATTTTATCTCTCATGTGTTGTATGAATGTGTTTTCTTCAAACTAAAAATAAAATTGAACCAACAAAATTGGAACTAAAATAAAAAGGCATTAAATCCTTTTAGCTACATGCTCTTCCTAAATCTATGCTTTATATTCATGTATATATCTCACTTTTTTTTTTTTTTTAATTGTATTTTTCCCACACTTTGTTGTGTGTATATATACAATAAAAATTTTAGAAAAGAAAAACATAAAAAACTACAAATGTAATATATTGGCTTAACAACACATCAAAAATGTACAAAAAATAGCAAAAAAAACATAATAATGGGCTTGAAAATATGTATAAACGTGGGCTCCATGAAACAGCAATGTAATATCGTATGTTCTTGCACTTAACTTAAGGCAAGTTCTCATTTTCTTCTCTATAAATTTAACATGATTTTATAAGAAAAAAAATAATCAGAAAATAAATGAATAAAATTTTCATTGTTTGCTTGTCTATTTTTCTTTTTTTTCTTGAATAAAAACATTTCCAATGAAATTTATTTAAGTATATTGTCAGAAAACAATAAAAAGTACATTATTAAAACAAAAAAAAAAGAAATAATAACGCCTTAAAATATATTAACATTTAAAAGTAAGATAAAAAAGTTAATATGTGCTTTTCTACGAAGAAAATAATTTTCTTATCTATTTGGCCCTGAGCAAAAGAAGAAATTTGAAACCATTGAATCACATGAAGATTGAGTTTGAGATGCTGCTGTTGTTTTACGGAGTCACAAATACATACATACGCTATCAATATATATACACGTACTTTTCATAAGATGTATAATAATAAGATGTTCATGTACTTTCAAATGTAATGTGCGTATGCTAGAGATTTTTACATAAATCTACATACCATATTTTTATATTTACATTTGAATTGATTTCTATTTTTGTACTACAATTTTGATGATGATGAGTTATTTTTTAATCGTGTGTTGTTTCTTTTAATTCATGATAAAATACACTTTACATTATCGAATTTCGCACAATAAAAGAAATCATTCCATTATAAAATCTAAAAGTTGAAAAACAAAGGCAGCATTACATTCTTTTTTGTGTGTATGTCCTATCACCTACGATTTTCTCATTACACTTGTTGTCTTTTACATTTATTTTGTTTTAATTTTTTTTTTTTTCATTTTCTTGTATTATTTTTTTTTTCTTTATTTTTTTTTTATTTTTTGTTTTTTTTTTCTTTTCAGAAAAAAATCATGATAGGTATATGCCTATTAATAACAATAGTCATCCTTATAGTCATATTATGTTTTACAGTTTGATGCCGTTATTATTACTATTATTGTACAAATAATAACATTTGTACTACATACTTATAATTTAATAATTTAATTATAAATTGATACAAAAACAAAAGAGAATATTTAAAAAAAAATGTATAAGTAATAATGATATAATTTATAATTTTACAAATATTAATACCGTTTAATGTTATTATTATCTATAGATTTTTTCTTTTTTTCTTATTTGTATCATTATGAATTTACAATAATATTCATCTGCTCTCATTACAAATTTATTATTATTATCATCATCATCATTATTATTATTATTATTATCAACCAATTTATATTTAGTTATAAATCTAGTGTAGGTTGATCCTACACATCTAAATAACATCACCATTCTATTGTCATTTTCCTTTTAGGTACATATCATTAAAAAAATTCATTTGATATACATATATACATATGTATAAAAATAACGAAAAACAGCGTAGGTTGATTTCGACATTAATCATTATCCTTGTTCTTATTGCCTTTTTAGACATCATTAAAAAATTCAATTTTTATTTTTAAAATATCAAATATCATTTCTAGACGTCTATAAATTAAAAATAAAATTTTAAAGAAGTACATAGAAACACATTTTCTGTTAGACACAATTTCTTTTATCATGTTATTTTCAATAAATATTTTCTTCTTATCCATATACTATTTATAACAATTAAATAACGTTTTCAAAATTAAATTCTTGTAAATTGAGAAAACAAATCGAAGTCATTCTGTTTTAGGAGAATAAAAAAAATCATTTTTGTATAAATTTTAATTTTAATTATTTTTCACTTGAGATAAATTTTCTTATAATCTGTTAGGGCTCAATGAAAGGATTTGTATCAGTGGCAACGCGTTATATTAATAGATCCAATGTTATTAAAAATTTAATAGAAAAAAGACAACATACATATGTTGTACTTGACAAAGACGTTATCACTGAGCCTCAGGGATTTATATTTTTTCTTTTTTTTTATTGAAACGTAAACGGGTTTAAATAAGTGATCACTACAAATGTATGTTTATATCATTTTTGAAGTTTAGAAATTAAAATTAAAATCATTAAAATGAGTCAAAATTATGATTTACCTTTTTTTTGGACCCATTTAATGTATACATACATGTTATTTATCTACACTTCGTAAATCTTTTCTAAATCCCTAAATGTACTTATCATATCGGTTTATTATTTTACAAAAATTAATCAAGCTTATCTGCAAAAAAAAAAAAAAATTGTATGTGTTTAGTACAATTTTAATACTAATTAACAATAGGAAATTAATTAAAAAAATAATTAAAAAGAGAATCTTAGATGTAGAAGTAATTATGTTATTTAAAAAAATTTTATATGGTGAATAACAACAGTAAACCATTAACTAAAAAGAGAAGGAGGGTACTCAGAAATTGATGAAATTTAATATACATATTCAATTTTTTAATTGCACGATAGTTAAAAATTCTCAAATTACTTGTATACCTTTCTTGAATAAATTAAATTCAAATAAGGAGTTTCATAATATCCATAATATTATGTTTGAAATAATGAAATCTGTGTTCACAAATTTTAAACTGCATTTTTAATAATTTAGCTCTAAGCAAAATTCCTTCCTACAATGAGATCTTTTTCATTTCTGAATACTCCCCAATCAATGTGCAATAATAATTTCTATTTTTATTCATAATTCTACACTTTATATTGATACTAAAATGGAACAAAAAAAAAATGCGAAATACAAGGATAATCAGAGTAATTCAAATTTGTAATTGAAAAAAATAGTAGAAAAATTTAACCGATATACATACATATGTATATGTATATAAACGTAGGATTGTGTTGTTATTTTTCATTTTAAAAAAGTTTCTCGATTGTACAAAGAAAAAATGCATATGTATCTCTATTACACTGTTACTGTTATATAAAATTGTTTTTTATTTTTTCCCAATTCTGTAAGTAAAAAAAAACAAAAATTTGTAATAAAAAATATATTTCCTGGTGGTTAAGTTAATGCAATTAAATTGTGTTACTGTGATTTAACAATTAATTTGTATTTATTCAATTTTTTTTTTCTTTCACAAAAATATATTTCTCAATGAAAAACTGAAAATACCTAAATGTAGAATTTACATAAATGTAATTTATTAATTATTATAGAAAAAAAGAGAAATATTAAAATTTATTTTTATATACAATTTCTTTAGTTATTTAGCAGAATTTTTTATTTTTACTTTTTTTTTTATATATTTTATTTTTATTTTTGAACTTTTCTAGTGGTTCTTCTGAATATAAATTAAAACTACTTAGGTACTTGTTGCTATTTAAACATTTAAATCCATTTTAACTTACACAACAATATCTTTATAAATTTATAAATTTTTGTTTTGTTTTAGTTTTATTACAAATTTTTATAAAAACAAAAAAAAAATAAAATAAAATAAAACATTTTGAAATAGAAAATTTATGTAATATTGATTCACAATTTAATTTTATATTTAGTCTTTCAATCATATTAATACATTGACACTAATGCAGAACGCGTTAATTTTTTTGACTTTATTTCTTGAGACCAAAAATGGTGCTGTACTTTAGTAGTCGAATGAATAAATAATTAAATTAATTTTCAACTATTTAACATCTTATTTTTTGTGATACTAAATTCCATTCTACGATGCTAATCGCGAGCTATCGATGGTATTCTCTGTCTTATAAGACATTCGAAAGTGATCCACCGGTGATATTTGTTAGCGTCAATGTATTAAGGAAAAAATTAAAAAAATACATTTTATTAAAATAGTTCTAAAAGAAATAGAAAAAATTTGTAAAATATTTTTAGATGCGTAGCACTTTATTATCGATTATATCTAAGTGTATATTACTACTATTACTAATTCAAATTAATAAATTTAATGTAATATTGTAATATTTAAAGAAAATCAACAAATTGAGTCTTTACAGCTTGAATAATTTTATGAAAAAGGCTTACACCTATCCTCTGACTTACACAGTAAATATGGTCTAATTTAGCTAAACTTTAAAGTAAAGTCGTGTAATTCAAAGATTGGTGTTCTTTATTTTCCTCTTGTAATTCAAAGTATTTTATAAAAAATTTTTTACAAAATTTTTTTCTGATCATTTTTTAGCACTTGTCTACTTTGAATAAAGATTTGATTAAATAAATTAGAAAATTAAATTATTGTCTTTCAATGAAAATGTAAAAGAGCTAATATTTATTCCATTTTTTTTTAAATTTATAAATGTTTAGGCGTAATTTTTCATGAAGTTATAAATATTTATACGACGTATAATTAATAAAAAATTCTTTAAAAGATAAAACTTCCTATTAAGGTCTGAATAAATAAATTAAAATATTCTTATAAAATTTTTGTGTTAAATATATGTATTGTGAAACTGTCAGAAATAATTTTGGAACAATTATTAATTTTATTTTAATTTTGACCGTCTTTACATAGTACAAGCATCTCTTGTATGATACTCTGAATTTTATTAAATTCGTTAAAATTTTTGAATAACACGAAATTCAAATTCCACGATATCGTAAATATTACGGTTATAATCATCAAAAAATTAAAACTTCGAATTACAAAATTCATTATTATATTCAAGGGATGTCTGTACATTCAAATCCTCTAAAAAATTCGATCAAAACAGAATAAAACATTCAAAAAAAAAAAAAAACGATTTTATTTAAATGTTTAAATATTCAAACTAAAAAAATAAAAGCATACTAAATCATAAAAAATGTGTAGTAATAAATTATCCTCGAGAAAATCAACATACATACATAAATTATAGTACGGTACGGAAATCTATACAGTGAGTGATAGCAGTAAGAATAAAATATTGTATAATTTCTAGTTATTAGAATTTCCCTTTTCATCCTAATAGTATGAAACATTTTTATAAAATAAAAAATATCAAAGCATTTCTTTAAATATATGAAATAAATAAAACGCTGATTTTTAATTGTTAAGTAGAATACTTAATTGTAATTCAAAGAAGCAAGAAAAACATTAAAAAATGATTTAAAAAAAAAATTTTAATATCAAAAATAAAATACAAATTAGAAAAAAGTTTTTAAGCAAAACAAAATTTGATTTACAGTAACCGCTTTTATAACGCAGAAATTAAAGTTATGATGATAAAAAAATGCATGCTATAAAAATCCGTGTTATAAGAGAGTGTAGCATTACAAATTTTATATTATAAATCTTTGCATTATACAAAAATCGCGTTATAACAGTTTCGTATTACATGCAGTGTTACATGCACACGAAAGATATCTACTACTCTACTACTTTCTCCCTACATTATAAGAGTATTGCGTTATAAGAGAGGTTTTCTGTATTTATTTTATTTTGTTAATAGTGCTATTATTTTTTTTTTTTACAATTAATTTATTTTATCATATTTTATTGTAGTAGTACATTTAATACATTCAATTATATTGTAGATAAAATTTTTGTTGTACACAAAAGCAAAAAAAATGTAAAATCTTTTTTTAAGTATTATTACTATTATTATAAAGAAATATACAATATCTATAAATACAAACAAAAAAAACATATTTAATGCATGTGTCTGTATTTTATTTATTTTTATTATTTTTTTTAAATTTGAAAAAACTAGTAACAGATTTTCTTATGGGAACGAGTTCTTCTTATATCTATATTTATTTGTTATTTTAAAAATTTAATTCAATGGTGACAAAAGTAGAAATTCTTTTAATTTATTTAAGGAATAAGTAAGTCAAAATAAGGAAGAAAAAATAAAAAACGGAAAAAAATCCAATGAGATGAATACAGATGAAGAGGATGCTCATAATTCGATATAAAAAATATTTTGAGTGTGTTCAGTAGAACTTGAGTTTTCAAAAAGCTGTGCTCTGTTTCCAGATAGCAATAATTCATTTGATTCAAGATATACATAATTTAAGTAGATAAAATCTCGGTTGACAGCTATTTAATTAAATTGTGCATCCAAATTTTTGCTGGAAATAAATGCTGGATTCTACTGGCTACATCATTCGTTGAATTTCTTGATTTATTTTTTCTTCCTTTCATAATTAAAGGGATTTTCTTTTCTTTTCAATTTATAAATTGCTGTGTTCTTAGATAATTTACAATTTCTTTGGATTTCTATTATTTTATTTTAAATTGGAATTTCCATTTATTTGTTTTTTTTTTTTTTTTTTTTTTTAATTTTCAAGTAATTTAAATATGTTATCCAAAATGTGAATTGTTAATACTTAAAATTGTCTCACAATTAAAAAAATTTAGCATAGGAAAAGTAATTTTTGTTTTAAGAACTCAGATAAAATAAAGAACATTTTAGTTTTTTTTTTCTAAAATACGACGAAAAAAACTAGTGAAAATCATCATTTTTATGAAATTATCGCAATATTATCGTTTAAAATTTTGAATTTTGAATAAAATTTAAAATTTTCGTTAAAAAACTGAATTACTTTTCCTATGTAAAAATGTTTTTACGTTTATTTACAATTTATTTATTTACTGTTAATTCACAGTTTTATTTAATTTTTTTTTTAAAACTTTTCTTCTAAAAATAAATAAAATTTTCAATTAAAATTTTTATTTTATATTTTAAAAAAAAGTAAATGTTCTTTTCTTACCCTTTTAAAAAATTTATTCTAGCATAAAAAAATTATAATTTACCAATCATAAAAAATTTTTTTTCTCTCAAAAATTTCCTAATATTGCAGAAGAAGATTATGATTCTATTATGCCTAACAGTATTGGGTATACTTGTGGCTGCATACGTCAGTAGCTATTTCATGTAAATGCATTACAGAAAACGAAACAAGATCAAAATTATAAAATAAAATAAAAATTCAATTAAATTTAAAAAAATATAAATTAAAGGGAAACGAAAGAAAAATAAAATGTTAAAAAATTAAGTATCGTTACACCTGAGAAAATATAAAAATTAAATTAAAAACAAAAAAAAAAAGAAAATAATAAAAGTGATAAACAAAAGAGAAATAAAAACCAAACAAACAATACAACATTATATCCACCTTTAAATTGAAATTTTTAAATTACTTATATCGTATTTATATACCATGGTACTACAATAAATAAAACAGAGAAACATAATAAACACACAAAGTTAATTACATACATAAACAAAAAAGAAAAGCGAAAAAAAAAGAAATTAATTTTTTTTCCGAGAAATTCTAAGAGAATAGGAAAACATATTTATCGTCATCAAAGTCAGCAACAGAGACATCATTCCCCTTTAAAAATTTATGTATACATACATAGAGCAGGAGTAAAAATAACAGAATAAACTAAAAAAAAAAAAAAAAGAAAAACTTTGAAACGTGTTAAAATAATTGTACTCTTTAACTACAATGCAATATTAAAAAAAAAATGAACAAAAAATAAAAATAAAAGTAAAAAAAATGTAATTAAAGGTATCGCTAAGTATTATTGTAATTTTCTTTTTTTAATTTAATTTAGATTTTTTTTTTTGTTTAATTACTGAATACTTAACCGACATAATAACCATAGTTTACGAGAGAACACATTTGTATAAGTAACTGAAAAGTACTTTGAATTTTTTTTGTTTTATTTTAACTTTTGATTTTGATTTTTTATTTTTTGTTAGAGGAAAACATGTAGAAATATAAAAAACTATAAAAAAAAGAAGTAAATAATAAAATAAAAGTAAACATAAATTTTTTACATAAAATACGTTCCTATTAAAATGTATAAAAAAAATTATGACCTTTTTTTCCTTCATAATTTTTAACATAATTTTTTTTTTTTAAATCTATAAGAGTTTTTTATTTTTCGTTTATTTTATTCTTGCATTTTTTTCTGGGTTTTTGTACGTGTAATAAAACAAAAACACCAAAACGGAAAATTATGTTTATTTTATTTAAACAGAAGAAAATCATTATGCTGGTGTGTTTGACAATACTTACAATTGTAGGAGGTTCAACACTTGCCGGATATATGGGATTAATTTAAACAATAAATAAATTAAGAAAAAAATTGCAAAATTTAAAAAATCGGATTTAATTTAAAAAAAGAAAACAAAAAAAAAGGGAAATAAAAAAAATTACATTAGAAATTTTTGTTACAAAAAAAAAGAGCAAGAAAAGCCGATTGTAAGTTTTTAATAGAAAGCGTACACGGAAATAAGAAAATAAAATAAATTGCATGTAAATGAAAAATAGACATGTATAAATTTAATATTGGAAATTAAATCGTTCGCTATTAGGAATTTTTTAAAAAGAAAGTCTATTAACTTACTGCTTATGTAGAAATGTACCGAATTCTTCCGTTACAAATATTTTAGGTGATGCTGATGAATTTGTAGCGAGGAACAACTATATATAACTGTTGATAGTGAGCGGTTTAATTTACAATTATAATTAAATACAAACCTGAAACGATCAATAAGTTTTTGTTAAATAATTGTATAGTGATTTATTTTTAATTTTAATTATTTCAAATAATATGAGAATGTTTTAATATAAAGAATTTTCATGTAGGTAGAGTTAAGTTATTAATTATATATTATTATTTTTATTATTATTAGTTTTATTATAAAAGCAAAACGAAATGAATGATCAACAAAATAAAAAAATAAAATAATGACGAAAGTGTGATCTTATTGTTATGATCTTTTGATTTTTTTTTTTAATTTTTATTATTTGATTTTCTAATAAATTTAATATTTTTATTTTGCTCTCTTTATTTGTTATTTTTTTAAATGTTTGTAATTAGATAATTAAAAATCTTGTATAATTATGTGTATATAAAGAAAATTCAATAAAAAAATAAATAAAATGAATATACAGATGTCTAAAAAACAATTCAAATTTTTTGTCGATTTACATTAGAATCGATAAAAGAAGGAATTGTGAAAACAAAATTATTCATATAAACAATTTTTGTTTCAACACCATTGAAATGAGCTAATGTAAGCTCATAAAGCATAAACGCCAAAAAAAATTAGAGCGACATTATAAAATAAAATAAAAAAAAACCAAATTAATTCCAAAATCAAATTTGTTTGCTGAATTCAGGTTTAAAAAAATAGCATATGGCTCCTTTTCGTACAAAAACGTTTCAAAATACCGTCATAATGACTACAGTTGAAACTTCGTTAGGATATTTCCTGTTTATGTTTCTAAGAGTAAGGAATGATCAGTATTCTTTGTTACTTCAAATCCTTGAGAAGTTCGCTAATCGTTAGTGTTAATGTGATTTCAGCAAATCAAACACCAGTACTGTTTTAGACATATGTATGTACATTTATCTTATTTGTGATAGTGATAGAATATTAAATAAAAGAATATATATAAAGCAACCATACAAATTATAAAGAGTAGACAATTTCCTTACTTTTAAACTGCAAAATTGGCCTAAATTTCAACATATTAGAAATAAATAAATAATGTTAAATTTTTTGTTTCTCTAATTTTAATTGTAAGTGAATGATAAAATTTAAATGTATATAAACTATTATTTTTATTATCATTATTATTATTCAAATTTATTAAATATTTATTTGTAAATAAATGAAATTATTATAAATGTAATTTATGTTTGGTTTTTTTTTGTTTCTTGTGTTTTCATTTTGATTTTGTTATGATACTATATGTCTGTCTATTATTTGTTAGCTTTAGAGTATAATGATATGAAGTAATTTGATGAAGATTAAAAAAATCAAATATAGATCGATAAATAAAAAATGGAAAAGGTATCAAATAAATTAGAGAATAAAATAGAAAAAATGAAAATTCGGATGTTACATTAATTATATCAATAAAAACGTTTAATTTAATTCAAACACACACAGTTATAATGATGATTTAAATCAAAATGAAAATTTGTAACGAATTTAACAAATTTTTTATCCTTTTTTTTCTCTCTAAATTTAAATAATTTTTAATGAGTTTTATTTTTATTCATATTTCTGTTAGATTAGTGAAATATTTAAAAATTTATAAGAAGCAAATATTTTTGTTTTTCTTTTTGTGTAAATTATCTTTTACAGATATTTTATATAATTAATACTCCAGCATTGAAATATACGGCTTTATTGAAAAAACAATTACATAAAACTTTAAAATATATCAAATTTTAAATAAAATATAAATTATACAAAATAAATATATAAATGTACATTTAATTTTATTTTTAGTTAAATTATTAAGTAAAAATATAAAATTAATATGTTATCGTCCTTTAAACAAGAAAAAAAAAGAAATGAATAAAAATTGTTATTAATTGTTGATATTAAATTATTACCATTTAAAAATAACAAAAAAAAAAAAAAAAATTGAATAACAAATATAAAAATATATAGAACAATTTATCACCATTTTCAATGATTCAAATATCTTATTTCTTCCAAGATAATTTAAATGGCTCCTTGAAAAGGTAAAGTTGAGATATTGGAAGAACAAGGCATTTTGAATTATTGAAAATGGCCTTCTATTAACACAGCTAACATTTATAAATGATTTATATTTTATGGTTTTGTAGCTTAATTATTTTAGCAATATACATACATATGTACATGTAAGACAAGAACGAAAAAAGTAAAAATGTAATTATACAGTAAAAACCGTAAATAAGGAACATTGAATAATAAGAAAAACTCTATCTACAATTTTGGAAAAAAAAAACATTTTTTGTAACAAAAATTTGATGTGAGAAAATATAAAATTCCATTCAAATTAGTTCATTCTTGCGAATATTTCTTAGAAGTATTTTTTTTAGTATTACCGTTATTACAAGCAATACGTATGTTTCTATAAAAGCTCACATAAAACAGAATTAGAATTCTTTGGTTCAAGTTATGCGGTTTGGTTCGGAATTATCTGGTTCATAATTATAAGTAATGCATGTACTTATATACGGTATCTACTTTTTACTATATTAATAAAAAAAAATCCCAAAATTCTATTTTGGAAAATCCATGATAAATTATAACTACAATACATACTCTTTAGACTGCCCATTATTGAAAAATAAAAAAATAATAAAAATATTCAAATACAAGAACAAATAATAATTAAACAGAATGAACAAAATGAAAATATAGAAAAAAAATAAAAAGGAACATAAGAAATTATTATACACTTTATATACATTAACAAAAAATAAGAAAATTATACAATATACTTATATCATTAAATATACTAAACTTCTTAAAATGAAAACATACAAAATATAATAGTGACAAAAAATTTAAAAAAAATATATGTATTTATTACAGTCCATATTTAAACGATTACTAAAAGAAAACAAACATTCATACATATGTAAGATCAAAATAACAAAGAGAACAAAATGAAGCCGATTTTATTAAATAATGAATTAATTACGTATATACAATATATCAAAAACAAATCAGAAAAAATATCAATCAATTGTATTAACTATCCATACTAAAAAAAAAAAAAATAAATAAATAAAAAATTAAATTTATACCCAATAGTGAAAATAACAAAATACGGACTCTACATGAAAAATTAGACAAATTCAAAAAAATACGTGAGAGATAAGAAAATAGAGCAAATAGAGGCAAAAACAGAAAATGAGAATAATAAATGAACAAGAGAGAATACATAGTAAAAATAATTCAGAATATTTATAATTATTAATTATTAATTAAAATAAAGAATAACAAAAGCATAGAAGAAAATAGTACCATAAAAGTAAAATAATTTCTTTGTCCCTATATCTGACTACGTTTCCAGAAAAATAGATTAAATTTAAACATGATCAAGTGATCGTTAATTTTAAATATTCAATCTCACGCTTTGATATATTAAATTGAAGATTATTTCAATATAGTTTTCTTGTGTTTTTAAAAATTAGTCCTTTAAAATAAAATTAAAAAAAAAAAACAAAAATTAAATTAAATAAAAAATAAAATAAAAACAATTTGAAATTAAGGAAAAATTAATATACATAGTCAATTCGATGAAAATTTTTAAAAATATATAACAGTGTCTGTAATGTATACTGTAGGGAAAATAGGAAGATGTTTTATTTTACATTTTTATCTAAATTTTTTTTTTCATATACTTTCATTTCCTAAAAAAATAAATTAAATGTTTAAAAAAAGTGTGAATTTTTCGAATAGACTGAGAACTAAAATAAAAAAAACAGAGAAAATTAAAATTAAAGAAAAAATGTTTATGAAGAAAAAAAGTAACGACAAATAGGCAGAAACAGATTTTATGATTGTCAATAAAAAAAATTTTAACAATAGGAAAAAAAATTCAAATCATAACAAGATGAAGTCAACAAAATTTTCTTATTAAAAAACAAAAAAAAAAAAAAAAAAAAGAAAATCTTTAGTATAGGGGATTATAAATAAAAATAAATATTTAAATCAATAAAATAGAAAATGAAAATGAAAACAAGAAAAATTACAATGAGATATTAAAAACGTAAAAACAAGATATTATTAATGAAAAAAAGTTTAAAAAATAATATATATATATAAAAAGGGGGAATATATACATGTATTTATTAAAATTTACTTACAATTTAATATTATAAAATCATTTAAGAGTTTAAAAAAAAAAATTTATGCAAACGTTCGCGCTTAGGAGAAGAATGTAAAATGTTTGAAATTAAAAAAAAAAAAATACTGGAAATTATTAACATAACAAGAAAGGGTTTTTCTTTCTTATTTTGAAAGTGTTATCATTAAGAAAATTGAATAAACAACAACAATTATTGATATTAAGATAAATTCTAGGAAATAAAATAAAAGCATTACAACATTTAGAAAACAAAATACGATTTTATTCCATTCGATGAATTCAGAAAATTGCTATGAAAATTTTGTCAGAAGGTCTAAAATACGTAACAGAGAACAAGCATTATACATGAGACATTTTTATCACTTGGTATTCTCTGTTTCATAATGCACATGATAATACACAGATTATTAGATTTTGAAATTGTTTAACAAAATAATTGATACGAAAAAAATAAAATATAATAAAAACATTTTCTAACAATTTCTGTTTATCATCAAATGGTAAAATGACGAAACAAAAAAAAGGTTATAATCATAAGAAAAACAAAAACCCGAACACATAAACAAACATTGTATATAATTATAAGGAAAATTGTTCAAGAAATGTGTGATATAATCAAACATCGTATATTAATTAGAAAAAAAAAATTAAAACAAGAATTAATGAACTTTGATGGGAAAAATAAATTAAATTAAAAAAGAAAAATTTTAAAGTTAAAAAACAAATGCACTCTCTCTGTCTTAAAATATTGTATACATTTTCACTACTGTATGAAAATTAACAATAGATTCATAGGACTTGGCTCACATCGAGCCGATGTGGCATTGTTGATAATAATAATATGATGTAAGTAAAATTTGAAAATTCTCTATTTAAATATTTTTCGAAAATTAAAAAAAAACTACAAATGTCGATCAAGAGAGTAATTATAGTAAGATCGTGAGATACAAATTTATTTGTTTGAGACAAATCATGAGACAAATGCAAAACTGTATATTATACTTAAGGACAGAGAAAGAGAAAAAAAGAAAGATAGAGAGTGTTCAAGAGACTCTAAATCTCTCAAATGAGAGATTCTTAAAAAAAATAAATAAATAAAACTAAAAAAGAAGCAAAAAGACAAAACGGAAAAAAATGAAATTAAATTGTAACAAAAAGAAAAAACTCCATTATTATATAATATATGAATTATTATTAAATTATTAATTAATTTAAAAAAAAATTATATTTAAATAAAGCAAAAAAAAAGTATATATAAAAAATATAAAAAAATAGTTAAGGTTGTAAATCTCTAAAGTATATAAAAACAAAACAAAAAAAATTATATATATACATATATTAAAATAAAAGCGAAAATAATAATCAATAAAAAAAATTTACTTGTCTTTCAAATTATTATATAATCTATAACATTAAAATTAAAAAAAAAATTTGAATTATAAATTAATTAAAATAAAAGAGTTCAGAATATATACTAAGTATCCCATTTACATACATAAACACAATAAATAAATAACAAAACAAAAACCCATTATAAAATAATAAACCAACAGACGTATTTTACTTTGAATTTAAATTTAAAAAGCTAGTTATATACGTATAAATATAAAAAAATAAAAATAATTTAAAAAAATAAATAGCAAACACATAATGCACCTATGAGCCGTTCATTTAAAAAGTGATTTAGGTTTTAAACTTCTCATGATCATAAACGATCTAATGTCCAACATTAGGATCTGCGCATTAACTACAGCGCTATTAAAGATTCTTGGTAAATTGTTTATATCTTTAGGCCGTTTCAAATATAAAGTACTGAGAAGTACATAAGGCCAATAACAGTAACGACAATTTATATCAAATATTTCTTAATATTGTGAAGTCTTTTGTTTTGTAATGGGATTATGGTTGTAGCCTAAGCCACTCACAATAAACGACTCATATATGTATGTACGTATACAGCATCATAAATATATACATCATATATTGTACGTTTTAACACGAACCAAAAAAAACCACAAACACTTAGGAAACACAACAAAAATAAGAAAATGTACATACACGACGAAAGAATATACACAAACAAATCAAATCTACAAAATACACATATTATATGAGTATAAAGTTAGGATACAATTTCGTACATAACAAAATAATTTTCAAAAAATAAAACACACAAAAGGACAGAAATGGAAATTAATAATGTTTTTATTTTTAATTTTTTTTTTTTTGTTTTTTGATTTTTAGAAATTCAAATTTCGTAATAAGTTTTCATTATTTTGTTAACTTATATTTCCGTTATTTTGAATATGATGTTATTCAAAGTTTTAGAAAAAATATTGAGGCTAAGGCTATATAAGGTCTATATGTAGAGCCCTTAAAAAACAAGAATATGTAACATCTATATAAAATTTAAAATAAAAACATTTTTAATTTCAATATTAAATACACATAAACACGATAATGTTTATCAATAAAATTTTTATAATTTTAAAATAAAGAAAATTTAAATTTGAAATTATAAAAATTTTATTATTAAAGTAAAAAGAAAAATGATGACGAAAATTAAAAAAAATTCGATGACAGACACGAAAAATAAAAAACCACAATAAAATACACAAAGAAAAAAGAAAATTAAAATGAGGAAAATTTACAAAACAAAAACAATTCAAGATTTTGTTTAAGCGAAAAAGAAAAATTGTGAAAAATTAAACAAAAGAAAAAAAAAGAATTAAATGAAATTTTAATGAAAAAATTTTTTAATATAATTCGTTGTCAATTTTACAAAATTAGAAAAAAAAATTTAAAAATTTAATTAAAAAGAAAAAAAAATTTAAAAAAGAAACTGCATAAAAAATATTAAAAAACAAATGCAAAAATATAATAAAAATTATAAAAATGATTGCTGTTTACTTAATTATACTTAAAAATTTTCGCTCTCTGTATTTCTTACATTTTTCTTACATGTTCCTTTAAAAAAAAATAAAAAAACTTATGTGTATAAAATAAATGACGACAAGAAGCTATGAGATAAAACAAAATAAATTAATCTAAACTTGTCCATTACGAATGTAAAAAAATTTTCGTTTAGATTTTCTTGGTTCTTTTTTTTAGTATCCTTTAATAGAGCTTTTATTTTCTAATATTTTTCCTGTTAAAAACTAATTATAAAACGGGTAATTGAAAAAAAAAATGTTTTTCAGTCCAAAAAGTAACCACAATGGTAAATAATAATTTCAAGATTAGTAAAGGAAGTATCAGACAAGATGAAACAGAGATTGAAGCTATAATAAAAATTAACGTTATCTAACCAGGAATGCTAATAATGATCATTCTCAGCAAAACTAATGGTCACAATATTGTACGTATGCTTTAAATCTTGATAAGAAGAGATCATTTTCTTAAAAATTCCAAAATTCGGTGTGACCAATTAAATACAGTTAGTTTTATTTATAACATCAATTGTTAGCGTTCCCGGTTGATTATAATTTCATATGTCTTGTTTTTCTAAAATATTTGATGTTATCGGAAAATCAAGATATTTTGAATTATTCAAAAAAATTTTAATTCAATTCATTTTCTTATATAATTTAAATTTTCAATTAATTGGAATTGATTAAAAGTGAAAAAAATAATGGCAATAATTTAA
Organism: Anthrax anthrax; assembly: GCA_963971155.1. Lineage (NCBI taxonomy): Eukaryota > Metazoa > Arthropoda > Insecta > Diptera > Bombyliidae > Anthrax > Anthrax anthrax. The sequence goes on along the minus strand of OZ020118.1, from coordinate 76,609 downwards.
AAAAAAAAATTTAAAAAATTTGGATATTTATGAATTTTAAAAATTCAAAAAAAATAAAAATAAAATAAATAAAAAAAGAAACAGAAAACAAAAATACACACCTAATAGCAATAATACATACATATTATTTTCATCTACATCTAAGTGTGTTTAATAAAAAGAAAACCAAAAAAACTTATAAGAAATAAATATGTATATGTAAAACAAAAAATAAAAATAAAGTAAAAAATTAATTCTTGTACATATAGTGCCTATGATAATATTATTGAAAATTATTATTAAATTATTAATAATTATAAAAATTATATATATATATATATATATATATATATAAAATTGAATAAAATATTAAAGCAATTCACATTATTAAGAAAAATATAAAAACAAAAAAAAAATTGAAATTAAAACCAAGCAAAAAAAAAATTGAACAAATTAACAACAAAACAAAAAAATACATTTTAGAATCAATTATGTAATTTAAAATTATAAAAAAAATTATAAATGTAGGAGCATAAACAAGAAAAAAAAGAAAAACCAAAAAAAAATCTTTAAATTCAAAACACAATTCCGCTTTCTATTTCATTGCAACAAAATATTGGTAGGTTAATTAAATTATTAAAAATAAATTAAATTTAAATTTAAAAAGAAAAAAATAAAATAAAATGAAATGTGTAAGAAAAATAAAAAAGAAAAACTTACAAGAAAAAAAAAATTTTAAATGAAATTTCGTTTTTTCTAAATAACTGGATTTCAATTTGGATAATTCAGTTTAATCCATTAAAGTTTTCAAAATTTCGTTTTTTATTTTTAAATTTAATTTGAAAAAAAAAAGAATAATAATGGTGGGCATTTTAGGATTCACTCTTTTTGATTTTTAAAGGAATTTTACATTGAATTGAAATCGTAAGATTTGATTATAGAATACCCACCAATTAAAGAAACATTAAATATGTAGAAAGAAGGCCATCGCACGATTGTTAGTGTACCAAAGACAAAGGCTAAAAAAAGACAGAGCAGAAAAATTTGTGATTTACCTTAATACTGCAATTGTAGTAAACATTTTACATTTTTAAATTTTAATCATATTTTGTATAAAAATAGTTGTAACACAACTAGCATGAAGATTGCTTTTGTGCAGATATCATTTGTAAGATAGATGATCATTTGATAAAATTCTTTGATTAGAAAATTCAATTATTTGATCTGTGTTAAATCTTTGATTTCTTTTGTAATTTTTGAAATGAAATGAAAACATCTTTAAAAAAAGTAAGTTTATGGGAATTTTAAATAAAAAATTGTTTCTTTTTCTTTTTCCGAAGAATATCGCCTCTAATTTGGCCTAATTTACACTAAAGACTTAACTAATTAATTAATGATGCTTGAGTGTAGAAATTTTCAAAATTTATAATTATGCATTTGACTTGACGTGTACATTGAAAAAAATATGATTCAGCTGTACTTAATGCTTTGAAAGAAAATAGCATTCAACAGTGCTGAATGATTTTAGATTACAGCATTCAAAATTTGCAAAATATTCATTCAATTTATTCGTACAATTAATGTTGAATTCTACCGAACAATTTATGATCGTAATTTGCCATTTTATTGCTATCTATATTGTATACGTCTGAAAGTGTTCCATCCTTCCTGAAAATTTTATGTACTGTACATAAATTTTCAAATTTTTAGACTTTAGATAAATAACTGCCAAATTAGAAAAAAAAATCCAAGATACTAAAACTAAAAAAAAAGAAAAATCAAATTTAATCGTGTATATTTTCAAACCAGAATTTATTTATTAAACAAAATAAAAATCTTCATCACATATTCGTAGTTTGTCTGGGATAAAATAAAATTAAAAATGTAAAAAAAAATTAATAATAAAAACCAAAAAGCAATAAATTTATGATCAAAATAAAAACAAAAAACGAGGGACAAAAAGTAGTTTCATGTTGTCTTATATTTTATAATACAGCACAAAATATAAAATAAAATGTTCAAATTATAATGTGTGTACATATAAACACAATAAAAGGATTTTTTCATTTTTTTTTAAATTCAAATTTGATTTATGGCTAAGTTCCAAAATGTAACATTCCGTAATTGAAATTCAATATTACATCAAATAGGTACTGATATATTTTTGAACTTACCCAACAATAAATTATAAAACAAACAACATAATGTTACAAAAAATGAAAACACCATCGAATTTTAAGAATACAAAGTTTTGGCTTTATTCAAAAATTAAAAAAATAAAAGAACAAATATCATACAAACACATATTCGTCGTCATTATAATAATTAAACATTTTTAATTTACATTTATTTTAGTATACAATTTTATTTTTAATTTCTATTTAATTTTGTTGTTCCTTCATATTTATTAGGCTTCTGTTTTTCTCAATTACCTAAATAAATTGATATAATTTTTATTTCATCATATGGTTTGTCAGTTTTCGGATTTGTCTTTGTATTACATATATTTTGTACAATTTCCATACCCTTATGAACTCTTCCAAATACTGTATGTTTATTATCCAGCCACGGCTATATTGTATAAGTAAACAGAAAATAAAAAAGAAAAATTATCACTTGAGTACGAAGCAAAAATAAGTAAGATAAAATTTAAAAAAAAAATACACTACACATAATAAAAAAAGACCAAAAATCTACAAAAATTAGGAGTGATCTCTGAATTTCAATTTGAATGTAAGAAAATTTATAATGCTGGACTCTAAATCAGTCATACGTTAAAAATTCAAGGATACCCGTTTTCAGTATCTCGTTTTTAAGATATTATTCACACAGTTTAAATAACTGACTGATTTATTGAAAAAATAAGATATTCTACGTATGTTTGAATTTACACAACCCTTAACTTCAAATTGAAATACAGAGTATATCTCCCAGACAGAGACACATAAAAAATTCAAGACAAACACCATCCTAAAGAAAATACGTACACAATATAACATGTAATATAAATTATATTATAAATAATTAAATAAATATATACTCGTAATTATTAATTATATTATTAAAAAATAATACAAATTAGTTATTCATTAATTAAACAAATAAAAATGAAAACATGTAAAATGCAATATTAAAAAAACAAAAAATCTTTTCACATATTTTCATATTATTAAAAAAAAAAAAAAAAAAAAAATCAAGAAAAAAAACAAACAAAAAAATTATTTATTATATAAAAAAACAAAAATTTAACATTTATTATTAAAAACTATATTGCTATAGAGAGAACAAAATTGTTGAAAATCATTTAAAAATAACAAAATAAAAGAAGAAAACATTGATTTTTTTTTCGCAAAAATATATACATATATGATAAAGAAATGATAAAACAAAAAAAGGAAATATATATATAAAACAAAAATTCAATATTTATTTATTTTTTTCTTAAGTTACGTTGAGAGAGATGAGGTAAATAAAGGAGAAATAGAAAGTTACTTAAACCATAAAGAGGTTAAGAGGTGATTAAGTGAGGTTGCTACTTGCTATATTACATTCACCTGTATTTGGTTTAAGTAAGAAATTAACTCTAAGAAAAAGTGAAATTTTAAAAACTCACGGTTGGTAATACAGTGATAAAGAATTGACTGCCATTTGTATTTGGTCCAGCATTAGCCATACTAACAGTATATGGTCTATCATGTTTTAAAGTTGGTACAAATTCATCTTTAAAATCATGTCCCCATATTGATTGCCCACCCGTTCCAGTACCTAAAATTTTATGAAAATCAATAATGTAAATTACAATAAATGTTCAAAACAAAATTTGAATGACTAAATTCAGTACTACAAATAAAATCTTACCAGTTGGATCACCGGTTTGTATCATAAAACCTTTTATAATTCTATGAAATATGTGCCCATTGTAGTAACTTTTTAAAATTAGAAGAAAAAAATTATTAAGGAAAAATTAAAATAATATTAATATTACATCATCGATATATCACTTCTTACCCATTTTTACTATGTACACAAAAATTCTCAACTGTTTTAGGGCATTCACGTCCAAACAGTTTTATATGTATGTCACCCATTGTTGTATGAAGAATAGCAGATTCATATATTCTTTGGGCACCTAAATAAAAAATAAATTCAAATTTTCTAAATTGTATTCTAACGGGTTTGTTATAATTAAATATATATATATATATTTTTTTATTATAAAAAATGAAAAATTGCCAATTTGTAATTAAAATAAAAATTTTGATATTTTCTTTAACATTTTTAAATACTTTACCCTCCTCTTTATTAAGATAATGCGGAAAAAATGTACAGAGAAAACATACAAAAAATTAAACACTTTGATGTCTTAAATTATTTTTTTTTTTTAAATAAAACAAAATGAAGTAATAACAATCTAATATACCTTGTCCTTCTGGTACTGCAATAATATCTTCTTTTGATGGTTTCTCATTAAATATATCTCTATCGACATCTTGAAGATCTGATGGTAATCGCCTACTGTACAAATAAAATCTTTGTTTTCTGAAAAATATGAGGAAAAAGCAAAAATTTACAAGATAATAAATTTCTGGCTACATTAATGCTATTATTATACTTGTATCCTGTACAAAATAACGTTGGATCACTAATTGCTGATTGCAATGTTGGATTATCTGATGCTTCTTGTTCTAATGTGATAGCTGCTTTTGATTTTCTAGAACGACCCTATACGAGAAAAAATAAGTAAAAATTTCATATAATAAAAGAAAAAAAATTTTACTTCTTTTATTTCACTTACTTGAAATAATGATACTTGTAATAATCTTAAATTATCACTTTTACCTAAAATTTTTATACATTTATTTGTTTTTATATTAATTAATTTAACACCTAACATTGTCGCATACATAATAAAATTTCCAGTTTGATCAAAAATTATATTTGCTAATAGTGATGATTCAGATTTTTCAAGATCACGCTCAATTGCCATTCTATAAAATAACAAGATTATATCGAAATGAGCCATAGACTGATTAAACTGATTTTCTAAAATATGTTAAGTTTTACCTTCTACCAAATTCCATGTTGGGTAAAGCATGAGATGTTTGCTGAATTTCTGAGTATCGTGATAATGATTCGTCGAATACCCGAATTAATTTTCCACTTAAAAATGAGAAAACTCTTACCTAAATAAAATTTTTACGAAACTTAATACTGTATAAAATCTAAAGAATCAAGTTAATGTTAACAAATACTTTTCTATCTGTTGACAAAGTGACAAATTTTTTTCCATCATTTGATACAGCAATGCTAATTACTTGCGTTTTATTTTTAACAAATTCATAAAGACCTTTTGGAAAAAACACAATAATTATTTAAAATGTTTAAATATAATTTGTTTCTCAATTACTTGTATCTAATTTTGATTCAAATGATACAACTTTTGATGGGAAACGATAATCATTTTTAACATTCATCCAATATTCTAAAATGCCAGCGCCATCAACCGATATAACTGTCTCATATGCAAAATTAAAACGCATTGCAACTACTGGCTTTTTATGTAAATTCTCTATAATGTGTAATGGTATATTGGTACCTTGACTATCAAATATGTAGATTTTGTTTGAATCTTTGTCGGCACTGTGAAGAAAGTAAAAAGAAATGTAAATTCTAGATCTACTAATTATTATCTAAATTTTTATATTTAAGTACATCGCTAATGCAGCTATAGCATCTCCAGCTAAATCAATCCATTCAGCACATGTCGGAGTAAATGTTAATTTTATAATGTTTATCATATCAAAATTTATCACATCGAATATTTTTGAACTTTTATCAACTGATGCTGTCGATAATAATGTACCACTTATATTAGCAGTAAGAGATGTTAATGGCACTACAATAAACCAAAATAATTTTGTAAATACATCCTTTTCGTCTAAACCAAGAGATCTCTCATTACTCACTTAAATGACTACGAAAATGTTTAACAAATTCTATTCCTTCTTCCATTTTTTTCCAAAATTTTATATGACCATCATAGCTACCAGTTATTATAAAATCCGTCTTTGTAACAACAACATGAGTTATGACATCACGATGCATATAACTTTTTTCATAACTTTCAGCATCTGGTAAATTTTGAAGGAATAATGCTTCATGAGGTAGAACTGTATGTGAATTTTACAAAAGAAAAATATTTAGAATTACACTATGAACTGCATAAATTAAAAGTATTTGTTTACCTTTAATTTTTTTAGTTGGTTGTTTTGTAATTTGTGCTTCTGTTGGCAATGGTCCAATCCATTCATCATTATCAGTACTACTTTCATCATCTGATTCTGGTGCTGGTCGCTTTTTGTCCATCTCTGAGAAAATTTAATTATGATATACAATTAAAATTTAATAAATTCAAAATTTTTTGTTTGTACACTTTATTAAAGTTTATATTTAAAATGCTAATTGTTAAGAAGAGTTTGACAATCGAAATATCAATCGAACTCAAACATCAACACAACACGTGTTGTTGCTGAATGTTGATGTACAACAACAGCCAACAGGCAACAACACAAAATAATAAAAACAATAAAATACAACAATGTCAATTGTCGATTGTCGAATATGTATGTGAAGTGACTAGTGAGCATGACTAATAAGCATGAAATGAAGTGAAGAAATCAAACAAAACCTCAAAAAAGCAACTGTGTTTTGTTTAGAAATTTTTCTGAACTTATACAGTTTAGTATTTACTATTTATTTACTATTTACAATAAATTTATCAACACGAAATGTGGTTCTGATTCTGATCTTTTGATCATAGTTCTAGTGATTCTTATTTAGTTAGTTATCATAAAATCAGATTTTTAATGTGTGATAAAATGAATCGTGTAATAAAGACTTCTTTACAAATATTACCACATTTTGTTTACGATGATAACTTAATTTCTGTAAAACAAAAATGCTTAATGCCATCAGAGACTCTGCCAGAATTAAAATACCAAATTGATCCGATTTACTTGAAATGTACAGAATTAGAGAACGATAAGGAATATATTTGCCAATTAAATCCTTTGAAAAATACGAACTCAGTTAATTATTGTCATCTTGATGAAACTGTTTATTTGTATAAAACTAACTACAATACTTCATCATCGTTATCATCATCTTTAAAAACACAACGTCAACTATCCTGTATAGAAATCTTAGATTTTAATAAAAAGAAAATAGAAAAAGTTTCTGTAATCGTTACAATAAATGCAAATGCATTGAATCATAAATTAACACGATATCAATTGATTGCTATATTAAAAAATCTTCTACAATTATTTACATTATTAGAAGGTGCACATATAAATTGCACTACAAATTATAGTGATCTTTATGGAATTTATGATATTCATATATTTAAAATATCAGGTTCCTCATCATCATCATCATCTGCAGTATTTAAAATCAATCATGAAACAGAAATTGATATCATTAATTTTAAATACAAAAATAACGACAATTTAATATTAAATCATATAAATAAAGATTTAGAAGATTTAAATGAAATTTCAATGAAATTAGATAAATTATTAATTGATATAAAATTACAAAATCAGTTATTATGCCATCAAATAAAATCATCACAAATGTCTTTAATAATTGGTTTATCCGGTACTGGTAAATCTACAGTATGCCATAACTTTTTTATACGGAATTCATGTAATATATTTGAAATTATATCAGCTAATATATTTGGTCAATATCCAGGTGAAGCTGAAGAGAATTTAAGAAAAATATTTCAAAATGCTATTTATTTTATTAAAAAATTTAAACCGAAAGGTAAATTATTTAAAAAAATTTTAAAAAGATGAAACCAATTTATTAATAATTTAATGAATAATTTTATTATAGATCCAACTGTTATATTCATTGAAAATATCGAATTAATTGGTTTATCAAATAAAAATAATTCGAATTTATCATCTACATCTATGAATGAGAATTATTCTACACGTATTGGTAGTCAGTTTTTATCATTATTAGATGTTATAAATCAAACAAGAAATTTAAATTTATTAATAATTGGTACAACATCTGATATTGATAAAATTGATCCAGCATTAAGAAGACCAGGAAGATTTGAAAATGAGGTGAAATTATTTAAATGTGTAAAATTATTTCATTTTTATTTTTATTTTTTTTTTTATTTTGTAGTTTTCTATGCCATTATTAACTAAAAACGGTCGTAAAACTATTTTGAAAAAATTTCTTAAAAATTTTTATATAAATATTGATGAAAATAATTTAAATGAATTATCATTAAATTTGGCACAAAAATCTATTGGTTTTACTGGTGCTGATATGAAATTATTAATTCATAATTTCAATCGTAAAATTTTACCGCATTCAGATAATTTTAAAGATTTAAATTTGGAAAAAATAAAAAATAATTTTGAAGAAATTTTAAAAATTGTAAGTACATCTTTAAATATTTTTTTGCATATGTTTTTTACATTGTTTTGATGTTAGATTTCTTGTTTAATTTTTTTATAACTAAAGTTAAGGCCAACAACAATTCGTGGTGCTGATGTAACATGCATAACATGTGAAGAAAAATTCGAAAATATTGGAGGCATGGAAAATTTAAAGAAATCTTTACAAATATCAATATTAGCTGTATTAAAAAATCCAGAAATTTTTAAAAAGTTCGGATTAGAACTTCCTAAAGGTTTTTATTGCAATTCATAGAATTTTTTAAAATAATCATAATTACTAACATTTTCCTATTAAGGTATCTTGTTATATGGTCCACCTGGTTGTGCTAAAACTACGATAGCTAAATGCATTGCAAATGAAAGTAAAATGCGTTTCATTTCAACAACTGGTGCTGAAGTATATTCACCGTATGTTGGTAAAGCAGAAAAATTTATTACAAAAATTTTTGATACAGCAAGAAAAAATTCACCATGCATAATATTTTTAGATGAAATTGGTAAAAGACAAAAAAATATCTGAAATATCGCGAATTTAAAAAAAAATTCTTTTTCTTTATTAATATCACAGATACATTAATTGGTAACCGACAAATTGGTTCAAGCAATGATGTTCAAACTCGAGTTCTATCGACATTATTAACTGAAATGGATGGTATTGGTTTACATATGAAAAATTTTTCAATAAATTGTGATAATATTAAAATTTTAATAATAGCGGCTACAAATCGTCCAGATTTAATTGATAATGCATTAATACGTCCTGGACGTTTTGATAAATTAATACATGTAACAGTACCTGATTATAAATCAAGATTAGAAATATTTAATATTTATTCAAAACGTATGTTATTCGATATAAACATTGATTTTAATTTATTAGCTAAACAAACTGAATTATATTCTGGTGCTGATATTTGTAATTTATGTAATGAAGCTGGTATACATGCATTAACTGTACATCCGGATAATGAAAAAATTCTTATGGAAGATTTTATTCAAGTACAAAAAAAATTTAAATCATCATTAACAAAAGATCAAATAGAATGGTATAAGAAATTTGAACAAAATTTTTAAGGACAAAAGTGAACAGTATACAAAAATTCAATATATCATATGTAATGTAGTTTTAATTTAATTTTAGGAATTTTTTATATGTATATTTTCATATGTAAACAATGTAAATAAAATTGATTACGTATTGTTGTTATTATTAAGAGTGAATAATTTGTATATATGATAAAATGCGAAAGCTATCATTATAGTAAAACAGGCGCTAATTCATTGAATATTGAAACTAAACGTGAATTGGAAAGACTATAATTTGTATCATTTCAAGACAGCACGACATAGAAATTTATAGAAGCTTAGGACTATAAAGTAGACACCAAGTAAATGGGATTAAACGTAAAATAAAAAGAATTTAGACCAGAAGAAAGTAAAATTCATATCAAGTTTACACATGTAAACTCTGTCCCGCCCGTACATTTTAAAAGCATTGATATTTTCATATCTCTGGATTTTTATTCAAGTGTATACTGTACACACTTTATTCATTTTAAAACAGAAATAATAACACCATTAAATATGAATCGACATCATTGCTCTTTTATCTATAACAAAAACAAAAACAGAAAAAAAAATTTTTTTTATCACATAATTTTAATACTGATTTCGCTTATACATACATATGCACACATACACATAAAAACAATAAAAGAAAGATTATTATTTATCACTAGTATTTAATAAACCATTCGAGCAATTATTATTATTTTGTGTTTATTTATTAGTCAGTCAATTTTATGTTAAGTTAAGAAAAACAGAAAAATAAAAATATTTCTTTCTTGAAAACGAATCTTAAATTTTTGAATTTTCATTTATTTACCTTTACCGTAATACAAGCTATTATTATTAATTATGAAAATAAATAACAAAAAATAGAAATATTATACAATCCAATATTATAAATAGAAGTATGTATTTTGAAAAGTGAAAAGCCGATAAGAATTTAAAATAAAAAAATTAAAAAAGATAAATTAGATGCTTGAAAAACGTGCAACCATAGATAGAAGTGAAGTGCTTATGAAAATGTTTAAAGGATATTTTAATTTTTAAATTTCAGATTTTCCAAATTTTTTTTAGAAAAAATTTGAATTTAAAATAAATATTTTTTTTATTTCTCATTATTTTTTTCTTTTTACTTCTGTTCATAATCACAAGAATTAACTGATGATTAATTTTATCGGTTATCAATAAATGATAAAAATTTCAGCACACAATTTTGAATAAATAAATAAATAAAAAATATAGAACCCATAAATGAAAAGGCAATAAAAATACGCTTTTTTCATACATACAGGAAAAACGAAATTATACTGATTATCATTTTTGTTTTTATTTCTATTTGTTTTCGTGTGTTAATTTAATTTTTTTTTTTTTTTTATCTGAAATAAAAATGGATAACAAATATGACAAAATTTATTTTTATTTTTCCTTTTTTTGAAGAACAATAATTGATCATTTATTTTGTAAATTGACGACAAATTCGAAAAATACAAAACATATACCATAGTGCAGTATAGTGTTATAAATCGTAAGTAAAGTGTACGGTTACTCCGCGTGCAGTACGATTTACGATAAATTGTGATAAATTTTTAATTAACGCAGATTTTGTGAAAATTCAAAAATTGGAGTGATTTTCACATAATTTGCGATATCTTGAGATTTACTTATTGCGAAAATTTGATGGAATGTAATTTTCATGTAACACGAGGGTTACCTGTATAAAATTTGAAGTGATAAAAGCATAAAAAAATTATACATTTTATTGATGCTTCTAGTATTTATTTTTATAATATAACTCACTATCCTTTTTCTTTGTTTTTTAAAATTTTTTTAAATTTTTTAAAATTCGTTTTTAATTTTGAAGTATTGTTGTTCGCTATACATAAATAAATAGCAAAATTGTACACACACATCCAATTGTCTAAGAGAGAAAGGACTATAAGAAAAAAGTTCTTAAGATATTTGATAATCAGTTTATGATTACAATATTTAAAATATTTAATTAAAGACGAAAAGAATGTATGTATAAAATAAAAATTATTGATAAGATATTAATAAAAGAACAATTGAGAAAAGAGCGTTAATAGAAATTTTTTTAAAAAAATTTCTAAGATAATAAAATGTTTTTTTATATTTAACAAAAAAACCGGTAATTTTTAATTTAAAAAACAAAGGAAAAAAAATCAGATAAATCTAAAAAGATACAATGTGCATGAATGTTTTTTTAGGTGTTTATAAAAATATTCAAAAATATATTTCATGGTAAATGTATAAATTTGATGATTATTTTAAAAATTAAAATGAAAAAATATCATATAAAATGATACAATCGTACATATTTACAAATATATTGATTATTTGTATTTTACAAGTATGTAGTATTGAAGGTGAAAATCAATATCCAAATTTACCATTAACAACACTATTAGATATCGAAGGTAGATTATAAGTTCTAGTGCAAAAAAAAATTTTTTTATTTATTTTTATTATTACGTTTCCTTATTTTTAATTCGTAGATGAAAAAATCAACTATACCGCATATCCAAATAAAATTGAAATTGAAGTTATAGATCCTAATTATAAACTCATTGATTTAAAATGTGAAAGTGTTGATAACAAAATAACAAATTTAAAAAGACTGATACAAATTAAAAGATCATGGTATGAATTAATTATTATTTTTTATTAAATTTCATATTCATTTGCTATAATCATTTATTTATTTATTTACAGTAATAATTTACATCCATGTAAAAAATATTTAGTCACAACACGTTTAAAAAAAATATCAAGTAATGAAACAATCTTATCATTAACAAAACTCGTGCAAACGAAATACGCAAGTAAATATATTAACGATTATTCCTAATACGATGAGTATTTTCAATATTACTTACTTATTAGATGTTAGGGTAAATATCTAGATGCGGGTACATACGGTCGCTCAAAAATGTGAGATGGTAGGGGGGGGGGGGGGGGGGGAAGAGATGGGTTGCTCGTTCCCCACCTAAAAACACTTGATCAGTGTTGTACTCGACCTCCTTATGTCCCCCACCCACTCACCCTCGAGCGGCCGTGTGTACCCGGATCTAGATATTTATCGATGTTAGAATTAAATGATTAGTTTTAAATAAATTCTGTGATATTAAGTGTAATTTTTCATCCATACGATTTACAATTGATGAACTTCGATAATTAAATCCTTGACCATATTTGAATACTGTACTAAAATAATTTGTCACGTAGCCTACATTATTGAAAATGCTCATTTCTTAAATCTGATGGCAACCATGTGCATCGATATTAATTATTTAATTTTCTTTACTTTTTTTAGGACCAGATATTCACGTGAATATAATAACGCCATATAAGGATTCAATTCATGTATCATGGAATTCATCAAATTATGAATGTATATTAAATTATACAGTTACTGCTAAATCAAGTGATTCAAGTGATTCATTAGTATCTATATCATGTGCTAATAATTGTAATGATACTGAATTAAAAGATTTAAATCCATGCCAAAATTATACTGTACAACTGATTAGTTATGATATAAATAAAAGTGTATATTTTAATAAAACTTTTTTAAGTGAAACAGATACAACAGGTAAAAATCTTCACGATATTACGTCTGGAGTTCAATCGTAACGTCTGTTACATCAATGGCAACGACAACATGTTGTTCGTTGATGAGATGCTATCATTAAACGCCAGAAGATAGACTTTGTTCTTTTTTTTAAATTAAATTTTAATATCCCCTTCTGATATTTTTTTAGATCCAGGCCCAGTTAAATCAATTAAATATGAATACACACAAAATAATTCAACAGTTAGATTTAAATGGGATCCACCAAAATATAAATATTGTGTTCATTACTATGTATTACAGTGGGCTTTATACAGAAATGTTAATGATTCAAGTAAAACAAATTCTTTAATATAAATTCAGCAATTCATGTATGAAAAATTAAATATTTATATTTTTATGTAGAAAAACTTATATGGAGTCATTACAATTATACGGATATTGAAAATAATGAATTTCTAATAAAAAATTTAACTGGATGTGATAAATATATTTTTAAAATTGTTGGTAATGGTGATGAATTACATAATTCATTTAATATAACATTTGATTCACCTGAACAAGGTATAAAAAACGATCTTGAATTAATGAAGGATTCTGTAATATTTTTTGTTTTTTTTTTTTTTTGTTCATTTAGTTCCTGGACCTGTTCAACAATTACAAATTCAATCGAAAAATTCAACAAATGTAACGATAGAATGGCAACCACCAGAATTACATAGTAAATGTGTTAAAGAATATCAAATAGAACTTTATGGACCATATGAATTTCATAATTCATCAAAAACAAGTAATACAAATATCACGTTTAATAATTTAAAACCATGTGGTGTATATAATTTTACAATAAAGCCAATAACTATTGATGGATACGAAGGGAAACAAAATAATATCACATTTAAAACAGAAAATGATAGTAACTATTATTTTTTTTTTATTTTCTTTTTTAATTATATAAATTGTAACGAATTTTTTGATCTGTTTAATTTTTATAATATTCAGAACCATCACAAGTTTTAAATGCAACTGCACAAGGTTATCCAAAAGAGATGTTAATTATGTGGAATACACCAATATTTGGTGAATTATGTATAACTGAATATCGTATATCTGGTTATTATATAACTAATGCAAATGTAATTACAAAAGCATTCGATAATTCAACAAGCCCAAATAACACAAGAATAACAATACAAAATTTAATATCATGTACATTATATGAAATACAAATAATAGCAACAACTGGAAAATATGATGGTCAACCAGTAAATATTAAATCAAAAACTCAACAGTCAACAGCTATACCACCAAATACAATTGAAGTTATATCAGTAACACATAATAGTTTAGTATTACGTGCAGAATATTCAGATAGTACAAATAATTGTCAAGTATTATCCGTACGATTTTCATGTAAAGCAATAGATGATAATGCTAAAATTAAAGTAAATTGAATAAACATTATAATTACATCATAAACTAACATTTAAAAAAAATTATTATAAAATTTCTTCATTTTTTAGTATGCTGAAACGATAGTTGATGTAACTGGATTAATTGCATTATATACTGGGACTGTAAAACCATTATCACCAAATACACATTACAATTGTAAAGTTGCAATATTTAATGTAGCTGGAATATCACCACCAGATACTGGAGCTGCATGTGAAACAGGAAAATATTGTAAGAATATCAAAAAATTTAGAAAATATGTACATAAAAGATATTTAAAATGAGTACAACCATTTTTTTAAATATATATTTTTTTTCTTGAAGATCCAGAGGTTCCTGAAGCAATTCAAATTGACCAAATAACACAAAATTCATTTCATGTAACATGGAAACCACCAGGATATCCAAATGGTAATATCGCTATGTATAGTGTACATATACAAACATTACGGCCATTGTATAGAATACCATCAAATTGTGAAAATATTGATTGGACTAAAAAGACAATCGAAATATCTAAGACAGAATTATTATTTCAAAATGCATTGCCATATGTTGAATATGGCATACAAATAGCCGCTATAAATGATTATGGTGTTAGTGAATTTTCACAAATGGTTCGAGTTACAACAAAACCAGCAAGTACATAGTCAAAATAAAATATAAAGAATTATTTTTACAGATTATTACCATGATTTTATGTATTATATAATTATAGAGCCAACTGATATTAATGATTTCTTTGTATATAAAATTGCTGGCCCATCAATCAATGAAAATAAATATGAAGCTTACGTACTATTAAAATGGGCATTACCATGCCGTACAAATGGAAAAATATCATCTTTTAAATTAGATTTTATTGGAAGAATTAATAATTATATACCGGATGTAGAATTCGTTAGAATTTATAATGTTAAAAATGATCCATTAACATCTGATAATTTTATGTGGAATGAAACTGAATTATACCCAGATTATCATTATACAGTTATAATTAAAGCGCAAGTAGAACAAGGTTATGAGAGTCTTTCGAGTACAGTGGATTTTTCCTCACCATCTGGAAGTTTGTAAAACAACAATATGATGATTATTTCCTTATTACATTATTGATAATTTATGCATTCGTTTATTTTTTCATTTTCATGATATATTTTAGTTCCACGTAAATTAAATATTAGTGGGCGTGGTATAATCGATGCATTTGCATCCAGTAATCCAACATCAATGGCATTGGCTAGAATTTCTAAAGATATTTTTATGACAAATGTCGGTGTGATAACATATGCAGCTCTGTTAGTTTCAGAAAAGGTAAGTTAATGAAAATACACATTAAATAAAGAAAAATTCAAATGAAAAATTATAAAAATGTTGACGTTTATTGTGTATAGGAATGTCAAAAGGATCCAAATTTAGAATTTAATGTATTAAATAGCTATAATGATTGGCCAAATATTACAAATTGGTTTGAGGCACAATTAAATAAAGCATGTATTAAACAATATCAAACTACACCGTTACGTTGGAAAGCATTCAGCAGTAACATAATATATTATGAATTTCATTTTGTTATAATTTTTATATTAATTCTGTTATTGTATTACAGATAATTATGATCCAGATATGTATAACAAAACTTATGTACCATTTTTAATTGGTGTAGATACGAATTGTAATGATAGACCTCGTGAATATTGTAATGGACCACTTAAACCAGGTATTTTTATATGAATTTTTTTACTCTTGCACATGTACATTTTTCTCCCCTACTTTTTAGGAACTAAATATAATGTAGTATTAAGATTATTTACAAAATCTGCATATAATGATGTCGCATATTTATCATTTCACACAGGTATGATTTAAAATATACAAAATACATACGTATGAGAATTTTTTAATTTTTCTAATTTTTTTACATGTAGATTCTGAAGTACAATTAGTACTTGTTATTTTATTAGCAGTGACTTGTTTATTATTTGCATTTGTTTTGGGTATAATTTATTTATGGATAACAAAACGAATGAAATGGTAAAAAAATTAAACTATGCTTTATAAATACAATTGTATTACGGGCATTAATTTTTTTTTTTTAAATTTTTCAAAATTTCAATATTTTACGTTTTTTTTAAATCCATACATACATACATATATAGGCATCGTGAATCTATAAATGGTATGGAAAATAATAACGGTGATGTAAATGCTAAAAATTTTCTATTACATTATTCGGAATTATCTAGACGTGATAAATTACAACGTGAATTTAAAGAGTTATCATCGATAACAAATGATTTAGATTTATCTAATAATGCAGCAAAATTGAATGAATTAAAAAATCGTTATAGCAACATATACCCTTGTAAGAATTTTTTCATATGTTTTTCATTCCTGAAATATTCAAACATTTAAATATCATTTTTGTTCATTTTTTTAGATGATAGAAATCGAGTAATATTAGATTCTGATTCTGAAGGATCAGATTATATTAATGCATCATTTATTAATGTAAGATGAAAAATCAAAATAATCAAATATATTTGTAAATAATAAAATATATTTCAGGGATATAAAAAGAAAAAAGAATACATTGCAACACAAGGTCCAAAACCAGATTGTTTTATAGATTTTTGGAGAATGATATTACAATATAATGTTCGTATTATTGTAATGGTTACAGAAATGCGTGAAGGTGACACGGTAATTTCTTTAAAATGAATTTTGTAAAAATGTTTATGAGTTTTTTTCATTTTATTTTTTTCTAGATTAAATGCCATCAATATTTTCCATTTCATGCAACAGACACGTTAAAAGTTGGTCATAATATAACCGTAATATGTAAAAAGGAGATAAAACATGATGTGTATGAAAGACGTGAATTAATTGTTAAACATTCTGGATATGGTTTACAACGTAATATTATACATTATTTTTTTAAAAAATGGCCAGATCATGATTGCCCGACTGATTCAAGTGATTTAATATATTTTATGCGAAAAATTAAATCTGAAAAAATTCCAAGTCGTTCACCAATTGTTGTACATTGTAGGTCAGTATATGTATAAAAGTTATTTCAGAATGTATTGCACATTAGTATTTGATCTTAGATTTCTAATTATTTTGTATGCTTTTAGTGCTGGCTGCGGTCGTACTGGTACATTTATTGGTCTTGATATAATTATGCAACGATTAAAAACTGAAAATAAAATTAATATATTTGAGACTGTGAAAGAATTACGCTATCAACGTATTAAAATGGTTCAAACTATTCAACAGTATCAATTCTTATATAAATGTGCATTTCAATTGGTTAAAAAAAATTTTTCACCAACAAATAAAACAAATACCAATAATATGAAACGTAATAGCGGTAATGATTTCAATAATGGTAGTATTGCTATCAGTGGATCATCAATATTAAATGAACAACAACAATTACACAAAAGTAATAGTAATATCAGTATAAATTCATCAAAACCACAACACATACAACAGAGTTTTAGTCCAAATGAAATGGAAACTACAATGTAATTGGAAGATACTACAATAAGGCTGTACTTATATACATTTTTTTCTCTTATTTTTTAATAATAAAATAAATATTCTTAAATTAAAATTTTTGCATTTCTTATCTAAGAAAATTTATATTTAAATTTAACGGTCTGTATTTCATTATAGAATAGGACTGGTGAAACATTTGTAATTGTTTTACAAATATTAAAAAACTTTCAACAACAAAAATCAGTTCATTTGGAACATTTTTTATACTACCCAGTGATTTAAAAACCAAATCTTAACTTTCCCTTTATGTATTTTGTTTTCTTTGTTTATAAAGATTTACTAACGATATATTTGTGATCAATTTAATTTCAAATGCCCTGTACATTTTAAAAAATATACCTACTAGTGAATTTAATAAAAACTGGCTTTGACACTGATAATGACAACTGATCTTATCTTATCACACTAAAATTTAATTTAAAAGTCAGTCGAAGATATTCGATTATTCGACATTCTACAAACAAACTTGAATAAAAGATGATTCCGAAACAAAGAGTTACGAGTTTAATAAACACTATTATTGGCGCATCGTAAATACATATATAAAATTAATAATATTATATTTGCAATTAAAATTCTTTTAATTATTTTTAGATGTAAATGTCCCTCACATTCATATGGAAACAATTTACGACAAATACAAAAAACTAAAGAATATGCTTTTGAGGTAAGAAATATCTATTTACATAACAACTTGTTATGTTATTTTAATTTTTTTAAAAGATGTCATCGTCAACAATCCGATTTGGGCCTAATGTATCTACTGAACTTGGATATGATTTATCTAATATTGGAGTTAAAACTGTATGTATTATAACAGATCAAAATGTTTTAAAATTAAAACAAACAAAAAATATTTTTGATTCTTTATCATCTCAAAAAATTCAATTTGAAGTTTATGATAAAACTAGAATTGAACCAACAGATGAAAGGTATGATTTTTGTTTAATTATAAATTAATTTCATTAGAAAGACAACAAATTTTATATTTTTACGAAGCATTTTAGATGCTGTTAAATTTTCAAAATCGATAAATGTTGATGCATTCGTTGCTATAGGTGGCGGATCTGTAATTGATACATGTAAAGCAGCTAATCTATATGCTAGTAATCCACAATCTGAATTTTTAGATTATGTTAATGTACCAATTGGTAAAGGAATGGAGGTAGAAATTTTTCTTACAAAAAATCATTATGGAATTATTTGGAATTTTTTTAAATTTAGACAAAAAATAAATTAAAACCGATGATAGCCGTACCAACAACATCTGGTACAGGATCTGAATCAACAAGTGTTGCAATATTTGATTTTAAAGAATTACATGTTAAGACCGGTATTTCAAATAAGCAACTTAGACCACAATTAGGTATATATGTACATTTCTAATGTAGAATAATGTTAATTATAATTTTTCTTTTTGTTTCACAAAACAAATTCGTATACAATAATATATAGGTCTAATTGATCCAAATTTTATCCAATCTTTGCCTGAAAAAGTTGTTACGTACAGTGGCTTTGATGTATTTTGTCATGCATTAGAAAGTTTCACGGCTATTCCATATACTGAAAGAGGTGAAGCACCAAAAAATCCAAAATTTCGTCCACCATATCAAGGACGAAATCCTATATCTGATATATGGGCACGTTTTGCTTTAAAAACTTTACAAGAGAATTTCATATCAGCAGTTTATAAACCAGAAATAATTGAGTATCGTTCTAAAATGCATTTAGCTGCAACTATGGCTGGAATAGGATTTGGAAATGCTGGTGTACATTTATGTCATGGTCTATCTTATGCAATTTCTGGAAATGTTAAAAATTTTTGTCCAAATGATTATAAAACATCTTATTCGATTATACCGCATGGATTATCTGTTGTAATAACAGCACCAGCAGTTTTTGAATTTACAGCATCTGCATGTCCTGAAAGGCATTTGGAGGCAGCTAAATTATTAGGAAAAGATATTTCAAGAGTACAAATATTTATTTTGTATTAATTATAGAAATATGTATCTATTTTTATTTCTTTTAAAGGCTAAAAAAGAAGATGCTGGTAAAATTCTGGCAGATGTAATCAGAACGTACATGTTGAAATTGAAAATTGAAAACGGTTTAAAGGAACTTAATTATGATTTAGATGATATACCAAATTTGGTCGAAGGGACATTGCCACAAGTGCGTAGACATATTATTTACCTTAATAATTTCAATTTTAATATTCTCTTCTTTTTTTTTCATTTTTGTATAAAGGAAAGAATTACAAAGTTAGCGCCAAAAACCCAAAATCAAGATGATTTGTACAGATTATTTGAAAATTCATTAAATATATATTAAAACAAATAATCAAATTTAAACACTTTTATATTTTACTAACTACTTACATAATACATTACAAATCAGGTGAAGTAATTTGATGTAATTAATTAATAATATGAAATTTTAAAATATATTAAATTTAATTAATTTTAAACAAATATTTTATTAATAATATCCGTAGTTCTTGTTTATTATTGATAAAACTTAAATTTCAATTTGAGCTTCTTTTGAATAATTCACAATTGCAAATTGTGTATTTTTCCGCATTTTGTTTTGATAACAATTTTCTAAACAATCATTCACAATTGTCAATTTTCCTCATTTACTTTGCATGTTTACTTTTTTATTTGTGTCTCTTTCGTTTCTTCTACTACACGCAATTATAATTATAAATTATAAGCACAAACATATGTTTGTATGCTGTGATATTATTCTATCTCTTATTTTATTTTTATACTTCTAATCTAACTAACAGTCATCTCATTCACTCTTATACCTCAGCACCTGATCTATGTTGTATGTAGTTTGTAAATGTAAAAGTATTCTGCTTTATTCAGTAATAACAGTAATTTATAACCAAATCAGTAGAAACGAAATCACACTATATACAAACATTTCTTAGATCAAGTAAATATAATTAAATAAGTACCTATACCTATCTATACCCCTATCTATATTGACTGTGCCAAATTAAAAAAAATATAAAATTTGTTGGTTGGTTTGGTTGCTATTTTGCTAAAAATTAAATTAGTTGGGAGTGTAGTATATTTGAGTTTCAATTTTTAATTTTATGTTTTATTCGTAAAAATTTTTTGAAAAAAGTTTTTTAAAAATTAAATTACAATAAAATGTTTATAATTGAGTGTAAAAAAACAGATCCTAAAATTATGAAGGTTAGTAAAAGTTCGAGAAATAAAAAGGAAATTGTAAGTCATCAAGTTATGTAGTAACAGAAATCCAAAACTAGGTAGTAAGCAGTTCTGCATAATAAAACAACAATAAAAAAAAAGCCATCAACTTGGGGCTGCTCTGCCATTGTTTTGTATTGTGTTGTGTTGTGTTTTGATTGTACACAAATCAAGCATATGTTGTATATACATATATTAATATGTAAATTAAATTGTGGTTGTAGGCAATTTCCATTTATTAAAATTAATTTAATTTAAAAAATACTTCCATATTTTTGTAACTATAAAGTATTAAAAAATATGACAACTTGCAAATTACGATATATGTATATGTATTGTATGTATACGTGTGTATATTCCTACATATTATTAATTATACACATACCTTATATTACATACATACATATGTATGTATCTAATAATGGAATCATTTAGAAATTTCTCCAGAAAAGTACATACTCACTGATTTACATTTTTTATTATTTTTTTAAAAAAATAATTCAATAATAAAAATAAAAGTTATAATTCGTATGAAAATTAAATATAGGTACATACATATGTATATTGTAGTAGGTTAATTACCTACTTTGAATTGACTCGAGCTATGATTTAAATCCTGAATATTCCTTGTTTTTCCACCACATCTAAACAACCACAATAATTATAAACGCAACTTTGGAACCTTTAGATATACATACATACACATCTCGTTTTCAACACAGTATAAGTGCATTCTTTTACTTATTTTATTTTATATTTTTAAAATTTGTTTTTTATTTTTTTATATTTTATGTTTTCGAAATTCTGGCTTCAATTTTTATATTTTCATCCATTTTTCAAAGATGATTCACTGTAAACAAACAACCTTCATAATATGAAAAGTAACTTTTATTTTACACACTACAGTGGTTGTTAATAATGTACATACGCAACAGCAACAACAATATAAAACAGCTGTCTGTAAACCGATAGCTTGGCCGATGATTAAATTCAAGATTCAAGTCATTTTTAAAAAAGAAAATATTTACCTACATATTTGTATACATCTACTTACAATTTGAATTTTCTTTTTCTTTTCAGATACTCGAAAATTATAAATCATCAAATTCTTAGAAACACTTTTCCCATCTCCTCTTTTCCGCTATTAAAACAAAAATTAATAAAAAAATTTTTAAATAAAATTCTTTAAATCCAGAATTGTTAAATTTTTTGTAAAAGTAAAAACAAACAGAACAAGTAACACAAATTTTTATATAAAATACACCAAAACAAAAACAAAAAAATCTTTTTTATCAACTTTTTGATTTTTTGAAATATTTTTTTTACATTTTTTTTTTTTTTTTATTTGTTAAAATGTGTATATTCTACAATTTGAATTAACGTTTCAATTAATTTTTTTATTTAAGCAAAAAGTATAAAAAGTAAAATACAAACAATAAAACCCCTTATAAAATTCAGTTTCCATTACTTAAAAATTAAGCTAAATCATGATTTGATTTTTTCACATTTACAGAATTTTATTTACATTTTTTTTTATTTATAAGTAAAATAACTTACATTTAATCAAGAATATTTGTTAGATTTTTTCCCTTATTTTTTTTTTTCTTCCCATTTAAAAAGTTTAATAAACCTCAGTATACCTAAATCTTGGTGTTGTAACTTTGAAAAATCATTATATTTACTTTTTGTAAGCAAAAATTAGTAATTAAAAATAAAATAATTAATAATGTCTTCGGATGCGGAAAGTATATCATCTGGGATGACTTTACCCGGTTGGATGAGATCAAGAGTTGAAAAGTAAGTCATCTTAATTATTATTTAAAATTTTTTTAATTTCCTTTAGCGATTATTTTAAACTTGCATGTCAATTATCAAATTGGATTATTCGGAGTAAAAGTTTATATGAACGCATTTTATTTATAATATTCGTTTAAATATCTTTGCTTCAGAAAAAAATTTTGTCTATTTTAAGTAAAGTGATATTTAAGATAAATATGTACATTTCAAGCTTCTCGTGAACTTATGTTTAAGCTCTGAATGTGTAAATATTTAACACTCATTCATTAATTTTAAAATTAAATAAAGTAAAATATAAAAATTTTTAATTTTTAACCTTTCTATTTGTATTTGACCACAATATTTCTGAAAATCGATTGATAATTAACTTTTATCAATTTATAATAAATATTTTTTATTTGTCAAGTATTTTACATGTTTAAATATTTTTGTATCTAAAAATAAAATTATTGCACGTAATGAACAAATCAATAAAAGTTTACGATTAAATAACGCAATTAATGTTTTGATGTAATTTAGCAAAAAAAAAAAAAAAAAAAATTTGTTTTTAAAATTTGAAATTTTTAAATTTTAATTAAGAATTATTTTGATATTATTTACAAAACAAATTAATTATTTTTCAATTTTTTTATTTTTCATTTAAATAGAAATGATTTTGATGGAATACCATTTTCTCCACCATCACATGATGAATCATTTTTTTATGTTCGTTATCCAATAAATTCAACATTAACATCTACAACATCATCAGGAACAAAATTATCTGACAATGATATTCAAAATAATAATGGTATCAGACAAATAACTGGTTTATTTAATGAAAGCAGTAAATTTCGTCATCTAGATTTTTCAAAGCATACAGAACCGTGCAAAAAATTTTTAAATGGTATGTATTCTTTATTTTTTGATAATTATTTTTAGATAAATTCTGACTGCGTATACATTTTTCATCGATACTTTGCATTTGAAAGAATTCATGATACGTAGTTTGCTCATATGATACATTAAAAATACATCCATAATTAAAATTTCCAAAATTCAAATATTTACGAAAAAAAAATACAATATACAAGATTTAAATTATTTAAGAATAGACTGATATATTTTCTCCAAAACAATTTTTTTTTACTTGTTTTATGTAATTTATATAATGACGACATAATGTTTTTGTTATTGACTTGTTAAATTGCGTGATATATGTATGTATGTACCATCTATTTGTATTGTACATAATAAATTTATAATCGAGTTACAAGTTAGTATTTTTCCTTATCAGTTCTAATTTGTGAACTTTGGCTGGCTAGCTTGTTCTAAAAAAAAAGAAGAAAAATAATACTTTGATAAGAGTACAATTGAAAAAAAAAGTAAAAAAAACACGTGATATGACCACAAAAAACACATCATCGTTTGCATAGAAGATGATGGATTTTAATGTTGATGTTTATTGCTACATTCTTCTTATCAAAATCATAATAAAATAACGACGACCCCCTATATTGCTTCAACTTCAATTAAAAATATATACTTTTTGTGTCGATTTATTCTTACAAATATGTGTACAATTATCAAATGCAATTAAATATTTTACTTTTTATTATCAGTATTTTTTTCC
Source organism: Anthrax anthrax (assembly GCA_963971155.1). Classification (NCBI taxonomy): domain Eukaryota; kingdom Metazoa; phylum Arthropoda; class Insecta; order Diptera; family Bombyliidae; genus Anthrax; species Anthrax anthrax. The sequence goes on along the minus strand of OZ020118.1, from coordinate 51,841 downwards.
TCATTATTTTAATTTTGTTTTTTTTTTGTTTTGCTCTCGTTATTTACACAAGGAAAAGTTATTTTCTGTTACGAACTTTGTTTTCAATTTTTATCAATCCTACCCTTGGAAAGATCTGTTTTCAACAAAGATTTTACCTCTGCTAATTATACACACATATGTAAGTTGATTTATATCCACGATTTGATCATTGTTACAAGTTTTTCTTTCTTTTGAAACATAAGAAATTTAAATATGAAAAATATTGTCATAAATTATTGAAATTTACATAAAAATCGTCAACAATCAATTTGATTTTCCTTATATTGGTTTTATTTATTTTGAATTACAAACAATACATTTTTTAAGTATGAATATGATAATTAAAATTTGACCATGATCAAATCTTGTTTTATTGTTTACTTTATTATACATGTATGTTATAATAAAGAAAAAAAAAATAATCGAGTTCATATAAATGCATATCCGGAAATTTATCTAAAATTGCTAAAAAGACACTTGTTATTATGCATTTTATTTATGTATATCATGTTGTTTACGCATAGATTTACGCGTTATTTGTTTATTTATTTTGTTTTAACTAAATTATAATTAATTACATACATATGTACATAGTTGAATCACAAATGTATGTCATTGTATACCTATATAGTAGCATATGATTATTTACTTAGAAATAATTAAAACAATTTTTTTTGTTTTTGTTTTGTAGTATTAAGTATTGATGATAGAAGATAAACACCCGCATAAATAAAATAATCATTTTTTTTTGTTATTTACATGTGTAAGTAAATGGATTAGAAAAAATATAGGCTATCAAGTGATTTGTAATGTCCGTATTCATGTTTATTGTATTGTACATGTTACATCTATCTTAGATGATAATACAGTGAAGTTTGTAATTACTCGGCCACCTCTTTATATTTATTCAGTTTATCTTAACTTGAAAAGATAAATTTTTTAAAAACTTATCTGTGGCTTGGTTATCTGTCTGAATTGATTAAAAAATAAATGTACCTAATTAGAATTTTTGTGTGTATGAAACAAATTCTTTTATTTTTTAGGTAAAGATACATACCTACCTTCAGAATTATCAGAGATTTTCAAAATAGTTCGTAGATACATCAGAAAACGATGATGAAAATTTAATTAAAGAATTTTTTTTTATGTCTTTTAATTTTAAATTTTACTGTGTTCATTTTACATTACACAGTACATAAACAAATTATGTATGTACTCATCATATATAATATGAGAGAAAAAAAATGAAGTCTTTATAGAGATAAACTTTAAAATTAAAAGAAAAAAGAAAAATTATGATGAACAAAACAAAAATTTATTTATTTTTGCACACGCTTTATGACCCATTCCTCCTCCTCTAATACCTATTATCAGAAAGCAGCAAAAATTTATAATTTTTCTCGTGTTAGTGAACTTTTATTTTTTACTATACGTATAATATATGTATATGTATACACAAATCTATTACACATTTGTGGACATTATCAAGCATATATATTATTCATCCATTATACAAGTAAGATTTCATAATACATATGCACAGATTTTTTCCATAATAACTTTTATTGGTATATATTTAAGGATGTATTTAATTTTTTAAACACACTTATACAATGCTTGTACACTTCATTATTTACTTCTAAAAAGAAAAAAAGCTTCATAAGTAGTAACCATGTATAGAAACTAAGTAGGTACCTATATTGTCTAAAAAAATATCTTGGTGTGTTAGATACATTTCTCATGATTATATAGGTACATATGTATTTTTAATGGAAATTTTTATTTGTGAATTTTTGTATTTGTGTTTATTCTATTCGTACGAATAAAAATCTATAATCTATATAAGAAATAAATATAAATAAGTAGATTCAAACAAGATTAAATTATAAATCTATGAAGTAATAATTCACATTTTCTTTTATAAGAATTTTTCTTTTTTGAACATTTTGAATTTGTGTTTCATTCTCTAATGTAATAAATTTTTCTGCAATTTTTGTTAACTTAAAATTAAAATATATTTTAATTATTTATTAATTTTTATACTTGAATTGTATGAAACAAAAGTTTTACAAATTAATTATTTTCGGTGTGTAATTGAAAAATAGAACAGTACCTAATTAGGAGTAAAACGTCTCAGGCGGTTTATCAAAATTACACGTGTTAATTTTTTGTTGTTGTTGAATAGTATAATTTTGTATAGTGAAAGAGCTCATGCGATTGTTTTATACACGCGTTTTTAATAAAATACTAAAAAATTGTGAAGAATTAAAATTCATCATCAGTTGAATATTTCATGACATTAAGTTCAGAAGTAAAAAACTGTTGTTACATCGTTTTTAACAATAATTTATGAATTTTGTAAATAAATGGTGTTTAAATTTTACTGGGACATTTTGTGTAATATTTAGAGAAAAAAAAAAGAGATTAGAGGATTCTATTTAAATTTTTGGGAAACTAAAATTTAAAAGGTGAGTGGATATCATTTTAGTGTTTATGTACCTAGGCAGCTTCAATTAATTTTTGTTTATAACTTATCATCATAATTAAGTCATTATCTGCTTCAGAGCATTTATTCAAATATTTCTGTTAACTATGTTAACAACACATACCTATATTCCAAATATTGATAACTATAGGTAGGTGCTTTTCAATTTTCACATGATGAAATAGATACGAGTATTTACAATGTTATTTTTAGTTAATGAAATAAAGAGAAAAAAAAAAGCATAATCCAATAATCCATAGAAAATCCTTTAAACAAAATTATTGAAAATTTTTGTTCACATACGTACAAACACATTTATCGTTCATACATGAATAATTTGGATCAGAAGAATGAACGTTTTCTAGAATGTCTCAAGTAAACGTGTAATTTTATTGATTTTTTTATTATTCAATCAACAGTCACACATGTAATGGATAAAATGGATTACACCTCTAATATAGGCTCATACCACCTTCGGGCCAAAGGAGAGACCCAATCTCCAATGTTTTTGTCAAGGTCAATCACTCGATAAAATTTTATACCACACGTTTGTATGTACTTTTTTTTGTTTTTGTTCACTTAGGATGTCTGAACAATATAAGTGAAAAAATCTTTTTTTGTTATTTTTATTTTTTATGTCCTGCGATATGCTCTTAGAAGAAATCTAAAAAATCTGTGTATTTACGTGACTGCAAAAAAAAAAAAGAATTCTATAAATAGGTAGGTACCTATGCATAAAACACTGTCGTTTTGTTACACGTGCCTCAAGTAAAAACAAAATAAAAACAAAAAAATGACCAAATGTGTTGGTCACATCACTAAATTCATGTATGTACATACTTTCTTCAAAAAAGGTAGCACAATTGAAATCATTACAACGTATTACACACCTCAAATGGTATACTACATTATATATATAAATAAAAAGATGAAAAGAAAAATAAGGAGAATAATTAAGAAAATTTTAATTTATTTTTTTTAAATTTTCTAATATCGATTTGAATGTAAAAAGAAAAAGCTTTTAAAAATATATATGAAATGTGTAAGCAAAGAAGTAAATAAGTATGTGTATTGTGTAATGCGCATGTATGCCAGAAAATTATTAAAAAACAAAAAAAAAGCAAATTTTGTATGATGAGAAAATTTATTTTGCTGGTAGGTATCTGTGTGATGTATTTGATTTTTACATACATGTATTAACACAGATCCAGACATACCTATATAACAAATTTACTATTGTGCAATAATACCGTACTTATATGCACATGTACAATAATTTTTAATTACATCACTTCACTTTTAAATCACTCGTCCACCCGCTTAATTTTATATGTTTGTGTGGTGGTGCTTAATGCATAACAATTTTCTTTAAAATTTTTAGCTTTGAAGGCTGTGAATCATACATATCTAATATTGTTACATTTTATTTGTATGTGATATCATATTAAAAAATAAGTAAAAGTATAGTGATGTAAAAAAAAAGTAATAATGCAAAATAAAAGATAAATAAATAAAAAAATGAACAGGAAAAATGTTTTTGTATTCATGTAATATAGATTAAAATTGTTACCTATTTTCATTGAATTGACGGTGCTGACGGTTAATGTAAGAATCTTACGTGCTATTTGCTAATTAAATTTGAAATTAAAAAAAATTTTTTTTTCTTTTTATTTAAAATTGATTTTTATATATTGTTTGTTATATCTTGTGGTCTATTTATTTTTTAAAAATAAAAACACAATAAATAATTAATGTTTGGCATCTAATAATAAAAACAAGATAGTTTTCTGTTGTTTTTTTTAAAAATTTGTATAATTGAAACTCAATAACAAAATTAGAAAAAATTAAACAATCGTATGGGTCCAATAATGATAAAATTAATGAATTAATATTCAAAACATTAAAAATAATTTCATAAATAAAAAAAAATAAAAGAAAATCATAATGTTATTGTTGATTTTTAAATAAAATATTCAGAAAAATTTAAATCATTTTTTATAGTAAAGAAAAAAAATTTTTTTAATATATTTTTTATATAAAAAAATATCAAACATACCATTACAATGAGCTTTGAAAACAAAAACAATTCAGTTGAATTAAAAGTACATTGATTTTATATAAAAAGACTTGATATAAAATATAAACAATAAAAATTACTTTGAAGTGTTTACAAACACCAACTTTAAAAAAAAAAACAGATACTATAAAATTTAAAATAAATGAAAAAAAATAAATATTAAAAATCATTGATATTTTCATAATTTATTGAATGCTCATTCTTACACAGCAATCGATTTTCTAAATTACTACAAATACATATTTCAATAAATAAAAACAAAATTAATAAATTTGAAAAAGTAAACATGACTAACAATAATATGCCTGCTATTTGTGATAGTCTTAATTCAATTAAATTTAAAAATAATGGTAAGAATTTAATAAAATAACAATTATTTGAGATATGTACATTGAGCATTTACATATGTATTTCATTTAGCTTGGGCTAATGATTTTTTTTTTCTCTCTGTCTTTAAATCTACAAAAGAAATTGTTTCATCTTTTGAAAATTTCATGTACACCATAAGCAATTTTAATTGCATTATAAATAAATTTTTAAACGTTATTTACAATTTTTTATGCATGTCATTTAAAATTATGATAGATATTAAGATATTTTATTACTTGTCATAATGATTTATTACAGTACTGTTTATGCAATAATAAATAGGCGAATGATTGTAAATTTAAAGGTTTATTCACATCCATGCATTATACTTCCGTCAGGCAGTCGGCCAAGTCCCTGACCGTTAATTTTTTGCTTCATTCACACTATGTAGGTACCTACATACACTGTGCTTTAACGATGAGGCCGCCTTGTCAGAACGTGAACAGATGATGATTGATGAATCCCCATGTAAACCCCTTTTATTGGCATTTAACCGAGCATTAATTCTCGGAAGATCTCTGTAAATTGACCTTAATCAATTGTAATATTACGACTAATTATGTACGTTTTGTTATTAAAATATCGTTGTATATTTCATAAAAAAAAAAGATAAACGTCGGATTATCAATAAATCTTGGCATACATCCAAAACGGAAAATTAATAAAATAAAATAAAAATGTTTTTCGACGAAAGAAAAAAACTGAAAAATTTGCATGTGACTTAAAGGAATTTTTTTTTTTTAATTTTTGCCACGAATGTATGTACACTTAATTTCGTTCACTAATTAATACATACTTGTAGCTTGTGAGACAAAAACAAAAAGTTATTGTCGCATTGTTTGAATTTTTGTTTTATAGGTACCTACGTAATTTATGGACCAGTTTGTTATTGTCTTTTTATATTAATTTTTTTTTTTTTTTTTTTTTTTTTTTTTTTTTTTTTTTTTTTGTCTTAAGATCTCTTATAAAACGTGTTTTATCAATTTAAGAAAAATATCTGTATGTATAAAAAACGAGAAAATTAAATTAAATTTGTAACGGTTGTAGAAGAAAAACTAAAACATAAAAGGAGAACTAAGCTCTAACCTTGACTTTTTAAAGGTTGTTTTCAACAAAAAAAAATTTTTATAAGCATTCGTTTTCTTTCATTTCAATCGTCATTATTATGTTCACCTCTTTTTTTTTAGCTGCCAATTAGATGACCTTCTACATTACGTATATTGAAAAGGAAAATACGAAGAAAAAAGATTTTAATTTGCATTTAATAAAAAGTAAAAATGAAATTTTAATACATAATTTCAAAGAAACGCAGAGTCACGCGTTCTGACGCAATTCTTTATCAGTATTTTAATGTAGATACCTGTACAACATTTACTTTTCTGATTGGTTAAAATTAAGAAACACACCTATTTTTTCGTGAGTTACAAAATGTAAATTAAAATTAAAAAATACATATAAAAAAAACAAAAAAAAAACATTGAGAATTAGTATACTGAAGCAGTTATAAATACAAATTAATTAAATTCATATACGCAACAACGTTTTTGCACTTAGTGTGGGCAGTGTGGCCCATTATATCTATGCGATATTATCATTAAAAAAAACACAACGATAATGATTTTTACATATAGGTACCTATGAGATCTTATATTTTTTGTAAGATAGACGTATAGATATCATTTGTTGTTATAGTCTACGTTATACAAGTAGACCTTCGTAAACCGCGGTTTTTATATATAAAATAACCACATGGTGTACTGTAAAGTACAAACTCAAAATGATAAGTTATTGACGAAATTTTTTTTTTTTGTAATGCAACATGAAATTTCTACGTAATGTGGCAGTTACGTATAATTCGAAATTCTTTATTTCATTCAAAAAGCAAAAAAGGACTTTTATTTCATTGTATCCTAATTTTAATGTTAGAATCACAAATCAATACAAAAACATAAAATAATTTGTACCGCTACTGTTTCACTTATACAAACTTAAAAAGATTCTATTTATAAATTATATTTTAGCGATTATTCAGAGTATAACGTAGAAACATACTTTTACACTTCACCTATGTAAATCGTTTGTTTTTTTTTCTTGGTTGGTGACTTTTTTTGCCTCTTTTGCAATTTTTTTGTAATTTAATTTTAGAAATCAAAAAAAAAAAAAAAAAACAGAAAGAAAATCATGAAAAAGAAATCTTACTTTAATGTTCTCTAGTAGTAGTGATATCATTCGAATACCGCATGATTTTTATTTAAATAATTTTTAAATTTTTAATTGTACATTTTAAGAAGTGGTATTTTTCCTAACAACTACATTTTCCTAATTCAAATAAAAAAGAAAAAAACGGATTTTAGTAATATCACCTTATTTTTGCCTTAAAATTAAAAGTTACATCACAAGGGCATTCTGTATTTTGCGTTTGTTTTTTTTTTTTTTTTAGATTCAAATACACCTGGTGGTCAAATTAAAAATCCACCAAAGTCATTTGGTACTGATGATGGTTTTAAAGGACCAGGCGCTGCATGCGGTAGTTCAATAGTTAAAGTTGCACAGCAAATGGTATCAAGTCGTTCATTATCAGCAAGAGGATTTCAAATTGTTAAGTAAGTATAGTGAGGTTATTTCAAATAAATTCATAGAAAAAAGTGAAAAATATTAGTAATATATTCTTTAATCGTATATAACCGTACATGGCGTAAATTACAAAAAAGATAAATAAATAATTCCTTAAATTATCAGTTCAAACCAGAATAACATGATCAGTTGGGTAATTAATTTATTTTTATTTAAAAACAAAGAACTAGTTTCTGTATTGTTTTATCGATTGATATTGAATAGAGTACTACTGCAGCTGATGTAATATATCTTTGATATGTGATGTCTACTATGTACGAATACTCGATGTATACTGGTATATAATATAAGTACTCGATACAAAATCTTTTTTCTATTGACTACCTTACCAACTGACTTAATTTATTTCAGTAGGTATATATTTACAAGTGATCACTACATATCTCGTTTATATGTTCAACTTCTAAAACAAATGTACATTTCAGTTATAAAAAGTTTCATAAATTTTTTTAAATATCTTGTGTAACATTAACAATATAATTTTTTTTAGTTCCGGATTTCCACTCACTAGTCTAGTGTATATTAATTCTCTTTTAAATTTGTTAATTTTTGGTTTATGATTTTTTTTTGTTTTATTTTCAATAACCATAGTTTAGATCAACAAGAACAATATCATCATCAGATCACACCAAGTAATATAGATCCAGATACCGGTTTTCAAACAAAAACTGTTGAGGATCAACAGGTTCAAAGTAGTAAATTGATTCAACCCCAAATAACAAAATTCACTGATGATCAACAACAGCGATCAACATTAGATTATAATCAACAAGAACAACAATTACAACATCAAATGACTCAATCTAGTCGTTTGATGTACAGACGCGGTTCAAAATCTTTACCATCATCACCATTAGGATCACCAAAATCAATGAGGAAATATAATCCAAATCCGTATTTTACAACAACATCATTATTTCCATCAAATAATAGTAGTTCAGAAGGAAGGTAAAATAAAAATAAAATTGTTGGTAATTATGATTATGAATGAATTTTTACAAAAATATTCTATTTTATTTCTAGGAGTTGGTTCCTTTCATCATTATTAGGTATCCAACGTGAAGCAACATCAACGTCATCAATAACACATATTGAAGAGGAGGAACCCGATATTACACCACAAAATAAAAATAATAAAATAGGTGGAAATCAAAAAGTTTTGAAAGCAAAACCATCTGAATTAAGAGAAATGAATTTTTGGTCACCAACATCAATGTAGAAAATAAATTTTTCATGGAAAAAAAAAATTATAATAATATGGTTAAACTTTTACACATATACGAAATAATTTCGTTTTAAGTATTTAAAAAAAAGTATAAATGGATAATTAATGTGCTCTGTAAGTTAAAATACAAGACTTTTTTTGATTTCTTGATTTTAATCAGATTCTAAAAAACATCTTCATATTATTTTTTTTGTTTTTGTTTAAGCTTTCCGTTTATTTTTTATTTATATAATAGCACATTAATTTTTCTAATAAATCTATAACTTTATATTGATGAAGTGGTGATTAGAAAAAAAAAATACAAAAAAATTAAATAGTATTTTAAGTAAAAACATTACTGCAATTTTTTGATAATTAGAAATATTCTGGACATTTCAATGAGGTTATTCGCATGTTTGTGATGTTATAAATACTTTTCTTTTTGTATAAGATAATATGATAATAAACAAATTTACTGCTACTACTATTATTTTATATTGATGAAAAAAGGATAGGTAAAGTTAAAGTAAAATATATAAATTTAATAATTCATTCTTTGTCAAACGAAAAAATTTATATATTTGTCTAATATCATTTCGTTTAATTTCTGATGAAATTAAAAATTTTGAATAGCAAAAAAAGAAACACAAAAGTGCAATCAAATAAACAGAAATCAGTTTTTTTTATGAAATAAAAGCAAAAAAAATAATACAGTATAAAATTACGAAAAATTTACACAAAAACAAATTAAATTACAAATACAAAATAATAGAAATTAAAACAGGTACATAGATAACTAACTAAAATTCATGGCTGAATGTAATTTATTTTCTTTTTTTTTAAATATTTGTTATAAAATCTAGATAATAATTAAATATAAAATAATTCATTTTTTTAAAAATTATCTATTATTAATAATTGATATTTAATTTCTTTTATTTTTATTTTATATTATTATACTAGAAAAATAAAATAATGTAACATAATAATTATTGTATATGGTAGCAAAATTATTTAATATTCATAACTAATTATAAAATAATGTATTTACTATTGTTAAGATTATTATTATATTTTTCAAGAAATAAAAATCATTTGAACAAAAATATAATTAATATTTTATATTTTTATAACTTTTTTTAAAGAGTTAAATTTTTTACTTATGATATGATTATACTTTGTACTTTAAATATTTTGACTACACCTTATGGAAACTACGACAGGTAGTACCACTTTACATCATTGTATATTGATGTTCAAAAAGCTAATCTCATATTGTATGAGAACTTTGAAAACTGTGACAACTCTCCTCGTGAAATGCTCATGAGAAATTATGAGAGAAGAAAAAAGCCTCGTATACTCCCATAAAGACTAATGAAAATAAAGTATAAAGATGATGTATTGGATGCAAGGTATCAATAAATTATATCATAATTATATCAGAAAAGTAGTGATACCGCATCAATACAGTATTTTTGAACAACGAGTAGTATGTACAATTAAATGAACAATTGTATATTTGTTAAATGGGGGTTAGTCCGCCGTTAACTGAGCTGGACAGGGGGTACCCCCTAACAAAAATAAATTAAAACAACATAAAATTCTAACATAAAATAAATTCCTCTAGCGGAAAAAAATATAGTTACTGAAAATGTCCAAATTCCAAACTGCATGTACACGATCAAATTAGCTCTAAAAGAGCTAAGCTAGTAACTCTGGTTCTGGTTGACAACAACAAAATTTTAAAAAAACGTAAACTACAAATAGAACGTAGCTTTTAAAAATGAGGATTTTGTTAAAAAATAAAAACATGACAAGCGAAGATTTACTCTATGATTACAAGAGAATGACTGTCAAAAACGTCAAACGTAACGTCAAATTACATTCCGTTCATTATTCATTTATTTCCATTTTACAATTTCATAAGCCGCACATGCGATTGTATAAATTTGATAAAAAGACAGTATAAATAAAAAAAAGTTTTTTATTACAAAAGGAAGAAAAAGAACAATTCCGATTATTTTCTAAAAATTAGTTACAAATTATTTAAATTTTTGTTATTTAGAAAAAATTTCATTATTTAAAAATGACTTCAGTTACAATTCCAACATTATCTCGTATAAGTAATAGACTAGTTTCTTGCTTAAATTCATCGAATATCAGGTAAAATATTTTTTTTAAATAAAATAATTTTGAATAATGTAATTTATAGCCTTTTATGTTTTTAACATTTTTACTCCTTCTAGTTTTCGTTCTTCATTATTTGGAAGTACGACAAAAATTTATCAAAGAAAATTTGCAACAGAAGGAATTAAAGAGGCGGCTTCAACCGAGCAGCAACAACAAGGTACATTAGCACAAAATAACGATACTAATAATGCGAAACAAAATCAAACGACAAATGATAACGTTGAAGATTTATTAAAGCAAATACAAGAATTAAAAACCAAAAATTCTGAATTAATTGATAAATATAAACGTGCATTAGCTGATAGTGAAAATTTACGTACAAGATTAACAAAACAAATTGAAGATGCTAAAATTTTTGGTATACAGAGTTTTTGTAAAGATTTATTAGAAGTAGCTGATATATTGGGACATGCAACTGATGCTGTACCCAAAGATCAGGTAACAAAAATAAAGAATAAAAATAAAATGAATTAATTTCATTGTTTTTTACTTAGCTAACAGATCGAAATCCACATTTAAAAAGTTTATATGAAGGCTTAACAATGACAAAGGCATCATTAATGCAAGTTTTTAAACGTCATGGTTTAGAACCAATTAATCCAATTAATGAGAAATTTAATCCAAATTTACATGAAGCACTTTTCCAAAAGGTACATATTTTTTTATTTTTTATTTAGCAAAGTACCTAGTTATTTGACTTTTAAGATCTTTAACAAAATGTATACATATATAAATAAATAACATTGTATTTCATTTTCTATTTTCAGGACGCTAAAAACGTTGAACCAAATACTGTAGTAGAAGTTACTAAAATTGGTTATAAATTACATGAAAGATGCATACGACCGGCATTAGTCGGTGTTTCAAAATCGTAAAATATCTCAATCAAAAATCAATTTATATGTAAAATGTAAATAAAAATAGCTACTGAATAAAAAAATAAAAATACAATTAGAATTTAATAGTCTTGATATTTTCTTTAGTAAATATATATTTTTTTTGGGCAATATACAAACAAACAGCAGTTTCTTAGATTTATCTCGAACTTGGAATATATCTCGGAAAAAACACTACTCTGATACCCCCTGTTACTAGATAAATTACAAATTTAAGTAAAAATTAAAAATTACACTTATTTTAATTCATTATTCAAATTTTATTTTATTACTCAATCTTAGTTTATTTATATAACTGATAAAATGAAAAATTAAGAAAAAAAAATTACATTTTAATGATTATTATACTAACATACAAGTGACCTAGAAAAAAAGAAGATACTTAAAAGTTTTGTAGTTTTTTTCTATATAGTTTTATTCCTCTTTTATGCGGAACGTGAGTCAGTTATATTTATTTAAATTTCTTTTTTTTTTTTTTTTTTTTGTTTTTTGAATACTTGATTTTCTTTTTATGTTTATTTTGTTTTATCTTAGCTTTTTTCTTTTAAATACATAACTTGATTTAATTTTTAGCTTCTCTTCTTTATGACAATTTCTCTTAAGCCATAATTGTTGTCTTATTAAACAGTTCTAATGTTAATGTACTTAGGAATGCTGGTAAAGATTTATGTGTTGCTAAACTTTGTTTAACCATATCACCTAGTGATATGGAAAATTCTGTTTCAAGCATATCTAATGCACCAGATTCATTTAAACGGAAATTTAAATAATCATTGTCATGTTCAGCATACATACTTGATATACGATAATTAGCAGAACTTATACGATCAATACGATAACCGAATAACATATAACATACTTCACGAAATTCTAAACTAGCTTGTTTATAAATATCTTTCATATGTTGCATTTTAGCTTCAGTTTGTTCTAATTTAGCTCGTAATGTATTTATTTCTTTAATATTAATTGTCATATTATTTGTTATTTGTGTTGTATTCGCAGTACTATTATTTGTTGATGTATCATTATTTAAACGATTTAATTCATCACGATGATCATCTTCCAATTTACGTATTTTACGTTTTAAGCGTTCAATTTCTGCTTGTAATTTTTCAATTTCATTTTGATAATTTTCATATGCTTGAGCAGCTGGATTATTAGCCATATGTAAAATTTTATATTGTTCCATATTCACATTCATGAAATCACCCTTTAAACAACGTTGCTCCATTTCTAATTCTAATTCTTCTTTACGACGTCTTAAACGATCATTATCAATACGTAATTGTTCAATTTCATTTTTTAAACGATCATAACTTTCTGTATTTATTGGTATTTCTAATGATAAATTATCTGGTAATAAATTTATTGATTCTAATTCTTTTTCCAAATTTGTACACATTTCTTTATAAGCAGCCAATGATTTTTCTAATATATCCAAACGTGCTTTTAATTGTGCATCTGGTGGATTAATTGCTTCAATCATTGCACCAGATATTGTTAAATCTTTTTCAAAATTTTCAACTAATTGCTTATAAGAATTACGTTCTTTGATAACAAACATTAATTTCTTTTGCATACGTAATGTCATATTTCTTTGTCGTTTTATAGTTGTATTTAAATCATTGTTTGATTTTAATGTATATTCATATTTTTGTTGTAATTCATGAATTTTCTCTTGAAATGATTCACGTTCTGATTGTGTTATACCTTTTTCAGATGTTAAAATTATATCTCTTTGTAATAGCTGTTCAATACGTGAACGTAATAAATGTGGTGTTATCATTACTAAAGATGATGATGATGATGATGATGACATATTATTACCAGATTTTATACTTGGACAATGATCTTCTGCTATCTTCTTCCATTCCATTAATTCTTTTTCCAAATTCGTTATTTGAACTTTTAATTGTATTAAATCATTATTATTCTTTTCATATTTTTCTAAACGACTTCGTAAATCATATACTTGTTCTTCTAATAATAATTTATTACCCAATGATTCATGTAAATTTTTATTATCATTACGTAAACGTTGTACTTCTTTTTCCAAATCAGACAAATTCATTAAACGTTGTTGTGAGATTTTTGTTAATTCTTTCCATTCACCATATGATTGTATATCATATTCTAATTGTTTCAAACGCATTTTACATTTTTCATGTTCTTGTCGTTCAACATCCAATTCATTACGAATTGTGTCATATTGTGATGATTTCTCTTTTAAATTTTTATTTAATTTTAGTTGTCCATCACATTCCTGTTTAATTAATTCATGTTCCATTTTTAAATGTTCATTATAACGTTTCAATTCAGATAATTCATTTTGTAATTGATTTTGTATTAATCTAGCATCTTGCTCATAATCATTATATTGTCTTTGTAATGTATATAATTTATCTTCATACATTTGTTTTTGTTGTATTAATTGATTTTTAACAGTTACCAATTCAGTTCTTAATTCTTTTTCACGTTTACGTACAACATTTAAATGTTTTTCCATATCTAATACTTTATTTGATGAAAATTCACATTGTTTTTTTAATAAATCAACTTTATGCTCATATAATTCTTCGGCACATGCCTTCATTTTATGTAGTTGACTAATTTCTTCTTTTAATTTTGAAATTATTGTTCGGGCTTCTAGTAAGTCAGCTCTCGTACGATGTGCTTCCCATGGACTTGGCGGTATATTAAATGATGATGATGACGAAGATGCAACTGTTGTTGATGATGATGATAATAATGAATTATTAAAACCCACACCACCACCACCCTCATTTAAAACATTATCACTTAAACGCTTCCCATTATCAATATTTAAACAATTATTATTTGTCGTATTAAGATAACTTCTTTCATGTTCTTGTGATAATACTTCATTCTTTTGAACATCAGAATATTTTCGTTTTTTTGCAACTGTAACTGATGATGTAGCTACTCTCAATGAATCATTTAAATGTTCAAAATTCAATTTTTTCGGCATTGCATTTGTACCATTTGAAAATTGATTCATAATTTCATCAAATTTTGTCTTTACTTCAGCCATATTTGTTATAAGATTGTAATTTTGACTAATTTTTTTTTTGTCCCATCAGATTTTAATGGGAATTAAATGTCTTCGTCATTCAATTCAATCTGTTAATGAAATTATCACTATACAAAATTAAATTTAAATAAATATTTTATTTTAATTTAATGTAAATTTAATTATTTTGCTCACATTTTTTTTGTTCTGAAAATTAACCAAAAAAAAAAAGATATCACTTTCGATATCAAGTCTATTTAACAATTGTAAATTTCTTTTGTGTTTTTTTTTTATTTAATGAAAAAGGTATTATTATTATTTTTAAAAAATACAATTAAAATGAGAAAATCAAAATCAAGGCGCAAAAATTTTATTCTTTAAAAAATTTGTGATTGACATTACGCCGTCCGACGAATGACGACACGACAAATTGATTACAAGAAAAGAAAACCATCATGGCCAACTCGACTATAAATTATACAGTGTTGTTGAAACCAGTTGAAACTTTACCACAAATGTGGTAGATCTACCACTTTTTTGTTAAATTTTGTAATCTACCACAATTACCACTATTAAGTTCAAATCTGTCACTTTTTTCTATTTTTTTCAATAGTATGATCATTTCAAATTTGAACATACATACTATACTACATATATCTATTATCACATTCATGCAATAAAAATTTTTGAATAAATGTATTTGTAGGTTGTTTTTAAATTATAAATTTTATTTTTTTTATATTACATTATTTTAATTATGTCATTTTTTGTTAATTATCTCTAATATTTTACTTCAAATAAACGAATTAATTTTATTTTCAAACAATATCTTCTTGTTTCTGCACATCTTTTAGTTCTAAACAATTTTCTAAATTAATTTGACTGTGGGCTCTAATCTACCACCTAAATATCTCAATCTAGAAAGTATGGGTAATATTCGTTTGTTTACAAATTTTTTATGAACGCTTTTTTTAAATGGGAGCCGAAGGTGTAACAATGTTAGTGATTCACACCGGTAGAGTCCCGTCTAGATATACCTATACTGCTATACACTAATTACATCTAGTTGATAGGCCCTATGGAATCTTAAGTAAATACCTACTTTAACCTAGTACCATTTTTCATCGTATGAGAATTTTATATATGTATTATCGAAATTATGGTTTTCGTAAAATTATAAAAGTACAATCAAAAGAAACGAAATAAAATATATACGTATGAATGTATGTTTGTATATATTTAAAAAATTTTACTTCAAAATCATTTTCATCAATTTCATTTTAATTAATCATTTTATAAAAATTAGTCGAGCTCCCATATAAGTTCCAAACTTAAAATTCCCAAAATCATAATTCCCAAACACAAAATTCGAAGAATTTCCAAAAAATTCCAGAAATTTATATATTATAAATTATATAAAAATTTGTCTTACTTTTGGGAATTTAAAAAATTTAGGAATTTCATGTTTGAGAATTACATTGTCCTGCCACTCCTAGTTGTTCAGCAACTTCAGCCAGTATCTGTTCCTGAACTTTTTTATTTTCCTCAACATTATGCTTCCTTCTAGTATGTGCTATAAAATAATTAAAATTAAAATTTATGTATACATAATTTCATTATTATTTTATATAACTTACTACGTAAATCCTGATTGCATAAAAATTTGTCACCACAAATCAAGCATTCATAAGCTGTATCACCTATATGTTCACGTTCATGCTTTTTATGAGTACTTTTGTTATTTAATATTAGACCGCAATATGAACATCTTATATTTTTATCTAAAATAAAAAAATAATTAAAAAAAAATTAAAGAATAGAATATAAATCAAATTACATGTATGAATATCTTTTTTATGTTGATCTCTTTCTTCTTCTGAACTGAATGATTTCCCACAATGACAACTGAAAACTCCTTCTTTGGGATGTGCTACCCTACTGTGTACAATTAATGCCCATGAATGATCAAAACAATACGTACAATCAGGACACTTATATTTACGCGTTTTATCATGTAATTTTAAATGCCTTTTAAACGCTAACGGTGTTTGAAACAGTTTTTCACATATTGGACATTTAAATGATATCTTATGTATATATCTCTCTTTAGGTACATATTTCCGTTTATTTTTATTTTCAGTAGTATTAATTGCAGGAGTAAATGCAGGATCATCATGTTTTTTTCTATGATGATTAAGTAAATGTAATTCCTTAAAATTCTCTCCACAATATTCGCACATATACACATTACCATCATTGTGTGCGTTTTTCATATGTATATTTAATAAGTAATTTGCTGTAAAACCTAATAAAAATATTTTTAAAAAATTCCAATAATTAATATTCTTAAAAAAATATACATCATTTGGTATTATTTTATATTTCACTCTTACTTCTTCCACAAAGTTCACATATACTAAGATTCTCTCCAGTATGTAATCTTAAATGTACTTGATAAGTATTTCTAATACGAAATGTTTTACCACATGTTTCACATTTAAATGGACGTACATCTAAATGTATCATTTCATGTTCTTGTAAATGTTGTATATTTTTCTGTGTGAATAATTTATCACAATATTTACATTTAAGTGTTGGAACTGTTTCATGTTTTAATTTATGTCGACGTAATGTTTCAGTACTATAAAATTTTTCTAAACATATTGTGCATTCATATGATTTATTTGTATGATAAAGATTCTTATGTTCATTATATTGTTGTCGTCTTTTAAATTTTAAATCACATATTGGACATTCATATGCATCAATATTTCCATGATTTTTTATATAATGTTTAATACGAAAATATACACTTTGAAAATTTTCATTACATACACTACAACTAAATGGATTAGTAATTGAATGTTTATTTAATATATGTTCATGTAATTTAGTTTTATCATCATAAATTTCATTACAATAATAACAACAGTATTCCTTATCTGATGAACATTTACGATATTCTTTTTCATAATGATCACATCTAATACGATCTTTAGCAAATCTTATTAAGAATTTATATTTATTACAAATATTACATAAAATTATTTCTTTTTTTTCTATGAGAAACTTATCTTCAGAATGCTGTTTAACATGTTCAACAAAATCACGATTTAATGTAAAATTCATGTTACAAATACTACATTGTATTTGATTTTGATTACTATGTATTGAATCGAAATGATTTTGTTTCTCTTTATAATACATAAATTTTTCATTGCAATTTAAACAATTAAATGGTGTTTTATATGAATGATTATCAATAATATGATCTTTTAAAATTTCAATATTATAAAAATTCTCATTACAATAATAACAACAAAAATCTGTTTCTAATGATTCTGTTAATTCATAATTATTTTTTAATTCTGCACAATACATACGATCAATATGAATTCTTGATTCAAATTTATATTTGTTACATTCAGTACACATTTGTATATTGAATTTTTCTTTTATCTCATAATTATTTATTTCGTCTAATTCTTCTAAGTCCGTTTCTGATATATGATTTAATGTATTATGTAATATAAAATTTGAATGTTTTTTAAAATATTGATTACAGTCAATACATAAAAATGGTTTATCAATTGGATGAATTTCTCGAATATGATCACTCATTTGTTGTTTATTTTCGAAATTTTCATCACAATAATAGCAACAAAAATCAGATAATAATGAAATTTTTTGTTTTTTTAAATAAATACAATTATCTCGTTTAAGTCTTCTAAAATATTTAAATTTATTACAAATCGAACATGGTAAAACCTTTTCCTTTAAAAAAGAAAAAAAAAAAAAGAATATTCAAAATAAATAAGATTGTATTCATTTCTAATGGATTTTGCATTCAAATTACCTGTTTAATCTTATCATTTTCTTTTACCAAAGATGGTTGACCAACATCATCACTGTTAATTTGTTTCGATGCAAAAATTTCCATTTCATCTGCTTCAAGTGTATCTTCATCTTCATTTTTAACTATTTTTTCCTTATCAATTAAATCAGAGTAATCCATATTTTCATTAATTTTATTTCCGATTTCTTTTATTAAGTCATCTTCCATTATCACATTTTGATCAGAACATTTTTGTATGTTTGCTTTCGATTCATCCTATGTTTACGACAATAAAACGGAAATAAGGCAAAAATATAATTCTATAAAATTTATAATAACTCACAGATTTTGAAGTTAATGCTGTAACTGATTCAGATGTATAGATATTTTTATTTAAAGATTTTAAATTCCCTTTATTTTCAACACCAGTCATTACTACAGTAGCATTTTTATTGTTTTCATCAAATTTATTTATCGATTTGTTAATTTTTTGTTTATTTTTAGGTTTTGAAATGGAGTTTTGAGTACTTTTAGATTTTTTATTCGAAACCTTTGTTTTCAAAATTGGGGGTTCTTCTATAATATAATCCTCTTCATCAGAATCAAATAGGGGGTCTACATCCATTACTGATTCCTTACTAGTTGAGTAATCATCCTATTTTTCAGAAAATAAAAAATAAATGTAACAATTATCCTATAACTATCGAATACAACAAAATTATTTTACCTTTTCTGAAAAAAATTGTGATGTATTATCGCAATCAAATAAAATTACTTCATTCAAAGCATTCTCACTTGTTGTTGGTTGTGGACTTTGAATTTTGGGAGTTGAAAACTGGACATTCGAAATATCTTTAGTAAACGTATTTTTTTGACAAATTGAAGGGAAAGATACGGAATTCTAACAAAAAAATAAATTTTTATTTGGAATGAATGAGATTATTGTTTTGAAAAAATCATGAAAATTGTTAACCTGATTGAGTTGAACAAATTTTTCATCCTCGACGTTAAGTCTTACTACATTATTTAAATTTAACATATCAAGTGGATTATATAATTGCTTCAATTTTATCTGAGATAATTCACATAATTTGCGAAATGAAAAAATTCTTGATATTTCGTTAACACAATTTATGCATATTTCTTGTGGTAGACCATCATTTTTACCAATCTGTAATCATTAATTAAATTTTATTCAATTAATTTGTTATACGGTTATACCGTTATTGTATACCACAGCATAGCACAAATAAAATATACAGCAGTTACTACACTTTTTTTTTTTTTTTTAAGAATATCTTAAAATCTAGATATTAGATCACCTAAAACTCTTTTCTGTCATATAAAATTCTATGTAGGAGCAATTATTTTCATTCTTTTTTGCATACATATAAGAAAGTTTTTAATAATTCGCATAAATGTGATACAAAATAAGATACAAAATGAGTGTCCCTGCTGTACGTTAATATGCTGTATATGTACATACTGTATTTAATTATCATGTTTAAATACCTTTATATTAAGTAAATTTAATTCATTTGCTACATTGAATGTGTACGTCTCATTTATTCCCATTTTTATATCATCAAAAATTTGAACCATTGAAAAATGTTCATCAAATATTTTTGCACAGGCACGACAAGTTTTCTCACATATCATGTCAGTTGATAGTTCGGACATGTTTATTTAAAATTTACTGAATTTAAAATTTGATTTAAAAAAATATGTCAAGGTAAAAAAGAACAATCGGTTGTGAAAAATGCAGTATTGTTTTTCTTAAAATTTAAGCAAAACTGAGGTAAAAAACATAAATATTTATTCATTTTTTATAACACAAAAATACTGCATGCCCAATAATTAGCGTTGATTTCATACTTCATTAAATTCGAAATGACAGCTTTACATGACATATTTTGGGCGTGTCCGAATTGAAAAATTTCTTTACTTTTCCGTTTGGTACTTTTTTTGGCGACCGAATTACATTTGTGTCAACTTTAAGCGAAGATTTACTATACTCGCTTTAAGTAGATAGCTGTCATTCATTTATTTGTTTCGTATCCTTAAAACAAGATGTGGAAAGGACTTATTTTTTTTTCCCTCTTTCCATTACAACAAGGATCAGTTCTTAAAAATGCCTATCCTTATGGCCCCAATTTTGTAATATATCCCAGAATACAGATGATTTGATTTGCTTGCAGAAATATGTATGTATACATACAATACATACATACATGTATTGTATTTGTATTGTATTATTGTATGTTGCAAATGGTTGCAGAGCAGAGATAAATTGGAAAAAGAAAAACAAATAATTGATAAATGAATAAAGAAAAAATAACCATAAAAAAAGAATGAAACAATAAACAAAGGAGAAAACTGCTGATTGCTAAGTGCTACCTGCTAAGCTAATTTTTATTTCTTTTTCAGATAAACAGAGTCAAAAATTATACGTACAAATAGATGTTCAAATTGTCTGTTTGTTTGCAAAAAATGTTTCAAAATGTCTTCGAAACACATCATTCCCATTGTATAAATGTATGTGTATTTATGTGTTCTGGATTTTGACAGTTTTATTTCTTGGAACATCTATTTGTATGCAAAATTTTTGATGTAAAAAAATCAATACTAAATAAATTGTAATATGGTCACACTTTCAATGAAAAGAGAATTTCACATAAATCATTTTTTTAACTGCAATTTGTTTAACATTTTTCATGGCGGGCGGTAATAATTTAGACATCTTTCGTGCAGTGTTTTAATTTTTCAAATCGGTGCTGTCAAATTTAATTGAATTTTATTTTGTGTAATTCAAGATAGAATTTTATGAATTTTACTCAATATATTGAAGTTTAATATAGTGCAATAAAGTTAAAATAAATAAATAAAAAATTTTAATTGTAAGTAGACATTTTTTTCTTACCCCCGGCTGCCCAAAAAAGGTGTTTATAATATATATATATATAATATATAGTATAGTACATGTGGGGCTGTGTATATATATATATATAACTTCTCAACTCAACTCATATTCCATTTCCATATCATTGCAAATATGTATACATATTTTATATCTACAAACAAAAGCATCAAAGAGAAAAGAAGGAAAAGGTAGACTGTACTACCGTAGGCAGCTGTGGACTCAGTGTATTTAGTTTTATAATTTCGATTTTTAATCATTTCATTTAATAATATAAAAAGTTTTTTAATCTTACTCTGTAACGGCATTTTTATAAACAAGCGTTCCTTGATAAAAAAAAAAGTTTTGCTTTTTAGAAATTATTGTAAAATTTTTTAAATAGTGGATTTTGTTGCTAAAGGTAAAACCATCTGAAATATGTGTTGATTTTTAAAATTCATTTGAGAAAATTGTATATCTTTTGTAAACAGAAAATGGCGCTTGAATTATATGTTATATAGTTTACGACAGATTTATTTTATAATGAAATGAACTAAATAAAAAATATTTTTTAATTTTTCTCATTAAAAAAACCAAAATTATTTCTTTTAATGAAGTAAATTTTATTTTAATCAATTGTAAAAATAAACCATTGCCAAATCCAATTTTATTTTCACAGCAACATAATCGAAAAGGGAAAAAATCAGCAATATGATGCAGAACGGCGGTAATCCTGGATCTAGTAAGAGTGGTGGATCAAAAGGTGGAGGAGGTGGACAAATTGAAAAAATTTATCAAAAGAAATCACAATTGGAACATATATTATTACGTCCTGATACATACATTGGTTCAATCGAACATACAAAAGAACTAATGTGGATTTATAATGAAGAAGAAAATAAAATGATACAAAAAGAAATAACATTTGTCCCTGGTTTATATAAAATTTACGATGAAATTCTTGTTAATGCTGCTGATAATAAACAACGTGATAAAAATATGTCATGTATAAGAATTGATATTGATGCTGAAAAAAATTTAATATCAATATGGAATAATGGACAAGGTATACCAGTTGTTATGCATAAAGATGAGAAAATGTATGTACCAACAATGATATTTGGCCATTTATTAACATCATCGAATTATAATGATGAAGAAGAGAAAGTGACTGGTGGACGCAACGGTTATGGTGCTAAATTGTGTAATATATTTAGTACATCTTTTACTGTTGAAACAGCATCAAAAGAATATAAAAGAAGTTTTCGTCAAACATGGGGTTATAATATGACAAAAGCATCTGAACCAAAAATTAAAGAATTTTTCGGTTCTGATTATACAAAAGTTACATTTTCACCAGATTTGGTAAAATTTAAAATGGAACGGCTTGATGAAGATATTGTTGCATTAATGTCTAGACGTGCATATGATGTAGCTGCATCAACGCGTGGAGTAGCGGTATTTTTAAATGGGAAAAAATTACCTGTACGAAATTTTAAAGATTATATTGATTTATATTTGAAAGATAATCAAGATGATGGTGGTAATCCAGTTAAAGTTGTATATGAAAATGTTAATGAAAGGTGGGAAGTTGCTATTGCACCATCAGAACGTGGTTTTCAACAGGTATCATTTGTTAATTCGATCGCTACAACAAAAGGTGGTCGTCATGTAGATCATGTGGTTGATTCAGTTGTTAAACAATTGATTGAAGTATTAAAAAAGAAGAATAAAGGTGGTGTTAATATAAAACCATTTCAAGTACGTAACCATCTTTGGGTATTTATTAATTGTTTAATTGTAAACCCAACATTTGATTCACAAACGAAAGAAAATATGACATTACAAGCAAAGAGTTTTGGTTCAAAATGTACACTATCGGAGAAATTTATAAATGGAGTTGCAAAATCTGGCATTATTGAATCAGTTTTATCATGGGCTAAATTTAAAGCTCAAAATGATTTAGCAAAAACAAGTGGTAAAAAGAATACAAAAATAAAAGGTATACCTAAATTGGAAGATGCTAATGAAGCTGGTACGAAAAATTCACATTTATGTACACTGATTTTAACTGAGGGAGATTCAGCTAAATCATTAGCTGTATCTGGTTTAGGTGTAGTTGGACGTGATCATTATGGCGTATTTCCCTTACGTGGTAAATTGTTAAATGTACGTGAGGCAACACATAAACAAATTCTTGATAATGCTGAAATAAATAATTTAACAAAAATTATAGGATTACAATACAAAAAAAAATATATGACATTGGATGACTTGAAAAGTTTGCGTTATGGTAAAGTAATGATAATGACTGATCAAGATCAAGATGGTTCACATATTAAAGGATTATTAATAAATTTCATTCATACAAATTGGCCAGAGTTATTACGTTTACCATTTTTAGAAGAGTTTATTACACCAATTGTAAAAGCAACAAAACGTAATGAGGAATTTAGTTTTTATTCATTACCAGAATTTGAAGAATGGAAAAATGATACACCAAATCATAATACATACAATATAAAGTACTACAAAGGTTTGGGTACATCGACATCAAAAGAAGCAAAGGAATATTTTCAAAATATGGAAAGACATCGTATCACATTTAAGTATGACGGTACACAGGATGATGAAAACATTATAATGGCATTTGCTAAAAAATCTGTTGATCAACGTAAAGAATGGCTAACAAATCATATGGATGAATGTAAAAGACGTAAATTATTAGGGTTACCAGAAAGATATTTGTATGCAAAAGGAACAAAAGAAATATCTTATTCAGAATTTGTTAATTTGGAATTAGTATTATTTTCAAATGCTGATAATGTACGTTCAATACCATGTGTAGTTGATGGTTTTAAGCCAGGTCAGCGAAAAGTTATGTATACATGTTTTAAACGTAATGATAAACGAGAAGTTAAAGTTGCACAATTAGCTGGATCAGTTGCGGAAATGTCAGCTTATCATCATGGTGAACAATCATTATGTGCCACAATTGTAAATTTAGCACAAAATTTTGTCGGTTCAAATAACATAAATTTGTTAGAGCCAAGGGGTCAATTTGGTACCCGTTTATCTGGTGGTAAAGATTCAGCAAGTCCACGTTACATTTTCACATTGATGTCGCCATTAACGCGTTTAATATTTCATCCACATGATGATCCATTACTGGAATATGAATATGATGATAATGTTAAAATTGAACCAGTTTGGTATATACCAATAATACCGATGGTATTAGTTAATGGCGCCGAAGGTATTGGGACTGGTTGGTCAACAAAAATACCAAATCATAACCCGCGCATTATTATCTCTAATTTACGTAAAATGATTAGTGGTGATGAACCAGTACCATTACATCCATGGTATAAAAATTTTAAAGGATCAATTGAATATGTATCAGAAAATCGTTATTTGACAAATGGTAATGTTGCTATTATAAATGATCGTAAAATTGAAATAACCGAATTGCCAATTGGTACATGGACTCAAGCGTACAAAGAAAATGTTTTAGAACCTCTGTTGCATGGATCAGAAAAAATAAAACCGATTATAAGTGATTATAAAGAATACCATACTGATACAACTGTAAGATTTGTAGTGTCATTTGCTCCTGGTGAATTTGAAAGAATCTATTCTGAAGAAGGTGGTTTTCATCGGGTATTCAAATTATCATCAAGTATATCAACAGGTCAAATGCATGCCTTCGACCATGCTAATTGCTTAAGACGATTTAATACAGCTATTGATATTCTGAAAGAATATTTCACATTACGTTTGGAATACTATGGAAAAAGAAAATCATACTTAGAAGGACAGTTGAATGCACAGGCTGAACGCTTATCAGATCAAGCACGTTTCATTTTAGAGAAATGTGAAAAAACATTGGTAGTTGAAAATAAAAAACGTAAAGTTATGATTGATGAATTAATAAAACGAGGGTATAGACCAGATCCAGTGAAAGAATGGCAACGTAAAATTAAAATAGAAGATGATGAACCAGCAGATGACGAAGAAGAAGATGAAACAGAAATTGAATCGACTAGTGTTAAAAAAGAAAAGAAACCCATCGATTCAGAAAAAGCATTTCAAAAACTATCTGATGTTAAAAAATTCGATTATCTTTTAGGTATGTCAATGTGGATGTTGACGGAAGAGAAAAAGAACGAGTTATTGAAACAGCGTGACGCAAAATTATCTGAATTGAAAGCACTACGTGCTAAAACAGCAGAAATGCTATGGCTTGATGATTTAGAAGAACTTGAAAAGAAGTTGGAGGAAGTTGAAGAGAAAGAACGTCTTGACGAATTGGGTGTTAATAAAAAACAAGCAAAAGCATTAGCTGCAAAATCAAAAACCGGTCTCGGTAAACGTAAAGTAGCTGGTGGTAATACAGGTGATATATATCCAGCCGCAAATGGTATTAAAGTTGAATTCAAAATTACTGATGAAATAATTAGGAAATTTGAGAAAGCAGCACAAGCAGCAGCTAGAGGAGCTGAAAGAAAAGAGAAAGGTGAAAAGGTCACAGTTAAAAAGGAAAAAGGAGTTGATTTAAATAAATCTGATGAAATAGACGAATTTGATGCAATGATTGAAGAAGGAAAGAAAAATCTTATTTCATCTGCTGACACAGTAAAAATTAAAGAAACTAAACCCGAGAAAGTTAAAAAGGAAAAAACAATTACTGATGCTGATGGTCAAAAAAAAAAGGGAAGAGGTAAAAAGAAAAAAGAGGACGGGCTTAAACAATCAAAACTTGATTTCAAACCTCGAAAGGATGTAAGTAGTTTTTTGTCATTTTAACTAATAATAGAAATTTGAGAATATCTAAAAATTGTACGATGTAAGCGTAATTTTTATTTTTGTTTTGCCTTGTGTTCAGGCGAAGAGACATTCTGATTCAGATAGTGATATTGAATTTGATGAATTAATGGACGATGGTAATGCTAAAGTACAAGTACAACAACGAGAACGGCCTGGAAGACGTGCAGCTTCGAAGGTAATTATCTTTAATAATTTTTATCTTCTCCATTTGTTTCATTTCTGTTTTTCCTTCTTAGAAAATTAATTATTCAGCACTTCTTGGTGAAGACGATGAAGAGAAATCAGATTCCGATGGTGGTGATCCAGAGTTATTTGATAATGATGCAATTCAAGAGAAAGGTCATAGTTATGGTAAATTGTCGGATGATGAGAACGATTCAGATGTTGATAATCGACAACAAGAAGACGAAGCAGTTGTAATAGAAGACAGCGATTCATCACCAGTTATTGTAAAGAAACGTGGTGGTGGTGGTGGAAGTAAGAGAAAAGCACGTGTTGAAGATAGTTACGAAGAAGATGCGAAAAAGAAAAAGGTAGAATATAAATTTATTTAGGAATGGATTTCTTTTTTTGGTTCATTTCTTTAACGAGTAAATATTTCAATTTCAGCAAAAGAAAAAAGTTCAATCAGATTCAGACTCCGATTTTGAATAAAACAAAAAGGAAAGAGAGTTTGTTTTTTAAAAACCTAATAATAGTTTTTAATTATAATTTATTTCATATTATTTTTTTTTTTTTTGTACTTGTATTTAATCTAAAAAAAATATAGTAAAATAAGTAACTCTACGAAAGAGATAATACCCTTTTTTTCGACTTAAAATTTCTATGAGAATAGAATTTTTTTTCTCGTTTTTCTATATTAATTTTTCATCACGCATATAAAAAAAGAATTATATATTCTCATAGAAATCAATTACAACTTCGAAGAAAAACGACGGGATTTTAATAAACGTGAATTTTACTCTTATTGTATGTGTTTTAATTTTATGGGTTAAATGCATGCAGCAAACGTAGAGTTCATGTTTATGAAAAAATTTATCTTAATAGGATTTCTAGGTATTTATAAGTACAATTTTATTGTGTGTGTATATGTGCAAATATTATTCACTTGATGTATTCTAAAAAAAAAAATGTTTTTATGAAATGAAAAGAATTTCAAAAATTTGATTTAAAATTTTTACAAATTATTAAATACACACTTTATAAACAACCGATAATTGTATGTAATTTAAAATAAGTTTTACAAATACATTATACTAGCCACATCTACATGTGTAAAATCTATATAATGAATACATAAGAAAAAGAATTGTTTTGATTTATATTATTTATTTTATTTAGTTTAAAATATCATTCCGATAACATTTTACTTTCAGTTTGTGTCAGATAATTCTGATTATGTCAATAATTCACTTTGTATTCATAAATTGTTAACAAAAATAAGCAAAAGGATAAACTTATCAATTAAGATCTTTTTAAATTAAATTTGTTTTGTCTTAATTATTATTATTTTTTAGTATTATGAATTTGAAGTAATAAAAATTCTTAAAATAAAATGCATATGCATATTCATCTATAGTTAAAAGTTTTTATTCATATTTGTAGCTAAATATACAAGCATACATATTAATAAATAAGATGTAGATTAGAAATTTAATAAAAAGAAGAAGAAAAATGAAAAAAAAGTTTATAATGTATTCATAAAATGTACACATGTGTTTGTGATCACAAATATTTTCATGAATTTTCATTAAATGTCAAAAAGGAATACAAAACTTTTAAAAGTACACATTTATATAATAATAATAAAATATAATCATTATTTTAAATTTTAAGTAATTTATTAGATTATAAGTAATATGAGAATTTTATTATCACAACATTTTTCCATAGGAAAGTGATTATATTTTATTTTTTACTAATTTAATTTAAATTTAAAATAAAATATGTTTGTGTTTATGTTTCTAAATCACATTGTATTTCATTTTTTCTTACTTTCTGTTTGGTATTTCATATTCATGTATATAATAATATAAACATTATGGTGAGAAAAATAAAAATAAAGATTTTAGTTGTATAATTATAATCTAGTTTCATTTACAAAATTTTAGATAAAAATATTTTTCAGTTTCATAAGGAATGAAATTTTATACACACATTAACTAAAATCACAAAATGGTGATTGTATAATCATTTTTTTTAATGTGGGCATGTTATTAGTTTGTAAGATTTCATATTCGAATATTAAAATTTAGATTTTCTTTGTTTTTGCTTTATTCAATTAAAACTGTAGTAAGAATTCAATTATTATCACAATTATTTAAAATTTTCGAATATATTATGTAGATTATAAGAATTAATATCCATTGAATAATGTAAATAGTATAAATATTTAGGATTTTATAAGCTCATTAAAATTCGTATTTATTTAATTAAAATAATGTAATGTTAAAAACTTATATGTATGTAGGTATATAAATTATACCTACAATTAATTTGATTGCCAGTTTCCTGTATTTTTTTGGAAACAAAAACAACAACAATCGAAATGATAATACGACAATGATGCAAAATTTTTATACTCCATAAGACCATGAGATACATACACATCTACATACATATATACGTACATATATGACTGTACTAAACCATGAATTTTTGAAATTTAGAAGTTGCTTTTTTTTGTAGCACATACGTACGTATTCTTGTGGCAACTTTGTCATTCATTTTGTTAACATATACATGGGTATTTACAATATGAATATGTTAAATTATTTTGATGTATGTAGGTATATGATGGTATTTCTAATACCCATATTATTTTTTAAATTTTCTAGCCGTTTTTGTTACTTCGTTTCTTTTTTGTTTTCCTTTTTTGTTATATTTTATTTTCGATTTTCTTTTCATTTAATTTTTTTTTCGTCTTTCTTTCAATCTATATTATTTGCTTGTACAATATTACGCAACATACATGTGTATTATATTTCTCGTATAAAAATGTACGATTACGCCCCTACACTCATAGTATGTAAACATAAAAAGCAAGACTTATTTGAATTTAATTTTCATTTATATTTGTACGTATATTTATGCAGATATTATACTAATTCTGAAAAACATTTTAGCTCTGATTTCTATTTCGAAACAACAAATTTTTGGCCCCCTTGCAAAATATAATTATTGGTCGCCGTTAAAAAACATTTTTGTGAAACAGCTATAACTTTCAGACGGTTTTAAGCTAAAATTTTTCCTTAGGTCAAAACTTATGTGTTATTGCATTTCAAATTTGTTTGGCATTAACAAGTATTTATACATACCTACATACATATATAAAAAATCTTCCTTGACGCATGTGTAAACAACTTGTTACTTGAATCTGTCTGTGCTTGAATTTATTACGATCTCTTGAAGATAAAATGTGCACAAATGTGCAAGTGTCTCTTTTGTTCTGCATATGCAAACGTAGTGTATTACGAAAAGTTTTTCAGAGTTTGTGAATATTGTACTTTATTACAATTCCGTTCCGTTCCATCCGTTCAAATGCTGTTTTTTTTTATTCGATATTTTATTCGTTTCATATTCTTAGAATAGGAAATTTAAAACAAAGCATTTCGTTATAATATAATATACATATAGTCAAAGTCAACATTAATGTTAATAGGTCTAGGGGCGGAGCGAAACAATAAGTTTTTAGTCCTCCTTCTCGCAAAATATAATTTATACTTTTTAGTGGATCTGGAATCTGGATCTGGATATTAAGTTGAAATTCGTTCATATAGGTCAAAACTTACACGTTATTGCATTCAGATTTTCTTCATGTTGCGGTGTAGTGTCGTGCTAGCATTCAGTAGTGCTACAGTAGTTCCGCCATTGACTAAGTCTTAATATTCTTTTTAAAAAAAATGATATACGTACATCCAATATAATATAATCTATAATATAATTCATTTTCAAAAAAAAAAAAAAAAAAATCTTACTCTTTTCTGTTGTTGGTCATTTGTCTCTTTTTTGTGATAGTGTTTAGATATTCTATTTAAATACCTATAATATTTAAGAAAATTTTTTTAGGGTGCCACAATAAAAACTGATGAAAAAACTGGAAAAATTATTATAGCTAGAATAATGCATGGTGGAGCAGCTGATCGTTCTGGTTTAATACATGCTGGTGATGAGGTTATCGAAGTGAATGGTGTCAATATTGAAGGGAAAACACCAAATGATGTCCTCTGTATATTGATAAATTAATATTCTTAGTTTTGATTGACCTGATGGGCTCACATCGAGCTGTTGCCCCAATGATGATAATGGTGAAAATTTTTGTCTCAAAAATAAATTAATTTATTGAGTGGCATTTATTGGGCAGTGAAAAGTTGTTTTTCTTTTGAGTAAATTATCACCATTATCATCATTGGGGCAACAGCTCGATGTGAGCCCATCAGGTCAATTAAAACTGTAGTAAGAATTCAATTATTATCACAATTATTTAAAATTTTCGAATATATTATGTAGATTATAAGAATTAATATCCATTGAATAATGTAAATAGTATAAATATTTAGGATTTTATAAGGTCATTAAAAATCGTATTTATGTAATTAAAATAATGTAATGTGAAAAACTTATATGTATGTAGGTCTATAAATTATACCTACCTACAATTAATTTGATTGCCAGTTTCCTGTATTTTTTTGGAAACAACGACAATCGAAATGATAATACGACAATGATGCAAAATTTTTATACTCCATAAGACCATGAGATACATACACATCTACATACATATATATGTACATATATGACTGTACTAAACCATGAATTTTTGAAATTTAGAAGTTGCTTTTTTTTGTAGCACATACGTACGTATTCTTGTGGCAACTTTGTCATTCATTTTGTTAACATATACCATGACGAAGTATTCATTAAGAAATCGTTAGCTGTGATTCTACATAAGATAATGACCATGAAAGTCTGTTGGACATACATATATATTAGCTAATATTCGTAATTGCATTACTCATAAATGATGCATTTCAAATTTTTAATTGTTATTAAACCCACTGAACATTAAAAAATTGAAACATGTTTTCATTTCTTTTAGCTCTTTGGATTTTTTTTTTTTTTGAAATTCTGATTGTTTGAATTTTTTACTTTTTTGTTAGACAATTAAATGCAAGTAAATTGCATTTCATATAATTTAATAAATAAATTTCGAAATTGAATTTTATTTTATTTTTGTTATACTTGCTTATTTTATTTAATTGTAGATAAAGGATCTTAAATATTAATCCTTCTTAAATATTTTATAACTCGTTGGTTATTTTTTTACTAAAAATGTAAGAAGAAAAAATTTGAACAATTGGACACATGACACATGTATAACAAATGTTAATGAACTAATTTATTTTCGACAAAAAAAAAAATCTTTTAAATAATAATAATGTTTAGCTTTTACCATTGTATTACTTTTTTTTACATATTTTTATAAATTTACATTTATACTCAGATTTAAGCTTTTATTTTGTATTTATCAATGAACTTTTATTATAAAAAATTAAATAGTTTTAAAAAGTTGTAGCTAGAAAAAACAAAAATAACAATTAGAAAAATTGAATTTTTTTTACAAAAATATTAGAAAATTTAAAAATTTACATATGTATGTGTAAATACAATATGTCAGTATCAAATTATTTGAATTGATTTAAGATTGTTAATGAATTGAAATGTGTTTATGCGCTATTGATAATATTATGTTCTTTTTTGAAGATAAAAATATAGAAAATATTTGTAATACGGTTACAACTATATGTAGGTATTAAGAAAAAATAAAAATAAATATTAAAATAAAATAATAATAAAATAACGGATAAATTTTTATTTAACTTTATTTGGATATTATTTAATATAAGTGTATACATATGTATTTTAAAAAAAAAGTTTAAAAATATTTGAATAATAGAAGAGAAAAACACTCTAATTACTTGGTTTTTTAAAAATTTAAATAAAAAATAAAATAAAAATAAAAATGTTCAATGCATTTTAAGATTAAGGCAAATGTAAGTGCTAATAAACATAACAATGTGTATTAGTATTTATTATTTGAGAAATATCCGTTTTTAGGATAAATTTGCCACGAAGTATGTAATTACAATTAAAACAACGAGTATTTTCTTCATCATTTTGAATTTAAATCCATATTTATTATTTTATTTATTGACGTATATACAATTGTAGTAATACCATTATTTATATTTTTATACATTGTTTCATCATCTAATAAAAATTTTATTTTACATCCTAAATTTAATTTACGTTCATTAAATATATATGAATTTATAATTACAATAAAATGTTCATTTTTATTAATTAATTGAATTTCTAATAAAATTTTACTGTAAAATTTATAAATATTTTTAATTATACCTTCATTATATGATTCTATTCTTAATATTTCTATATCAATTTTCCATGTTGATGATTCATATTTATATTTATTTATAATTTTATCGTATTTCTTTTCGAATTGACCTTTTTTAGGTCGTCGTCGTCGCCGTTCTCTTAATGGCTTTATTGATTTATTATTATCATTTTGTGTTAATGATAGTAATGATGTACTAGGTGCTAAATTTATTTATTTTTTTTATTATTTAATGTAATAATGAGAAATTAAAAATACATATTTGTTTAGATAAATTTGAATGAAACTTATTAAGATCGCAATCGGCTTGCGCGTTCGGCTGTTAACCGAAAAGTCGATGGTTTGATCCCACCCAAGGGCGACGACTTCATTTTTTTAATTTTTATTCCTTTTTTTATTTTTTTAAATTTAATTTGTTCCTATTCTATCCTTACGTATTCCAAATCAGTTGTATTCTACATAAGATAATGACCATAAAAAATAATAATAAAATAACGGATAAATTTTTATTTAACTTTATTTGGATATTATTTAATATAAGTGTATACATATGTATTTAAAAAAGAAAAGTTTAAAAATATTTGAATAATAGAAGAGAAAAACACTCTAATTACTTGGTTTTTTAAAAATTTAAATAAAAAATAAAATAAAAATAAAAATGTTGAATGCATTTTAAGATTAAGGCAAATGTAAGTGCTAATAAACATAACAATGTGTATTAGTATTTATTATTTGAGAAATATCCGTTTTTAGGATAAATTTGCACGAAGTATGTAATTACAATTAAAACAACGAGTATTTTCTTCATCATTTTGAATTTAAATCCAAATTTATTATTTTATTTATTGACGTATATACAATTGTAGTAATACCATTATTTATATTTTTATACATTGTTTCATCATCTAATAAAAATTTTATTTTACATCCTAAATTTAATTTACGTTCATTAAATATATATGAATTTATAATTACAATAAAATGTTCATTTTTATTAATTAATTGAATTTCTAATAAAATTTTACTGTAAAATTTATAAATATTTTAATTATACCTTCATTATATGATTCTATTCTTAATATTTCTATATCAATTTTCCATGTTGATGATTCATATTTATATTTATTTATAATTTTATCGTATTTCTTTTCGAATTGACCTTTTTTAGGTCGTCGTCGTCGCCGTTCTCTTAATGGCTTTATTGATTTATTATTATCTTTTTGTGTTAATGATAGTAATGATGTACTAGATGCTAAATTTATTTATTTTTTTTATTATTTAATGTAATAATGAGAAATTAAAAATACATATTTGTTTAGATAAATTTGAATGAAACTTATTAAGATCGCAATCGGCTTGCGCGTTCGGCTGTTAACCGAAAAGTCGATGGTTCGATCCCACCCAAGGGCGACGACTTCATTTTTTTAATTTTTATTCCTTTTTTTATTTTTTTAAATTTAATTTGTTCCTATTCTATCCTTACGTATTCCAAATCAGTTGTATTCTACATAAGATAATGACCATAAAAAATAATAATAAAATAACGGATAAATTTTTATTTAACTTTATTTGGATATTATTTAATATAAGTGTATACATATGTATTTAAAAAAGAAAAGTTTAAAAATATTTGAATAATAGAAGAGAAAAACACTCTAATTACTTGGTTTTTTAAAAATTTAAATAAAAAATAAAATAAAAATAAAAATGTTGAATGCATTTTAAGATTAAGGCAAATGTAAGTGCTAATAAACATAACAATGTGTATTAGTATTTATTATTTGAGAAATATCCGTTTTTAGGATAAATTTGCACGAAGTATGTAATTACAATTAAAACAACGAGTATTTTCTTCATCATTTTGAATTTAAATCCATATTTATTATTTTATTTATTGACGTATATACAATTGTAGTAATACCATTATTTATATTTTTATACATTGTTTCATCATCTAATAAAAATTTTATTTTACATCCTAAATTTAATTTACGTTCATTAAATATATATGAATTTATAATTACAATAAAATGTTCATTTTTATTAATTAATTGAATTTCTAATAAAATTTTACTGTAAAATTTATAAATATTTTTAATTATACCTTCATTATATGATTCTATTCTTAATATTTCTATATCAATTTTCCATGTTGATGATTCATATTTATATTTATTTATAATTTTATCGTATTTCTTTTCGAATTGACCTTTTTTAGGTCGTCGTCGTCGCCGTTCTCTTAATGGCTTTATTGATTTATTATTATCATTTTGTGTTAATGATAGTAATGATGTACTAGGTGCTAAATTTATTTATTTATTTTTATTATTTAATGTAATAATGAGAAATTAAAAATACATATTTGTTTAGATAAATTTGAATGAAACTTATTAAGATCGCAATCGGCTTGCGCGTTCGGCTGTTAACCGAAAAGTCGATGGTTTGATCCCACCCAAGGGCGACGACTTCATTTTTTTAATTTTTATTCCTTTTTTTATTTTTTTAAATTTAATTTGTTCCTATTCTATCCTTACGTTTTCCAAATCAGTTGTATTCTACATAAGATAATGACCATAAAAAATAATAATAAAATAACGGATAAATTTTTATTTAACTTTATTTGGATATTATTTAATATAAGTGTATACATATGTATTTAAAAAAGAAAAGTTTAAAAATATTTGAATAATAGAAGAGAAAAACACTCTAATTACTTGGTTTTTTAAAAATTTAAATAAAAAATAAAATAAAAATAAAAATGTTGAATGCATTTTAAGATTAAGGCAAATGTAAGTGCTAATAAACATAACAATGTGTATTAGTATTTATTATTTGAGAAATATCCGTTTTTAGGATAAATTTGCACGAAGTATGTAATTACAATTAAAACAACGAGTATTTTCTTCATCATTTTGAATTTAAATCCAAATTTATTATTTTATTTATTGACGTATATACAATTGTAGTAATACCATTATTTATATTTTTATACATTGTTTCATCATCTAATAAAAATTTTATTTTACATCCTAAATTTAATTTACGTTCATTAAATATATATGAATTTATAATTACAATAAAATGTTCATTTTTATTAATTAATTGAATTTCTAATAAAATTTTACTGTAAAATTTATAAATATTTTAATTATACCTTCATTATATGATTCTATTCTTAATATTTCTATATCAATTTTCCATGTTGATGATTCATATTTATATTTATTTATAATTTTATCGTATTTCTTTTCGAATTGACCTTTTTTAGGTCGTCGTCGTCGCCGTTCTCTTAATGGCTTTATTGATTTATTATTATCTTTTTGTGTTAATGATAGTAATGATGTACTAGGTGCTAAATTTATTTATTTTTTTTATTATTTAATGTAATAATGAGAAATTAAAAATACATATTTGTTTAGATAAATTTGAATGAAACTTATTAAGATCGCAATCGGCTTGCGCGTTCGGCTGTTAACCGAAAAGTCGATGGTTTGATCCCACCCAAGGGCGACGACTTCATTTTTTTAATTTTTATTCCTTTTTTTATTTTTTTAAATTTAATTTGTTCCTATTCTATCCTTACGTATTCCAAATCAGTTGTATTCTACATAAGATAATGACCATAAAAAATAATAATAAAATAACGGATAAATTTTTATTTAACTTTATTTGGATATTATTTAATATAAGTGTATACATATGTATTTAAAAAAGAAAAGTTTAAAAATATTTGAATAATAGAAGAGAAAAACACTCTAATTACTTGGTTTTTTAAAAATTTAAATAAAAAATAAAATAAAAATAAAAATGTTGAATGCATTTTAAGATTAAGGCAAATGTAAGTGCTAATAAACATAACAATGTGTATTAGTATTTATTATTTGAGAAATATCCGTTTTTAGGATAAATTTGCACGAAGTATGTAATTACAATTAAAACAACGAGTATTTTCTTCATCATTTTGAATTTAAATCCATATTTATTATTTTATTTATTGACGTATATACAATTGTAGTAATACCATTATTTATATTTTTATACATTGTTTCATCATCTAATAAAAATTTTATTTTACATCCTAAATTTAATTTACGTTCATTAAATATATATGAATTTATAATTACAATAAAATGTTCATTTTTATTAATTAATTGAATTTCTAATAAAATTTTACTGTAAAATTTATAAATATTTTTAATTATACCTTCATTATATGATTCTATTCTTAATATTTCTATATCAATTTTCCATGTTGATGATTCATATTTATATTTATTTATAATTTTATCGTATTTCTTTTCGAATTGACCTTTTTTAGGTCGTCGTCGTCGCCGTTCTCTTAATGGCTTTATTGATTTATTATTATCATTTTGTGTTAATGATAGTAATGATGTACTAGGTGCTAAATTTATTTATTTTTTTTATTATTTAATGTAATAATGAGAAATTAAAAATACATATTTGTTTAGATAAATTTGAATGAAACTTATTAAGATCGCAATCGGCTTGCGCGTTCGGCTGTTAACCGAAAAGTCGATGGTTTGATCCCACCCAAGGGCGACGACTTCATTTTTTTAATTTTTATTCCTTTTTTTATTTTTTTAAATTTAATTTGTTCCTATTCTATCCTTACGTATTCCAAATCAGTTGTATTCTACATAAGATAATGACCATAAAAAATAATAATAAAATAACGGATAAATTTTTATTTAACTTTATTTGGATATTATTTAATATAAGTGTATACATATGTATTTAAAAAAGAAAAGTTTAAAAATATTTGAATAATAGAAGAGAAAAACACTCTAATTACTTGGTTTTTTAAAAATTTAAATAAAAAATAAAATAAAAATAAAAATGTTGAATGCATTTTAAGATTAAGGCAAATGTAAGTGCTAATAAACATAACAATGTGTATTAGTATTTATTATTTGAGAAATATCCGTTTTTAGGATAAATTTGCACGAAGTATGTAATTACAATTAAAACAACGAGTATTTTCTTCATCATTTTGAATTTAAATCCAAATTTATTATTTTATTTATTGACGTATATACAATTGTAGTAATACCATTATTTATATTTTTATACATTGTTTCATCATCTAATAAAAATTTTATTTTACATCCTAAATTTAATTTACGTTCATTAAATATATATGAATTTATAATTACAATAAAATGTTCATTTTTATTAATTAATTGAATTTCTAATAAAATTTTACTGTAAAATTTATAAATATTTTTAATTATACCTTCATTATATGATTCTATTCTTAATATTTCTATATCAATTTTCCATGTTGATGATTCATATTTATATTTATTTATAATTTTATCGTATTTCTTTTCGAATTGACCTTTTTTAGGTCGTCGTCGTCGCCGTTCTCTTAATGGCTTTATTGATTTATTATTATCTTTTTGTGTTAATGATAGTAATGATGTACTAGGTGCTAAATTTATTTATTTTTTTTATTATTTAATGTAATAATGAGAAATTAAAAATACATATTTGTTTAGATAAATTTGAATGAAACTTATTAGGATCGCAATCGGCTTGCGCGTTCGGCTGTTAACCGAAAAGTCGATGGTTCGATCCCACCCAAGGGCGACGACTTCATTTTTTTAATTTTTATTCCTTTTTTTATTTTTTTAAATTTAATTTGTTCCTATTCTATCCTTACGTATTCCAAATCAGTTGTATTCTACATAAGATAATGACCATAAAAAATAATAATAAAATAACGGATAAATTTTTATTTAACTTTATTTGGATATTATTTAATATAAGTGTATACATATGTATTTAAAAAAGAAAAGTTTAAAAATATTTGAATAATAGAAGAGAAAAACACTCTAATTACTTGGTTTTTTAAAAATTTAAATAAAAAATAAAATAAAAATAAAAATGTTGAATGCATTTTAAGATTAAGGCAAATGTAAGTGCTAATAAACATAACAATGTGTATTAGTATTTATTATTTGAGAAATATCCGTTTTTAGGATAAATTTGCACGAAGTATGTAATTACAATTAAAACAACGAGTATTTTCTTCATCATTTTGAATTTAAATCCATATTTATTATTTTATTTATTGACGTATATACAATTGTAGTAATACCATTATTTATATTTTTATACATTGTTTCATCATCTAATAAAAATTTTATTTTACATCCTAAATTTAATTTACGTTCATTAAATATATATGAATTTATAATTACAATAAAATGTTCATTTTTATTAATTAATTGAATTTCTAATAAAATTTTACTGTAAAATTTATAAATATTTTTAATTATACCTTCATTATATGATTCTATTCTTAATATTTCTATATCAATTTTCCATGTTGATGATTCATATTTATATTTATTTATAATTTTATCGTATTTCTTTTCGAATTGACCTTTTTTAGGTCGTCGTCGTCGCCGTTCTCTTAATGGCTTTATTGATTTATTATTATCTTTTTGTGTTAATGATAGTAATGATGTACTAGGTGCTAAATTTATTTATTTTTTTTATTATTTAATGTAATAATGAGAAATTAAAAATACATATTTGTTTAGATAAATTTGAATGAAACTTATTAAGATCGCAATCGGCTTGCGCGTTCGGCTGTTAACCGAAAAGTCGATGGTTTGATCCCACCCAAGGGCGACGACTTCATTTTTTTAATTTTTATTCCTTTTTTTATTTTTTTAAATTTAATTTGTTCCTATTCTATCCTTACGTATTCCAAATCAGTTGTATTCTACATAAGATAATGACCATAAAAAATAATAATAAAATAACGGATAAATTTTTATTTAACTTTATTTGGATATTATTTAATATAAGTGTATACATATGTATTTAAAAAAGAAAAGTTTAAAAATATTTGAATAATAGAAGAGAAAAACACTCTAATTACTTGGTTTTTTAAAAATTTAAATAAAAAATAAAATAAAAATAAAAATGTTGAATGCATTTTAAGATTAAGGCAAATGTAAGTGCTAATAAACATAACAATGTGTATTAGTATTTATTATTTGAGAAATATCCGTTTTTAGGATAAATTTGCACGAAGTATGTAATTACAATTAAAACAACGAGTATTTTCTTCATCATTTTGAATTTAAATCCATATTTATTATTTTATTTATTGACGTATATACAATTGTAGTAATACCATTATTTATATTTTTATACATTGTTTCATCATCTAATAAAAATTTTATTTTACATCCTAAATTTAATTTACGTTCATTAAATATATATGAATTTATAATTACAATAAAATGTTCATTTTTATTAATTAATTGAATTTCTAATAAAATTTTACTGTAAAATTTATAAATATTTTTAATTATACCTTCATTATATGATTCTATTCTTAATATTTCTATATCAATTTTCCATGTTGATGATTCATATTTATATTTATTTATAATTTTATCGTATTTCTTTTCGAATTGACCTTTTTTAGGTCGTCGTCGTCGCCGTTCTCTTAATGGCTTTATTGATTTATTATTATCTTTTTGTGTTAATGATAGTAATGATGTACTAGATGCTAAATTTATTTATTTTTTTTATTATTTAATGTAATAATGAGAAATTAAAAATACATATTTGTTTAGATAAATTTGAATGAAACTTATTAGGATCGCAATCGGCTTGCGCGTTCGGCTGTTAACCGAAAAGTCGATGGTTCGATCCCACCCAAGGGCGACGACTTCATTTTTTTAATTTTTATTCCTTTTTTTATTTTTTTAAATTTAATTTGTTCCTATTCTATCCTTACGTATTCCAAATCAGTTGTATTCTACATAAGATAATGACCATAAAAAATAATAATAAAATAACGGATAAATTTTTATTTAACTTTATTTGGATATTATTTAATATAAGTGTATACATATGTATTTAAAAAAGAAAAGTTTAAAAATATTTGAATAATAGAAGAGAAAAACACTCTAATTACTTGGTTTTTTAAAAATTTAAATAAAAAATAAAATAAAAATAAAAATGTTGAATGCATTTTAAGATTAAGGCAAATGTAAGTGCTAATAAACATAACAATGTGTATTAGTATTTATTATTTGAGAAATATCCGTTTTTAGGATAAATTTGCACGAAGTATGTAATTACAATTAAAACAACGAGTATTTTCTTCATCATTTTGAATTTAAATCCATATTTATTATTTTATTTATTGACGTATATACAATTGTAGTAATACCATTATTTATATTTTTATACATTGTTTCATCATCTAATAAAAATTTTATTTTACATCCTAAATTTAATTTACGTTCATTAAATATATATGAATTTATAATTACAATAAAATGTTCATTTTTATTAATTAATTGAATTTCTAATAAAATTTTACTGTAAAATTTATAAATATTTTTAATTATACCTTCATTATATGATTCTATTCTTAATATTTCTATATCAATTTTCCATGTTGATGATTCATATTTATATTTATTTATAATTTTATCGTATTTCTTTTCGAATTGACCTTTTTTAGGTCGTCGTCGTCGTCGTTCTCTTAATGGCTTTAATGATTTATTATTATCTTTTTGTGTTAAGGATGGTAATGATGTACTATGTGCATAATTTAATGAATTAATTGTTTTGTTTTGAAGTAACAATTTTTCATCACTATCACTAGAATTTTCTATATCATATGAAAAATTGTACATTTCATTTGATATATTTCCTTTTTTGTTTATAATTTGTTGGTGATTGACTTCCAATTGAGATTTTTCAAATTCATTTGCTACTAATGTAGAAACATTAGATACACTGTTTCCATTTGTTGACATATTAAGAGATAATGGTGGTCGTTTACGGGTTATTGTTAGTGGTATTTTTCTAAAAATTCTATTACAGCTATGATAATTTTCATCTTCTGAATCAGAATTTTCAATTATATATTTTGAACTGTCATTATCTTCTTTTGCTGTATCCCT
The DNA here is from genome assembly GCA_963971155.1 of Anthrax anthrax. Lineage (NCBI taxonomy): Eukaryota > Metazoa > Arthropoda > Insecta > Diptera > Bombyliidae > Anthrax > Anthrax anthrax. The sequence goes on along the minus strand of OZ020118.1, from coordinate 9,998 downwards.
ATTTATTTTCTCGTTTGTACTTAATTTTCTTCTTTTAGCTGTTGTTATCTTGGTTGATTCGTTGTTGTCCTGAGATTGCATTTTTAATTATAATTATTGTGTATACTGAAAATCTAAAATATTCGAAAAGTTATTTAATTTTTCACAACATATAAAATATTTTAATGTAATTTGTAACGATTTTTCAGCAACATTTTTTAAAACTTAATAACGTAATGTATATTTATTCGTAATTAAATATATATAATGTGTAATAATGTATATTTATTCGTAATTAAATATATATATTGTGTAATAATGTATATTTATTCGTAATTAAATATATATAATGTGTAATAATGTATATTTATTCGTAATTAAATATATATAATGTGTAATAATGTATATTTATTCGTAATTAAATATATATAATGTGTAATAATGTATATTTATTCGTAATTAAATATATATAATGTGTAATAATGTATATTTATTCGTAATTAAATATATATAATGTGTAATAATGTATATTTATTCGTAATTAAATATATATAATGTGTAATAATGTATATTTATTCGTAATTAAATATATATAATGTGTAATAATGTATATTTATTCGTAATTAAATATATATAATGTGTAATAATGTATATTTATTCGTAATTAAATATATATAATGTGTAATAATGTATATTTATTCGTAATTAAATATATATAATGTGTAATAATGTATATTTATTCGTAATTAAATATATATAATGTGTAATAATGTATATTTATTCGTAATTAAATATATATAATGTGTAATAATGTATATTTATTCGTAATTAAATATATATAATGTGTAATAATGTATATTTATTCGTAATTAAATATATATAATGTGTAATAATGTATATTTATTCGTAATTAAATATATATAATGTGTAATAATGTATATTTATTCGTAATTAAATATATATAATGTGTAATAATGTATATTTATTCGTAATTAAATATATATAATGTGTAATAATGTATATTTATTCGTAATTAAATATATATAATGTGTAATAATGTATATTTATTCGTAATTAAATATATATAATGTGTAATAATGTATATTTATTCGTAATTAAATATATATAATGTGTAATAATGTATATTTATTCGTAATTAAATATATATAATGTGTAATAATGTATATTTATTCGTAATTAAATATATATAATGTGTAATAATGTATATTTATTCGTAATTAAATATATATAATGTGTAATAATGTATATTTATTCGTAATTAAATATATATAATGTGTAATAATGTATATTTATTCGTAATTAAATATATATAATGTGTAATAATGTATATTTATTCGTAATTAAATATATATAATGTGTAATAATGTATATTTATTCGTAATTAAATATATATAATGTGTAATAATGTATATTTATTCGTAATTAAATATATATAATGTGTAATAATGTATATTTATTCGTAATTAAATATATATAATGTGTAATAATGTATATTTATTCGTAATTAAATATATATAATGTGTAATAATGTATATTTATTCGTAATTAAATATATATAATGTGTAATAATGTATATTTATTCGTAATTAAATATATATAATGTGTAATAATGTATATTTATTCGTAATTAAATATATATAATGTGTAATAATGTATATTTATTCGTAATTAAATATATATAATGTGTAATAATGTATATTTATTCGTAATTAAATATATATAATGTGTAATAATGTATATTTATTCGTAATTAAATATATATAATGTGTAATAATGTATATTTATTCGTAATTAAATATATATAATGTGTAATAATGTATATTTATTCGTAATTAAATATATATAATGTGTAATAATGTATATTTATTCGTAATTAAATATATATAATGTGTAATAATGTATATTTATTCGTAATTAAATATATATAATGTGTAATAATGTATATTTATTCGTAATTAAATATATATAATGTGTAATAATGTATATTTATTCGTAATTAAATATATATAATGTGTAATAATGTATATTTATTCGTAATTAAATATATATAATGTGTAATAATGTATATTTATTCGTAATTAAATATATATAATGTGTAATAATGTATATTTATTCGTAATTAAATATATATAATGTGTAATAATGTATATTTATTCGTAATTAAATATATATAATGTGTAATAATGTATATTTATTCGTAATTAAATATATATAATGTGTAATAATGTATATTTATTCGTAATTAAATATATATAATGTGTAATAATGTATATTTATTCGTAATTAAATATATATAATGTGTAATAATGTATATTTATTCGTAATTAAATATATATAATGTGTAATAATGTATATTTATTCGTAATTAAATATATATAATGTGTAATAATGTATATTTATTCGTAATTAAATATATATAATGTGTAATAATGTATATTTATTCGTAATTAAATATATATAATGTGTAATAATGTATATTTATTCGTAATTAAATATATATAATGTGTAATAATGTATATTTATTCGTAATTAAATATATATAATGTGTAATAATGTATATTTATTCGTAATTAAATATATATAATGTGTAATAATGTATATTTATTCGTAATTAAATATATATAATGTGTAATAATGTATATTTATTCGTAATTAAATATATATAATGTGTAATAATGTATATTTATTCGTAATTAAATATATATAATGTGTAATAATGTATATTTATTCGTAATTAAATATATATAATGTGTAATAATGTATATTTATTCGTAATTAAATATATATAATGTGTAATAATGTATATTTATTCGTAATTAAATATATATAATGTGTAATAATGTATATTTATTCGTAATTAAATATATATAATGTGTAATAATGTATATTTATTCGTAATTAAATATATATAATGTGTAATAATGTATATTTATTCGTAATTAAATATATATAATGTGTAATAATGTATATTTATTCGTAATTAAATATATATAATGTGTAATAATGTATATTTATTCGTAATTAAATATATATAATGTGTAATAATGTATATTTATTCGTAATTAAATATATATAATGTGTAATAATGTATATTTATTCGTAATTAAATATATATAATGTGTAATAATGTATATTTATTCGTAATTAAATATATATAATGTGTAATAATGTATATTTATTCGTAATTAAATATATATAATGTGTAATAATGTATATTTATTCGTAATTAAATATATATAATGTGTAATAATGTATATTTATTCGTAATTAAATATATATAATGTGTAATAATGTATATTTATTCGTAATTAAATATATATAATGTGTAATAATGTATATTTATTCGTAATTAAATATATATAATGTGTAATAATGTATATTTATTCGTAATTAAATATATATAATGTGTAATAATGTATATTTATTCGTAATTAAATATATATAATGTGTAATAATGTATATTTATTCGTAATTAAATATATATAATGTGTAATAATGTATATTTATTCGTAATTAAATATATATAATGTGTAATAATGTATATTTATTCGTAATTAAATATATATAATGTGTAATAATGTATATTTATTCGTAATTAAATATATATAATGTGTAATAATGTATATTTATTCGTAATTAAATATATATAATGTGTAATAATGTATATTTATTCGTAATTAAATATATATAATGTGTAATAATGTATATTTATTCGTAATTAAATATATATAATGTGTAATAATGTATATTTATTCGTAATTAAATATATATAATGTGTAATAATGTATATTTATTCGTAATTAAATATATATAATGTGTAATAATGTATATTTATTCGTAATTAAATATATATAATGTGTAATAATGTATATTTATTCGTAATTAAATATATATAATGTGTAATAATGTATATTTATTCGTAATTAAATATATATAATGTGTAATAATGTATATTTATTCGTAATTAAATATATATAATGTGTAATAATGTATATTTATTCGTAATTAAATATATATAATGTGTAATAATGTATATTTATTCGTAATTAAATATATATAATGTGTAATAATGTATATTTATTCGTAATTAAATATATATAATGTGTAATAATGTATATTTATTCGTAATTAAATATATATAATGTGTAATAATGTATATTTATTCGTAATTAAATATATATAATGTGTAATAATGTATATTTATTCGTAATTAAATATATATAATGTGTAATAATGTATATTTATTCGTAATTAAATATATATAATGTGTAATAATGTATATTTATTCGTAATTAAATATATATAATGTGTAATAATGTATATTTATTCGTAATTAAATATATATAATGTGTAATAATGTATATTTATTCGTAATTAAATATATATAATGTGTAATAATGTATATTTATTCGTAATTAAATATATATAATGTGTAATAATGTATATTTATTCGTAATTAAATATATATAATGTGTAATAATGTATATTTATTCGTAATTAAATATATATAATGTGTAATAATGTATATTTATTCGTAATTAAATATATATAATGTGTAATAATGTATATTTATTCGTAATTAAATATATATAATGTGTAATAATGTATATTTATTCGTAATTAAATATATATAATGTGTAATAATGTATATTTATTCGTAATTAAATATATATAATGTGTAATAATGTATATTTATTCGTAATTAAATATATATAATGTGTAATAATGTATATTTATTCGTAATTAAATATATATAATGTGTAATAATGTATATTTATTCGTAATTAAATATATATAATGTGTAATAATGTATATTTATTCGTAATTAAATATATATAATGTGTAATAATGTATATTTATTCGTAATTAAATATATATAATGTGTAATAATGTATATTTATTCGTAATTAAATATATATAATGTGTAATAATGTATATTTATTCGTAATTAAATATATATAATGTGTAATAATGTATATTTATTCGTAATTAAATATATATAATGTGTAATAATGTATATTTATTCGTAATTAAATATATATAATGTGTAATAATGTATATTTATTCGTAATTAAATATATATAATGTGTAATAATGTATATTTATTCGTAATTAAATATATATAATGTGTAATAATGTATATTTATTCGTAATTAAATATATATAATGTGTAATAATGTATATTTATTCGTAATTAAATATATATAATGTGTAATAATGTATATTTATTCGTAATTAAATATATATAATGTGTAATAATGTATATTTATTCGTAATTAAATATATATAATGTGTAATAATGTATATTTATTCGTAATTAAATATATATAATGTGTAATAATGTATATTTATTCGTAATTAAATATATATAATGTGTAATAATGTATATTTATTCGTAATTAAATATATATAATGTGTAATAATGTATATTTATTCGTAATTAAATATATATAATGTGTAATAATGTATATTTATTCGTAATTAAATATATATAATGTGTAATAATGTATATTTATTCGTAATTAAATATATATAATGTGTAATAATGTATATTTATTCGTAATTAAATATATATAATGTGTAATAATGTATATTTATTCGTAATTAAATATATATAATGTGTAATAATGTATATTTATTCGTAATTAAATATATATAATGTGTAATAATGTATATTTATTCGTAATTAAATATATATAATGTGTAATAATGTATATTTATTCGTAATTAAATATATATAATGTGTAATAATGTATATTTATTCGTAATTAAATATATATAATGTGTAATAATGTATATTTATTCGTAATTAAATATATATAATGTGTAATAATGTATATTTATTCGTAATTAAATATATATAATGTGTAATAATGTATATTTATTCGTAATTAAATATATATAATGTGTAATAATGTATATTTATTCGTAATTAAATATATATAATGTGTAATAATGTATATTTATTCGTAATTAAATATATATAATGTGTAATAATGTATATTTATTCGTAATTAAATATATATAATGTGTAATAATGTATATTTATTCGTAATTAAATATATATAATGTGTAATAATGTATATTTATTCGTAATTAAATATATATAATGTGTAATAATGTATATTTATTCGTAATTAAATATATATAATGTGTAATAATGTATATTTATTCGTAATTAAATATATATAATGTGTAATAATGTATATTTATTCGTAATTAAATATATATAATGTGTAATAATGTATATTTATTCGTAATTAAATATATATAATGTGTAATAATGTATATTTATTCGTAATTAAATATATATAATGTGTAATAATGTATATTTATTCGTAATTAAATATATATAATGTGTAATAATGATAATAATTTATTGTTCTTCCCTCCTTTTAATAAAATAAAATAAAAAAAAAATTTAACAATTTATTTTTCACAACATTGACATGACCGCCAAAAACTTACAATAAATTGTTTGAATTTTATGTGACTCGGGCGGTATAAATTCTTGAATTTATTTAAATCTTTTAATTTTTAAAAATATTGTTTATACTTATGCACTACATACACTATCCAACAAAGTTGCAACATTATGCGTGCTATACACTATCCAACTTTTTTTGCAACTTTTTCCCACACACTATCCAACATTTTTTGCAACTTTTTAGGAAACTTTTTTAAAACTTTATAACGATTTTTCAGCAATATTTTTTAAAACTTAATAACGATTTTTTAAAACTTTATAACGATTTTTCAGCAATATTTTTTAAAACTTAATAACGATTTTTTAAAACTTTATATTTATATTTAGTGTGTAATAATGTATATTTATTCGTAATTAAATATATATAATGTGTAATAATGTATATTTATTCGTAATTAAATATATATAATGTGTAATAATGTATATTTATTCGTAATTAAATATATATAATGTGTAATAATGTATATTTATTCGTAATTAAATATATATAATGTGTAATAATGTATATTTATTCGTAATTAAATATATATAATGTGTAATAATGTATATTTATTCGTAATTAAATATATATAATGTGTAATAATGTATATTTATTCGTAATTAAATATATATAATGTGTAATAATGTATATTTATTCGTAATTAAATATATATAATGTGTAATAATGTATATTTATTCGTAATTAAATATATATAATGTGTAATAATGTATATTTATTCGTAATTAAATATATATAATGTGTAATAATGTATATTTATTCGTAATTAAATATATATAATGTGTAATAATGTATATTTATTCGTAATTAAATATATATAATGTGTAATAATGTATATTTATTCGTAATTAAATATATATAATGTGTAATAATGTATATTTATTCGTAATTAAATATATATAATGTGTAATAATGTATATTTATTCGTAATTAAATATATATAATGTGTAATAATGTATATTTATTCGTAATTAAATATATATAATGTGTAATAATGTATATTTATTCGTAATTAAATATATATAATGTGTAATAATGTATATTTATTCGTAATTAAATATATATAATGTGTAATAATGTATATTTATTCGTAATTAAATATATATAATGTGTAATAATGTATATTTATTCGTAATTAAATATATATAATGTGTAATAATGTATATTTATTCGTAATTAAATATATATAATGTGTAATAATGTATATTTATTCGTAATTAAATATATATAATGTGTAATAATGTATATTTATTCGTAATTAAATATATATAATGTGTAATAATGTATATTTATTCGTAATTAAATATATATAATGTGTAATAATGTATATTTATTCGTAATTAAATATATATAATGTGTAATAATGTATATTTATTCGTAATTAAATATATATAATGTGTAATAATGTATATTTATTCGTAATTAAATATATATAATGTGTAATAATGTATATTTATTCGTAATTAAATATATATAATGTGTAATAATGTATATTTATTCGTAATTAAATATATATAATGTGTAATAATGTATATTTATTCGTAATTAAATATATATAATGTGTAATAATGTATATTTATTCGTAATTAAATATATATAATGTGTAATAATGTATATTTATTCGTAATTAAATATATATAATGTGTAATAATGTATATTTATTCGTAATTAAATATATATAATGTGTAATAATGTATATTTATTCGTAATTAAATATATATAATGTGTAATAATGTATATTTATTCGTAATTAAATATATATAATGTGTAATAATGTATATTTATTCGTAATTAAATATATATAATGTGTAATAATGTATATTTATTCGTAATTAAATATATATAATGTGTAATAATGTATATTTATTCGTAATTAAATATATATAATGTGTAATAATGTATATTTATTCGTAATTAAATATATATAATGTGTAATAATGTATATTTATTCGTAATTAAATATATATAATGTGTAATAATGTATATTTATTCGTAATTAAATATATATAATGTGTAATAATGTATATTTATTCGTAATTAAATATATATAATGTGTAATAATGTATATTTATTCGTAATTAAATATATATAATGTGTAATAATGTATATTTATTCGTAATTAAATATATATAATGTGTAATAATGTATATTTATTCGTAATTAAATATATATAATGTGTAATAATGTATATTTATTCGTAATTAAATATATATAATGTGTAATAATGTATATTTATTCGTAATTAAATATATATAATGTGTAATAATGTATATTTATTCGTAATTAAATATATATAATGTGTAATAATGTATATTTATTCGTAATTAAATATATATAATGTGTAATAATGTATATTTATTCGTAATTAAATATATATAATGTGTAATAATGTATATTTATTCGTAATTAAATATATATAATGTGTAATAATGTATATTTATTCGTAATTAAATATATATAATGTGTAATAATGTATATTTATTCGTAATTAAATATATATAATGTGTAATAATGTATATTTATTCGTAATTAAATATATATAATGTGTAATAATGTATATTTATTCGTAATTAAATATATATAATGTGTAATAATGTATATTTATTCGTAATTAAATATATATAATGTGTAATAATGTATATTTATTCGTAATTAAATATATATAATGTGTAATAATGTATATTTATTCGTAATTAAATATATATAATGTGTAATAATGTATATTTATTCGTAATTAAATATATATAATGTGTAATAATGTATATTTATTCGTAATTAAATATATATAATGTGTAATAATGTATATTTATTCGTAATTAAATATATATAATGTGTAATAATGTATATTTATTCGTAATTAAATATATATAATGTGTAATAATGTATATTTATTCGTAATTAAATATATATAATGTGTAATAATGTATATTTATTCGTAATTAAATATATATAATGTGTAATAATGTATATTTATTCGTAATTAAATATATATAATGTGTAATAATGTATATTTATTCGTAATTAAATATATATAATGTGTAATAATGTATATTTATTCGTAATTAAATATATATAATGTGTAATAATGTATATTTATTCGTAATTAAATATATATAATGTGTAATAATGTATATTTATTCGTAATTAAATATATATAATGTGTAATAATGTATATTTATTCGTAATTAAATATATATAATGTGTAATAATGTATATTTATTCGTAATTAAATATATATAATGTGTAATAATGTATATTTATTCGTAATTAAATATATATAATGTGTAATAATGTATATTTATTCGTAATTAAATATATATAATGTGTAATAATGTATATTTATTCGTAATTAAATATATATAATGTGTAATAATGTATATTTATTCGTAATTAAATATATATAATGTGTAATAATGTATATTTATTCGTAATTAAATATATATAATGTGTAATAATGTATATTTATTCGTAATTAAATATATATAATGTGTAATAATGTATATTTATTCGTAA